>JAVLUX010000007.1:20021250-21405000 GCA_032164185.1 Moxostoma hubbsi
ACTGATTTAAGGATTGTCTACATTAATTAAAACATTCTTAAAAAAGGGAAAGGCAGAAAATCAATTGGCAGTTATAATTCAATTAATAAAGGCAAAAATACAGACATTTCATTTTGATGATTAATGGATTAAAATAGCAATCACATAGCAAAACCTTTGGCACATAGAACCAGATCTCAACGGGCATCTAATTTTCTATTTAACCTGAGAGGATGGTGACGGAGGTCTTTAACAGTGCTGATATTGGCAGGGAAATAGCTAGAACTGGACTTGAAAATTAAATTATTTCTGATTTCATTCAAATTGCTTTTGCGGTGAATAAATTAGTCGGATTCCAGTGTTTCACAGATTCTATAAAAACAATCCATGTGGACATAATAAATAGAACAATATTGATTTTTAGACAAATAAATACTCCTGTTATTTTAAGCAGGTACACTGTAAATAATAATAGTTATCTCAAATTGTAAAAACAAATTGTTTACAAGCTTTTTTTTTTTTTTTTTTACTATTCTTAATTAAGTCACTGTTCCTCTCTAAACCCTTAAGTTGTCATTAATGAAAATATTTAACATTTAAACATATTCAATGTTCTTTAGACTTTGGCTTCTAACTAAAACTTATCAAGTATAAATTTACAGCTGTGTGGAATACTCCTAACCATTTGCGCTTTAATAAATGATGTATGTTTGTTAAAAACAAGGGAACTTATGCAGAAAAATAATAATTGTTATTTAAAAATGTAAATGGTTTTAATTCTTATGACTTTTGTTGTAGCAGGTTGATAGTTGTGGTTTGTGTGAAGTCACTATTAGGGTGATTAGTGTTACCTCTGGTGAACTTGGAGCCTGTAAAATTTTAGACATTCTTCTTTACTCAATTTTACTTTACAAAAGTGCAGATTTATGTGTACTAAAAAGTACTGAGGAGTATCCAATGTGGCATATGACTAACTGAAATTCTAGTCATAATGTCCCTTCTACTGTAATCACAGTTTTTCAGTTTACTTGAGCCAAATAAGTACATTTACTTAAAAAAGCAATGTAAATTGATTTTTTTAAACTAAGCTAGGTCACCTAATTAAGATTTTACAGTGTAGCAGCATTAAAAAGGTGGTAATCTTCTCTGTACAGCCGTTGGATCTAAACTCATTTTTCTTTAAGGGCATCAAGATGAAACAAATGCAAAGTTTTAATCCATGAAGATTGTGTCAACTTTATATAACACCATTTTATGATGATACATTTTGAATTGAATTTCTACTTAGTAATAGTCCACGATGAGAGTTGTAAAGACATTATTTTACCATTTTTATTAAGGCCTTACAATACTATTGGAAGACATGGCAGGAAAAGATTACATCCCTACATAATCCTGAGCAGGAATTTCTAATTTCCAAAGAGCCTACAGCTTACAATGCAAGAAACCACTAGCATCAGCAGTATCATTCATAATGTCACTTCAGGTTTTCATCTTTTTAACTCTTTATTGCACAGATAGAAGGATACACAGATGGTTTTTGCTTCAGGTTTTACATCTGACAAAGTGGTATCTGAAAACAATACACTTTCGTAAAAAAATAATATGTCCTTAAAGTCAATCATTGAAATGCATTATCAACTTTATTTATCACAAATCAATATTTCACTGCACAAAACATGTTGTGGTTTGCACAAACCATGTTTATCCATGCTGTAAGTGAAACCATATCAGATCAGACCTGCACTCAAGAACCAGTGCTCTTTGGTTATTTGTTCAACAATAAGATGTTATAACGTACAGTGGCATGCAAAATTTTAGGCACCCCTGGTTAAAACTTATGTTACAGTGAATAGTTAAGTAAGTAGAAGATGAACTGATCTCCAAAAGACAAAGTTAAAGATGAAACATTCTTTTCACAATTTTAAGCAAGATAAGTGTATTATTTTTGTTTTGTAGAATTTTAGATTGAAAAAAATTTAAATGCAAAATTTGGGCACCCCAAGAGATTTGAGCTCTCAGATGACTTTTACCAAGGTTTCAGACCTTAATTAGCTTGTTCACAATAGTCATTTGGAAAGGCCAAGTGATGCAAATGTCAAAGCTTTATAAATACTCTGACTCCTCAACCCTTGTCCCAAAAATCAGCAGCCATGGGCTCCTCTAAGCAGCTGCCTAGCACTCTGAAAACTAAAATAATATATGCCCACAAAGCAGTAGAAGGCTATAAGAAGATGGCAAAGTGTTTTCACATTGCCGATTCCTCAGTGCATAATGTAATTAAGAAATGGTAGTTAACAGGAACGGTTGAGGTCAAGTTAAGGTCTGGAAGACCAAGAAAACTTTCTGAGAGAAATGCTCGTAGGATTGCTAGAAAGGCAAATTAAAACCCCTTTTGACTGCAAAAGACCTTAGAGAAGATTTAGCAGACTCTGGAGTAGTGGTGCACTGTTCTACTGTGCAGCGATACCTGCACAAATATGACCTTCATGGACGAGTCATTAGAAAAATAACTTTGGATTTTCAACACAAAATTCAGCATCAGAAGTTTGCAAATGAACATATTCATGATTAAGTTAAAATATAACTTTTTGGTGCAATGAGCAAATGTATATTTGGAGAAAAAAGGGTGCAGAATTTCATGAAAAGAACACCTCTCCAACTGTTAAGCACAGGGGTGGATTGATCATGCTTTGGGTTTGTGTTGCAGCCAGCAACACGGAAAACATTTCACTGGTAGAGGGAAGAATGGATTCAATTAAATGCCAGCAAATTCTGGAAGCAAACATCACACCATCTGTAAAAAAGCTGAAGATCAAAAGAGGATTGCTTCTACAACAGGATAATGGTCCTAACACACCTCAAAATCCACAATGGACTACCTCACGAAGCGCAAGCTGAAGGTTTTGCCATGGCCCTCATAGTCTCAGACCTAAACATCATCGGAAATCTGTGGATAGATCTCAAAAAGAGCAGTGCATGCAAGATGGCCCAAGAATCTCACAAAGCTAGAAGCCTTTTGCAAGGAAGAATGGGTAAAAATCCCCCAAACAAGAATTTAAAGACAAAATTGTTTACAAGATGTGATACTTGCAAAAGGGGGTGTTTCTAAATACTGACCATAAAGGGTGCCCAAACTTTTGCATCAGGCCCCTTTCCTTTTTTGTTATTTTGAAACTGTAAAAGATAATAATAATAAAAAAGTAATATTGCTTAAAATATTAAAGACATGTGTCATCTTTAACTTTATGCCTTTTGGAAATCGGCCCATCTTTAACTCTCTTATCTATTCACAGTTACAGAAATTTTGATCAGGGGTGCACAAACCTTTGCATGCCATTGTAATGTGTACCATTAAAAATGTTCTTTCTAATGCTGAATTTGTTAATGTGCATGTATAAATAATATTTATCATGTTTATGTGTATGGTCTCTCTCTACAAGGAGTAAAGACAGACAGATACCTGTGTGTTCTATCTGTGTTTCATATACGGTATGGAGGGTGAGAGCTCACTCCATGCTGAGTGTCTGAGACACTGTTGTTGTTGCCGCCCTGTGTGACCCTCTGATGACCACAGTATTCCAAACATTGATCATTCCTTACAGTCAGAGGAAGAGAAATTCCTATCTGTCCTCAGTACATTAGCAACACCTATAACACACACAAAAGGCATACAAATTGCACTAAAATACCAAAGAAAGTCCTAAGTTGTTAAACACTGCAAAACTTAAATGCTGTTTTTGTGTTACAGTCATACAATCCTCCAACTATACATCCAAGGAACTGCAGTTCATGCAAGCTGTTGCTAAACTACTGCATGAAGCTGTATTACCAATGAATATGCAGTATACTTGTGTACTTTTGTGCCATCTAGTGGTTATGAAGATGTCTACATACTAATGAACTATGCCAGTGGATCATCACAAGGCTAACGTGAATCTTTCCAATGTTCTGTATTTGTTCCATAAATACTTTCTCTATAAAAGATTTCCTAAAAGACTTACACTGCGTTCCAAAATCAGCTTTGGTCTTTCTCTGAGTAAATATGGGTGTTTTAATAAACTAAACGTACCATTTATGCAAAATAAATGATGGTCTGAAACAGTTTAACAGTTTACACCATGCATAGAACTTTATTTAACTTTTTCTTTTAAAACAGAAGCATTAAATAATAACATAATAAATAAAATAAGAGCTATGTACATTGCCATAAAAAAGCAAACAAAATGTCAAAAACACTTTTGTTTTTAGACTAAGACCTGATTAAATATAACAAATGTTTCCCTTTTGCTTTTTTCATGTTTTCCTGAAAAATATTTCATGCAACTAAGAAATTCCTATGACTGAAAAGTCCAAGTAAAAAGGTTTTAATGTTGACATCAAGACAATCACTAAACATTATAACACCTTTCTTTGTACAATGTGGCACCAAATGTGAACAAAACACAGGCCCACATTTCACAACATAAATCAACAGGCAACGTACTGCACATTTTTTATTTTATTTTTTTTCATTTTTCCCCTGTAACAGAACTTGTGGTTTCAGAGAAACCCTGGAACTGATTTTACAATTCTCAATAGCCCACCCAGAGTTGCAGCCAAAAATGCAATAATTATTATGATTTTATTTTTTTTTTTTGTGGTAAACTTTTGTCAAAAGGCACTGCTACCAAATGGGCCCAACCGTCTGTTGATTCCAGAATCCTGGCTTCCCCTAAGAGCTCATTAAACTGGGGCATCTTGTTCCCTCTGGCCCATCACTTTCAGAACAATCATGCTACACTTGTGCTCCACAGTTCATTTTACCATCTACAATCTAGATCCAATTCCAAAAACACTTCATCTCTCCATCCTAAATATCGGTTTAATACATGTGATTAAAGTGTGGCACAAAAACAAGATGGGAAGTAAAAGAAATACCTTCTTGGCAAAGGAGTTAATACTTATAAATCATTCATTTCCTCTTTTCCACATGCCCAAGCTCAACTTGCGACTAGAGGAGAAACTATAAACAATACTGACAATTGTGCTTAAACTTTTTAAAGGAGTACACCAAATAAATACCTTATGCCTGCAATTATATTTCAAACAGTATGCAAACAAAGCTATTGTTTTGCACTAAGCCTACCGAGAAAAATAAATGTGGAGTTGTGTTTGCTACAGTACTCTTGGAGTGATGCATATTTATGAAAAGGACTGCAAGGCACACATACTAACATCTATAGCATGCTGCAGATCAGAGGGATCATCCAGTCCCTGCTACACACTAATAGAAGTAAAAGATCAAAATGATGAAAGAAAACATACCCTTGACAAGCACAGGCCACAATCTTCCTGTGATATTCTCTGTTTCAAAGAAATTACTTTTGTTCCAGTTACACAAATACAGTGGTAAAGATGTGCTTCATTGCAGAACACTGGCATTTTTGTGAAGTACTGTGAACTAAAAGAAATGAGGTTTCAAATCATTTCATGTTTAAAAAATACAAATAAAAAAAAATTCATAGAGACATTAAAAATAATGGAAATTATTTGGAAAATTGAAATATTCTGGTTAAATGGAAAATTCTAGGTTCAATACAAGTTAAGGTCAATCAACATGTAAAATAATTTCAACTCGTTACTCTTTCTTTAAAAAAGCTAAACAGTGAGTTGCAGTGAGGCACTTTCAATGGAAGTGAATGGGGCCCATTTTTGGAGGGTTTAAGCAGAAATGCTAAGCTTATGATTTTATAAAAGCACTTTCATTAATTCTTCTGTTAAAACTTGTTATATGAGCTGTAAAGTTATTCAATTTGTCATTTTTACTGTCATTTGTTGACTAAATCGTCATGGCAACAACATTGTAAAATTGGTTATAACTTTCCACAAAATAGTAAAATTTAGGAAGCGATTGTATCACACATTTTTTTTAACACACATCTTTTTACATTTTTTGATTATACTTTTGAAACAGTAAGTATTTTAACATTTACAGATTGGCCCACATTCACTTTCATTGTAAGTGACTCACTGTTTTCCTTAGCTGTGTTTTGGAACATGATAGCTGGTTTAAGCTGATCATAAACTGGCATGAGCTGGGAGACCAGCTTGGACCAGCTACCAGTTGGTCATACCAGCTCTAGCTGGTTTTTAGAAGATGGTAGCTGGTCAACCAGTTTATGACCATCTTAAACCAGCTACCATGTTCCAAAACACAGCTACCAGCTTAAGCTGGTTTTTCCATTAGGGCTTTCTTTTTTTTAAGAGTTGATATTACTTTGTGATAATCAACATTATGCCACGAATGCTGTCGATTGTATTTGTATTGGATTGAACTTGTATTGAATTTGGAATATTCCTTTAAAGAAAATAAACTGATGTAACTGAGCAAAGATCCCTTTATGCTGAAGAAAAAAACCTTTAGCTTGCATTTCAAAATCTTATTTAGCTTTTAAGACAAAAGTGCCTTGACTTTTCACATTTAATTGAAAAATTGTACAAAAATATTCTAAAATAATCTGTGCACTGACTAAATAATTTTTTTATATTTTAATTTGGTAGTTTTGTTAATTAAAAAAAAAAATAATAATTAAATGACTAAACTTGGTGGGATTTCCACATACACATACATCCTTTTTTATAATTAAAATATTGAGTTATGTTCAGTATCTAAATGTAAAAAAAAAAAGAAAAAAAAAAGTGTGCATTGATTACAATGATCATCAAAACGCCATTATAAATAATAGTAACGTTTAGGGAAATATTGGTAAATGGACTGGGTAAATTAGTTGCATAAAAGGGATGTATGTTCGCTACAGTATAAACCACTTTCAATGCCCACAAGACCATTTGAAAGACATTAAGAACCAGGCAAGAGAAAATTATATTTTCCTATTCCTCTTCTTGTACTGTCAAAGCTTTTCAGCATCCCAGTGAAGTAGTTGTTCATCATAAATGCATTACTCATGTAACAGCTGGTCTGGTTTGGAATATCCAAACAGTTTAAAGTCAGCTTCATAGAGCCTGTACAGCTCTTTTCTAGATTCCAATGGTATGCTGGCAAACCAGTCCTGCTCCCAACTGCTAACCGTTTGATTTCGATGACTTTGCGGAAACTCAACGACATTGTCGACTCGAAGAATCCGCAACAAATGCTCAGCGTCCTCATCCAAAGTCTCCAACTTCCCCACAAAATCATAATTTATCTGGCAAGGATGGCACAGACGGTACATCTGTCTCCAGTGCTCGTTAAAAGGCATCTCTTTCTCAGTGCTGGGATCCAATAAATACTGAACAAAATTTGAGAAAGATGGTCGAATCCCAGCAGCAAAAGCGTCCACCACCGAAGCTGGTGGATTGTAGTAATTACTGTATTTTTTTAGCATGACTACTGCGAAACTCTTGTAGAAGTCCTCATTCTCTTGTTCAAACTTGTTGCGATACGCAGAGATCAGTCTTACAAAAGGATCCCGGACAAACAAGAACTTGGTGTATTTCTTAAGCTTGATCTTCATGAGGTGCCGTGAGAACTTTCCATAGCGCTTCCAGAACTTGTTGAAGGTGAAGTGCAGGCTACTGTTGTGGATGAGCTCCTGAGGAACATCTAGAGGGTCTTGGTAGGGCACGCCATCTAATAACATGCTCTCACTCAGCACAATCATAATGCGCTTCCAGTTTGTGCAGGCCACCTTCGGAACGTAACAGTAAATAATCCCATGCCTGTCATCCACGATGAGGTGATCCAGTTCCTTATTGGGTATGTCATCGAAAGTCCTGTTCTTTCCAGGGAAGTCAAAGAGACTTTTGTTGCTGCATGCATCTTGTATCAGCTGCTTTCGACTCTCCTGCCTCTGTTTTTTCTCTGGATCAATTGGAGTGAGATGGATTTTCCACTCTCGTCGTGGAACAAATTTTTCCTCAGATTTCTCAGAGGACTGATTTTGAGACTCTCCGGGGGCCGGGTCTCCTCTCACCTGTTCTGTAGGGTCTGCAGTTCCTTCCAAAAACTGGTTGACAAATGCATCTATGTCTGTCAGAAATGAGCTCTCTTTGATCTCATCTGCTTTCTTAATATTTTCAGGGTCCAAACGGCCATGTGAAGGGAGGTGGGATGGATGAGACCCAGATATGGTTGTGTGCAGGTAAAAATTAGAGCCCCCCACATCATCCCAGTATATGATTATAAGAAGGATCATGAAGACTGCACTCACAATCATAAACACACGGAATAGCCTTGACTTTCCCATTTTGGCTAATTTCGACTGAGACAGTGCCATTCTCACCTCAACTCCATGTCACAATCAACAGCCCAGACAGGATATATCACATCCTAAAGTAGAGGAAAAACTAATCAGAAAAGTGAAGTCAAGATTGTACACAACCAAATTTTGTAATAATGCAGCTAACATTATTATGCAATAAAGAAACGTACACAACGCTCACAAAGCTTTTACCTTGCATAACTTGTCAACGGATTTCAAGCCAAACCTCAAAAGTCACAAGCTGTCGAGAGTAAGCCAGATTTAGATGAGCTACTTTTTGAACGACTGGAACACACACAAGCAAAACACCTTGACGGATTTCAAGACAAGCAAATTTGAATGTGGTTAGTCCACTACTGGAAAAAGCACTGCGAGTCATTACTTGTCAAATTTTCACATTATTATATACAGAAACAGGTTACATTTTATATATATTAATGCATCATGCAATTAACAGCCATGTTAATTGCACATGGCTGTGCAATTAACATGACTTAAGCAATATAAATTCAACAGTTCAGTTGCAATAACAAGTTCATTTATAGATCATAAATCATAAATGTGAACAAATAGGCATGCAAACTAAATATTATGTTTAAAAAAAATGAACAATTCGGTATGCCACCCACAGTTCGGTAAGAATTTGTCAACTTTGAGTCAACTTTCTGCAGAGAGAAGCTGTCCTATTAGTTAGCATGTTAAATCAGTTGAGGATGACATCACATTTTTGCACACGTTAGAGTGTAGTTGAAAATTGCAAGCTCAGAAAACAAGCTACAGATAGAGAAGCCCCCTGCATCATTCAGGTCTTCTGTCTGAGAATATTTTATTTTTGCAGTAGATTACAACTGCGATGGTCAAAAATGTTTACAAAACAGGCACTGTTTGCAGACATTGCCCAAAGCAGGTGCTGTTTACTGGTAATACAGCAATATATGATTAGCTATTGCACTGATATCACCCAGGGGAAGCCGCAGGTAAGCACACTTTCTTCCGTTTTTGAGCAGACACTCTGTGCTAATTCGGACAGATATGAAACAATAACTAAAGTGCTTGGCATTTTCATTGCCAAAGTTATATTTTCTTACTCCATTGATGAAAATGTGGAATTTCTGTGTATGATTAAAATACTCACGTTAATAAGTCACATTACCACATCCTTTCTTTTATTCTTTTATAATAGAAATGTTCCTTCTTTAGTGATGTAAAGCTTTCTAATGTTGAATGTATGTTAAGTTTGAAATGCATTTTATGTTGATGCATGTAACATAATAGTGCAGGTATTAAATTAATAATTGGATTTAGTAAGATAAATTGTTTTTATTAAGGACCCAAATGAAAATAAACCACAGTTTTACTATATAAATATTGTAGTAACTATGACCTTTATAACCATGATGCAGTCACCATGGTTTTCTTAGCAGAAATCATGGATTTGATACAATTAATCATGGTTCCCCTTCGATTTAGTTCACTCGACATTGTAGTAAGCACTATGGGGAGTCCTTCTAGACAACCATGTTGAAACCCTTAATCACGGCAATCCTCTGATTGCCAATAGGTGTCTGAGCCCCGCCAATTTAGGCCCGCAGTTGGCCTATATAAGTGGGCACTCAGTGACCATTTTTTCAGAATTTACTTCAAGACTACAAACTTAGTCTTCATCTTGGAACCCTTCTGCTTCACCGTCGATATACACTTACAGTGGACTGAACATCTCAGCAAGACGTGAACAAGGCGCCTGTGGTCAGCACCTGCACCGAGGCTTTCCACTCCCCTGTGTATTCGCTTCAGATGCTCGTCGTTCATCAATGCGGCGCTTCAGAGAAAATTCGACCTGCTTCGCACAGCGCTCCAGTTGAAGTCACTGTATCCTTTTTATATACAATAATAACAATAATGGACATTGCACTCTAGGATCAACCTCGTTCTGGAGGAAAGATCCAGCCTCTTGTGCCCTCCCACCCTCCTCTTCTGTGTCAAGTTCCACATGTGGGTCCACGTGAGGAGGCACAGTGGGGCAGTAAGTTTGAGCTGGAAGAATTATAGAGCCCCCCGAACTTCCGATCTAATGTCCTCGCCTGTGCAATATGCACGTGATGAGATCCAGCCCTCTACTGGAGCGCACACAGTCTTATTAGGTTTGGCAGCTCTGACAATGGAGATGATGCTGTGTCACTCACAGCTTTAGGCAAGTGGTTCACGAAAGAGCTGAAGAGTCTGAGAGCTTGGATTTAGTGGTCCCCTCCAGAAAAGTCTCACCTGGATGAATGGTTTTTGCAAATCATTCCCATCCACCCCTCCAAGCCGTGTTGACTGACGTCCGCACTGGCTGGAAGAGCTTATAAAGCAGCAGGCCAAGCTGGTTCATCACACCACAGTATGTCGGTGATCCAGATTTTTCAAGCTAAGCTCCTCAAACAAATGGATGAGCAAGGCCCCGATCCAGAGCTGCTCAAAGAGCTCCGGATCACTACAGATTTTCAGCTGCGAGCCACGAAAGCTACTGCTCAGGCCATCTGCAAATTGATGACCAGCCTTGTGGTTCTGGATCGGCATATTTGGCTAACTCTCACGGAGATGTGTGATGCAAAGAAAGCCACCCTCATCAACACCCCGGTGTTGCCCGACTGTCTCTTTGGCAACGCCATGGAAGACTTTTTAAAGTGCTTCATTGTGGCACAAAAGCAGTCTCAAGTGATGAAACATTTTCTGTCGAAGAGAAGTAGCACTTTCCCTTTCCCGGCACACTCCCGATCTAATTCTGGTCAGCGCCTGGCAAAAAATCAATTTCTTGCTGCCCCAGTGCTGCCAATAACTACTGCTAAGCCATCTGTGAAGCCATTCAAAACATGGCCCAAGAGTAAGCATCCACCATCTCAGGACAGAAGAAATGTTCCTGACATGCCCAGCCCTGTAAAGAGAAGCCCAGAGCTTGCTGTTCTTCACAGCACAGAGCTGAAGAAGACTTGATTTGAGGCGCACAGTGTTTCTCCCCTCTTCCCCATTACTGTTCATTGGGAATGGGACATTGTTCAAAATGTTGCTTCTGTGTGTATTACTCAGAGTTTGTTCTCACAAAAGAGAAAAATGTGACAGTTGTACAAAAAATACAGTTGTACAGAAAAGGGGCCATTTCCTCTTCACATATCATACACCCCACACACTATGCTCAACCTGTAAGCCCACACCCTCACGGGCATGTCAGACTGATTGTTAAACATGATCGATCACAGTTAAATGATTCAGCTGGTATGCCGGCCACCTTGCTTCACCAGTGTTTTGTAATCTGTGGTCCGACCACAGGATGCGCCAGTGTTGCATGCAGAGATTCAGTCTCCTTGCAAAAAACACGATAGAGACTGTCAACACACACAGCGGTGTTTACAGGCATTATTTTCTCGTTACGAAAAAAGATGGCGGGCTTTGGCCCATTCTAGATCTGAGATACTTGAGAAATCGCACGCTTGCAAAGCACTCATCAATTCAAAGTACTTCCTTTCAGTCTGTCTCTGGCTCCCCACACCTTCACGAAGTGCATCGATGCGGCACTCGCCCCATTGAAAATGAATGGTGTGCGTGTTTTGAATTGCCTTGACAATTGGCTATTATGAGCCCAATTAGAGGCACTATTTAATGAATAAAGAGACTTGCTGCTTCGCCATGTAAAAAAATCTGGGTCTGTATGTCAACTGGGTGAAATGCACACTTTTCCCCAGCCAGCAAATCTCCTTTTAAGGGGTTCATCTTGGCATGTTCTACATCGCACTTAGAGCCTTGGGCGCATGCGCATTCAAGGTAACCTGCTGTTGTCTGGTTGCTCTAGCACCATGGACAGTGCCAGACTTCTACCAACAGGGTGTTACACTTGTTAAAATTTTCAGAAGAAACACAAGTTGGGGCATGTTGTGTGATGGACGCCCGACTTTCGGGCATGGCACTTCAACCGCATAGAACTACTTTTCATTCTGACATTGTGAATCACCACATTCTGATTCGTTCTGATAACACAACAGTAGTGGCATACATAAATTGCCAGGGTGGACTCAGATCGCCACAATGAATGAGAATGGCACAACGCCTCCTCCAATGGAGTGGCCATAATCTCCTCTCATTGTGTGCAAAACATGTCCTGGACCTTCTGAATCGGAATAAGGGTTTCAACAAGGTTGTCTAGGACTCACCATAGTGCTTACAGCAATGTTTTGTTCCATGTATAACTGGAGATGTTTTTTTCACAGTAATACTATATTTTCCATACATTAACCATGATTTTACTAAAGCAATATTGTAAAAACCATGACAGTAACATGTTAATTTTGTGGTTACAACGATTTTACTAAAAATACCACAGTTAAAATATATGTTTAATCTAGTAAAACCATTTTTATTAAGGTCAAACCTGTTAGAAGTTTTTGTTACCAAAATAGAGAATTCTTAGTTTGGCTTTGGCAGTAGGACACAACAGGCAAAAGAATCTGTGGGGTAAAAGTTAGTTAGTAGTTTCTGTTGTTTTTAAAATGAATAGTTTACCCTAAAATTGAAAATTCTCTCATTATTCACTTACACTGGTGCTATCCCAGATGTGTATGACTATCTTTCTTCAGCAGAACACAAATGTAGATATTTAGAAGGAGACAGAGCTCTGTCAGGTCCTTATAATGGAAGAACATGGGTGTCAGCAATTTGACGGTCAAAAAGTTAAATTTAGGCAGCATAAAAGTAATCCACATGACTCCAGTCAATCAATGAATGTCTTCTGAATAGAATTAATGGGTTTATTTTTAAATTTAAAGTCGACAATTAAACGTTTTTAACTTCCAAAATCGTGCGCAAACTTGCTGACGTTCTTCAGTCATGCATTTTTAAAAGTTAATAACGTTTTGATTATCAATTTATTTTTTACACAAACGTATCAGTTTGCTTCAGAACAGATTCATTGATTGACTGGAGTCAAAGAGCCCATTTTCCTTAAGGTGTGCCTTTAGCCCCATTGTACCCTAAAATAAATAAATAAATAAATTATATATATATATATATATATATATATATATATATATATATATATATATATATATATATATATACACACACACACACACACACACTCACCTAAAGGATTATTAGGAACACCTGTTCAATTTCTCATTAATGCAATTATCTAATCATCCAATCACATGGCAGTTGCTTCAATGCATTTAGGGGTGTGGTCCTGGTCAAGACAATCTCCTGAACTCCAAACTGAATGTCAGAATGGGAAAGAAAGGTGATTTAAGCAATTTTGAGCGTGGCATGGTTGTTGGTGCCAGACGGGCCGGTCTGAGTATTTCACAATCTGCTCAGTTACTGGGATTTTCACGCACAACCATTTCTAGGGTTTACAAAGAATGGTGTGAAAAGGGAAAAACATCCAGTATGCGGCAGTCCTGTGGGCGAAAATGCCTTGTTGATGCTAGAGGTCAGAGGAGAATGGGCCGACTGATTCAAGCTGATAGAAGAGCAACTTTGACTGAAATAACCACTCGTTACAACCGAGGTATGCAGCAAAGCATTTGTGAAGCCACAACATGCACAACCTTGAGGCGGATGGGCTACAACAGCAGAAGACCCCACCGGGTACCACTCATCTCCACTACAAATAGGAAAAAGAGGCTACAATTTGCAAGAGCTCACCAAAATTGGACAGTTGAAGACTGGAAAAATGTTGCCTGGTCTGATGAGTCTCGATTTCTGTTGAGACATTCAGATGTTAGAGTCAGAATTTGGCATAAACAGAATGAGAACATGGATCATGCCTTGTTACCACTGTGCAGGCTGGTGGTGTAATGGTGTGGGGGATGCTTGGCACACTTTAGGCCCCTTAATGCCAATTGGGCATCGTTTAAATGCCACGGCCTACCTGAGCATTGTTTCTGACCATGTCCACCCCTTTATGGCCACCATGTACCCATCCTCTGATGGCTACTTCCAGCAGGATAATGCACCATGTCACAAAGCTCGAATCATTTCAAATTGGTTTCTTGAACATGACAATGAATTCACTGTACTAAAATGGCCCCCACAGTCACCAGATCTCAACCCAATAGAGCATCTTTGGGATGTGGTGGAACGGGAGCTTCGTGCCCTGGATGTGCATCCCACAAATCTCCATCAACTGCAAGATGCTATCCTATCAATATGGGCCAACATTTCTAAAGAATGCTTTCAGCACCTTGTTGAATCAATGCCACGTAGAATTAAGGCAGTTCTGAAGGCGAAAGGGGGTCAAACACAGTATTAGTATGGTGTTCCTAATAATCTTTTAGGTGAGCGTGTGTGTATGTTTGTGTGTGTGTGTGTGTGTGTGTGTGTGTGTGTGTGTGTATATATATATATATATATATATATATATATATATATTTTTTTTTTTTTTTTACATAAATACCGAACTTCACCGAAGCCGCGACCCTAAAACCGTGAGAAATTTGCACCGTTACGCCACCATTAATTTCGATATATCATCACTTATTCTAAGTACAACACACTAACGCTTGCTACTAAAGGCAAAATAGTATGCGCACTCGTGACTTGTATCAAGTAATAAATATTCAAAACCTGACACAAGTGTTGACTATAAATGTGTATGTTTAGCTTTATTTCATACTGAAATTCAGGTCAATTGTTAGTCTGAAAGCACAACATTTAGTAGTACTCTGAAAAGGTACAATTCACCATTCTTATCCTACTAATTGATGAAATGCAAAGCGAGCCCTCGCATTCAGCTGGACACACTGTAGCTCTTTGACACCATTTGACTGTGGGAGGAGGAAGCTGCAGACTCGAGCGTTTTTGTGAAAACTCACCGTAAGCCACTGATATATCAATACATTTCACTTTGCAGCTGATTTCGTTCGGACTGGATAATGTTGAATCGATCGTGTTTTCACTGATAAGATCAAGATATGGACCCAAATTTGGAGCAAGTGCAAAGAATGCATGCCTACAGCACTTTTTCCATAGGTAGTCATCAAGAAATGTACACATGCTACACATTCCTGAAAACCAACGTCTCCAATATGACTTAAGCTCACAGAATTGCCAGAATACTAGGCTTTAATTAAGTGAATATGATCAAATGAAGGAGTAACGTGGCTGTAACGGAGACCTCACCTCATCGCAGGAGTCAGTTTCTCTCGGCGAACCAACGGCTTCAGCTGAGGGATGATGTGCGCTCGAGCGCCCCACTGAGATATCGCGAGATTTCTGAGCGTGCCCAAAGCAACGGTTCTGTTCAATGTGTTTGCGTCGAGAACACGCTTTACCAAATAAACACGAACCATTACCAAAACATAGGTTCGATTTTTCAAAAGAGAAATGCTATGTAATGGAGAAGTAACTGAATTATCATAGATCATATACAAATACATATTTATAAAAGTATCTTTAAAAATTCTCCAACAAAACACAAAAGTTGGGTAATTCTCACGACAGCTGTAAAACTCCTGGTCTTATTTTAATCCAAAAACAAAATAAACAGTTTATATACAAGTCATACCTCAAATGTGAAATTTAAATCCAGTGTGTTTCTTGCATGTTGCTATATAAGAACTACTTGGTCAGGCACGTGCTTGTGGTATTTGTAGTCTTCTCTAGCAACTCGTAAGCAACATTTTTTTTTTTAAGGTTTTAAAATTCTCCTTTGAGGTACGACTGTGTTCAGGGCATAGTCAAATTTTTTCAGAGAACACCACAAATAATTAAAAAAAAGACTCGAAAAATATTGTGTTCATCTTATGATAAACAGGTTTTATTTATATTAAAAATAATAATTATCTTTGTAAACATGTTATTCTGGTTCTGTTCACTCAGCCTCACTTTGAATAATCTCAATTTATGCCCCTGGTGACAGAAAGCACTAGAAAAAAAGTTCTCTACAACATTCCATCACAATAAACAGATCTGAAATGTAGGTGGCGCAGTAATGCAATTTAGCCTTCAAAGATGTGCTCTTCCATAGACATTCAATCTAATTTTCAGTTCAATCACCACTCTTGTTTCATTGAATATCTTAGCCTGTGTGGACAAGAAGCTCAATCTAGGCGTCATTAGAAAGCGGAAATCCTCCCCTTTGTGATGGTGTAATATTTTATCATCAATAGTCAAAAACATTTTCTGATCATTTGTTTTGCTTTTCCTTCTGGGTGACATATTTTGTTCTGACAACTAAGATATAACAATGGATTATTCAGCCAAGCAAACTCAGTCAAGTAAAACATTTTTTAGAGGACTATGGTAAAACCATGCATGCAAATAAGCGCAAATCTTTTGAGGCCTTATTTTGTTATTGTAAATAAAATAAATGCAGAATTGCATTTCAAAGATTGATGGTTATCTCTGAAAAGTTCAGATTCTAAACTTTAAAATGCTACTTTATATACCCAATTTATGTATACGCCTCGCACCCGGTTTAAGTAAAACAATTTGCCCATTACGTTACTCCAAAAAAAAAAAAAAAAAAAAGATTATGAACTTGGACTTTTCAAAAGATCGTTCATGCTTTTACTTATATACTTTGACGCATTTTCCAAAGTTCATGATATTGCTTGCCATGTACAAAAACGTTATATTTATATTATAGTTTATAAAAACTACATTATTCCTTTTCTTTCCCCTTCAAAAATACACAGATCTGCGAGAGCAATACTGTATTTAAAGCATATTAGCTTAAGTTCAGTAACGCAGAACCACGTGCATGCACTTTTGTTTCACGTTCAGAGAAAATCAACAAATGATTTGATTTCAGTTCAACTTTATTTCCTTGTTGTGCATTTAATATCAGGTAATCTGAATGGAGGAGGATAAAGCCCACTGTAGTGCCATTTTCGCATACTAGAGTACAAGTTCGCCTTACGGAAAATCTTGGGAAACAAAACGCTTTCCTTCAGTGTGATGTAAAAACAGTTTATGGCATATCGTGCCATGGTAACGCCCTTTTGATGAGGTAGAACTACCCAAGGCAATAACAAAATCATGTTACATCAGATCCACCAAGAGTAGGCCTGAATGATGTTGGCAGGGTGAGTCCTCCCAGAGAACTCGATGATGTTTTAAAAGAAGCAGTAAACAGTGGCACAAAATTCTCCTTCTGCAGGACCCAGTATTAAAAGGCACTTGGATTGATAACAAGGAATTCTCTTATATATCTCAGTTTTTTCCTCCAATGCAAGTCCACACTCCTCCACTAAAAATCGTATGCTGAAAACAAGAATGCATTAACATAAGTAATCATGACTGTGCACCAATGTGTTTTAAAGAGCATTTTCATATCACCGGACATATCACTAGTACCTGCTGTTGGAATTACAGATCTCCGATGGGAATAATTTCTTCATTGATGAAAAACTCAATGGTCTCTTCCTCCCAGTCCTCGACATTGCTATCCAGTTCATCTGTGTCCACACCTAGAATGATTGAGGGGAAAAAAAAATAAGTAATGACTTCAACATATCTTTTAATCAAACAGCACTGGTTGCCAATGGCTGTTTGCATCAAATACAAGGCACTGATTCTTGGTTACAGATCAACCACTAGCTTTGCACACCCCCTATCTACACTCGCTACTTCAAAGTCTATGTGCCGTCCAGAAGCTTAAGATCAGTGGCACCTCATGGTACCATCTCACAGAGGCACAAAATCACTTTCTCAGACCTTCACTTCATCTGTTCCTTGATGGTGGAATAACCTGCCAAACCCCACCCGTCCAGCTGTTTCTCTAGCTTCTTTCAAGAAACATCTAAAGACAGATATCGCAGGCACTTGATCCAATCCTAGTACTTCAACAGTCGTCTTCTCTTCTGAAAATAAATTAATTCTAAATTCATCCTTGTTCACCGCTGTCTCTCAACTTGTGCTTCTCTAAGCAATTTGCAACTTTGTTTTACAGTACTTCTCTTATTACTGCCTCCTAAGGATGAATCGCTTCTATTTTTCAATGTTTTTCTATGTAAACATGCGCTAAACAGACTTTCTATCATTTTTCAAGTTATAATCCCTGAAATTGCCAGGTTGTCTATGACCTTGTGATACCTGTAGCATTTAGGGCATGCAATTTCCTTATTTGAATGGCAACATTTGATTGTGAAATTTAAACAAAAAGATTGTGGTCATGTCACATAATTGTGATTAGATCAAATGATCCCAATCATGTAATTATTGCAATCGGAATACTCTAGAGAAAGGGGAAGTGCAGAGAAAAGCCAACTAATGATGATTAATGCTTAAGTTAAATATTGAAGAGAGATGTGCTCTCTGCATGAATGACCTCCTCTGAGATCAAGGCGGAGAAGTCTCTGCTCCTGGTACATCTGCATGGCTCTCTCACGGTACTTGTGATACTCCTCCATCATGGCGCGTCTCTTGTCCACCAGTTCCTGTAAAGAACATGGCACTTGTAAAAAATCTGACCACAGAACACTGATTTAGCCATAATATAATCAAACCAGCCAAGAAAATAAAAACTAGTAGTCAACTGCTATGGGGTTTTTAATGGCCGATGCAGATTTTCAGAGAGCATGGTGGTGATACGGAACACAATTTAATATAGTAACTCTTATTTAGCACTATATTTACTCAATTTAACACAAAACTGAAAAATAATATTGTATTTCAAATGGTAGATGGAGGTTTCTTCCGTTTACAGTAATCACATTAAAGTAATTTATTTGCACATGAAGAAATTGTTAATGTATAAGGAAATAACAGTACACACAGTAATCTAGCAACCATGTTAATGTGGCATGTCCACGTTATGAATTGCATTTTCTAAAAAAAAACCTGAATCAAACCAATAGAATATACAGTGAAGAAGACATTTACTTGTAGCACACGTGACGCCCTTTTAACTTGGACTGCATCTGAAAACATAGGCAACTGACTTGGTACCTTGCTGCCTAATCAGTTAATGGCTTAACTTATAGCCGTTTTGAATTAATGGAACTCTTAAGGAAACTGGTCCCCGAACAGTTTGAAAAACTACTAATTTTCATCCTAATTCGGTATATAGCCTCCAGAGGCAGCATTTTCCTGGTTTCGGGCACAATCTTGAAGTTGCACTCACGCGCTCATGCGGATCCAGCGCGAGCCTCAATCTCCTGACAGTTAAAACAGCCTGGATGGCCTGCTTGGATTGTTATGGAGTGACCGTCATGATGTGAATGAGAGGAACTTTTAATCCTGAAGTTTTTGATTCTGACTGATAGAAATGCACTTCAGAGGAAGATATTAGATGAGTGCTCGACTGGAAGAAAACGCTGGATTTTTGTGAGATCGTGAAAGACTTCCGTTTAAATGAGATATCTGCATATTTGCAAACGGTATACAAGTTTTATTGATATTTGACTTTTATCATTAGAAGAGTTACAGAGAACTGTTGAGAGAAACTGTTAGAATAACGTGCTTCAGAGGAAGATTTATGAGCGCTCCACAGGATGCTGGATATGCTGAAGTTGTGTGAGGTTGGTTTATTACATTTGTTTAAAACGAGATATTCACATACTTGCAGATGACATATGATACTAGTTTTATTGATATTTGCCTTTTGATCATTAGACAAGACTAATGAAATGTTACAAGGAACTGTTGAGGAGAGAGAGGGAGAATGAAACAGACGAGCATTTTAATATTATGAGCTCAAACGCATCTGACACGGCTCCATCAAGACCGTTTAAATGACACAGTGTTGCACACGGTCTACTATTGTAGTAGCATGATGGCACGTAACAAAACGAACTGTGACTGGTCATTTATATGTCTCATTCACTTCACATGCAAGCAACGATTTTCAGCACCATAAAGATAAAAAAAATCTGCCAAATGGGAAAACGTATCGGCAGATGCCAATAATTAAAAAAAGTCTGAATATCAGTTGATTTATCGGACTTGGCAATATATCAGTCACCACTAATAAAAACAGATTCATCTAAATACCTTTGATGCCTTGGACTGGCTGAGACGATCTTTCTGCTCAAAGATCTTGGAGTATTTCTTCAGATCCTTCTTTATGAGCTGTGGGTTTAAACAGACGAGGTAGGATAAGAGCTCATTCTGAAGGGAGCTGACAGAATAATAACTGTGACCCTACATCTGACCTCATCTTACCTTTATTTGCTCTAGAGCCAGAAGAGAGGGTGGGCGGGGCCTCCACAGCAGCTGGCAGAAACGGTCCTTGTTGATCTTTTGCAGCAGACGACCCTGGAATGTCCACAGCCAGTATGCATTGTCCACCTGAATGCATCAAAGTGCGGATTATTATTAGAATGCCACAATGTGCTGTTATTCTTTAACCACAAATTTTTCTCCAGTCTTCTCCACAAATATCAGCAATTTATTTAGTCAGAACTGCTTAATAGAGGCTCTATTCAAAGCTTTTTGTTGAATGGCTTATTTGAGTCTTAGGTGTGCCATTTAATTTGATACTTTAAGAAATGGAAGATTTAATAATTTGTAAATCCCAGATAGATTCAAACATTCTAACAGATAATGTTGATGTCATCATAATATTTGAATACTGGTTTGTGATTGGTCTTTAATTCTTTCATCTATTTAACCACTTATAGACATGTTTCATGATGTGTTGACTCAAGCACAGCTGATGGAAAACAAGAGCATGCGGTCATGACAACAGCAAAGCCACTTTATCACTTTTGCTGCCTTGCAAATACTTGTATTTCCCTTAGGAAATGCAAATCTAATTATGCTGAGACGCACTTCTAATTATTATTAGATTGTATAATAAATGTGAGGATTATTCACCTTGTGACTCCACCAGGAGACAGATGTCACAACATATCGTCCAGTTGGATCCCACTCCACATCTGATGCCATGTAATGCTCAGCAATGTTCATCATGGTGCAGTCTGAAGTGTCCACAAAAGCAAGAGCTCCATTCATGCTACAGGAGGAGGGAAAAAAAAAAAAACATTATACAGAGCAAATCTAAAAGCAAACACACAGAAACAACTTTTTTTAGTACAGTACAGACCTCCTCAACCCAGCAAGAACCAAAAACTGCCCTTGTGGACTCCAGAAGATACTGTTTGCTTGTTGTTTGTCAAACATTTCTGAAACAATACATTTGTGGGTTAATCTTTGGATTAAACATCAATACAAAAAACTGGTTAGAGTCTATGTTTTAACAATGAGAACACTTACTTATTAAATCAATTTTGCCATTGTTCTTCACATGGTAGAACGACACATTGATTCTGGGAGATTCCCCATGCAGCACAGCAAACTTGCTGCCATTCGGTTCCCAAGCAAAAGCAATGATGCCCTCTGTAAGATAAGCAGAGAAAAATTGTCTTCAGGAACTTAAAACTAAATGTTTGTTTAATACACTTTTTTAACAGCTAGGAATATTATTTGCAATAATATAACAAGGTGCGATTTGGTTTAAATCAGGGGAGCAGGTTATCCTGTGCCCGTTAGCATAAAATTAACTTTTTACCCATCTCAAACTATTGACGTCATAACTCAAGCACGAGCCTGAAGCGAAAGCACCAAAGCAGCGACAGCAAGCAGCTTAAGCACTCACTCGCACGAGGCTGGAAACAAACTTTAAAATCCTTGTTTGAGAGACAACAAGAGATGACGATAAGACATGATAGCTCTCCAGGTATTTTTATTTGAGGTATTTTACTCCTTGATTCACAGGCTTTCATTGCACCCTCTTGTTGACTAAGGAAACAATTAAAAAAATTGAATTTAGTCCTTTAACAGCCCTACACTGCGTGAGTGCGTTAAGGCTAAACATCACCATATGCGGGCTGAATTATTTTTTAAACATTGGCATCCCCACAGAGAGCACATGCACAAACCACATTCTTCTGGAGCTAATAAAAGTCCTAAAACGACTTTATAACTGATTTAATCAGTAAGAGAGTAAAATAGATGGGAGCACACACTCAATGCTCTTGGCTCTTTAGCTGTAATAAATAGGGCTGGGATTTGCCACAGACCTCCCAATTTCGAAACTTATTGATAAAACAATTTTTAGTAGCCGATTTAATATATACATATCTGGTTCTCAATCAAAACCCAGCAGCATCAATTAAAACCCTTTGGTCTTTGAATGAAATTATGTTAAAAACTGGTTACCTGCATTTAAAATTAAAGTTTTCACTATGGGACAATTGAAGGGGACTTTGTTCCCAATTTCTGTTATGTTCTGCAAAAAATGAAGCTTGTTTTCGGTTTTCGTTACTTGACCCGTTTTAAGTCCCTGCTCAAAGATGTTTTTTTCTTTACCTTTCATCTCCACCACATCCACAGGTACCTGCTTCTCTCTCATTCGGAATATCTCAAAGTTGGTGACAACCCCCTGAGATACAAAGTTAAGTGCAGAGTTTCACTTTAGCAAATTGATAGAAAAGTCTCAATCGTTTGAAAGTGCAATTTAAAGACAATTCTTGTACCTGTGTTCCTTTGGGTGTTCGGTCCACCTTTACACAGAGATAGTCTCCGTTTTTCTGCCAGTGAAGCTTGCAGTCCACAACATTAAACAGGTTGCGGACTCTGATCTCATTCCTGGATGGAAGCTGCATGAGAGTTACTCTTGCTGGGATGTCTTTATCCTCAGGAACCCAGAATGCAATGATATTATCACCAGGTGACCAGGAGAAATCCCTGTTGGCATAAAATGAGAGGACCTAAAATTAATATATAGGGCCTATTAAAAGAAATCATTTAAATCTTTGTAGCAAAAATTATATTATATCAGTATTGCAAATGTAAAGCAAAATAATTTAACTTGTTTTACTTACTTAATTCCATTTATCCTCAAACTCTTCTTGTCCAAAAGACCCATTGACTTAAAAACAAAAAGGTTGAGTTAAACAACAGGACCAATAGGCCGTCTATACCACTGACACGCACATTTTTAATTCTTAAGACACTTACTGGTGTCTCGTAGATGCTCAGGGTGTCCTGTGTCATTCGAGCAAAGAATTTCCCATCTGGACTCCACCTGAACAGAGTATTCAAGTTTTTAAAGATTAATTAGATACTAATTACTTACTAACAGCTCAATAACCAGCAAAGTTGTTTCAAAATAATCTCAGATGAAACTTGCTTGAAAATTGGCCAGTGAGCAGAACTTTCACAGTGAAATCCTCTTTTCTTGTGTCCTGTGAGAACATCCCAGATAATGATTGCCTGAGGGTCATCTTTAGTGTCCATAAGAGGGCTGAATGTGACAACATATCTGTGAAGAAAAGTCACAAGGTTTATTTAATAAGATAATTAAGGTAAAATAATGAAATTATGGTTACCTTAGCCTTTTTAGAAATCTCTGAAATAAGTTATACGCAAATTATTCATCATTTTGAAATCAACATCGGCCAACAACCATTTCTGTTTGGCTGTACATTTCCCCAAAGACTCGGCTCCAAATTCTGTTGCATTCATTTTTCAACAGCTTTCTGTATATCTTATTTGATTGTATTATGCATTACAGTGCATCCAGAAAGTATTCACAGAGCTTCACTTTTTCCACATTTTGTTACAGCCTTATTCCAAAATGGATTAAATTCATTATTTTCCTCAAAATTCTACAAACACCACCCCATAATGACAACATGAAAGAAAAAAAATTAAGCCCTGTGAATACTTTCTCAAGAGATCAACCATAAAAAAAAATTTAAAAAGTGTTGGATCTGTAAATGGATCCATTTATTTTATCATTATTTTATTGGCAATCTCACATTTTTTTGATAGACACAAATGGGAATATGACCCAGACCGGACTCAAAAGTCACCCATAAGCAGGACAGCTCACACACTGACATAGACCCATTTCTACACATGAAAACATGACATACCTCTCACAGGGAGAGAAATCAATGAGCTGAACTCCTTGATGGCTGAACCGCTGGATCTGCTTGAACTTCTCACCCCCCCATAGAGCAATGCCTCTCTGATGGAATGTGGCCAGATAGGTGCCTTTCGGAGACCAGCGCACATAAGTCTCAGTCCAGCGCTACAACAAACACGCACACAAAGACTTAATCCAATATGCATGGTGTTATACTGTATACAGTACATGGTTATCATATTTTGAAGGACGGGTGGGTGAACACTCACCGCTCTCTCCTCCACTTCAATGGGCTCCTTGACATCATTAGCAAATATGCCCGTTCTTTCACCAGAGTCGTAGATTACACTGTACTGATCACGACAGTCAGGATCCTCCATCCAGTGACGGAGATTTCCCTAAGTTAAAAATACCAAATATCAATTATTAACAAAAGCAATACTAGGGTTTCCACACTTTTCAATGTACAATTCTCTAGGACTTTTTATGTGTCCCAGGGAAGTCATTTTTAAGCAAAAACACACAAGCAGACATGATGTATATTGTGCTTATTTTTCTGAACTATGACAGTTTATTTTTATTTTAATATCAAATTGGTGTCTAATCAAATTAATTAAAACTTGGATCAAATGAAAATAGAATTATTGAAATTAAATTCTTCAACATGAAATTGCATTATTTTTTATTAAATTAAGTGCTTTTAAATAATGCTACAGGATAATCCGAAACAACACCGGAGATAGTTTTGTCAAATAAAGTGCTGCATAAAAGAACTTCACGGATATAAAATATTGCTTTAATACATATTATTATAAAATATTATATTTTTGCTTTTCCCCATTTCACGCATCTATTGACATCAAGCTTTTATTTTAGAGCTCTGCTCCCGGTAATCTACAACACAAACACAAAGATTGTGATGATCATGATGCAGTGTTTTCAGTGTATGAGAGGCCGGCTTCACACATTCATTTTAAAGAGTGCAGCACATGCAGATTATACAGTTATTTAATTAAATCGCAGACTTTTCATCTTAATCATCACGCTAGGACAAGTCACGATTTGAATTTGACTACCACAGTAAATAAAAAAAATGCCTTTTATCTAAATAAATTGCCTTTAGAGATAAATTGTGGAAAGAAACGTAATAACCTTTTTTAAACCGCGGTTATACATGTGGCTGAGAATCATGAGCTCAGTATCCAAAATGTAAATTAGGGATGCACCGATATGGACATTTTGGCCGATACCGATAACCAATAACTCTTTATATTTGGAAGCCGATAACCGATAAATTGGCCGATAAATACAAATCTTGATATTTTATCTGATTACAAAAACAAAAGCAAAACGAATACAGTGAACAACTGCTTTTATTTTTTTTTAAATTACTGCAGAAAACAAGGAAACTCCAAGGAAACATCTAGATCTTTCTTTTCCCAAATTCATTCACTAAATGTAGCCAACTTATATTTGGAACATATTTCATAACTTTTCAAATTAATTATACAATTATATCTTTGTACAATAAATATTATTTATACAAATATATATTTTGCCTGACAAAAAATTTAATAATGCATAAAACCTACTAGTATATGCTGTTAAACCGCTGATTCACAGCCTCGAGCAGAGTAGCTTTTTGTCGTCTTCACTCCGCTATCTGTACTGAGACTCTTGTTCAGTAAACGTTTCAGAGCCTCAACAGAGGGGATGACATCTGAAGTCGTTGCCGTGTGTGAACTTACTTCTCTCGTCAGTTCTCCGAAAGGTGCAAGGAGTGTTACTGCATTTTCAATAAGGCCCCACTGGTGTGCACTGAATAATGCGGGAAGCTCGTATTCTGCCCCATAGGCACCAAGTGCACACTTCTGCGCTATCAAACCCGACATCATATAAAAGGTACTGTTCCATCGTGTCGGAGTGTCTTGTTGGAGCATCTTTTTTGACAATCCTAGTGCTGTCTGTATCTCTCCGAGTCGGGACATGGCGAGCTGAGAATGTTTGAAGTGTCTGACTATCTTTCTCCCTATCGCCATACAGTCGGAAATGCTGCGTTGGCTCAGAACTCCTTTGTGTACGGCTAACTGAAGAGTATGAGCCATGCAGCCAAGACTGTTCAAACCACAATCTTCCATGGCTTTTGCCATATTTCGGCCATTATCTCACATCACAACATGAACCATATCTTTCGTTATGTTCCACTGAGCTAACATGTTCTCAAATGCACGCGCTATAGCAGCGCCGGTGTGCGAGCCTGGACATTCTTGTGCGTGAAGCACCACTCTCTTCATCTCAAAGTTTTCCTCAATCCACTGAGCAGTAAGGCTCAACATACTCACTGGACTTACGTCGGAACTCCATATGTCAGTAGTAAAACTGATATGAGTTACATGTTTGCTCAAAAGCATGTGGATGTGTGTTGCTACTTCATTGTATAAAGCAGGGAGCGACACATCAGCAAAGTACCGCCGGCTAGGGGAGGGAGTAGTGCGGTTCAATAAGCTCAAGTAGCCGACGAAATCCTTGGTCATCAACAATGCTAAAAGTTTGGTTATCAACTGCTATCATTTCCATAACTTTGCGTGTGATTGCTTTTGCTTTGGCACTGCTCTTGTCGAATTTCCTTGTACTGTCGAGTGTTTGTTGTACTGGCTTGTTGGTAAAGGCTACCGCTGTTTGTTTGGCGGTCACTTTTGCTGATAGTCTTTATAAATTTCGGAATGGCGAAACTTCAGATGGCTAATTAAATTAGTTGTATTGAAGTTTTTTGTTCTACTGCCTCCTCGCATTACCTCACATTGACAGCTGTTGCAAATTGCAATTTTAATGTCCTCTTTTTTTACCTTGAAGAACTCCCACACCACCGACATCTTGTCTTCACTCTAGCATAAACTCTTTCAAAGAGTTGCGCGCGACGTGTGACGTCATGCAGAAGGCACGCGTCGCTGCGTGCGACGCCATGCAGAAGGCACCAATTTATCGGTTTTGATATATCGACCGAATTTTCTTATCAGGCCAATAACGATAACACTAAAACTAATCATTTATCGACCGATAACGATATGGCGCCGATATATCGTGCATCCCTAATGTAAATATAAATTTAATTAGGTAATATTTCAAACATTAGTTAGACATGATAATGGCATTTGATATGAAAAGCAGCAAAATCACTCTGGTTATTATTTTCAGAGCTGTTCCGATGAAGGGTAAAGATGAATATACAAAACAGTCTACTTTATATCATCTTCATGACACACGTTACTCCGGTATGTCTAATTTCTGGATTGTACTGGTATTTTCTTTGCGTTTTGTGTATCAGTCAGTATTGGTCTTGTTTGGGTTGTCTAATTTCATGTTTACATCCATATTTTTAATTAACAGATTAGGCCTAATATCTACCTAGTATATATTACACGACACAACCGATTTAGCAGCAAGTCTCTCAGGGATTCTCAAGTTTATTTCATTAAGCCTATAATCAAATCTATAACTCAGAGGCTAAATATTTGATCCTTGTTGTGAAAACGTTATAAAGGGGCCATTTGCTCCACAGAACTCGTCTTAAAAGCACATGTTTAAATGGCAGGACGCTTAAGTTAATGTGATGAATTAATGAATAAATAACTGTAAAGTGCTTATATGGGGTTACACAAGGCATAAATCGTATCTTGTAAATTATAAATGTGATAGAATTTTGGGGGAATAACACGTCTTAAAAATATAATATACAGGATATAACATATATCTAGCTTTGGACACATTTTTAGTTTAGCCATATATTTTTTTTTTTTTTAGGGCCAGTGAAAATTTTGGCAGGGCAAGTAAAAATCTGAAGCACTGGCCTGACTGGGCCAATAGAAAAAATACTTAGCATTGAGCTATGGATTAAATTACATTCTGTAATTGATGCATATCATTTTATAATGTCAGAATGATGTATTTTAACATCCCCAAGTAAAAGAAGTAAAAGAAATATACAAAACTATTACTGAAGACATATCTTTCATGTTGTGATTGAAAAAATATGGGCTAAGTTATAAAAGGCTAAAAATATTTGGAAAATAGTTCTATAAAGATCTTTAAGGTCTCTGCTCTCACTAATTAATTGTCCATACAAAGAACAGCAGTCAGTAATAAATACTCACAAAATCTTTAAAGGGCTGCTTCTCAGGAGATTCCCACTCATCACAGATTGACATGTACCTATAAAGAGGACAAGAAACGTAAGGCCACGAAACAGTCCAAGTCCAGTCGATAGTCACAAATGTTATTGCAATTAGGCACAACATACTTGTCAAAGTCTGTGAACAGATTAACACGGAAAGTATGCTGCTTGTCCAGCTTGTAGCCATCAGCATTCTTGACTGCTTCAAGAGCATGGCTTGGGGCAGAATACTCCAGAAAAATGTATCTGTGAAGATGAAGAGCATTATTGACTACTAAAACACTAACACAGTCAATTGTGATGCACAATTTATTGTTGATCACATCAGTAAACAGAATTTCTAAGCTTTTACTTTTCAATTCAAACAGAAATTTCATATCTTTTTGGTTTACAGTCTTCCATCATTTCTACTGTACATTATAATATTTTGATGCCTGATTTTGCTTGCAGCATATAAAAAAAATAAAAATATAGACTGGAGCTCTAGTTTGAACAGTTCTTTAAACAACAGGCAAAACACTAAAGATCTAATATACTGGCCAGTAGGGTTGCAGCGGTATACTGGTTTCACGGTATGAAAATTGCCGGTTATCATACCATGTACATTTGCTTATCTCAGTACTGAGAAAAAAAAACTCAGATTTAATGATAATTTCACAATCAGCTAAAGGCTTCTCATCTGCACTTTCGCACGAGTGAAACGGAACGAGCTTGTGATCATGATCTGCTCTTCTCTCTGGCGTGCAGAAAATTGAGACTTTTCTAGTTTAAAGCGTTACGGAGGAAGTAAAGTCAAACCTCTCAAACAATAGGCAGCCCTGACATGCCAAACAGCACTGAGGAGAAAGAGCAACACGGTGCTGTGCTGATTTTTATTTTTCATTATGCATTATCACCTTTACAAAATTGTTTCATGATTTTACATGAGTTAAAGTAACTGTTATATTGTGACAAAATGTGATAGTTTCATATGAAATAATCTAAAGGTAGAATCTATTAGACCTCATTTTATATCAACAGTGGCAGTTGTAGTTAAAGTTTCAAGATGTGTTTCAGCTAGTATTTATATTTGCATAAATATTATAATTTGCTATTATTATCGCCATTATTTAAGACTAGGTACACTGACCTAACCATGGTAATGAGGAGCCTTTTTTTGATGTCAACAACAAAAATAATGTCACTTGATGCATGTGCTTGTACTTGAAAACCATGAACAAAACTATGCAACAAAAGGAAATGCAACCCAGGATACTTTAAATAAAGGTAACATTTTACTATGGTGGGTCGCCACTTGATGTCCAATGTAAAATCTGGTCCTGAAGCAAAACCAGTTGAGAACCACTGAGTTAAAGCTACAGACAGGAGCAGTCTGGCTGCACTGTCACGCACCTACAGTACGTGTTAATTATTAATAATCTTAGGACATTACTTGAAAAATAACATCAGCTGTGTGAGCTTTTAATTTAGTAGTTCATTTAACATGCTATGCTAACATGTAAACTAACATGCTTTAGTTATATAACAGGTTATTAGTTACATGCTATTTTTTATAGGTTTATAATTCAGTTTATTATTATAAATATTCTGTTAGCTTTCTTAGTTTTTCTATTTGTTTTCAAAAGGAAGACTTTAGGTTTGAATGGTTTCAGGTTTCAATTATAATAAAGCATCTGTTCAATCAGAAAATTATAATAATTGTGTAATACCGTATACCATGATATTTTCCGAGACCGTTATCGTACCGTGAAAATCTCATACTGTTGCAGCATTTTGGTTATCTATAGAAGCCCATTTCCACCACAGAGAAAAACACATCGTGCTTTAGTAAGTCAAAATTATGAGATTCATAACTGAGATACAAAGTCATTGTTCAAAATAGTCAAAATAAAATAAAAAATAAAAGTTAGTTATGAGATAAAATATTTTATTGAGAAAAAAGTTGTTGTTGAAAGTCAAAATTATGAGAAGTCAATGAGATACTAAGTGACAAATATGACATACTAAATCATAATTATAAGAATAAAAATTCACAATTTTGAGATAAGTCATAGTCAAAATTTAGATAAAAAAAAATAGAAGTTACAATAAAAAGTCAATATTGAGATAAAAAAATCTGAGATAGTTAAGATTTTTAAATAAAGAGTCAAAATTATAAGATCAAGTCGTAATGTTGAGGTAAGTCAAAGAGTTTAGATGGCATCTCATAATTGGTTTAGTTTTTCTCTGGTCTTAATCTCAATTAAGATTCAGTATCTCATAATTTCAACTTTTTCTCTTATTTAGTATCTCATAATTATGATTTAGGAGCTCAATTAAGATTCGATATCTCATAATTCAGTGTTTCCCATTAATTACCTAGACTGTGGCATCCCCATCTAATTTGTCCCGCCACAGTTTCATAATGAACAGAAAATATTTTTAAACTTCTCATAATACATTTTTATCATAAGCAATGTATGATAGGAAACAGATAATGTTACTGCAGAAGTTATCATTGATAAGTAATGTTAATCTAATCTGAGAAACGATTATGTCAACTGACATATCCAGCTGCTTGTCATGACAAACAATGTATATCGTATGTAACATTTTATCTAGCTAACTAACGTTAGCTAATTACCTAATGTTATCAAAATTACCAGTGGCTCAGGAAATCTGGTAATCATCACCTTTCATATCTATACTAGGGCTGAAACGATTAGTCAACGTTATCGACAACAAAAAATTGTTAACAAAAATGTGCGTTGTCAAACAGTCATTTGAACTCTTTTAATGTAAATGTAACATGAGATCACATTAAAATGTAAAAGTGACACGTGAGAGGGCTACCCCTTGGGAGAACAAAAGGCTCGCATGAGAATCAACATTTGAACTCTTGCACATGTAACAGCAGGGGCTCGCACCTCACTTCTACCATCTGATTATCTCCCCCTACTCCCCCCTCTCCTCCTCACTTAGAACTCACTAAAAACCTATACAATGTCAAGTGTGTACAAAAAAGTAACTATAACATGTTTGGTATCATTTAAAGTGTCTCAGTGCGCCTGGTAAACTGGTCTCATCTTCCCAGCCATAATGAAAAGCAAAAAGAAGTTATAAGATATGAGAGAGGTGGTGTGCATCTTAAAGGTGTGCCCTCCCCCAGATTTACATTTACATTTCATTTACATTTATGCATTTGGCAGACGCTTTTATCCAAAGCGACTTACAGAGCCCTTATTACAGGGACAATCCCCCCCGGAGCAACCTGGAGTTAAGTGCCAATGTATTTATGATTAAATTACTACTAGAGCACAACATTGTTCACAAAAGCACCAAGTTCTGCATAGGTCTAGACCAGTGGTCGGGAACCTATGGCTCGCGAGCCACACGTGGCTCTTTGGCAAAAATCATGTGGCTCGTCAGGTGTCTTACCATTTACCTACAAATTTAAGAGACATCTTATCAGTTTCCAGCAGGAGAACGCGGGTGGAATTGCAAAGTAAAATATAATCAATTTGTCTCTAATTTGTTGTACAGCCTACAAAAGTCAGTTTACAATAATACATTTCAGGGTTTCCGTTCATTGTGCATTTGCAGCGCTAAGCGCAAGTCTCACGACACCAATCCACAGCCAAAATCACTTGCGTTTCTATGGTAACCTCTTGCGCTCAATTTCAAACAGCTAGCTAGCTAGTTTGTGGAGATGGGGAAATGAAAGAATGTGGAGCATTGAATATTCCAAAGTTATTGGACTGAAACATACGGTTTTTGTTGAAAGTTCTGGTGTTCCGCCGTATGTTATTTGCGCACAACGTATTGCCTCATTTAAAAAAATCTAATGTTTAGAGACATTTCGATACCCACCATGCAGTTTTTGCAGCAAAGTACCCGGTGGGCGAGAGCCGAAGGAAGGCGTGTGCGGAGCTCCAGCGTAAACCGCAAGCTGGCCAGCAGCAGCTGCAAACATGAGAATAGGGGAATCTGGAAGCCTGAATGCTGCCAGCTTTGCTGGCTCATTGGAGATTGTAAGACAAGGAAAACCTTTTACTGATGGAGGGTATGTAAAGTCATGCTTATTAAGTGTGGCAACTGAACTGTTTGCTGATTTCCCAAACAAGGAGAAAATCATTCAGAAAATATAAGACGTGCCCCTTTCAGCCCGAACTGTGCATGACCGTACTGTCATGATGGCGCGTGAGGTAGAGAGGGTACAGATCAATCATATAACTTTGGTAGATTTCTCTTGCACTGGACGAGTCTACAGACACTTGAAATATTGCAGAGCTTGCATTGTTGGGCGCTATGTGTCTGACGACAAAATACGTGAAGAAAGTCTGGCCAAAAAAAAATATATTTGTATTTTTTTTAAATAATAGTAAAATACTAGTTTTTGCAAAGGCTCTTTCGAAAAAAATTATTAACAAAAAAATGAAAAAAATGGCTCTTTCATGAAAAAAAGGTTCCCGACCCCTGGTCTAGACTCTTCATTTTGCCCTCAATGTGCACCAGGATGATGCATTTAACTTTAAAATGTCCCCCCTAGAGGGTACGAGGTCCACCCTCCAGTCTAACAAAATCATGTGGGAAACACTGTAATTCCAACTTTTCCTCTAATAATTTTGATTTAGTATCTCATAATTAAGACTTTATCTCATAATCTTTCTCTGATAATTATGAATGTCTCTCATAATAATGATTTAGTAACTCATAATCATGACATAGCAACTCAATTAAGATTCAGTATATCATCATTTAAACTTTTTTTTTCCTCCCATAATTAGGACTTTGTTTCATACCAAATCAGAATATTTTAGTGTTGGAAATGGGCTTCCAATCTTATTAGACAAAATGTATATATTGCTAAATCCCTAGTTTCAACTATACAGCCAAAGTAGGTTACCCCTTGGTTTTTCCATCTGCCTCTGGGTAGAATTCATTGGTGATTTTGCCAAACTTGGAGAAGATCTTGTGGATGACGTTCTTCAGTTTCTCTAGTCGTTCTGGTCCAACTTGAGGGACGTTATCAACCACAATGACCGAGTCGATGCCGTCGGCCTCCTGAGGTTTATCCCGGAGAACATCCTCAAGCAGCTCTGCATAAAGAGAAACCATCCAATAAATGGCATATATCATCAGACACATCTAAAGATGCTGCAGGTGTGATATCACCACAATGTAATTTGAAAAGATGCTTATTCAAGAGCCATACATTGTGCATCTATAATAATCTGATGACACGCGCCTCAATTTCCCTGTTGATGTTACAATGCTTTTCACAATGCTATTTGCGCATATGCTGGAACAGTAAAACTTTACTAGTGTTAAAACTGTAATAGAACAAACCACCAGCATAAAAGAAGAGTCTGAATTTCAGCTAATCTGAACGGGGCTCGTGTTAGTTCCGAGCGGACATGATGATCTTTAGGGTTTAGTGTGGCTGATTTAACGTTAGCAGTGGAGCTAAAGGCAGGCCTCTCTTACCATGATCACTGATGTCATCAACGAAATCCTCCGGATCACTAAACGAAGGCTCTTCTTCGTCATCATACTCCAGATCGGCCTCCATATTGTCCGTATCTCGCATTTAGAGATCGATTGCTGTAAATCTGGGCTGGTATAAAAGTGTCACTGCGGCAATCCAGAGATTTTTCTCACTCGGCCATGTGCAAGGCAGCCGGCGCCAACCACTACGAGCGGGAGAAGGACCGAACCATGTGTGTCGAGGACGAGTGACCGCTCTTTCACAACTGTTAGTATCAGTGTGTATAATATAATTCAGTTTTAATTTATAACAGCATAATTATTTAAATCTTAGTCCTGGATTTAAAAAAAAATTGCACAGATGTGTTATTTTACTACCAACATGACCTATTTCACCCCTTTATGGTAAGCTTGGTCTTTCCCTCTGATTATCGCGCTCAACTTCCTGTTCATGTGACAGGATGAGCTATCCACTACAATTCCACCCTAACCTTCTTTAATACGTATCTTTTCGTTTAATCAATAAAGGGACATTTTGAAGATTTTATAATTCATATATACCAGTCATTCTAAATTAGCTAAAAATTAATGTGTGTAAAATGGGCTGAAAAATGTCCATAATTTTAATGATAAAAGAATGTAAAATGCTACAGTAAAAAAAGTTTAAAGGTGAACTCAGTAATGTTTTCCTCATTAAAAAGTATAACTCCTGTAGACATTAATTGTAATTTTGCTATATATAGGAAATCAGGAGAACTCACATTAAAATGAAGACTCCAGTCATAGCAGTAACCTTAAAAAAGCTGTTTTATTCTACATTGAGACGGTCCGCACATGGGGGCTGCCATTTTAGAGTCACATGACCTGCCGAATACTACTCGCCTATTCTCAGTAATCTTACTGTTATTTGACATGTTCGCTCATTGATTAAAGTAAACATGGCTGACTGTGAATACTAAATGTCTACAATAGCATCTGAAACTGAAATCTATTGATTTTAAATTATGCTGCATCCAAGTCGCTAGGTGTTAGCGTAAGTCTAAGATGACACAAAGACCAGAGTTACCTTTAAGAATTGGTTAATGGGTAGCTACCTTAAACATTATTTAACCATATAATGAATGATTAAAAATGTATATTATTTTTAACAAGATAATACATGTACTTTTTACTGTAAACTGTTAAAATTATGATGAAAAACAATAACCGGGCATTCACAGAAGTCCTTGCATGACCCATCAATTTTTTTTTTATATTTTATGGGAATAGTTATGTTTCTTCTTATATCTAATATCAGATATGTACATTGGGTGTTCTGTGTTGTTTAGTTAATGTTATTGGCAGGGTTTGAAATTAACACCTGCCACCCCACCAAACAGAAAACTAGCCATTTTGGCGAGTGAAATTTTCAAGGTTTTTCCTGCTTTGAAAATTCTTTGAATGTCGGGCGACATGGAGCCACTGCCAAAGTAAATTTAATGGTATTCATGCCTCTCATAATAACTCACACACACATCGGGGTGAATGAAGCATGCTTTCACAGGAACCGACACAGTGCACATCAGCATGTTTCAGAGATATGACTGGCAGTGGCAGAGCTCTGGGACAGACCAAAATGAAAGTTGTGTGATTGTCAGGCTTCATTCAATATCACGGCGGACAGTGGAGACCACAAAACATATGTGACCCATTTGAATCCTTCAGAGAACATTCAGTGTTGGGAAGTAATGTAATACATATAACGGGATTACATATTTAAAATACAAAATATTAGTAACTGTATTCCACTACAGTTACAATTTAAATAATTGGTAATTAGAGTACAGTTACATTCAAAAAGTATTTTGATTACTGAAGAGATTACTTGGCATTTTATTGTCATTTGATTTAATTTAATATTTAGTCCTTTCAGATGGAAAACATTTATACATATAAATGATGTGATCCAAAGTGTATTTGAATGGCAGTAAAACACTTTCTTATGATGTGTTAAATTCATACAGTACCGCCACTCCCTATAAGCAGAATACGCAGTCTGAGTAGGCCATCAACTCCCTAGGGGGGTACCATCTTACCCTAGGAGAGCACCAGAAAGACCACCGGCTGCCCTTACTCGCACGTTAAACGTTATTCAAGGACCCGAAAGCAGTTGTGGAACACAGATGATCACTTTGCGCTCATATCATGTGAACCCCAGTTACATGCACATGTAACCAGGCATGATTTTTGATATTAGGGCAAAAATTGTATTCTTGATAATAATTTTTGTATTGTTTTCCTGTAAAATATCTAAAAATCCTTAAAACAAGATCAATTTGATATATCTTGTTTTATAATCAACACTGCATAAGATATATAGGTTTTTCAGAGAATGTATTTTTAACATGTATATTTTGTCTTACTGTACTGACAGTTTTTATAGTCAAAACAAGTGAAAAAAATCTACCAGTGCTGAAGAAGTAATCCAAAGTATTTAGATTACATTACATTACTGACCTTGAGTAATATAACGGAATATGTTACAAATTACATTTTACAACATGTATTCTCTAATCTGTAGCTAATCTAATCTGTAAAAAGTAACCCTCCCAACAATGAGAACATTTTAGTAAAAAGCTCTATATGGAGGAAGTCAAACCTCTCAAACAGCTAGACAGCCCCTTCTTTATAAACAGCACAAGGAGGTCAAGCTAAAAACAAACAAATCACATCAGTTTTTAAAATGCACATCATCATCCTTACTGAATTTTTTTTTCTTCTTTTTTTACTGCAGTAGCCCTAACTGTAACTTGTATAGATTCATATTCAATCTAGAGCTATTAGCTCTAGATTGAATATGAATCTATACAAGTTTTCCGTAGAATGAGTTTATTTTTATTAGAACTGTGAAAGTTGTAGTTAAACTATGCTAGAACATGGATAAACTTAATGAAGGGTTTAAAACGCCCATGAATTCTAAAGAAATTATTGACCTATTCTACTCTTATTCCAACTGTCCATGTTTGCCTTCAGAGATGGTGACTTCAATAATTATGCTTGTATCCTGCTAAACTAATATCATTCTCATTCAAATTAAATGTCCAAACAAATGCAAATGCAGTTACAGTACAGTTATCTTTATCACCTCTTGTGAGGCAGGGACTTTGGCTAGGGAAAATGTTGAGTGGCTAGTGACCTTGGAAACTACAAACCACAGTGGACAATGAGCCAAAAAGTTAATTTCAAACCCTGTTTATTGCATTCTTTTAGTATAACACATGTTACCCTAATGGTGTTTTGTGTGAGTAACAATGTCCACTGTCTTTGTATAAGTATTATTTAATGCTCCTGGAACTTTAAGTCGTCGTGTTGCCTTTTGTAGTTACTACAGTGATTATTGTAAAGTGAAAAGTAGATTTTAAAGTGAAAAGCAGACTTTTATAGTTTCAGGAGGTAAGTATATCAAGTTTATATCATTTAATAATATAAAGGGTAGTGAACTGTAATAGACATAAAAATTACATACCACAAAACTTGAAACATGGTCACCACATTTTTTTTACAGTAAATTTCTGCTACAGCTGCCGGTATTTTACAGTTTTTTTACAGTGTAGGATGTAAAATAACGTGGGCCTTTAACTGGTATATCTTCAGTTAAATGCCACAGTTTCATGAAATAACTGTCACGGATCCACCAGCCTCCCTCTCTCACTCCTCATTCTGCTCTCTCTCCTTCACTGTCGACACACAGCTCATTCTCCCTGAAGTTTTGATCACACGCACCTGCACATCATTAGCGAATAATCATGGACTGCATTTATTCCCAGCTTTCACACTCACTGTTTTTCTGTTCTAGTCAAGGGTTGCTCAGAAACTATGGACTCACTAGTATTGACTAACTTGCCTGTTAGTTCTTACCTGGTGTTGTAATTTGTCGATATTTACTTCATTGTTCTCCTTTTCTGGGTTAATGTTTTGGTTTCTCCGGTTATCGTCCAGTGTTGTGATCCTGCTGCTTCCAAGTTGCATCCAAGGAACAAAGGACTGTTGTGAGTTATCGAATTGATAACTGTACATCGCATTATTTCCCTGTCTGGAAATTACTTGCCTGCTGTTTGCAACACTACTATATCTGGATTTACTCACCTGTTGTTTACATCACGGTTTCAGTCACCTCTTCAATAAAACCCTGTTGAGTGACAATGGGGTGGAGAGTAAATCAAAGGACACCCAAAAAAACCTTCACTATCAGTGCTGAAATGAGACAAACTGAAATTATTACAAATTAAAATATTTTACTGGGAGAATGTAATGCTAAACGCACTTTATTGTATTTGGGGGTGGCATATAAATCCAATTATTTAGCTCTTATTGTCAAATGATGAAATTATTTCAGTTATTACAAATTGGACTTTTAGGCCCACAATACTGTAAATAGTCTTCATTCTTTTTAACAAGCCTATTTTTTTTATTTTGGTGAAATTAAATTGAATATTATCTTATGTAGTTAAACTTTTAATTAAATCTATATACAGTAACTACATTTTGACTTGTTTCAAAGCAAACGTTTACAATTATAAATCATTCTGGACAAGGGGTTTATTAAACTTTCTCATCTTAATAATGACTACATATAATATTTTAAAAAAAAATATAGCATTTATGTATTATGGACAGTGGAGTATAAAGGAAATTATTCGACCATTCATACCATATTTCATCCAATAGACTATGGACCATAATATTTTTATCATCCAATTAATTATGCATTTGCATATATAAAACCAGCATTATGTTCCAAATGTGTGTTTAGGAGTAAAGTTATACCTAAGGCTTCATCAGTACTTTTTTTGTGATAAGGAGGACGGATCAATCTGTAACTTCACAACTGAACAAAATCATTAAAAAATAGTTTTAGATTGGAAATATGATAAATCTAGGATTAATTCAATTACAGTTGAAGTGAGAAGTTTACACACCATAACCAAATACATTTAAACTCTGTTTTTCACAATTCCTTACATTTAATCGTAAAACATTCCGTCTTAGGCCAGTTAGGATCACGACTTTATTTTAAGAATGTGAAATGTCAGAATAATAGTAAGAGAGAATTATTTATTTCAGCTTTTATTTCTTTCATCACTTTCCCAGTGGGTCAGAAGTTTACATACACTTTGTTAGTATTTGGTAGCATTGCCTTTTGAAATGTTTAACTTGGGTCAAACGTTTTGGGTAGCCTTCCACAAGCTTCTCACAATAAGTTGCTGGAATTTTGTCCCATTCCTCCAGACAGAAATGGTGTAATGGAGTTTGTAGGCCTCCTTGCCCTCACAGGCTTTTTCATTTCTGCCCACACATTTTCTATCAGATTCAGTGGCGGGCCATGTATTAAAAATCTAGGCATTCAGTGTGATTCATGCAATTAAGAAAACACAGTTTCAGAATTAATATGACGCCCTATGCCTTTGGGCATCACACATTATGTCGCAGCTAACTAATAATGCCAATTGCCATTTTAAAAACACTTAATGCTCAAGCAAGCCTAATTTTAACTGCAGCATGACTGTTTTGTGAAATGAACGTCTTGCAAACAGACATTACAAAATCATAATTTTTCATATGAATCTTCCAAGGAGGTCTATAATACCTGCTAAAAATATATAGAATAATATTTGCGATTTAACTGTTGCTTGCAATAAATTTAGTTTCGTCAGGGTACACTGTTATGCTGCGTTCCATTCAAGTTGGATGTGGGATATTCCTACTTGATATCTCTGAACATAAATGCATCACATTCCCCCATATTCAGAAGATGACATTTAAGGAAACAAAACTGCAATACTCCCATTAGCTTAGCAGGGGTTTCACTATTTTTAGAGATGTCTCCTATCAACCCAATTGATAAACAATGCTGCAGCGCTAGTACTTGTGCTTCAGGTGTACGATTATCAAAACAGTATAATTAACTATGTTTTATACACCTGTTTCTGCAGTAGGCGTTTGTTAAACAAGCTTTAATATCATGTAATGTGGAAATTAACTAATTTAATCTCTATTAATTAATAAAGTGAAGCCTCACCCTTTTTCCTCCAAACATAATGATGGTCATCATGGCCAAACAGTTACATTTTTGTTTCATCAGGCCAGAGAACATTTCTCCAAAAAGTAAGATCTTTGTCCCCCATATGCACATGCAAACTGTAGTCTGTTTTTTTATGGCATTTTTGGAGCAGTGGCTTCTTCCTTGCTGAGCTGCCTTTCAGGTTATGTTGATATAGGACTTGTTTTACTGTGGATATAGATACTTGTCTACCTGTTTCCTCCAGCAACTTCACAAGGTATTTTGCTGTTGTTCTGGGATTGATTTGCACTTTTCCAACCAAACAACATTCATTTCTAGGAGACAGAATGCTTCTCCTTCCTGAGTGGTATGATGGCTGCATGTCCCATGGTGTTTATACTTGAGTACTATTGTTTGTACAGATGAACGTGGTACCTTCAGGTGTTTGGAAATTGCTCCCAAGGATGAACCAGACTTGTGGAGCTCCATAATTATTTTTGAGGTCTTGGCTGATTTCTTTTGATTTTCCCATGATGTCAAGCAAAGAGGCACTGAGTTTGTGATATTGTCCATTAAAAGTGAAACAATCTGTCTGTAAACAATTGTTGGAAAAACTACTTGTGTCATGCACAAAGTAGATGTCCTAAACGACTTGCCAAAACTACAGTTTTTCTTCAGTTTCTGCTAATATAAAATCTGTGGAGTAGTTGAAAACATGTTTCTTCTGTATACTTCAACTGTATACTACTAAAATGCCAGTAGTACAACCTCTATTGTTCCCTCTTTAAATAAAAGCATAGTTCAAGAATATGCAGTCACAAATTCAATATTATTAAGTCCTGCTGTTGTTGATTATACTTGATTGGCTGCTGTATTTGAATAATTAATGACATAGGTCTGTGCAAGGTTTGGGGACTGTTTGGGAATATTATTAGTTGTCATTTTTAAGTAATTGGTTGTTATTATTCTGCATTGAGTTCCGTTTTGTTTTAATTATGTAGTTGTATGTGAAATTACAATGGTTTAAAAAAATAAATAAAATTAAGTTAACCTTGTGGAGATTAGGTTCTTCATTTAATTATGTGTGCTCTGTTTAAGAATAGTTTACATCTGTTCTGCTGATTTTATGGTATATGGAGAATTAGGTGCCTTATGTTTGATAATACGTTTTAGACAGTAGAATCAATAGAAATGCCGTATGGATTAATTACTTGGCCATCATGTTTTTCCATTAGTTCTGACTATTGCGCTCCAAATTTACAGTACTAGAAAGTATTTCAAGAATGGCTATATTTCTGCAAATAAAACAATTAAACTAATCTTTGCTAAATTCACCACATAAATCAAATCTAAGCAAAGAACTAGTTGGCAAATTTGTTATGATAAAGGATGCTACTGCATTTATACAACAAAATTACCAACAAAGCCCCCCAAAAAGTGTTCAAAGTTAAGGAATATAGGCATCATTTAACTTTTCAGTTGTTTTCATTTTTATTTTGTTGTTTTTAAATTTACTCTCTAAGGAATCCTTGAGGGATTTAGTTTGTAAGGATTTACTGTATAAGGAGGGGTTGCTTAAGAAAATAAACACACTTGTTTTTCACCAATAGGAGGTGCTCTTGTTGCAAGAAGTTTTAAGTTGACATTGGTTTTGCTTCACTTTGTGAGATTTCATACTTGTCACATGATTTGTACTGTCTGAACAAACTCTTGCCATCTGCACAACTGAACACTGGTGTCATTCTAGCAATGTTTTGGCAGCCAAAATTAGATAACTAAGTAAAGCTCCCAATGGCATAGATTTGGCTCAAGTTTCCATTGATCATTGTATAAATATTGGATGGGTTGTACTTGATTGTTTTGATTATTGGTTAATTTTTTGGTTAAAAAAACACAAAAAAGATCTGTGAACTTTAGTGCGTGTATGGTGTGGGAGTAGCATGAACCTAAAAAGTTTGTTGTCACAACGAATAAGAAAAATTTACCATGGATCATTCAAAACGGCAAACCTCCGGGGAATCACCAGTTGTATAAACCAAGAAATCCCAAACAGAGCAGTCTACAAGCAAAAAGGGAAAGTGACAGAGTCCGTAATAAAACCTGAATCAACATCGGCTTGGCTTTTAAGAGATGACCACAACTCCAAGATCTGAAGGATTTATAAACAACCCAGAGATTACTTTTTTCCTTACTCAACAGGCAAGTTATTTTATTGCTATGGTTTATGTATAGTGAAATACAATATTTATACTGTAATCGGTGCAGAACAATTCACTTGCTAGCACAGGTGTATGTTTTTCTTTATAATGGCAATCATTTATATAAATAACTCCTTTAGTCTTAGGCTCGCCAAGGACATGTGAGTTGGAGGGCGCTGCCTCGTGCTGCAGGATGCCACCCTGGGCACCTGCCCATGTCGCCCATGCCTAAATCCGCCCCTGGTTGTCAGTTAAATAATCTGGCAAATACTGCTGCCCACATTTATTTCTAAATATCAGAGTATAGTTTAAAATCCAATGAAAGGCAGCCTTGAGGAAATGTAAGTTTAACAAAAGACATGAGTCTTGATTGTCCCAGAGAAAGACGCTTTGTGTGCTTAGACATTATCTCCTCCACTGCGTATGGGATTTGTCAAGGTTTACATGAGAATATTTCTTTAGATATGTCTTACCAAAATAGAACCTCATTAGACCCCACACAGGAAATGCAAGGCTTTCAGCAAAGCAACTATTACATGACAATAAACTCTAAAATAGCTGACTACAAAGAGGGTTTGTAGAGGGGGGGGGGGATGGGGTGAAAAAAGATGCATCTATGCCTTAAGTTAAAATGGTGCTTACTGAACACAGGGCCCAGTTGGGGGTAACACTTCCTCCGCCACTTAACTCTTGCATAACCTCTGTTTATTTTCCTCTGTTTCAACTTGCTCCCAAAGCCATGTCCAGGAAATGCATAGTGTGGGGAAAATCGAGTTCTTCATTTGGGAATAAAAGCAGCAGATTTAAACTTCTACTTTCTCACAAATAAGGAACTAACATCAAGTTTAAAACTAATCAAAATGTGTAAACATAAATAAATGATCTGAAATAATATCCTGATATATTTCAAAAAGTGCTATTGGTATATACAATAATTCACAGTAGCTTGCAGGAGAATATAGAGTTACACCTATTGTTATTGTAGTACACTAGTAGAACAACTTCAAAATATAACATTAACATTTTTATTGTATTTATACAATTCTTATATACAAAACACACAATGCAGTTAATCTGGAATTTCACACTTTTTACAATCACTGGAAATGTAAAACATTAGGGAAGTAACATGAAAATAAAGACTAAATTACAGTAAAATACTGTAAAAAAAAATAAAGAAAAAATTGACATCTTTTTAACAGTGACAGTCATGTGACACTAAGAGTGACAAAACAGCAGAACAGCAAATATAACATATTTAACTCACTGTCAGTAGATAGAAATAACATAATTTAACTTTTAATTTGTTTTTCTAATTATTCTCAAATCAAATTAATTACACTCCATATGCTTTCTTGATTGTTCTATATATTTAATGCAAGTTAAGCTAAATCGGACTGCATATAAATAATATTGATTACCATAAAAAATATTTTGACTCTTTAAGACTATAAATTAATTGAGAGTTTGGAAGTTACTGTAAATAGTGGAGAAACACAGGCCCAATGTATAAATATAAAGAGTATTAAAGGAATGTTCTGTGGCTCATTTATCATATATTAAAAAACAATGGTAATAAAAACATGGTTATTATAAGGTGGAAGTGAATAGGGCCAGTCCATAAATGTGAAAATGCACACTGTTTTAAAAAATATAGCCACAAGACAAACATTATTCAAGTTAACATGATTTACTGGCGTTTCATGGCAACAAAGTTCAAATATTGGATTTATCTTTACCCTGATAAGGTTAGTAAGCTATTTTATCACATTCAAAATTTGTTAAGTATATAATGCTTACATCTTGTGGCTATACTTTTGAAACAGTGAGTATTTGAATGTTTATGGCCCCATTCACTTCCATTTATAAGTATATTTTTTCTTTACTAAACGAGGAATGAGTCAAAATATTTTTTTTCTGATAATCAACATTACGCCACAAAGACTGTTGATTGAGCATAAGTTGTATTGAACACAGAACATTCCTTTAATACTCTTTGTATTTATACATTGGGTTTGTGTTTCTCCACTATTTACAGTAACTTCCAAACTCTCTCAATTAATTTATAGTCTTAAAGAGTGACACAAGCATCAACACAGGCTTGAAATCAAGAATTCAATCTGCTTCTACATAAGAGCCAGATATTTTCCAGCTGTTTGGGACAATGTTTTAGGGTGTGTCTGAAATCTCCAATCAAAAACCCTTCCTGCCAACTTTCAGTAAAGCAACATGTGTCATTAGTGATTACGAGGAAGAAGAGAATTTCCAAAAATACCCCATGGGGATAGAAAAACATTGTTATATGCTGATTTCTTCTTGGGAACATCTAGGTTTAAAATAATTTACAATCCATTATTACAAAAGAAATGAACTTATGATATACATGACTTATGATATACATTTCAGTAAACAAAAAAGAATGCAAGAAAAGATGCACTCATGAAAACCCCAAACTATTTGATGACACAAACATGAGGACATATCTCAAGCTTTCCCTTGAATCAAAACAATGACAAAAAATATTCTGACAAGGTGACACCTGTGATGAACCTGAAACCATTCACTTTCGTAGAAGTGCGTGAGTAACCAGATATCTGGAAAATGACTCAAGTCGTGCCACCAACCACAAGAAACACTCCTCAGTATTGGCAGACAATATTGGAAATTCACTTTGTGCCCCGTTCAAGGATTTGTTTGAAAAATGCAGCATGGATGTGAAAAGTGGGGGCTCGTCCGGGATTTGAAACTGGGATTTCACATCAGCTAAGCACACAGCTGTTCACTGCTGCCATTCAAAAAGATCCAGAGACCAAAACATGTTCATGACTAAAACCAAGGAGAAACTAGGATCTTTACATCCGCTTATATAATTTACCAGTTCAATGTTATGTCTCTCTATAATGTCCTTTTTTAGGTGATGAGTTACACAGTTTGGGAGGCTTATTATAGTCATCAGAATCTTTATATCATATGAAGCATCAAAAAACAAAGTAGAGGTGTTATGCAAAAATGACATTTATTGAACACTTTTAATGCTTTATTCATTTGAAGTTAGTGGTGTTAGGCGAAAAACCAGTGATTTGACACTATATATAAAGCTTGTAGCTTAATGTGAAAAGACACATGCATAGTCCAAAAGCAGAGGTAAGACAGTTAAAATGTACAGAAGCAACTATTCAATCTATGTACAAAAAAAAACCCTGCTTATTTATTAATAATTTTGCATGTCATCTATGAACTTAAAGTTTAGATAAAGCATACTTAGACAAAATCAAAAATAACCTGTAAACAAAAAGGAAGCGACTTGAAACTAACTTCTTAGTTCAGAATCCAAAAACAGGCAGGATTCTCAGTGCACCTTTTCTATTTATTTTTAGGATGCTATCTGGAAGATGAGCCAGTGTTAAGTTACTGTGCATGGTTTAAGTTTATCCTTGAGAAAAAGCAACCTGGTCTAATAGAATCATGATACTATACCTACATTTTTGCAAACATATTTTTGTGGCTCATTGTACGTATCGCAGCAGTTTCTTGGTGAAATAACCACAAGAGGCGCTACAACAATGACTTATTTCCTTTCACATAAATCTCAAGTAAAACAGCAGATTACTTGTGATACAAACACTTACTTTTCACCCTGTTCCTCATACAATGGCAATCTTATGACATATTAACACTTTTACTATAGCCCATGACTTGTAAGGCCATACCTTTTAACATTTTATGACACTATTGTTTGGTTTAGGTTTAAAGTTTAGAGTAAGGAGGTCAGTTTTGTTCATTTAAAACTCGATAGAGCATAAACTTTAAAAACCCAGTCAGTTTTGTTTTTTTTCTCAAATTTGCCCCAAGTGAAAGAGTTCAAGTACCTCTGGGTCTTGTTCACGAGTGAGTGAACAATGGAGCGGGAGCTTGGCTGGAGAATCGGGGCAGCGGGGGTGGTATTGCACTCGCTCTATCGCACCGTTGTCACGAAAAGAGAGCTGAGCCAGAAGGCAAAGCTCTCGATCTACCGGTCAATTTTTGTTCCTACCCTCACCTATGGTCATGAAGGCTGGGTCATTACCGAAAGAACTAGGTCGCGAATACAAACGGCCGAAATGGGCTTCCTCAGAGGAGCTCAGTCATCCGTGAGGAGCTCGGAGTAGAGCCGCTGCTTCTTTGCGTCGAAAGGAGTCAGTTGAGGTGGTTTGGGCATCTGGTAAGGATGCCCCCTGGGCGCCTACCTAGGGAGGTGTTTCAGGCATGTCCAGCTGGGAAGAGGCCTCAGGGAAGACCCAGGACTAGGTGGAGAGATTACATCTCCACACTGGCCTGGGAACGCCTCGGGTCCCCCAGTCATTGTAATGTGGCTCGGGATAGGGAAGTTTGGGGCCCCCTGCTGGAGCTGCTGCCCCCGCGACCTGACTTCGGATAAGCGGTTGAAGATGGATGGATTTCAAATTTGCTTTTTCTGACACTAGTTAGTTTTAGGTTTAAAGTTTAGGGAGGTTGTTTTTGTTGATTTTGAACTTGATGGAGCATTAAACTTAAACACCTCATCTGTTTGGTGGGAGTCTTAACTCCCAACTTTTAACTCTTAACTTTTTTAGCACCACTTGCAGGACATTTCACAGAAGAACTGCCGTGATATATGCAAAAAACCATGTAGTATCATTTTGCAAAATTGTTGCAACAGTTATATTATTTTCGTGAGATCAGGCTGGAAAAAGGTGAGATTACGATTAAAAAACAACATTTTGCATTACTTTCATACCCTTAAAAGTTCCTGTTTTGTCCATAGTCCAAGTTGTCATCAAGCAACACTTCCTGTTTCATAGGAAAACATTAAGATGAGTAACGATTAGGAGTGACAAAAGAAAAAAATCATTAATTTGTCATTCTCTTAGCACTGAATGCAAAGTCTGAAATAATGGACTGGAAACTGTACTCTTATGACTCGCTTTTTCAAACAAAAGTGTGCATGATGGGGGCTAAAATGAAGTCCAGTAGGCATTTTTTTGTCACGTTACAGGACGATGTGGCAAATCATTCAGAAAATTGTCTCCAACAACGATGAAAACAGATAAAACAGTAATTTGGTCCTCACTGCAACATAATGTCCTTAAGGTTCTCCTGAAGAATTGTGTCTTTGACCGCATGAAAAACAAAGCGAATGTTCTCAGTGTCAATGGCAGTGGTAAAGTGGTGGAAAAGAGGCTTACTGCGGTTGCGACGTTTGCGGTTGAAACATTGCACAAGATAGGCCTGCACGTCCTCTAGTCGGTGAGGGTCTCCCCGGAAATCAGAAAAGTGCTTGAAGATGCTGACTTTGCGTACCTTCTCCACCAGAAGGTCCATCTTGTTGAGGAAGAGGATTATGGAGACATTGGAAAACAGCTTGTTGTTGACTATGGTCTCAAAGATGTTCATGGACTCAACCAGTCGGTTGGTGCGGCGGTCTTCCATTAGCACTTGGTCATATTCGCTGGAGGACACCATGAAGAGGATGGAGGTGATGCCATCGAAGCACTGAAACCACTTCTGTCTCTGAGAGCGCTGGCCGCCCACATCTACCATCTTGAAAGGTATCTTCTTGATGACAAAATCATGTTCCACAATTCCCTTGGTGGCCTTCCTGGCCAGGAGGATGTCCTGTCGGCTTGGTACATAATTCTGCAAGAGAACAGGTTAAAAACAGATCTGTTTTCCATACGAATCGCTGACAAAAATCAAACCGGTTGCAGAATTTCATACATTGCATTTTAAAATGTATCTGAACAGTAAGTATAAACAGGACAACCTTTTTATCACTCATCTGAGACACTAGATATGTGCTCTTTGCAACCTTTGTCAACATCAGTCTGAAGGAGACATTTTACTTTCCCTCACAGTATGTATTTATATCTATTTCTGACTAATTATCTACAGTTGAAGTCAGAAGTTTACATACACCTAAGCCAAATAAATTTGACTTTGTTGTCCTTAAGTCACAATCAAGCATTTACCTTAAGTTGTGGCAAAATGGCTTAAGGCCAACAAAGTCAAGGCATTGCAGTGGCAATCACAAAGCCCTGACCTCAATCTGGGCAAAACTGAAAAAGCATGTGCGAGCAATGAGGCCTACAAACCTGACTCAGTTACACCAGTTCTGTCTGAAGGAATGGGCCAAAATTCAAGCAACTTATTGTGAAGCTTGTGGAAGGCTACCCAAAATGTTTGACCCAAGTTAAGCAATTTAAAGGCAATCCTACCAAATACTAACAAAGTGTATGTAAACTTCTGACCCACTGGGAATGTGATGATAGAAAAAAAAATGAAATAAATTATTCTCTCTACAATTATTCTGGCATTTCACATTCTTTATTTTCACAAATAAAGTAGTGATCCTAAGTGACCTAAGACAGGAATGTTTCTACGATTGTGAAAAACTGAGTTGAAATGTATTTGGCTAAGGTGTATGTAAACTTCTGACTTCAACTGTAGATACTTTTTCTAATCATCTAAATAATAATTTAAGATTAATTATTTAACAGAATATTATGTTACAATTTTTAATTCTTTATGCATATTTTCATGAAGAATTGCCAATATTAAATAGTGCTGAGTTATAATTTCTCACCAGTTGGCCAATCCGATCCAAGTTGTCCAGGAAATACTTCACTGATTCACTCTGTTAAAAACAACACAAAAAGGATAGAATATTTTTAGCATGTACTGAAAAAGAAAATTTCAGGTTATTGCCATTTACAAATGTTTTAACTTAAACTCACACTAAATATATCAATGCATTTATTGCTTGGGTTATTAGCAAATAAGTTGGTTCAAAGTGATAAAAATGTCTCTTTTTAAAAAACTAGTCTACAAAATACATCAAGATTTATCTTGATATGTTTTATCTAGACATCAAATTATAGATTATCAAATCTATAATTTGGTTTCATAATTATTATTATTTTGTTTTTAAGTATTTATAGCATTTTCTACAAAAAAATTATTTAAAAAAATTACATTCCAAATGTAAAGCAGTGTAACCATTAAGAAAAAAAATATTAAAATACTTTCCCTGCACATTTAATACATGTTTCAAAAAATATTTCAAACATATTTTGCAAGGAAAATACAAGTTTTCATTTCGTTGACCTGAACAAAATGTGCCTTTTCATAAATATGTCAAAAGTCATGAGGGTCTGAAGGGGTGCTCTCTGGGGGTTTTTTATCACATGATGACAAAACGGCATATTAGCATGTTGGTTACACCACCTGACTTTGATTTGGTGGACAAAAAATTTCATATGAATAATATTTAAACCTAAATTCTTGTTGTATTTTTAAAGTAATAATTATTCCAAACTACTTTTTCCCTGTAACTGAACGATTACCACTTTTTCCCGTAACCCCCCCTAAATATAAAAATGATTTTTTACTCAGAAATGGAAAACATACTCCTCAGAGTAGATGTGTATTCAAGTATTTATTTATTTATTTTTTGTATGAATTGCAATTTTTTTTGTGTATTTTCTAATAACTTAGATCCAATAAAATGAGCATCAAACCATTTACCCACTTAAGTCTGACATTGACTATTTTAAGGTTAATGTAGTCTATTTAATTAAAAGACTCGGGCCTAGAGGGTAAAAGTAGTAGTTCTTTACTCGAAGCACAATAAAAGTTTAAATAATAGTTCTCTACACAGCCCTCATTCTCACATTGTGCTTTATTTGCAAAATTCTCACTTATAATTTTTTATAAAACAAATAGGGCAATGGGTTGTCAAAAGTTGTTCTAATTCAGGAATGGAAAGTCTTAACAGGATGTTCCTATGTTTGTCTGAAAAATATTTAAGACACTCATACCACATAGTGCCCATCAGCAGAACTCCAAACGAGAACAACTTACTCAAAAATGTAGCTTATACATGCAACACTCATAATCTCTGGTTACTTCGTAAAAAGCTGTGGGGTGTGAGATGAAATATCACTTGAGTATTTGGACCAAATTTCTTAAGTGCATAACACATTTCACAGACATGACCATACTGCATTAGTTTCTGTTTACATTATATAGACCATTTGCTATAATAAATGGATGGTATAATCTACAAAGATTACAAATGAACATGCAAATGACGGGCAATATCTCAAATGACTACAGCCGGAGAGTTGTACCAGCTTACACAACTACAGGAGAATCAGCTCAAAGGTCAGTAAGAAAACCCAATCCACAAATAAAACTGACTGATGAGATGCCTGCAACACTGGATGATTGAAGTTGGGATGCTTTGTTCACACTGGTCTCTTCCAAGAATTAATCATTTCTTCTGCCTTTATAAACCACAATCCACACATTTTTTTTTCCACGTTTCCAACAAAAAGTTTTGTGCCTTTATAGAATAATAGACTCCCCAGAATAAAGCAATAGGGAGATGTATTAAATTACTGTGTTGAGTATTATTTCCTGACAAAGTTGTTTTCATGCAGGCTTTTGTATGGCAGACACCACGGCCTTGGCATTTCAGTGAAGATTGTCTAGAAAAGCAAATTGTGTCCTCTAGTTTGTGTGTGTCTCACAAAGGCCCATGTTCCCAACAGGAAACAGCTCTGTGTGAAAACAGGGGATTAGTAGAACAGTGCCTGCCCCTCTATAAAAGACTGCAGCCCAACACCCCAGCCTACACACGTGAACATCATCATCAAGGCTTAGTGCAACACAGGCAGGATATCACACAGATATCTGATAGTAATACCTGTAGCATTGATCAATCCCTCATTAAAATAAGAACACAGAATTAAAGCATTTTTTCCTATAAAATATCCAACAGTATTAGCAGTGGATCATTACAGAGGGCCAAATTATTCAAAATTAAATAATTAAATACATAATGAAGCCAAAACTATTAACTAAAAAAACTATACATCAAACTATAAAACTCTAAAATCATTAAATTACTAAATACATAAAAACAAATTCTATTGCATTTCATTTTAGCACTAGTTTGCCTCCATGTGTTCATTTTAGCATTATCCTTGTTTTGGTTTTTATTTTCATTTATTATTCAAGCACAAGCACGTCTTTTAATTTAATTAGTTTGTTGGCACATCACTTTATGACAGTGGATGTCACTTTTCAAAATAGATTTATTTGGACTGTCTGGCTAGTGAGTTTAGTAAAAATATTCACACCGCCAACATGATCACACAGGAAATTGGAATGTTGACACCGAATGTTCCAGTACCCATTATGCAGAGTTACTTACAAGTGCTATCGCCATGGCAGAGCTAATAAAATACGCATTCCTTTTCAATGTATTATATCCTTTATAGAGATAAAAAAAAAAAAAAAAAAGACTTGCTTTACAACTCGCTTTTGGCGCCTCTATGTGGACATTTCACCCAGAAACTGCAGCTCATGTGTGCCTTTATGTGCAAAAACACATCAGCTACTGGGGGCAGTGCTAAGAATTTCAGTCAGATTTATATTCTCTCAGCAAAGCGACACCACTATCCCATTCCTGTTAGGGTTTCCACTGAGAATCATGTTGACAGAGCCTTAAAAAATTGGTGATTCTATTGTAAGGAATGTGGAAATAGAGACTCCAGCCAACATTGTTAAATGCATTTTGAGGGCTCGGGTGTCTGACATCAGATAAAATTTACAAGAGGGGTCTAAAATTCTATTTTCTAAAATTGTATTTCATGTCGGTAATAATGATGTCTGGCTTTGCTAGATCACTAGAGATAGAGGTGTGAACTTGCAAAAACTATGTCAAATCAAATCACTTTATTGTCACACTACTGTGTACACGAGTGCAACAGTAGGTGAAAGTCTTTTGTGCAGTTCCGAGCAACATGGCAGTCATGACAGTGACGAGACATATACCACTTTACAGTAAACAACATATTTACACAACACAATTTACATAACAAATGTACACATAATTACACAACATAGTACTAATATACAATGTACAGTAAACAATACACACAATATAGAATACACATACACTAGATAAGGGTATATAAAAATATATATGCAGTAGTTATATTGTGGAGAATATATTTGACAGTCCAGTGTGTGATATAAGATGATGATTAATAAAGTGCAGTGCTGATTGTTGATCATGAGAGATCATGTGTTCAAAAGTCTTATTGCTTGGGGGAAGAAGCTGTCATGTAGTCGGCTGGTGCAGGTCCTGATGCTGTGATACCGCCTGCCTGATGGAAGCAGTGAGAGCAGCCCATGACTCGGGTGGCTGGAGTCTCTGATGATCCTCCGAGCTTTCACACACCGCCTGTTATATATGTCCTGGAATGAGGGAAGCTCACCTCCGATGATGTTTCTGGCAGTTCGCACCACCCTTGTGGGCGGTGCTATTGCCGTACCAGGCGGTGATGCAGCCAGTCAGGATGCTCTCTACAGTGCTGGTGTAGAACCTCTCTGTTGCCGAAAAATTATTAATACGTTCATGACCTCAAGACTAGATTACTGTAATGCACTGTAAAGCCCAATTTTATCGTCGTTACATTGGCTACATGTTAAATTTCATATTAGTTTTAAAATGATGTTAACTACATGCAAAGCTTTGAATGGTCTAGCTCCACAGTACTTATGTGACCTTTTGATAGGATATATTCCATCACGTTCATTACGATCAAAAAATTCTGGCTTGTTAATAATTCCAAGAATATCAAAATCCACAAAAGGAGGTAGATCCATTTCATACTTTGCTCCTAAACTATGGAATAGTCTCCCTAACACTGTTCGGGATACTGACACACTCTCTCAGTTTAAGTCGACAAAAGACTCAGGCATACACCTAATTTATCCTTCAACTCACAATTAGGCTGCTTTAGTTAGGTCTGCTGAAACCAGAAACATCCATCATGATCTATAACTCTGCAAAACACTGAATGGCGTCAACGCTAATATTTATATCCCGAGGTCACCAGAGCCTGCCAGATCTGTTCCTGCTTGTTGTTGGACTCCACTGCTACATGTCACTGAGAGATGATGACAAACTACAGCCGGTGCTAAACAGATATCACTTCAGTTTTTTTTACTTCAGAGGATGAACTGATGCCAACTCCAACTATAAGACATCAGATACTTCATATGCCACTGTCTGAACCTTGAACTTAGGATCGACCCCACAGAACCTCAACAAAATGAACTGCAGGTTGAACTGCGATGCACCTCATCATTTATCTCTGCCTGCATCACCTTTGTCTTTGATGGACTACTCTTGAAATGGAATACACAGACTATCATTTAATTGCCAACAAAAGCCTTCATCAGCCAACTAATGAATGACAATGCATCTATGTAAACTTGTGCAGTTAATCCAGGATGGACTTCAAAGACATTAGTCATAATCTTAAAAGTTTATACAAATATTTTATTTTTATTTTTAAAACACTGGACCTTAACACTTAATTTACAAATTTAAAACCATGACTTGCACTGCACATAAATAACTAATATTGGCATTATATTCATGTTGTTTAGCCAGAGGGGAACTGGCCCCCACGGTGAGTCTGGTTTCTCCTAAGGTTATTTTTCTCCATTAACCAACATCTTATGGAGTTGTGTGTTCCTTGACAGAGTCACCTTCAGCTTGCTCACTGGGTTTCTAAATACAATTATTTAATTTCTATACACATTTTAAAATCATATTTAATCAAAATACACAATGATCACTGTAAGACATTATACATTTTACAGTTTCATTTTATTTGTTTTTGTTAATGCATGATTTCCTGTAAAGCTGCTTTGAAACTATGTGTGTTGTGAAAAGTGCTATACAAATAAAAATGACTTGACTTAATGATTGGCAGCGGCACATGCAGCAACTGAGGGCTGTTCTGAAATAGTTAAAATGGGCGGGGCTCACAGCCAACCCTAAGAAGTGCACAATTGGGAAGGGGGAGGTACGGTATCTGGGAATCCACTTGGGTCATGGATATGTGTGGCCCCACACTGATAAAACCGCAGCAATTGTGGCCTGTCCGAGACCCAAGACCAAAAAGGAGGTGAGACAGTTCCTGGGGCTGGCTATTATTGCAGATTTGTGCCTAATTATTTGGACGACACCAGCAGTTACTGTTAGCCGTTACACTCTCCTGATTTCTCTCTACCTATTTTTTTTTAACCTATTTTATTTTTTTACAGATCGACGCATCGGACAGGGGGTTGTGGGCCATGTTGTCCCAGGTGGATGAGGGGGAGGAGCTTGAAGGAGTGTCTGGGCTGTTCTGACCCTTTGGTTCTACCTCCTGGGACAGGCCTTCACCCTCTGTTTGGGCCACATCCCGCTCCAGTGTCTCCATTGTATAAAAGACACCAATGTGCAGATCATACATTGGAAACGGTCTCTTCTGCCTTTTAAGTTCAAGGTGGTCCACAGACCAGGTGCGCAGATAGCTGTCACTGACTTCCTCTCCAGAAGGGGGGGGTTATCGAGCGTCGGTTTGTGAATGGAGAGCGAGTTCAGGAGATGAGAGCAGTAAGGATTTACACCTGTAGTGAATTATCTCTAACAGCTGTTTTCAATTGCAGTGAGAGCTGGACAGGGATATGAGCAAGCTATGCAGCCGTTTATGTTGTTGTGTGTTTTGTGTGCTTGCGATAGACATTGAAAAGTGTGTTCAATAACAAAGGACTCACACTGGATTGTTTAACCGGCTCCCACTTCCTCCTAACCTAGATCTTGCCACAGCGCCCCTGACCTCCCCAGTCTCCATTAATTTATGTTGTATGGAGAATATCCTAATTTGTATCCCACAGAAATGTATTATTGATTATTGTTTTCAATTTAAATTCATTTTCAAATAAAAAGTCAAAAGGATGATATTTCTTTGAACAATTTTGAATCACTTTTCAATAAAAATGTGTATCCCCAAAATGTGAAAATATCACGATATACTTTGAAAAAATATATTCATATCATCTATACATGCGGGTGAATCTCATGAAGAAAATATTATGAATTTTCTTTTCTTAAAAATTCTAATTTAAAAAAATATTATACTATATGCAAAGTATAATAATTTTTCTGGAAAAGTCCTGTCAGATACTTTTCCAGTTGAGCAGAGCCAAAAGACTATATATATGTAGCCCCACACACAGACTTCACTACATGATAGTCGCAGTTAACAGGGTTGTCAACTGACCCTTATCTGAGCTTCCTGATTGGTTCCTACTTTGCGTGAAAATACATGATGCAGGTCATTGGCCGGCGAACCAAAGTCTCCCTCCTCCCTCAAGCTGGCCTGAATCTCTCCATAATGGACTTCTGAGAGTGTGGGAAAGATCTGTGCCGAGGCCTTGCAGACAACAACCAGCAAGTCCAATGTAGAAAAGTTTGCCCAAGGGTATTTGTGCAGTGAGTAAAGGGAAGCATGATTAAGCACAGCCATGTAGAGAAGCCTTAACCCCTCCCTTTCCAGCAGAGATCACTATCGCTATAGTTTGCCACGGTCTCCTCCAAATAAACAACAGATCTGCAGAAATGAGATCCAATTAAATCAAATACAGGTGCTAATCGCTATGGAATTGGAGGGAAAAGGCTGGAAGCAAAACATCTTCAGTGTGTGTGTGTATTTTATATATATATATATATATATATATATATATAAAATACAAATCTTTCTTTATACTTTATACGTTTTGATCAAACAGCATTGGTGCTGTCTTAGGAGAGCTTATACGGACCAAGCCGTGTGAAAGGGATAAATGGTTTCCTAAAGCTTCAGCAAGTCCATCAAGGATTCTTTTCGCTTCACACTTTGTTATATCTGAGAGTAAAACCTTTGTTCCTTCAGTGAACGGAGAACCTATTTAAGTGATGTTTAACTGTCAGATCCAGCAGCTGTTCTTTGTTGGTGAATAACAGTTCCACAGTGACTGAGAACAGACATATCCCCAAATGTTTTCATTTTGCTATTTGAAGGGTTGTGCCATTCTATAAACGTGAAATAAAACTGGATAGATTCTTTTTTTTTTTTTTCTAAAATAAAAAACATTATGCTGACTTAGAGGCAAGGCAAGGCAAGGCAAGTTTATTTATATAGCACATTTCATACACAATGGTAATTCAAAGTGCTTTACATAGTAGAAATTAAAAAGAAAAAAAACAAGAATAATAAAATAAGAATAATTTTAAAAAAAAATCTAATAAAACACAGTACAAACAGTCAGACACACAGTGGCACAGTGCACATTCAGTAAATGCACAGCTAAACAGATGTGTTTTGAGTCTGGATTTGAATGTGACTACTGTAGGAGCACATCTGATCTCTTCTGGAACCTGGTTCCAGCTGCGGCTGGCATAATAGCTAAAAGCAGACTCTCCTTGCTTAGAGTGAACCCTTGGTATTTCTAGCTGATGTGATTCTAATGATCTGAGTGATCTGTTGGGTTTATATTCAGTGAGCATGTCTGCAATATATTGAGGTCCTAGCCCATTGAGTGATTTATATACCAGTAATAATACTTTAAAATCAATCCTAAATGTAACTGGGAGCCAATGTAAAGACCTGAGGACTGGTGTGATATGTTCATATTTTCTGGTTTTGCTCAGAATTCTGGCAGCAGCGTTCTGTATGAGCTGCAACTGTCTTATGGTCTTCTTGGGAAGGCCCGTGAGGAGTCCATTACAATAATCCACCCTGCTGGTGATGAAAGCATGCACAAGTTTCTCTAGGTCTTGACTGGAAACAAAGCATCTAATTCTTGCAATATTTTTCAGATGATAATATGCTGATTTAGTTATTGCATTGACATGACTACTGAAACTAAGGTCTGACTCTAGAGACACACCAAGATTCCTGACTTGATTTTTAGTTGTTTGACCCCTAGCATCAAGGTATGCATTCACCTTGAGAACTTCATCTTTGTTTCCAAATGCAATGACTTCAGTTTTGTCTTTGTTTAACTGAAGAAAGTTTTGGCACATCCAACTGTTTACTTCATCAATACATTGGCACAGGGAGTCAATGGGGCTGTAATCGTTAGGTGATAGGGCTAAGTAGATCTGTGTGTCATCTGCATAGCTGTGGTAAGCCATTTGGTTCTTTCTCACTATTTGGCTAATTGGGAGCATATACAGGTTGAACAGGAGTGGAGCAAGAATTGAGCCTTGAGGGACTCCGCATGTCATGGGCGTCCACTCAGACTTATGGTCTCCTATACTCACATAATAACCTCTCCCTTCTAAGTATGACCTGAACCATTTTAGGACCATCCCAGAAAGCCCCACCCAGTTTTCCAGCCTTTCCAGAAGTATGGTGTGATCGACAGTGTCAAATGCAGCACTGAGGTCGAGTAGTACCAGTACTGATAATTTGCCTGTATCAGTATTTAAGCGAATATCGTTTATTATCTTTATGAGCGCTGTCTCTGTGCTGTGATGTGATCGGAAACCAGATTGAAAATTGTCAAAGTATCCATTCGAGTTCAAGAATTTGTTCAGTTGATTGAAGACAACTTTTTCAATGATCTTGCCTATGAAAGGAAGATTTGAGATCGGTCTATAGTTGCTTAATATGGTCTTATCCAGATTGCTCTTTTTCAAGAGGGGCTTGACAACTGCAGTTTTCAGGGAGTTTGGAAAACTCCCAGAGAGAAGTGAGGAGTTTATCACTTCTAGGAGATCTGCTTCTAAACAGTTGAACACACTTTTGAAAAAACATGTTGGAAGTGCATCAAGGGCGCAGGTTGATGTTTTAAGGTGCCGTATAACATAAAAACACCTAAAAATTCAAATGATGTCATCATTTCCTCATGTTGCTTCAACCACAAATAGGAATTGGGGTTCCATGCATAAATGCAAAAGCAAACGAGTTTTAAGTGCTACAGCAAACATTTTCAGTGAATAATGACTTAAATTTCGGTCTGTTCCTTCTCTTACTTATATGCCACTTTTTGGTCATTTTTAGAGTTAGACAGCCCCAGTTCTTTTTAATTTTATGGAAAAGAGCAGTATGAAAATTCTGCAAAACATTTTCTTGAATGTGCTACGGAAAAAAAGAAAATCATACAGGGTTGTCTTTGGGGTGAACGATTCCTTTAAACATATTCTCATCCATCAAAAAGCATGGAAACATTTTAGAAACTAATTTCCACGGGGACCAGGGTAGCTAAGCAAGTAAAGACGCTGACTACCACACCTGGAGTCGCAAGATCGAATCCAGGGTGTGCTGAGTGACTTCAGCCAGGCTCCTTGCGGTCACTATAATATGGCTCTTGGTGGGGCGTGTGGTGATTTGTGCGTGGATGCCACGGAGAATAGCTTCAGCCTCCACATGCAGGTCTCCGTGGTTACGCGCTCAACAAGCCACGTGATCAAATGTGTGGATTGGCGGTCTTAAATGCTGAGGCAACTGAGATTCGTCCTCCGCCACCCACATTGAGGTAAGTCACTACGCCACCATGAGGACCTAGAGCACATTGGGATTTGGGCATGCCAAATTGAGGAGAAAAAAAAAAAACTAATTTCTGCTGGGGTGATTTTTAGAGAGAAATGTAGACCTCTTCTGAATTACAATGTCCGCCTCTCCTCCGTAAATAGCAGACTATGTAAATAATCCTCATGCAAAACAAACAGAGCTTGATTTCACAGTCCTTGGAGTGAGATTAATTGTTTGGTTTGGACATGAGAAGAGAACTCGTATTAATCCCCCCACATGGAGCTTCACCTCCAGAACTTCACAGAACCTCGGGCTGTTCCCACACTGTTGATCTAGTTGCAACTGTAAATATTGCCTTCATCTTTGCGGATAGCCTCGTAATATGATTTTTGAATTGGAGGAGACCAGAAGGAAAATGGATGAGTGTCAGGGAGCTCTGAAAACAATTTGGAGACTTAAATTATGCCAGAGGTATGTTAACAATAACATGAGCGGTGGTCCTAGAAACAGAAGATGAAAAGCTGTGTATATGCATTCATATATATGCATTCACACATATCAAAATATCAAGACATAATTGATGTTAACTCAAAAATCATCTGTTTGTACTGTGTAACAAAGTCATATTTTAGTTATTATATTTTAGTTGGATTTCAGTTGTTCAGACAGGATTAAATTCACTGGAAAAGCACTAATAGATGAGCCTGTCTTCTCTGTTTATATGTGTCTCATGGATCAGTCATGCCAAGAGCCCCATCTATCACATACAATCTATATAGCACAGTGACACAAAACTGCTCTCAATGTAAAAAAAATGACCAAAATGTCAAACGCATGGATAAACTTGGTGATTCTTCAGGTGAAAGATCTGGGCAAGGGTCTCTGGCATGTCTCACATTCGTGGCAGTACATGGTGACTTCTGTAGAATAAGCTGTTTAACACAAATGTTATTTCTGCACTAAAGATTTATACATGCCCTGCCAAACTAACGCATTAACACTGCTTTGCTAAATTCAGACTCCAGTCAGAACAGAATGCGTCTGAAAACCAGCTTAACCCCTTACACCCTAAAGGCATTTTTAAGGATTTCATGCTTAAATGGCATACCCAAAATTAAGTGTATAACTTGTGTATAAAAAATGTGCAAAGATGGTCATTTGCGTAGTACTAATTTATAGAAAACTTGTTAGAGAGTTTCTAAGCTTGATCCTTATATATTTTCTTCAAATATATAAGGATCAAGCTTAGAGACTCTCTAACAATACTACAACACTGCTGAGAAAACAAAGAAATTAGAGCTAAAAATAAACATTTCAGTTATTATTCATTTTTGACATTATAACTTTGAGACAATAAGTATGGAAGGTCAACAGAATAACTTTGGTTTTGTTCTCCAGCATGTCAATTACTAAATTGTGTTGATAGGACAAAGCAATCAAAAGTTATAGCATAGAGCCCAAGGTGGACTTTTATTATTTTAATAAAGTTTCGGAAAACGTCTCCAAACAATTATTCAGGTGGTATATTGAACATTAAAACAGAATAACTGAAAACTATGAATGATAACATCTGAAAAATAAAAATATGTATGTAAACTTAGTGCCTAATAATGCAAAATGATCACATTGGCTTCTTTTTCCATCATTCCAAAAAATGTGCTTTGAGCTCCCATGTGTGCAGTCTACATATGTGCACTCCTGTTCTGCTGACCCATGTGAGACACATGCCTGTTTTCAAATATGGATTCTAATACTTTCTAGGCATCCAATGAGGACTACCTAATACATCTATGATGCAAAGGATCAATGTGACAGGGCGGAGGGCGGGGCCAGGTCGTGATACTACAACCCTAATCAGGCTAATCAAGCCTCAGAGAGTGATAAATGCTGACTGGAGACTGCAGTGGGACAGAGAGCGCGAGATTTGCGGGCAGCTGTATGACACCTTTGTGTGTTTGTCGTATTTTGTCGTGTTTATACCGTCAAGCCGATTCTCACCTCCTCCTACCCATGAATCCCTTTACAATCATGTTTCAGTGAATCGATCCCAGAGAAACCATCTATACAGAGAAGCCACCACAGCTGTCATCACACTTTTTGAGAAATATTTCAGGATGTACATATATTATTTTAGTGTGGGCTTATTTGATTCACAATCATCTGCTGTAAGTTGTGAATTGTCATTTTATATATCATGTTTATTCAAGTAATAAACCAAAATGTGATAATTCTGTTTATCTGTTTATTATACAAGTAGATTTCACATGCTAATGTTTACTGTAGTTTGGCCTCAGAGTGAATCAAATTGGCTCATTATATTTTAATAATCAAGACCTTTCCAAAGATATATGACACATGGCTTTGTGATATTTTTACTGGGTCTAAATATGGTTGTAAATTCTGAAAATGGAACAGTTCTAATTTATTAGCAAATTTAAAAGCAGCGTTTTAGAATTGGTCATATCAGCTATATTCATTGCTAAGATAAAGATTCTAAGCATTGAATTGACACCTATTTTGTCCATATCAAGCAACTGGTTGTTGATTATTATAATAATATTGTTGGAACAACACCACAATAGCTTCCCAAGCTGGGGATCAGCATACCAAAAATAACATAAGATGGTCTTTATTTTTTCAACATGCTCGTCGACCTGGAAGATTACCAGCATTTATATGATGTCAGCATTTATTGAGTCGACCGTGAACGTGACCTCAGAGACAGAAACAATCTGTAAAGTGAGAATGTGTAAAAGGTGCGAGACTGAGAGTGGGGCCATTGTGTTCCTCCTATGTCACTCAATGGATCTATGGTTTTTTCCCTCTTCTCTCCCTCCTGCATCTCGCCACAATCAGTTGCTCTGCTTCTCTTATCTTATCCCTCCGCCTAATTGCGGTCCCTCAGGGAGACTGACCCTAAACAGGCCTGGAAACCAACCACTGATGGGTAAAATAAAAACAGAGTGGGAGATAAAATTAAAAAAAAAAAAATGAGTCCTTGGAGAGCGTGGGTCCAAGGACGTGGCTGCCTGTAAAGTCAGTTTTTTCTCTTCCAGTATGGTGCTTCTTTTGTTTCTGTTATTACTAACAAAACAAACCACTTGCCACCTGTTTCACAAGGGCTTATAACTTAATATCTACGACTAATTTTCAAACTTGATCAGAGCAGTTTTCTTGAAGATATGAAATCAGTTTTAAACTGTGTACTATGCTCTGCTGAAGATGCAGATGAGGGAATCTGACATTTGTCTACCTCAACCAACCAGTCCTAGAGTATCTTTCATTGAATACTTATGATCTTAGAACATATTTAATTCAGTACACATTGTAAAAAATGCACATACACATTGATGTATAAAAAGACAGAAACAAAGAGTGTTCCTTCAAGAGTCTGATTTGGTGCTATATGCTTCACGTCTTTCCACAAAGCTTAAAGCTGCTTGTTTCAAACATAAGATGTGCAGAGTTGTAGGTGCTCTGCACAGCCATGAACAGCACAAGTGTAAAGGGGTTTAAGGGAAAGGAGGAGGCGAGAACCGGCTTGACAATATAAATTATAGTTTAATGAAGAACTAAACAAAAAGTCAAACACACAAATGTGTCAGACAGCTGCTCGTAAATATCTCTCTCTCTCTCTCTCTCTCTCTCTCTCTCTCTCAAATCGGCCTTTATCCCTCTCGGAGGCTTGATTAGCCTGATTAGGGGCTGGGTGTGCAGCATCACGACCCGGCACCGCCCTGTCACAAAAAGGTTTGGTGATCTTTCTACACATGTAACTCTTATTAGTTCTTCTGGTGTTTAGGAATAATAGTATCTATCCTACTTCTATTTATCCTACATACATTATTGTACTGTTTGCACCAGGGTTTGGGGCCAGAAATCTCCAAATGAGTGGACCTTGGTGAAACAGGTTGGATTCTCTATTTATAATTTCATCATGAATATAATGAAGGGTGCTCCTTTCCTCAGCCGTTATGAGTGAATATTTGCTCATTTACGCTTAAAATGTAGAGTTGCATAATTACAGGTACAATAACAAGAATATTTGTTATTATTAGTAATTTAATAGGTCATATTGATGCAATAAAAATGAGGATCTTTTGGCTGATGTTCTGAGCTTCGCAGAGCTGCTGCAATGTTGCAAAATATTTATTTTGATTTATAGCATATCTCAAATAAGAGGTCTGGTGAAAAACACAAGTGAATCAGATGTTCTATTTAATAGCTGTCCTATAGAGTTGGGGAATGTTTCATTCAAATGGAGCCTAAAGAGATGACTTCTCACAGAAGAGAAACTACTTGTTCAAGGTTGTAGATACTGAATTATAACACATATGACATTTCACCTGGCGTCCCAATGTCCTTGCATCCTGAGAAGGTCCGAGATCATATTTAGCATTCTAATAGACGACACTTCTTATAAATTGTTCCCAGATTATGGACAGAGAAGAAATAGTGAGAACTCGTCATATGCGTGTTCCACGAGACACACTCGCGCTGCCAACGTGTCAATAAACCTCTGAACACACAGCGAATCAGAGACGTGCATCGGCAGATTTTATTTAATCTGTTTTACAAAATATAATCAAGTGTGCTTCTTCAAACGCGTGCATTTGTGTCTAATGGCGTTTCTCACTCCGGGATGTCTTATAGGTCACCAGCCACAGTTGTGGGTAGACATTTCATACCCTGCAATGTTATCTACAGAAACATCTACCACACTCCCACATAAAATAATAATAATACAAAATTAAGAGAGACAAAGTGTGGATACATTATCTTGATGCCAAGTGGATCTGTTTACAGGCATGACTGTATAGCGCTGCGCAGTGCAGTGCAGTGAACATGAGCGATAATTAAACGTTTTATTTTAAATAAAACAAATTTTTCGAACTATATTTATAACAGAAATATGATGATTATCTTGCATGTGAGCTATTTTGTATGTGACAAAATGCAGTTTCTTTTATTTGTAAACTGTTAGTATATTCCTGCAGTTTTGATAGGGTGGACCAATCGTCAATCTGGGTGGACCAGTGCCACTCTGGCCCTTATGTGGCTTCGCACCTGGTTTGCACAAAACGAGGAAAAAACAGCTGAAAATAATGATGGGACAGTGGTTCAGGAGACATGTCTGATGTTTTATTTTATTTGCAAATTAATCTTTTGTCTCCTGCTTCCAAATGCCTTCCTCCGCTAGTGCTCTCTTTATATTTCATTGGCTTTTTCTCACTGCTGGTGTCTCGTTTGGCAGGACAGTGCATACATCTATTGGCTCATGGGCCAGATTTCAAGCAGGTTTGAAATTTTTTGTAGTGTATGTGACACGTTGAGGCGTGTCGCAGGAGTACGCAACCCACATGACTGTTGGTGGTGCCACCGTAGACTTCTAGTCATAGACCAGTAACAAACTCAAAACATCAAAGGAGATGAGCTTGAGTCATGTAGTGTGCGACTAGCTTAAACAACTCAAAAGTGCACCAAAACTAATAACATGTCCCATGACAAATTTTCAACATTCTCTGGAGGGAAAAAAAAAAAAAGACCTAGCCACTGAATAATGTTGGAAAATGACAATACTGGACTCTAAAGGATTTTATTGACATTTTAAGACTTTTAGACTTTAGCCTTTAAACTGTAAACTAACTGCAGGCACAAGCCTGGAAGTGTTTGCATATCAAACCTAAGCCTGTGAAGTACTAAATTGTACTATAATGGCCTAGATAGGGGAGACAGACAGATAGGACACTAGAGGAGCAGGCCAAAATGAGCATGCATTTATTGCTCCTGACAGTCTGTCTGCAGATAGCACATGACAGATGACAGGGGTAGTCAGAGAAATATGGGTGAATGCACTAGTGACACCTCTCAGAGTCAAGAGCCATTCTGCTCTGTCAATTCCATTATGCCCCCAGAAAAATGAGGGGCTATAGTGATGTTATGGATGACATGAAGCCCAGAAAAAATAGAAAGGATTTTCGCATGATAGATGATGATCAAGTTGGAAATCTGGGAGTTTATTGCCGTTTGATTACAGAAAAATATGCCTGTGTTGTATTCCTCATTTGTATGTTCCTGTTGATAAAAGAGTCTGCTATATAAACAAATGCAAAAATGGTAAGCAGCATAAACAATTATTTTTGAAACACTGATTCAAGAATTTAAATGAAAAACATTTAATAAGACAAAGCTATTGCCTAGTTCTCCATGAGGAAATCAAAGTGTTTCAAATCAGTTTTAAATGAGTTTAAATTTCTCAGTTTTTTTAATGATAGAAATGAGACATGCAAGATTCCCATGAAAGAGAAAAGAATCTCAGACCAGAATACAATGGATGGTGAAATGCCATACCATTCTGGTATAAAATAAACATCAGCGAGAACATTTTGGACAACAATGGAAGTAAATTCATGACTAAAGTCTTTGAAGCATAAAAGCATGCTGAATTGCTCTAATCGAAAAAATACATGCATTGTATTATCAGTGCTTGCATTAAATGCATTGAATTGATAGTGTTTGCATTTAAATGTGTTGCATTTACAGTGCTTTTATTTTGGGAGGCTGAAATTTAACATTGTTGTATTTTTAAGCACTGAATATTTCATTTGGAAACATATAAACTAATTTCATTATTAAAAATGAAACAATACATATTAACTTTCCAAAATTAATTTCCAAAATATTCAGTTCATTTAAAAATACCATCTAGATTTTTGGACAGGTAAAATTCAGCCCATTCTATTTTGCATAAACAAACAAAACTTGCTTCCTCAAATTCAGTGGTTCTATGTATGGGAACTGCGGGAAAATCAGCAGAGTACCATGTGCAATCTCAACCTGGTGCCATTAATTCTCACCAGTAGGTGGTGCAATGCAATCGTGTGTTGTAGCTACAGGAAGAGAGAACAGCCGTATACGTTTTAATAGTTTGCTTTTCAATATCAAACGAAATGAGCAGAAACAAGAAAATTAAATTAAATTCTATATTACAATAAAAATAATAAATTAATGAACAAAAAATTTATTAGGCCTAAATCAACAAACAATAGGTCTCCCTTTGTGCACAAGTTGGTACAATGTGGTCGCAAGATATTGTATTAAATTTAGATGGAGTGATGTTGATGTTATACAATATTACGGGGAAAATTGTCTATCTTGGCACGTCTTCCCACATTCCTTCTCTTTACAAATTGCTCATCTTCTTCTTTAACACTGAAGGGCGCTGTTCATGCACACTGTTATGCATTGATGTCACCGTTATCAGTTTGGGCGCAAAGCGCAGATCTCCAAATAATCAGTTAATGTTTGTACATTTACCCTATGTTAGTCCTATTGTGCACATGAAATAAGCCTGCCAACACGTCAACCTCTTTATACTTTTTATATAGTCTTCACAGAACGTAGAAGCTTGCACCCGATGGTCGACCCACAGAAACATTGCAAACGCACATTTGATGAACAATGCAGTGATTGTGTAAAAACAGAAGATCTTATCCTCCAGCACAAAAATAATTACAAAACTATGTATTTAATTATGTAGTTAATTAGTTTGATTATTTAAGAAAACAACTTTGATCATTTCTCAGTGAGTTAAATTACAAGTATATATAAAGTTATGCAAAAATCTATGAGTGAGCGACATTATACAGTCAGATTTCAGCACTTCACAATGGACAGCAACTCATAAGAAGCACTTCCTGAAAAACATGAGTCTAGTGAATTAGATGTTCTACTTAACAGCTTTTCTATAGACTTGGGTAATGCTACTATTTACTTTTAACAAAATAATTATTAGATCATTACTTTGTATGGAATACAGTGCATTTATGCATCATTTTTCATAAAAACTGTTATTTGTTTCTCATTATCAATGCACTTGGCTGGGAGCACTCTCCATTTCAGTTTAAGTGCTCAGAAGCAATGGCAGCTTAGAATGAAATGGCATGCAAAGAAAATAGCGCAAAACTTACATAAATGAAGAGAAATGTCAGGATATATAAAGCTCTTGCTCCCTCATTACAAATGGTCAGCCCATGCATTTTGTGCAGTGTAGGCGGTGGTTTCAGGGGCGGCCGTTGACATTTGCAATGAACAAGAACTCCACTTCGTCAAGTCACATACACACACATACATATGTTTGTATTTCCTCAAACCAACGTAATTAAACAAAAATTCAGTTATCCAAAGTCATCTTGGATCTGTTTTACCTTACCTCAAGTAGAAGTGCCCTAACAATAATATTAATTAAGCTGCAGTTGACCACAGATTTTAAACTCTGCTCATTTTCTTTCTTTAACTGATGCAGTTCAAATAGTAGTTAAATAAAATCAGCAGATAGTAAGTTAAATAATAGAAGTCAGTTGAATCATAATCAGTTGTTACATGAGATAAAAACGGCACCTGTGTTTATTGTTGATCTGTCGGTCTTTGATTTGCCAATGAGAAATATTTTGTGCAACATACAACCATACACAACGTATTATTTGTATTTTTTTATTATAATTTCATTAGAATCAAGTAAAATATTTTGGGGATGGTTTATGATTAGCATTGATGACATGTCAACCATTGAATTCAGTTCATTTTGCAGTTTATTTTAACCTGATGGATTGTCATATGCTTCCAAGCCCTGGCTTTCAAACGTACTTACTAACGTAAGTTGAAAATTAGTAGAACTTAATCTCTAAGGTGAGTTTCCCAAAAACAACGTTATCAAAGTAGTTTGTAAAGTTCATAAATTAACGAGAGCTTTGAACCACTCTTAAGTCTATTAAACGCAACTTAAACATATCTTTCTGGCATCTTTCACAGTTTATCAAAGACAATAGTAGATTTAATAAATTGCATTCATATATTTTTTTGATAATTGGAAACCCATTGTAAACTACTGTATTTCCGAGGATAAAAAAAAGTGTTGAAAAAATTGCTATATGACGTTATATTAGCCTTCATTGATAAGCATAATCGCAATGGCAATAGAAAGAAGATATGTTCTTATTAAACAGATTATTTAAGAAAACATAAGTGGGTAATGTGACCACGCAGATCAAAATTTAAATAAATATGCCTTAATAAATAATAATAAAACAGAGGAGATTAGAGCGTGTGTGCAATGAGAGATTCCCTCTCTCTCTCTTTTCATCCTCCTCCTCTTCTCCTCCAATGGCTGGTTCAAATCAGCTTGCCTAGTCTTTTTACAAGGCAGTAACAAATTGCATGATGCATAATGGCAGTAAGGCTACAAGTACACCGTACCTTGAACTCTATCCAGATGATCTATTAATATATATACACAGGTCCATGAGTAGTTCAATACTGATCCCTGTCATTTTAATCCTGTTCTGCATTTGTTCAGTTTCAATAACACTTTAGGCTACATGAGAGCCCCTTATGATTCAAATCACGTACATTCATGTTACGCACATGCATTTATTGTGACACTTTCATTAGTCTCTATGATTGAGCATCAATACATGAAATACATGTATGTGAACACACACAATGTATATCTAAATAAGGGGCTCTAATGTATCCAAAAGTTTGTTTCTTTTGCTGTAAACCGAATGCACATGGTATTGTAAATACGTTTTTGAATCAGTGAATGTAAAACCTGGTGCAGTACTTTTTGTCAGTTAGTGCAAATTGTCACTTCATTTACCCGTGAAATTGTCTTTTGGAAAATAATTATGTAATGTTCTAAAATAATGTAATCAAATTTTATGACTAATATTAAGCCTAATATTTGGATATATTAAGAGGCCTACCAACTCCATTGACAAAAGTGTCATCAATTTGTTTAGGCTAATAAAATAATTACAATGTAATGCGGGGATAAATAGAAAAGAAAATTAGCACTAAAAATTGTTACATTTGTGAATGGCATTTGTTGTTAAAGTTAAAAAAAAAAAAAAAAAAAAAAAAGAAAAAAAGAGAAGAAGAAATCACATTTATTGTGCTTTAGTTCTTGCACACAGTTTTTTTCCCTTGGCACAACCAAAGTCTTGTTTCTGGCTACAACTTTCCAATTATCCAAATATATCAATACAAGTTATTAAATGTCCCATTCTCTGATAAACTGTGAAACATATTCAGTGCTTCAAACATCTGAGTTATGTAATAACCTGGACAATGTATCGCAATCTTTTTAGAAATCATTTTAAAAGCCAATGCATTCCACATACTGGTCTATGCTTCACTACAACGTAAATGCATCCGCATTGTGTTGCGCTATGCGCAGCTTCGCCACACCGTTTGATAAAGATTTTAATAGCTGACAGCTAAATAAAACAGGCTGCGTATCTAATAAGTAGGCTAAGTCATTTTGCGTGCAGAAGTGAGGGACATCAATAGGTTATTCCTAAAACAGATAACTAATATTTCTCTGGCACATGCAGGTTGTAAAACCCTTGCCTACGCAGAAGAACTTTGGCACAAAGCCCTGTCTATAGACCCTTCCCTGATTTGTGTCACAGGCATTCCTTAGTCTGGTTGTTTGATGAGAGAGATCTACTATGTAGTTGCAATTAAAGTTGAGCAGAGGTGGATAATTATTCTGTTGCATGGCATTGAGGAACTGATGATGACACGGGTTGACCAATCAGTGGAAAGGTGCGTTTCATGCCCACCCACATGTGCAAGTCAAATATTCATCTATTTTCTAAGCATGAACAATTTTGAAAAACAAACTATCAAAACGTACACGGCTGTTCTCTCTACCTGTAGTTTTGGTCTTCAGCAGTCAACACCTGATTGCATTGCACCACCTACTGGTGAAAACTAATGACATCAGGTGGAGATTGAGTCTCGGTACTCTGCTGCTTTTCCTAAAGTTCCTGGATGTAGAAGGTTGAATTTCCAACCAAATTTAAACCACTGAATTTGAGGAAACAAATATTGTTTGCACAAAAAAGAACGGGCTGAATTTTATAAAAACATTTATATTTTTGGATTAGAGCAATTCAGCATGCTTTTATGCTTCAAAGACTTTAGACATGGATTTACTTCCATAGACAACTCTTTTCTTCACAGATGGACAGGTGATGAAGGCCCCTAAATATATCATCGAAAAAGGTCTTGCAGAGTGAATATCACGAAACCTGTCAAGAACATTTTCAGGTCATATTACATGCCAAAAATCAAAAGAATAAAACATGAAATCATATTTTGTGTATAGAAAATGAAGGTCCATTGTAAATCACACACACACACACACACCATTGTCATTACTGTAATATGGAAGCATCTCATTCTCACTACTCTAATGCAAAAAACAAAGATAAATTTTTCAAGTACAATTGAAAGTATAAATGATGTTAGTATTTGTAGTACAAAGTAGGGATGCTCCAATCGAACTGACACTGATCAGTATTTGCTGGTACTGTCACAAAATAGTGACAGTGTGCAGAAAGCTTACATATGGGCAGTTATAACAGAGATCTTGATAAAAGGTGAAATAATCTGGATCAGCATCGGTATCGGCTGATCAGGTGACAAGAAGATCAGTGATTGGTATCGGCTGTAAAAATACTGATTGGAGCATCCCTAGTACAAAGTATAGTGAATTGTTGCACTAAAACAAAACTTACATCAGGTGCATAGAGACACAAAATATGTAAAAAATAATAATAATAATAATTTTTTAAAAATCACAAAAATTGCTAGTGTGCGGACAGCACCTTTTGTGATATTTTAAGTATTTGAAGTTCAAAATTTAACTTATGCTACATTTTGTAATAATAATACAAATAAAAAAATATCTATCTCCAGACAGGATGATTGTCATTAAAGTATTAGAGTATATATTTTTATATATTTGTATATATTAGAGTAAAAATATATGTCTATTTCCATCTCACTTTCAGATCCCCTAAATAGAGAAAGTATAATAGCTTTAAAGCTATATTTATAGATTGTGTAAAACAATTCAGTGAATAAACATGAACAATTGAAGTTTAAAATGAGAAATAATGTTATGAAGCCATTTAAAACTATTTATCTAAAGTCTATATCTGCCTCATTACGTTCTTGCTCTCTGTAAATAAATAAAAAAAACGGAAGAATTGATAATATGCTTTCTGGAAACAGCCTCTGCATAGATCTGAGCCAAAATCCACAAAACATCTGGTCAGTAATTAACCGGAAAAATCTCTGAACCATAAATGACATTGTGTCTGGTTATCCTCCATTTATTCACTTCTTATATATTTCACACACAGCTCTGCTATGAATGTCCCAGCCCAGTGACTATATCCCAGCTGTGTGAATAAGTCTAGCTATGTTGGGGTGGAGCGTGTTCCCCGCTGACCGGGAGGCAACTGAGCAACAATAGGGCATTATTTACCCTGGCCACAACCAAAGGAGTGGGATTCAGCAAAAAGTTCTTCCATAGCTCAGCACTCCTCTACGCATTTTTATTGCACACACTTGGGCAAATTAGCTTTAATTACAAAGTGTGTAAAAACCAGGCAGCTATTGACTAAGAATACTCTGCTCCAGCATCCAGAAATGCAGAGCCGTAATCGCAGCCACATCCGTTGGGGAAAGAAGCCAGATTTACTATATAAGAAGAGTGGATTGACACAAGTGCTAAGTCTATAGAGTTGTGTAAATTGATATCCTATATTGCAACTTTATATCCTGGATATATCTTTGCACACATAAGGTTAGAAAGTGATTTTATCACAAAAATCATGTTAACGTTTAATGTTTACCATAATATGCCATTAGAGAATTAGGAAATATGCCAAGTTCAAATACTGGCTTCTCTGATAATAATGCTACAGCCAGTATATTCGTCTTTGAAGTTTCCATTCCAAGACAGAATTTTTTATTATGTTTTGGCTTGTGTGATCCTGCCTACTGCCCACTCACTAATAGTATTTAGACACCGCTGGATTGCCAGATTTGAACAAGTTTGAAGGCAAACAGCACCGCATGCTGCAGTCGTGGAAGCCAGCAAACGAACTGGATCAGAGATAACAGATTCCACCCGACCTAAAAAGCCTCACTTTTGCCATCTAAATACCACCATGACCAGAGGCGTAGTAAAAAAAGGATAAATATTGGAAATGCCTTTGGAAGATGGAGACAGCTTAAAGCCCAGAAATCCTTTAAAACATTCTGGCAACCCACATGAGCTTTGAGTCTGGGAAGGCGCAGACATCTCTCCGATATTTTGAATTTGGTCTGCAGTACCCATTTCAAAGGCTTGTTGTCAATCTTACATATGGCATCTTTAAATTCAACCCAAATCATTATCAAAGGACAAATATTATTTACTCTAGCCATCACTGGGCAACACACCGATCAGCCACAACATTAAAACCACCTGCCTAATATTGTGTAGGTCCCCCTCATGCCGCCAAAACAACGTCAACCCAGAATGCTATTCTGAGATGTTATTCTTCTCACTACAATTGTACAGAGCGGTTATCTGAGTTACTGTAGACGTTGTCAGTATGAACCAGGCTGGCCATTCTCCAGTTTCCAGATCTTGTATGAAACGCATCTTGTATTAACCGACACATCATACAAATTTCTAATAATTTGTGACCTCAAACTTGCAACCAAAACCCAGCTGCTCTGTTGAAATTTGCGCAGGCAGTAGATGCGAGAAGTTGAATCAAGCAACACTGGTAGATTGGAGGAGACTCAGCTGGTGCTCTGGCGGCAAAAAAATTATAATATATATATATATATATATATATATATATATATATATACACACATGTAAATTTAACAACAGCTGGACGGAAGAATTTAATTTAATATCCCGAAGCCATATCGATAATATCCACGCCTTTTGCAATGTGTGTCGCACTGATTTTAATATCGGACATGGTGGGAAAAATTACGTTACTCAGCACATTATATCACAACGGCACAATTTGTATGTATTTAGCCTGCCTCTGCCATCCAGCATCCCACTTCCCTTCCCGGATTTGTGTACCAAAATGTTGACAGGTATGCTTGTAACAGGCTGCGTGTGTGACATGACACGACATTAAACAACTCAGGCAATACGACGTGGGAAAATTACCACCTGCTCTGTATCGAGGAAATTTATCAGATTTCTGAACCCTCTGTCCTCAACTATGGAGAACGGCTGGTCATCCAGGACCATGAATTCCATATTTTTCCTTGTAATTGCTTTGGTCTTTTTGCTGATCATACCAAGGAAAGAAAGGAGATGATGCTGACTTGTGGCTGGCTCTGAGCTCTGGCTAGCTTTAGCCGCTTTCCCTTTTTTAGCTTCTTTTTTAAAATTGGCATTTTCAGTTGGGTGATGGTGTTTTAAGTGTCTAATTAGGTTTGTTGATCCAAACGTAATTGTGGTGGTTCCCACACGGTTTACTTTAGCCTTATAATTATAACACATTGTAAACTTTATGTATTCTTCACTCACAGTGAAGAACTTCCACGTTATTGCGGCTGTGACGTTATTGCCTGTGCCGCTGTCAACAAAACAGACCGGCTCGGAATCGGAAAGAAGTGAGGCTGACCTCACGCATGCGGAAAATCGGCTGATTCCGGTCCCTGGCCGGCCGATCGGTGCATCTCTAATTTTTACTCAAGAATAAGAAGTTGGAGAGTTGGCTGCTGGAAATGGGGCCTGTCTAGATTTTTCAAATAGTGATGGTGCATCAGTAATGTCCTGACTATATTTTGTGATCAGTTGAATGCCACTTTGGTGAATTAAAGTACCAATTTCCTTCAGAAACAGCTAAATCTGCACATTATTCCAAACTTTTGGCCACCAGTGTATATATATACAAAAGCCGAACTGTGTGAATTTGAAAGCACACAATTTAGGCTTCTAAATTTTATAAATCGATGCCTCAAAAATATATAGATAAATTATCATGCCGATCAATAATTAATGTCGATATTTTATGAAATCACTATTACATTTTGTGGCTATACTTTTAAACAATGTGTATTTTAACATTTATTAAATGGCCCTATTCACTTTCATTGTAAGTGTCTTACAGTAACTCAGATTTGTACTTTTTTAATAATTGAGGGCTGAGTCAAATTCTATAGATGAAAGTCATACAGGTTTGGAAAACATGAGGTTGAGAATTCGCCAGAATTAAAATTTTTGGGTGTACAACTCCTTTAATAAAACCTATAGACAACTGACTAAACACAAACAATAATTCCAAGCTTTTGACAGAAGAGGACATGCATTGGCTTCTGGTTGTGTTTATGTTTTGCTGATGTCTACTGACTGTGGTATTGGGGAGGTGAGGCGGTCCCTGGAGATCTATGCTGCAGCTGCTCAGGAATGTGAACTGGGCTGCTTATCTCAAGCTCTTCTGAGGACTGCTTATGTTCTGCTATAAGCCATCGCTCCTAGCCTGCTCAGTAAACAAATACACCCTTCCTCTGTATGGATTCACTTTATATATTTTGGATTGCCCATCTAAGACCATCAAACAATTCAAATGGGCCCCAGATTTACAGAGTGGAGACTGAAAAATCTAGAGAAGCAGGCCAATGCCTGGTGAGAACTCCATGAGGCATCATAAACTACTTAAGATCCTCCTTAACATTTTTGTTTCTGGGAAACTACAACCCCAATTCTGAAAAGGTTGGAATAGTATGAAAAATGCTAATAAAAACAAAAATGAGTGACTGATGATGAGAAAATTATATTCACCATTTGCTGTATTGAAAGCACTACAACCAAATATTATATGATGTTTTATCTTGTGATTTAATTTTTAATTTTTTTTTTAAATGTAAAGTAATTTCAAATCAGATGATTGCAATATGCTCCAAAAAAGTTAAGACAGGGGCAATATAAGACTAATAACAATTTGACAAGTTGAAATAAGGCGATGTGAAACAGGAGATGTTAAACAGGTGAGGCAATTGTGTCATAGTACTGTATACTGAATAAGGAGCCTCCATAAACAGCCTCAACCTTCAATAGCAAGGATCGTTCAAGACTTGTCAATTTGCCAACAAATGCTTCAGCAAATAATAAAGCACTTTGAGAACAATGTTCCAAAAGACAAATTGGAAGGATTTGGGGCATTTCACCCTCTACAGTATAGTTAAAAGACTCAAGGAACCTGGTCAAATCTCAAATAAAGGACTAGATGAAAACCACTTCTGAATGCACGTGATCTCTGATCCCTTAGACGTCACTGTCTTAAAAATCATAATTTATCTGTAATGGATATCATGAACATGGGCTTGGGATAACTTTAGTAAACCTTTGTTTGTCAACACCACTCGCCGCTGCATCCACAGATGACTTTACTATCCAAAGCAGAAGCCTGTCTGTATGGGCCAGGGGTGTGTCAGTGCCCATGGCATGGGTAAATTGCAGATCTGTAAGAAATTTTGGAGCAACATATACAGCCGTCCAGCACAGTCTTTTCCAGGGAAGTCCCTGCATTTTTCAGCAAGACAACTCACTGGGACATTCATAGCAGAGCTGTGTGTGAAATATATAAGTGAATAAATGGAGGAAAACCAGACACAATGTCATTTATGGTTCAGAGATTGTTCCGGTTAATTACTGACCAGATGTTTTGTGGATTTTGGCTCAGATCTATGCAGAGGCTGTTTCCAGAAAGCATATTATCAATTCTTCCATTTTTGTATGGCAAAAACAATGAAATTCACAGGGTAAAACATCATATAATGTGTGGTTATAGTGCAATATAGAAAAGGGTGAATATAATTTACAAATCACTCATTTTTGTTTTTCTTAGCATTTTTCATACTGCGAGATGCTAGAAACAGAACGAATATTGTCAAACAATCACAATAAAATGGGTTAATAAGGAGCTGACCAGCACCCATCTTATTTTCAGCCATGTGGAATTTAAGACACATCCCAGCAACATAAATCTCCCTGTGGAATGTTGAATGCCGCTCAGCTTTTGGGTTGTGGGGTTATCTTTCTTGGGTCACGTTTTGAAATAACGTTCTTCCTAGCTGGGGAGGTTATGTGAAACTTGAAATATGTCTTCATTATAGCGCTTTGTGTACATGAGATAACAATCCCACTAATGGAATGTTAAAGCAGATATAAAGGTGGTCTATTTGGACAGCCAGTGGAATAGGACTCTATTTACATGTGCCACAGTGTGCATGGAGGATAAGACCCACTGCCCCCTTAGGGTAGGTTCTCTGTGTAAATGAAGTCCACTCCCTATCTTATACACTTAGTACACTTGTACAAAGAGACATGATTACTTCTGGCTGATACTTCTGTTGGAAAAGGCTTGGCTGAGATTTCCACAGATGAAAAATTACTGTATTTTTGCTTAAAACTAACATTTAACAAGCATATCTTGTCCTCTTAAAAGGTCTCTTCAGATAGCAGCTACAAAATTAGGAGAAAGATGAACTGGAATGCTTCATCTGCCATTCATCATATCATGACAATTGTGAGCAAAATAAACATTATCCATGAAATGTACTTATTACACAGCTCTTTGAAATACTCAATTGTAATTGGTCAATGGAGCCATCTAGGTCTGAAATATTTAGTAGCAACCGCATATCCACCTATCAGACCACTTATCCAGGTGTTGCGAGCCAACTTTCCTGCTTCTCGGATCACTGTGTGATCTCTACAAGTAAGCTCATAAAATAATGGCGGGTAGTCATGAAATAACATGCATAATGAGCAATCAAACGTTTATTAATGACAAAATATTTGTAGATTTATTTCTTCTAACATAATTACAAAATTTCAACACAAATCATGTATTTGTTTTATGGCAAGCAGTTGTGTAATAGGCTGAAATATTATGTCAGATGGTAATTTTCAAAAAATAAACACCAACAGAACTCTTGACACAAACCAGAGGTGGAATTCTCAGATAATTACAGGGTTTCAACGCAAATCAATATTGTATGTCCATCTATTTATTTAATTGATTTGTAGCTATGTAATAAGCGGGATAATGTACAGTAAATCGATTGATAATGCAAAATAAACCCCTTCATGGTAATTCAAGACACTATGGGGTTTATTTTGCTATAACATCTGGCTGACTGTACATTATCACTTACATAATTCAGCGATCCATCATCAATTAGTCCTTACATCTACTTCATGTCCTTAAAAAATACACAACACAAATCATAAAATATATTTAAATCATTAAGTCCTGACATGATGATGCATTACAGTCATTTTCATTACTAATTGTACTGAAACAATGCAAACTCTCTTTATGATTTGATTTTCTTGAATTTTCTCACAAAGCGAGTTGAGATTGGTTTGCGATTTGTTTGTCCTATTTACATCGATCCTGTTGAATTTCTTCTTAATTATTATTTTGTATTATTTATTCTTTATCTTATCCTTTGTTAATTATTGTAAAGCACATTGGTCAATGGTCTATTACTTTTAATCATGCCTTATAAATAAATTGACTTGTACATTTCTGGATTTGATCCGGACATGATTTTTGTGAGATTGACCCAGTTATGGATGTAAGTCTCCTAATACTAGCAGAGTAAAATTGTGATTACACAGTTATATATTTTAAGTTTCATACCAAACAACAGATAGTTTAAAAAGTTTTAGGAAGATTAAAATCAATAGAGTAATAGATTGTCACTTTACTTGAGATACAAGTGACCCACCAGTAAACCCTCTTTTTCTTTTAAAAGTAAAAAAAAAGCAACTACAGAAAAAAAAAGTGTACTTCAAAATGCTGGTGTATTTATCAGAAAGGGATTTATGATGGCTCTAACTCAACTGTGAAGCTGCATTGCACAGACAGATCTGTTTGTGGCTGAAAGCCAGTGTGGTTTTTCGGAGGACAGCAGTGTCAGCCTTCAACAACAACAGCAAAAACACGTTTGTTTCCAATCACAATATCACCAGAACCTCATTCCTGCTAACGTCCAGTCTTATGATTTTGGCAGCCAAACTGACAATGGATTGAGTCCAATTTCCTTGTTTTTTATTTTCAATATGTTAATGTCATGGTCTCACACACATTAAAGCCTGTTTTTACATAAAATGTGCCTCATAAACAAAAGTGGTGGGAGATTATGCTGCCTTAAAGTGCACTTCTGAACACATTCGCGTACGTTGCGTTCGAGTGCTTTGTTTTTGGAAAGAACAGGAAACATAGACAACGGCAAGTTCATTCATGCATATTTCTTGAGGAACTTTTACTTTGACATGATAATCCATATTACTTAGTTAGCTTTGCTGATGATAATGGAATTTTTGTAAAATACAAGCTATTTTCAGGGTGTGAAAATGTACAACATTTATCAAATGGTTGCTGATATGCATAAATGAATATGACCGAAACAGCAAGTGCTTACAATTAGCTGTATTTACAAAAATGTATAAATTACAGCTGTTATTCACAACTGAAACCATACTCTCCTCCACAATGTTGAATGTTTACATGTCCTCCCAACTCAGAAACTATTTTTGTGATATAATTAATCACAAGCTAAAGGTTTGCTTCTGGGTTCAATACAATTTTTAAATTGTTGCATTCTACAGTAACTGCTAGTCTACACTACATTGTGCCACTCAGACTTTTAAAATCAGACTGGAATTATACGGGACCTTGATAAAAATTATCTTCAGATGCTTGTTTCTCAAATTGGGATCCTTTGGAATGATATGCAGAGCTGCAGGTGCTACACCAAGAAACATTACAACATACCACATTTTACAATTATTATTTGTGTTTCTGGTTTCCAGAGATCGTGTCCTACTTCATCCCTCTCAGTACATTGACATACACTTTAAAATAATAATTTGTCTTTTTGAAATGTCATGTAAACACTTCCGTTTGAATGAAATCATCTCAGTTGGACTAATAGACCTAGATAAGCAGCAAATAGGTGTCATTGAAGTGCAAAAGTGTTCAAATGTATTTATTTGTCTGCTTCATGAAGTTGTGGAAGTTCAGAAAGACTTGATTTTAAAGATTTTCAGTAAGTGTCTTTTTTAGTTCTGAAAGTTAGAGTATGCGCTCCTATTACAATTAACTCTTTTTTTTTTTTTTTCTCCATAAGTTAGCAAGAAAAATTTGATTCCTCATGATGTGACAACTTTAAAAATGTTTGATTTATTGGGACCCATACACTTAGGTACTTTTATATAAGTATCATCTATCATGTATCAACCTATCAGTATTACATCTATCATATTTAATGGTCATCCAGATTTCTGACATTGATTTAATGTTGCATAATGACAAAAATCTTTTGCTTGTTTCTCATGGTCAGTGCCAGTGCTTTTCCCTGAAGGGATACAGCAATGGAATATAACCAAACACTGTAAGTTCTGAAGGACCTCCTTTGCCTTGGCACAATCCTCTCAGGAGCTGATGGAACGGAGGAGACAGTGGAGGTTGAGGATGAATTTGGGCCACAAATTCCTCATAACGAGTTGCCTGGAGATGAACTATCTGCCTACAAAATATTCTCTGTTAGCTAACAGTACTGTTACAAACATGTTTTAAGGCATCTAGAGAGAGTGAGTGGAGAGTGAGTTACTGCCGTGTGTGTCAAAATTGAGTTTTGACCAAATTGGGTCTCAAAGACTATGATCTGTACTGTGACAGATGGGTTTGGCTCAACTTTGCTCAGATTCAGAGAAAACTGTATTACAGTAACTACACCACCCAAAACCAAGTAACTTTAAAGCCATTTTTCTTATTTTCAATGTTGGCATAGTCATGGTATTTTGCCTTTGTAGGGCAGATTAGTTTGTAGAACTCCATTCCAACACATGTTTCTGAGACTTTAGTAGGAAGAGAGTTTCTTTTAGGGAAAAAGACCAGCTTTTACACAGGCACACTTTTGTTTGGGGTAGAAACAAAGAGGATGTGAAGGCCAGGGTTAATGCTTTGGACTCCTGTCAGTGAAAGGAAAAATTAGTTACTCAGTTTGACAGGCTGAGCACTGTAATGTCCTCCCACTCACAGTTTTAAGACTGGACTTACAAACAAGCAGGCTTTCACAGAGTAGAGAGAACAAAAGAGTCAGAGCAAGAAAGGGGCACAAACCCTTTGGCCCAGATGCCCAGATCGACGTAATAGCCCTTAGAGCATCAGTAGACTCGTGTCTCCAACAGAAAGGAAAAAAGCCGGGACAAACTCCACAGACGTCATGCATGTCTCATCATGTAAAAATATGTAAATAATGCCTTTTAAAGCTAATTGCAGGGAAAAATTTTAAATTTCACTTAGGAGCAGGATCAAATTCATTTTACCCTAGTATGCAATAGGAATGTTTTTCACAAAACAAACAAAAAAAAAAAGTTATATGGTACTATCTTCTGAGAAAATTTCCTCCGACTATATTCAAGAAACATTATTCTACATTATATTTTTCTTATTCTACAAACTTTAAAGTTTAGAAGTTACTTTTCAAGTTTCAATTTGAGTTTCACAAAAACAATTGTGACATTTAAGGGGTTGTATATTAAAATTAAATATTTTATTCAAAGCAGATTACAAGTATACTTTCTTTCTAAAGAACATTTCCTTGAACAATACTGTCTGGGTCTCATCATTGTAGCGATCAGCAAAGAAGGGCTAGTGATATAAACCCACTGGACATACAAATGCAAAGTCTTCCAGCTCTGTCAACAGATGAACTTCAAAATCTGTGTCCACACATCAAAGCCAAAGACGGAAATGTAATTATTTAGCAAATTATAGCCATCTGTTCTCAGCCTTTGAAATTAAGTTACAGCATCAAAAGTTCAGGAGCACAGATACTGTGCAACTTCATCAAAATATGTTAAGAGTTGCTGGGGACATTTTAATCTGTCCAATTATATGTGGAGATGTAGAGTTTATAAAGACTTTAAGATTAAAGAATGATCTTTCTCTCTATAGAAAACAGGACAAATGAAGTGAACAAATAATTGGTGGTGGACCGATTGGATATTACTGATATTGAGACAAACTTTGACGTAGGCTTGACAAAGCCTTGTCAGATAGAGAGATGTAGGTCTATGGGATTTTGAGGATTTTATATAATTTGCTAAGGGAAAACTGTTAGTATGATCAGTTAGAAAAGACATAGCATCTCGATTCATAACCAACAACATTGGTGGATGTAGCTTGAAAGCTCTAGGATGAGTTACAGTACGATATTGTGGTCTTATTAGGGATGTGCCACAGTGATCGACTAATCGACTAGTCATCCAACAACTGACTAGTTGATGAGTGGGATCGACTACTAACATTAATATTTTTAAAGGTGGTGGTTTAAATGGGAGACGCAATTCTCAAACTAATTGAGAGACGCATCTTCTCTGAGAGTGTTTTTGCATGATATAGCTTGCTGTGCTTATAATTGAATAATAGTCTGCACAGTAAATCCCTCTGAAAGAACTTTTGTCATTTTAATGCTTTAAGTTTAGTCCATGTATGCACCTCTGCTGCTACCGCTATCAAAGCACTGCATCAACAACACATTACAAGACGATCACTGTCAGACATTAAATCCTCTGCTGTGAGTAATGTTCAAGTATTTTAGGTGCTTTGGAGAGATTTAAGACTTTTGCTAATTCTGTCTGAAACTGCTTAAAGAAATAGTTGCAGTAAAATATGTTTAAACTGCTTGATGTCATGAACTAGTCGTGTTCCCACATTATCTTGAAGTTCTGTGCTTTTGAGTGCGCACTGTGCAGAAAGGATTGCTTTGAGATTCCCAAGCTCTCTGTTTACATTGAAGTGCGTCATTATGCATTCGGGATGCGTATAAATGGTTTTGTGCTGCTCTGTATTGAAGCCTTTCTTATTTTTTTTACTATGACAGTTTTGTGCAATAAGACATTATCATTATTTAGCCTATTTATTAGTTACAATGTTGAAATGCTGTGTTTAGTGTCCACATATCCCTCTGAAATGCGTCTGATCAGGGTCACGTGATCACAACAGAGTATATATTATACATTATACACAATGTTTTATCACAAACTAGTCATTCAAACAATCGACGACTAGTCGATTATGAAAATTGGTAGTTCTGCACATCCCTAAACAATATAATGATAACAAATAAGATGTACACAAAATGACTGAACTGAAATAACAAAGAAAACATATTTTTCACAATATTTACACAATTCGTTAAAAAGTCACATTTCCAATCCATTGATCAGGCTGTTAAAGATTGACGTTGCAACTGACACTAGGTGAAACGTCCACTTCGGTTAATCAGCACAAATTTAGATGCCGATAAGTAAAAATGGCCCAAAATGGTCTATAACTACAAATAACTGATTCAGAGTAGCTGATATTTTAGAATAAAATCTTTGAACCATCTCGCAAACAGAGAGAAATGTTTACCATTTGCTTTAAGGTTTCCTCACTGACTATCCTGTCCTCCATCCTGCTCCACTGACCTAGTTCTTCAGGACTCTCCACAAAGCTTAAAAAATCATAAAGATTTAGAGGTATTGTGACAGAGACATGCAAGTAAATTGTATCGCTCTAGTGCACAGTAAGAGCGATTAAAGTTTGAGAGACTGATGTGCACAGCTTCTGAACTCATTAAAGTCCTGTGGCAGCATACGCGCTGAGCCAAAACACACATAAATAAGTTAGTAAAGCTTCCTCTGCTTTTCTGCACTCAGCAGATTTAATTACGGTCTCCCGGTCTATGGCTTTTTCAATTTTCATCTTTCTGACACTGAAATATTATTTTATTTCCTGTACCCTCCTGCCATTCATTTTAGCATTAAAAACACACAAGATGTGGTGCTTAAACTCTGAGTAAGTTTGTCCACTCAGGTGAGCACATTTGAGGTGTTTTTGTCTAGTGGTTGAAGATCTGCCCTAATTACTAAAAGGTTTGTAGGTCTGAACCTTGCAAGGTGTTATGCATGAACTATTCCATCAATATTGTGCCCATGTGCAATGCATTTACCCCAGGTAAATAATAGATTCGAGTTTTAAGAGGAGACTCGTGACCAACTACCCAAAGAACTGTGTGGTACTTCCTCATTATCCAGATGGCACAGGTTTTCAGGAAATGTGTTGTGACTGCACTTACCAGTTGAAACTCACTCCGGCGCCCATAGGCTTCCTGGATTCCGCTATCATTCCAGAGTGCCTGCAGCGCTGGTACGTACAGCTGAAAAGTGCAGGGTTCAACAGGCACGCCTGCTTTGTTTTCAAAGGACATAACAAACATGCCATGTTTCTCGTTCTCCGAGTTCTGCCAGAGAACACCAAGCTTGTCCCGGGCATCCACCAGTACCCGCATGCCCTTTATGGAAGAGAAAGACAAAGAGAAAGAAAGAAGGGAGATATGAATCCCACGTTTGCTTGTCTGGGGTGTACAATGTTAACAGGGTGTGTCCTGTTGAGGTTATGACAAGATGAAGAAATTCTCAAAACAATCAAATAATATCTATAAAAATATTGTCTTCAAGATCACCAGCAGCACACTTTAAATCTGCAAAAACCTGTCTACCTTTGTAAATCTACTATACTCAATTTTAGATCAGTTACCAATTTACATTTAACTGCTAAAGTTCTAAAGGTAAAGTCATTGCTTTTTCTAAATAAAAGTTAATAACCTAGCTTACTGACAACATATTTTCCATATCAATGTCTATTAAGGCGAGAAACATACTTCACGCATGTACGTGTACGCAGAGCCCTTGGCCAATGCATGGCCAACGCATTGTCAATATGTGGTCCAGTTGAACATGCATTACTGTGGCAGTAACAAACCTCAATACTCATTGGGGTGATAGAGTTACCTGAAAACATTTTGTGACATTAAACTGGATGCGTTATTATTCAGCTAAGTTGCTATAAATATATTGATTTTACCTAGGGCTGAATATCTTAATATAATTTCACAAACTTAGAACTGAAATCTATTTGTTTATTATTAAAGGCTTTTAACATCCTTATTAATAAAACTAAATTTAGAAAGAAAAACTTTATGGTCTAAAGGTGCTCTGGAAACACGCACCTCATGTTTACACACATGTGGGGAAAAGAGGAAGCAGGTGCGGACTGGGACAGGGCATCAGAGAAGTGTGTTTCAGTGCTAGAGAAAAATATTCAAGAATACAGCACAGAAAGATCAGATATTATGTAACCGGCACTGTTGTTTTGTCGCGCTGCTCACTAGAGACGATGAGAGGGCGTAAGTGTCGTCATGATGTCTTGCAGTCAAGATGGCATCAATCTGGGGTCCGGATCTGGAATGTGGTGACCTGCGTAGTGGGGGCAATAGCAATTTCATACAGTCTGAGGCTGCATTTATACTGACGAAGAAGAAATCCGCACAAAGCCACTCCCAGTGCTAGGGAACCGCTTTCCCCACGCTGCTGTCAATTTTACAATCCACCTCACGAGCGTGACGCTCGGTTTCCATAGGAAGGAATTGAAAGCGCTCGCTCACATTCGCTCATTATGCGCCAGTGGAAACATATGACAAGAAAGCCAAACTGCTAGTGTTTTTAGCAACACGCATGTCTAGATGTAGAACACAGGCTAAATATCGAAAATTACTCAAAAGCTTATTGTTGATATCGTTATCGATATTGTAGAGTTTTTTTATCGCGATAAATATTGATATCGATTATCGCCCAGCCCTAAATTTACCATACTTTCTCATCTTTCAAACTGTTGCTCTGCCATAACAGTAGTTGACTTGAAAAGGAAAACTCCCCGTAGAAGCGGACAGTTCACATTAATGTCTGCTATAGCGCCCCTTGCATCAAAGTTGAAAATGGAACTTGTGTTATCAATTGCAGTCTGACACATTTTGGAACACAACGCACAAAAAAAAAAAAAAGAGCATGCTTAGCAACTAGCGCCCACTTTTACACACTGTGCAGAAGTTTCAGCTTTAAAAGGGACAATTTCTTCACCACTCATGCCATCAAAAGAAATTGCAAAAATGAATTTAACATCAGTAAACATCTGTTGTGATTTTAAAAAAAGTCCAGCCCCAAACTCCATTGTCAATATTGTTGTGTGGGGCTTGTGGGTCACTAAAAAAGACGACCCACTCAAATTTTAGATTGTTTATATATTTTGAAGAAATCAATCTATGAATGGCTTTCTCCCTGCTGAAAAGGCCAGCACTGCTGGTCACCAGCTTATGTTGTGTTTTGGTTGCTGGACCCCCAGCATAGGATGCTGTACTGACAAACCCAACAGGCTTTTAAACTAGCCTAACCAGCTTCATCAGAAAGACCATGCTGGTCAAACAGCTTCACCAGCTAGGCTTTGCTGGTGAAAAGAATGGCTATGCTGGTCAACCAGCTAGAACAACTCTAACCAGCATAAACCAGCCTAGACCCACATGGGAATTGCATGCTGGTTAAGCTGGTCTTTCCAGCAGGCCTGCATATTAAGCGGGAATATGAGAAAGTATTTTAACGTAGAAAATGTACACAGTACGTTTTACAAATCTTTTTCAGATTTCAGTAACTTTGGGCACTCTCATGAACAACAGTGTGAACAGCACCAGTACATTAGAGGTCAATAAGAAAGTCAATAAGTCATAACAATAATAGTCATAACAGAGGTAATTTACATATAGAACTATAATATGCAGTAACAAAAACAGCCTGTATAATTCTAAGGGTCAGAGAGAGAGAAAGTGAAATGGGCATGCACAACTATGTGCATGACAACAGATTTTGGTGCAAGAAACTTTGGGGGAATGTTGCAGAATTTTAGCATATGGCGTCTTAAAATACAGCCTACTCTCAATATTAACTAAAACAAATCTGCTCTTGGACATTTTTTGAAGTGTGCTTTTGGGAAAGATTTGCTTTTGCCAGGACCAAAATATTCTGCTCTGAGCCAAACATGAAGTCTCCAGAAATCTCTGTGGAGGATAGCAAACTCACTGAAACTAAACTTCCGCGATGAGCCTCCTCGCTTCCAAGCATAACACCAAATACACACAACCCTGTACAGAGCCTCTAGCAATAACTAGGAGGGTTGGGCTCTGTGGAAGAGCAGAAATATCATGAGACATTTTGTAAATGTAACATAAGGCCATTGACTTCTCTTGATAATGAGTGTAGTACAATCAACCAAGGCAAATCCTCCCTTGCAGCACATTTCACCCTCTTTTAAGAGCTGCACAGTAATAACATCCTGATGTTCAGAGTCCCAGAAGGGGTTACTGGTCCTCTTCTTCTGCTGTACAGAGCAACATATGACTCATCTACAGTAGCACTCAAATATGCCATGGGCAAATGTATGCTACAGTAATTAAAGTGCTATGCCAGCTTTCGTCTCAGAAGAAGATAAATTGTCCCTCGGGCAGGTGTTTTGTGGGTTGTGCTTCATTGGATCTCTACTCAGAAAAGTCTGATTAAAGCCAGTCTTGATTTGATGGCTCCAAAGACTGTAGTTTGTCCTCATGTGGGAGTGATCTGTATATTAACACAAGGCCAATGCATTGTAGAACCAATAAAACAGCAAGCCAGCAACAGGAAATTAATGTGGTACAGTCCTGTTAGTCTGGCTGTCTCCTCCAACTCCCGAGATTCCCCCAGCTCCCCAAACCAAAATTCCCGTAATCATCAAATAACTCACAAATGTAAACAGTTGATCGTGCTTCATACCTCCTTGTTGGAGGTTTAATGCTCTTAATAGAGGGCCTTTGTCAAGGACCATCAACCAAAGCTCCTAGGGTACATTCTTACAGGCCAATATCTTGTCTCACTTCTTTAACTCTTCTTATTCGTGTTTTCCCTTGTGCACTCTTCCTGCCGATATTTGTCTCCGAGAGGCAGCCCCAATCCAAAAGCCACCTACCCTCCATTGAACTTTTACCCGCTTCTGGCCGCCACAATCTGGGAAGCGTAGACATATTCTCTTGTCCTCCCTGGCACAGTCAGGGTGAGAGGAGAGAGAGCGACAAGGCTGCTTTATCACAGCGAAGAAGAGGTCAGTTACAGGGCTTCTAATCTCTTCCTGAGTTGTGGCAAAGCCCCAAAAATAGCTCCAAAAACCACCAAAACCTCATCTCACCACAAGAAAGGCTCCAAGTGTTTCTTGAAAAGACAAAAAACCAAAAAGAATTTGGTGCTTGTTTTGAATGGCTCCATCCAAAGTGAATTTTGGGCTGATGCTTTTCTTAAAACTTTAGAAAAGCCTAAAAGGTATTTTCCATGTGATACATTTTTAAACCCCACAATAGATAATATGCAGTATTCTCTTTGTTGTTCCACAGAAAAGGGGGATTTCCCAAATGACCACTGAAAAAAGCTAATATGATTCAATGCGATCACGATTTCTGTTGAGAGACACCGCAGACAAGAGAATCTGTTGTCCCTCATCTTATAGGCAATTGGCAGGCATTGCATGTTAGGCACATAAATTAAGCCAGTGGTGGTAAAGGCAGAGCAGTGATTCTGCAGTGTAAGCAGATGTGAGGAGCGGTCCGGGCAGCTGCTCATGGGTTCCCTACCGCTGAGCAACCACAGCTAAATCAGCAACAACTCCTTAGCCATAAACAAGCCGCCTCTGAAGGAGCCTCCCAAGACTCCAGTCACAGAGGAACTCTCCAATTTATCACACAGGAAGATGGGCTTGATATATGCTTGTTCCCAGTGTCACCCTTTAACCACTTCCTGTATCCTCCCCTGCAAACATCTTGCGAGCAGAAAACTCATTTATTTTAACCTTGTGTGTCATGGAGCAGCTTGTTTGGTGTGGTAGAACTGGATTATAACCTACTCTTTGCTCCCCCATACACACTCACTTTAGTTTAACTGATCCACATTCTCGGCAGTTACTAAATACCACAACTATTTTCTCAAGGATTTAGTAAAGAGAGAAAATGCTTTGCTGCCAGCAGCGCCCCCTTGTACAAGAGAGGAGGGAGATCAAGAGAGATTTGAAATTGTGAAACTGATTCTTTGAGGGTTAGAATGATGAGTGAAGGGTGCTGGGGGCCAAACAGAGGTGAGATCTTATCGCTGTCCTAAAACACCATATCAGTCTTAGGTCATTCTTTAGATTAGTCTCCCATCAAATTAGTCTCTTAAGAGCCCTAAAGAGCTAACAGAAATTAACTGATAATTACTTATTGATCTAGGAAGTAATAAATTATTACACATAAAGTTAACCAACTTAAAATGGTTAAATCCATAAAGAAATGATTGTGGTGCATCAAATCATTCATCTGGACTTTTAAAACAGCATGAAACAGATAGGGTTGAAATTTTCTTAATCAACAATCGTTATCATTAACAATAGTATACTGTAAGTGAATAGTATAATGTAAGTCAATATCGGAGAAAAATTCCATACTGTAGAAGAATAACATGAAAACATGAAACAGCCACTGAAGTATGTGCATGTAGCCTATTTTTAAAGGGATAGTTCAACCAAAAATGAAATTTCGGTCATTGTTTACTCACCCCTGTGTTGTTATAACCCCATATGACTTTCTTTTATTTTCTTAACACAAAGGGAGAAATTGTGAAAAAAAAATTCTCAGTTTTTTTTGGTCAAATTTGTGGTGACCAACTTTTAAAGCTTCAAAAAGACACAAATATAATTCAGATGTCTAATAAATGATTCCATGAGACTCATTATTGTTATTAAAGCATACGATAAGGTTTGGTGAGAAACAAACCAAAATCGAATGTATTATTTAGTGAAAATGTACATGAGATTTAGAGCACGTTGCAGGGGAGAGCAACAGTAGTTATTGTAGCATTCACGAAATGGGGCATTCAAGTGAAAACTCTTTGTTTCACAGTCTCGTAGGACACCAACTCCCAAGGGGGGCGCCATCTTACCCAAGGGGGTTACCAGAAACTCCACCGGTTGTCACACGTTATAACCCGAATGCAGTCGCAGAACACAGACGATCACCTCACGCTCGCACCATGCATAGTTCATTGCAGATGGGGTTACCGGGCGTGACAGCAAATATAGAAATTAAGAGATCGACATAAAGCACCAAAGCTCATCACAGCTGCTTAGGACAAAAAACTCTGATTGACATAGAAAAGATCACTTTTTTTGCTTGTCATTTGGCAACTGAGTAAGAGAAGTGTGACTTCAGCCCAATATACTTTTATACTTTTTAGTCCTTTTGAAGCTTGAAGAAGTGGTCACAATAAACTGCTCTTGTATGACAAAACTGAGATTGATTTTTTTCTCACTTTGTGTTAAGAAAAAGAAAGAAAGGGGTGGTAGCCAGCAAGTAAAGACGCTGACTACCACATCTGGAGTCGCAAATTCGAATCCAGGGCGTGCTGATTGACTCTAGTCAGGCTTCCTAAGCAATCAATTGGCACGGTTGCTAGGGTAGGTAGAGTCATGTTGTGTTAACCTCCTCGTGGTCGCTATAATGTGGTTCTCGCTCTCGGTGGAGCACGTGGTGAGCGTGGATGCCGCGGAGAATAATGCGAGTTCTCCGTGGTAACGCGCTTAACAAGCCACATGATAAGATGTGCGGATTGACTGTCTCAGACAAAGAGGCAACTGAGATTCGTCCTCCACCACCCAGATTGAGGGAGTCACTACACCACCACGAGGACCAAGAGCGCATTGGGAATTGGGCATATCAAACTGGGGAGGAAAGGGGAGAAAATAAAATACAAAAATAAAAAGAATGTCATATTGTCACCTTCCTAAAATAATGTCCAAAGTCATTTTTTCAGAAAACACAAAAAACTGAACCAAATATCATGAGATGATTTAGGCAAAAAAAAAACATTTTTGTCAAAGAATGACTTAGGACATTATTTTAGGAAGGTGACGATATGGTATTTTAACAACAAAGGGGTTTTTGTTCAAAATGCATACCTTTCCACCTCATTCCACCGCCTGTACCTCATACATTTTTTGGTGTTGTGCCCAAACCACTTTAGTATTCCTCAATCTATCTCTTATAAATAGTGTAACAAAACACATATTTTTTATTTTTCAAAGTACCAAAATAGTATAGGGTCTTTAGAGACCCACGGTATGTAAGAGTGTCTGGGGTTTTTTTTTTTTCTGTACTTCCATAAATGATATTTTTTAATGATTACTTCATATCTATTTGATCACAGGATTTCTTTGTTTATTACAAGAGAAATTAGCACTGTATTCATATAATAAACACTATGTCACATTGATTTTCTGTGCAACAATGAATTATCAACAATGGAAAATGAATAGTATCCCGTATCTGTCATGAACTCAGTTTCCCAGCAAGCAATGCGGCCTCCAAACATGGTTGCCCCGGACTCCAATTCCCACAACACAATGCACTACCTCGATCCCAATCACCTGAACTGAACAGATTCATTTGCACCTCGTCACCACAGTTATGACTGCACCCTTTATAAGAAACCCTGTCACGTTTTGTCAGTGCAAAGTATACGCTCTATTCCTTGTGTCTAAGATACCAAGTTACAAAGCCTTCATAGTCTGCCTGATCTCTTGTTATAGTAACTTTGCCTGTTTTGACCACGAGTTTGCATCTAGCTCTGTTTCCTGTATTTGCCTTCTGACCTTCTGTCTGAACTGATTATTGGATTTTGCCTGCTGTTTGAACTGTACTGTTGCCTTATTCACATTAATCTGCCCTTACTGCACTTGCATCCTACTCTACTGGTGTATTTTCGGACAATATATGTATACAAAAATTATTATACTTATTTCTTACTCAATGTTGTGCTGATATTTCAGTGATTGATTTGATTTACATTTGACATTGCTAGCTGGAGAAACAACATGGAAGTAAACTATAGCAAGTGTAACACATGAACAGTATGATATCACTATTGCAGGGTTTTTCCTGGCTCAAAATGAGGTAGAAGTGGTACCATACTGATCAAAAAAGTGACGTTAAAAACACGCAAACGTTGGCTTTGCATTAATACACTACTAATGAACTGGCAACTGAATACTAGTGTTAATTTTGTCAGCTGTTTTTTTATTTAGTCTTCGACTTAATCCTGTGTCAAATGTCCTTTTTATTTTTTAGCATATTTAGTTAATGTAGTTTTAGTCAATGAAAACTGTTGACATTTTCATCATATTTTAGTAACATTTAGTCACATTGACATTTTAGTCACTGAACACTGTAAATATTTAAGCCAGAAGAGTATTATTGATAAGCATTCATCAATGTTGTCTATCCAAAACATATATATATATATATATATATATATATATATATATATATATTATACACATTTTATTGTTGTTGTCATTTTAGTGTTATTTTTCACATAAGATTGATCTTATGATGATCTCATCAATGATGCAATGCATTGCAAGCTGCAGACAGCAGGGGGGTGAGAGACGACTCCGTGTTAGAGTGCGCATCAGCCGGCGGAACTTTAAATCTCTCCCGGTCTCGACTCCCGCTCAGATTGAGTCTCTTCCACGACTGGTTGAAGCAGCTATGACGGCACAGAGAATGAGAGTTTTGGAGTTTGTGTTTATTTACATGCCACGCTCCCATATTATTTGAACTTGAATTATTGATGAAATAAAGATATAATCGCAAAGCTGTGATCTGTGTTTCTGTCAGACACTCGAGCTGCAGCGCTCCTCTCATCTCGTGTGTTATCATTATAGTTTTATATGATCTCAAGTTAGGTTAAATTACATCAAGCGACTATTCAACAATAGAATTATTTTATTATTATTGCTGAGATATGTAGTTAAAAATGACAATCCACCGAGTGCAATGTTTGTTAGTGTTTTCCATGAAGACACCCACCAGAGTTTTGTAGACAGCCGGAGGCGGCCGCCTAGTAATTCTCTATGCAGGAAAAACCTGCTATTGTCATTTGGGCATTGTAAGTTATTCATCTGTAAGTTTCCGACATAGTTTGCAGATTGCCGTCTATTAAGCAACATCTGTCTTTTCAAAGCCAAACCCCCTCTATAACCTCTACACTGGTGATGGTGAGATTTCAGGTGAATGTACCAGCATGCTCTCCCAGCGAGAACACACGTGATTGTCAGTGTGGATGGTACAGGGAGACCATTGGATCACCAATGCTTGTTGTCATGTTACTTCCATACAATTACGGATTATGCAGTAAATGTAATGTTCATCTGTAGAGAAACAAAGTGAAGGAAGTGAAGAATGCATGTCTGTGTTTTTTAATCTGTGTTGTTGACAAGACGTGACATGCAGCATGCAAGCGGAAGTGCCCATTTTAGCGGCAGATGACTGTATAGACACTCTTTTCTCTATCAGCTGCCATTATTACTGAACGCATATTTGCTGAAATTGATTAATCGATGATCGCTAAACTCAATCAAACTAATATTAGTGCTGAATAATCAATTGATTATACATTAAAGTCCTTAGAAACAGCATTTGCAATGCATAACCTCCGCAATGAGATGTATTTCTGAGTAAAAGAGAATAGACCCTTTTCACAAATCGGGGTTTGGAAAAAGAAAGTAAACGATGGCAGGATTTACTTGTATAGCGGTAAATGGGAGATCACAGCAAATATAATTTTTGTTTACCCGTCTGCTCCAACATCAAAAGAAAAAAATCCACTATTACGATTTCAAAGAAAAATACATAGTGTCCTTTTAACCCAGTATTAAGCCTATTCAGAGCAAATGGAGGAGACTTTGATTGAATAATTAAATATAAAATAATAAAAAAAAATAAACATTTCAGGCTATGATATTATTGGTTACATCTACACAAAAGAAATAGTTTCTGAAGGGAAAAATGTAATGTAAACATTGACTAAAATAACTTTTTGCAGCCTTCCTAGACCAACTCCTTGAGGTGTAACTGTTAAAAAAGCATTACTGTTCCAGCCAGGTCTCCTAATCAACCAAAATAGGGAGGGTAGAGTCACATGGGGTAACCTCCTCGTGGTCGATATTACGTGGTTCGCTCTCGGTGGGGCACTATGTCTCCACGGTAACAAGCTCAACAAGCCACGTGATAAGATTTACATATTGACATCTCAGACGTGGAGGCAACTGAGATTCGTCCTCTGCCACCCAGATTGAGGCAAGTCAATACGCTACCATGAGGACTTATTGCACATTGGGATTTGAGCATTCCAAATTAGGGAGAAAAAGGGGAGAGAGAAAAAAAACGCATTACTGGAAAGGTTTGGAAGAAGTTGAGAGGACTATCTACTGGACCTTTGCCACTGTAAAGTGGCTGAACTGAAGATAAAGATATCTGTAAAATAACCAATAATGTGATCAGCACGCAGGCTTGGATTTGCTCACACGACTGCTAACCTCTGGGATTGTTTGTCCTAGTTTTTCATCAGCTGAGGAAAAGTCTGGACTGTGGTTGCTCCAAATTTGTATCAGTAAAACAAACATCAGTGATGCTGTCATCATTTTAAACCCTTCAGATGGATGGGCTGAACAGCTGGGTGATGACAATCAGTCTAATGGGATGACTGAATTGCCATTGTTTGCAGCATTCGCTGTCTGTGCAATGAGGAGAGGCATTTCCTCTGGCTTTGTGGACTGTGCGATACTGAGAGCCCATAGAGACTACCATTGTGAAGCTATTCCAATCTAACCTTGACTTCACCACTGAAAACAAGGTCACTAGACCATTCTCAATCCAATTTACACATATTTTAGACTGTATAATATATGTATTCACATCACATGCTTTCCTTATATTAGCCATTGTCCTACAAAAACTGTTTGCCCCAGTAATGAGCAACTGCTTTATGGCCTGTTCACTCCAGGACTGATAGGACTAAATGACTAAATTGTTTTTCTCATAAAGATTATTCACATCACTTCCAAAGCTAAATTTCTGTCATTTGTAAAAAAAAAAAACAAAAAAAAAAAAACAATTAAAACCTAATAGGAAACCAATTAAAAAAAGGTGAACTATAAAAAATCCTAAATTCCAAATAAAATTCCAAATCTAAAATCTAGATATGGTGTAAATACAGTAGACCTTCATCATTCAGTAAATTTTCTGAACTCTGATAATCTACGGTTACATTTACACAGTCAACCAATTCAATTGTTTACAAATTCGACGTCAAACTGTTTTTTTTTTTCACTCAGTACACTTACATGTGCAGTTATAATCGAGCTACAGCCTGAGGAGGAAGCTGAGGAAGTGAAGCTCCTCCAAAATCCCCACATGTGGGCACAGGACTGATGTGTTACCAGTCAATCCATTCATCTTCTTTCAACTCTGTTTGGGGTGCTTTAAACGTACGTGAATCTGTTCAGGGTTCCATGTTTTTTGTCTGTCCGTGTGTTTAAGAATGTTCACTTTTGTCTTCCAGAGAATGTACACAACGCAGAGGCCAATTGTAGTCCGAATAGCATGTATACATGCTATACAATCAATGAGCGTATTTGAACATTCAAACACCCGAGCCTTTCAAAGTATACTCAATTTGACCGCTCGAGCAAACTCGGTTTACACCTGCATGCTACAACTGCTATGAGATGCTGGATTATTTCGCTTCAGGAGTTATTCTATTAGAAGTCCTCACACACATTCTTGATTTGCACATCCACTGTTGTTGTATCCACCTTCATCTCCTGTTGTTCAATGGCATTTACATCATCTTTTTGCACTTCTTTGTGAAAGCAATGGCCCAACGGTGAGTGTTGCCACCTTGTGGACCCACTAATTAATGCAAATAATTCCAGGCACATGAGCAAACTATACAAACAGAGTATGCGTGGTTAGAAAAACAAGCCGTCTAGCGTATAATGCTCAAGCACTCTGCTGATGTCAAAATGTACATCACCCGCCCTATACGCATACATTGGCATAACCATAAAAACTAGGGCTGACAATCAATTACAGTTTTTAATAAAATTAATGAAATGGTCGCTTCGCATCTCATGGGCTGTATGGTGGGACCTTCAGTGTCTCTAGTCATAAGCGCTGTGTTTTTAGGGCGCTGTGTAATGTTAAATGTAGCTCAATGATCCCTCAAATCTATTGTGCTAGGGCCAGCTGTCTTTGAGCGCAAAATCCCATCTCAGGAAGGCTGTACTTACTGTTGAATTCGTTGGTTTGGTTTTTCGAGGCTTGTTGCGTGTAAAGCTGGAACACTGACTGCCCTCTACTTCATCAATGTGGTACATCAAGCTTGAACCAATGGTAGGAACATTCCTTATTACGGAGTTCAAGTACGGATCGAGGGCATGATTAATAGCATGCATTTTTTTAACACTATATTTTGCATATAATTAATGCGTTAAATCGACAGCCCTAGTAAAAGCTAAAGTATACACTGGGCTTATAAAGTGTTTACATGGCATTTAAAAAAGAGAAATTATTTTTTTAGTCCATGTAAACATACTGACTGACAACTGGCACAGATCGGATTGTGTTGCAGACATGTAAACACTTACATCTATTCATTTGGCAGATGCTTTTATCCCAAGCGACTTACAAAATACGCAAATCATCTTAAAGGGTTAGTTCACCCAAAAAGGATGGGTGTCCTCTAGCTTTGCTAGAGGTGGTGGCGTAGTGGCTAGAGCACAGGGCTGCTAATCAGGAGGTTGCTGGTTTGAACCCCACGGCCACCACCATTGTGCCTTTGAGCAAGGCACTTAACTCCAGGTTGCTCCGGGGGGATTGTCCCTGTAATAAGTGCACTGTAAGTCGCTTTGGATAAAAGCGCCTGCCAAATGCATAAATGTAAATGTAATCCCATAATTTACTCACTCTCAAGCCATCCTAGGTGTATATGATTTTCAGCCAAACACAATTAGAGTTATTTAAAAAGATATCCTGGCTCTCCCAAGCTTTACAATGGGAGTGTATGATACTTTAGATTTTGAAGCCCAAAAAAGCACATCCATCCATCAAAAAAAGATTGTGTTTGGCTGAAAGAAGAAAGTCATATACACCTAGGATGGCTTGAAGGTGAGTAAATTATGGGATAATTTAAATTTTTGGGTGAACTAACCCTTTAAGGAGACAGTGGCATGAAAAGTGCCATATTACAAAGTTTTGCTAACATCAGAATAGTAGTATTCAAAACTTTTATTTTTTAGTGACTGAAGCTAATTCCATTCCACCAGCATGGTATGATGAAGCCAAAAGTTTTTGAAAGTGTTTTGGTGCCTCTTTGTGATGGTCCCTAGACGACCGCAGGCTTCTAGTGGGTGCGTAGCTCTGCAGAAATTAGATTCGATTTTTTTTTTGCCCTCTGATTGGACTACTTCCAAATGTGGTTCTAAATTCAAAATATATCTGGCATCTGGTCATCTAATATACATCTAAACAATCTCCATCTAAAATGTAGTTCTTTATTTTAGAAATGCTGAGGTCATTCACATCTACAAATTACCTATAGTATTACAATAACCCATAAATATAGTCATGCACAGAAGCACCAACTCAGTGTTTAGCCATCCGTGATCAAACCTGTGGTAATTATAACAATGTTTGTGCAAACCCAGAGGAAAGCACAATTCACTGATAGGAAGGGGCAGAACAATATGGGCTGTATGGTGGGACATAGGCTACATGTAAACACAGTCAGTCATGTCTACAGTAAATGTAAACAGATGAGAGAAAATAAATCAGACATCCATCAAATTATCAGATCTGTGCATTGCAATGTAAAAATACATTCAAAAGTGAAAAAAGCCATGGTAAACCATTCAGAAACACAAAACTTTGGGCACATTCTTTGTGGTCATTTACTCTTTTCACTTCACTGGCAGGGCAGTGAGTGGACCATGTAATCAGTACCAATGCATACATTAAGTCTGTTTCATGCCACTTGTTGTAAATGTCAGGATAAATCACAGATCTGCGAGAACTTCTCGTATATGAAATTTTTCCTCCGCTTACTAGGCGATCTGTGGTGAAGGGGTCTTATTGAAAATAAACTGATATGACATCATCTCCACAAAGAACGCTCAGTTCTGCTGCTTTGCTCCTCAGGTCATTCATGGGGTTGGAAGAGGATCTGATCACAATCAGCCTCAGCCGAAACAAAGGGAATCTTTTAGTTCTATCTCAGTTGTGTCCCTATACAACATAGGCTGCAGGACAGACTCTTTAACTGAGACCCACAGACAAAAGCTTAAACAAGACTAGTCTGGCTATGGGAATTATTTGTGGCATGATTCGATGTTTAATAGTTTGGCCAATAACTCTTTTGTTGATATGAATCTTGAAAGGAAGAACATTTTGAAGTCTTTTTCGGCAACGTCCTGAGAAAATAACCTTTTCTCAGTTATTTTCCATATAAAGCAAAAGCCTTCCGCTGAGCCATACCTCTGATCTAACAGCACTGCTTTTGACTAAAATGTGGGTACGATAACATGACCAAGAATAAAAACCTTTCTGATTTCTGTTTCCCATTGAATGATCGAGCATCATAGTTTGCCAGAATACAGACATATTTTTGTTTAAGGGAGAAGAAAAGTATTTTTCCCTACTGAAAAGATCAGCAAAGCTGGCTACCAGTATATGTTGTGTTTTGGGTGCTGCTCCCCAAAGTGAGATGCTGGTGGCCCAATTTTAGCCAGCAAGACTTCCTTGGTCAAACAGAAATATTGTGCTGGTCAACCGGCTGGATCTGATAATTTTCACTGGTGGTACACCGATCAGCCACAACATTAAAACCACCTGCCTAATATTGTGTAGGTCCCCCTCCTGCTACCAAAACAGCGCCAATCCACATCTCAGAATAGGACAGACTCTCAAATTATATTCTTCTCACCACAATTGTTCAGAGCGGTTATCTGAGTTACCGTAGACTTTGTCAGTTCGAACCAGTCTGGCCATTCTCTGTTGACCTCTCTGACCATTAAGGCATTTCCATCCACAGAAATGCTGCTCACTGGATGTTTTTTGTTTTTGGCACCATTCTGAGTAAATTCTAGCGACTGTTTTGTGTGAAAATAAGAATATCATCTTAGAATGCTATTTTGGTGGCACGAGGGGTACCTACACAATATTAGGCAGGTGGTTTTAATGTTGTGGCTGATCGGTGTATATGCAGGTCTGACATCTAGACCAGCACCAAACCAGCACCAACTTAGACCATCATGGAAATTCATGCTGGTGTAAGCTGGTCTTTTCTGCAGGGTTATATGTAACTAAAGGTTGTTTAAATCAATCTTACAAAAACGATGATAATGAGAAATAAGATGTTCAAATAAGTTTCCATGTTTCAAAAAATATCATGTTCATAAAAGAAACATGGCACTTGTGCTTGTTAAATTGGCTTCAGACTAGCAGACTTTAAACAACTAGATTTTGGCTGAGGGTGTTACACTTGGTGACTGTTTTGCTGAGCTCTCGCTCTCTTCAGCCAAAGGCATGACACTTGCTGATATAAAATGGTGAATGGGTGATGACTTCTATCCCCCCCCCCCCCCCCCCCCGTGTGAACATAAACCATTTTAATAGAGTGATTTAAGATGTGAATCCCGGAGTATCTTTAACTTGTGAAGCTGGCGTCACACTAGCAGACTCAGAGCAACTCGATTTGGGTGGGGGGTGTCACATTTAGTGAATGTTGTTGCTGATCTTTCCCTCCTAGTCAGTGAGCCTGTCACACTTACTGGTTAAAAACAGAGGGAAGGTGTCAAACTTAACGACTGCCTTTGAATTTTGTCAATGCTTCAGTGTCACACCCCCACCAACAGTCATTGATAATTCCAAGCAAGCCGGATGTGTTTTATCAGATCTTGAAGCCACTAACTCAGCAGGGAGTCCCGCTGCGAGACGCTAATGCGCACTCTATCTCCCATCTGGATGATGATTATGTTAATGAAACCAACACATGGAAATCATTGTAAAATTCGGCCAGCGTGACGCCGGCTTAAATGTGTGTGATTGTTTATTCTGACAGGGCGGAGGGCGGGGCCGGGTGGTGATTCTGCACACCCGGTCCCTTATCAGGCTAATTAAGCATCCGAGAGGGATAAAGGCCGACTGCGGATGGTGGTGCGACAGAGAGATCGTTTACGGGCAGCTGACCATCATGTGTGTGTTTGTGTCTTTTGTTCAATTTTATATTAAAACTATTATTTATATTGTCAAGCCGGTTCTCACCTCCTCTTTTCCCTTATTCCTTTTACACTTATTTATCCCCTCGAGGCTTGCCATAGAATGTATATTTCCATATCAAAGAAGAAGCTCATTGTTCAGTTGATGAAAACACAAGCCTTCAACCATCGACATTCAAGGGATTAATGACCTCCCACTGCCAGACTCTAATTTACACTTCATGTAAAATCAATGAAAAATTGGATAGTGTGACAACTTTTTTAGACATGCAGACATACTGAACAACTTATAAGAGAGTCAAAACTCCTCTTTCTCTGCCTCTCTGACATGGCTCCACTCGGATCACATCAGATGCCATTAGAAAACTTCCCTACAGCAAATGTGAATCCAAGATAGAGATTAGGAGGGGAAGACACACAAGCAGAAAGTACACAGAGGAAAAAACAACAAAGGTCTTCACTATCTGGATATATTAAGACACCGAAAGACACGTGAGCTCAGAAAACACATGAGCCGATTTACATAAGTCAGAGAACGCTGTAGAGACTCTCTGTACAATGGGATTTTTCATACCAGAGAGAGGGATGAACCTAGACAAAACAAAGTGACTCAATGTACTGCAAATTGCAGGGACCATTCATGCTCAATCCTTTGCAATCTGCTGGTTCACGTTGTTTCAGATGATGGCTTGGCAATTTTTAAGAATAAATGCTGAACAATAGATTTGTGATTACTTGTTTTTAAAGAGTTAGAAAGGCCAAAGGTTGCTCTCGAACTCCAACATGCTCCAGGCTTCCTATCTCATTTCTCACACCCACATTCTTTGAAATTGATATATATTCACCCCTTTCCCATTAACTACGAACTATGAGTCAAGCTACTGTAATTAAACAGGCATCTTAAACAGACTTGCTTACAAGAAATATCCAAGATGAATCCCCCTGGATTTTGTTTCGTGGCCGAGTAGATGCATAAATCAACTGTAACCATGACTAACACAGCACTCTGGGGATAAATGAATAAGTCAGATAAATAATAAGGAAAAGAGAACAGCTACATCTGGACATCTAGATTTAGGCTGATCTAATAAATATGAAGTGCATGTTAAAGGAATATTCCAGGTTCAATACAAGTTAAGCACAACCTACAGTATTTGTGACAATGTTGATTACCACAAAAAATGTATTTCTTCCATAATTTTCTTTAAAAAAGCAAAAAATAAAGTTACAGTGAGGCACTTACAATGGAAGTGAATGGGGGCCATGTTTGGAGGGTTTAAAAGTCAGAAATGTGAACCATATAGTTTTATAAAAGCACTTTAATTCTTCTGTTAAACTCGTGTATTATTTGAGCTATAAATTTGTTTAAATTGTAATTTTTACAGTCATTTCAGGGTTTGCTGATAACGAAGTTGTAAAACAACTTTACACAGAAAAGGTTAGTACGCGATTTTATCACACTAAAATCATGTTAACACACAAACAGTTTGTCTTGTGGCTTTACTTTTAAAATAGTGAGTATTTGAATGTTTACATATTGGCCCATTTCTCTTCCATTATAAGTGCCTCACTGTAACCCAGATTTGTACTTTTTTAGAGTAAAGCATGGACGAGTCAAAAATGATTTTTGTGGTAATCAACATAATGCCACAAATGCTGGTGATTGAGCTCAACATGTATTGAACCCGGAATATTCCTTATAGCAGCTAATGTGAATCTGCATGTTTTGACTGCGTGCACTGATTCATTTACATGTGACATTGGGAATTAGTTCTGAGTGCAAAAACTGCCTTTATTTGTGTTTATTATTTCTATGAAGAATGCTTGTTTCACAGCAGGAAACTTTTGTAGAGTAGACCTTTAAATTGCTTTAGCATAAATTAGCACATGCATTTTAGGTAGTAAAGCAGTATTATTATTGTATTAAGAGTATTAATGATTACAGAATCTGAATTTATTTGTGTTCCTCGTGTAAATTTGTGTGGAACTTTTTTTATTGTGACAAACGTGCATGTCACAAAATGAAACTGGCAACTTTTGTATATTAGGCCTTTAAATAACCTTGGCACTGACTAAAACTTACTGTAGTCTGACTCAATATACTTTTTCTCTGACTAAAATAGTTTTATTATTATTATTATTATATGAAAATAATCTTTTATTAATATAATAATTACAATTACTGAATTAATTTTCAATATTTCTAATGCTCATGTCTAGAGCAATGGGTGATGTTTGTCTATTTATTTGATATAATAATCAGTTCTAAAGTTACATCATAATTTGAATTAAGTTATTTATAAATAACACTATATACAACCAAATGATCATCCATGTGACCGATACCTTGATGATATTCTCAAAGATAGCATCCCTAAAGTCGAGCAGCGCTCTCTGGTCAAACTCTTTTCCGTGGATGATCCTCATTTGTTTGAGAAATGTGGATTTTCCGCTCTCTCCGGCGCCCAGCAGCAGGATCTTCACCAGGCGCCGCACCGAGCGCCTCTCGCGCACAAGCTTGGCATCGATCTCGCGACTGCGCCGCTTCGCCTCGCGCTCCTGGTTGACATCACGCTCGCGGGCTCGTTCTTTCCCGTTACTCCTGTCGTCATGAGCGGCCTCCGCGGGCAGCAGACACCGGCTCAGGGTGCGCACCACGCCAGCCATGCCTTACGGTTAAGTCAACTTCAACACGGTTAGTTCTCACCTGATGTATTCATTCAAGTGCCAGAGAACTTCAGTTTATGTTTTATACAGATAATACATAGAGCAGACTATGTTTTCTCCGGCGAACATCTATTTGTGAAGATTCCCCTAACTCTAAATTGATAGAACGTCACCATAATCCGCATTTGCTTCCATTATAAAGACATTACTGAAGGAAAACCGTTAACACTGATGAGGTCCTTCCCCGGTGTCGGCGACCACTTTTGTCCTTCGTTCAAGTGAAGAAAGACAGCTGCCAAATAATCAAATCCCGTGTTCGTCGTAATGAAAATCTTAAAGCAAAGTGGTAAATGTGGTCAGTAAATGTTATTTAGATCTAATATGTGTATTCCCTTATTGACTGAAGGCGATGTATGTCCCAAAAGCTCATTGTGGAGGCGCGCGAGAGACTTTGTAATGTTTCCTCAGTCTTGGGAAGTTTCTTTTGACGCCGCTCCTGCTGTTGTGAGCAGCGTCATCAGGGGGCGCCAGCGAGGCTCCAATGGGCGGTAATAAGGTAGAGACGGATTCCAGTGTCAGCAAAGTCATTGTTTTACAGTGGCCCCTTGCTGTCTCTCATGCACTGTCTCACTGTTGTGTCTCATTGTCCCTTTCGCAAAACATATAAAAGACAGTGTCGCCCAGTGAATGCTGTGAAATATACACGGGACCTTCTAATTAGGTACAATACGAAAATATAAATTGTACCAATTCTATTTGATTAGTTTTTCATCATTTTGGTCACATTTTGGCTTTTTAAAAATGAACAAATCCATGTATTCACGCAATAAAAACGATATTATATTGCATATGATATTTTTTTCCCCATGTTTATTGTTTTATAAAATAATTTGTACTATTTACATGTAATTTACGAAGCTATTTGATATACAGTACAGTACAATAAGCATGATGTCACCCAAGCATGGAGACCACCATGTTGAGATCATCTGACAGTCACTTTAAATCTGTAACCCACTTATTATCGGGCACATTTAGTTGAAGAATGAATTAATCAGGGGTTACAGATATGACTGTGAATATGATATTTCTACAGTGGCATTGGTTGCCAAAAATGTTTGCTCTTTTGCGTGAAGCTTCATCTATGCCAATAACACATACTGGCCAGTGAAACATAAACAAATAATTAGTGCACCGTTTGATGTTTACCTTTAACCCTTTAGATTTTTCTGATGGAAAAAACAAAAACAAATTTTAATGTAAAGTGGGACAGGTAATGGACAATGTTGCATTCTGTCACCGCAATAATATGAAAATAATTGTAGTTTTCTGTTTCTGTTCTAAATTTGATCAAACACAACATTAAATTCTACATTTATGTAAAAATGAATGCTCCAGCATATGTAAATTTTATTCATGATTGTTTGTTATCTTTACAACTGGTCATCATGTATCAATCTAAAATTAGAAAATATTTCCTAATTTGAGAAAATTTCTCAGGAAAATCAAAGTAAATTGACTTAATATTTCTAAGCTTTTGTTCCCAGCATGCTTGAATAATTACTGAGCTTGCATGGTTTCACTGGTTTGCAAGTTTATTTACACCATTTTTGTTGTTGATTTTGCTGTTACATTTGGTAATTTTCAATACAAAATGACCTGTTCATGATCAAAAAATTCCCTTTTGAAGTATACTGTCATCGTGTTTTTCACACCAAGTGTTGTGTGCTGCGTGTGCAGCCCGGAATCTTGTTTCTATTGCCTGTAATGCAAGGTGATATTCTTTAATAGACTACATAGCATGCATTAAAGGGATATTTCACCCAAAAATGAAAATTCTCTCATCATTTACTCACCCTCACGCCATCTCAGATGTGTATGACTTTCTTTCTTCTGCAGAACACAAACAAAGATTTTTAAAGAATATTTCTGCTCTTTTGGTCTATACAATACAATGAATGGGTGCCAAAAAATCCCATAGGTCAGCATAAAATTAATCCATATTACTTCATTGGTTAAATCCATGTGTTCAGAAGTGATATGATAGGTGTGGGTGAGAAAAAGATCGATATATAAGACAATTTTTGCTAGAAATTCTACTCCCTGCCCAGTAGTGGTGGTATGCATGAAGAATGTGAATCACCAAAGACAAAAGAAGTTGAAAGTTAAAGTGGAGATTGACTGTGCAGAAAGGAGAATTTATAGTAAAGAATTTACTAAATATTGATCTGTTTCTCACCCACAACTATTCTATCACTTCTGAAGATGGATGTAACCACTGGAGTCTTATGGATTACTTTGTTGTTGGCACCCATTAACCTGTATTGGATGGGGCAAAATAGATATTCTTCTAAAAAAATTTTGTTTGTGTTTAGCAAAAGAAAATAATTCATAAATATCTGGGATGGCATGAGGGTGAGTAAATGATGAGAGAATTTACATTTTTGGGTGAAATATCCCTTTAAGCCTCCCTGTGGAAGACTTCAGTATGTCATGTGGTCATGATTAAACATGTGCTTATAAAGAAAGTTAAAAATGTGAAACATTGTTCCAATAAAATATAATTTTCATTTTAATTAAAATTCAAAGATTGAATTAATAATAATAATAATTGTACAACTGCATTTTTTTTTTTTTTTTTTTGTAATACTGAAATGATAATCATCTTTAAAAAATAATGGGAACAAGTAAAATGTCCAGACATGATACAGTAATGAGAATTGTGGGTAAAATGTGTTTAAGTATCCTGAAAACCCCAGATTTTCTTGAATGTTTCATCGCCTATACATCATTAAATCAAACAATTTTAGTTAGCTGACAATACCGGAGTTCTTGACAAAAAAAAAATATTAGACATATCTACAATTTATTTATTTATTTATTTATTTATCATGTATTTATTTTGAATAAATGTTAATAAACACCATAGAATCTAAAGGACAGAGCTAGAACAGATTTATTCAGAGACTCTTTCTTACATGATGAAAATATTTCAAATAACTGTTCTTTCAGCAGAGGGCAGTGTTAACTTGTGCTTACATTTGTTCATTTCTTCTGAATCACATTTTCCTCATGCACATACCTCACTTGTTATTATGAAAATGAACTCCGTCTGTCTGTTAGATGAGTGTAAACCAAAGAATGAAAAACAGAAAACGAAATAGTTTATATCTCCACCCACAGGTAAAGAAACCTTATAATGAGCACATGTATCAAAACATAATTTGTCAAAGAGGAAATTTGTGATCATTAGTGTGGATTTTGCTCTTATTTCTACACTTAGTCCTCATTATCACATGCCAAAACATAATACATATACTGACAAAACCATAATATTTTAATATTTAAATGTATTCCCAGCAAAATGGCTGAGCACCAGAAAGGCGTTTTCATTATTAAAAACCACAGATGTAGAAAGTAAAAGTAGAACAGCTAATTTCGTGCCACTGACCACCTACGTGTGAAAAAATATACTCCTGACATTAGCATATAAATAGTCCAATTTTGTTTTTTTTAATTTCTCAATGAAGTAGATTATTCAGTGCCATATGTATCTTAGGAAAAAACATTCTCTGATTACTGTGGCCCAATGCAGAGTTCTTAAACCTATTTGTCGAGCTGATGTGCACAAGGAAAACATTTAATGGAAAAGCTTTCAAGTTGATTTTCAAGCATGAGGTTAATTTAACTGGGTTTTTGGAGGAAAGATAAAATCAGCATGCACAAAAGACACCGCTGAAGAGGCTTTCAGAGAGCAACATGGTCATGATTACACATTTTGATCATCAAAAAGCAACATACAAATATACATATCTATTCATCTGATTGGATAAATTGCACTTGAGAGCATTCTTGTGGAGAGCATGTTGATGCAAACTTAAGTTGAAAGAATCATCATTCATGTTGACTACAGGTACCATATGTTCAAGCAGTGGCAGCAATACACATGATGAAGAAGAAATTGCCTGTAACTTTGGATCATCAAGACTGTTTATTTATTAAAATGCACATTCAATCAGAAAAAAAAATTATGTTTTCTGAGATATTTTAGTATTCATAGTTTTTAACACGATGTTCTGCTTTTTGTAACTTTTGGGTAATTTTTTTTGGGTGCAGTTGTCAAAGTTACTGTCATACTGTAAGTGTTTTGCATATTATTGGAACTTAATACAGTTTGTGTTGCGTCTCTGTCAGCATAAAGAAATCATTGACTATTTTATACATTTTCCATACAGAATTCAGAACAGCATGGACTTAAAAAAAGATTCTGATAGTTACAGCAATAAGCAGAAATTCTTAACTTTGTTTTCAAAAGGTGACTCCATTATTTAATCCGAATGAAACTGAGGGATGATAAATAATGTTTTCAGGCACAAACATTTGACAGTGAAACATTAAAAAAACATCAGCATGCAATTCGAGGCTTTGTCCGGCCTAATTAAGTGCGATAAGTATAAACTAAACCCAGCAGGCATGTTGTCTCAGTGGACCATGGATGGAAACACAAATTCTCATTAAAATGTCTAATTATATAAATAAAACAGCAACTAATAAAAAATGTATGCCAATTTTTTTTCCAGCATAATGACTCATACATGAACAAGTGTCATTATTGAAGGTCTGTTCACAATGGTGTGCGTTCACAACAACACGATCACAGGAAATTGGCACACTGCTTCCGAATGTTCATGTACCATGAAATAAACTCCATTCTGTGGAATAATGAGAATCACCATACCCCATCAACCATTTTTGCATCAATGCAAAATTTTTCACCTTTTTCCGTGGTAGCACAGTATTGATATCCTACTGATAGCACCTTGCATGAGTAATCTCTCAGACATGAGTTCTGGTGGCATGGAAACCATAGGCAGTAATCACATTCACATTATTAATGGTGAACACGATTCCGAGGATGCATATTCCTAAAATGAAATTTTTACTTCACTGACCATTAGGTTAGGTTAAGTTAGGGAGTAGGGTTAATAAACTTTATAATTTACAAGTTGAGGTTTAGGTTAAGGCCGAGGTATACTTAGTTTTTGCGTGTTCTGGATTGGCTCATGCCTGGTCGTCCACATTGCCTTTGTGAGTATAATCTTCTGACCTTGAGTGAATACAAATGTGTTTGACACATGCCCACTACAACTTGGTGATACTCTTTTAGTGCAAGTCAATGGCTGGTGTATGCTCCAACGATGCATACAGACAATGACTGCGTACGCTAGTCAAGAAAATTTGGCCTGCGCATGGAGTGGATTATGATGAAATTTAAATCACGCATACTGTGCACGGAGTGATCGCAACATGGATGCGCGAAGTATGCTTTGCCCTTTAGGGGTTAAGGGTTAGGTTTGGGGTAAGGTTTATAAAATATGCATTCCCGTTGACTATTATATAATTTATACAGTGCATCTGGAAAGTATTCTCAGCACTTCACTTTTGTTACAGCCTTATTCCAAAATAGATTCAATTCATTATTTTCCTTGAAATTCTAACAATACCCCATAATGACAACATGAAAGAAGTTTGTTTGAAATCTTTAAAAATGTATTTAAAAAAAAAACAAACAAAAAAATCTAATGTTCATAAGTATTCACAGCCTTTGCTCAATACATTGTTGAAGCACCTTTGGCACCAATTACAGCCTCAAATCTTATTGTGTAAGATGCTACAAGCTTGGCACAGATATTTTTGGGCAGTTTCTCCCATTCTTCTTTGCAGGACCTCTCAAGCTCCATGAGGTTGGATGGGGAGCGTCAGTGCACAGCCATTTTCAGATCTCTCCAGATATGTTCAATCGGGTTCAAGTCTGGGCTCTGGCTGGGCCTCTCAAGGACATTCACTGAGTTGTCCTGTAGCCACTCCTTTGTTATCTTGGCTGTGTGGTTAGGGTCGTTGTCCTGTTGGAAGATGAACCTTCACCTCAGTGTGAGGTCCAGAGCGCTCTGAAGCAGGTTTTCATCAAGGATGTCTCTGTACATTGCTGCATTCATCTTTCCCCTCGATCATGACTAGTCTCCCAGTTCCTGCCGCTGAAAAACATCCCCACAGCATGATGCTGCCACCACCATGTTTCACTGTAGGGATGGTACTGGCCAGACATGCAGACATGACGCTTGCCATTCAGGCCAAAGAGTTCAATCTTCGTTTCATCAGACCAGAGAATTTTGTTTCTTTTCTGAGAGTCCTTCAGGTGCCTTTTGGCAAACTCCAGGCGGGTTGTCATGTGCCTTTTACTGAGGAGTGGCTTCCGTCTGGCCACTCTACCACACAGGCCTGATTGGTGGAGTGGTGCAGAGATGGTTGTTCTTCTGGAAGGTTCTCCTCTCTCCACAGAGAAACGCTGGAGCTCTGTCAGATTGACCATCAGGTTCTTGGTCACCTCCCTGACTAGGGCCCGTCTCCCCCGATCTCTCAGTTTGGCCGGGCGGCCAGCTCTAGAAAGAGTCCTGGTGGTTCCAAACTTCTTCCATTTACGGATGATGGAGGCCACTGTGCTCATTGGGACTTTCAATGCTGCAGAAATTTTCTGTACCCTTCCCCAGATCTGTGCCTTGATACAATCCTGTCTCGGAGGTCTACAGACAATTCCTTGGACTTCATGGCTTGGTTTGTGCTCTGACATGCACTGTTAACTGTCGGACCTTATATAGACAGGTGTGTGCCTTTCCAAATCACATCCAGTCAACTGAATTTACCACAGGTGGACTCCAATCAAGTTGTAGAAACATCTCAAGGATGATCAGTGGAAACAGGATGCACCTGAGCTCAATCTGGAGTGTCATGGCAAAGGCTGTGAATACTTACATGTGATTTTTTAATAAATTTGCAAAGATTTCAAACAAACTTCTTTCATGTTGTCATTATGGGGTGTTGTTTGTAGAATTTTGAGGAAAATAATTAATTTAATCAATTGTGTAATAAGGCTGTAAAATAACAAAAAGGGAAAAAGTAAAGTGCTGTGAATACTTTCTGTATGCACTGTAACTATAAATACAACTCACATTTGGTACCACACAGTGGACATATTACCTTTACAACACTTCCTAATTCAACCACTGGGGCAGTGGCTCGAATTTCAGTAAGCACAGACTGATTTTATTAGCAAAACTTTCAACCTCCTGTAGCTTAATTCACAGTGTGATCAGTCGGATAACAATCGGTTCAGAATACTTGATCACCACAATTAAAAATAGTTATTACAATGATTGAGGATGGTTTGCTTAAAAACAAGCCCATGTTTATCGAAAGAAAGTAAAAAAAATAATTCCTGTAATTGTATTTCCCAAATCAGGTAATAGTTTAACTCTAAAGTGATACTAACACAAAAAAATAGCAGAGCTGCACATTGCTGATGATCCCTTCATTGAGATGAGCTCATTTTAATTGTTGAAACTTGACACCTTCCAAGTGTGCAGCTGATAAGCAAAGGCCTCTCTCTTTTCTAATCAAAACAATGATCTTGATAATGTGCTTTATAAAGAACATCTGTAAAAGAAAGTTTTCCACACATTTGACAAGTATTTAACATATTTAATGGTGTGGAACATGTATTAATCTGTGTTTTGGTAAACAGCAGAGGCTAAAAGTCTTGTGCTTTTCAGAACAAAGGATGAGTGGGATCTGATTGCTTATGCAGTTGCAGGTGGAATAGGGGGGCCGTACTGCTCAGTATCACAGTGTTGCATGGGAGTTACAGATGGTCTAGGCACCAGAAGTTCTGATGCCTGTCATAGACACACTCCCTGATGGAGTCTTTTATGACATTTCAGCTCCAGCGCTCCTCAGATTTGACTGATGTATACAGGGACCGCTGCATTTAACAGACTGGCAAGCCATCTGCCAAAGCAAAGTAACACGCTTGTGTGCGATACTTCCTGAAGTGATCAGCTGTATAAGAAAGGCACCAACTCAAAAAACACGAACGGGTAGAACACTGCAGCATGTCATTGAAAAGCTTGATTAGTGGTTGAGTTATGTCTAGACTGGTTGTTCACATTATGGTTTTGAATATGTGATAAGAAATACAAATAATTTGTTTTTACAGTACGTTATGCCATCTCTAAAGCACACTGGTCACTAAAATGCAATGCCACTGAGCAGGTCTAGGGAGAAACCAGCATTGTTTGCACTAGACATTCACAACATAATGTGTTTGCATTGATGTGCAAATTATATTTTCATATCTCTACTTCCCCCTTTCATGAAGGAATCGTAAAATGGGTAAAAAAAATAAACGGACATATTATAAAGCAAACAGGGCATTTCGTTCTGCAAAACAACTGGACTATAACTAAATAGTGGTGATAGTCCTTCTCTCTAAATTTACTAGAAACTTCAGCAGTTGTATACAATCTTGTATACGATCTTATGCAAGGCATTAAATTAAATGAAACCCATTTCCCTTTAAGTAAACAGTGACAGATCTGAGAGATTCTTGTATGGTATTTACAATCAGAGTGGAAATTTGGTTTACCATCAGAGTTGTTGTCTGCAAGTGACGCTACTCTGAGGAACCAGCATCAACACCACATAAAGCAACAAGATGTCTGCAGTCAAAGAGCAACTGAAATTTCCACTGCTGCTATCATGACACACTCTGTCCAGGATTTCTCCTCTTTTCAAGCCCTTTGTTTTTCAGTTTTCATAACAGCAAAAATGTGTCAGTTTCTTTCTGAAGCATAGTGTGCATGCAAAAGATCTGCGACCGATGCATCTAGTGAGTTCTAACTCTGATAACTGTATGCATTTTCAGCTGGATGTGCACATCAAATTATAGAACACATAAATGTTGCTTCTTAAAACAATTTAATATAAATAACACCATGTTGTGTCAGCTGCATAAAGTCCATTCTGTGTCTTTTTCCCAAAAATGTAAAAAATAAAATAAAAATGATAATAAAAAAAAATATAAAGGCATCAATCTCTTTACAGCTGAGAGAAGGACAACAAACAGTAAAGTTTCTTTACTATATTAAATGAAAAATTTACAATTTGATGACCCTCCCATAGTATTTACCTCTGTATAAGACAACATTAATAATAATACATTTACAAACATAATACATCAGACAATGACTATGCAATCTTCCGCAACAGAAATGGCTCTATATTTTGATTAAATATGTGCTAATATGGAGCTTTGTGGTATAGAAAGCTACTTTTTGAATGTGATTAATCTAAACAATAAATATAGTATACCAGTATTCACATTTGTATGCTGTATCTTTAAATCAGAAAGGCAAGATAGGAAGTATGGCTGACATGTTAAAAGGTGACAGCAGTGTACTGCAGCATAACATGCGATACTTCATCTAAATGATTAAGTATAGCATTGCATTAAATGCTTACTAACAATAAAGGGGACAAAATCATCTTTTAAAAATTCTCTTTCTCCTGGGAAAATTCTCCCCTTTTCTCTCCAATTTGGAATGCCTGATTCCCAATGCTCTCTTGGTCCTTGTGGTGGTGTAGTGACTTGCCTCAATCCGGGTGGCAGAGGACGAATCTCAGTTGCCTCCACGTCTGAGACCGCCAATCCGCACATCTTATCACGTGGCTTGTGGAGTGCATTATCATGTAGAACTAGCTCATGTGAAGGCTTCACGCTATTCTATGTGGCATTCACACACAACACATCACGTGCCCCACCGAGTGCTAGAACCACATAATAGAGACCACGAGGAGGTTAACCCAATGTTACTCTACACACCCTAGCAACTGGGCCAATTGGTTGCTCAGAAAGCCTGACTGGAGTCACTCAGTACGCCCTGGATTCAAACTTGCGACTCCAAGTGTGGTAGTCAACATCTTTACTTGCTGAGCTACCCAGACCCCAAAAACACATTTTATTAAGTTTCGTTCAGTAAAGAAATTCACTGCAAAAAAAATACTATTGTTATTTTGTGTTTTGTCTTGTTTTCTATTTAAAATGGTCAAAAAATCCTTAAAACAAGATATATGTTGCTTTTCAAATAAATGTAAGTCATTAAAACTTGTTTAATGTTTAATTATATCTTAAATATAAGTGTATTTAGAACATACACACGTGTGTTTTTTTACTTGATTATTCTTCTACGAGTGCAGTAAAGACAAAATCTAAATTTTTTCAAGATTCCCAGATAACAATTTTTTATTCTGCAGTATAGCTGCCAAAGTAAATATGTTATTTTAAAGGAGTTTTAGATATTTATATTGGAAAACAAGCCAAAACGAATCAAAAATATATATTTTGGTACAGTGTATAATGGGGTGTAGACAAACTCCCTCACCTTTTTGTTCACTTCAATCCATCTTTTATTCACAAAAAAAACTCCCTCTTATTAATAAAGCTGCATATTGCCAATTTTCTTCATGATAAGAAATGCACAGTGACACATATAATATGATTCAATAAGTCATGAGCCATCACGTTATAATCTAGCTGCAACAAGTGCGCACTCGAGGGACGAGCATCCCCTTTACAGAGTGTGCCTCATTCTCCCCCTTAGCTTGGGACACTTCACGCAACTCATAGAAGAGGCGTAGACTCACAGAGGAATGCCAGTTTCGGGGTTTGTAGTTATTTACATGATCTGCTTCCATATTATGTAAACTTTATTAAAGCAGTAACACATTAAATATAACTGCATTTAAGAGGAAACACCAGGGTGTTTCCTTTAAAGAGCTCCAGCTCCACTTATTCCCCAACAAGATTGCTTCTATATTTACTTGTTTTGTATTTTTGTATAATTCCCTCATACTTTGCGATATACAACACCTAAAGATATTTGAAAAGTTTAGAGTGCATCTGGACTGTGATCTGTGTAATTCTTCCTCTCCTCGGTCAGGCGCGAACTGCAGTGCTGCTCTCGCGCATCATCATTAGAGTTTAATGTGATCTTATGTTACGCTAAATGACATCAAACGACTATTCGACAACAAAAATGGTCGATAACATTGACTAATCTTTTCAGGCCTTTTGTCTTAATAAAAAATATAATTTCTAGTTTCTTTCTTTGATTTGAGTAAAATAGGACCAGGAGATTGTCTTGATAAGTTGCGATAGAATCTCCCATACATTCAAATACATTTAAACCCAAAATCCTGATGTTGAAAAATAAAATCATGTACATGTAGTCAGCTACCTATAACCCATTTGTCTGAATGCCAAGCAGTGTACTAGATCTTCATCTACAAATATCAATAAGAATATTATGTCATGTACCAGAAATAGCTCTCACACATAAAGACCATTTGTGAGATAGCATCTAGACAAAATGAGTTCCTACTTTAGGGCAGAACATACCAAGGACGTCTGGTGGTAGTTTTTAGAACAATCAATGACAACTTAAATTACCAAAGTACTAAAAGATAATGCCGACACACCTGTAAAAAAACAGCTTCACAAGATGCTAATTACAGTCATGAGCTCAAAATGTAAAAACAAACATAGTTAATGCCTTTGTACTAGAGTAAGCTATGCTCAAAACCTTGTCACATACAAAAGTAATAGCTGAAACAGGCAAAGAGATATGCCACACTTGTGTTATTCATATTAAAGCTAATCATAGCATTTGAGAAAACACATTTCAACTGACATATGGTGGGCTTGTACAAAAATAAATATTTAAGTAACAAATTAATGAATTAATCTACGTAACATACCTTCAAATGATAAAAATGCATGGCTACTGCAATAATAAAGGCATCAGATTTAAACTACAGCTATACACATACATTTTGTTTGTGGTCACAACTGAAGCACAATGCACTGGGCAGTTCTCTATTGAGTTAGGAGAGTGGGCAGGATAATGTTTTATTGACAACGGCTTCACTTCAGGAGAATAATAGATAAGAAGCTTTGTGGTGAGAACATTTCCACTGCTTAATGTGAATACCTCAGGGTTGTCAGAGGATTCATTGTCCACGGTTTTTTCTTTTTACCGTGAGAGAAACACACAACACCACGCTGCAGCCTCTGACAGAGTCACTTCCTGTACACGCGCATGTGCTGCATACATTCCACCTCCGAACTGGAAACATACAGATTTGTGCAGGTGTGCAGATGCCATAAGCCGCATGAGAGCCGTATCCTTATCTGCTCTACTTATTAGGTTACAATAGGTCACCTAGAGTAGATCCTGCTCCACCCAAACGGTCTTCTTTTGCTCCTCAAAAATCTTGTCCTTGATGATTTTAAGGAGGTCCTCCACCCCACCCCAAGAGTCCGGCTCCACGCTGGCATACAAGCATGGCAGAGTCTCGAGCTCCTTCTCTTTGGAGCGGCACATCTTTAAAAATTCCTCCTCAGAGTCCACCTTCAGAGGCAGCCTTCTGCTCACCACAAACACCATAAACAATTACTAAAAAATGTTAGGAACTTTTGACCTTGATCAACGATAAAAAATCTAATTTGAATTTAAAAAAATGTTATTTCGTATGACAACAAAATTTTTTAGGTTTATTCAATCTTCACAAGTTAGGAGAAAGATCTAAGAAGAATGCTTGCCTTAATTTTTTTATGTTCCTTTCACAGATTTTGATGAAAATCACGATGGGGTAGATCTCTCTTCTCAGCAGGTCTTTCACACAATTCAGATCAGCTTCCAGTAAACAGTGCTTTTTCTAAGAAATACATGAATACGAAATTAATATATAAACAACATTTGCATTTTCTGAAGGAAAACCAGTATTTCAAAGAATAGTGTTAAAGTTTTAGATAAAATGGTAATTAGAAAAGTTAAAACCCCAAATACAGATAAAGAGAGAGGCATTGTTAGTAAAATGCCATTTCAATGGCTCAATCAAAATTAAGCATGCATATATACTTAAGAATAACCAACTGCAATTCGTTGTGCAAATATTACGATGATGTAATCGATGTTGGTTACATGTCGAAAGCTGAACATGCTAACAGTGTCAATCATTGGGAGATTTTAAAACATTAATCTTACATTTCCTCAAAAAAACAATAACGTATAAACTAAACTTCACAATCTAAGGCTGACAATATTTACATAAAGTTTGAATGGAGTATGTATGAGTTGAATTATTTGCAACAAAAAAAATTATTCAAAAACAGAAAAGGAGGAATTTTAATCCAGTGCTGTAATAAACAAAGACTAGCATTAGCATTTTCCTAATTACACAATAGCTCTTTTATTTGTAAAGTGACGCATTTAAAGATCAGTACGAACAATGATTAGTGAACATTTTGTTCAAACAATTCAAACTGGCTTCTGTTCTCATTTTTGGTCCTGTTTTTGGCACAACCCTCAAATCAGTGAGATTTGCAATGGAAAATTTTACTCATCTCCTGACATATTCGTAAGAGAGAAAAAATATGCTGCCTCTCATCTAACCACCTGATAAAACCCCAACAAGCAGACATAATCTACAGCCAACATCAGACAGACTCCTACATGCTGCTGTTTAGGTCCCTTTTCTATGAAAAAAATGAGTTATGAGTTTTATAGCTCTCCTTTTCACTGTCAATTCTTACAGGAATATTCCGGGTTCAATACAAGTTAAGCTCAATCGACAGCATTTGTGCCATAATATTGATTGCTACCAAGAAAAAATATTTTCTTAAAAAAAAGCTAAAATCTGGGTTCCAGTGGGGTGCATATAATGAATTATAATGGCGCCAATATGCAAACATTCAAATACCGTTTCAAAAGTATAGCCACAAGACAAACAATATGGTTACATTTAACTATATTTTCAAAAAAATTTTTTTTTTTATATATGGCTATTATTCATCAAGTTGAAAAGTGGTTAATTTATTAAAAATAAATTGATAATTTATTCCTCCATTTCATTTTTAAGTAGCACTCCTAGTCTTCCATAGTCACAAGTCTATCTTGGATCCCTGTGACCTATTCTACTTATATGTTTTTCAGTGAATCCCTCTCATATTACTGGCACCTGTTTCCACTGATTTGAGAGCCAAACAGTAATGCAACCGAATACATTACTACATAACCCACCCACCCACAACAACAACAACAAAAAAAGAAAAGTAAAGAAAAGAAAAGAAAAAAAGGCTGCATTATGATCTTGCACTTAGATTTGAGAACATATTTAACATCAAAAGTAATTTAATTCTGCATTTTTATTCCATTATGAGCTTGCTTAATGGTTTAAATATATAATAAATACAATTCATAGCTATCAATTCACATGATATTTGTGAGCAAAAACATATTTATTAGACAGATGGGGAAAATAAAATGGATGCAAAGTACCTTTGCAGCTTGACAAAATTTGAGTGTCTGCCAACTGAATGCATGTTGCTTAGCTACATTTGAGCACTTCCAGTGTAGATAGCTTCATTGATTTTAATGGGAGCATTCTTGTTTTGTTATGTGTGGAGTGGTGCCAGATTGGGGGAAAAGGGGTATGAGTCCTCTAGGAAAGGGTTAAGCTCTCACCAAGAGGAAACCATTTTCAATGAGTCATGGTAATTGCTTGGCAAAACAGCAAGCACATAAATACTGTATCTGACAAACTTCTTAAATAGGTAGAAGAAATGACAGCGTATAAAAGCAAAAACATAATTTAGCTATTATTAAATTGTCCTGAAAAGAACATTTATTACTATACCTTGATGGCAACTGCTTCGATATTTTCTGGGGTGATGCATTCATATGTGCCTCCCTGCTTTTCTTTGGAATAAATGATGGGCTCTATCTTCTGTTTCATGAGGAATTCATCTTTTGTTAGAATGTCTGGAAGGAAGATTAATTTATAGTGCTTTAGAACAGGATTTCATTTCTAAGAAAACAATGCTGACATTTCCCTCTAAATAATAATCAATTAAAACAATGTTTTGCTTTTAACAGCTGGATTCATCAGATTCATTTTGAACATATATTTCATAGTTTTGTACTAAACATAGATGAGTGGGATGTTGCCTGTGACATGATGGCTGAACTCAAGAATTACATATAAATAACATATAAGATCATGTTACCAAGATAAATATATTGTCCGTGTTACCCATAGTTAACTGTGGTTTCTGTTTAGTGAATAGTATGACTTTGTTCCAAAACCTAGTGAGCTGCCTACCTAGACAGCATTACAAGGCACGAAACCAAATGCAAATGTTGTTCCAAAAAGAAGACAGTAACATAAGGGTGCTTTCACACTAGCACTTTTGGTGCATACCAGAGTTAATTTGACAGTTCGGTTTGTTTTGATGACGTGAACACTGTTTAACAAACGCCTGTGAACCGCACACGCTTGTAAAGGTGGTCTGGGGTACTGTTCATGAAAACTTTGGTACGGTTCGTTGCTGATATGAACGCAATCGTACTAAATTGAATAAGTGAACCGCTATTGATCATGTATAATTTACGCCTTTGCAGGCTCCCAATCGCATTTAAATATATTGTATTTCTCATACCCACTTGTCTCCAAATAAATCGCCTTCAGAGCAAAAACTCACATTCTTCAGGGGGGAGAACTCTGGTTTGGGCCAAATGTGAAAGCACCCTGAGATCCCTCGGTTTAGCCAGATTTTAAGGTAGTATTGCATTTATCCTTTGCAGAGGAAGCAATTCCAGAATGCATTGTGACAAGCTCTGAAAAATCCATTCAAGATGGTGGACGAGTCAAGAGAAATGCAGACTACAAACATAATTCACATAATTCAACAATAGTTCAGTCTAATTGATTTAAATTTTAACCCAATGGACTGCTGGTCTTGTGTTTCTTGCTTCGTTAGGTTAGCAACATGCTAATGTCAAACTCTATTGAAATCAATTGAGTCACATCTATTTTACCAGGTGCATTTTTGCCACGCAGACTTGCTATCCATAAAAAAAAAAATTTTTTTCAAATTACTCACTTAAGAGGTTCGATTTCAGTTAGGATGTTGCCTATTAAGGCAATAGACTGCAAGGCAGCTCACTGGGTTTTTGGAACATCATCACCACAGTGTGTTGTATATGTTTAAACCCTCACGATTTAAGGATTAGGTTCACCAAAAATGAAAATTCAGTTTTGGAGCTCTTTGCACAAGAGCAACAGTAGTTACGCAGCATGCGCAAGATGGGGCATTCAAGCAAAAACTTGTTTTGTTTCACTTCAACAGGACCACCAGAAATATTACCAACAGAAAAAACAACATAGCTGCACAAAAACCAGAGAGTAGAACATATAAACATCTCTGAAAAGTTTGTAGTGGAAGAATAGATGCATTTCAATGTGCAGGCTTATTTGTTTGAACCGGAGTCCTAAATCTAAAAGTGTGATGGAGGAGGCTGAAGGTAGTCACCAGTACCGCCGCTCCCACTATGCATATTATGCAGTCTATGTAATATAGCAACCTTCAGCCCCATCTCTATGTTTGATGGAGGACTCCGGTTCAAACAAATAAGGCTGAACATTGAAATGCATCTATTCTTCTAATACAAACACTTCAGACATGTTTGTAAGTTCTGTTTTCTAGTTTGTGTTTTCTGTTGTTAATATCGCTGGTGGTCCTGTTGAAGCGAAACAAAACAAGTATTCGCTTGAACGCCCCATCTCACATGTGCTGCATAACTACTGTTGCTCTCATGCAAAGAGCTATGAAGCTCACGTGCAGACTCATGAACAGGAGATAAATGGTCAGTGAAAATTTTTACGAAATAATACATTAGATTTTGGTTAGTTTCTCACCAAACCTTGTTGTATGCTTTCATAACAATAATGAGTCTCATGGAATAATTCATTATTCGTCTGAATTATACTCGTGTGTCCTTTTGAACGTCATTGTATGACATCACTGAGAAAAACATTTTTCACAAATATCTCTCTTTGTGTTAAGAAAAAGAAAGAAAGTCATAATGGTCATTTTTAGGTGAACTACCCCCTTTAAATTTTACCTGGTTTGCAGATATTGAATTCCATAGCCCCTCCAAGATTAAGGAACTTCTGTACGATGGTCTTGGCCAGAATGCTGGGGGTGAAGAGGACAGGCCTTTTGTTTTGGCTTTGATGAGGAGTCACCAGACTATATGGAATCAGGTTCAAGCTCTTATTTAAGTCACTCTCTGGGTCAGACGAATCTGGAAGAATTTAGACAATTCATTGTTCAGCTTTAAATGTTTCGTTCACCCAAAATTTTAAATTTCATAATTTAAACGCCCTCATGTCATTCCAAACCCAATTTTTTTCCTTCTGTGGAAAATAAAAGGTGTAGTTATAAAGAAAAACTTGCCACAGTTTAATAAAAGTGAATAGTACTACGGCTGTTAAGCTTCAAAATGACAAAAGAAGAACCATAAAAGTGGTCCATATGACCAGTGCACTATTCCAAGTCTACAAAAGTCATACGATAGCTTTGTGTGAGAAACAGACTGAAAAACAGTATACATACAGATGAAATAGTCATATGGGTTTGGAAGGACATGATGGCGAGTATTGAAAGTCATTTTTTTTTTGTGAACTATTCTTTATAGGAAGTTAAATGCTAAAAGTCAAATGTAATTCAACTCTAAATGCTAGGGAGAGCCATGAGAGGCACTGTTATTAATAAAGTATGACACCCACCACAAAGATTACCCAGAAACAGATGGGTAAAGAAGATAGTGGTCATTCTTACCCTCAGGCCTCAATGTTTCAAAGCCTGGTCTAGAGACTGATGATGGATTCCCTCCATTGACAATGCGGACACGCTCATTGCTGTTCATCCTCTTGTACTTGTTATCCACCCTGCTGACAAACTGACACCAGGGATCTCTTTTAATCTCAGAAAGACACTTCTCTTCTCCTATCTGCAGCTAGACATCAGTACTGTGCCAGTGTAAGCAAACTCAGGGAGTAACTGTTACCTGTAATATTTGGCAGATGAAAATACTGGCTCTGGACAGGCGTGGGCTGGACTTGGGGTCTGGGGATGGTGTGGGTTCCTCAGGTTGTAGAGTGTTCTGTGTGGATTGATGGAGGTAAGAATTCATTGAGGGGAACATGAAAAGGTTTTAATGCAGACTATGTAGACTCTCAAATGTTCAAAATGTAAAGCTTTATCCGGTCCATTTTTGAAGTAGCAAAAATGGGTAATTTAGAAATTGTCATGGTTATGGCATTACAACTATTAACAATAACTCTTTTATTAGTGAATTTCAAGCCTATCAAATATATTTCAGAGTCTTCTTAATTTTTTGACTTTGATTTTGGGGTGAAATATGACTTAGGCGTGTTCTCTCATGCACTTTCTGAGATTCATCAATAAATATATCAACAGCTCTTTAGTATTCAGCAACTTGGCCTGCCCTGATAAATGACAGTGTGAACTGTGCCAGTATGCAAAGTTAGTCAGCCATGACAGTTACCATTTACATAAATACTATTACTACTTTCAAAGTTTTAAAGGTACAGAAGCAAAAATAGCCTGTTTAATTCATCAGTTCAGACAGGGTGGGAAATGGTCATGTAAAACTAAATGTTCTTTATGTAAGAAAACTTATTATGAAATACCACAGAAGTATTGAATGTGGACCCCTTAGTTATTAACTGTAATTCCCTATGGGTGGGTAAAATTATCGATTTTTCAAAGCATCGCAATCTTCATTTGAACGATCCTGACATTTCTTAAATCCCAGGATTGAGTAAAACTTGCACTTGCAAATTTTTTGCTATGCGATTATAATGTCTGATAAGTTATTGGCTGGTAAATTTTCAGATTTCACTCACCAGTGATTTAGTAGTAATCGTGGCAAAACATTCAGCACAGAGATCCTTTTACTGCATATTGATAGTAAAAGTGTGGTTTGACTTGTAATGTGTGTCCAAAAACAATATAGGTCATTGAATAATGTCTCTTTTAATACGCTTGATGTTCTTTACTGTCAGTTGTTGATCAAAAACAACAAAAATGATCATCACACATAGCACGGATGCAATGAATAAACTCTCGTTTAATATGTGCTCATTTAAAACACCTCTATGAGATGCTTGCTGAACTGCCGCTAGGGATAAAGGGACAGTTTTACCATGTGTTTTACAAATAGTACAAATAATGCATGTTTACTGTACATATATGCAATTTCTGGACACAATATTTATTGGTGGGATATTTTGAATTTTTTTAAAGAGCTAAAATGTGACCAAAATAATGAAACAATCAACGATTACATAAAATTTGTAAAATCATTATTTTCGTCATGTACCAAGTTAGAAGGTCCCCTGTATAATTACCAGCATTAGCTGAGAGAGAATTTAACTGAACATATAGAAAGCCTAATATATAAACTAATCAAAAGCTTGTGAATTGAAATCAAATCTGAAATACTCTTTCAATACCTAGCCCTCAAATTCACAAAGTGTCTTGTCAGTCATCTGACTAATCGACACATGCATAAGTCCAAAGTGGGTATGTTTCTCAAACAATCTAGGAGGAACTGACCCGGAGCCCTCGTAGAGTGTCGACTTCCTCTCGACTTCCTCTGCACATCAGCTTCTGAATCTTCACCAAGAGGAGCTGCTGGGCTCTGGGGACAAGGTGACAGCCAAGATCACTTAACAGCTTCTTATCACAGTCAACAGACAGAAAAATGCACTCACACATATTCACCTACAAACTGACAGACAGATTATTAGCAACAGGTGACAGACTAATTTCGATGAATTTCTAGACGTTTTCTGTTATGATCGATGCAAAGAGTGGTGCTCATTTGCACTCAATTTGATTTCAAACCAAGACACGATACTGCTTTACAAAGCCAAACTGCAGTGACAATGCCAACATTGAAACTGAGAAAAAGATCTTCAAAGATTTGATTGTCCGTTCAAATGTGGGTTTTAAAATAGTATTATAATATTTCTCTGAATCGGAGTACAGTTGAGCCAAAAACTTCAATCATGGGACAGATCATAGCAAAAGACAGGAGTTTTCAAACTTGGGTCTGGGAATGGCAAGGGTTTGCTAAGGGGCCGCAGAACATTTCAGAGAGAGAAAAAGTGTTTTATATAATGAAATTTGACATTATTACAGTTTCATTCTATTCAATTCATTCATTCAATATTTTCTTTAAAGCTTTTTCAACAAAATATATTGTGAAAAGAGATTATTCTTTTGTAATATAATGTCAATTTAACAGTAATTACATTTTCCAAAATGGGTCCCTCAAGGGGATCATTATATTTAGAGATCCTTGGCATCAAAAGGTTTGAGAACCCCTTGTCTAAGAGACTAGATTTCACTCACAACTCAATTTGGACAAACCGGTAGTTACTGCGTTTTTCCTTTGAAGTGGAGTTTACATTTATATTTAGTAATTTAGCAGACGCTTTTATCCAAAGTAACTTACAAATTAGTTGTTAAATGGTTTTTCATTAAGCTTTTAAGTGTTCTCACCTGGAGTAGCTCGGTATAGTGCCTCGCTCCAGGTCCTTGTCGGTAAAAGCATCCACACGAGCGCACAGCCACTCGCACTTGCCCTGGTGCATGGTGTCGAGCACGTGGAGAACCTCATCACATCTTACATTCAATGAGCAGTTGTCTGACTGGCTGGAGACATTTAGATTGAGACGTATGTAGAAGGTGTCTCCTGACACCACAGTGCCATCTTCAATGTCCTTCAGCAGCTGTCTGTAGACTGAAATCCAGAGTAGGATCAAAACAGGGACCTTTTGTGGCACAATAAATAGCACATGAACACAGGAGACAAAGAGGTGCTGCTCTTTTCACAAAGACTTCACTGACATGTCTGAAGAGCTAGTGCAAGAGGCCCGGAGCATAAAGCGATGCTGGATGCAATCCAACTGAGTGAAATTTTGATAGAAAGACTGATGCTTTAAGGTCTGTGTAATGGACTCCCAATAGACATTCACACCAAACGGAGGCCCAGCACATTGAAAAAAACAGCACCACAGGCTAAAAGACCAAAGCCCAATCTTTTCTTAAGAGTCTGCATACGTAATTAGAGTTCCTCTTGGGGTGGCACAATTCTTTTTGCTGTACCCTCTAACCTCCACTATCCACCTTGAATTCTTAAAAGAAGCATGTTCTTTTCAGAGAAGTTGGGACTCACTGTCATAGTTGGACTTGTAGTGGAGATGCACCTGTCCAGAACATCTCTGCAGGGTCCAGTGAGCTTCCTCCTTGGTGCATGTGTCTAAAGCCACGCTCTGGGCTTCTCCACGGACACTGCCCTCCAGCTAGGGAAAAATGAAACCAAAGTGTAAAGATTACACTAACTTGGGTATTTTGATTGTGGAACACATAAAGCATCCAACCTCACCATCAAGAGATGGTGTCCAACTTTAACTCCTGCTCGCTCTGCATTAGAACCGGACTGGACAGAGGACACAAATATGCCACTATCATTTCCACCAATCAGAGTGATTTCAGATAAAAGGTTTTCTCCTGACAGAGAAAGGCTCTGCACTGTCCGCAACGAGCTGCGAGGAGGGACTGAGGTCAGTGAAGGACGGAATGGTCTGGAGAAAAACAAAAGACACATTCGCAGTGATAATGTAGATGTACAATACTGTACAAAGGGGTTGAAATGACAAGACTGAGGTAGATAAAGAAATGTTTCTATGTCATCAAACAGGAGAATCAATTAAGAGTGAATATTATAATAATGAATAATACTTATAATAATGTACTGTCAAAATAAAAAAAAATTAAAAAACCTCTCCAAAGAGAATTTCCTGAAGATGTTATTGACTTGCTCCAGATCATATGTGTCCATTGTCTCAGACTGGTGAGAAGATGAAGACGAGTGAATGGATGAAGGCCCGTAAGAGGAAATATCTACGTCATGGTCCTCTACAGCAAAGAATGAGACATTTTTCATTAAGTGTATGATTCAGATGGTGAGCGGAAGGAATGAATGATTGATGTGTGTTCATACCCATATCTGCATTGTCTCCACTGTCCGAATCTGCAGTATCTGAGAAGGGAATACTGAAAGAAGGATACAAAACATTACAATGTACTCAACAACAGTAGCATGGCAACAGCAATTATGCAAATTGATCATGTTTTTACTATACTAACACTAACTTTAGCTGCTATGGTGCTTGGTGAAAATGTTTGATGCTTTCTAAATGATCTAATTTAGTTATAACATCCCATCCATTTTTGTTAGAACCATCCCAGTTTTGAGTATACAGCTTTTAAATGTTGTTAGGCTACTATTTTTCAAAATAAATACCAGTTACAGAAATGAGTTACATTGATCTAACCATATTAACTTGCTAATCATATCTTATCTTAAAGTACATACTTAAAGCTGAAGTGTGTATTTCAAAAGTGTGTAATGGTGGAATAATTTCTTGTAGTCCAATTTAATATGAAGTAATGCTAGTGCCACATAAATTACACTTCACATTTTAAAACGGTTTAAATTTACCTGAAAAACAAAACTGAATAAGATACAGTATAAAGACTTAAATATATATTGAATATATGAATGTAAGTGTATTTCGTTTCATTCCTAACAGTGTCAACACTTTCCCTTTGATCTGTGTGTCTGTTCTTGAGAGCTGTGTTTTTTTTTATTACCACTTGTATTGAGAGTTTGGGTTCTCCTTTATCCTCCTGACAATGGAGTGCTGGTCTGGAGGTTCGGGCACGGTGGACATGATGCTGTCATTACGGTTACGCAGCTAAAGTGTCACAAACATACAAAAAAAATGCTTGTCTTCAAATTAAAACTACTAGAGGTGCCAGAAGTAAACAAATTTGTAGAAAATGAACTGAAGCATACATTTTTAATGTACATCTCTCCAAGAGTAGGAGTGGGTGTGATAGGAGTATTATTTAAACTGGCATTGGCAGGACTTGTGCTTTCAGCGGCTGCCAGTTCAGACAGATCTCCATTGGTGCATGGCAAGGCTAAATAACGAGAGATGAAATAAAAGAAAACCAAGGTTAGATACCCTTAAATGACTCTAACCAGTGGTGTCTGGTGCTTATCAAAAGTGGGGAAGCACAGATTATTTTTTTCAACACTTCACAAGTAATCCTTGACAAGAATTAAAGGTAAACAGATTTGGCACACTGTTTATAGGAGGAACAATCGCGTACATCACCGTTTTTATAATTGGCTGTTTGTTGCAAAGTCCCACCCATTTTAGAGATTAACCAATCATCATATTGAGAAGCCGGGCTTCCAGGGGGACAAAAATACATTAATTAAAAGCCCAATGTGGCCGTGCGTCAACAGATTCTATGGACATATTCATTAGGGGCATAACGGTTCCCGGTAAAAATGCAGGTATTAAGTTAAAATGTTGGGTTAGTAAATTAGAGAAAGTTTTTTTATTTAAGGACTCTAATGAAACTTAACCATGTTTTTTCTATAGTAATATTGTAATAACCATGACTGTAATAACAAGGATAATGTCACCATGGTTTTCTTAGCAGAAATCATAGTTTTGATACAATTAACCATTGTTTTACAACAGTAATACTGTAGTTTCCATATAGTATCCTTGATTTTACTATAGTATTGTAACCATGACATTGATCGTGTAAATTTTGTGGTTACTATGATTTTACTACAAATACAATGATTAAAATATGGTTACTGTAGTAAAACCCATGAGATTTGTAGTGAGGGCAAATCTTTTGATGCCTGTTACCAAACAGAATATTTTTACTTTGAATTTGGCAGAAATATTGTTTTTCCCCTGAACTTAAATACGAATCATACCGACACCGTGACCCTAAAACCATGATACAAACCGAACAGTGAGAAATTTTAATCGTTACACCCCTAATATTCATGTAGAAAAAAGAGGATTGTGTTACTTACGAACAGCCAAATAGTGATGTGTGATATTTTACACTTTTAATCAATAAAATATTGAAATTGACAATACGAGCTGGCGTTCGTTGAGTGATATGTAATTTATAGAGATTATTTGTCCATTTTTTGCCGCATTTATTTAAAAAAAATTATAGGGGGAGCTGTGCTTCTTAAAGCAATCACCACTGGTCCTAACCATGTAGGATGCAATAATGCAACATGTGATAAAAGCAATTAAGTGTAATTGTAAGTGTAAACTATTTTTGTACACAGCACTGTCAGAGCATAATTTACCATGGAACTGCAGACTTTTGGGTCCAATTGCTGGAGATCTTGGTCTGCCAACCTAAAAAATGTAAAAGGCACAACAATTGAGATGCACAATTTATAGTATGAAAAAGGTATAAAATTAGAGATGCTGTTGTTTAAAATTCTACTTACCCTGACCTTGAAGTTATGTTTGCGTTTCAACCTCTGCTCTTGGTCATCAACAGTTTCTTCTCCAGAGTCTTCAGAAGGTCCTTCTATATTTGGGTCAGGCGGGCCAAATTGTTGAGCTATAATTTGTGGAGTAATGTCTCGTGGGAAACTCTGAGAAAGAAAGGGAAAACTAATTTAGAAAAACACACTTTTCTCGTTAACACAACAAATAACACTAAGTGACAAATTCACTAAATACACTAGTTGTGCCACACTAGCCAAAACCTGCATCTTATCCTTTGCACTGTGAAAATTGTGTTCAGCAGATGTTTTGGTCATGCTTGTGTCCTTACCTGATTTGTATAATTCCTTTAGTGAACAAGGCACTAATGTAACGCAGACAGCGTGTGTACATAAATGATGCTATCAGCGAATGCAATTAAAACGCAATTTCCCCCCTGAATTTTTTAACCTGACAAATAATATTCTCACCTGATCCAGACCATTTTCCTTTGACATCCGTCTCAGTTTGCACTCCAAGTTGACAATCTTGGCTTCTTTACGTACAATCTCAATTTGAAGTTCATCGTTCTTTTCCTCCAATTCCCTTATTTGCTTGCGGTACTTGTCTTTATCAATTAGACACTGAGATGCAAGATGCTGGGCATCATCTCTTGACTTGAAAGCCTGTTGGATACAGAAAATAGCATTAAATCAATAGCCCTTTTGACTAAAAGGAAGTAAACTGTTCTAAAAAAAACAGAAACAAAAAGGAAATTTTGCACTCAACCTGATCTCGCTCACGTTCCACCTCTTCAAGCTGAACCATGACAGTATTTGTGCGGTTCTTGTACATATCACAGTCCTTCACCAAAGTGGAGCACTTTAATTCAAGGTCTTCCTTCTCTTCCAGGTACTATGCATGAGATTAGACAATTCTCAATTTAACAGATCGAATGAGTTTGGTATAATAAAGAGTAAAGTGGCATCATTCAATACTGTATCACTCGACCTCGAGTGGCAAACTTCTGAACTATTGAGATGTTTTAGAGGCAACATTTTGTAAGTTTCCTTTCAGCACATTAGAAATACATACCCATCAGACCATAATTTCACACCAAGCAGTTTTATGTGGCTCAAACCCTGCTGACTGTATGTCACAAAGGCAAAGCTACAATCTCCATCATTACTGAGAAAATACTCTGCTCTGGCATAAATCTCCATTTACTTTTGCATAAATTTCCATATAGCACATCAAGAATGTTGCAAAGATTAATTTCCAAGTCAATAAAAAAAAAAAAAAAAAAAAAAAGATATCAAACTGCTTTTTGGGAATGTGGAAAGGGTCCACATTCCAAAGGGAAAGAAGTCTGCAAGGATTAAACTCTGTAGTATTGTCATTGTTTTATTTAGTTTTTATTTAGATTTTATTGGTCATCATTTTTGATGTTGTTAGTTTTTCCTCCGTTTTAGTTTAATTGTATTTTATCAGTATATTTAGTTTGTAATTTTAGAATTTTAGTGCTGCCAAAGTTTATGTTAACTGACATAATTTATAGGAGCACTGAGTAATTTTTTGAATGTCATTTTGGACTTACACTGACACCTAGTGGCGTGGATGCAGCATCATTCAAACACAATCGTTTTCAGTTACAGATGCCATAATATACATTTACAATTCACAGTCAGCTATGATTCATTTAATTAATGAGTAAAAGTGTCCAATAACAGGACGGATACTAAGATTAAGCAAGTAGTATTCGGCTGGTCATGTGATTCTAACATGGCAGCTGCCATGAGGGGACCCTCTCCATGTAGAATATAACAGCTTTTATAAGGTCACGGTCAAGGTCAATTTATTTATAGAGCACATTTAAAAACAAGTGTATACCAAAAGTGCTGTACATGGGCAAATAAAACAATTAAATAAGGGGAAATAAAAAAGATTAACATTAAATACAATAAACTACACAATAAACATTAATACAAAAGCCACAAAATATCGATATGTCTTCAGACATGATTTAAAAATGTGAAGCATAGGAGCGGATCTAATGTCCAGAGGTATAGTGCATCCGGAAAGTATTCACAGCACTTCACTTTTTCCACATTTTGTTATGTTACAACTTTATTCCAAAAGGGATTGAATTCATTATTTTCCTAAAAAATTCTACAAACAATACCCCATAATAACAACGTGAAAGAAGTTTGTTTGAAATCTTTGCAAATTTATTTAAAAAAACAAAAACCAAAAATCAAATGTTCATACGTATTCACAGCCTTTGCTCAATACTTTGTTGAAGCACCTTTGGCAGCAATTGCAGCCTCAAGTCTTTTTGTATAAGATGCTACAAGCTTGGCACACCTATTTTTGGGCAGTTTCTCCCATTCTTCTTTGCAGGACCTCTCAAGCTCCATCAGGTTGGATGGGGAGCATCTGTGCACAGCCATTTTCAGATCTCTCCAGATATGTTCAATCGGGTTCAAGTCTGGGCTCTGGCTGGGCCACTCAAGGACATTCACGGAGTTGTCCCGTAGCCACTCCTTTGTTATCTTGGCTGTGTGGTTAGGGTCATTGTCCTGTTGGAAGATGAACCTTCGCCCCAGTCTGAGGTCCAGAGCGCTCTGAAGCAGGTTTTCATCAAGGAAAATGTGTCTCTGTACATTGCTGCATTCATCTTTCCCTCGGTCCTGACTAGTCTCCCAGTTCCTGCCGCTGAAAAACATCCCCACAGCATGATGCTGCCACCACCATGCTTCACTGTAGGGATGGTATTGGCCAGGTGATGAGGTTTCCTCCAGACATGATGCTTGCCATTCTTGCCATGACGTAGAGTTTTGTTTCATCAGACCAGAGAATTTTGTTTCTCATGGTCTGAGAGTCCTTCAGGTGCTTTTTGGCAAACTCCAGGCGGGCTGTCATGTGCCTTTTACTGTGGAGTGGCTTCCGTCTGGCCACTCTACCATACAGGCCTGATTGGTGGAGTGGTGCAGAGATGGTTGTTCTTCTGGAAAGTTCTCCTCTCTCCACAGAGAAATGCTGGATCTCTGTCAGAGTGACCATTGGGTTCTTGGTCACCTCTTTGACTAAGGCCCTTCTCCCCGCTCACTCAGTTCGTCCGGGCGTCCAGCTCTAGGAAGAGTTCTGGTGGTTCCAAACGTCTTCCATTTATGGATGATGGAGGGCACTGTGCTCATTGGGACCTTCAATGCTGCAGAAATGTATCTGTGCCTCGATACAATCCTGTCTACAAACAATTCCTTGGTCTTCATGGCTTGGTTAGTGCTCTGACATGCACTGTTAACTGTGGGACCTTATATAGACAGGTGTGTGCCTTTCCAAATCACATCCAATCAACTGAATTTACCACAGGTGAACTCCAATCAAGTTGTAGAAACATCTCCAGGACGATCAGTGGAAACAGGATGCACCTGAGCTCAATTTTGAGTGTCATGGCAAAGGCTGTGAATACTTATGTACATTTTTTATTTTTAATAAATTTGCAAAAATTTCAAACAAACTTCTTTCATGTTGTCATTATGGGGTGTTGTTTGTAGAATTTTGAGGAAAATAATGAATTTAATCCATTTTGGTATAAGGCTGTAAAATAACAAAATGTGGAAAAAGTGAAGCGGAGTGAATACTTTCCGGATGCACTGTGTTATTCCATAGTCTAGGGCTGACTATGGAGAAGGCACGATCCCCTTTAAACTTCAAGCATGAGCGTGGTGTATGCAGGAGATGTCTATCAGAGGATCTGAGGATCCTGGAGGATTGTCGATGACTAAGGAGTTCTGAGAGATAAGATGGGGCTAAAACATTAATAGCTTCAAAAACAAAAAGCAACATCTTACCTACCTTACTTACCTGCTGTCAACCTAGACAGCATTTGAAGGTGTGCTATTGAAAGAACACTGTTCCAAAAAGTAGGCAGTTCTGACTTCTAAGTTACCTAATCTTGGCCATATAGTATTAAGGTAGAATTGTGTCCTTGACAGATAAGGCAATCCAAGAATGTAATTGTGAAAAGCTCAGTGAAGAAATTCAAGTTAAAAGAAATGTAAACTGTCAATATAGCAACTTATATTTAATTTGTTGTAGAAAAATATAAACAAAACAGTTTAATCTTATTATAATTTGACTATTTTACCCAATATGTTTGTGTTATGTATTGTTATAGTTCCTACAGCAGTGGTTCTCAACTGATCAAATAGTTTTGGTTCAGTATACAGATTTTGCATTGGATGTCAACACAATATCAAACCTTATTATATACAGAGTATAGGATTCACAGTATCATTTGTATTTTTCTTTTACCTTGTATTGCTATGTTAATGGTTTTTAAGGATGAGGGCATGTCATGAAACCTGCCCAATGCTGGCATCTGCCTTATTTGGCTAGCTAACATGGGCTACCAAGCAGAGCATGTGAGCTACGATCACGATCATGAGCGCTAATGAGCGAGAGCAATGTTGGAACGGAGCGGCTGCCTGCCTCAATAAAAAGTGAATGCACTCTGCCTTCCATCACCCTAATGAAATCCTACGGTAACAAAAACTGTCACTCCTAATTCGCCAAGACTTCCAACTTAGATTTTCTCAGATTTACTTGCCTGTTATAAGTTAAGTTTATAATTTGAATCACTCAGTGAATCACTTGTCAATTTATTTGTTTGAATGAGGTACAAACAACAAAACAAAAACTTCCATCATAAAGGCATACAACCTAATCTTTCATGCCTGAGCACAATTCAAGTGAAATTTTGATCGCTTTGCTCCTCGCTACGCTTCGATGCTCTGGTGATGATTGCTTTAAGACTACATGGGAAGCATGGAATCCCCTAAAATTGAATTAGAAATTCAGATATGACATGTTTGACATATCTACAAATTATCTAAGTGTAAAGAATATCACATCACTTTCACACCGTTCGTAAGTTCACAATCCACTTTTTCGTACATGAATATGTCCATAAAAGTTTGTGGACACATGGCTCATCTAGATCCATTGAAGCATGGCTATGGCAGATACATGCAAATCAAAGTGCAAAAGAGCAATTTTCATTGGATGAGTGGCTTTAAATGCACAATTTTGGGTGCCGTCCTGAGGCTGTGCTTTTTTGGCTGTCTATGGGAGCCTTACAAGCGCTATTTACTTTGACTCTACATCTGAATGCCTATTGAACTTTGGGCGGTCAATGTATTTTAATGTATTTTTGTCCTCCATAGAAGCCCAGCTTTTCTATATCATGATTGGTCGAGCTCCCAAATGGGCAGGACCTCACAACATACCAGCCAGGCCAGTCATGCTTTATGCTTTATTGGGATCAGTTGAGAGTTAAGAATCCCATTTGCTTCACATGAGGAGCACTATTTGTGTTTCAAGAATTTCAAATCAGTCATTTATGGGCAGCTCAATAGGTTTTGGAACAGAGATAGTATGTTCAGCTGAAATGCACCGAAATGGTTATTAAAGGATTAAGGCTGGTCCTGACCTTGTCCCTGAGCTCCTCAGCCTGTCGGACCTCCTCATGCAGGTTATAGAGTCTGTTGACAAGCTCCTGACGATCCTCCAGAGCCTCCTGTCGATCATGCTCCAGGATATCCAGAATGGCCTTGTCTGAATCAGGTAGAGGTCCCGGCTATGCATGAAAGAAGCAAAACAAGCATGCAAAAAATTTAAAGACCTTTGAAAGACCTTTTCCAACAGTTTTCTTTTCACTGTTTTCCATTTATTGTGATGTAGAAAGGATCATCACCTGTATGATGGACTGCAACTCCTGGAGTTTGATCTTTAAGACCTCATTCTCACGCTCCAGCTCAAATATCTGCTCCTTCCGAGGTCGGTTCTCAATGTCATTCTTCAATTTCAGAGACTGTCTCCTCTCCATTTTACACTCCTCCTCCAATTTGTTGAGTTTGTGTTTTAGCTGGTCAATCTGAAGAAAAGGGTGAGATAACAAGCAACATTTGTTTCCCATGTAGTCAAATCATTGATATTAAAATAAATGATCTAAAGAGACTGGAGACCTACAACTTCCTCATGTAACACTTCCAGCTTATACAATGTGAAGGATAAAGAGATGTATTCATATAGAGCTGTTCAGTTTGTTGTGCTTAAACCTGTGAGTGAATTAGCTTTTTCAAGCCATGGGTTCCCTCAGGGTTTATGAGTAAAATAGGGTCTGTGGATAACATTCTTTCTCATGTTTTGATCTACAAGATAAATTACACACTTATACCTCATATGAGAATTTTGAAAACCCTGTGCACTTAAAAAAAGTTACGTTTCAACTTAAGGACAACAACGCTTGTCCGATTTCTCAAGCCTCCAAAATTAGCATCCTTGTTAACAAATGATCTTTTAAAGCACACAATGTTTTCAAAATTCAAGTTTGAGATACCATATGTAATTTATGTAGAAGAACAAATGTGAAAGTCACCTATAAGAAAACTATTATTGAGAACCCACACTATAAAAAAAACTTTGAGGTAACCTTAAAAAATGTGCTTCATGTGGTAAACTTTAATTAGCTGATTTTAAATTTAAATTAGCTGCCATCCCAGATATGTGACTTTCTTTCTACTGCAGAACACAAACAAAGAATATCTCAGCTCTGTAAGTCCATACAATGCAAGTGAATGGTGGCCAGGTCCAAAAAGCAAATCAAGGCAGCATAATAGTAATCCACATGACTCAAGTGGTTAAATTTATATCTTCTGAAGTGATATGATAAGTGTGGGTGAGAAACAGATCTTTTTGATCAGAAATATTGATCTTTTTCTCACCCACAATTACAATACAATATCACTTCTGAAGACATGGATTTAACCACTGGAGTCATATGGATTACTTTTATATTGTGACTTTATGTACTTTTTGGACCTGGCCACCATTCACTAGTCTCTTAAAGCAATGTCAAACACAGACCTTAATTTACTCAAATTGAAAACCTCTTTTATAAAAACGTATTACTGAGAGAACCCACACAGTAAAAAAAAATCTTTCTGAGGTAACTGTAAAAAAAATATGCTTCATGTGGTAACATCTAAATTAGCTGGTTTTATTAAAGGGATATTTCACCCAAAATTATAATTCTCTCATCATTTAATCATTCTAGCAATCCCAGATGTGGATGACTTTCTTTCTTCTGCAGAACACTAAGATATTTAAAGAATATCTCAGCTCTGTAGGTCCATACAATGCAAGTGAAAGGTGACAAAAACTTTGAAACTCAAAAAAGCATATAAATGCAGCATAAAAGTAATCCATATGAATCCACGGTTAAATCCATGTCTTCAGAAGCAATATGATAGGTGTGGGTGAGAAACAAATCTATATTCAAGTCCTTTTTTAATATATAATTACCTCCCTGCCCAGTAGGTTGAGACATATACAAAGAATGTGAATCGCCAAAAACAAAAGAATAATGTGAAAGCAAAAGTGGAGATTTATAGTAAAAAAAGGATTTAAATATTGATCTGTTTCTCATCCACGCCTATCATATCGTTCTGAAATTATAGATTTAAACACTGGAGTCTTATGGATTACTTTATGCCTCTTTTATGTGCTTTTTGGACCTTTAATGTTCTGACCACCATTCACTTGCATTGTATGGACCAACAGAGCTGAGATATTCTTCTAAAAATCTTAATTTGTGTTCAGCAGAAGAAAGAAAGTCATTCACGTCTGGGATGGCAAGAGGGTGAGTAAATGATCACAGCATTTTCATTTTTGGGTGAAATATCCCTTTAAATTAAAAAACTTTATTTAATCTGACTAAATTTAGGTTACACCAGTGAATGTAACTTTTATGGGTTAGATAAAGTAGAAATAAATCTTTGAGGTAACAATGCCAGGTTACCACTTAACAAATTAGCCTACAACTCATGACTGAATAGCACTATTAAATGACAAAGAAACAGCTCAAATCCGCCTGCTACTCTTGCACGGTCTCTGACCTCTAGCTGCAGGTCTCGGCTCCTCATAACTGCCATGTTCTTCTCCTCGCTGAGCTGGGCGTACCGCATAGCCAGCTGATAGTTGTCATCTTTCACCTTGATGAGTTCATCGTTATAGTTATTGCGCTCTTCTTTCATCTTATTGTAGCGCTCCTGAAAAGTAAGCAGCTCCTGGTTGGACAGCCGAAGTTTCTTTTGCTCGTCTTCTAGCGTGCGACATTTGGTCATGAAGTCAACCCGCTGCAAATCTTTAGCCTTGGACTGCTGCTGCAGCTTTATGACTTCATTCATTAAAAACTGAATGAGCCCTTCCTGCCCCTCTTCCACTGCAGGTAAAGGAAGAAATACAGTCAATGCAAAACTACTGCACAAAAAAAGTATAATTATAATACAAATAAACATGAATCTAGTCTAGTTTGTGCAAAATTTTGACTGGTAGTGTAATACTACAATATATTTCAAAGTGCCATGGCATAACCATCTGACAGCATCACATTTTTTGTAAGTGTACTGCATAAATCTGAAAGGGAATTCATAGCAAATGCCCATCGCATGAGGGAAGCAGCTGGATGATGGTAACAAAGATTTGAAAGGGATGATTGCAGGTCATTTAGATGTGTGTCATTTAAATTTTAAGTAGCTCACCAACTATAGTGGAGCATCTGCGAGTAGGATCCTTCCCTGTGACGAGTTTGTAAAGGTCAGGGTAGTACAACTCCAGACTCTCTAAAAACACCACATAGCCCCGCTCTCCCCTTGTGTGCAGGATATCAAGCAGCCGCCCTGAAACAAAAACCATTAAACATTCATTTTTTTGCACTTTAAAAAGTGCAGTTGTTACCTTAAAGGAATACTTCACCCAAAAATGAAAATTCTGTCATTATTTATTCCTCCTCATGTTGTTCCAAACCTGTATTACTGTCTCTCTTCCGTGGAATACAAAAGGAGATTTTTAAAGAATGTACTGGTCCCTCTTTTCCACTCAGTTACAATGAACGAGCTTTCACGCTTCAAAAAGTGTCATAAAATTAGTCCATATGACTCTTGTGCCACATTCCAAGTCTTTTGAAACCATTCTATAGCTTTAAAGTCATTATTCATTGAAAAATCTTGTCATCCCATCAGGCTTACTATGGCTTGATTTGTAAACAAATTGTTCTGTTGAGCTGAATCTTTCCAATGAACCATTGGTTCGATTCACAAAACTGGTCTGAATGAATCACTCAAATCAGACTGATTCGGTTCTCGAGTTCAGCTCACTCACTCACTGATCTGGTTAACAGCTCACTGGAGGGGAATGTTATCAGTGAATAATGACTTAAATTTCTGTCAGTTTCTTGCTCAAAGTTATCACATGACGACTTTTAATATATGCACAAGTCGTTTGGACTACTTTCATGATATTTTTAATGTTGCTATTGCTCTCCCGTTTATTGTAACTGCATGGAAAAAAGCAATCAGTACATTCTTCAGAATGTCTCCATTTGTGTTCAACGGAAGAGAGGAAGTGCTAAGAATTTTAATGACATTGATGACATTTATGGCCATTTCTATGCTTTAAAGTGAGTTACTATCAAATCCTATTATATGTAAATAAGTGATTGCGACATTTTTTTTAAAAATATCTCCTTTTGTGTTTTGCAGACGATATGATAGAGTGACATGAGGGTAAGTAAATTATAACAATTTTCACTTACTGGTGTAATTCAAAGTACCGGTAGTCAGGTCAATTCCGTCATATTAAGTCATTTATTTAATAAACCAGTTCATTCTTGTCACATTGAGGAAGCACATTTTCCAAGTTATCTGACAAAATGTGTGTGTTTGTGTTGTTGCTCTACTATAATCGGAAATCCTGATCTGTCTTTGAAAAAGCAGTGCATTGTATTTTAAATCATTAGACAAACTCATAGCAGAAAAATACTTGAAAGATCTTCTGTATTATGTACCAGACTGCCAGTCTCAGATGGAAAAGAGAATCATTAGGGAGCTGTAAAAATCCCAGCCGTGGTAAACAAGCTCTCTGATGTGCTGCATTGTGACAAACAAACAGTGCAGACTTTAGCAAGCTGCTTGGGCGAAAACCTTGTCATCCATTTTGCCTGTGGCTATTGAGAAGTTGAAAAATGATACAGCGGTTCAGGAAGGAGTTGTTGGGAAAAGAAAAACTACAGTGGCAGCTCACAGGATTAAAAGCATCCATTCATCATCACATTACAGCACTGGGAAAACAATGAAAGATGGCCGACGAGTAACTGATTGATGGTGAGATTTGCATGTAAATGTTTTTGGCATGGATTTGCATTTGCATATTCCCATGATTCATATTATTGTCACCATCATGTATAATTATTGATGTCTTGGTAGTCTGACTGATAAATACAAAACCAACCTTGGACAGATCAGTATAATATCATCAGCTATACAATATCAGGGTTCCCACTAGAGGTGTAACGGTTCTCGGTAAAAAGAATGGATAGCCCTTTTTCATTCAAGTCTCCTGTCTGGGAACATTTTTATTTGCAGTCAATTACAACAGCAATGGTCAAAATCCTTGACAAAACAGTCACTGTTTACAGAAATTGCTCGACGTGAGAACTGTAAACGCACGGCAATACATTGAATCTATTGCCAACATCCCCCTAGTATTAATAGCGCACATAAAGTCACTTTATGTTGATACATGTAGCATAATAATGCAGGTATTAAATCAAAATGTGGATTTAGTAAGAAAAAGTTGTTTTTTTTTAGTTCATATGGGTATATTTCAGTTATAATGTCCCTTTTGCTCACATATGAAAGAAATTCTCTCCCAGCTCATGCTGTTAATTATACAGGGACCTTCTAAAAAGGTATAATATGAATATATTAATTTTATTCATTATATTTTATTAGTTTTTCATCATTTTGGTCACATTTTAGCTTTTTAAAAATGAACAAATCCATGTATTTAATCAATAAATATGATATTATATTGCATGTGTTATATTTTACGTTATTATATATATATATATATATATATATATATATATATATATATATATATATATATATATATATATATATACATACACACACATTTTTATTTTTTAATTGTATAATTTGTACAATTTACAGGTATTTACATTGATTTGTTGAACACAAACAGGTATTGTCTCTTTAAGGGAATCCTGCATTTCTGTAAACAGTGTCTGTAAATAAGCGCATGTTAACGGAGAGACTGGATTGTGTATTCCCAAGAACTTCACATGACTCTTCCAAGATTTTACTAATTTCTGAAAATCACAAAGTTTTCTATGACAGTGGGGAACCCTGCAATATGCTTAACAGCTCAAATAACACATGATTTTTTTTAACAGAATAATTAATGTATGTCCTTATATAAAATTATAAGCTTCACAATTTCTACCTTTAAACCCTGCACAAATTGGCCCCATTCATTTCCATTGTTGTTAATCACTAAACACACACTGTATGGTACCTGCTCGGTTGGGTTTTGACTCCAGCAGACGAGAGTTCAGCACTTCATCTTCGTCCTGCTCGTCGATGACTTTGCATTGCCGCAGGTATGAAGTTAGTTTGTTGGGGTTGATGAAATGGCACAGGATGCACCTGTTCTTCTCTGCGTTCTCCCACAATGCCTCTCCATAGTTTAGCATGTCCATCAATGAGCCTCCGTTCTCCATACCTACAGAGGCCTATGTGTGATGAGAATGATGTTTGAGACACTATTTCAACACTCCTCTCACACTCACAGCATCAACAGCATATCAAGATAAAAAAGAACTGAACTTATAAATGCATGCACAAAGACTAGATGTGTCCATTCAGAGGTAAAAACATGCTTTAATTTGTAATTTAGTGCTTCACCACTATAGGCAGCGGTTTATATAAACAATCATCTGTATATACATTCAGCAGAACATCAACATAAAAATACATTATCATGCATGGATGACCTGCAGCTGCGGTGGCACATTTGTGCCTTGCAGTGGGCATTCTTCTCTGTGGTATCACATGCTGCCCCATTTTAGACAAAGTGTAATAAACCATATCTTTTTTAAAACCTTGTGGACATGGGGCAGTCATCGACATGGGAGATAATACCAGTGTTATGATCAGCAGGCAGATTGTTTGGGGGATGGAAGGGGATGGAAGTCGGCTGGAGTACCCTCAATTTGGGAGTGGTGCGAGGAGATGGGGAGGGTGACAGCTTTCGAGGAGGTGTCGTGTAGAAGGCTGGGGATATGGGATTCATTTGATGGGAAATGGGGTAGTTATTTGACGTTTTTGGGGGACTCTCAGGGAGGGACTGTGGAGAGAGGTGTAGTTTTAGATGTGTATGATTATTATATTTATTTTATTTTTTTCTGTGTGTGTGTACTTAAGTGAGACTACGGGGTTGTTCGATGGGGGTCAGGTTGTTGATTGAGGAGGGGTAGAAGTGGGAGTAAAATGTTGATTCATTGTATATAGGTTTTGTTTTTCTTTGTATTCTTTGTGTTAATCTTAAAAAGTTACAAATTTCAATTTGTTGGAATTTTGTTATGAAATTTAAATGCATAAATATGAAAAAGCTCAAATAAATAAATACATAAAATGTATTAAAAAAAACTTGTGGACAGTGGCTTTGAAGTTGTCATAGCATATCACTGAATCAAAAACCAACAGAACACAGAAGGAAAAATGTTCTGGTAGACTTCTGAAGAAGTTCTCGTGTGAACATGCAACTGCACAAGCATCAAGCGCAAGGACACGTGCACAGGCTTCTCTCGTGAACTTGATTGAGAGAGCTGGGTGGAAGTGGATTGTTTTGGTGAATAAGGACTGAATTTTTACTTTGTTTCTCACTCAAAGCTATCATATCTATTCAAAAGACATGGATTAAACAACTCAAATCGCATGGATTACTATTAGGCTGCCTTTGTGTTATTTTCAGAGCTTGAAAGTTTAGGACCCCATTGATCATACATCCTTTAAGAAAAATCTTAATTTGTGTTGCGCAGAAGAAAATCATTAGAGTTTGAGATGGCATGAGTGTAAGTAAATGATGAGAGGTTCTAATTTTTGGGTAACCTATACCTTTATCAAGTAAGTTACATTTTAGACACAATGTGGCTCCGGCAACAAAAATATATCCAAAAGAAACCAAAACAGGAAAAATCATTGCACGTTGCTGTGACATTCACATCTCGTGTCATCTCTCAGTACATTATATTAAAACTTATATTCACTATAGAAATTCTCATGACCTGACTTTTTTTACAGTGTGTGAACCTGTACGCATCTGAATGATCCATGTTGGAACTCCGCAATAGTGATCCATATCTTCAAAGCTTCCAAACTGCAATTATGAATGCCCATGAGTTTGTTTCATATATTAAGTTTTATTATTGATATAGCCTAAACAACTTTGAGAACATTGCTCTGTGATCACGATTTATATGATTTATATGTTGTTTTTTTAAACTAGAATAAAAGTTCCTGTCCACTACATACTAAATTCCAAGAGTCCTGATGTTACTTAAAGGAATATTCCGGGTTCAATACTAGTTAAGATCAATCGAAATCATTTTTAGAGCTCCAGACTAAAAAAAAATTACTTAGGAGCCAAATCACAGAATTGCTCAATTTAGATTGCTGCTTAGAAACAAGATAGAAAGCCGAAGATAAGACTGTGATGACTTGGACAAAATAATGAAGTAAAGCAGCCAATAAGATTCCTTCAATACTGTTTAAAAAGCATCCCAGGGTGATCCCTCAAAAATTTGGTTGAGAAAATGACAAGAGAAAAAGTGACTACTTTGAAAATGATAAAATATAACATAGTTTTAATTTAATTTGGATTTTATTTTAGTCACATCATAATTCCCATAGTTCCATTTATGTTATTCCATAGTTTTGATGACTTTGCTATTATTCTAAAATGGGAAAAAAAAATAATAAAGAATGTGTAAGTGATTTGTTGATTTGTTATTTTATTTATTTATTGTTCTCTTTGGATCTTGACAGCAGTGGTCAATGTAAACGGTTTTTTGTATGGAAAAGAGCAGCATAAAGATTCTTGAAGAAAAGATCGTTAAGATTACACTGCGAAATAAAAACACAAATGAGGGTGAAAAACTTGAGGAAGAGTAAATTATTTTGTTTATTTTTTTTGTTAGCAAGAAAGTCATTTTACAGATACGTCAATGATGAAAAGAAATTCAAATTATATTCATCCTTTCTTTGAGACAGCACAAAAAAGAAAGGCAAGCTGACTGAAACATGCAAATTGCTAGCAGACACCGTGGTAGTCTGGTATTGTGTGAATACAAAAACAAAAAAAAGAACTATCACATTTAAAGCCTTTATCCAGAAAATTATTGCATTCAGTGCCTGTAGTATTTTAAAGGACCATAAAGAACCATTATATTTGTGACCTCAAAACCCCCACCCCCAAAATGGTTTGGTTGCTCCCAAAGTTCAAGACATGGTTACGGCCTTGTTCATAAGTAATGAAACTTTCTTGAGGGAGAATCAGTTTCATGGCAGTCTCATGTCCAAAACGTCACTGTACCGATTCATGCCATTCTCACCTCAGTTCAGACAATTTCGTCACAGGTTCTGCAATTTTCATATTTATCGTGCGTGCGTATTCAATATATAATTTAGTTACATTATACAATCATATTCATATTTTAGATCCCCTAACCCAACCCCATCCCTAAAAATAATTTTCCCATGTTGCTTTCCTAAACATAATTTTCCCATGATCAGAGGAAGACTTCACCATTTTATTCTCTATTGCTTCGCTTTATTACCAGATATTCCAGAGTTGTTGCTCTGTTTGTTTTCTTTACTTTCCTTAACTTATTGGTCAGCTGCAGCAATAGTGGGGTTTCCCTTTACATTAAACTCAGGGATTCCCTCAATGTAGCAGCGCATATACGTGAACGTGAGGGACCGTCAATCTTTTACATTGGTGTGTGTAAATGGGTATAGTTTAAAGTGTATGTGCTTTTCCCACTTCATGGTCCAGAGTCAAACATAACCAGCTAACATTTATGAGTGATTCTATGTTTATGTTTAAGGAGGATTTTGATGATTTAAAAAAAACACGAAAGACAGCCAGAAGAGATCTCGAGTGCACATCTGATCATATCTGTACCACACTATAGAAAGCAGCATTCTATATCAATTTATGTCAGGAGGATCTTTTATTAGATTAAATTATCCTGCTAGTAACCCAAATTTTTACCACATGTAACTGTAATCTGAATATGTTGGGTTTTTATGTAATTGTAACAGATTACAGTGTGTAGATCAGTTTATGTTTCATCTACTTTGAATAGACAATTCATAGTGTTTGTGTGCTTGTCTCGTCTGTGAGTCATTTTAATAAATATCCTGCCAAAACAAAAATAATTTTACTATATACTCATGATGTCTCATATTTTCCTTGATTTTCCTTGGGACGGTAATGTAAATGTTAATGTGCAGTAATGTTTTAATGCACAGCTCTGCACATCGGGGTTTCTTTGCATATATTTTGTGATGAGATGTGTTGAAGGTGCAGTTGATCCCCTTCGGCTGTATAATACCAGCATTGTTTTCCAGCGCTCCATGTGTCTTTGCAAATTAAATCAAACCATTCTAGCAATATGCCCACACACGCTTTTGCATATTCCTGTGTATCCATCACCTCGCTCTGCACTGCAGCAAATGCGATAAAGCTCATGATATCTGCCTTTTCGCTTTTGCCCCCCAGGCTTAGGAAGAACTGCATATGTTAGCGCAACTGGCCGCAATAGCATCACTTCCCCATCCCAACAAGACAGGACTCATCTGATCTGAGATCAGTGGGTGGGTGGCATGGGAGGACAGTTTCTGGAAAGGACTAAATTAGTCTCAGCATCAGACAGTAGAACACCCACAGACCCCCCATAGCCGGTTCACTGTCCGTCTTATGCATATTGCACACAAAACTAGAAAGCATTTTCTCCAGCTGGCAAGCTTCAATCTGATTGGCTGGCTGTACGCAACTTCTGTGAGTAATTACTTTTTTCCAGAGCAAAATGTTAGCAGTCAACCTGAAAACTAAGCTGTGGTTAAAAGGTACCGGTTAGGTACAATAAGTGCTTTTAAGGGCTAATCACTGGATTTGCCAAAGTTTGCTTGATAGTTGTAAATAATCTATGAAATTGAAGAACAGGGAAAATTAAAATGGGAACAAAGCCCCATAAAAACTTTACTTTTAAATGTTGGTAACTAGTTAATTTATTTCCTTTCGATACTTTTTTCATGAAACCACATTTATGAAATTTTATAACAGTAATTATTGGAATTGCATCTTCACTCTTTTTAGTTGAACATGATAAGCATGTGTTTTGATTCGTAATGCCAGATGCCATTTCTTTGCCATAATGCACATTAGGGTTGCGTGGTTTACTGGTACTAATGAAGTATTGCGTTACTACAAAAATTGAAAGGGTACGATTTAATTAAATATTATACAGTCACATGCACTGCATGCTACAGAATGAACAATATTCTCATATGATTCCCACACACACACACACACACACAGACACAGACACATGGGCACACACATGCGCACACTAACACAAACGCAGCACACACTACTGGTGCTTAATTTTCATGCAGTGTGTTTAGAGTATAAATGGCTGATAACACTTAAATTAACTCCTCTGGTGAAGCTCGGAGATTTCAGCTGGAGAGTATTAATACTGGAATACTCCCATCATGAATGGGAAACTTGATATAACTAATCCGTCAAAAACAGGATGAACTCAAATGTCTGTCAAAATTAAGGTCCCGCTTAAATGAAAGCTCTATTCAACTGGATGCGTGAAATTGAAGACAGAAAAGTTTTATATTCAAAAAGCTGCAATAATACTCATAATAACAATTCTACAACTCATAATAACAATTTTATTAAATGCTTTTTTTATTATTATTATTATCTGTAAGCAATATCACAAATGCAAGTGCTACATCTGCATTTGGTGATTCAGCCATAGCAGCCTTGTGCCACAGGTAATACATTTGTTTTTTCATTAATGTTTTCATTAATACAGTGAAGCTCTTTTTTGCAGCATTTAATTTACCAAAATAAAAAAAAAAAAAAAAAAAAAAAAATATCATCTATGATTAAACACTATTTGTTCATAACATTTAATTACAACATTTAACATGGAATCCAGAAAAATTCAAACGGAAAACATATAATTGGTATCTGTGAGACTTTATGCAGTTCTTTTAATTGTCATTTTCTGTATAATTTAAAATAAAAAGGCATTTTATTTGCTGATTCATAGCCAATATCGTTATGAAGCCCAAATTTTGGTATCGGAGCAACCCTAATGCACATTAAGGCTGTAGCCTTCTGTGTCATGCTGAAGATCTTTTAGACAACTATGTATAAATACTACATACATATACATGCATGATTAATCCAGAGAAAAAATATTGAAGTAAAAAGAACATTAAAAGTACATAAAAAGTCTTCACTGAAGTATTGTAAGGTATGACAATAATCAAATATCAAATATTTCAATAATTATTACATGTTTAAGGGTCCTGGGTAGCTCAGCAAGTAAAGATGTTGACTACCACAATTGGAGTCGCAAGTTTGAATCCATGGCGTGCTGAGTGACTCCATTCAGGCTTTCTGAGCAACCAATTGGCCCAGTTGCTAGGGTAGGTAGAGTCACATTAGGTTAACCTCATTGTGGTCTCTCTCTAATGTGGTTCTCTGGGTGGGGCACGTGGCGAGTTGTGCGTGGATGCCATGGAGAATAGTTTGAAGCCTCCACACGCGCTAGGTCTCCACGGTAACGCGGTCAACAAGCCACGTGATAAGATGCACGCATTGACAGTCTCAGACACAGAAGCAACTGAGATTTGTCCTCCGCAACCCAGATTGAGGCAATTCACTACACCACCATGAGGACACAGGCATTCCAAATTGGGGAGAAAAAAAATTCTAATTTCATTATTATTATTACATGTTTAAAATAAAAATTTGGCCCGCATAAGATGACGTTTAGTCCAAACGTGCCCATGCTGTGTGTGTGCGTGTTTATGCAGGAGAGAGAGATTTTGGCTATTTATTGATTTTAGATGGCCAAATGCATTTTTTGAAAGAATTTTAATATTTTTGGGGCTATATTTAATATTAAAAATACATTTTATGAAAACAGGTTATTTTATAGAAGCTTCTGTATACTTTGCTTGTTATGATTTCTATGCTGATAAATACCCCACATGAGGAAATAAGGCAAATCCCTTATTTTGAGCATTTTTTTCCAGACTATTTGAGCGATCTGGTAAGACTGCAACTGGTACATCACCCACCCTTAGCACACCCACATTTAGACATCTTTCTTAGCAATCTTCAACTTAACAGCCGCCTCGTTGCATACTGCATGCCACATTTAAACACCCAACTCCATCCCCACCCTCTCCTTAGTACGAATCCCGCCATCTCCCTTCTTTACCTTGTTGTCAGCGATACTAGGCGAGCATTTATATCTTGTATTAACTAGTCTATTATTTGTCAACTGTTATTAGTATGTCATTTATACTATTTGTGTGCCAACATTGTGTCTGCAAACTGCTGCTCCCCCTGCCTTGCAGGCACGGCTGCATGGAAGGCGCAGGGAGTTTCGCCCAGAACAGATCATACCACCAAATAAACCTGTTGCTATGAATCAATAAACTACTGACGAAAGTGGACTTGAATGAAACCCTCTTTAATTTTGATTTAACCGGTTACCAATTGGAAAGGAGGCAGCAGAACACTGGAACCAGAAAGGAAAAATACAGTTTCTGCTCAGAACGAACAGAAATGAAAAACACCCTTTAGTCCCTAATGAAGACACTGAAGACACTTAGTAGCAAGTAGGACTTTTGTAATTATTAAATAATCATCTAATCATGGTTATTTGAACTATGAGATAACGGCGATTATTCTGCACTTGAAATTCCAATCAAATGTGACTGTCCATATAAGGGAATTAACGGCACGTTTGAGCATCTCATTCAATTGAACTCAGACATCAGCGGATCACACTGAGTGCACTGAAGGCTAGGTAAGCTTTAATAATATTAGGCAACAGCAACCTAACCTGTTGTTTGAAAAAAGTTAAGACACTTTTTTGGTTTTTGGAAAATCAGACAATCGAGTGAGAGATAGCGTCAAAGCAAAGCTTTGCGGGTACACACTCACATGGGTAACACTATCTTCTGCCGACTACGCTCTTGTTTTAATGACTACTGGAAACACACTGCAGGTTTCTCCCCTCAGATTTTGGCACACTGGCAGACTAATAGAGATACGGCATTATACTGTCATTCATCATTTGCTTTGTGTTTGAGTCAGGACATGACTCAGCCGAGTCATAATTCAGCATCACATGTAGAGGTTCATATTCACATACACACAAATATGCAGTCCACCCCCATCTGTCTTACATACCTTTACCAGATTTCCTCTTAACTTATTTTGGAGTAAGTGAGTAAGACCGCACACTTCACTTCCTCATTTCATCAGCAGGTGTTTAACTCTGCCTCTTAAAATAAGAAATGTTGGGAGAAGTTGTGTATCTGCTGTGCACATTTAAGGTTGAACAGCAGAAGTGATACCCATTTTGCAATATATTTAAACACAGATAATCAGTAGATGATGTGTCTTGCAAAGTATCTCTTAAATGTGAACGGTAATTTTTCATGATGTTTAAATATTTTATTTTTTCCAGTTTAATATGCGGAGACAAGAAAGCCATTTTAAACCATGATAGTCTCTTTGAATCATGTTACTATACCTACATTTTTGCAAATTTAGATTTACATGGCTCTTTGCACATATCACTGCTCTTTCATGGTGAAATGAACACGAATGGCACTACACCATGCCGACATGTTCCAACAGTTGACGCTGAATCTCTCCCATGGCACCTTCCAAACTGAGTCCCTGGTCTACGGCCCTGTCAGGGGTATCAGCTTGAGCACATAAGTGCCTTTTAATGTCTCTAATTCTTAGGCATATTGTCTTCATAGAACAAATCTCACTGGTTTATGACACAAAAGGTTTTAAAAACAAGCAAAGAGTGCAGAGCTCGCTATTCACATGGTGCCACGCGACTCTCCTCGAATTGTGTTCATTTTAATTAAGTAAAAAGTTTTTGTGTGTGTGTGTGTGTGTGTTGGCTCATCCAATGCCATGAGTTTGGGGTGGGACTATCTGTTTTTTAGAGGGGGTGTTCAGGAATTTTCATTATTTTTGCAATTTCAGCTAAAATGGAATGAAAAACATTAATAATCATTGGGATTGCAAAGACACAGTTTAAAATGCATAATAGCACTACTCTACATTTTTCCACATAAAGGACATGAAATATCACACAGACACAAAGACACAATTTAAAAATGATGTTAAAAGTTCACTGTGCAACATCCGAATCAATTCCATTGTTTTCACTCCCAGAAGAGCTGTGAAAGTCTGTGTCACATCTAAAAGTTTGTTTGGCTCTGGACTTCTCTGTCTGTCCCTACGGGACCCTGCTTGAGTTCTTTTCAGTCATGTTGGAGAACAGTGTAAAACCGAACTAGCGGAAGCCCTTACCACATGCTCCTGCGGCTCCGATTTTAGAAAAAAAACACAAACCAAAAGCACCTCATCAGCCAATGGGCTGCAGCCTTGCTCCTCCAAGCTACCAGTACAGGGGAACTGCACCAAGCTGTTTTGTGTGAAAGTGAAACACTGTGAAGCAGATCTGATACGAGGCCCTGACCAACTCTCTTCCACTCTGATGGTAAAACACTTATGGCTAGGGATACAATGTAAACTAAATGAAGAATGTGCTGAATAGAAAAGTAAAACAAATAGCAGTTTAGTTAGCTGGAAAAACAATGAATGTATCATGAGTTATTTCTGCAGGATGTTTTTGTACTGAAGCAACAAAAACTGACTATTTGTATTCTGGTCCAGTTACAGCACTACTTCCTTAAAGGGATAGTTTACCAAAAAAATAAAATAATAATAATTATGTCATCATTTCCTCACACTTTTTCCCAACCAATATTATTATGAGAGTATGTTACCCTCAGTTGCCTTTTACTTTGCATAATTTTTCCATACAATGAAAGTGAATGGTGACTGAAGCCGTGCAGTTTCTACCTAACATCTAATTTTGTGTTCTACTAAAGCAAGAATGTCATACAGCACAGGGTGAGTAAATTACAGAATTTTCATGCAATGTTTAATTATGCAGTGTCAATCTCAAACAAACAGAGCAATGTTGATGCACCAAAGAGCCACAGTGATTAACTTTTCAGGGAAATCATCCTACACACACAGTTGAAGTCAGAATTCTACATACACATTAGCCAAATAAAATTAAACTCAGTTTTTCACAATTCCTGACATTTAATCATAGAAAACATTCCCTGTCTTAGGTCAGTTAGGATCAATTGTCCATTTGGAAGACCCATTTGTGACCAAGCTTAAACTTCATGGCTGATGTCTTGAGATATTGCTTCAATATAGCCACATAATTTTCCTCCCTCATGAAGCCATCTATTTTGTGAAGTGCATCAGTCCCTCCTGCAGCAAAGCACCCCCACAACATGATGCTGCCACACCTATGCTTCCTCCAAACATAAAGATGGTTATTATGGCCAAAGAGTTAAATTTTTGTTTCATTAGACCAAAGGACATTTCTCCAAAAAGTAAGATCTTTGTCTCCATGTGCACCTGCAAACTGTAGTCTGGCATTTTTTATGGCAGTTTAAGAGCAGTGGCTTCTTCCTTGATGAGCAGCCTTTCAGGTTATATTGTTTTACTGTGGATATAGATACTTATCAACTTGTTTCCTCCAGCATCTTCTCAAGATGCTTTGCTGTTGTTTTAGGATTGATTTGCACTTTTTGCCCCAAATTACGTTCATCCCCGGAGACAGAATGACAGGATGTTTTTCAATGAATGCTTCTCATGGACAATTGACCCAAGTGTGGTGAACTGGATTCATCTGGTGATCGTGTTTTCATAACAAGTGTATGAAGTCCCGTTTTGATATTGCATGTTTTCATTTGTACTCCTGACACAAATAACTAAGTTGCTGTTTCTGGAGCATTGCTATCATGAAACAGAGATCGGATATCAATATTGAACCCTTAGACCTTTGAAAAGATGTATAATTTGTTAACATTAATTATATTTATAAACTGTAAATTATATATTAAACATGAGCAGAGTGACGTCACTACCGCGTGCGGGGTGGATTGCGTATCAACAGGTTAAAGGCACAGTTAACTTAGCGTATGTAAACTTCTGACCCATTGGAAATGTTATGTAGTCAATTAAAAGTGAAACAATCTGTCTGTAAACAATTGTTGGTAAATTACTTGTGTTATATACAAATAAGACATCCTAAATACTTGCCAAAACTATAGTTTGCTAATATTAAATCTGTGGAGTTGTTATAAAACTAGTTTTAATTACTTCAACCTAAGTGTATGTAAACTTCTGACTTCAACTGTATATACTCACTGAGCATTTTATTAGGAACACATGTACAACTTCTTATTAATGCGATTATCTAATCAGACAATCATGTGGCAGCAGTGCCATGCATAAAATAATTCAGATACGTGTCAGGAGCTTCAGTTTATGTTCACGTCAACCATCAGAATGGAGAAAAATGTGATCTCAGTGATTTTGATCGTGGCATGATTGTTGGTGCCAGACGGTCTGGTTTGAGTATTTCTGTAACTGCTGATCTCCTGGGATTTTCACGCACAACAGTCTCTATAATTTACTCAGAATGGTACAAAAAACATCCAGTGAGCGACAGTTCTGCGGATGGAAATGGAGAATGGCCAGGCTGGTTTGAGATGACAGAAAGGCTACAGTAACTAAGATAACCACTCTGTATAATTGTAGTGAACAGAATAGCATCTCAGAATGCACAACATGTCGAACCTTGAGGCGGATGGGCAACAACAGCAGAACACCATGTCTGGACCTTTATTATGATCATAGTGTTCTCCATAAAGTGCTCAGAGAGTGTTTTTGCCTTTGCACAATAGGAGATTGGGATAGTTGAAAGTATTGAAAATCTGTAACAAACTGTTGAAATAGCTGAGCTTAATGAAACAGACCTTTGTGGGACATCCCACATTGGACTTTTCATTGTCAAAATATTGACTGCTGATATCTACAGACAAACAGCATATTATAAAATATTTTGTACAGTACATTCAATTAATAAATCAACATAAGCAATCTTAAAGACGTCTTAATGTCTTGTTGCTGAAATTTGGTATTGATCAGATGTGGCATTGGTATAGTTTGGTATTGACTCTCGGTGACAGACACAAATAGCAGGCTTAGATCACAATCCCATTTATAAAAACTTGATAACGGACTGTCCAGATATAAAAAGATATATTCTAAAAATGCTAATCAATCAGATCAATGACAGAAATATGTGGCTGTTTCAAAATAAACATAATTAATCCATTGTTTTGGGTTGAAAAAGGAATCGGCACATTCCAGCTGTGATGCAAGCACTTGGAATCGGACACCATTTCAAGCAAACAGTAACAATTCCACCTTTGTCAGATAGGATGCCATGCACATGAACCTAAAAGCCAATCTGATGGCATTCGAATAACAGAAAGAGGAGCTTTCTTCTGCTCTCTACAGTCAGGTGACATGGAATACTTTTTCATGTGTATTTGTGGAGTTTTAAGGAATGGGAATCTGTGCTCAAACATTTCTAAATAGTATTTTGAGATGAACATCAAGATGCAGGCTATTTTAATCTCGTTAACAAAATCACTGATGAAAACACTCATTGACAAATGAATCTTGTCAACAATAACAAATACGAGATGAAAAAGACACATTGTGACAATGATTAAGTGATTTTATTAAAGTGTTGATGAAAATATGACTAGAAAAAAGAATACTGCAAGATATTAATGGTGCAAGATATAAACAGAAGAAGGAACATCTAGCAAAACATCCATTTATATAAGCAGATATTAGATATTGGTTTTATAATCCAATAATCCAATTTGTAGGGGATTTACAATAACAGTCTAAAGCATGAATAATTCAGTAGGCTGACTTCTAAAGGGTAGTTTATTTTATTCATTATATGCTTTTTTTATAGGTTTTCAAAAAAAGAACAGTTGTATAGTATGTTGTATTTATCTTTTATGTTTGATAGATGTTTAAAGGAATATTCCGGGTTTAAAACAAGTTGAGCTCAATTGACAGCATTTGTGGCATAATATTGATTAACAAAAAAATGTATATGACTTGTCTCTCCTTTTCTTTTTTTTAAAAAAAAAAGACAAAAATCTGGGTTACAGTGACACACTTGGAAGTGAATGGGGCAAATCCATAAAAGTTAATGTTTTTAATCATTGTTTTAAAATTATAGCGACAAGACTTTAACAATATGCATATTAACCTGATTTCTTGTGATAAAATCACTTACTAACCTTTTCTGTGTAAAAGTTATAGACAATTTTACAACTTCCTTGCCATGAAGGTGTAATGTCAACAAACCCTATAACGACTGTAACAATGAAGATTTAAACAACTTTACAGCTCAAATAATACATGAGTTTTAACTGAAGAATTAAAGTGCTTTTATTAAATTATAAGCTTAACGTTTCTGCCTTTTAAACCCTCCAAAAAATGCCCCATTCAGTTCCATTGTAAGTGCCTCACTGCAACTTAAATTTTTGCTTTTTTTATAGAAAAAAATGTCAGACAGTCTATATTTTTTCTTTCTTTTTTTTTGGTAATCGGTATAATACCAAATGATGTTGATTGAGCTGAATTTGTATTGAACCCGGAACATTCCTTTAAATTAAGAAAATGTTTGTACATTTTTTCTTCATGTTTGATCTGTTACATTTTGACACAAGTTTTTGTCATTTTACACATTATCAAGCCATTTTATTCAGAGTGAAACTAACCAAAATGTATGAATATGACATGATGAAATATTGACTCATTTTAAAGGACATTTTCGTCAAAAGACTATATGATTAAAACAATTAATTTTATTTATTTATTTAATTAACACTGGCTGCAGGATATTTTCTCTGTTCATATATAGTTTGAATATCATACTAATTGTTTCATGTTGTTTTATTTTGAAAGGACAGGTCACCCAAAAAATAAAATTCAGTCATCATTAATTATTCCATCAAGTTGTAAAGTTTCAAAAACTTCATTTAGCAACATAACAAATGTCTGGCACAGTTGTGAATGGTTAAAATATTTTGTCCAAAAAATGCTTACATCCTGTGACACTATAATTTAGTGTTTGAACAGTAAATAATTTAAACACCTTTGTATTGATACAGTGTTTGCTCAACCAGGAAGAACAGATAATATCTCCTATATTCAACAGCAAGTCAAAATGTTTGCCTTTTGTGATTTGTTTCATAAGAACCACATTCATGGTCATTTTTGTGTCATTTAGTTTGAAAATAACATTTTATATTATAGTCATCGGTACAATAAAAGCATTGTTGTCATGTGGCAGTGCATATGATGTGGGGATGCTAGACAATTTCAATTAGTTCACAGACTGGTCTTATGGTCAGATTGGACTATATGGTGAATATATTTTGTACTTCAGATCATACGATATATCAGTAACACAATAGTGTCTATTGGTTTGTTGAATTTTTTTTTCTGTTAACAAGTATAACGCATTGTTTATATTATTCCAACTTAAATATCATTGATGTTTTACTTCCATGTATTAAACTGTATAATCTTATACACGCATTATGTAGTACTTGGATACTATTTTTGTAATAATAATGATTACTAGTGATTATATTAATAGCTATTATATAATATCGTCTAATTTTGTTGTTATTATTATTCAGTATTATTATGTTTATGACGGGGGGGAAATTCTTAACGAGGCAGTCTTACTACATGTTTTATTTATACATAATAACAATAATTAGGCTAGTTTATTCCTCTGAATTATTAATCACCCTGCCAGAGATTTTGCATACAAATTGTCCAAATGCATCATTTGAATCAACCCATTAATGTCCCCAAAACAGATCAGAGACTGAATTACTGTTTGGCTATACACAACAAAGTACACTCCACTTTGAGTTTTGTTCTTAGTCATCAGTTAGTCAGTCAGAACTATGCAATTAGACAAAATGCTTTATAAAAATAGTATTGAGCTTAGTCTACCTGCAGATCTCTAACAGGGCGGACACGCCATGACTACTGAGTACATTTACAACTAATCCAGTAGAGTAAACTGAAAGGGAATGCTTTTCAAGATTGATAAGGACTCTCCTAAAATCGTTGCCATTGTGAAAGTAAGCATGCCATGACATGCTGTTTAATTTGCTAGGCAAAGCTGATATAAGATATAGGGCATCTGGTAAACTGACATAGTGGATCCTTTTCTAGTCCATCTCTCAACTGTCATGTGGTATCTCCACACCATGCACAACTCACAAGCAGGGAATACAGGTAAGGTGTGCTCCCAAAGAGTAACAGCAAAGACAATTTAACTGAAACAAGGATATACATAAAAAATGCACATTTACTGCGTTCTTCTCAACTATGGACATGTTCCAGTACGTCTGACAAACAGAAACTGTCCAAAAACCTTGCATTTTGAACAGTTGATCTATTATTATTTTTTTTATCTTATACAGTTTCCAAACAAACTTCTTTATGTGAAATGTTTAGCTTGGAAAGTGCATTTACAGTATAGTTGTGACTTAACTGTTCAAATACTTGATCTGTTTAGCATGTATCAAATAAATAAATATAAACCACACACTGAATTGCACAGCATCTCAACTTTGCATTTCACTTTAGACAACGCATTTTTACAATAATTACAGTTTCCTGTATCTCAGTGGTTTAATGGTGTCAGATTAATGGTAGTATAATGAGCTGTACATGATCCCTTTATGTGTGTTCAGAGCAAGCAAAAACACTAGTTTCTCATCAGTCTTTTTACTAGGGCATGAATCAGACATTGAGTTCATAGTGTTGAAAGTGCAAGATCGACTCATTACATCCTATGTGTTGGCTATTAAACATGTAATGGAGGGAACAACAGATTTTCTGAGTACAGTCATCAAAATATGCTCAAATTACTCTTAATCCCTGTTTTCTCTAAATAGCAATAATTCATCTGTTCCATCAGTTTAAGGACGGGTGTAACATCCACGAGAAGGCGCATTGAAAGTTACTTCAATAACTTAATTCTTGCTCGCTGTACTTACATACTCTTACATACAGTCAAGTATAGACCACCAAGCACAATAATACTATCACTATAACTTTTTGGTAATATCCTATATACTATTATAAACTGACACAAATCAATTTTAGACGTGTGTCGGACGCGCGAGGTGCTTCGAAAGTTTGCGATCAACTTTCTTCAGCGCTAAAGTTACGCAGAAGTCCTCACCTTACTTTGATAGTTCATGTAAGTACAAATGACTTCCTCTTCTTCTAAAGAATAAAGTAATTTACCTGTTAAAGATAACTTCCTGTGGATTAATTTGACAAATCCATTGTTGTCCCTTGAAGTCTTCGGTGTTTGAAACAGCTGAACTCTGTCGCAACAGCTCGTGATACTCCCTGAGCAATTCTACCTGCGGCTGAATTTTAGCTGTCAATCAGAGAGCTGCTGGTAAGAGTGGGCGGAGTTATTGGAGGATGTCGCCATATAAATTCATAGCGGCTAAGACAAAATTGCGAGCAAGCAGCAACCTACTACTTACAGTGTAATATGTTTCCCACAAGATACAATCGCAGTAAAAGTAACGGTTTAAACCTTTATATGCTCTGTGAGAGATATTGTTCGTGAGAAAAATAAATACATTTGATTGAATCTATATGAGTAATATTGATGTATAGAAACAAAAGAGTAGCCTAACATTGTATCGTAAATACATGCTCTTAGACTAATATAGTTTCAGAGCAAATGTAATGCAGCAGCACAGCAACCAGCATTTATATATTACAGCTACTATTTGATATATTCATTATATACTTTTTTACAATATATTGTATATTTATATCCAAGATAGCCAGGGTTGGGAGGGTTACTTTTGAAATGTTTTCCACTACAGATTACAGGATACATGCAGTAAAATGTAATTTGTAATGTATTCAGTTAGATTACTCAAGGTCAGTAACATATTCTAAATACTTTGGATTACTTCTTCAGCACTGGTAGATTTTTTCACTTGTTTTGACTATAAAAACTGCCAGTACAGTAAGACAAAAAACACATGTTAAAAATACATTCTCTGAAAAACATAAATATCTTATCCAGTGTTGTTTATAAACAACATAAATTAAATTGATCTTGTTTTAAGGATTTTTTTTAGATATTTTTACAGGAAAACAATACAAAAAGTATTATCAAGAATATGATTTTTGCCCTAATATCAAAGGTCTTACTAGAAAAAAGAAATTATGATCCAACATGAATTTTCTTGATAAAAAAATATGATTGTGTCTGGAAACATGTGCATGTAAGCTAGAAATAACATTTTAGCTTAGCATAAATCTGACAATTTACACATGGTTTATTTCTGTTTCTTCTGCTCCAAACTTTCTTCAAACTTACTTCTCTGTCTGCTCGTATGAATGTAACACATCTTAAGAAAGTGTTTCACCGCTGTTCAAATGCACTTTGAATCACATCATTTATTTGTATAAATGTTTTCCATCTGAAAGGACTAAATATTAAATGAAACAAATGACAATAAAATGCAAAGTAATCTCTTCAGTAATCAAAATACTTTCTGTATTTTAATTACCAATTATTTAAATTGTAACTGTAGTGGAATACAGTTACTTATATTTTGTATTTTAAATACGTAATCCCATTACATGTATTACATGTAATCCCCGACCCTGCAGATAGCACACATACGTCCCAGAGATATCTGTTTTAGATCTTTTGATCTGGAAAGCATCACAATCTGCTAAACCTCTTAAAAAGATCAGATTTATGTATATTCCAAATCATAAACATCTCAAAGACATGTGCAGAATGTCCAATAGACATCTTAGAGGAAACAGATACAATACGTCTAATAGACATTTGAAGATTAGCAAACAACATAAAATAGACGCCTTCCAGATCCAGTTACACACATCTAATTGACATCTGAGAGATGTACATGTGCTATCAGGGATATATATATATAGGCTAGAAATAAATATAAATAAATATGTCTTTATGTATTTATTTTTGCAAATTGCAACATAACACAGCAACTTAAGCAAATAAATAAATTTAATGCATAATATTATAAGAAAATATAATTATTTAATATATAATAAATAGAATATATTTGTGCATCAATATAATTATACTATAAATATAATGTTGTGTGTATATATATATATATATATATATATATATATATATATATATATATATATATATATATATATATATATATATATATATATATATATATATGTTAATGCTTACAGTTTTGTTTTATTCATATTACATTGTAATAACATGTTGATGTGATAATATTGCCTAAGACAGTATAGTCATCTATATGCATTGCTGCTGTGTTATAATGAAATACTGAATTAATAAACTAATTTGCTTATGATTAAGACTAAAATATGCATCATTTTGTGAACATTTGTGTGATTCAAATTTTAATTACTCTAACAATTGCCTTAATATCTAAGTCATTAATACAATTCTGAAAGGCTTTGTGGTTCATCTTAAATCAGTAAAAATGAAAGGTACAAAATTATCTGTCTCAATCTGTCCTTATGTACTAAATGATCTGTTCTGTTATTATGTTAGACTTGAAGCGTCATGACAATACTGTAAAGATGTAGCTGCCACACAAATGTTTATATATATATATATATATATATATACACTACCGTTCAAAAGTTTAGGGTCACTTACTCATTCTTTTTTTTTTTTTTTTTTCACATTTTACAATAATAGTAATGTCATCAAAACTATAGAATAATGGAAATGGAAATTTGGGAATTATGCTGTGAAAAAAATTAAATAAAATAACTAAACACTATATTATATTTTAGCGTCTTCAAAGTGGCCACACTTTGCCTAGATTTTACAGAAATGTACTCTTGGCATTTACTCAACCAGCTTCTTGAGGTATCACCCTGGGATGCTTTTTAAACAGTATTGAAGGAGTTCCCATCTATATGTTGGGCACATAGTGGCTGCTTTTAATTATTCGGTCCAAGTCATCCATTTTTCCAAAAACATTTTTTTTTTTAAATAACATTTTATTTTTTGTAATTAAATTAATATGTTGGCACAATTATGTTTTTGTCTACAAAAAGAATTTCAAACATTTAAGCATACGCCTTCAGATCAAAGGTTTTTAAGATAATGAGAAACATTTCAGGCAAGTGACCCCAAACTTTTGAACGGTAGTGTATATATATATATATATACCTGTTGTTTGGCTTAGGGAAACTGTTCTTTACTCCAGGTTTTGACAAATAGTTCCAACATGAGCTCAGTGGCAGTGGCACAGAACATGCAAATATATTCCCCAAAACATTTGTTTATGAAAACAGTTACTGGAATGTCACACTGTGGTTCCAGAGGGACTATGTTTTATTAGAGCCTTACACTATACTGAAATGAGAAAAGCAATAATACATTTAACTTGATTCATACAGACTCTAAATTAGTCTCAATGACCAATGTTACACTAGATCATTGCTGACAAGGAGACGTTTTATTTGAACTGTTGTGTATATACTTTTTGACTGTCAGTAATAATGGTACCACAAGTCAGACAGAAACTAAGATACAATTTGCCAAAAATATATTAAAAAAATAAATCCTCTTTGATAGCCTAATTAAATAACCCATTGCATAGACTTTGGACATGTTAGGTAAATATACTGTACAACAAACATGACTACATTTCATATTAAAGACCCTAATCCAGACATCACAGATGTTTGACGCTTTTCAGCGATAAGTTCACCTACTACAGAAGGCGGTCAATGAGCTAAAGAGTGTGCCCTCCAGTGGCAAAATACAGAGGAACTTCAAAATTCAGCTAATTTTGTTGTATTCTCTGTTTAAAGTAATTCACTTGTACATCTCACAGTGTGAAACCTTTTTTATGGCACCTGTTGCAGGGTGGCATTCTGCTGCTCAGAAGTAGCCTTGTTATCTGCTATTACAAAGTGAAGATAAATGTTATTCAATTGAAATGTTTAAAGGGAAAAAAGAAAGAAAGGAGATAGATGGGGGATTATCACATTACTATCACATTACTAATTGCTTTACATTTAAGTTACTTTAGAAAACACTTTTCCGCTCAGGTCTGGAATGTCCATAGGGGAACCGGGACTTTTCCCGGTGGGCCGGCCACGAGAGGGTGCCGAACGGGCGGCAATAAGCTGAAACGGGTTGTCGTGTTATGGTGAACGGGCCACGACTGGCTGAAGAGGGCCGCAGAATTGTGCCACGATATGCCGAAGGGTGCCACGATATGCAGAAAAGGACAGCGACATCCCCACAACTTTTAGCCCGATTCTATGTAAAATCCAGGGCAGGTTTCTCTTCCCTATCCACCCGTGATTCAACTCAACAAATTCAAAATAAGCTTTATATTTTTACCATAAATTCCACATGATTTCTTTTTTCAGAGTGCATGACGTGTAGATAAAGCAGGCAACAAAAATATGTTTACAGTTCTATGTGCAACCTGTACATCCCAAGAATGATATAACATTATCTCAAAGCATGTGTGATCACCTTATATTTTTATTTATATGAGGTGCTTGTTTTAAGGCATTTCCTATTGATCACTGGCAGTTTAATAACCAAATAGATTAATATATTATTAATGAAAAATGACATTAATTCCAATCACCAGACACACTACCACACATATTAATGTTAATATTTACATAATTTCAGGTAACTGCACCATTTTGAGCCATTAGAGGAAAACAAATAACTTTTAAAAATAAATTTAGTTTTTTCATTAAACCGATAAAGCTCTCCTTGGTGAATCAGAATGGTGAGAGAAAACCATTACAGCTCGATAAATATCAAGGGATTACCCAGTAAACATATTTTTTTTGATCATAACATAACCAGACATATATATATCAGATAAATAAATTGCTTTAAATAAAAAGTCTCCATTACGAAGAGACATAATGGATCCTGGCCCTAGATGTGTCCATAAATTTCATCAAAAGTGGGTAAATCGATGAAAATCATCTCAATGAGAATGCAAAGATTTAAGAACAGCAGCATCTCTGATCAGTTTAAAATCTCATTCTGGATGACTTGCATCTTTTATTCTCAGTCACTCGTGGTCTAACTTATATTATATTATTATATTATATTAATATAATCAAAGATAATGTCTCATCTGATCTATCTATTAGATTGCCAGAGACAAGGTCAAAATTAATTTATATACACCCTGTATGTATTGTGCTCCCTAAATACAGTATCTAATTAGGTGAGTCCTCAAAACAAAAAGCCACTTATCAATGGGGAGGACTTATTAAGGCTCTGAAAGCAATTTTCATGTTCAATCTCTCTTTCTCATTTTCATCCGCCAGCACTGTTCGGTCATATCCATTAATAACTGCGGTTTGACCGTGAATCAATTTCCGTACCTCACTGCTGAGCAAAAGCAACAATGAGCCTGAAAATGGCAACAAATGGTCTGGTTATTAATGGCAGTGGAAAGCATTGTGTTTGCCTTCTCTCGAAGATGGGTGCCCACATGGGTGTGGGTGAGAGGGATGCAGAATCGACCTGTGTCCTCATTAGAGTTATTTCAGACAGATTCTCACACGTACACACACACACACACACACACACACACACACAAATCATGTTGGGTTTTCATGTTTTATGAGGACTCTCCATAGACATAATGGTTTTTATACTGTATAAACTTTATATTCTATCCCCTCACTCTCACCCTACCCCTAAACCTAACCCTCACAGAAAACGTTCTGCATTTTTACATTTTCAGAAAACATAATTTAGTATGATTTATAAGCTTTATCATCACTGACTGAGTGTCCCCACAATGTAAAGAATTTCAGGATTTACTATCCTTGTGGGTACATTTGGTCCCCACAGCATAAGGAATACCTGGAAACACACACACACACACACACACACACTTAGTGCATTCAGAAAATATTCAGACCCCTTAATCTTTTCATATTCTTTTCTGCAGATCCTTTGAAGCTCTGTCAGGTTGGATAGGGGCCGTCAGTGCACAGCCATTTTCAGATCTCTCCAGAGATGTTCAACCGGGGTCAAGTCCGAGCTGTGGCTGGGCCACTCGAGGACATTCACAGAGTTGTCCCGAAGCCACTCTTGCGTTGTCTTGGCTGTGTGCTTAGGGTCGTTGTCCTGTTGGAAGGTGAACCTTTGGCCCAGTCTAAGGTCCTGAGCACTCTGGAGCAGATTGTTATTAAGGATTTCTCTGTTTTTTGCTGCGCTCAGCTTTGCTTCAACCCTGACCAGTCCCCCAGTCCTGCCACTGAAAAACACCCCCACAGCATGATGCTCCCACCACCATGCCTCACCACTGGGATGGTATTGCGCAGGTGGTGAGCGGTGTCTGGTTTCCTCCAGACATGGGAATTGTGGCCAAACAGTTCAATCTTCATTTTGTCAGACCAGAGAAACTTGTTTCTCACAGTCTGTGAGTCCTTGAGGTGCTTTTTTGTGTGTCTTGCACTGAGGAGAGGCTTCCGTCTGGCCAATCTGCCATAAAGCCCAGACCGGTGGAGTGTTGCAGTGATGTTTGTCCTTCTGCAATTTTCTCCCATCTCCACACATGATCTCTGGAGCTCAACCAGAGTGACTATAGGGTTCTTGGTCACCTCCCTGACTAAGGCCCTTCCCCCCCGATTGCTCAGTTTGGTCAGACGGCCATCTCTAAGAAGAGTCCTGGTTGTTCCAAACTTCTTCCATTTAAGATTTATGGAGGCCACTATTCTCTTGAAATTTCTCAGCTATTTGCCTCGACACAATCCAGTCTCTAAGCTCTGCATGCTGTTCCTTTGACCTCATGGCTTGGTTTTTACTCTGATATGCATTTTCAGCTGTAAGACCTTATATAGACAGGTGTGTGCCTTTCCAAATCATGTCCAGTCAATTTAATTTACCACAGGTGAACTCCAGTCTAAGTGTAGAAACATCCCAAAGATGATCCAGAGAAATGGGATTCAACTGAGATACATTTCAAGTGTAATAGCAAAGGATCTGAATACTTGTCAATGTGATATTTCAGTTTTAATAATATTGATAGTGAAATATCATATTTTTTAATAAACTGGCAAAGTTATCAATAATCTGTTTTTTGCATTCTGAGATTATATTCTTCTCACCACAATTGTACAGAGTGGTTATCTGAGTTACTTTGTCAGCTCAACCATTCTCTGTTGACCTCTCTTCAACAACACATTTCCGTCCACAGAACTGCCGCTCACTGGATGTTTTTTTTTTTGCCACCATTCTGAGTAAATTCTAGAGACTGCTGTGCTTGAAAATCCCAGGAGATCAGCAGTTACAGAAATACTCAAACCAGCTCATTCTGGTACACAGATAACAGCTACAGTATGTCACATGACCTGTTCATTTGGCTAAAACTAGCTTAAAGTCTATTTCTGTTCTGGCTATTTATTGAAGGCTATTTCTGAAAAAAATCATAAATCTAAAATTAATTAAGTATATTTAATAATAATTATAATAATAATAAAAAATAAGTAAAAAGCCAGAAAAACAAAAAGCTAAAATTGAATGCAACAATAGAAATAAAGAAAGCCAGTTTCACTCATGGATTAAACTAATCATGGCTGACTGTGAATAGTACATTTCTACAATGACTTCAGTATTGAAAACTGTTGTGTTTGAATAATGTTGCATCCATGCCGCTAGGTCTCAGTGTAAGTCCAAGACAACGTCAACAAAAACTTACTGAGTGCACCTTTAAAAAAATACATAAATATTGATAATTTAATCACCCACACCTATCATGTCACCTCTAAAGATATGGATTTAACCACTGAAGTTATTTGGATTATGTCAACAGGTTCGTTTGAGCAATGGAGGAGTCAGGAGACAGCGAAGCAGGTTTTGAGGTCAGTACTTTTAATCTGAACTTTTCGTGGTACATACGACGGTAACCGCCGTTAAAATGAAACATTAACACAAAAGTAGCACACTAGGGCTGTCGTGCTTTCTGGACACTCTCTCTCTCCCCCTCTCGACACTTGGCGTTCCTTAAATGTCTCTCTCCGTATCACTATAACAAGACACAGGTGTTAGAGATAATTACAAACCAGGTGACAAGCCTTACCGCTCTCTCTCTCTCCCGCAGACCGACACACGACCACGCCCCCCATGCCACAGATTACTTTTAGGTTGCCTTATGTGCTTTTTGGAGCAATTTTGGTACCCATTCTCTTGAATTTTATGGACCTACAGATCAGAGAAAAATCTAAAAATCTTTATTTGTGTTAAGCAGAAGAAATAAAGTCATACACATATGGGATGGCACGAGGGTGAGTAAATGATAAGAGAATTTTCATTTTCAGGCGAACTATCCCTTTAAGTCTGTATGAATAGTACAACAGGAAAAGTATGTGTACTCTTGGATTAAACATGAGTTTTGGCGTTAATAGATCTCATCTATCAATTCTAACAATCACATCTAACCAAAACCTCCAATCTCATCTTATTAGACTCCAGGTTAGTTGAATCCAGGCTCCAATAAGTCATTTAGTTTGTGTGTCATTTATTTAAGCACACTGTGTTTGTCTATTGTTGTGACTATTGGTGACAAGTTTGATCACCAATTTATGCAGAATCCATGTAAATCCTAGGGTTCACAGTCAGTACTTCTTCCATCAACTGTAGTTGCACTCCATCCTTTAATTATTGGCCAGACTAAAACTTCTCAATGTTTGAACAGCACTGTTAAAATCATAAAAATGTAGGCCCGCTCAGATTAAAAGTTAAACAGTGCCTCTGCAATTAAGTGCAATCAACGTGCAAAGTTCACCAATGAGAGTTTATTTGTAGAGTGATTTGTAATTAAGGGTAATTTCGAACCAAGTGCCCCTTAATCAAAGTGGCCGATCTTATACTTCCACTGGCATTTAGTGCATTAAACTAGATTTAGAGAGAGCTACGAGAAGGTCATGTCCTTCACTCCTAATACCATCTAAGTCTCATAAAAGACCGTCATGTCCTCGTTCCATTCATTGCAATAATCTACTCACACAGCATGCGGGTAAGGATGACCCATTCTCTATTATCACATTACTTAAATACAATTGATTTATCTACCGCCGTCACAAGGGGATATGAAACTTAATCTGGACGTTATTCTGTCAAGAACAGAGGGGAGATGAATCATCATTGTAGCTTTAGAAGCTATTCACTCAAGCCACCCAGATATTTCTGTTTGAGCCGGCCCACTTGTATTTAAATCAAAGCCATGGCTGATTACTAGTGAAATTATTATTAATACATTAATTTAAGGCAAAACTACAAGCATGTATCAGGAATACAAATTTCTAAAGGCTCTAAAGTAAACCAAGATAATCAGACAGACAGTCATTGTGTAATACATTTGAACAGTGGCACAAATTGTCCCTTGGGTAAGAAGGAGCCCTGCTTTTATAGATTTGATGCCAGCGAATGAAGTGGAACCACTACACCAGACACCCGACGACATGGGTTAAGAAATGTAATCTCTCAGAAGCAGCCCAGTAAAAATTGAGATGTCTGATTCCAAAAAACACTTACACCTGTAACAAGATCACTTTGGTATTGTCAAGAAATTTCCCACCAACTGAAAAGGAATAGATAATTTTATAACTACATTAAAACTTATTAAAACAAGAGTAGAGGTCCATGCTTACTATTTACACATTCAAGGCTATACAAATTAGAGTGCGAATAAATAGGCAATATTTGCCTTCAGCCACAGCAGAGGGCATATTTTTTTCACAAGTTGAAGTGAGGAACCACTTAGCCTCAAAATGAATAATAGAGCTATACATAGGATTAGAATCATTAGTTTAGGCTGGATATTGATGCAAGTTGAGCAAGCATTGTAAAATTAACAATGACTTGTAACGTGTTTCATGGGCCATTGGTAAATATTTAGATATCAATGTGTTTTTTTGTTGACATATTAATACCAATTATGATGTGTTGCCATCATACTTCTTCAAGGAATAAGTGACCCAAAAATGAATATTCTGTCATCATTGACTTCCCCTCATGTTGTTCCAAACTTGTGTGACTTTAAATTGAAAACACAAAATGAGATGTTTTGCAGAATTTTTTTTCATAAGCAGAGACACACAAAGATTGCACACTGTTACTTATAAATCAATTTAATTAGCTCACCAAGAGACAAAGATGTGAGATTTCACCGGGGGGGGGGGGGGGGTGGGGTTGTTCAGAAGAGGGGGGCTCTGGCGGGACAGACAAGGGCGGTGCAGGGCAGAAAAGGGCCAAAGGGGCAGGATGGCTGAAGTCAGACCAGGGGTGCGCAGGCAGTTCCAGCCAAGTAGGAGGCTGGAGATAGGATTGGCTGTGCTGGAGATTGGAAGCCCCGTAGGCCACACGGCCTAGAGACTAATGTGCCAGAGTCAGCAGAGGAACAGGATTGAGGCTTCAAGGGCAGGAGTAAACAGAAAAAGACACCTGAACAGAGAAACATCCAAAAGACATTCCACAACGAACTGGCACAGGACAGAGAACACAGAGAGATTAAATAGGGAATGAACTGAGGAGGGTAACTAGGGAAGGCTGGTGAGGTAGATGATCTAATAACAAGGTAACAAGGGGGTGGGGCCTAGACATGAGACTGACTGAAGACCACATGGAAAGCGAACACTATCATAAGCAATGTGCTCAAACAAAAAACTACAGACAGAGAGCACTTGGCCAGGAGTTAATCACTAAGCCATGTGCTCAAACACAGAACTTGGGTGTCAGGATCCTGTCACCACACAATAAACATGACTGACCAAAATAACATGATCCTGACACAGCCCTACTAACTAAATACTAACATACAGTATCACTGCAGTGTGTTTATTGTGTTAATTTGAGTCCCACAGACACCCTACACCAACCCCTGAACCTAAACCTAACCCTAATCTTACTTTACAAATATTAACCATGGTTTTTCTACCATAGGGTCACAATGGTATTTTGTAGTAAAATCTTACTAACCCCAAAATTTAACATGGTTACTACATTACAACCATATTACTATGGTCAGGATCAATCATCAATCAATTTTCAGTGTTGAATCAACATTCACTATATTGTCTTTACAGGTTGTTAGGTCTAAAATAGAACATATATTTAATGTCAAAATGAGGTTGATTCATCAACATGTACCACCGACCCATGTGGTCAAAATCATAACGTTTGTTCCATGTTGAAATTTGGTTAGAGAAATCGGAGTTCTCTGCATGCTGTTTTGGAAACTACAACGGACCAACATTCAGCAGGTGCGTCACTAGAAAAAGGTAAGCATAAATGTAGTTTTATTCATCAATTTACACAATGGTTTGTTAATCAATAATTGAATATCACTTTAGATTTGAATTGTTTTATCCTTCTGTGTTTTAAAAACATTCCCGCTGTAATGTTTCTTAACTAAAAACATTTGTAATTTTGTAATTAAATGCCTTTTGCCTGTCTTCTGTGAGGCAGCCGGTAATTTTAGTAAATTATCTAAGGTAAATTTAGATAATTCCCCATGTTGGACTCATTTCAGTTGTTGTAGATTGTCAACTTCAACATGATCAATTTCACTTATATTTTCTAAACTTTAGTTCATTAATTTATCTGACCTCTTCTCGCAAATGTCCTGTGACACGTGCCTTCAGTGGTGCAGCGCTCTCCATACGATTACGCTGCCTTCAAGCGCTATCGGAATTATCGTAAGTACGAGTTTCCCACTCGGAAGATGCACATGAATGACCCCTCAATTCGTAATTACAACTGGAAAACTCTGAGATAGTTTTGATACCTGAGTTTCTGAGATGGGAGGAGTCGTAAACTTTCAACATGGTGGAGGAGAGTACAGTTTCTGTAGTGAAAGGTTTTGTTAATTTTTCTAAATACAGCTAATTGTTAGCGCTTGCCATTTTAGTCATATTCATTTATGTATATATCAGCAACCATTTGATGAATGTTGTACATTTTTACACTATAAAAATACCTTGTATTTTTCAAAATACCAAAATTCCATTATCGTCAGCAAGCTAACTGAGTAATATATATTATGGTGTCAAAATAAAAGTTCCTCAAGAAATATGCATGAATGAACCTGACGTTGTCCGTGTTTCCTGTTTTTTTCGACAGCAAAGCACTTGAACACGACGTACTCGTAATTACCACTTCAGAAGTGTGAAGTAGGATCATTCCTATACCAAATGAATGCAGCATAATACACAAGGTGAATAGGTAATAAGCTGTCATTACTTTCTCTAAGACTGTTTTATTTTAGGGACAAACCTTGTGGCATTGTCTGCACTAATGTTCACCACAGAGGTCCAACTGAGCATGGCAATGGTAGAAGACTCAAGTTATCTTTATATTATTACAGTTTTATGTCTTACAACAATATAGCAGACATTTAAATACATTGTCATCTGCTGTCCTTATACAGTATATTGTGCTAGGAAACAGTTTGTCTGAAGTGGTGTCTTTTGTGTTTTAACTAAAGGATTAAATATGAAGATTTTATGATGATGATTAGTAGGACTGTTAATAATACTGTTTAATAATGTCACTTGTATGTATTTCTCTATTTCAGAGAGACGTGCTTTACCTTTGTTTCATTTGCTTCATGCTTCAGAAGGTAATCGTTTTTAGACAATAATAATTTTTGCAGTGTTGCAACTTTTCAGATGTATTTTTTATTTTTGTTTTATAAATCCACCCCAAAGAGGCTCAAATACAGAAGACAGTGGTATTCTTTTTGAGTATTGTATTGTAATGCCAAATATCTCAAGATAATGTTTGATATATTGTAGTGTGGAGTTAAAACAGTATAAACTGTTATTTCTTTATAATTCTGGAATTTACACCCATAAGACTTGATTTTATTATGGAATGAACCACTGTTGAAATGCAGTTTCACTGTGATTGATGCTTTTTCTTTTACCATTAGGGAGGAACTCCTCAACAGAGTCACATCACAGCATATCACTGATTGGTAAAGGATTTCTCATAATTGATTACAATTTTACACCTTTGCAAGCTTTTGTATCTAACCAGAGGAGGTTTGTGAATGAATGTGTGAAGCATGCAAGGTGCAGACCAAAAAACAGATGTCAATGGAAATAAATGTTGCCTGTACACTTACAGATGCAACGGAATTACTCCAGAAAAAGTATTTATAAAGTGTCTTGTAAGCCTCCTTATCAATAACACTTTAAGAGGGAAAGAACATAAAAATAGCTCATAAAATAATTAAAGCAAGCAAATTAATTTATTGCTATTTTCTAACATAGTGTATTACTCTGCCCAAATATTACATAAGTATACAAGTTTTTTTTCAACATACTGCTTTTAGTGACAATTTTACTGCATGTTGTGAACTTTTCATGAAAAAAACATATATGTTAATTTAAATTAAGACTAAGTGAATTGATGCTTGAGTTTTAATACAAAGTCACATAACCTCAGCATTTGCAAGGACTCTATTTTCAATCATGTTTACAAAAATGTGGCCAACTTACTGACGACTCGTTTCAGCCTCTCAAATGCTGCATCTCCCAGCATACAACAACCTGTAGGATTTTCACACTTTATATTAGGTGGCCTTAACTACTATGTACTAATATTACATACACACAAGACTATGTATTTACTGTATTTACAATGCAAGTGAACAGTGACCAAAATTTTGAAGCTCCAAAAAGCAGATAAAGGGAGCATTAAAGTGATCCATAGGACTTCAGTAGTTTAATAAATGTCTTCTGAAGTGATACAATCTGTTTTTGGGTGAGAACCTTTTTCACTGTACATCTTGTCATTGCAGACTCTAGGCACGATCATGATTTCTAGCTTGATTACAGTTCCTAGAGCTTGATGCATGCACAGAGTGCTAGATGGCCCAAGGAAGTGTAATCGAACTTGAAATCATGATTGCCAAGGAGACTGCTGATGTCATGATTTATTGTGAAAAAGGCATTATATTTTGGTCTCTTACCCCAAACCTTCTGCTTCTGAAGACATGGATTAAACCACTGGAGTCTTATGGATTATGTTTATGCTGCTTATTTGTGTTTTTTGGAGCTTCAAAGGTCTAGCCACCTTTCACTTGCATTGTACAGACCTGCTGAGCTGAAATATTATTCTAAAAAATTCTTTGTTTGTGTTCTGCAGAAAAAAAGGAAGTTATAGATATCTGGGATGGCATGATGATGAGTAAATGATGAGATCATTTAAATTTTTTGGGGGTGAACTGTCCCTTCAAGAAATATTTTAGATATAATTATAAGCATATTGTCACTAAGGGTTTGCTTAAATTATGTGGCTTCTTGCAACCAGCCCCTTGCCTTTAAAAATAAATGTTAATTAAAAAGGAAATTATTTCACTCTGTCTTTATTTTTCAAGGGTAATGTTATTTATAAAGCGCCTACTGTGTGAGGGATAGTTAAAAAAACAACAAGCTTGCAATAAGTTTTGCGTTCCCTTGCAATAAATTAACCATGGTTTTACTTTAGTAATATTATAGAAAACATGACTTTAGTAACCATATTAAATCTTGTGGTAATGGTTTTCACAAAAACAATGGAATCTGTAGAAAAACAAGGTTTCATTTTCATAACGGATAAATGTTTTTTCAGCAGTAACAATATTCAGAGGAACCACAATATTCTAATTTTATTACCATAATTCACAACAAATATCATGGTTAAAATATGGTTACTAATAAAACATTCAAAGTTTTGTAGTTATGGTTTTACTACAAATACTATTGTTAATTATGTTTACTGTAATAAAACCATGGTTATGTTTTGCAAGGGAATGCAAAATATTTCAGTGGAGATAAAATGTAAAAAATGTCATTTTAAGGGTACGTTCCATGACTGTATGTTATTCTTTTGTGAAACACAAAAAAGATATTGTGATATTGAATTTCAGTCAGCCACTCACTTTAATAGAAAAGAAAGATGCAATGAAATCAAATTGTGACAGAGAATGTCAGTCCCTAATGTTCTGCCTTAAAATATGTCCTTTTGTGTTTCACAGAATGAAAATGTCTAAGGTTAAGAACAACATAAGGGTGTGTATGTGATGACAGAATTTTTATTTTATGGATGAGGTAAATTTCAAAATCTGTAAAATTAACACTACTTTTAAATTAGCCTGTAATTTGTAATTATACATCCATTTGTGAATGCAACAGTCTGAAGGCATTTTAATATAATTTACTGTTAAATATTAAGATTTACAGTAAATGCAGTATAAAAAGATAACTTCAAAGAATTTTGTATTTGTAAATGTATATTATGTATAAATGGAGTAGCTAAATATGCTGTGTGTTTAATAAAGATGCATAAATAGGCTGATTTATTCATTTATTTAAGTATGGAATTTTTAAATCAAAAGTAGAAAATATGTTGATTGTATGACGTCACTTTACCCAACTGAAATCAACATCGCTTCAATGTCAGGTAAGCACAGCAATTAGATCAATTTTATGTTTGTTTTCAGTGGCGTGAACAATGTTGATTCAACGTGACCTCACTGAGCAAAAAGATGTGGAATCAACCTCGTTTCGATGCCGGGAGGGACATTGATTGTACGTTGACTCTATGTCAGTCTATGTCAGGGGCAAATTCCAAAGGGGATTTTTGCACCCTTGAAGAGCACTGTGGGTAAGGGACATCACACAAAGGGGTGTTCTAAATGAAAGCGAGCAACTCAAGCCCTCCACAAAGGGCCCTTCCAAAGGTCGTTAGCCTTGTGGGGTACATGCAATGGTCACTTCAAGGAAGAAATTTTACCGTTTATGATCATGTGATCCTGGGTGGCATGTCCTTGGGATATATTTTAAAGCAAGGTTGTCTATCAGAACATATTACATGTTCAAACACTCGGGCAAGCACTATAGCTGTTTTATAACATATACAGTACTGTGCAAAGGTTTTAGGCACTTGTGAAAAAAGCTGCATAGTGAGGACGTCTTCAAAAATAATGCCATAAATAGTTTTCATTTATCACTTAATGTCATACAAATTCCAGTAAAAATAGAAAAGCTAAATCAATATTTGATGTGACGACCTTTGCTTTTAAAACAGCACCAATTCTCCTAGTTACGCCTGGACACAGTTTTTCTTGGTTGTTGGCAGATAGGATGTTCCAAGCTTCTTGGAGAATTCACACCAGTTCTTCTATCCATTTATATCTCAATTGCTTCTGTCTCTTTATGTAATCTCAGACAGACACGATGTTCAGTGAGGGGCTCTGTGGGGGCCATGGCATCTGCTCCAGGGCTCCCTGTTCTTCTATTCTAATCTTTTCTATTTGCAAAACTAATGTTTGTGCTATATAAATAACCATCTTAAGACAAATGCTTTTGTGAAACATCTTATGTGCCTATGACTTTTGAACAGTACAGTACTTCTCCGCAGTTTACATTTGTTCATAATGTCATACATAAGATATCAGACAGCAATAAGCAGAGAGATACTCCAAAAACAGCACTCATTTATTACTGTAGGCTTGGTTTTTTCATTTTTTTATTTATTATTAAAACCTCTCCTGTACCAATTCTTTCGGCGGAAAATGTTCATTCATGTATTTTATAAACATTTATGTAGTACCGATATATTACTATTATTATTATGAAAAAAGGCAACAGTAAACAATTGTAAATAAGACAAAGTTCAATATTTGAAAAAAATATATATATTACGAACAGTATATTTATTTGCAACAACAAATTTCAAAGAGATTCCTGTTGTTACAGCAGCTGCGCTGCGGTGTCATAGTAAACATTCATGCAAAGATAAAGTGGAAGTGACATATGTCTTTCATTACTCCCTTCATCAAGGGCGTTACAAACAGCCATACTTGAGACGCGAGTGCCCTGCTCAGTTCCCACTACCAAGGTTCAGCCCTTCGGAGGGAGTAGGACATAGGGATGTTCACTTTCGTTTGGAATTCGCCCTAGATAATGAGATACATTTCAGTTTGTTCCAAATACAAAGCTATCACGTGATACATTCATGGTGCTCTTTAGGTTTTTGAAGCTCGATAGTCCCTGGTTCCTATGCTTTCATTTTATAGAAAAAAGAAGTAGGAATTGTCTTCAAAACAGCCTCCTTCCACTTCTGTCACTCACTCGACGTTGTGTCGATGTAGTGACACTAGGGGTCGCCCAGACACCTCTGATCTTTGAGAAAAATCCAATGAAAATTGGCAAGTTGAATTTGCATGCCACTCCTCCGGACATACGTGTATATAAGGAGCTGGAATGCAACCACTCATTCAGACTTCTTCTTTGGAGTCGAGGGTTGTATTTCACTGAGCTGAATTACTCTGCCAGCCATTCATCTCTCGCTCTTACGTGCTATTGGTTTCTACGGCGCATTACAGCAGTTCTCCCCCTCTCGCACTGGTGTTTTGCAGAGAAACACCCATGGGCACTTCAGCAGCAAAAAGAGTATATTTCTACTAAAAGAATAGCACCTACGAAAGCGTCTTTTTCAAGATGCCTTTTCATTTGTGTGTTATTCCTGGTTGCGGTCACTATCTCTCTGCTTCTGATGGCCACTATCACTGTCTCAAGTGCTTGGGTGCTACCCAAACGGAAATGGCGTTTGTGGATTGTTCATGCCCTCATTGCGAGTGTTTGACCATGGTTACGTTAATGTCGTGGCTTACCTTCATCTGAGGAAAAGCCACCCCTGCGGCTGCCTGTCTCGTTCCTTCTACCTACGGGTATGAGGCGGAGTCGGTTAGCACTGGGGGAGTTCTGGGGACTTCAATGGGAGCCTCTCCAGCAGAAAACTCCAACACGGACCTGCCGCTCATGTGCCGAGTTCTAGGATGGGACCAGTGTGGGTTCGTGGTCTCATTCGGGGATCGCAAAGAGGATGAGCTATCAATTGCAGCATCAGCGAGTGGGCTTGTCATGTCTGATGCGGAAGACTCGGCTGGACTCCCACCCTCGGGTGCGGTCATGCTTGATCGGGCAGCCGGAAGTGTCAGGCTGGAGTGGAACCCTCCGCTCCCCCCTGAACCCTCGCGGCTTGACGTTTGGTTCCTGGGGTCAGTGCGGGTAGGTTCTACCACGGGACCCTTCCACATGACGTGTTTCCGACTGGACTTGGTAAGACCGTGTTATGTATTCCCACTCTAAAGCCCCCCCACCCCCCCACCCCCTCCAGGCAGGGTGTGGTCTCTGCGGTGTCCTCCTCTTTGGAGGGACACCCCCAACGTGGACCATATATGGCCTCCAGCTGAACGATTTCATTCCTTTTTGGGAGAAAAAAGAGAAGAGGCCGTGGCTGGGTCAGCCGGTCCTTATTTTTTCAGCAGTGGACTTGTCCCTGAGGTGCAGGGGACCGTTTGTTGCCAACAACTGCATTAGGGTAGTTCCGTGACGGCCTGGTGCGCTGGCTACGAGGCACACAGAGCTCAGTCCGTCTCACACTACCAGTCCACGTTACACTGTTCAGTAGTTATGGCCTTTTTCATAGGGACCCCTAGTATTGATTTTCATTGGCCTTTTCTCAAAGATCAGTGATGTCTGGGTCCCCTTGTGTCATAATGACCCCTAGTGTCATTACATCGACACAATGTCTCATTCCCTCCATCAGGGAATGGAGTTTATGCTAGTAACCATGACATTTTGTGTTCCATGGAAGAAAGACAATCATAAAAGTTTGAAATAACATGAGAATGAGTAAATACTTTGTTTTCTTTCACTCTCAGTGCACAAGCCATTCAATGGTCTAAAGTCATCTTCTACATGGAGTGTTACATTGTAAAGAGGGGTCAAGATGGGCAAGGAGGAGGCGAGAACCGGCTTGTCAATATAAATAATATTTTAATGAAGAACTTAAAACAAAAGCACAAACACAGATACACAACGGACATGTCCGGGATTGCTCTCTCTCTCTCGAACCGTCGTCACCGGCCGCCTTTATCCCTCGCGCCTCATCAGGCCGATTGGGGATCGGGCGTGTGACATTCCAGCCTGGCCCCGCCCCCCTCCACTCCACACTCCTCCCGGCGTTACCTCAGGCCGGGGTGCCACCGGCCTGACTTACACCCCCCCCATCCCTGGGGAGGGGCGTGCCTTGCGCCCATCTGCCGCCTGGTTATCCCCGGCTTCCTCGACCTGGGAGGAGACAGGAGGGGAATACAACAACACAAAAAACAAAAACAAAAAATAAAAAAATGGGTGAGGGAAAAGGCCAATAGAAAGAGAACAGGCTTGTCAATATAAATAATTTTTTAATGAATAACTTAAAACAAAAGCACAAACACAGACACACAACAGACATGTCCGGGATTGCACTCTCTCTCTCTCTCGAACAGTCGTCACCGGCCGCCTTTATCCCTCGCGTGCCTCATCAGGCCGATTGGGGATTGCGACATTCCAGCCGGCCCCACCCCACTCCACATACATTTACATTTATGCATTTGGAAGACGCTTTTATCCAAAGCAACTTACAGTGCACTTATTACAAGGACAATCCCCCCCCGGAGCAAATTTGAGTTTCTTGCTCAAGTACACAATGGTGGTGGCTGTGTGGATCAAACCAATGACCATCTGATTAACAGTTATGTGTTTAGTCCACTACGCCACCACCATTCCTGTAGTGTTTTGACAAACTGACATGTCACACATAGACATGGATCATATGAACACCCTCCTCCCTCATACTGTATATTGCATCTACATTGCATCATATTTATTGCACTATTAATCTCAATAATCTATCTCTCTAGCCACTTTGATACTTTGACTCATGTTAATACAGTTGCATCTTTTGTTTTATGGTTACTTTGTCTATTGTTGGTATATAGAGTCTATATACTTCATTTCTGTTGTTTAACTTGTAAATAGTGTATTTCTAAATGCTGAATGTTCGCCTTAAGGTTTCCCAGGAAACTAAATTTTGTTTCTCTCTGCAACTCTCAATACAAATGACTTTGACTTTAAAACCTGTCCTTGCTACAATACGTTCTAGTAAAAGCATGCAAATATTTGTGAAGGAAATGTCATATTACAAATAAGCAATTGTGAGTGAAGAAGGCAGGGTATGCTTCAAGTCTTATACAAAACTCTTTGTCTGTGGCAATAAACGTGCACAACATTGCGACTCGACCTTTAATCTCACCCCAGGAAAAGATATCTGTGCCATAACAAAGCCATCAGCCACACACTCTGAACTCTACAGGGGATTCTATGTTCATTTCCCCTCATTTTAAAAGCTATCTTTACCCTGCATCAAAAGGACATCTCTGCTGCTCTATCATACCTCTATTTCTGTGTCTTTTTTATTGTTCAAAACCGAACCAAGTAGAACTGTGTACAAAAATTTCACCAGGGACAACAGCTCCCACAAAGGGCATTTTTCATGGAAAACATCGTTTTCCAATTTGGATATGAAATTAAGCATGTTTCCCCCATATAAACACATTTAATTTGAATCAAAGTGAATATGTTATGATCTAATTATATGCTTGTGTGTGCCTTGTTTTGTATGCCATTATCAGGCAAATTTATGCATTGTTTATTCAATAATTTGTTACTGACTTTGATGGGCTTTTCAAAATATTTAGTTGTAATATTTTAGGAACGTTGCAGATTTTGAGTAGGTTCATCTAATTTAGTTTCTGCTTCTCTGATTTATCTTTCCCTCTTATATTTATATCATATTATGAAGATTCACACTTGATCTCTAATTATCAATACTGATTAAATCATCTTCTTAAGACCTGTATTTACAGTGCTAATTCTATGAGGAGTACGACTAAAACAATAAACTGCTCTGACATGCTATATCCTATGGTACAGGATAAAAACGATCAAGTCATTACCACCAAACCCTAACCATCTCACCCCTCAGTTTGCATGTAGTGCCCCAACCTAGATGGACCCTCATTTTTAACCCTGGGTTAATGTGATCCTGGGTTATTTTTTTCGAAGTTTCACACTGTGCATATTTTACACTGAGTTGATAATTAATAGTCCGTTTTTGAGATTTCACACTGCACATTAAAAATGTGTTTTATTATTTAAATACTTTTCCCTATCCCAGTTAATAGGAATAATTCACCCAAAAATGAACTATTGATAATTTATTTGCCTTAATATGGTTCTAAATAATATTCCTTTCTGCTGTGGAACACAAAAGGAGATATTGTAGTAAATATATATAAATATATATATAAAATCTTTTTACTACAACGACAGTAAGTACCTTTATTTAACCAGTATAAAAACTAATTGAGATAAAATCTCTTTTGAAAGAGTGATCTGGCCAAGGCAGCAAAAACACAATGACAAATACTTATTGGATAGTGCAGTGGATAGTGACTTTCAAGCTTTAAAAAGAATGCAAATTAATCATAAAAGTAGTCCATACAGCTCATGTTTTATATTCCAAGTCTGAAGACATTCAATATAAGGTTTGGTGAGAAACAACCCAAAAGTAATTTTCCATTGAAAATCTTGACATCCATTCCGTTTTCATGTGTGCCGTGAAAGAAGCACACTCACAGTGGTTTACATGTTCACACAAGACTTTGCATTGTTAAGCAGTACTTACAACACAAGTTCTCTTGTCAAAATCAAATCAAATCACTTTACTGTCGCTCATCCATATATACAAGTTCAACAGTGCGTTAATGTCTTGGGTGCAGTTCTGAGCAACATAGCAGTCATGACAGTGATGAGACATATCAATTTACAGTAAACATTAGATTTACACAACACAATTTAAATATCTAATATACACATAATTACACACAACACAATATACAAATAATAATATACAAAGTACAGTATACAATAAACACAATATAGAATACACAGTATACAATAAAAATAGTATATATAAAATATACAGTAGGTTGTATAGTGTTGTATTGACATTGAGGCTGTCGGTTAAAAGTCAGCTGCCAGTGTGCTGTTGTAATGAGGCAGACGTGGAATGAGGCTAAATGCAGCTTTTAATGAAAAAACAAAAGATGAATGTGGCAGCGGGGGCGTGGTCAAGCGTCCGTTCAGGGGAGAAAGCGGTAAGGGCGCTGGCACCTGAGCCAAATTATGTCTAACACCTGTCTCTAATTTCAGTGAGTATGGGGAGAGTGGCATAAAAGTGGCCACAGAACCTCCAGTCGAGTGAGAGAGCTACACACATGCGTCAATCCAGTGTTGATATATACAGTCATTCATTGTCTTTAAGAAAGTTGTTAAATTACATAATGGAAATTATATGCAGAACTGTGGCCATTAAAAGCTACTCACCTTTTCAAAGCCCCCATCTTTGTGCGTCATTTCTACACTGGTGCCGAAAGCCGAGTTTGTTCCAGCGCCCCATGGAGCCCTCCCAGTTGGCCGAGATCCTCCAGTCCCTTGCCAGCATGCACCAGACACTCCAACATTCCCTAATTGAGCTACACCAAGACCAGGACTGGCGTTTTTTCGAAATCCTGCGGGCTCAATCAGAGGACCGGCACGCGATCCGGAGCCTCCTTGCCCAGGAGAGAGCCCCGGCCGCGACCTCCCTCGCCAACTCGCAGCTACCCCCCCTCACGCTTCTGAAAATGGGGGTGGAAGATGAGCCTGAAGCTTTCCTTGATCTCTTCGAAAGAACAGCGGAGATCTGGGGCTGGCCGCAAGAACAATGGGCGGCGAGGCTCCTGCCTTTGCTTTCAGGGGAGGCACAAATCGCAGCTCAACAGTTGCCGGCGGCTACTCTCCTTTCTTATGCGGACCTTAAGAAGGCGATCCTGCAGTGGGTGGGTCGTAGTCCAGAGCAACACCGCCAGCTGTTTCGCTCATTAAAGTTGGAGAAGAACGACCGCCCGATTGTTTTTTCCCAGTGGCTCCGAGACGCGTGTCGGAAATGGCTGCTGGCAGGGAGTTCCGACGTAGAAGGAGTGATCGATCGAGTGGTACTGGAGCAGCTAATCTCTGCACTGCCGAAGGGGACAGCGGAATGGGTCCAGTGCCACCGCCCGTCGTCGCTGGAGGAGGCTGTCCAGCTCGCGGAGGACCACTTGGCGGCGTACCCGAGGGCGGAAGAGCCCTGCTCTCTCTCTCTCTCTCTTCCCCCCTCCCTTGTGTGTTCCCCCTCTTCCCCTCACTCTGCTCTCTCCCCAGAGACCGTTCCTGCCCCGCGGAGGCAAGGAGCTCCACCAACGTGACCAGTCCCTCGCGCCAGGCAGCGGAACCTCACCCCTATTTTATATCGCCGTTCTCCCCCTCAGGTGGAAGCACCCGCCGACACAGGTGCGGGCGTGGCGTCTGGGCCGACCTGCTGGCGCTGCGGGGATCCGGGGCACACTCAGGATCAGTGCTCGGTGTTGGAGATGGCGACGGTGGTCCGGATCCCCAAGGCTCCACGGGTTGCCCCCGAACGAGCCGGAGCGTACCGGATTCCGGTAAGAATCCAAGGGGGTACTTACCAAGCATTGGTGGACACGGATTGTAATCAAACCACCATCCACCAATGCTTGGTTCAACAAGGGGCATTGGATACGCACAAATTGGTGAGGGTGAAGTGTGTGCATGGGGATATTCACAAATACCCTGTGGTGATTCTGACAATTCAATTTCGTGGTACAAAATATAGAGTGGAGGCTGCGGTTAGTTCCCGCCTCACCCATCCGCTGATTTTGGGAACTAATTGGCCTGGATTCAGGAATATATTAAGGGCAATATTTGCGGATGGGTCCTGCGTGACAGCAAAGGGATGTGTTATCTGCGATTCTCTCGTGGGAGAGGTGGAGCCAGGGCCGTCTACGTCTGCTCCTTCTCTGGATGACATGAGTGAGGGGGAGGTGACAGCATTTCCCGAAGGGGATTTCCCTCTGGAGCAGTCACGAGACGATACCCTCAAGCACGCCTTGGACCAAGTGAAAGTAATTGATGGTCAACAACTCCGCCCGGATGTCGCACTTTCATATCCCTACTTTGCGATTATAAATGAGCGGTTGTATAGAGTGACGCAGGACGCTCATACAAAAGAGGAAGCAACCCAGCTCTTGATTCCACGGAGCCGCCGGGAAATGCTTTTCCAGGCGGCTCATTATAATCCTATGGCAGGTCACCTAGGGGAAAGAAAGACACTACTCCGCCTAATAGCCCGTTTTTATTGGCCGGGCATTGGCGGCGACGTCCGCAGGTGGTGTGCCGTGTGCCGCGAATGTCAGCTGGTAAACCCACCGGCCACCCCAAAAGCACCATTGCGCCCCTTCCTCTAATCGAGGTTCCATTTGAGAGGATTGGAATGGACCTCGTCGGGCCATTAGAACAGACAGCACACGGACATCGCTTTGTATTAGTCCTGGTGGATTATGCAACGCGTTATCCGGAAGCAGTGCCTCTGAGCAACATCTCAGCACGTAGTGTTGCGGGGGCACTCTTCAAAGTAATCTCCCGGGTGGGGATTCCGAAAGAAATCCTCACCGATCAGGGCACAACATTTATGTCACGAACACTTCGCGAACTTTACGAATTGCTGGGCATTAAATCGATTTGCACTAGCGTGTACCATCTGCAGACAGATGGCCTAGTGGAGCGATTTAATAAGACCCTAAAGAATATGATTCGTAAATTCGTCCACGAGGATACTAGAAACTGGGATAAGTGGCTCGACCCCCTGTTATTTGCAGTTCGAGAGGTCCCACAAGCCTCTACTGGCTTAACTCCATTTGAGCTGCTATATGGACGTAATACGTGAAGTCTGGGAGGAGGGGCCTTCAAACAGTAAGAATGAAATTCAATACGTCCTTGATCTCAGAGCAAAACTCCACACTCTGGGGAAACTAACATAGGAGAATTTGCTCCGAGCTCAAGAACGACAATGCCGGCTGTATGACAGGGGTACTCAGCTCAGGGAATTTGCACCGGGGGATAAAGTGCTTGTATTACTCCCAACGTCGAGCTCTAAATTACTCGCCAAGTGGCAATGACCCTTTGAGGTCACACGGCGAGTGGGTGATCTCGATTATGAGGTAAAACGAACCGATAGAGGGGGCGCACGACAGATTTACCATCTTAATCTCCTGAAATTGTGGAGGGAGGTGGCCCCTGTAATGTTGGCTACGGTAGTCCCAGAAAGGGCGGAGCTCGGACCGGAGGTAAACAAAAGCTACGATCATAACACCCTGGTCATTTGCGGAGACCACCTCTCATCGTAACAACTTGCAGAGGTTGCTGAATTGCAAAAAGAATTTGCAGACGTGTTTTCCCCTCTACCGGGTCGTACGAACCTCATCCAACACCATATCGAGACCGAGCCGGGAGTGGTGGTACGTAGCCGACCCTATCGCCTACCTGAACACAAAAAGAAAATAGTTTGGGAGGAATTGGATGCAATGCTTGATATGGGCGTAATAGAAGAATCCCACAGTGATTGGTCCAGCCCGGTCGTTCTTGTTCCCAAGAGTGACGGGTCTGTACGGTTCTGTGTGGATTATAGAAAAGTCAACGCGGTGTCTAAATTTGACGCATACCCAATGCCCCGTGTTGATGAGTTACTCGATCGGTTAGGTTCAGCTCGCTTTTATTCGACATTGGATTTGACAAAGGGTTATTGGCAGATCCCCTTGACACCAATTTCCCGCGAAAAAACAGCCTTCACCACGTCGTTCGGATTGCACCAATTTGTGACACTTCCGTTCGGTTTGTTTGGAGCCCCGGCGACGTTTCAGCGGCTCATGGACCGTATCCTCCGGCCACATTCGGCTTACGCCGCTGCCTATTTAGATGACATTATCATCTACAGCAACGATTGGCAGCGGCACAAACAACATCTGAGGGCGGTCCTGAAGTTGCTGCGGCGGGCGGGGCTCACGGCAAACCCCAAGAAGTGCGCGATTGGGCGTGTGGAGGTGCGGTATCTAGGGTTACACTTGGGTCATGGCTGGGTGCGCCCCCAAATTGACAAGACCGCGGTGATTGCGACCTGCCCAAGACCCAAGACCAAAAAGGGGGTGAGGCAGTTCCTGGGGCTGGCTGGCTTTTATAGGAGGTTTGTGCCTAATTATTCGGACGTCACCAGCCCGCTGACTGATCTCACTAAAAAGGGGGCTCCAGACCCGGTCCAATGGTCGGAGCAGTGCCAACAGGCGTTCATGCGGATTAAAGCCGCACTTTGTGGGGGGGCGCTTTTATATGCTCCTAACTTCTCTCTCCCCTTTCTATTACAGACGGACGCTTCAGACAGAGGGCTGGGGGCCGTACTCTCGCAGGTGGTGGAGGGGGAGGAGCGCCCGGTGCTGTACATCAGTCGGAAGCTCTCCTTAAGCGAAACTAAGTACAGCACCGTAGAGAAGGAGTGTCTGGCCATCAAGTGGGCGATCCTCACCCTCCGATATTACCTGCTGGGGCGGGCCTTCACTCTCTGCTCGGATCACGACCCACTCCAATGGCTCCACCGCATGAAGGATGCTAACGCCCGGATCACCCGTTGGTATCTGGCCCTCCAGCCCTTTAAATTCGAGGTGGTCCACAGACCGGGGGTGCAGATGGCTGTCGCTGACTTCATCTCCAGAAATGGGGGGGGGAGTGGTAGGCAGGCCGGATGATGCCCCGGCCTGAGTTGGGCATCTGGGGGTATGTGGCAGCGGGGGCGTGGTCAAGCGTCCGTTCGGGGGAGAAAGCGGTAAGGGCACTTGCACCTGAGCCAAATTATGTCTAACACCTGTCTCTAATTTCAGTGAGTATGGGGAGAGCGGCATAAAAGTGGCCACAGAACCTCCAGTCCAGTGAGAGAGCTACACATATGCATCAATCCAGTGTTGATATATACAGTCATTCATTGTCTTTAAGAAAGTTGTTAAATTACATAAAGGAAATTATATGCAGAACTGTGGTCATTAAAAGCTACTCACCTTTTCAAATCCCCCGTCTTTGTGCGTCATTTCTACACTGAACAAGGTAACTCAGAATATAACGAAAAAATAAAAACACAGGAAACCAAGAACAGGGCTTGGAACAAGACTGAACAGAAAACAGGGCATTATATACACAAATACAAATGAGAAAATTAAAAACAGGTGAGGAACAATGGGGAACAGCTGGAGGTGATCAGAGCAGGGGATGATGGGAAGTGTTGTCCATGGGGAACAGATGACAGAGGCAAAACACAGGGCAGACAACAGTGAACTGTGACAGTTGTTAAGAGAAATATAATTTATTACAGTCCAATGTAAGATTAATAAAGTGCAGTGCTGATTGTTGATCGTGAGAGATCATGTGTTCAAAAGTCTTATTGCTTGGGGGAAGAAGCCATCATGAAGTCGGCTGGTGCGGGTCCTGATGCCTGCCAGATGGAAGCAGTGAGAGCAGCCCATGACGCGGGTGGCTAGAGTCTCTGATGATCCTCCAAGCTTTTTTCACACTCCGCCTGTTGTAGATGACCTGCAGGGAGGGAAGCTCACCTCCGGTGATGTTTCTGGCAATTCGCACCACCCTTTGCAGGGCTTTGCGGTTGCCGTACCAGGAGTCAATGCAGCAAGTCTGGATGCTCTCTACAGTACTGGTGTAGAACCATGTGAGGATGTGGTGGTTCATTCCAAACTTCCTCAGCCATCTCAGGAAGAAGAGGCGCTGATGAGCCTTCTTCACAACGTGTGTGAATGGACCATGTGAGTTCCTCAGTGATGTGAACACCGAGGAACTTGAAACTGCTGACTTTCCACCAGTGCTCCATTGATGGTGATGGGGCTGTGTTTTCTCCTGAAGTCCACCACAAGTTCCTTGGTTTTACTGACGTTGAGGGAGAGGTTGTGTTCCTGACACCAGCATGTCAGAGTGTGCACCTCCTTTCCTGTAGGCTGTTTCATCATTGTCAGTGATCAGACCTACCACCATCATATCATCAGCAAACTTAATGATGGCATTGGAGCTGTGTGTTGCCACACAGTCATGTGTATACAGGGAATACAGGAGTGGGCTGAGAACACAGCCCTGCAGGGCTCCAGTGATGAGGGTCAGTGGTGAGGAGATGTTACTGCACATACTGAGCACCTGGCATCTGCCTGACAGGAAGTCCACGATCCAGCTGCACAGCGAGCTGTTTAAGCTTAGAGCCCAGAGTTTCACATCAAGTTTGGAGGGCACTAATGGTGTTGAATGCTGTGCTGTGGTCTACAAACAGCATTCTCATATATGTGTGCCTTTTTTAGTGTGAGAGAGCAGTGTGTAGTGTACATGTGCTGGTCATATAATTAGAATATCATCAAAAAGTTGATTTATTTCAGTAATTCCATTCAAAAAGTGAAACTTGTATAATGTATACATTCATTCCACACAGACTGATATATTTCAAGTGTTCATTCCTTTTAATTTTGATGATTATAACTGACAACTAATGAAAACCTCAAAATCAGTATCTCAGAAAATTAGAATATTGTGAAAAGGTTCAGTATTGAAGACACCTGGTACCACACTCTAATCAGCTAATTAACTCAAAACACCTGCAAAGGCCTTTAAATGGTCTCTCAGTCTAGTTCTGTAGGCTACACAATCATGGGGAAGACTGCTGACTTGACAGCTGTCCAAAAGACAACCATTGACATCTTGCACAAGGAGGGCAATACACAAAAGGTCATTGCTAAAGAGGCTGGCTGTTCACAGAGCTCTGTGTCCAAGCACATGGCGAAGGGAAGAAAAAGATGTGGTAGAAAAAAGTGTACAAGCAATAGGGATAACCGCACCCTGGAGAGGATTGTGAAACAAAACCCATTCAAAAATGTGGGGGAGATTCACAAAGAGTGGACTGCAGCTGGAGTCAGTGCTTCAAGAACCACCACGCACAGACGTATGCAAGACATGGGTTTCAGCTGTCACATTCCTTGTGTCAAGCCACTCTTGAACAAGACACAGCGTCAGAAGCGTTTCGCCTGGACTGCTGCTGAGTGGTCCAAAGTTATGTTCTCTGATGAAAGTACATTTTGCATTTCCTTTGGAAATCAAGGTCCTAGAGTCTGGAGGAAGAGAGGAGAGGCACAGAATCCACGTTGCTTGAAGTCCAGTGTAAAGTTTCCACAGTCAGTGATTGTTTGGGGTGCCATGTCATCTGCTGGTGTTGGTCCACTGTGTTTTCTGAGGTCCAAGGTCAACGCAGCCGTCTACCAGGACGTTTTAGAGCACTTCATGCTTCCTGCTGCTGACCAATTTTATGGAGATGCAGATTTAATTTTCCAACAGGACTTGGCACCTGCACACAGTGCCAAAAGCTACCAGTACCTGGTTTAAGGACCATGGTATCCCTGTTCTTAATTGGCCAGCAAACTCGCCTGACCTTAACCCTATAGAAAATCTATGGGGTATTGTGAAGAGGAAGATGCGATACGCTAGACCCAACAATGCAGAAGAGGCCATTATCAGAGCAACCTGGGCTCTCATAACACCTGAGCAGTGCCACAGATTGATCAACTCCATGCCACGCCGCATTGCTGCAGTAATTCAGGCAAAAGGAGCCCCAACTAAGTATTGAGTGCTGTACATGCTCATACTTTTCATGTTCATACTTTTCAGTTGGCCAACATTTCTAAAAATCCTTTTTTTGTATTGGTCTTAAGTAATATTCTAATTTTTGGAGATGCTGAATTTGGGATTTTCCTTAGTTGTCAGTTTTAATCATCACAATTAAATGAAATAAACATTTGAAATATATCATTCTGTGTGTAATGAATTAATATAATATCCAAGTTTCACTTTTTGAATGGAATTACTGAAATAAATCAACTTTTTAATGATATTCTAATTATATGACCAGCACCTGTAAGTGCAATGGCATCATCAGTGGAGTGGTTTTGAACCAAAGAGCTCTAAAATACCTGGAGAAAGCTATCACGTAGCATTCACGTTTATCTCAATGGCGTTTGCTTGACTAGCACAGGGTTCTCCAGAAGTACGTTAATGCCTTTAAAATCTTGATTGACAGTCATGGTCACTATTCACCTTCATTGTATGGAAAAAAAGCAGCTTGTCCATTCTGTAGAATATCTCAGTGTTAAACACACTTTTGTGTTGCATGGAAGAAGGTAAGTCATGCAGCTTTGGAATGACATGAGTGTAAATAAATAGAGACTTTTCTGTTTTAGGTTAATGAAAATTCTCTCATAATTTACTCACCCTCATGCCATCACAGAAGTTTATGACTTCCTTCCTTCTGCAGAACACAAACAAAGATTGTAGAAAATATCTCAGCTTACTCAGCATACATTCAAAGTGATTGGTGTCCAGAACTTTGAAGCTCTAAAAAGCATATAAAGGCCACATAAAAGTAATCCTTAAGACGCCAGTGGTTAAATCCATATCTTAATCAATATGATAGGTGTGGGTGAGAAACAGATCAATATTTAAGACCTTTTTTTTTTTTTCTAAAAATCTCCACATTCACTTTCAAAATGTAAAAGAATATGCAAGTGAAAGTGAAAGTGGACATTTGTAGTATTAAAAAAAGGACTTAAATATTGATCTGTTTCTCACCCACACCTATCATATCGCTTCTGAAGCTTTTGGATTTAACCACTGCAGTTGTATGGATTACTTTTATGCTGCCTTAATGTGATTTTTGGATGTAAACATTTTGGTCACCATTCACTTGCATTGTATGGACCTACAGAGCTTCTAAAAATCTTAATTTGTGTTTAGCAAAAGAAAGAAAGTCATTCACATCTGGGATGGCATGGTGATTAGGCCTAAATGATAAGATAATTTTTCATTTTTGGGTAAACTATTCCTTTAAGCCATTACTTGTCAGAATGGGTTTCCGGATATTAATTATTAATGACAACCTTAATCTGCCGAACTGATGTAGCCTCATCTTCAAACCCTTGTTACACATCCATACATACAACTGTAAAAAAGCTTGTTTTCTTAAGCTCACAAGGAAGCTACAGAATTGGTATAGAAACTCAATATGACTTGTGATCACAAAGAACATATTTCCATTTCTACTGCCGTCTAAGATTTATGTAGTGGGAAGAGACAGGACAGACTCATTGTTGATGCAATTCATGTTTGAAGGACTGAATATAGACACAATAACACAATGCAGGCAGGCATGATAGAGTGACAGCAGGGGACAAACATTTCCTGCTGTAATTTCAGGTCAAATGTTATTTGAGGGCATTCTTTGCTGAATTAATTACATTTTCAAGTGCCTTGATAAATCCTAATCCTCAGGACAGCACACTGAAATGTGCAGTTGATAAATTTTATCTGAGGTATACGAAACCATCAGGGTGACTTCTGTGCATCCCCACGGCAACATTCAGGTCACTCAGATTCACACTCATCTAATGCACACATGCTTCCTGCAAAGTGGGCTGCCAGCCTGTTGGCCCATCTGATTGGCTTATGGCCTTTTTTGAACCAGCAGTTCAATTCTAATCATACAGGGAGATTGTGCATGAATTGGAATGGGTGGATTCATTTTATCATAGTGAAACATCCTGTGTGACCTCCATCAAGGTGGCGAGGCATAACAAGATTCCACAGCCGAGTAAACCAACAAGAATTTTATTCAACACGTGTTTGCTTATTCATAACTGAAAATGATTTCAGAGAGATCCCAGGGAGCTTCCGGCGAATCACATAGTAGAATTGAAATGCGCACTGGTTCCACATGCATTCACAAGGGGATACAGATAAAAAGAATGCCATTCAATCAGTAAAAACTAATACACTGCAACTTACAGAAGAGATCTAATAATTCTACAAAGAAATTAATAAAGACAGATCAGAGGTTGTATTCATTTTTGAGCCAAGAATGGGTTTAAAACTACCTGTCTTAGTCTACCTAACACTTCTGGTGCCCAGACAAGTTTACACTTTGGACAAGGTGAATAAGGTTTTTCATGGTGTAGAGCCAGATATATGTATATGAGAATATCACGTTCACACCAATGCTCTCCAAAGACATGCATTCCTTGAAAACATGGCTACAGTTTATTCACTATGCCAAAGAGGGCACTGTTGTGCTGTGCTTTACTCAACATTGCACAGTAATGGCTTGTTAGGCACTTTCGCATGCTTGCTGCCTTAGAAAAGGTGCCACGATTTATGTGACATAATCATACTCAACATATGTGGCCATATGTGGAATTATCCGTTTTTGCTTAAATCTGCATGTAATCTCATTAAAAGTATCTTTCAATTTTCTAAATATGATTTTAAGGGAAAATTGACGATGACAACTCTGTCATCATTTACTTAACCTCATGTTATATGTATGGGGTGGGAGTTGTGGGGTTACAGGGGTACAGTTACAGGCCAGGTGACAGTCATGGTGGGCCCGAGGTGGGGGTGGTGTTGGACTGAGCCAAGCTTGTGACTGGATGGGGCCCATGTGGAGCCAGGCCTGAGCTTCCAGTACTCAGTGTTGGGGAGTAGCTAACTACCTGTAGCGACTCTACTAACAACAACATTTTTTCAGTAGCTTGACAGTTGCTCGGCTGCTTTTAAAACAGAGTAGCTTTTCCAGTAGTGAACTACTTTTTCAAACAAGTTGCGGTGTAGCGTGACCAAATGCTACATGTTAGTCAGATTATAACTAATAGCCTTCCTTATTGCGTGGAAGCCAATTTTTACTGTAAATTAATCTGACAATCTGGCAGTATATTTCTGTCTGCTGATCAGAATCAGGCAGCGTTGTCATCTTTTGTAATGGTAGATCACAAACAAAAATAGTGAATTACCACCATCTACTATAAGCTTATTACAGCTCACCTGGATAAGCAGAGATGGTCTGATGGTTATGCAAAGGAGGCAACCACAGTTTGTTTACATTTACAAGACATACAGGGGCAGGTAAATCTGATCTAATGATAAAAGAACACCATTTTATTTTTCTATGAAATAAAGAATGTTTCAGTCACATTGTTCTTAATAGATCACACAACAGCATATTTAACTTTAACTATTTTAAATAAAATAATTCAAAAAGTTATTATTGCCTTTTGAGGGATTTTATTTCTGTTCTAAATATGTTTATTTCATTTCATCATCTGTGCGTTATTCAAATCAAATCAAATCACTTTATTGTCACACTACTGTGTACTCGAGTGCAACAGTAGGTGAAAGTCTTGGGAGCAGCGAGTGAATTATTATTATAATATTTATACATATACAGTATATATTATTATAATAATTATTATCATGCAGAACTATTTGATTTCTCCATTTCTTAACATTTAATTAACTATTATTTTCATGTAAAATAAATAAAATGATTTGTAAAATAAATAATTTATGTATTATATGTATTATTATGCAACAATCTAGGATGACCATATGTCCATATGTATTTATTGGACCTGAACAAAGCAAACATATATCTCTGTATGTGACATGTAAAGCTGGCACTTGCATGTCAATAGCAAAAAAGTCAGAAAATACAATGAGCACAGACACAGGTGAGGGGAGAAACAAGCCCTGAGTCTTTATTCACATATTATCCACACTAAATATTATGTGACAAGAACAAAAAAAGCCAGCCCAAGGAGAGTTTGTCATAAAAATTTGATCTTTAGGAAGTAGGCTACACCTGGCCACAACAGAACTGAAAAGTGTGAAGTATTGTATAAAATGATTTTTAATGGCATCTGATGGTTTTTTTTTGCTTTTATTTTATACTGTTGTATTTTATTTTATGGCCATTATTAACTGTAGTAATGTTACTATTCATTTAATGTATTAAATACATGTAATATATTTATATATTATACATTACATTTACATTACATTTATTTAATAAATACAATAATTAATAAATGTCATTAGTGTAAATTTTGTTATTATTATTATTGGTTTGATAGTAACATTTAAAAAAAAAAGTGCCTCATTAAGTATTTGAAATGTAGCTAGCTACTTTTTGATAGTAACTTTTAGTGTAACTATCTTCTTATTCTAGCTTGACAATAGCTTAACTTAAAATTAAGAGTAGCTTGTAGCTTGTCAAACTACAGTTTCAAAGTAGCTTCCCCAACACTGACAGTACTGTCTCCTTGCATCTAAGCCTTGTTTTACTGGTTGACATACAACCAGTAAAACAAGGCTTAGATGCATAAGGACTCATTAGTTTTTATGCATCTGCAAGCCATCAGCATGAGGCTTTATTGATATAGCATTTTATCTCATGACAGTCGGCTGCACTCACTCCCACACATATGTGCTGTAAACAACAACTGGATGATTACAGACCAAACAGCACTCACACATTTAAACTACACTGCCATCTAGGTCGTGTCAGACTGTAATAATCTTCTCTGTTTTTCAGGGTTATCCATATAAGGTGTCAGATTCACCCACACATATTTGCATAAAGTAATTATTTAATAACCAGTATGCATTAGCCAGGCTTGCTGGTGCTTATACAGAGAAGTTTTCACCATCATCCGTTCTGTAACTCACCGTAGTGTGTTCCTCCCTTGAAGGATGAAGGATCCTCTTGGTTTGTTATGAGCCACACTGAGTGTTGGCAAGGAGACAGTCAGTCAAGGCTCATAATGAGTAATAGAGGCTGTTTATCAAGGCAACAGACGAATGCAGACTTGTTTAGGGTTCCCCAGTTTGTTTCAAACAAAACAGATACAACAAAGCATTGCAGTTTCCATTTCCTTAAAGATTACTCTCAAAGGACATTATTCTTGCAATTATGACTGTGTGACAAAATAGGAAAATATGCAATATGCAAACTTTCGTAGCTCAAGGCAGTGCAAGCACATCATTTAATCAAAATATAATACTTTTCCTCTTAACCCTGAGGTTCTTGAGGAACCAATCAGAAATGTCAATTGTAAGTTTTTTTTTTTTTTTTTTAGCAGAAATAGATTAATAAAGTTTGTCTAGGGCTTGTTCACCAAAAAGGCCTAACATCTCCTTTTGTTCCAGAGATCCCAATGTGTAAACATAATGAGAAGTTATGAAAATGTTAACTTTTTTAATTTTCCAATCTTTTAATAAGTTAATTTGACCCAGTCATAATCCAGTATTCAGATATTACTGAAATTGTATTCCTCTATTTTGCCATAAAGTGGGCATGCACTTTTCAGAAATGTGACTAGTATCCCGTAGACCCCACAAAGAAAATACATTGTAGAATGCAATAGAAATCCAGTCATGAGTGTATTATCTAAACCAGTCATAGAATCTTGTGAAAAAATCAATTTATTCATGTTTTATACATGTACCTGAGATCTCCGAGACTCCAAACATCAGTAATATAACATGTTTCATGGAGGATGGTTAAAATGTGTTATCAACTTTTGTTTATAATCAAATTTTTAATACAGAATGAAATTTTGTCAATGTTATTTCGGGTACAATACAACTTAACTCAACAGAATTTGTGTCATAATATTGAATGCCACAAAACTGTATTTTGATCCATCCCTTCTTTTCTTTAAACAAGCAAAAATGGAGGTTACAGTGAGGCACTTACAATGGAAGTGAATGGGGACAATTTTACAAGGGTTTAAAGGTAGAAATGTGAAGCTTATAATTTTATAAAAGCACTTACATTAATTCTTCTGTTAAAACTAAATTATTTGAGCTGTAAAGTTTTTTTCATCATAATTTTGACAGTAATTGTAGGGTTTGTTGACATTACATCGTCATGGCAATGACGTTGTAAAATTAGCTAACTTTACAAAGAAAATGTTAGTGATTTTATCACACTAAAATCATGTTAACACACAAATTGTTGTCTTGTGGCTTTACTTTTGAAATAGTGAGTATTTTAAACGTTTACGGATTGGCCCCATTCACTTCCATTGTAAGTGCCTCATCATAACCCACATTTTTGCTCTTATTAAAGAAAAGGACGGACGAGTCAAAATTATTTTTGTAGTAATCAATATAATGCCACAAATGCTGTTGATTGAGCTTAACTTGTATTGAACCCAGAATATTCCTTGAATATATTTTTCAAGCCATCAAAATGGCATTGGGTTCTCTCAGACCCCTATCATGAGGGTTAAGCAAACTAGATTGTTGATTACAATGATAATACAATCATTTATCATCCTGACAAAAAAAACACATTTGCACTGATCTTCAGTTTCATGAATTGATATTTATCTGACAGGGGTTGAGGTACCTCACAGAAGGAGCATGACTTCTTCAGCTGGGTCATGCATTATCAAATTTCACTGAAATCCAACACCTCCACCCCCAGCATCGTGACAACAAACCCCCATGGCCACACATGCACTACATGGTTCATGTCTCCTTTTCATCTGATTGTGACTCCATAATACCTGGGCCTAAGATGAGAGGACCTAATTATTTATTGGCCACCGGTTAAGAGAGGTAGGCCAGTTTGCTCTGAGTCACATCTCTGCTCACTGAGATATAACCATGAACGTGGCCTGCAGAGATGGGCTATGACAAACCTGAGGGAATGTGGGATTGGGCGGGGCGGCATTGTGCTGACCTCAATAGAGGGCTGCTCAAACAGAATGCATTCTTGAGTTAATCTGTACTGTATTTTAATAAACATAATCTAACTAAATGTTGAATATTTAAAATACGAGGTGGCAAAATTGTGAATATATGACTTGGCTTGTATGATTTTATTTTTAATGAAGACGATCCAATCAACAAACAGAATTTCAAATCAATACAATACAGGCATTACATTTGAGCTAGACCACTGTTTCCTAACACTTTATTTTAAGAAAAGGAACATATGTGAGCAAATTTGGTTTCTCATTTCATATTTAGGCATTCCTTGTCTCGTTCTAATCCCCGATATTTTCCTTCTTCTGTGGTACATAAAAGTTATTTTCCTATTAAAACCATAGTTGAGTTTAGAGTTCTGGTTAGACTTTATAGTTAGATTTAGGTTAGGGGTTAAACTTAAATTAAAATCTTACTAACCTTGTTCGTTGGTTTATATATTTTTACTCTATGGGAGTAAAAGTCATCCGTTTTTGTACAAGCCATTTCTTAAAATTTCACCATCTCTTACAGTAATTATGTTTTCTCATGAGACCCGGGCTGCATTTCCCAAAAGCGTTTCAAGCTTAAATTGATTGTAGAGACCATTTGTGCCAATGGATTCTACAATCTACTTAGGCCAACGATGTTTTAGGAAATGCTGCCCTAGTTATTTTTAATTGTTTATCTGTTTAAACATGAGCTAGGTGGACATTTTTGACCATTGCAGCCCTCTTCTCCTTTTTTCAGTGTCTTGGGTTATGAGCACCACAATTTTAAGATGCTGCATCTAGTTAAAGTCCCTATTAAGTGACTTGTTTAGCACAGTTTTCTTTCCTGTGTTGGTTGTTTACTATTGAAACAGGAAGTTGGGGGTTGGGGGGGGGGTCTAAGGGTCTAAGTAAATGCTTTCATCATTCTAGCATATGAGACAGGCCATTTTAGGCAAACAGATTAAACTATTTATTGACAGGAAAGAGAACCTGGATTTGAAAAGCATGAAGTTAACAGCCCCTGCTGTTGCTGGCTTTGTCTCAGTGTTGTTTTCCACGCAGACAGGCCTTGGAAATAAACAGATGCAGAGTCATTTATGCTGAGCAGCTCGCCATATGCATCATTGCTTATCAGAAAAACTGAAACAGCAGAGCACAAAACAACATACACCTCCAGTAGGGTGCAGCAACTAACATGCAATAATCTGTCTGAAATCCATCATAGGCCTCATTGATTATGAAAAATCTCTCAAAGAATTGAATCACATGGATTGCCACAGCAAGGTGATGGATAACCCTGACTAAACAGCCTCATCAAACATCCTCCCGGAATTTCTGAGTTTGACAGTTACAACTCAGGTAAACATTGAGCGCTTCATTTACAAAGATGCACTGACATAAATGCTCTTACTCAAATTTGTTAACACAATGAAGATGAAAGGAATGCTTGTTTGGTATGAAGGAGCTGGTGCTTATTATTTTTATTGCATTAATGAAACTTTCATGAAACTGTGATTTTCTGGTGTGATGTCAAAGAAATTTTCATAGTAATTATTTTGCTTTAGCATTTTTTTGCTCGTAAATATCTCTCTCAGAATGAATTATTGCACTGACCCTAGCAATTAAAGATCCCCGGTAACGTCTAGACAAAATTAGACATTTCAGGTGGCTTATATGTGGCATTTAAAGTCTTAATTACAAAGCATTAAGCTAAAGGTTTGGGTTTAAAGCTGTAAGCATTACGATATGAAGCACAATATGTGCAACAAAGTTCAATGGAAAGGAGGAGGCAAGAACTGGCATATCAATATAACTAATCTTTTAATTAAAAAAAATACACAAACATAAACACATGCAGGGCAGCTGCCCATAACACTCTCTCTCTTGATTAGCCTTATTAGGGGCCAAGTATGCAGCATCACACCCCGCCCTCCTCCGTGCCACACTCCTCCCTCCTATCCTTCAGGCTGGGGAGCCCCCGGCATGACGTATACCCCCCCCCATTCCTGCCAACCTGGGAGGGTGACAAGGGGAGCAAAAAAACAACAACAACAAAAAAACAAGAGGGAAAGGCCAACATGTAGCGACAGTGGGAAAGAGAGAGGAGAGAATATAAAACGTACTTGCCGGTTCTCTGATACACTGTAGCCTGGCCCTCGGCCACTCCACCGCCCTCTACTGGATGACAGCTGCACCTCCCCGGGTGGATCGGAGGCAGTTCTCCAGCCCTTGGCAGACAGTACGCCCCGCCGTGTTTTCGGTGGAAGGTAGGGATCAGCCAAGAGCCCCTCCTCCCTTCGCAGTCGGCGGCCGTTCCTCTGCTCTCAGCCTTCCCCTGGCGGATGGCCGCGGCTGCTCCATTGGGGTGGATGGTAGTGGCGAAGAATCTACTATATAAATAATCTTTTAATAAAACAAAAAGACACAAAAATAAACACATGCAGCTGACCGTAACTCTCTCTCTCGAACTGCCACCTTCCCTCACAATGGCTTGTTTTTAGCATGCTACTATTTGGTTGCTAGCATGTTCTTGGTGGTTGCTAGGGTGTTCTGAATTTTTGGTGCTTACTTGTACAAGCCAAAATAACCCACCCACAAGTCTCGCTATTTTGGTCCCTAAATGGGCTAGGTTAGGTTAGGACTTTGTTCAAATCCCAAGTACTAGCAATAATTATAGTGATACTTGGTTTGCTTGTCTTAGCAAGTACCACTAATATGTCACAACAAAATTATATGAGAACATGAGAGTACAGAATTAATCAAAATACAGCCACCAATACATATAAAGAGATATGTCACAACCCAAACAAGTGGTAATTAAATTTTTTTTACATTCATTTAAAGCTTGCTCTTTAATCTATTCTTACTAATATGATATTTTTAAGAGCCATGCTGAGGTTAATCATCCATAATAATATATAATGTCATAACTGTATTGTACATTTGACTTATGTTTCATGTTTTATGAATGGCTTTTGAACAGTGCGACATACCGTTTAACACTTCAGTGGTGAATAACAGAAGAGGTTAGAGTATATTTTTATAGGTCCAGCAGTCTTGTCAGGATGCTTTTATCTTCAGTGGGGATGCAGAGAATCTGCTGTTATCACCTTTAAAAACAGTACACTACTCTATGATTCTTCCTTGCTTATAAGCGTTACATTGTGAACTTCAACTATTAATTGATTCACTCTTTGAAAGCTCTCTAGAAACTCATGCAACTTAGCCATTTAGAGTTTTTTTTTACATTGAGGCTAAGCCAAGTTATTTATCTGTGTGGAACAGAGAGCTGAATCACACATATTTACACAGCACGAGCCATGTTAACTAATTAACATAAACAACCAAGAAGTGTGTGAGATGACTTATTCAGATAATAGAGGAAATAAACAACACAAAAGTCTGTGAATGAGAGAGGTAAGAGGTAAACTACTATCCGAGATAAAACGTCATGATCAATAGCCAGTTTAGGCGACACTTTACAATAAAATCTATTTAAAGATCCAATATGATCACCATTTTTTTTCTGCCTAAATACTGTAGTAACTATTGTAAAAAGCCATCAAATACAGCCATTTAACACAAAAGCGTTAACCTGCAATTGTAACATCAAGGAGCTATTTTTTCCTCATATAACCCCATAAAACCAGTTTGTTGGTGTAACCTAATGTATTCAGGTTGATCAGTGATGGTAAACAATATTTTTTAATTGAATGAAACCAGTTAATTTTGATGTTACCACATTTTTTGGGGTTAATTTTGTTTTTGTGTGTAAAGTAAGAACTGTTCAGAAACCTTCTGTGCTTTTGCTTAAATTAATTTTCTGGGTTCAAGGCAAGTTCAGCTCAATCAACAGCATTTGTGGCATAATGCTGATTACCGCAAAAAATAAGTTAGACATGTCCCTTTGCTTTAAGAATTTAAATAAATAAATAAATACTTGGTTCTGGTGAGGCACTTGCAATGGAAGTGAATGGGGTCAACCTTTATACGTTAAAAGACTTACTGTTTTAAAAGTGTAGCCACAAGACATAAACAATGTGTGTGTTAACATGATTTTATTGTGATAAAATCGCTTTCAAATCTTTTCTGTATATAGTTAATCCAAATTTACAACATAATGGCGTAAACCCTAAAATGACCATGAAAACGATGGCTTAAAGATCTTTACAGCTCAAATAATACACAAGTTTTAACAGAAGAATCAAATCTAAGTGCTTTTATATAATTATACGCTCCACATTTTCTGCCTTTAAACCCTCTAAAAAATTGGCCCCATTCATTTCCATTGTAAGAGCCTCACTGTAACCTCCATTTTTGCTTTTTTTTTTTTTTTTTTAAAGAAAAGGAGGGACGAGTCAAAATATTTTTTGGTGGTAATCAATATACCACAAATGCTGCTGATTGAGCTTAACTTGTATTGAACCCAGAATATTCCTTTAAGTTTTTTTTTTTTATGAAAGTGGCACCTTTCACTGTAAAGTTACACTGTAAAATTGTAAACTCACAGTTGTTACCACTAAGAATACAACCTTTGTTACATTGTTTTGACATTGTTATGCACCAGAGTTTTACTGAAGTAACTAGAAACCAGGTTATTTTGACAGAAACTTGCATTTTTTAACGGAGTGCTACACATATTACATGTAAATAATTGAATTATAATAGTAATAATAATTGCAAAAGTATATTAACAAGCATCTTTACAAAATTAAATCAATTACATGTTGTACAGAGATATATGACATAAGTATAGTCAATACTATACTGTATACTGCAATAAGAGATACAAAGAATAACGGAGATACTGTTTATAAGTATACATTATACGATGTAATTGCCTCCAGTAGCAGCAACCAATGAGTCTGCAGTTGGGCGGAGGAGAGAGAGAGAGAGAGAGAGAGAGAGAGAGAGAGAGAGAGAGAGAGAGAGAGAGAGAGAGAGAGAGAGAGCGACTGCTGCACTCAATGGAAGTTGCTGTAAGTGCGCTGGACCTGCTGTATACATTTCACTCGCTTCAGTTCGCTTTCAACCGGAGCTCTGCTCGCTCGTGCTCACTGAACAGCCGCTTGTTGCATTAGCATATTGTTGCAGCGCATTTGAAAAGAAAGCCGGAGCACCTGGGATACCACACTTTATGTAATTTTTTTTTTTTTTTATTCAAATTTACATTCCGTTCGCGGTGTCTCATAGGAACTGACTGAATTTGAGAAAGGTCATAGTAGATCGCATAAACTCAGTGTCTGTTTGCGTGGCTGTATGAACTGGAACCGTCTGGAGCATCATTTATAGTTAGTATATACCATCGAGTAGTGGTTGATAGTTGGTTACAACTGCTTGCTTGGTTTCAGTCCCTTCAACATGTTGAAATAACAGCAACCAGGAAGACGAGTGCTGCATGCAACTGGATCTGCAAACTCAGATGAGAGGATCCTGCGATTTTAAACGCTTTTCACACGAGACTTTGGGGATGCGTCTTTTAAAGTGAGCTTTATCATATTTATGAGACTACATAACTTTATATTGACTTTATATTGCAAGAAAGACTAACGGGGTTTTGTTAACTGTTGTTATCAATCTAATGTGTAAATATATAATTACAAGTAGGCTTAAAACACATATATAAACACATAATGACGTGTCTGCCTTGACCGCGAGCTTTCGCGGGCTTCACGCGCTTAAACTGAATAGAAGCACGATATTCACAAACATCACTGGGAATTTGCCTCAGGACGAAATGAACGTTTTCATCTAACTATCAGTTTTGATAGAAGTTCACGTGAATAAGTTGCGACCAGCTGAACGAAGCGCACGCGATACATGGACAGCGCAGAAGTGGCGTAGTGTCACAGCTCGAGACTACGTGATGGGCGCGAAGGGATCTGATTCCAAATCAACAGAGCGAAAATTCACAGGTCTGCCTAAAGCACACAGACCTGCAGGACCAAACGGTGACGTGGATCGCGTGAAGGAGGACGGTGTTTACTCAGGAGGCGACAGCTCCTCTCGCTTTCTCTGGAAAAGCCGTGAAGCCGGAGCCCACACTTACTCAACACCTGCTTTCACTTGTGTGGACAAGAATGCCATCATGTATGAGAATAAGAGCACTTCTTCAAAGATTTTTACAAGTTTCTGCGAGGGAAAAGTCAGCTGGAATGGAAAGAGAAAGTTTACGTTGTGCACTTGGAGTTGGTGGGCGATTTTCTGCATGCACGTGCACGTGTTGAGAGCAGTCGCACAAGGTAAGAGTAAAAAACACCCCTTATATGCTTTATGATGAGTTCCATTCAGATCATGCATAAAAAGTATCTTAGCTCATACGCACGGTTTGAAAACTATAAATCAACCTAATGCTGCCATGTTGAAGATTATAAAGTGTGCATCTGCATTTACTTGATTGTTTGACCGCTGTACGGCTGTACTGGTGTGCTGTCTCCCAAACTTGATTTCAATAATAATGGCAATTAAAAATATGTGTCTGTTCATGCAACAGACAGTTGAGCTGAGATGTCTGGATTTGAACAAAAGTGGAGTCATTAGGTCAGACTGCATGCATGGTCACAGTTGGCATATGCATCTTTTGGGCGCCGCTCCCTCTAGAGGGAATATGATGCATGAATATGTGTGGTGAGACGCTTGGGGACAAGTGTAACAGTTGGCATGCTGAGAAAAGAAACATACTTGTTGGTGCTAATGTATTTTAAAAAGAACCTTTGTAATGAGGACGTTTCTTATAATGCTTTTGCAAAGAAACTTCAATTGTGATGATGGAGGTAAGCACAAAACATGTACTCTTAGGGCAGATGTACAGTAGTTGTTCCATATTTTACATAATAATTGGCCCCATTTATTTTTTTGATATTGTAGGATATAATAGAAATGATCAGCCATGCAGGATTATTAATAATGGGCTGTTTTATTTCTCTGTCAAATTATTTTATTAAGACATAATCAAAACAGTACGGTTCATTAAAATGGTATTTATAATCCCTCAGATTAGAGTCATTTTTGCACTGAAATCAAAAGGATAGATGGGCCAAAAAAGCTGCTATGATGCTTGTGAATAGAAAACCTCATCCCGCTTTAAGCTCTTTCCTCCCACAATCCATGTGTTTTTGCCACTTGAAATGTTCAATTTGAATTTTTGAAGGCACCGGAAAATTTGTTGCAGTGATTTCATTTTTCTTTTTTTCAAAAAAGGTTCTCAAACAGGATTTGAAAGTGTTTTAACCAGCCACTGACAAGATAGAGACATACATATATAGAAAAAGCCTAAAACCTGCATTTAGATGCCAAAAAACTGCCTTGTCAAGGCAGCATAAAACACAACCAGTTTTCACTGGTCACATTCACTCTATATCACTTTCTTATATCCTCTAGCGTGAGGTTCTGTTTTGCGTATGGAGTTTTATGTCCCTTTCTGCCCAGCTCCCTTAAAACAAACAGTCAATTGAGATAAAGCCCTGTCATTGGGGTGAGAAAATGTGTTCACTTAAGGTACTCTGTAGGAATTCCTCTCATATTGAGTGATGATCTTATTTAAAAAAAACATATATCTTTATGCCGTTCTGAAAGAGTCAGGAAATGACTGATATTTTATTTGTATCATAAATGGTGGCAAAGCTACACTCCAAAGTCTCCACTATCCATAGCTGGGATTACTGATTAACTTTGAGTTTAAGGAACTAGTACTTTGAAGTTAAGAGGATGCATAGACCATATACAGTATGAGCCTATAAATGGTAAAGCAGACATAGCCATCTTTTTGTGGTGTCATGTAGTTAACGTAACTTACAGTCACAGTTTTATTGCATGCTTCAAACTTTATATTCTTTATTTAATTTCGAAAGGTTCTGCAAAGTTGTAGAGGTGCATGCAGTGTCAGCCATTTCCTTAGTCCTGTGTCAAGGTCTTTTGATGATTGGAGAGCTCCCAGCACTTTTCTGGGAATGGGCTAGATATATTGATCTGAATTGAGGAGCCAACAGTATTGTCAGAGTGAGCATATAGAGATGAGGTTGACATTTTCACCTTTGTTTCATTCAACTTGGATCTATAAAAGAGAAGTGTGGAATTTTTCGATGTTACAATATGTTGTCCTGTAGCACGTTAAATGTATAGTTCACCCAAAATTGAAAATTCTCTCATCATTTACTCACCCTCATGCCATCCCAGATGACTATGACTTTCTGTCTTATGCTGAACACAAAGAAAGATTTCAAAAAATATATTTCTGGTCTTTAGGTCCTCACAATGCACGTGAATGGTGGTCAGATCTTTGAAGCTCCAAGAAGCACATGAATGTAGCATAAAAGTAATCCATACGACTCCAGTGGTTAAATCCATTTCTTCAGAAGTGATCTGATAGGTTTGGGTGAGAAACAGATAAATATTAAAGTCCCTTTTTAATTTCAATTATCCTCCCTGACCAGGAGGCGGCAGAAAAAATGCACAATCACCAAAACTAAAAGAAGAAGAAGATTGTGAAAGTGGAGATTTATAGTATAAAAAGGAAATAAATATTGTTCTGTTTCTTACCCACACATATCATATAACTTCTGAAGATGGATTTAACCACAGGAGTCATATATATTACTTTTCTTCTTCTTTTATGTGCTTTTTTGCCTTCAAAGTTCTGGCCACCATTCACTTGCATTGTATGGACCTACAGAGCTGAAATATTCTTCTAAAAACCTTTGTTTGTGTTCAGCAGAAGAAAGAAAGTCTTACACATCTGGGATAACGTGAGGATGAGTAAAAGATGAGACAATTTTCGTTTTTGGGTGAACTATCCCTTTAACATGGAGAGACAACCATAAATAAGCAATTCTGACAATAAAAAAGCGATTTCAGCATTCCGACTAGCCCGACACAGCAATATTAGTTCAACCAATGGTTTGAATTTGGGGCTCTTTAACCGGCCAATTGCAGATGTGGAAATGTTTTAGTAAAAAACTGTATTTTTTTCACTAGTGGCAGACAAAAATTGCACACTTCACCTTTGTTTAAAGAGTTCAAAACTGCTGTAATTTTTATTTTATTATAGCCAAAGTGTTGGAACAGGAAGTAATTGGTCACAGGATATATTCAAACTTCACTCTCATTTTTAAGCAACAAACACTGGCAAATCTAGCCTTTTGCAGGTGTTTATAATTGTCTCAAATCAAAAACTTCTGCTGGCAGCTGAATTTTCTGGCTGCTTACGTCTGGCAGTAGACCACAGTGCCCTTAAAACCAAACACCCGGGCAGAGAGGGAGTTTGTCAAGCAGTAGCAGGTGCACTATCCTCTGCACTGCTTCCAGAAAGGTCTCTGGGCTAATGATGTTTGTGCCAGAGCATTGTGCAGGTAAATGTACAGTAGTTTCTTCTACGAGCCTGAGCTTCATGTGCTGTATATCATCTTTTAGCGGTGCCAACAGACAAATCCACACTACTCATATATGGCTGTAACATTTTATATTTCATTCCCTCACCATCTCTGCAATCAGGTACTGCAAATAAATACATAAAAATAAAGTATCCTTCTGTATCAGAAGTATCTGCTTTTAAAATGGGAAGTTTTATCAGAAAACTAAGAAGCAATAGCACTATTAACTACTGCTTTGAAGCTCCATGTGATTTCTTGACTGCCATCATTTTGATTATTGATTTGTACACAAATAATTTATGTATACAGTACATGCAATGCATGAGCAGCCATTGATTCCAGAGCTGTGCAATGCTGCCAGCTCATCCAGGTGAAGGATTCCACAGTAATTTATTTCAAACTTGAAAAATTGCCTCCTTTCCTCTAAATTAAAATGATGAGGACAGCTCTCCGGAATGATGAATTTTGTCAGTGGTGCTTAACAAAAATTCTATAGGTGCTATTTGTAATATTTGTACTGTACTACATCATAAAATTACCATAATATGTCATTAGAGAATTGGGAAACATGCCAAGTTCAAATACTGGCTTCTCTGATAATAATGCTACAGACAGTATATTCTACTTTGAAGTTTCCATTCCGGGCCGGAATTTCTGATTATGTTTTGGCTTGTGTGATCCCGCCCACTCCCCACTCACTAATAGTATTTAGACACCGCTGGGTTGCCAGATTTGAACAAGTTTGAAGGCAAACAACACTGCGTGCTGCAGCAATGGAAACAAGCAAACGAACTGGATCAGAGATAACAGATTCCATCCGACGTAAAAAGCCTCGGCATCCCCCTAAATACCACCATGACTAGAGGCATAGTAAAACAAGGATAAATATTGGAGATGCCTTTGGAAGATGGAGACAGCTTAAAGCCCAGAAATGGATGCTGAGTTGACTAATTTGTGTGTCAACATTCTGGCAACCCACATGAGCTTTGAGTCTGGGGTGGGGCAGACAAGTCTCCAATATATTGAATTTGGACTGCAGTACCCATTTCAAACGCTTGTTGTCAATCTTACATATAGCACATTTAAAGAAAGGTTAATAATCACATTAGTTTTTTCCTAAAAGGTTAATGAGATTCTGAATGGTTTTTTCTTGGAGTTAAGTGAGGCAAAATTAGTTGATATTTTACCTTCTTGATTGTATTGCTCAAAACTTTGATTGCATTTCCAGCTAATTGGGAAGAACATTTGACACTCAGACCTAAAATATACAAACTCCTCATCCTTTAGCAGACTGAAAATACACTTAGCCTAATGAATCTAAAACAGGGCTTAAATCTGAAGTGTGTAATGTCTGTCACTAGCATCATGGAACAGAATAGCAAAAATGTACATTTGTTTGAGTGTTGTTGATCAAACAAACAGATTGTCCCGCGCCAAATTCACACAATTTTTATGGTGCCAAATAGACACAGTGTTTACAGTATATGAGAAAATAAACCTACAAATGGCTTACAGTTGTCTCTGCATATTAAGCTGGAATAAGAGAAAGTAATTCGTGACGGAGTACGGCTGGCACTGAATCAGCTGATAAGCGGGAGACACCGGTTTGAGAGAGAGACGCACGCGCCTGCATTTTATGTGTGTCTGTAGGTTTATGTTGGTTTTATGTTGAACTTTTACATTGATTGTTCAACCGGTTCCCGCTTCCTTCTTGCCCAACCTTTACCTGTTACATATTTATTGTTTATAACTTATTTATTACTATTTTATGTTTATTAGATATTTACTTTTTGGAAGTGTTGGTTATCTGCAAAATCTACGCAGATATTTGACGATAGTTTTAATTATGTCTCCTTGTTCCTCTGTGGACATAACTGATTGGTTTGTAATGTTCAACTCATTCTTACTGATGCTTACAATACTATCACATAATCATTCTCGGAACAAAATATCACCTATGACAGCCAGTTACTGTAGATAGCTTTTTTCCCTTCTTGGTGACAAGTTTAAATCAGCAGAATTTGCAACAATGTTCAATTAATCACAGAAAATCTAAACGTTTATTGGCTTCTAAGCCTTTATTTTTATCTCGCAAGCCATAAAAACAAGATCAACAAATGTTAGAATTGTGTGACAATGCAGCACTGGCCCAATAGGACAAGTTACCATTCCATCACTGGCCTACTCTCATATACTGCAATTGGGCCATTGCTATTGTTGAGCCATGTAAAAAGAATCCTAATACAATTAGCCCAAGAATTTGAGAAAAAAATCCATGCATGGGGTTGTTTTCTCTTTATGGATTAATGAAAGCCAGATTGATACTTGATTGACACTTGATAGAAAATCTCAACACTATTAACAAGATTTTAAATAATTTTGCTGTCAAGGTTGTTAGGGTATGTCATAGCAATCTGGAATCAATGTGTTTTTAAATACAGTTTTTTTTTTATTCTCAAAATGTTCAGTCATAGCCTTTTATGTTATGCAGAACATGCTCAAGGAAAGGTTTTATGGCTTTTAGTTCATTACTGTTTGCTTAAATTGAGGCCATCTATATTAATGTGTTCCTAAAAGTTGACAAAATGGAAAAATGATCCAAAAATATGGATGACTCATCCATTAAATTTACCTCTAGAATGAGAATCTCCCTCCCCCAATACCAGCTGCTACTGACTAACAATAGCAAGTAACAAATCATGTTCATGGCTGTGATGTAAACTAAATGCTGTATTGACTATTAAAAAGGCACCAAGCCATAAAACAAGCGTTTAAAATGGGTCCTGCAGACCAAATTCAAAATATTGGAGAGAGTTGTCGCCCCCCGCCCCCTCCTCAACCAGACTCGAAACTCACGTGGGTTGCCAGGTTGACAATGGCAAGCGACAAGCCTTACACTAAAATTTGATGAGCTAGTACGTTTGCAATGTTTTTATTGTTCGCAAATTATAAACCAGCTCTTGTGTATTTTTTATAACTCTGTCAATGTTAGCTAGATATATTGCTGTCTTCCATGGCTGCAGCATGCTGTGTTTCCCGCTAACTTGTTGTTTGAAATGCGGCAATACTATTGGGAAATGGGAAGTGAGCGGGATCACACAGGCCAAAACACAATCGGAAATTTTGTCCCAGAAAGGACATTTCAAAGTAGAATATACTAGCTGTAGCACTGTTTTCCAGTATTTCAACTGGATGTTTCTTAAATCTCTGATAACATATTATGATAATTTTATGATTTAGTACAGTAAATATATTACATATTGCTCCTTTAATAGGACATACTGTATGTCAAAACTGCGCCGTCAAGTTCTTTCACGGGGTCTTAAAATATGAGTTCAGTTGGGATCACAAAAACTCCAGTAAAGTCAGCACACTGTTGCTCCCAAAAAATATAATGAGCTCACCACAGAAATTAAGAAAGTGATGTTTTGAGCTACATGCTCTTCATCAGACTGGTATCACTCCAAAGATGCATTTCAAATATCATCAGGGGAAAAATGTATTGCTACTTAGCATTGCCCAGGTGTAGATGATGAATTGGAAATTATCATTTGAGAAAATAGGAGAAATTACTTCCTGTTGAATGCTTATGTCAGAAGAAATAAGAAGTATTTAAAATGATTTTGGGAAGGGCTCAAAACATATTTTTTTAAATTCTGTAAACTTTTTTAAAGAACAACTAATACACATTGTCTCTAAATTCCACACACTGTGCAAAACTGCTGTGTAGAAATTTGACAAGACCTGTTGATTTATACCAATATAAAATGTGTCAGTTCTGTCATGCCTGTTAAATACAGAGTGATGCAGTCAGTCAGACAGTGTTTGAACAATTCTGGTTTATCAGATATAACGGAGACAGCATTAATGTCAGTGGTGAATAATTTATTCAATGAAAACACCTGCTCAGCCTATTCTGACTATTAATTCCAAAAAGATTTAGGCAGGAGTTGTTGATTTGCAGTCATTTAAGCTGACTGATAACTAAGAGACTGTTTTTAAAGAGTGCACAGTGCAGTCACCTGTTGAGATACTTGGCAGGCTGATAATGTACAGCAATAATAAAAGTCTTTGAACAATAACAGTACTCCTGTTTATAATGACTCCCATATGTAAGCTAATAAGCTAATTCCACCGGTTCAGCTGGCATGCTTTCAGCTATTGTGCATTATATACACAAGATGGCTTTGGTTTGGGGTTTGCTAACATAGCAGTCTAAAAAGTAGCTCGCATTGACCTTTAAAATCTAAACTGCCCTAGACTCTTGTTGTATTGGGACCAAATTTCATTTTTTTTTTTTTTTTTAGAGCATTTGATAGTTACGAGTGAAGTGAATTCTTTCTATGTTGTTAACCCTCCTGTTATGTTCGGTCATTTTTACCTGTTTAAGAGTTAAAACCTGTGAAAAACTAAAGCTTGGTTAAAATACCATTGGTTTATTCTCAACATTTGTTTATATTTATGGAATGTCAAACTTTTTTGTCTACACCTTTTGTCTTCGGGTCAAATCTGACTCGGGGGCAACTACTGCTGGTTTTCAATGTAGCTGTGAAGCTTCTCTTGAGTAAATAGAAGAGCACTTGACCATGCACTCATATATATATATATATTAGGGCTGTCAATCGAATACAATTTTTAATCAAATTAATTACATGGTGTCCCGATTAATTAATCGCGATTAATCGCATATACTGCTGAGCAAGCCCAATAATTCAATATATATATGTGCATATAATATATATATATATATATATATATATATATATATATATATATATATATATATATATATATATATATGAAAAAGCGGCTTTAGAATACAATGTATTGTTTACTACCATATTATTGATCATAAGTCATTGGCATACAGTTCACAGCAATCCATTACACAGTGAATTTGTCAATCAGTTGGAGATTTATTATGAGGGCTTGTTTAAGGGCCTGTCAATTTACACCTGTATGAGACATGCTTGTGTAGTTTCTCGGGTGTGTTGCATCATAAACATAAAATGTTTAGATCACTGTGTTAAGTTAAATCTAGTTTAATTCTCAATCTTTAAACAAATCTTGAGATCCCTTAGTTCGCATTTGTGCTCCTTCAAGTGTTTTGAACGCAAGAACGTAACGCATGTTTGTGTTGTTCTGCCTACTGAAGTGTTTTCTTCACTGTATAAACTGTGCATTGCTCATACCGCTGAAATTTCACTTACTGCCCTCTGGAGTAAACAGGTGGTACAACAAGCTTGCATTTCTCAGGAATCTTCCCCATTGTGTACACAGACTCACATACAGTATATATATGTATTGGACACATATATATTTGTTGCAGTCTAGTGTGTGCAATTGAAACTCTGTTATGCAGCACTTTTAGTACTACTGAAGATGAATCGCTGACACTTTCGATGTATTATTTCTCTTTTGTAAGTCGCTTTGGATAAAAGCATCTGCCAAATTAATAAATGTGTGTCTCTCTCTCTCTCTTAAAGATATAATAAACTTTATTGCTACATTTACTTCATCAAAATTGCAAAAATCTCACCTCAAAAAGACATAAAAATACGAAGCCGGCCTTTTTAAAAACAACATTTCAACTCCTACTCCCAAATGTAAAGAAGCTTTCAGCAGGAGGCAGTAGACATCTAATACATTATGTACAACAGTTTTTCAGCAAAGTATTTATCATGTTGATGATGAAGAGGCTCTAGAAAATTGTTTATGAAGTATGATACACACAGCTTTATAGGTTGACATATGCAGATATTATTCTCACACACACACACACACACACACACATACACACAGACACACACAACACACACACACACATATGTGACACTACCTATCATTATGAGGACTTTCCATAGACATAATGATTTTTATACTGTACAAACTATAGATTCTATCCACTAAACCCAACACAACACCTAAACCTAACCCTCACAGAAAACTTTCTGCATTTTTACATTTTCAATATAACATCATTTAATTTGTTTTTTAATGCTATTTAAATTATGGGGACACTAGATATAGATACATAATACTCTTGTAATTACCAGTTTGTAACCTAAAAAAATTGTCCTCGTAAACCACATAAACATAATTTTTCTCAATGCAGTATGCTCTCCCACACAATTATTGATTACACAAAACAAATAACTCTTCCCAACTCTCTAGCTCTGACATCCACAGTTTTATCTAAAAGCCTTCGCTTACCAGCATAACATTATGTTGAATATTAACAAGAGCAAATATATTCTGACCCTTCAATGTTTTCTTTCTGATACTGAATTGGAGCAGTTTTCCCTCTTGAAAGAACCCATTTTATACAGTATTGCTAATAAGCATGTCATCTCAAATATTTTTAGATACTAACTAGACAAATGTGAAGATCAGCATCAGACCAATAACAGTTTTTATCTGTTGAAGATTCTCTGTGGGCTAAAAGAGCAAAGAGTTCAATCAAGCCAAAGCAGGAAACACCTGTTGAAGTGAGCCATACTGCCACCATGCTGGGATTGGCTCGGTGACATTCAAAAACGAATTAGAGCCGAAAAAATTGCAGGTCCCGAGCTATTAGCCCGAGCTCTTAAATTCTGATTTGAAAAGAAAGGCTGTGAATTCTGGGCTCAACTTCCTGCCAAATGCCTTGCTATGGAGTGGAATAATTTTTTGACACTCTCAGCATTTCCCTGCACTGCTGGATCATTGTCACTATAATCTTTATGTCCCTCTTTAATATGACCCCAGGACTCCATAGGCAATATGTCATCTGAATCAGGCAAAAAGAGTTCATTTACATTTCTTCACTCCTATGCAAACATGAGCTGTGCCTTGAATGCCAACATGAATGGCAATGGATTTGCCTACGTTTTGTTTCTATGTGAACACAAGTGTCACTGCCACCATGTGCTTTAAAACTGAAACCAATGGAGCTTTTCAACTTCAACTAAGAGATAGTTTTCACAAAAATGTATTATTATCATTTACTCACCCTCATGTAATTCCAAACCTGTTTGACGGTCTTTCATTTGTTGAGCACAAGAGGAGAAATTTTGAACTTGAATGGTGACTGAGACTGTCTGTAGATTTGGTGCATTGGTTGTCTCTTCTTATGCAAGGCATTTTGCATAAAAATTTGGCACGTTTCAGTATTATGCATCTGCCATGGGATATCTATCAGATGCATTGGAGATGGAGATATATTCTAGACTGTGGCTCCATTATGTTTTTTTATGCTTCATTAGTTAAATTCAGGACTTGGATAAACAAATCTTGATGCACATTTCCCATGTGCTTTTCCCTCCAAAATATTTGGTTTAAATAATGATTTCTTATGAGTTTGTTATTTTAAGTCATGTGTTTTATTTTGTATTTTCTGTGTTGCGTTTTTGTGTGGACTTTTATTCTGAATTTGCCTCGTCTGTAGTCTTGTTTCTTGTTTTGTCATTTACCTTATTCCCATTGGCTTTCTGTCTTGTTAACTTAGGTTCTTTTATTTTGATTGTTTATTTGTTTATTGGCTTTGTTGTTCCGTTGGTTGTCGTTAATTATTTTGTTATCTAGTTAGCCCCTGTTTGCATGTGTTTATATTTACAGGGTTCCTGTGGATCCATAAAATGTCTAAAATTCAGTTTTCCAAAATATAAGGTCATAAAAATTCTTAAATATATTAAATGATGCAACAAAAGTCTTAATTATAATTTAAAGAGGTCTTAAATTTGGAGGTGGAAACACAGCAATCGTGATATGACCTTATTTAATTATCAAACTTCAAAAGAATATGATTTAATTAAATGCATGTGCTGCCTCCCTCAGAAAACGCGTCTGTTGCAGGACCAGCTGTTGCAGAGCAGTTCACAATCATTAGGCCAAATCAGAAATTTATGACAAACTATCACTAGATCAACTGTTGATGATGATGAATTCTGATGAAATATGTTTACTTTTAATGGTTTATATTGTAATACGCTGTAGATTATTGTAGGAGTGCACATTTTATTTCCCTTATCTGGTTGAATGAGCAACTGGAAACAGTGAAGCAGTTGCATTTCAAAATAAGACTCCCTGGTGTATTATTTTCTGACATATTTCTTGCAAACACCGAAGTGTTTGTTCTGAGTTAGCCTACTTTTTACGTAAATGTTTTCATTAGAATGTGCCTTTTTCTCACAGTCTCTGCCTGAGAGTGCAATCTCACACACACGCAGTGGACGGAGATATACAAGCAAACGCAAGATGGTTCAAATTAAACTGATATATGCTAGGTATGGCCAATGCACCCAGAATGTATGACGTATCTATGTATGACTACAGAGAGCACATCAGTATAAAAACAGGCAAATCCCAGGCATTTTAGGCGATTTTGAAATACCGGCCTGACTTTAAATGACCCTCCGGGGGAAAGGACATGTTGTCACCCTAAAACAAGCAGATATTACAGCTTTTCCTTATTACATTAAAACTTGTGGACAGTTTTGCCACGTCCCATGGAACGTTATGCTGCACTGATAAGCGGCACACCAGGGCAGGTGGATCGCATTCTGCGTATGTCTTCTACCTCGTAACGAATATTATTCATAACTAACAAAATAAATGTTAATCATAATTGTCACTAGAGGGCAAATACGCAGGTCAGAGATGGTGAGTCAGCTCTGTGGCAGTTGGTACACACCAAGATGGCCGCTCAAATACTTACGGTGGTTTCGCCTCCTGCTTGCAGTTAACTGATGCGTCAGCAGTCCAGTTCTATATACTGTAATCAGTGGTTAGCAGTACTGTGATTATTCTTCTTTCACTGAAAGCTGAATACTTTGTCAGTAAAAGGTTTAATACTCTGTGCCCCCTGAGACTGTATATTTGTGTAATAGTTTTGAGTGGAAATAAACATTTTACTAAGCATGTGATCCATGAAATTCCTCAACTTCCATTATGTGTGTGTGTGTGTGTGTGTGAGTGCAGTGACTGATGTTGAGTGGTGATAGCTGTAGTAAGGAACTCTCAGTCATAAAAGGCTGCCCGTGTGCTTTGTTGTGGTGGTGCGGTATGGAAAGGAGCATGCTAGGATGTTGGGGGTGAGGAGGGCGTATGCCTTTGCCAGCTGTGGTGGCCACGATGGCAGTTGGCTGATTTGCGACCAGTGGGCTGGTTGCTAACAACCTGACCTGAACTCTGTGACATCATGCTCCCAAATCTAGACTGCAAGGGAGTATGCTCACATTTAATTACGCATGTTTAAATGAGCTCTCTGCCAGCGCTCCACCCGAAAGTCACACCTCAGTATTACACATGACCAATCGTAGTGGACCAGACAGAATGATTTGGTAACTCGTTTGTTAATCTGATTCTTAAATGATTTGTTAATCTGCAGAGTCATAGTGACTGAAAGTAATTCGTTTTCAATTAGTTTCGTGCCAAATCCCATCCAAAATTAAAATTAAAATCATGAATCAATAAACATGAGTTGTAGAGGATTGATGACAACTTGGCACACATCCACTGAAGTATTATGCCCAATTCACAATAGGGGTGGGACTTGCTGATACAAAATTATATCTGTATGTGTGTCGCAATCACTGATATATAAATAGAACTGCATCGCTGATGCAACTTTAAACCGCCAGCAGGATGTGAAGCCACCAGAAGTGTTCAAGCGGCCATTTTAGTATGCCTAACCTCTCATAGAGCATCACTGACTGACAGGAGATAACACCCCCATTTCACCATCTCCGACCTGTGGATTTGACAGTCGCATTTCGCCCTCTATTGACAATCATATTTAATGTTTGATTTGCTTGTTATGGATAATATTCCTTACGAGGGAGAAGATATATGCGGATCGCGAAGTCAGAGCATTCACCTGCCCCAGTGTCCAGTCTATCAGTGCAGCACAACAATCACCAAAGGAATCGGGAAAACTGTCCACAAGTTGTAATGTAAGTAGCAAAGGATGGAATATCTGCTTGTTTAGGGTGACAATATGTCCTTACCCCTGAAAAGGACTTTTACAAAAGTCAGGCTGCGATTTCTAAATGGCCAATAATTGTTTGTTTTCACATTGAAGGTAGTCAGTTTACCTTCAATGTGGTCTCTGTAGTCAGTTTAATTCATTGTCCTCCAGTCGAACACATATTTAATTTTAACCAGCTTTGCTTTGCGTGTCTCCCTCAATCTCAGCGCCTGCTGTGCGTGTGATAGAGAGCGAGCGTGCTCTCATTCAAGTGAGCACGAGAACAAGCCACTTTTTAATAAAAACAGAACTCTGAACAAACACTTCGATTATCATCACAATAAATAAGTCTGAAAATGTCTGTTTGTGTATTACCTCAGTTTAAGTGAACTTGTTTACGTTCAGTTTGTTCACTGATGAAGTTTGTTAGAGGTGGAAAATGTTTGATATAGATATACATAACTCGCTCAGGCTTTCAAGAAACTGGAAAAATCCCCAACTTTAAGTAAATAATTACATGTTTAGGATGTTTGCATTGTGGGGATGTACATGCAGATTTCAGATATAAAATCGGTGATTGAATGACTGATGTTTACTCGCTGAAATTGCTATTAATTCAATAGGGACACTGGAATGTTTTTTATTTTAGTATCGGCTTAGTACCGAAGTACTTTTGAGAACACTAGTTTAGTGTATTGCAATTCAAAGCTGTGATGTATTGTGATATTTTGCCGCTTTCAAGTTCACCTGGGAAGTACCTACGTCCAGGTTGATCATTCTTTATTATGATATGTCACGCATTCAAGTCGGAAACAAAATATGGAAGAAACCAAACCAAAACAAATACACAAAATACTATTGTAAAAGCTATTTTTTTCTGTTGTACCGGTGAATAAGCACAAGTGAAAACACTGTAAAAATGTCCTCTTTGATTTACAGTAAAATACTGGCAGCAATTTCACCAGCAATTTTCTGCAAATATACAGCACACTTAATGTAAAGCTGAAATGCAGTTTTTTTTACTGTATTCATCAAAAACTGGCAGATACTGTTATTCAAATTATTTAGAGTACAATTCTGTCAGCAGCATTGTACAGTATGTTACCGGCAGCAGTTTCACCAGTAATTAACAGTTTTTTTTAATCTAAAAAAATCTAATCTTTAATCTAATCTAACTCTATACTGATACATTTGCATATTGTATTTGATAATACAACTAATAACTGTATTTCATTACAGTAGTCGCTTGTATATTTATAGATAAACTGTAATAGTGTGATGTTCACAGTAAGAAACTACATGGATTTTTTTTACTATTTACTGGTTTATTTGGCTTAGTATAAAGTCTTAGTTACCTGTATTTTAATGTTCAGATTTTACTTGTATGTAAAAGTATGTTTGTTGATTGTCACCATTGCTGAGTTTTGTATGTCGAGTGTTAATATCTGTTTGTGTCTTGCTGGCAACTCATACTATGTAAGTTCACCAGAAACAAGAATCACTCATTTTACTGACATCACATTGCTGAAATATCATTTGGAATCAATGAAGGAGTCTATCTCTTCATTCACACCTTGAGAAATTACAATAATTGAAGTACAGGTTCAAACTCATATTTAATTCTGTATGCTAACAAAACCAGTGCTGAATATGAATATGAATGAACACGACAGGCTCAGAGCTATGCTTGGCTCATGTCCCACATGGGGTCCCACCAGAAATAGGGCTGCTGATTGGTTAAGCTTATCAAGTGAGGCTGATGATTTGGTTATTTGGGTTATGTGTTATATAGCCTGATCTTTGATTGTTGTTGTGTGGATGACTGGTGAAAGTAAATGTTTGCAATTGTGTTATTAATTTACTTCCTTTTTATCATTAAGTTACTTACAATCATGTTCAATTTACAAGAACCACCACAAATAAATAAGTAATAAATAAGTAGGCAATGGTGTAACGTTGCTGGCAAGGACGAAGACGATGGAGTGACGAACCCAAGCACAGTTTATTAAACAAAAGTGAGATCCAAGAACCATAACTAGAAACATGAAACATAAGCATGAAAATGACTAAACTAGACTTGACACAAACAAAACATGACTTGACTACATCTTGACTTGGCTTGACTTGACTTGACTTGACTTGACTTAAACAAAACAAAACTACAACAAAGTTACATTAACAATACTCCACAAAGGACAATGGCAAACATGAGGGCTAAAATACATTGACATGGGTAACAAGTTAACAAGACCACCAATGAGAATACAAGACTGAAAACAATATAACATGACAATGAAACATGAACCAATAACAAGACAAGACTAATAAACAAAGGAGCCAATGAGAAAAAAACACATAAAACATGGTGGGAACAGGATAATCACATGACTAGACAAGGAAGTGAACAAATTTCAAAATAAAGGACCTGAAGACATGAACAGGACTAACTTTTCAAAATAAAATACACGAAAAACAGGACCCAACAGAATAAACATGACATATCCCCTCCTCTAAGGGCGGCTCCCGACGGCCCAACACATGAACAAAAACAGAATAAACATGACATAAGTCCAGTGATCTGTAGGGAGATGGGGGGAGGTGTCTTGAGGGGTGGGGTGTGGCGAGATCGGCATAGGGCATGAGATCAAGGCAGAGTCCGGAGGTGGGTTGGCATGAGATGCTTGAGGGGTGGAGCCAAGGTGGAGTCATAGGGATGGAGGTGGGCCTGGACCGTGGAGCAGAGGCTGGCCTGGACCGTGGCGCAGAGGCGGACCTGGACCGATGCGTGTTTTCATCTGCTGAATGTGAAGCTAAACACTGTTAAAGTGTGATGAGACTCAGGCTGCGTGCAAGCCATTTGTGCATCATGAGCCAGCAGCACTTCTCTTTGAATTAATCGCGGAAGTAAATGCGCCCGCTTTGCTTCGGTCAGACTGTGCGCATGTTTCTTTTTGCTTTCAGAACAACACGTCATGTAATAAGGAAAACACCACTATTAATTCTTCATCGGCACAGCCATTGATTTGTAATTTAAAAAATGGCACTCCATGTCAAAAAGGTTGCCGATCCCTGGTGTAATATCTTGTTGAGTCCAATTTGTGTATTATATAATTTAGTGCCTTGCAGATATAACTTTCTAGATACAATGTTAAATATTTCCACTTTGAAGTATTTTAATGTTACACTGTAAAAACGACAATGTACTTTTCTTTCAGTTGATGAAAAACTGCCGTGTCTGCAACACCGGATAATGAGTCTTAAAGCTGAGGCATCTTCCAATTTCTTTGCGCATCGGCCAAATATATGAAATATTATGTATGATTTCCAAAAAAGTGTCGGGACGAACACAGAAAGTGAGCGGGAGGCGTCCCAATTTTTAGTTTCTACGCCACAGCTTAAAATAGGCTGGCTTTATAGCAAGTGTTATGTCGGTAGCCAAGTGAGCAGCAATACAGCAGACCCAAAATTAAGGGGACATTATTTAATTAATCAACTATTATTGAAAAAGATTTTGATAAAGAAAATGAAAAGCGTTCATATAGCATGATATTATTAATTTACTGGTCAACTGTTGAAATTTAAAATGTCCTCGCGAGACCAGTTTTAACCCAACTGGGTGCGTTATTATACAAACAACCCAATAAACATTAGGAATAACCCAACAGAATGATCCAATATGTTTAACCCAGCTATTAGGTAAAATAAATAACCCAACGTTTTTTGGAGTGTAATCACCGTAATGGTGACTTCAAACAAAACACAACTATTGACAAAACAACAACACTAAAAAAAAACTAAGACCTCTATTAATTCTGAATAAAAACTTTTGTACATGTCCCCATAAATCCCCAAGGCATTGCCTAAGCACATATACTTATTCCAGTGCAAAGGCTTATGAGTAATTCACCATTGCATCCCACAATGCAGTGCTATACTGTTATTTTACACTATACATTATTTATTTAATAATATTTTTCATAAAAAAATATACTGTTGAATCATAGCAACATTTTACATTGAATATTCTTTGCTCCAAATGTTTATTTGTACTTTTTTAACTCGACTTTAACTCGACTTAGACAAGTAAAGGCTGGTTTGTGATGAACAGGAACAGAGAAGGGAGGAAGGAACATTGTGAACACTAACCATGTGATTTGAACCATGGGGGGTTTTAAAATATATGGTTCAAAATATCATGAGCTTTCACTAAGATGGTATAATGATTTTGAATGTTCATTTTCCCACAATACCTAGCTAATAACAGCTATTTTATAAAACTAGTCACTTCTCAGTGAGCCTGCTCTTGATCTCCCAGAATACAAATTTTTTTACATCAAACTATTGTATTTAAGAATGACAGTGGACTGCTGTAGAAATTTGGCTTTAAATTTACTGAAATGTTTTGCAGTGTATGCATGAATTGTACATGAACAGTATGATTTATTAATGCATGGTATCTAGCAAATTATTAATTAATTAGCATAAAACAAACAGAAAAGAGGCATTAGCTTTACGTCGGTTTACTCAAAGGCTATCTGTTATAACAAATTTATAGGCATATTATTGCAATAAAGCATTGAAATTTAAAGGTTTTTACATTTTTATAAACTATTATTTTCCATTGTCTTTTATGCCAACATGCCACTTCTAACGTCACATGTCGGCAACTGGAATTCTATCATCGAGTTTCCAACTGGTGAATATGACTAGTCATTCATGTGCTCGGTACTCATAATTACAATAAGTGGTCGAACAATATATCACCGAGGCGATAAATCGGCTGATATTTTAACTTTTTAATTATCCTCTTTGGCTTATTTGTTTCTTGAGGGCACTGAGAATCACCTGCTTGCATGTGAAGCAACTAAGATATGTAAACGACCAATCACAGTTTGTTTTGTTGTTATGTGCCAGTATGTTACTACAATAATAGTCTGCATATCAGAGCCGCAGCAGACTCGTTTGAGCTCATAATGTTAAAGTGCTCTCCTGTTTCATTCTCCCTCTCTCTCCTCAACAGCTCCCTTTAACTTTTAACTGTCTTGTCTAATGATTAAAAAGGCAAATATCAATAAAACTAATATCATATACCATCTGCAAATATGTGCATATCTTGTTTAAACAGATGTAATAAACCTCACAAAACTAGAGCAGATCCAGCATCCGGTGGTGTGCTCATAATCTTCCTCTGAAGCATGTATTCTAACAGTTTCTCTCAACAGTTCTCTGTAACTTTTCTAATGATAAAAGGCAAATATCAATAAAACTTCTATTATATACCATCTGCAAATATGCAGATATCTCATTTGAAAAGATAAAATCTTTCACAAACCTCACGAAAATCCAGCGTTTTCTTCCCGTCGAGCACTCATCAAATATCATCATTCTGAAGTGTGTATTCTATCAGCCAGAATCTTCAGGATCAAAATCTCCTCTTATTCACAAATCATGATAGTCACTCCATGACAATCCAAGCAGGCCAGATCCCGGCCATTTAAACTGTCAGTAGATCGTGCTAAATAAGTGCTAAATAAGAGTTTATTACTTTCTTTAGCAATTTTGTGTTTGCTACTTACTATATTAAATTGTGTGATTTATCTGCATTGTATCGGCCTATCGGCCACCCTGCTCTCTGGATATTGGCATCGTTTATTAAAAACCCACACCAGTTGACCACTAATTATGATATTTCTGACTCCACTTGAAGGCCACATTTTGTTCTTGTTTCTTATTCATCTTCTTTGGACTTGCACAATTGGTGCTTTGCTGAAAAAGTGCTGAACTTTCTAAGATATCAGGCTTATCTGTTAGCTTGATAGTTAACTGATTAACCTGTGAATTAGCATGCTAATTAGCAAGCAATAGTTTGAAGCGTTAGCTTTTATATTTAACTGAATATTCTTGCTAATAAGTACGCAAATTAGCAATCTAATCGGTTAACTATCAAGCTAACTGATTAGCCTGATAGTTAAGGAAGTTGTGTAAAGCACTGAAGTCTAATGAATATAAGTTGGAAACAAGTGAGTTAAAGATCGCAATATTTCAGTTTTAAATTGCAGTACATTTAAAATCACAATATTGTACTGCGGCTATCCTTATGTTTAGAACGTTTTTTAAGCGATTTCAATTATGGGGATGCTAGAAATGTCCTCATAAACCACATTTATAGCATAATACCCTTGTAAATACTACAGATGGACTAATCTGATAGGCTCTGATACTGAAGCTTTTAGACGGATGGGGTATCGGTCCTATGAGCCCAATCCAAATCCTATACTGTGTGTTAGTCATATTCGTTACTGTCAAGCTCAAAAAAATGACATACAATTTTTTATTTATGCAAAGCCACTTGAAGACATGCAATAGCTCTGTGAATCACAAAAGGCTGTTTTTAATAAATAAATATATAATATGCACGTGTAGTTCCAGCTTGTCGGTGATTGGTGCTACTCTATTTACACACACGTGGCCATTTTTAGCCTTCACGCGGTGCGCAATATTTGAACGCTACTCACGAATAACAACTCAGATGTAGATGCTCAATAGTTCGGTTCACTTATGATATGCATTTAGAACGGCACTGGAGGTGCTTTTTATTTTGCCATAATATGAATAAGAAGCAAATTAAACTACTGTGAACTTGCCTACAAACAGACACACTGAAAGGACATCCTGGAGCATTCAGAATGTCAAAATAAAAGTGTGAGGGTTTAAAAGTTAAAGGTGCACGATTGAGATATTTTACTATTATAATATATTATTATATGTTTACAAATGATAATAATATTTAAGTTGAATGGGCTCCAATAAATAGCTGTGTGAATGAAAAACGAGCTGATATCTTATAATTAAATTGAACAAAATCTTTAAAGTCCTATCATTATGAGGACTTTCTATAGACATAATGATTTGTATAATGTACAAACTATAGATTCTATCCACTAAACCCAACACAACACCTAAACCTAACCCTCACAGAAAACTTTCTGCATTTTTACATTTTCAATATAACATCGTTTAATATGTTTTTTTTTAACGCTATTTAAATTATGGGGACACTAGAAATGTCCTCATAAACCATATTTATAGCATAATACCCTTGTAAATACCTGTTTGTAACCAAAAAAATTGTCCTCGTAAACCACATAAACACACACACACACACACACACACACACACACTTATTGGCCAGGCCATGATAATCAGGTTAATTATGCCTGTGGGAGATGTAATTGTTCTCGTAATGGGGAGAAATAGCAAGAGATTACTCGTTCTTTGGCTCCGTTGGTGGGTAATGTACTCCTCAATATTGCCGGAGGCTGTCAGAGCCACATAATTTAAATGTTAACATTCATGTCCCTTAAATATTACCATAGATTAATACATTGTTGTAGTAGCCCCATTAATTGATCTCCAATAATAGTGGGTGCAAACGGGTGACATTCATCCAAGGGATTGTGTTGTCCAGACATCACTGTGTGTTAACTGCACGTATACAAGGTAAACTGTTTACACAATAGTTGTTGCTTCTGCAACAAATGGACAGGGATGACAATGGTTGAATAGATGTTTATAGTTATTCAGCAGTGGCATGATTGCTGTTCAGATGCAGTCAGCTTGTGCTGTTTGTGCCCTTACCTAGGGCTGCTCGATTATGGCAAAAATCATAATCACAATTTGTTTGGTCAATGTTGAGATCACGATTATTTTACATGATTACTCGTTGACTTGAAACATCAACTTTTTAAAAAACTTGTCTTTTTAACAATGAATTTCCTTGAACTTGAAATGTAAACTGCATTGGTTAGGGGAGGAGGCTATTGTCATATGATAAATATTTTATGCTATGTATGGTTGTCAATTAAAGGAAAGCCTCCATTGTCATCATTAATAGTGGGGGTGCTAACACTTCTATGTAATGAGACCTACTTTTTCATCATGTTATTGCAGCAAGATCTATAATGTACAATAAAGACTATATAATATCACAATACCAAAATGTTAGTAGTTGGTAGTGAAATTTGAAGATTCTCAATACCAACTAATAGAGGTGTGAATCTTCACTGGCCTCATGATTCGATTCAATTACGATTGAAAGGGTAATGATTAGATTATAAACCGATTCTCAATGCATCACGATGCAACTTGTCCTTCAAGATCTTACTTTTTTCAGTTTCTTCAAAATTTAGTTTGTACTATTTTTTCCCTTTCAGCTTTTATTTTACAGCTGTTTTAAAAATCAGAATGAGTCACATAAACTGGCCTTTTACCTTCAGTATGAGCTGTGAACAAAACATGGAACATCCACAAGATTAAATAAATGGTCCTATAGTTTAAAAGAGTATCTCAGTTTTTCAGTTTCTTTCTTTAGAATCTTAAAAGCACAAAATAAATATTGGCTCTCCATCAGAACACACTGAATACTATTACTTCGACTGATTACATTATTAAATTTAATTTTGTTTAAGCATTGTAAATCATTTAATAGTATTTAATTATTATTTAAATTTAATATTTGCCATGCTATTCATTTTCATTTTAACCACAAATGGAAGTTGCTGGTCCAGGATGAGAGATATATCTGCTTCTATGAGAGTGCAGCTGTCAGCTTCTCCTCTCCTCACCTGCACAGGTGATAGTAAAGTGGTTTAAATAGCACAGTTGTTGCTTCAGAAATTTATCAAGCGTCCCATATGCACTGTTCTATCTGTTTGCTCTGCGAGTAGAAGATAAAACCTTTATCATCAGGTGTGCACACTGGCCTGACAAACAAGTGACCGGCAATGACAAAGGCCAATGAAATGGAGAGCGAACAAGAGTAGAGAAAGTAGACAAAGTCTATATTAACTCAGATAAATGCTCTGTACTATTGTGGTGAGAAGAATACCACCTCAGAACGCTATTCTGAGATGCTGGTTGGCTCTGTTTTGGCGGCATGTAGGGGACCTACATAATATTAGGCAGGTGGTTTAAATGTTGTGGCTGATTGGGGTATTATAACTGTATAGTAAAATGTAATCCTCACTGTAGAAATAATGATAGTAATAATAACTATGGATGATTATGATTGTAATAATAATAAACATTCAGCAATATATCACAAGCAAGAGTTTGTCAATATATCACAATTTTGTACTGAATAAAAGTTTGTTAAAAAATGCAGTTGTATGCTGATAAGTAACCGTTCTTACTGTTAAAAGTTTTTTAATAAAATATTTTTGATTAGACACCATTTTGATAATGAAATTAAATTAAACTTTAAAACATGAATTCTAGCAAAAAAAATATAAAAAAGGAAAAAAGGATTTTCAAACCAATTTCAGTAGGGCCCTGCTTAAAAACAAACAAGTGTTAGATACACTTGAAGGAAACATGCATATCTTAATTTTAATTTATTATTTACATTGAAATTTAACTTTAAATAGGCTAAAGGAGTGTGTTCAATAGCACATTACCATATTAGCATATTTTTTTTGGTGGTATCGAAATTGGTATCAAGTACCGTGAAATTGCACTGGTGTCGGAACTGACTACTGGAATTTTAGTACCGTGACAACACTAATTACAATACATTAATACTTTTTAAAGCTACTAAAGTTATTTAGTCATAAGCAGTGAGTGTTTTCTTGTTTTCTTGTTATGGTTGTTTGATTATTATAAACAAACTAGACAGCAGCAGGTCTATTGGCTCACATTTATACTTACAAGTCCCACATTTGAATACAAATCCCCTAATTCATTTTAGACCTCACTCTCTGTGTTTACATGAATACCTCACCAATACAGGCATTTTGGTGGAATTTTTAAATGCATTTCAGGTGTACAGTAGCGTGAGCATTTTCAGAACACGCGCATGTTCAGCACACACACTTACGCTGCCTGTCAATCGAACAGGGTGCAGCTGTTACTAGATCACTAGCAAATTATAAAATTACTCACAGGTCCTAAACTGGCATTGCATTGCTGCAAGATGATTCTTGGACAAACAGAACATTTTAAGAATACAACATTTATTTAAATATAAATAGCCATTTGTAACATTCTAAATGTCTCTAAATCATCTCTAAATGTTAACATACTATACAATATAATGCAGCTAATATAATGCAGTATCATAGAGGCGGAATGTATCCTCTGTGATATTGCAGCAATTATCCAGATATGGAATGAGATTATTAAGCAAACTGTTATCAACTCCTACATGCCAACTGAATAAAATAAGGCAAAAATTTAAATTTCACACAGTGTTTGGTGAGAGATATGATTGATTCAAACACTAAAATTGGTTGTTCTGTATATGTATTACTGTATTACAGTTGTAATAATAAAGTCTTAATTAACATTATGGTTATTTAACATATTGAGATATTATTATGAAGTAAATTGTAGCATTTGTTTAAATTATGTTTTGTGATTTCTCATACATTCTTTATATAACATACATCCCTTGCACACTTTTGTCCTTTAGCGGGTGAGGCTTTTCAGACAGATAAACAGCAGCACAGGGCAGGGAGGTACAGTACAGCTCCGTGAGCGAGAGTGTTACCCACTAGGACAGTTTATTTCGAAGAAGAGGGGGAAATGGTTACAGAATTTAACGTGGGAGTACAATACCGAACTGATGCAGATTGATAGAAGCGGATAGCCCCTCTCTGCACGAGATGGTGCGAGGAACCGGTCGGCAGGAAAACAATTTAAGTCAAAAGAAGATTACAATGTATGTAATTGTGACTATATCAGATATTATTAATAAAACACAGGAACTTGTTGAATATTTAGAATTTGGGGGATATTTATGTCAAATTTTTTTTCAAAGACATTTTTCCCCCCGAATCCCAGATATTTCCAACACTATTGGCATTGTATCATTCTAATTATATAAAAAGTTTGTTTTAGACATATAGTTGCAAGTAAACTAGATATCCCCACATATGTGTCAGACTACATTTTGTTAATGTTTGACACAGTTAAAACATTGCCTACCTAAAAAACAAGTGAAGTTTGATCAGTGGTTACACGTGTTCAGACGGTTCACTCATACCAGAATGAATGGCTCCTTTCAAGAATAAAATTAAATATGCAGAATATCACAGTATGACAGTTCTTCTATAGTGACAGGGCAGAAAATCTTGGAGAAGCTAGAGAAGAGAGGACAACGGCGGCAGTTATGCAAGTTGCTGTGCTTATGATACTGTGCCTAGTGGGCTTCTGTCGTGATGCGCACATCGCGTTTTAGTTTATAAAAAGGTTTAGTGCTTAGAACTTTCTTCTTCCTAAAAATTCTGGAATATTATGTATTTTTTTTATACTTTGTAATTGTGGTGAAAAGTAACTGTAGTGAAGTTAAAAATAAAAGTAAACGTAATATTATTTATTTATACTTAAAAAAGTTGAAAACATTGAAAAATTTACTCAAATACTGTTACGAAAGTAGTTGTAATTTGTTACTTTCCACCTCTGCCAAGTACATAATGTAAAGTGTATATTAGTGTTGTAGTGTACATTGTAGTGTAATTACATGAGGGAATTTACTAAGAATTAATTGCGCCTGGTAAAAGCTCTGTTTATTTGCATGCACTTTTTGCACAGGCTTAGTGCCCGATTCACTAAAGAGTCATTTCAGTGCTGATTGCACCTTATTAAGTTAGATTGTGAGTGGTTAGTGAATAAGACGCATGTTTTTGTGTTGAAATACTGTGAAAAAATGCCACAACTCTTTATGTATTTCGTTCAACAGTGTTGTTGTTTAGTACATCATTTAATACACACATGAAACAGAAGTACAGTCCAGCTGCTTATAAGCTTGCCACCCATTTATATCATGGTAAGCTGTTTGCTGCCTGTATTCACATAAAATTACAAGGTCAATTAAGCCCAATAGACAAACTGATTTTTTTAGGGGAAGTAATTAATTGTAATCTGATGGCAGGTGGTGTGGGCTGGCATGACCTAGGTACATTGTGGGAGAACTTGTGCTCATGATAAGAGCTCAGAGCATGTCTGCAGAGGAAACCTCTCAATCTATATTTCTCTGCTGTTGTTTAGACACAACCAACATGTCTGCATGGAATGATGATTCAAACAAAAGAAATAGCCCATTATGCAGCCTTAATGATGTTACTGTTGTCAGGGGCAATGGATCTTGGGTAATGATGTTGTATTTGCATCCTTCTTCATGTTCTATTTGGTTCACTGGTGTCTGATGTGAGTGCTTGTGTGTGTGGGGGGGAGGGTCAAGCATTGGGTAGGAAAGCTCAGCATAAACCGCTTGAGGGGTGACATGGTGTTCTGGGTTCACGTGTGGTTAGAGGTCCACCGGGTTCATGTCAGTTATTCAAGTAGGACTTTGGGTTTCGGTTTGTAATTCGTGAAAAAAATATACAGGACTTCCAAAATTGTTGCACCCATGCGTTAGGGGCCATTCACACCGAAAGTGTTTTTGCGTGCATCTTCTCTGTTTTTCCATTGTTTTCCCATGTAAACAAACGCTGGGCGAATGTCCTTGACTGCTGCACCGTGTCTCGCTGTTTCCTCAGTGTCTCACGCAGGACTGGCACATTTTTAAACACAGTGTCAAGTTACAAATAAATTCAGGTCTCAAAAACGCACATTGAGACACCTGCGTTCTGCTTCATTCGGTGCGCTGTGTCTAGCACAGTTGTCACAAATATTTAACATTTTGAACATTTTCAGGTTGCAAAGAGGTGACTGTTACAATGTTTAACATTATTCCAGATTGTTCTGCACCAAAGTTTCAGCACTTCAGAAACGACAATGTTTTTTTTCCCTTCTGTTCTAGTGTGCTGAAGGGGTGCCGTGTCTTGTATGTTTACTGTTACAGGTACGAATGCTGCCTACAATACTTACATAAAATACAACCTTTGCAACAAGAAAAATACACTGCAGCATTAGAAAATAAACTCCAGATGAAAGTAAATAAAAGTAAATATATTACTATTGTATACAACAAATCCTCAAAGTAATAATACTTTATCATACTGTATTATAATGAAAAACTGGACAACAACGAATAATTGTTTGGTTATAATAATAACAAATAACATGTAACTAGGCAATCGAGGAATGAGGATCTAAACGCAGCTTTAATAAAAAAAAAGATAAACAAAGTATTCAGGAACAAAACTCAGAAACAAAAAGTAGAAACAAAATTCAGGAACAAAACACAGGGAACCTGTACTGAGCATAATAACACATGCGAAGACTGACAAAGAAACCAGGGGAAACAAGGGCTGAAATACACAAGGGAAAACAAGGGAACGAGGAACACCTGGGGAAAACCAATCAAGAAATAAAACTACAAAGGACTACAAAACTAACACAGGAAACAGGAACAGTGAACTAAACAAGAATTTCAACATAAAAGTCAAGGCAAAAAGAGGGAATGTTTGACAGAGCCTCCCTTTAAGGAGCGGATTCCAGATGCTACAAAAAAAAAATTGTCCATAGGGTGTGGGGAGAAGGGGGAAACAGGCAGTTCAAGGGGGTACGAGGGGCAAGGGGAGTAGAGGAAAAAGGCAAAGTCAGTGAGGTTGGAGTCCAAAGTGGAGCTGGAGGGATGGAGAGAAAGGGCGACGCTGCAGGCATGGAGGACCAAGCTGGTCAGAGGTTCAGAGGGCTGAGGTGGAGCCCAAAGAGGCCAGAGTAGATCAGGCGGATAACCAGGAGACCAAAGAAACCAGAGCAGATCAGGTAGACGGCCAGGAGACCAAGGAGACCAGAGCAGATCTGGTGGACAGCCAGGAGACCAAGGAGACCATCTCAGGGTTAGGTACTGTGTCAGGAGACCTGGTAGATGGCCACAGGGCCAAGACGGCGTCAGGAGGTCTGGGAGGTGGCCGCAGGGCCAAGACAGGGTCAGAAGGACGGGGAGGCGGTCACAGGGTCAGGAGACCTGGGTCAAATGATGGAGCTGCTGGAGGAGGAGTCTCTGGGGGAGCAGATGAAGCTGGGAGGGCTTGACAAAGGCAGGCAGAGCCGGGAGGGGCTGAGCCATGGAAGGTGGAGCCGTGAGAGGCTCGAGGGGCAGAGCCATGGAAGGAAGAGCCATGGAAGGCTTGGAGCAAGGAGCCGGGGAAGACTTGGATGAGAGAACAAAAGATGGGATGGGGTTCCCACCATAATCCACCATGTAATGGGATCCGCAAAGTTCCAGAGCCTTCTCCACATATTCGCAGAGTGTCCAGTGAGGATTAGCAGGAGGCATCAGTTTCTTCACTGCATTATTCAGACCGGTCCAGAAGAAAACCCTCAGAGAGCGGTCTGAATAGTGAACTAAATTCGCTAGCTCCACTGAAAAGGTACAAGAAAGCTAAACTGTTTATCCAACCCTAAGGATAAGTACGGTTTAACAAGATAACTATTTTAATGTACGTTAAACTTGATCAGTTACTGTCTACCTGAAAGCATTTTTAGCATTGATTTAGCTAGTTATCTATAGCCATACATCCAAACAATATCTAACGTTATGTAGGTTCCAGTTTATAGGACTATATCACAGTGCACAGAAACGTTAATTTAACATGTGCACAAGCATGTACCACTACAAGTTAGACAAATTAATTTGTTGGTTTGTTTTTCTAAACGTTAACCTTACCTGTCGTTGTCCCAGTCATAGCGCCACTGCATTCATCAGTAGTTTTGAAGGAAGCTCTGTGGCAGGACACTAGGAGGATGACTGTACTGGCTCGGTCTTCTTGCAGTTGAAGACAGAGCAACTTTCTGCTCTTAAGTTTATTCCGTGCACTGTCAAGTGCTTCATCAGATTTGTCGTGTTGCCGGTCTTGGCAACAATTATCTTGTTGCAAATATTGCATTGCGCGCTGTTGGCATAGAGCTTAATGAAATGTAGCCACACTTTTCATCTTTTCCACATCTTTTACATACACACTACAGCCTCACGTGTGAGCCGCGTCTCTGGGCGTAACCGGTGTAAACTAGTGTTTTTTCTTGATGCCTAAACAGCCAATCACAGGCACTTTTAGATTTGGGCACATCTAGCATGCTACATGCTTATCACTGACGTTGACGAGATTAACCTAAAATGTATTGAACTCGATACCCAGCACTAGCAGTAACCCTGATAAGTCAGGTAAAGCAATATTTAGTGGTTTCAGGTAATGTGCTGGTGCAGTAACAACTCTGGGACAAAATCACTTCGTAATATAAAGCTCTGATAATACAAATCCAACACATCTTTGTAGTGATGTTAGTGTCCATGTTGTTTTCACATTCCGACTTAAAAGCACAACTCGGAAAATGAGACCATTTGAGGAGCTTGTGAATGCAGCAATTACACTTGCTCTGATGGCAGCAGGTACCTACCATTTGCTAGCTACATTAAACTTTCTTAAATTAAAATGCCTAAAGGTAAACGTTCTAAAGTTTCACAAGAAAGGATTCCGAGACCGCAACATGCAACAAATGTTTTACAACAATTGCGTGCAAAGGGGGAAACACATCATGCCTAATGAAACATTTAATAAACTTCAAAGCAGAGGGATGCACCGTGTTCGACAGCTTGCAGACATCAGCTGGCAGTGTGGGCGTCCCCGGCCCGAGTCAGACCAACCCTAGCAATGTGGAGACCATTGATTATGACAATAAGTCAGGAGAGGTGTCGTATTTTGCCAGAGAAGGCAAATATGGTCATATTTCTGCAAAAGAATTGCTGAAATTTTAAGCTGGTTTGTAGCATACCAAGAATACCGACTACTTTGCTGTTATTAGTACTGTAAATGTAAGGGTAAGCACTTTAACATTATGAGCTCAAACGAGTCTGCCGCGGCTCTGATATGCAAACTGTTTAAATGACACTGTTACACACTGGTCTATTATTGTAGTAACATGATGGCACGTAACAACAAAACAAATCGTGACTGGTCGTTTACATGTCTCATTCACTTCCCTTGTTTTCCTGTTTTGGTGGCATTTTCCAAACAGGAAAATTTATCGGCCTATGCAGATAAAGATTTAAAAAAAGTCAGAATAACGTCCAATATATCGGCCTCGTCATAGCTGTAGCCCATCCGACTCAAGGTTCGACGTGTTGTGCTTTCTGAGATGCTTTTCTGCTCACTACAATTGTACAGAGTGGTTATCGTAGCCTTTCTGTCAACTCGAACCAGTCTGGCCATTTTCCCTTAACCTCTCTCATCAACAAGGTGTTTCTGTCCACAGAACTGCTGCTCACTGGATGTAAACTTTAGAGACTGTTGTGCTTGAAAATCCCAGGAGTTACAGAAATACAGAAATACGCCTGTCTGGCGCCAACAATCTTGCCATGGTCTAAATAATAGTTTTCCCATTCTAATGGTTGATGTGAACATTAATTGAAACTCCTGACCCGTATCTGAATGATTTTATGCATTGCACTGCTGCCACATGATTGGGTTATTAGATAATCCCTTAACCCGTGAATAAGTAGGTGTAAAGGTGTTCTTTATAAAGTGCTCAGTGAGTGTATCTTCTACATTATAAATGATATAGCAAAATCTTGATAGTTTATAAGTTTCAACATTGGATCCCAGCCCAGTCCTATTCGTAGGTTCAGGACACGTTCACACTAATCAGTTTAAGCCTCACCCCCGTATTCAGTTTCGTTTTCCAAAGTATGTGGTTTTGGAGAGCGTTTCCGAAAGTCTGTTTTCAGTAGAGAAAAATGCTGCTCCAGTGTCAATGAGGAAACGCGGATCAATGCGGATTAGTGTGGAGTTGTCATTGAGACTGGTAGAAAGTGATGACTGCAGATAGTAGACTTGCGTTAAATTAAGATAGTTCTGCCAGCTCTTTTTAGTGATGAATAATTAGTGGTAGTTAAATGGTTGCACTCAGACTGCTTTAATACATCTGTCTTTATTGTACATGGCAACAAAGATAGATTTTGGTTGTGATTGAGCACAGAAGCCAAACCTTTCATTAATTCCTTAATTAGGAGTGGTACAGCTCCTCAGCCATGGATTTGTCAGATTTTTATAACCGCTGAAGAATAATAGTGGGAACAATAGGCAAATCGTCCCCCTCGTACCTCAGCTTGTTCAATGAAATTAATATGTGCAGCTCAAGGGCCCAACAGAGGTGACGTTAAAAGGACTATAGTTTTTATTTGATTAGATAGCCAAGTTCGTTGTGTTTTAGCGTGTTTGTGAATTATTCTTTTCAGACTTATCCACTGACACCAGTCAAGTGTTTTTACTAGACACTCTTTTTCATTCAAGATTAAATTCATCTCCTGATAAAAGACCAGGATTCGGCTTCCATCTCCCCGCAACCTCTCGTGCCATAAACTCAACAGCTCTTGAGCTGAGGTTGCAGCTGTCTGTTAGCTTTGACGTCTCCCTTTTACTTTTCGCCCATGGACATTTGTGAGGCGGTTGGCAGGATCTTGCCCGGTGAGAAGTGAGTGATGAAAAGCACAGAGCTTGCAGAATGTGAGAGGTGACACATCTGATAACCTATAAATAGTGTATCTGAGAGCACAAGCTAGCAGACACATGCTAAGGTGAGAGCGTCTTGTAGAGAGAAAGGACAAGTGAGATAAAAACAGAAGGACGAAGAAGGGATGGGCTTTTCTCGTTGAGGTGGGTGTCTTTGGGGACACCCTGGTCACATTTTTTTCAATCAACATTCTTTCTCCAGTTGCTCACGAGACACCAAACCACTAAAGCTGCGTACACACTGCCAGCGACTTTGTCGCTGCAGGTCGCCAGTGGCTGGCGGTGAAGTTGCTAGTGGGCGTTCCCACTACTGGTTGCCTAGTAACGTTTATAAATGACATTCACGGATGTCATTCCATTGCTGTTGACAGCGAATCGTTTTTCTTGCCGCTAAAAACAAACATTTTGGAGGGAAAAGACTAAATATAAATGGAATCAGTACATAAAATGCTTTATATCAAAGATGAATGAGAAACAAGGCGTGCTCTTTGCCATAGCGGCTGTTTATCTGCGGCGAAAACGCAAACGCCGGTCTGGGTCCACAAAACCATTCAATCTCGGAGTCAGACACCTTTCCACGCAGTATTTTTCTTAAAAATGTTTTTGTACGTGGGAAGAGACATATCATAGAGCACTGGAAAATTGCAAACAGCAATTAGCCTTTCATCCATCTTTCCGTTACTGCAGGAGCTGAGAGAGAGAGAAGGATCACGTGAGCTCTCCCGTCTTCTCTCCTATTGGCTGTCACTTCTGTAAGTCGCTCTTCATTTGAATAAAGTTGAACTTGTCTCAACTTTGTCGCGTCGCTGGACACTTCCACATCTAGTCGCCAATGGTCACGACAGCTCGTGTCGCCGGAAGTCGCTGTGCTCTCATAGAAAATGAATGGGATGGTGTCGCTGTCTCACGCGATGTCGCTGGCAGTGTGTACGCAGCTTACGGCTGCCTTCACACAGTCAGTGTTTGTGATTGACAACCGTATTTGCCTTCAGGTGTGACTCTTGAATTGTGGCTTGAAAACTGTAGAATAAATACAGTCAAGCCCCTATTTTATTCTCATGCAGACTGATCTCACTTTTAATTTGGCAACAGTAGGTTGAAAGTTCTGCTGCTGAAATCGGTTTGTGCTTCTTGAAATTCAAACCACTGCCCCCAAGTGACCGAAGCTGGAAGTGTTGTTGAACAGATGGGCATGTGTGAGCTCCAATTTTGGGTGGAATGTCCACAGAGTGGTGCCACAAGAGAGTTGTTTTTAGTTGTTTATGATTTAATACAGTTAACAGGAGCTCAGATTTTATTAACCATACACCCTAACCAAATCCGCAACCCTAAACAGTCAGTGGTGTAAAATACATGTTTTTAGAGAAAATGTAACCTCTGAATTGCATCATCATTGATTACACTATGTGAGCCAGTTATCAATTAATAGCACAACGAAGATACCCAACGTTACTATCAGTACGTGTACAGCGGTATGTGTAAAGCTGGCTGCTCATACACTGATAACACCTAATTTAAGCATAAGCATAATGTGCGCTCAGTGTTTGTAATAGATTACAGACAGCAGAGCGCACATTAAGCTTGCATGCATCACATGCAGACTATATATTTATATAATTGAATTACAGCCTATGTAAGGCACATTTAAGCCACATAGTGAACTGCTTATCCAGATGTGTGAAGCTCTTGCCAAAAACATACAAACTCAAATTGCTTTAATTGTTTTTCCACCAAAATAAAAGTTTAGTTAAACGACACGTGAAAATTAAGAAATTGTGACATATATATTAAGATTTTAGAGTTAAATGTAATATTCAATTTAGTTATAAATAATAATAATAAAATGATCATTACATTACATTTAAGCAATATCTCACATGCAAGAGTGATGTTGTACTGAATTAACATTTTTATCAATGCTTTCATTAATACTTTAATGCTCTGCTGTGCATTACTGTATTTGACCAAAAATATAAAAAAAATGACTCCAAAGTAGGTTTTAGGATTGTGATGTGAGGATCTATATAGAAGCACTTTATTTTGTAAAAACAATTTAATGGTATGTTGAAAAAAAATATTTTTTGTTTTTCAGTTGATTAAAATTATTTACAATTAATTAAAAAAAATTTATTGCATTTAAAAAACGGAATTCAGAAAAATAAAACGTAAAACACAAAATTAGGTAAAAAATAAAAATAAATGTATAAAAAAATAAACCGGCTTTTATAGGACTCTAGTCAATCTCCGGGTACGGAAACATTTGACGGCAACACAACAATTCTTCAAGTGATTATTATGTCAGCCTAATCTGAAGCCTTTATATTTTCATGAAGATGTTGTCTTCCATAACACTCCTTGTCTCACAGTTGGCACATCATTATTTTCTATACTACTTCCGATCACTGCACAAATGTATCTGTAAAATCGTGATTAACAGACAGCGGTTTCTGATCCTTCTTTTACTGTGTGAACACATCCTAAACGAACTAATTCAATAAAATATGTACTTGACTCTTGCTAGACACTGTAAATGTGTTTGTGGATGGGTGTGGGGCTGTTACTATAGCTCAGTGTGATGGTTTTATTGACCTCACCATGTAGATGTCACAGACAGGCTTCATACAAAATTATAGAGGCACCTAATGTTATTGCCATTTAGAAGGTTGTATTTTATCTGTCCATGGTGAGCCTGACATAATCCGGAGAAACCAGGCTGTCTCAGTGCCAGAAGCCAGATATTTGCCTTAGACCATGGTTTGGCAGTCTCTTACTCAAAGTAATCATAGCCAGAGGCAGAGGTCTGTGTAGTTGTGAGAATAAGGATTTTTATGTGGTTTTCCTTGTTGTCTTAATAAATAGGTTCACTGGGATTCACTGGTAAAAGAATACCTGTCTATGTGGAAATGGCAAACAACAGTCTTTTGTGAAGTTGAAGTGTTGCAATTAAAGAAGATGATGGTAGAAAAATGGAGGGAAAAAGAAAAACCCATTTGTGAAGCAAGAACCAATTCCTTTACCCATTGTCATCAACAATAGAATGGCGGTACCATTGAGACACTTTAAGCAGTGACGCATTTTTCATTGGCTAAAAGTACTTAATTGAGGCAAAGAGCTAACCTACCATCCAACCTTGCTTTTGAAATTACTTTAGACACAGAAGAGTTTGAACTCTTGACCTTGTCTTCGTTGAATAGATTCCGGTTATTCCGCCCAGGAGAAAAAAAAGAAAAAGACACCCACATGCATATGACAAGTCTGGAACTTGACAGTCTCAATTCTAAGAGGCTTACCATATTTTATCACAGGTTTCTCAATGTGTCTTCTCAACAGTCACAGGAATGATGATATTCTTATAGCTTTCCTCTTAAAAACAACTCTGGTTTAACTTGGATCATCACTTGTTTCTGTATACTACACTATGGGACAATAGCACGTGTGTTAAAGTTGTTTTATTCACTTGCTTTTTCCCAAAAGCAACAATGAAAAGGTCATTGAAGTCCCTTGTGAACTCTGCGAGCAACTTTATATATTCAACTGACTGCTGGAAAGTTACAAGAAAAGGGCAGAATCCACAGAACTGTTTGCTTTGGGTATTGTCTTTTCTTTTGAAATAGTAAGCAGCCCTGAGCTGTTACAGATACTGCTACCCTTTTCAGAGAAAAGATAGACATAAATGATGTGTCCTATGTGCTTCGCCAAGTGCATATCAATGCATCATTCGCTGTATCCATGCATTGCAAACTGCATAATTTGGATATAGCTCTATTTTTAATTACCAAAATCTAATCCATATCTAACCAATCGTAGGCAAGACCTAATCTTTCGGAATTTGTGCGGGCACCCTTGCTGTTTCCCAGTGGAAGACACAAATTACTTGAAAGACTGTGGGTTCACAGTTGTAATCACAATATTAAATGTTCCCTGTGATTAAATCAAATGCTTGTGATCCTCAGATACTTCATAGAACCACAGTAGAGTGAATAACCCACAGCCAAACTACAACTCTGGGGATCGTACTGCAGTGACATTACTTGTTTGTCCTGAAGGCACCTGGTCTTAAAGTAGAAACTAATTGACAGGGATGTCTGTAACCTTGCCTTTGGCTGGCTCAATTGCATTATATGGAAGCCTGCAACCATTCTGAATGGGGTAATTAATCTACTGCTTGTTTATTACACCCCTTTTGCCTTCTCATTATAAAAGGAGAAAAAGTATTGAGGCTATCTAAGGAAGTTGCTTAATTTCTCACATCTTTTACAGCTTTTACATAAAATCTTACTATTGTCATCAAACAGAATTACAAAAATATGACTGTTTTCAAACAGGTTTCCCCAAACACTGCACCTTCTGTGTTTGACTGGACCTACATATAGTCCCGCCCCAAACTCACACCATTGATTGTGCCTGATGTTTGAGTGTTTGACTGGTCGGGAACCTCAAAACAGTGCAAAGTTTGGAAAATATAACACAGACAAAGTGTTCAAACTCTTAAGAAAAAATAAATGGATTTATAGTTGTCTTTGCACAACAGAAGGAAGGATTTTAAGACACCTTTAATGTCTTAGTTATACTTGAGTTCCCCGTCTGTCGCTCACTTCGACGTCGTGTCGAAGAAGCGACACTAGGGGTCTCTCTTGAGCGCCGAAAGATACCTCTGATCTATGAAAAAAGGCCAATGAGAGTTGGCGAACAGTATTTGCATACGCCGCCTCTCTTCACTGCCGGCGTGCAGTTTGCCCCTGGGCGCTTCGACAGCAGAGTTAAAAGAGTTGAAAGAGTGATTCTCTCCGTAAAAAGTTTATTTCTCTGAAAGAGCATTACACAGCGGCGTTGAACGTCCTTTTCAGGACGCGTCTTTATAAAGATGTAATTTCCGCCCCTGTGTAGTTTCTGGATGCAGTGATTTCTCCCCACCTCTCTCGGTCATAAAACACTGTCTTGCATGGCTGCGATCACACGCAGGCAGCGTTTTATGAATGGTTCATGTTCTCAGTGCGAGAACATAGCCATGGCAACATTGCGGTCGTGTGGCTTTCTTTTGTAATGAGAGAAAGCCGTTTCAGCCGCCCCCCGCGCCTCGCCTCCTTCCTACGGGATTGACGCAGGCGCCGCGGGCGATGAACACGATTTGGGGACATTGACGGGCTCTGTTCGCCGGGTAAACCCCCTCGAACCTCCCGCCTCCCCGGCACGCTTGTTTGCTTCCGTCTGAGCCCGGGATGAGCATTCTCTCCAATGGTTCATCTTCTCAGTGTGAGAACATGGCCGTTATAGCATTGTGGTCGCACGGCTTTCTTTTGTAATGAGAGAAAGCCACTTCAGCCGCCCCCCGCGCCTCGCCTCCTTCCTACGGGATTGACGCAGACGCCATGGGCGATGAAGGCGATTCGGGGAATATGACGGGCTCTGTTCGCCGGGTAAACCCCCTCGAACCGCCCGCCTCCCCGGCACGCTTGCTTGCTTCAGAATTGGATGACATCACCGCTGCATCGGAGAGCGTTACAGCGGCATCGGATGCTGATCGCTCGCATGGGCCGCCACCTTCGGGTCTGCCACCCAGCCTGAGCCTGACGCACGGAGATCCGCTATGCTTTCCTGGGCTACGACGAGTTGAGCAAAGCCAAGGCTTCTTCGCACCTCCGCTCTCACTACCCTCGCGGTGGAACGGTCCCAGACCGCTTCCACTCTGCACGCCACGGCCCTTCCTGCAACCAACGCCAGGCCAAGGCGCTTCAAAACTTGCACCTTGGGTAGTCCTGTTCTTGATGTGCTGCAGGAACTGCGCTGGATGACCAACCGCACCCCCGGGCCACGGAGGTCAGAAGCGCTGGCACTCGACAGGCGATGGCCACCCCTTGTGGTCCAGAAACGCACCTGTGGACTGGACCTGGTCGAAATGTGGGAGGCAGACAAGGCACACCTTCTCCCACACCCCCATCTCCCAGCTCCGTCCATTCGGCGCCACCGTTGATGACTCTGCCCAGCAGTACTCAGCGGTGAGGCAGACGGAGGCCACTGCACATCCTGCCCCACCGCAAGCCTGCTGCCACGGGCCATGCCCCGTCTGCTCGCCGAGGGCGTCCTCCTGCGGCTATGAAACACCCTGCTCCGCCTCAACCCGGGCCCAGCTCTCAGCCCCAGCGTCGAGCACTCCGCAGGAAGCGGACGCCCCCGTCTCACGGACCCCCTTAAGGACCCGGAAGGCTCCCAGGCTGTCCGTAGACGCTCAACCCAGGGACCAAGATGTTAGCTCCGGAGGTGGTAAGACCACTCCGTCCCCGGTGGAGGGCCGGGAGGAGAATTTTTTGTTGAATTAGTTTTCACATTCTCATATTCTCTGTAACGAGCTATTTCCTTTTGTCTCTGGGTCACCTGGCCCGCAAATGCCGTTCCCACGATCCAGATCTCAGCAGTCCCGGCTTCCTGGACACGGACCACCCGTCTCCAGCCCCACGACTGCCCCCCCCGGCCGGCCGGTTCCGACCAGTCTAGAGGACGCCTACCCGAAACCTCCTCCTCAGTCGCTAACCCGCCCCCTGCCGGGTGTGCGGAGCAAGGTAAGTGCTTTGAGTCTTTCTCAGCACCCCAGCTGCGGGTCGCCCTGTCGCTGCCCAACGCTGCCCTGCCTGCTCCGCCCCGCTGCGAAGCCCTGCTGGGTACGTCAAAATGAATCGTCTCCTTGGTGCCCCTAGTGCAGAGGTTGGACGCATGGCTTTCACTTCCCAACCCGTCTCGCTGGCTGGCCCGGACCATCCGACTCGGTTACGCAATTCAGTTTGCCAGGCCCCCGCCCCCCCTTCATGGGCGTCCGCTTTTCTGCAGTATACTGCAAAAATGCCCAGTCCCTGCGCGCGGAAATCACGACTCTTCTGGCCAAAGACGCGATAGGGCCTGTCCCTCCAACCGAGATGAAGGAGGGTTTCTACAGCCTTACCTCATCGTACCCAAGGAAGGCGACGGCTTACAACCAATCTTGGACTTGCGAGTTTTCAACCAAGCGTTGCACAAACTCCCGTTCAAAATGCTCACGCTTAACCTGCGTCCGGCATTTAGATTTGGTCGCAGCGGTAGACCTGAAGGACGCGTACTTCCACGTCTCCATCCTGCCCTGACACCGCCCCTACCTGCGGTTTGCGTTCGGGGGCCAGGCGTATCAGTACAAAGTCCTCCCCTTCGGCCTGTCTCTGTCCCCTCGCGTCTTCACAAAAGTCGCAGAGGCAGCTCTTGCACCGCTCCGAGAAGCCGGCATCCGCATACTCAACTACCTCGACGACCGGCTCATTCTGGCCCACTCGCGAGAGTTACTATGCGCCCACAGAGACCAGGTGCTCAGGCACCTCAGCCGTCTGGGGCTTCAGGTCAACTGGGAAAAGAGCAAGCTCACCCCAGTTCAGAGCATCTCTTTTCTCGGGATGGAGTTAGACTCGGTCTCAATGACGGCACGTCTCACCAACGAGCGTGCCCAGTCAGTGTTGAACTGCCTCGCCGCCTTCAGGCCAGGTACAGCGGTCCCCTTAAAACTTTTCCAGAGGCTCCTGGGGCATATGGCGTCCTCCGCGGCGGTTGCGCCGCTGGGGTTGATGCATATGAGACCGCTCCAACACTGGCTCCAGACCCGAGTCCCGAGACGAGCATGGCGCCACGGCACGCACCGGGTAACAATCACCCCCGCCTGCCGTCAGACATTCAACCCCTGGACAGACCTCTGTTTCTTACGGGCTGGAGTGCCCACACAGCAGGTGTCCAGACGCGTCCTGGTCACGACCGACGCCTCCAGATTGGGTTGGAGCGCCGTTTGCAACGGGCACGCAGCCTCAGGCCATTGGAAAGGGGCCCAGCTGCGTTGGCACATCAACTGCCTCGAGTTGTTGACCGTCCTTTTGGCCCTGCGGAAGTTTCTCCCGTTAATTCGGGACGAACTTATCCCAGTCAGGTCGGACAGCACCACTGCGATCGCGTACATAAATCGTCAAGGCGGCGTACGCTCCCGTCACATGTCACAACTTGCCCGTCGTCTCATCTTTTGGAGCCAGCACCGACTCAAGTCGCTGCGTGCCACTCACATCCCCGGCAACCTCAATGTGATAGCGGATGCGCTGTCATGACAACGCTTGCCTGGCGGAGAGTGGAGGCTTCACCCCCACTCGGTTCAGCTGATTTGGGAACGGTTCGGCAAGGCCCAGGTAGACCCCTCTGCCTCCCGAGAGACCTCCCACTGCCCGCTCTGGTACGCCCGTTCAGAGGCTCCCCTCGGGGCAGATGCACTGGCACACAGCTGGCCGGTGGGGCTGCGCAAGTACGCATTCCCCCAGTGAGCCTTCTTGCACAGGTGCTGTGCAAGGTCAGGGAGGACGAGGAACAAGTCACTCTCGTGGCTCCTTACTGGCCCACCCGGGCCTGGTTCTTGGACCTCGTACTCCTCGCAGCAGCCCCTCCCTGGCGAATTCCCCTGAGGAAGGACCTTCTTTCTCAGGGACGGGGCACGCTCTGGCATCCGCACCCAGACCTTTGGAACCTCCACGTCTGGCCCCCGAACGGGACGCGGAAGATCTAGCTGGTCTACCACCCACGGTCGTAGCCACGATCAACCAAGCCAGAGCCCCTTCTACCAGGCAACTCTACGCCCTGAAATGGCGTCTGTTCGTGAATTGGTGTTCTTCCCGGGCAGAAGACCCACAGAGGTGCGCAGTTAGGTCTGTGCTCCTGTTCCTACAGGAGAGGTTGGAGGGGAGGCTGTCCCCATCCACCTTGAAGGTGTATGTTGCCACTATCTCAGCTCACCACGACCCAGTAGACAGCAAGTCTCTGGGTAAGCACGACTTAATCGTCAGGTTCCCAAGAGGTGCCCGGAGGTTAAACCCCTCCCGGCCAAACCTGTTCCCCTCCTGGGATCTCTCGGTGTTCCTCGCCGGTCTTCTGAGATCCCCCCCCGAGTCGCTAGAATCAGTTGGCTCAGGGCCCTCTCCTAAAAAGACGGCCCTGCTGATCGCGCTCACTTCCATCAAGAGGGTCGGGGACTTGCAAGCGTTCCCTACTAACGACACTTGCCTGGAGCTCGGTCCGGCAGATACTCATGTGATCCTAAGACCTCGACTGGGCTATGTGCCCATGGTTCCTACCACGCCCTCTGGAGATCAGGTAGTGAACCTACAAGCGCTGCCCCGGGAGGAGGCAGACCCAGCCCTCTCACTGTCGTGTCCGGTACGTGCCTTGCGTGCCTACCTGGAACGCACCCAGAGCTTCAGGCGCTCTGAGCAGCTCTTTGTCTGCTTTGGAGGACAGCAGAAAGGGAACGCTGTCTCCAAACAGAGGTGTCTCACTGGGTGGTGGATGCCATTCAGTTGGCCTATCACACCCAGGCCGTGCCCCCCCCTTTTTTTGCGGGTTCGAGCCCACTCTACTAGGAGCGTGGCATCCTCATGGGCACTGGCTAGGGGCACCTCCCTAGCAGACATTTGCAGAGCTGCGGGCTGGGCAGCACCTAACACCCTTACGATCTCAGGGTTGAGTCAGTCTCGACCCGTCCGAGCCCGTAGAACTCGGTACACGTCGACGATCTGACCGGGTGAATCGCTTGTTTCCAGCGCCGTTTCCCTCGATCGAGGTAAAACAGTGGAACTTCTTTCCCAGAGAACCTAGGTCCCTGGTTGATTCCTCGCTAGCCCTTCGGGCCCGCAGCAGTTCAGCGGAGGGACTTGCAGGTCCAGTCCACTACGGGTACCCCAGGCTACCCCCTACTGGAATAGGTGCTCCACAGATCAGGCCTCCTACGGGACTCCTCCTGTGTGTACTTCCGCGGTTCGGTCACCTTACGAGCTGACCCGCATCTCCCTTAGGCAGTCTTTGGCTGCCCTCCGGTCACCGTGTTGTAGCAACTCCCCCCCTCCTCGAGGCGGGATCTACCACCGCGCCATTCTTCCCACATGTGACCCAAGAGGCCATGTGATGTATTTCGCCACCTTTACCTCCCCTTTCGGGTGGGTGTGGCCTCCGCAGGGTCTTTTCCCCCTAAAAGAATAGGATTCGGGAATAAGACCCCCTTCCCTCGATGCGGTAAGGGCCCCGACTGCTCTTGCTCTATGCCGAGAAAACATAGAGAGAAAAGAGGCCCAGCCAGGCTTGGCCCGTTCCCTAGTTGGGAGCGTCACCTTGTTCCCCCCTAGGGTAACCAAAAGGATTCTGACGCTTTTGCGGGGCATTAGGGAAGAGTACGTGCAGCCTGAGCACAGTTGGTCGCTTGTGCACGTAGAAATACCTGCCCGCTTCTGAGTCAGCAGTACACGTACACGGCTCAGCGCATGGCGAGTTTTGAAGTGGACCCCTAGTGTCGCTGCTTCGACACGACGTCGAAGTGAGCGACAGACGGGGAACGTCTCGGTTACGTATGTAACCTCCGTTCCCTGATGGAGGGAACGAGACGTCGTGTCTTCCCGGCCACGTCGCTGAGCCGAGCTGCTGAGGTGCCCGGAACACTCCCGGCTCCTCAGAAAAATCCTGAATGAACGAGCGTATTTCTCTCGCCTTTATATCCGTATCCAGAGGCGGAGTATGCAAATACTGTTCGCCAACTCTCATTGGTCTTTTTTCATAGATCAGAGGTATCTTTCGGCGCTCAAGAGAGACCCCTAGTGTCGCTTCTTCGACACAACGTCTCGTTCCCTCCATCAGGGAACGGAGGTTACATACGTAACCGAGACGTTCAGAAAGAATCAATACATTTTGATAATTATATATTATTAATTAGGGCTGAATGATTAAACAAAATAAAATCTTAATAGAAATATCAATAGTGAATACAAAAACATAAGCTGACTTCTTTTTTCTTTGTATATGACACTCCAATAAAGCTACATATTGGATGTTGCACTCTTGGTGAATAGATATATTATGACCCTAGAGTTACCTGCCAGCCACTTGATTATATTCTCTACTCTTTTCAATTTTCTGTTGATTATTCAAGAGGAATTAATCCAAAAATGCTGAGTAAGGATTTCACAGTGCGGGAACTGATATCATGGTTTCGAAAGAAATGAAAAGATATGAGGCTGAGAACACAAATACAGTCATATTGTCTAGGAGGACTCAGTGCATATTGCAAACATCTCGCTGAAATGGCCTTGCAGTGCATGAACAGAAATGCAAAACAGTCAAAATAATTCATTTTTTTGTGCTGTTATCATCACTACATATTTTAAACATATCTCCATTTTATTGGAATGTTTTTGTGCTGGTCGGCAGCTGCGATGGGGATTCTTCATGTATATGTGATTGCATCATCAGTGGGTGGCATTCCCTAATAATTGTTCATTGTGTGCTCAGAAAAAGTTCACAAAAAATTTCCGTTATTTTCACAATTTGTTCTTGTCCTCACTGTAATGTTGAATTGTAATTATTTTAAATGAGGGAGTGCGTGCAAACAGTTAGTAATTACCATAATAAATGCCAGCCCTCTACAGCGTGAGTAAATCACTTGCATATGTGACCAAATTTCACTATGCAATAGGGGTGTAAACTGTATGTTTCATCATGATACAAACTTATATCGATTCTCTTAGCCAGCAATCCGATGTTTGCCAATACCTCAAAGTCTGCCTTGATGCGATTTCAATTCGATTTGATTCAGGAGCCTGCAATTGATATTATGATATTATGTGCCTATTTTACACAATCAATTACATTTATTATCCCACAAATGCAACCAAAATATTATTTAAATATTTTATTGAGCTCTCGGAAAAGTGCAAATCCAGTATCCATATTGGGACATCCATAACAAAATAAGATAACTCTGTTGTTTGAAAAAATTATATAGAAATATAAATAATAAAAAAATTAAGTCACAAATAGTACATTTGATCATCAATCATTTGATGAAAGCAAATTGCCTTGTGGAATGATGTAAACACTACAGTGACGATTTGTCAAAAATCCAGAATACTCACATACCCACGACTTGTTTCAAACAGGTTGGTAAATATGGGCTATCCATGTTTTTGTTTTCTTGGCAACAACTTCCAAAGTTGTATCGAAAAATTCTGTTACAGTTTACAGTAATAAATGTCATTGAGGGTGTTGATGTGAAGAAGTGGAAAGTCTTGTAATCGATATTGGTTCAGGTTAGGTGTTTTGTCTTTCCTTCATCAGCGTTGATCAGAATGGTGGAGCTCTCTGGCCATTTGACATGGCTGAATTGCTCCATAGACTTAAAATAGAAAATTCTCTTGTAGAATTCAAATGGGTCGTATACGCCACAATTTGAAGGGAAGCCTGAATTAATCGTGCATATTTAATTACCGGATTTCACAATTTGAGGGAACCCCAGTTGATGAGCGTGCACGTGTACTCCAGAATGCAACTTCAGGCTTCAGTCACTCTCTGCACATTCATATCCAACATGAGAAGCATATTTAAGCAAGATGAATTTCATAAGGTTGCATCGCCTGATGTATGGACATGGCTGGCAGTAGAGTGTCAAAATAAAGGTACATCTTAAACAAATATACAGTATATCAATGTTTAATTGTTGCATTGATGACTTCACATCATTGATTATTTGGTCAATGTATCGATCAAGATCAATGGATTGTAACACCCCTACTAGTAGTAGCCAGTATATATTCAGATATCACTCAGAAGTGACTGAGTTGTATTCGAGTAAAGAAGTAGTTTATCATGTGATCCTTTTACAGATTGTTGTTCATATCAGTTCAAACTCAACATAATTTATGAATGCACTGATTGATTGGCCACCGATCGTGATCTGACGATCTTTGTCTTAAATCTGTGTTTGAGTCACGATTTGCCGATCGTGCCTAGATTCAGGGACGATCTTATGTTATTTGCAGCAGGCAATAATTTCCCAAATTGATATATTATCATTTATTATTTCTACAGTGAATATAACATTTTATAATACAGTAGAATTATTTTTTAATTGCAATATCTTAAATTTCATTCATCTAGTTAAACTGAGCTTATATTTTGTCTTAAAACCAAATGAGGCACTTTGAATTTTGTATGTTTTAACTGTGAGAAAACATACAAGTTAATATAGGTTTTATGCACAAATACATGCTTACACACAGTTATATGCACAAATACATGCTTACACACAGTTAGTACATGCACAAACAGATGCGTACACACGGTCAGTGAATGTTAGTGAGAGTTTATGGCCTTGTGCATTCTTGTGTAGCAATACACTCTTGTTTAACACTGTTTTGGCTGGTGGCATGATCAAGGTACACAAGGTTCCCCCCATCCATTCTCTCCTTGGTACATCTGTCCATTCAGCCATACTCAATCAGATGTCAGGCAAATGTAGTCTAGAGCATTGAGCACCCTGATGAGCAACCCACTGCAGCTGTTTGCAGTTCCACACATGGCTTTGTGTTTACTCTTTACTTGGCTCCTCATTACTCAAAGCAACTACTACATATCCTTTCATTGGCACCAAAGATAACAACACTGGGCTTGTTTTGTTGGCCCCTCTTTACAATGTGCATATACTGGGAGCAAAACCATTTAAAAATTAAAATGCACTTGACTCGGATTACCCACCACAAAAAATAACATGCAAGTGACACTGACCTTACAGATGTTTTTTTATTTACTTTATTTCAAGATGATTGACCCCTAAAAATCTGCAATTTAAAAAAGTATCATTTGTTCTGGATGCTACAGTTCCTGTGAAATGTGAATGATTGTGGGGTATTATTAATACTTAAAAGTGCAGCAGCAAATTATGTTCCTACATGTCTTTGCTTTATGAAAAAAGAAAAAAAGAAAACGCCCTGTGGACAGACTGCAGATGCTCAACAGCTGTGAGAGACTATTAAAATAAAGTCAATCCCTTTGTGATTTTTTGTTCATGACTATCCACGGATACTGATTCCATTCAAGCATTAAGCATATTTTACAAAGCCTTTTGTGTCTCAATTTTAAATATTAATATTTATTTGTTTTGTAATACATTAGTAATTTCTGCTGATTGTATAATTCTGATCAGATTTATTATTAAAATTTTTTTTTTTTGCCATCAAGGCAACATTATTGCACTTCAAAAATCATTTTGTTAATCAAAACTTGGTTTTCCAATAAAAATATCTAAGCATACTTATAAACATAATATACAATATAGATTTATTCAAGAATATATCTTGAATTAAGCTTTTTTTTATTTTTATTTAATGGTCAAAAAGTTTTTCTTGTTTTTAGCACAAGTCTCTTTAAAGTTGAAATTTAAAGTCTTTAAAGATTTATTCTTAAATTAAAAAAAAAAAATTAGAATCAAAATAACAATTTGCAAATTAAATAAATAATAAAAAAAGTCAACTTAACTTTTTTTAATTATCTGAAAACTAGCCATACTATGTTATGCAATTTTTATTATCTAAGTCAGTTTATTTTGTTTTAAAGATGTTTAGAAATTTTTACTGGAAAACCATACAAAAATAATGATTACGGAAATTATTTTGTTTTTTAGCGTAAATGATTAACAATTTACATAATTTTACTAAGTACCCATCAACATTGTAAGGGATATATTTTTAAGAATGAAGAAGAATGCACAATCCTATTGTGCTAGGATTGCACCTACTACAGCATTATGTATTTGCATTTTTGATGCCACATCTGAGAACCGTTATTAACCTATGGTCTTTTACAGTGCAAGAAAGACTTTTGATTTGTGTTCTGCAAACTAAATTATGGTAGCCTATAATGTCAGTTGGGCATTCATGACATCAGAACTGAAATTCAAACACAGCAGTGTGTTGTCCGTATTTAGCAGTGAGTTTAATCACATGCTTCATTACTTGTGTTGCTTGTTGTGTATATTATCTCTAATGGTGCCAATCTGCATCACCCCAGTTTGAAAAGCAAAGATCCTCTGGAAACTAGCCAAATGATTTTATAATTAGACAATTGAATAAGGTTGAATTAGGAAATAAGTGTCAGGACAAGCAGATAATGGTCTTGCGTGGCTACATTTTCAGACACATAAGGACCATATCAAGTGCCATTTCTTAAGTTGCCGCTGTGAAGATTTTACTGCCCTAATAATTGGTCTGTTAAGTCACTCACTCATTGGAACTCAGTCATGCACTTCTGATCAATGAGTCTCGCATCAGAGAGAAGGGTCTCATTCTTGTTGATGACTCTGAGGTGTGACCTGTAGTGTCCAATTAAGGATGACGACTTATTATTGTGAGAGCATCCTTATCTTAATGCATTTATTGTAGATGACTGATAAAAGCTTTTTTGGAAACCTCTTCAAGTCTGAGGGTATGGGAAGGGATTGAATTGTTCTTTATGAGAAGATTTAGTGCATAGACTTTTGGCTAGTAGGCCACTTATGAATTTGCTTATGGGTACAGTAGTTGAGTTGAAAAACTTTTGCAAAGTTAACATATCCAGCAGTGTGACATGCTATAATCCATCTAAAACTATTATAAACAGCATTTTACTAATTTGTTTCTAATTATTATGCATGCAGTCTTTATGACTCCAAATAAAAAGAGACTACATGGACATTTTTGTACCATTAAATACTAATTTGTCACATGGCAGGACCTTTTAAAATGAACAAGGTAGGGCTGCACAATTAATCTAAATAAAATCGAAACCTCGATATTAAACTGGAAGGGCTGTGATTTAATTAAATAAATAAATATTCTGCTCCCTTCAAAGTTTATTTGCACTGCTTTGTCCAGTCTATATTAAGTTAGAGCAATGTTGGTGTTTTCAGAGCAGTTCTGCACTCCACAACTCCCTCTCATGCTTAGAGTAACAGAAGTGCTCAGAGTTCGGTTCCGTTTGCTTACGTGCTCTAAACACCTTATTTACACTAAACTGGCACATCCTGTGTGAAGCGTTTTTTAGTATTTTCTGTTATTTAGTATTCATCTCAGTCTCCGTAAGGCACAGGTATCATAATAATAAAATGGAATACAAGATGGGTTATAATTCAAACATCCCCGTGGAAACAAGTAAAAGCGGAACTAATTTTACCAACATCCAATAAAATGAAAAGGAAGTAACGTACATATAATAAATGTATATTAAATATTTAGTTACTATACTATAATGCATTACTAAATTAAGTATAATAAAATAATGAATAAAATAATGCAATGAAATGGTGACAAATTAACCAAAATTTTCACTTTAAATTGAATTACATCAATGGGAAATCAGTTCAAATTCAGTTTGACATTAAGCCTCATTCTTTAAGACTATCTTATATACAGTAAAGAATAATTTGTATGAGCCAACTAGTTTTTAAGGCCTAGAATAAAGAGTAACATTTATATTTAAAAATTATATTTTGTGTTTATTGCATTATTCAATCAACCAACATTTTTGGCAGCAAAAACTAGGCAACAACTATGGTTTGGTTAACAGTGACATTGAGCAGAAAGCTTACATATAACAAGTTTTGACAGAGCTGCTGATAAAAAGTTAAATGATCAGCATCGATTGATGAGATGAAAAGAAAATTGGAGATCGGTGTTGGATGTTAAAATCTTGATTGGAGCATCCCTAATATTCAAGTTGCCTGTGTTTCAAAAACTAATGATGATGATTAGTGGGCTGAGACCCTATCACAAAATAGACAAAAACAGGTACACGGCGGATGGTAACATTTGAATAAGAAGAAAAATTTGTTTCACTGTATATATATTTATTTGTTTGTGGTTGAACTGAAAAAAGGTTTCAGTTTTGTTCTTTTTAAGAGGGCTCAAGTGTGAAAACCCTAGCAGCCTTTTAGCAGTAGAACAGGTGAAAATGTTCCATCTTACCAAATTACCATCATAATCGCAGTTCAAATCACAATCACAATATTTTTCAAAATAATCACAATTAGATTTTTTGTCCAAATCGTGCAGCCCTAGAACAAGGCAATAAGGTTATTAAAAATGGTGAATAAAAAAGAAAGAAAGAAAATAAATGGAAGGCTATCACAGCAACTAATATATGTATAATATATATGTTTTTTTTTTTATATAAATTCTATAATTTTTTACTTAAAATCTTTGTTTATAAGAAAGCTCATGGACATGCTATGCATCAGTCACTCTTAAAATATAAAATGTATAAGCTTCACTTTTATGTCTTTTAAAACCTCTAAAAATTGGCCCCATTCACTTCCATTATAAAAGCCTTACTGTAATCTCCATTTTTGCTTTTTTTTTAAAGAAAAGGAGAAAATATTTTCTGTGGTAATTAACATTATGCCACATGCCGATTCCCCATTGGAAATGACTGACTTCCGGTCATTTGTAAGGCTTTTCAAGTATCACAGGTTACTGCCTTTGAATTGTGCTCTTCATGGACACAAGTCATCAGTACACAAGATACACACTGGTTATCCTGACCAAAAGCCTATTTGTTTCAGGCTGCTGGCTAATTGTACACTTTGAGAGTGTAATGAACAGTTCAGGGTAACTCTTACTGTTTGTGTTGCTATACAGTCCCAATATTACAGAACTGGCAGTCTAGTTTAATCAATAAGAGACTTTGGAGTGAACATAATTTCTGCTTATTGATGTTACTGGGAGAAGATAGTTGCTTGAATCACAGTGTTTCATTCATGTAGCAATGCACGCTTGATTATACTGACTCATTAACAAAGTTTTGGAAAACAAGGTTTTTAGAGCATGGCAGCAATTGAACAGTTCTTTGATAGTGTTACTCATAGTTGAGTTTTACTTTGTCATTTTCGTAGACAATCAAAAGATTGAGTGGATCAGAATACTTGCAAAAGCATATAAACAACAGCAACAGACATATCTAGCCAGCATAGACTATAATTTTGTGAACCATAATAAATAACGGAATACTGGTATGCATGATAACAGGAACATTGCAGCATGCGATTTATCCAACATTAGTCAAGGATTAATGTCTTGGAATTTATTTATTTAGGCAGTCAATTTGTTACAAAAGAAGTGCTTTGATTGTTGTTTAAAGCAGATTCATTTAGAGACATAGGCTTTGTTATCTTGCCAATTTCATTATATGAGTCCCTTTTCCACTGAAATTCACCCACGCATCACTCTGGCCACATTTAAGTGCAACCAAATAATCTGTTTATAATCCGACTGATAGCTCAATCAGATTGAAAAGCCTTCATGTAAACACAAGAATATTCTGATTGAGATGGATCCTAATGAAATTTCCATCCAAATGAAGGCCTGAAATAATCTGTTTAACAGAAAAATATCAGCCATGTAAACATTTGAATCTGACTACTTTCTCAATCATATTCAAAAATACCTTGCGCTCATGCGCAGAGATGTGGCGCATATGTATGTTTATGCATGAGACCCTTCGCATTGGGGTGCAAAAGATTACAAAACTCACAGTTCGGATTATATTACGGTTTTTGAGTCATGGATTGGATACATTTTTGGATCATCAAAAAAAAAAAAAATACGGTGATGGGGGCAAATATAACTTTGCTTTCCATTTATTACTTAAAGAACACTTTCTTCCTCACTTGGAGCCATGGACTGTAGAATCCTTGTTTTCAGAGGTTAAGATCATGGACACAGACAGTGCAGTTTCAGTGCTCAAGAGGGTTATATCTGTTTTGAGGGGTTTTAGCACCTGGAGGACCTCTTCTGCCATCATCAGCAGACAAGGTGACAATGCCTCTGATATTTTTTTTCGAAGTCTTTTCTGTCAGTGCAGAGTATACAGCTGCCAGCTGCTCAAGATAGTGCTCCAACATGTCATAAATGGAGTTCCATCTTGTTGTGACATCATGTATGAGCTTGTGGGCTGGTAGCTGTAGCATTTCTTGCTTGGTCTTAAGCAAATGAGCTGCTGTTGTGCTTCTGTGGAATAAGGAATCCACCTACCTGATCATACCCAAGGAAACGGTCCATCCATTTTGGGATGCTAAATTGATCACATGTGCAAAGCAAGCTATCTGTAGGCCAAGTCCAGCTTCTACCGCTGCATTTACTTGGTTCTTGGAATAATCTGTGGTGACTTGGATATTGCTATTGTGCCTCTCTATCTTCTACTCTGCTACTGCTCCTATCAATACCTGCGCTAGATTTGTGCCTGTGTGACTTTCATAGAGGGGGTGTGTCTGTAGCAACAGACTTTCATCTCCCACTCCTCTGTGATGTAGTGAGCAGCCACAGTCATTTAGCTTTCCGTGACCCTGGAGGTCCACCCATCTGTGGTGATTGCAATAGAGGATGCCTTGGATAATTCTGCAAAAATTTTGCAGAATTTTTTCCTGTTCATAAAGTTCTGGCATGATTTTCATACTGAAGTGGATGCGTGAGGGCATTTCGTAGCATGGCTCAAGCACTTTCACCATATTTTTAAACCCATTGTTTATAAACATCCCGATAGATTTAGTAAATGCTTTAGCCTGGTTTGATTCTGCTGCAAAGAGCTGCTTAAATGCCACGGAGAGAAGCTGTTGTTGTGTCTTGGCTCTCATCACTGGCACACCAGTGTGATGCCACTTCAGATGTATGGCCAAGCTCGATGTATTGCCACTTTTATATGGCTTTCTCGTGCCGCAATGTCTACATACCGTAACAGTTTTGTCCACCACCCTTCTTCCGTTATCATTGTATTTTATGTGGAAGCCAAAATGCTCCCATAAATGTGACTTGAATGATGTGGGAGGCTTTTCAAGTTCTTCTGCTCCTCCGCTAGCCATGATAACTCTTATTATCAACTGCTTAACATGCCCTGTTCACTTGAACACACGACTGCTTTGTCTGCACCTTTTAAGAAATTATTACTTTAAAAAGTAACATCGGCAGGAAAACTGTCTTTCATTCTATGATGGTTAAACTTTGCATGTGTGCTGAACTGTGCGGTGGGGTCCATATGGATCAAGGATCAACTACAATCCGTGACATCCCTACTCTTCACGGGAAGTAAAGAAAGGTCTGTGATTTTTGAGTAACATCCCGTCCGCAACTGTTGTTTAAAGTCCCAATTATTTTGTTCCCAATCCACATCTGTAAACTCCTTTAAGGACAACTCTAACCCACCTTTCTTTACATCATACTCACATTCAGAGATGCCTGCAGTTAGATTAGAGGTGGAAAGGGCATGAGAAAAATACATGGTCAAGTCAGACAGGGTATATTAGATGCTTCTAATTCTTCGTTAGCTGAGTAGAGTGAGTAACAGAAGACAAAATATGTTCTGGCATATTTATTTTAGATACCTCAACAAAGCAAAAACGCCTATTACGGACTTTGGTGCCATTCTCACTTTCTCAGTGTCACAGTTTGACTCCCTCATGTATTCCTAGGACTCTTATTTTGAAGTTTTCCCCTGGACTACATCTCCCATAGTTTACTGCCCTTATCACTTCCTTCTGCTCCTCATCATCCTCACCTGTATTCCATTCCCTCATTTAACTCCTTGTGTATATATACCCTCTAGTTTTGTTCCACTCCAGTATTTGTTATTAGAAGATTGAAAGTACTTACTCCTGCATCTCCTCCCTTTCTCTTCCACTCCAAGTACTCAATATTACACTCAGCCTTTATCCACTTCTTCAGAATTCATTGATTGATGCTCTTGTCATGTGCAGAAGTTTTGTTCGGAATACATGTTATGCACATGAAAATGTATATTTGTTTTCGGATTGCAAAATATAGTTGCCATATAAACAGTACATTGGGAATCTGCAATCAGTTTGAATTTACTTGGATTGACGAAAATTAGTGCATGTAAACCACTGACAGTGAGCCCGTTTACATGTACAGACCAGTTATATTTAATAAGCGGACAATGCGTTAGATCATGTGAATGCCTTCTCCATCACATCTGTTTACATTTTTACTTCAAAGGAAGAGCATAACCTGATTATTTCAAATCTCATGTAAACACATTTTTCTTATGTTGTCAGATTTTTTGAATTAGACGATTTTTGGTTGTTATTAGTTTGGTCATCCTGTCCTATCACTACTATTAAGCTTAGGGTTTTGTATATCAACATTTGAGGGGTAAAGACTAATTTTAACTACTCTTCTGCTAGCCTGCCCTGCACATCTTGGGTATATAATAAATATTTCTGCTGTCAGTTAAATATATGGCCCTCGGTTTCTGCCTTATTATGCCAAAGAGTCTCACCAGCACATTGTGCCAATCAGCACAAACCCAGATGGCAGTAAAAACGTCATTTCATTCCTTCTATGTTTGTTGACGTTTAGCTTGTTAGAGGAACCTCTGTATATAAGCCTCTTCAGACCTCTCTTTTTCTAGCCATTTTCCCTCATTGAAGGTATTTTTTCCTGGAAAATGTGCTCCATTTCCCGCCCCCTCTAAACCAGTAACTCTCTGCACTGTTGCTCTGGCATTCTGGCATATAGTGCATGAATCAACAGATGCCTGACAGCGCACCAATCAATCCATGAAGATGTGGCTTTCTATTTACAGAGGCATCTTGAAAGATCAATGCTTTTCTCTTCTTTCCATTTAAAAGGGTCTAAACAATCATTTGAAAAGCAATGGCTGAACATCGGTCCGTAACTCTTATAGAAAAGTTTAACGTTCCGAACAGACAATAAAGACAATATAAATTTTTTTCACGATTGGAAAAAAACAACTGTATTCAGCTGTTGAATACAATGATCACTCTTTGATTAGACACTTCTTTCCATTATTCTTCGAATTTGCATGTCTGGATGGCAAAGAGCGGAGAAGATTCATTTCATTTTTCATATCTTTTGTGATATCACTGACTCATCTAAAGAAAATCTTATAATGTTCAGGATTGCACACAATTATATGTGTTCTGGACTGGGGAGCCAAAATGTTAATGGTAATAATTCCACAGAACAGTCTTACTCTGACGTTGTTCCAAACCTATATGACATACTTTCTTTTGTGGAACACACACACAAAAAGACATTTTGAAGACTATTCAGGTCGCTTTTTTCCATGCAATTTCAAAGAATATAAACTGGAGCTTTTAAGGTTCAAAATAGACTCAAAGGCATAATTAAAGCATCATATAATAATCCATAAATTAGCTTACTGCAAGGAACAGATTGAAATGTAATATTTCCCTCCACGGAGCTGTTAACTGTGACTGGATTGTTGTGTCAGTGAGTTGAACTTGAGAACCGGATCAGTCTGATTTGTGAACACATCTTTTAGATCGGTTTTGTGATCCAGTTTTTGAGAAATTGATTCATTAAAATGATCTTACTCGAAACAGTGTCTCAATCACAAATATGATATCGCTACTTCACTTATAAACTGTTATGAATTTGCCAACGTCAACTAGGGCGTATAGTGTGAATGTCTAAATGAATATTTATTTACCGGTTTCCATTACAATGCAAGAAGACAAAGTCAAATGGAATATGTTTATGGAATATTAATGGTAATTTTCCATTCTTTTTAAAGCTTAAAAGCTTCAGGGCCTATTCGTCATACAGGTTTGTAACAACATGACAGTGAGTAAATAAAGACTGCATTTAAATGTTTGGGTGGAATTTTCCTTTACACCAGTCCTTCTTTTTCTTAAGAAAGGTTCCTTTGGGACCTGGGTAGCTCAGCGAGTATTGATGCTGACTACCACCCCTGGAGTTGCGAGTTCAAATACAGGGCATGCTGAGTGACTCCAACCAGGTCTCCTAAGCAAACAAATTCACCCGGTTGCAAGGGAGGGTAGAGTCACATGGGGTAACCTCCTCATGGTCGCGATTAGGGGTTCTCGCTCTCAATGGGACAGTGTTAAGTTGTGCGTGGATCACAGAGAGTAGCATGGGCCTCCACATGCTGTGACTCCCCTCGGTGTCATGCAGAGCGAGTCACATGATACAATGCACAGATTGACGGTCTCAGAAGTGGAGACTTGTCCTCTGGCACCCAGGAAAAATTAAAAATAGAAAGATTCCTTTGATAAACCAGCTGCATGTAATATCTTCTTGTGTTAGGGAGTTGCGGGATGTGATCTTTTCAGATTAATATTTAAGATTAAGTCGGATTTAATAATTTTTTTTTCTGACCTGAAAATGTGACGCAAATTCTCAATAAGATGTGCATTCTGTGCATTCTCTGTACGCACTTTTCACCCTAACGAGTGTCATTGAACCTCCCCTTGGATGGAGTTGCAGCTGCTGCGTCATGCACATACTTTAGAGTTGAGAACGTGTGAGATGGAGGCTAATGATTTTTGCCGTCAACACTTTATTCAAGTAAATCAGGTTTATTTTAATTAATCCAGAGAAATAAAAGTTTTAAATGTTTGGATATAAAACAGGTCAGCACTCCTAAGAACATGTAATATTTAATTTTTATTCGTTGTCATTTTCACATTAATGTGGAAAGATCGGAGTGACAGTTGTAAATCGGCACTTGCAGTACATGTAGAGGGAAAACCATCCAAAACACTTTGAAACCTGCAGATTTTTACCTCTAAAACATGGTATATACGTACATCAAGGCTGCATTATGGATTGAATTAAGATTGAAATTGTTATATTGCCTTAGACGATTACAAAACCAGAAAATATTTTGTTTTCATACTGCATTGACTGCTTCAGTCAGCGATGCGTGAGCTAGCGGCACTCTCTAGCAGCTGGGTGTAGAACACTCTGAGATGATTCAACAGTTAACATATTACAATATTAATAGCAAAACTTAGCAAAGTGATCCCTTTCCAAATGTTGGTAATAGATTTCATAACTTCTACACTCAGTTTAACTGAATATTTATTACATATATTACAACCTAAGATATTTATTGTGTACACAATCTAGTGTGTGTTTGTTTGGGGGTTTCGGGGTTGTTCGCTGTGCTACAGTCTTTGATCTGTACATGTTTCCTGATTTTTTGTCCTTTGCCGATCACATGCCTGGAGTGGGAATGAACCAGCACAGTCCTGACACTGATAGGTCCTGGATTTATAAGAAGGGTGTGCATTTCTACTCAGACAGAACAATCATTAGTGCTGGAACATTAAGCAACAGCGTGTTTTTTCTAATTAGTTTCACATGCAGCGGTCTGTTTTGTGCCACCTATTCTCCTTTGAATTTACGCCATACATTTGCAACAGCGGGGCATCTGTTTTTGATTCTTCTCCACTCGTGGCCCTCCGTGACCTGCCCTAGAGAGGATCAGGATTAAGATAAGACCCCCATTGTTCCCTCTCGCTTGGAACTTAATTCTCATTAATGTGTCCTGACTATCTGGAGTCATCGCTAGACTCTATTTCAATCAGCTGCATGGATTTACACACTGGGCTATCAGATATGCTTCCATGAGCAGGGCAATCACTTACGTGTAAGTGATTTGCACATACATGAAAACATCTTAGCTGAATGTTCCTGGCACGCTTTACTCATAACCTCAAGGAAAGGTGACTAATTTACAGCTTCACACGGTGGAAGTGACCTCGAGTTAATTAAATTATGCTATTTAACAGTATACACTCTATGGATTATACCAGTGTATTGAACACACCTAATGGGAAGTGTATTCACTTATTATTGGGGTCCAAATGTCTGAGACCACAGGTGAAAATACTTATATACATTTTTTTTTGTAGTTCCGTATTTTTTTTTTATCAGCTTTAGAATTTCAGCAAGAAGTTGAATATCTTGATAGTATTTCTTTTTACTTCATTTTTTTTTTTATTTTCTCAATTTTCTCCCCAATTTGGAATGCCCAATTCCCAATACACTCTAAGTGAGCACTCATTCTAAGTCCTCGTGGTGGCGTAGTGACTCAATCCGGGTGGCGGTGGACGAATCTCAGTTGCCTCTGCGTCTGAGAATGTCAACCTGCACATCTTATCACATGGCATGTTGAGCACGTTACTTCGGACACATAGCGCGTGTGGAGGCTTCACACCATCCACTGCGGCATCCACGCCTAACTCAACATACATCGGTGTGTTGAAAGCGTTGGTTTGATACAATCCAAAGATATTAATTAGCAAGTTAACCCTCTGGGTTCTGAGGGTATTTTGGGCCCTGGAGAAGTTTTGACATGCCTTGACATTTGTGCTTTTTTCAGTTGCTTAAAAACATATTAATATCTAAAGTCTGATAACACTGTATTCTGCAGAAAAAAGGGCTACAATAATATGTGAGCAACATGTATGTACAGGTTTGTATTTTTGAGAAAATAAAGTTTATGCATGGTTTTTGAAAAAACTAAAATTTTAAGTCACTGAAATAAGGTCATATAACACACACTAAACATTTGTCCACAAGACTTTTGAGAACTGGATCTTGTAGCCTAGAGTTTTTGCTACAAAATGATGTGAAAACCATCCTGATCACTCATTCATACAAAACAATATAGTAATTTAACTTTTGTAAGACAATTTTAGTGTTGAAAGGTAATATGGGAGGAGGCGTGAATGATCATGAATATGGATTGTAATTCACACCTGAGAGACAAAAGACCCCTTCCCTGTGCCTATCAATGAGGAATGTGACAGAAAGAGAATGAATGTGAGGAGACTTAAAATCAAGTTTTAAGTTAAAAGAAGTAATCTGACTATATATTTTATAAAGACTTTACTTAATTTTAGACCTACACTACCGTTAAAAGAAGTCTCTTCTGCTCACCAAGTCTGGATTTATTTGATCCAAAATACAGAAACAACATTGATATTCTGAACTCTTTTTACAATTTAAAAGAACAGTTTTCTATTTAAATATATTGTAAAATGCAATTTATTATCAAAGCACAAATGAGTAATGATTTTCAGCATCATTACTGCAGTCTTCAGTGTCACATGATCCTTCAGAAATCATAAGATGGTGATTTTCTAATATGGGCATATTTAAAGTGCATTTTACTCATTTAACCTGAAAAGATATTTGCAAGCACAAGCTTTGTTGATGATAATGAGGCAGCATAAACACTAGTTAAAATATAATATAAACATTCATATTATTTTTATATCATATTACATATCATATTTATATTATACAGCATACAATTGAAATACCTGCTTTAGCCGAAACAGCATTTAAATGTAATTAAAACTTGCTTATTAGGACATATTTCAAATTTCAATACTCTGAATCCTGGCTGGCAAGTCTAGAAACAGTCCCACTAGTAAAATATGTTCAAGTTTATATAAAATAACATGTCAACTAATGAAAACTAATTGACTTATCCAAAATTGAATCCTCGGCTGGATCAAATCTCTCTTCAAAATACAAATGTTCATCGGAGTCCCGCTCTGCTTCTGAATAAAATGTTAAATCTTCCTTAATATCCATGTTTTCTCGCTTGTGTATCGTTGCAAACGCACAGAAAAATGAATTAAATGTGTTTACATTTAACCTCACAGTCGGGGTGTGTACATTTACGTTGATCGCCTTAGCACATTAGCGTATGAATGGCGCACTCTGCTGGTGGGTGGGATCACATTACAGATAATTAGATAGAGCAGTAAAAACTGAACATCGCTTTGTTTCAAACAGATTGCATTGCATGAGAATATTTGTTTTAAATTTTAATTATTTTATTTAAAAGTAGACATTTTAAGCTTTCTTCAGACATATGTTTCATGTTTGTGTGATAAGTATTCGCCGAGTTTCAGTTCATTTTTGTGACGTGTTTCAGAAATATGCTCGTGAACACAGAGACTGCTGACAGCTCACCGTTTTCATTTGCTTTATTTAACAAAAGCACAATGTTTCATTGTTATTATGAGTGTACACAAATAAAAGTAGACCCTTTATAGTCTCTAATGATGTCTTACACTTATCTGTATACCCAAAAATTACGGAGTATTTTAAGTTGTTTCTGCTGTAATGACGAAAATATCCAGCAGGACGCGCCGGCGCATCCGTCAACCCCAGAGGGTTAACTGCATCTTCTTTTTGAATTTGCACAGTAATGAATTGTCCATACTACACAGGTGGAGATGTGTGAGATTGACTCATCTGGTGTGTTCTAAAAGTCTTTTAGGGATTGTAAGAAAGTCTCTCTTTTTCAATCATTTTCTCCTTAAATTCAATATAGAAAATGTTCCACCGAGGCCAGTGATTACTAATGGCAAAATGCCATAAAGTGGGCATATCTCAATTTCCTCATCCTGTAATAGAGTAAAATGTTGTACTATGCTGCTCAGTTATAGATGTTTAAGTTATAATTTGCATATCAGATTCCTTTATAGCTTACATGAACTGTTTGATCAGGTTGGTCTTTTTTTTATTGCAGATTTATCTGGCAGATGTAGTTTAACTAGGTGGAGAACAAGTCCTTGACATTTCACAAATGTTATATAAGATCCTGGATAATAGTATCTCTTTGAATGTAGTACAATACAAATCTTATATTTTATTACAATCTAGCCGCATTCCCTTAATTTATTTTTTTCAACTACTGTAATATTTCCCTTCCTTTACTATATACTTCACATTATTTCATTTATTTAATTATTTTCAGCAGGGCTACAGAAAAATATTTCTTTTTTATGCACACTACCAGTCAAAAGTTTGGATACACTTGACTGATTTTATGTTTTTCATGTTAAAAAACGTTTGATCTTAAGGCTTATGTTTAAATACTTGAAATAAGTGTTGATGGCAGACACAAACTTTGGATTTCTTAAAGCTAAAATTTTTATATAAAATGCTTGCTTTTTTAAATGGATGAGATAGTGAAGGAAAAATAGCCAGCTGGCCAGTATTAAAAGAAACTCTTTCAGGAAGCTACTGTTCAAAAAGCACCTGAAGATGGCATGTTGTTTCCATTAAATTCTAAACAAATCATTATCAAAGGAAAAAGATGATTTACTCTAGTCATCGCTGGATGATATATTGTGTATATGTATCTTTCACATACCCTATACAATGTATTTTCAGTTACAATATATCGATGCCTCAAAAATTTATTTATAAATTAATTTGGCAATCAATTATTGATATATCAGAATTTTAGGACATCCCTTGTGTCCAGAATTTTGACTGGTGGTGTTCCTGCCCAAAGATGTCCCATCGCTATGGAAATTGCTGAGGCGATAGAGTGGCAGGGATTCCTCATGACTGGCTTACTCAACCTGAAATACAGCCCACTGTATTTATTTTAGAAGCCTGACCTGAGCCAGGTATCACTAAGATTCGATCAGTACACAGCATGAAAAGCACTGCTTCACCTGAGCTGTTCCTATTAAATTCTAATGACTGCACATCAAAAGAAAATATCAGCCTCCATCAGTGCTGCATCAACGAAATTTCATGGAGCTTTAGTACACAGGGCTTCACTGCATAACACATCAGAAACACCTGAGAGACCGAATGTTTTGATTGGATCTTCAGAGAGGAAGTGATGTGTCCTGGTGGTCCTCCCAGAACAACTCTCAACACACGGTGTGGTCATGACTGATAAAATTGAGTCCTGATGGGCCCCCCTCGTCTGTCTGCGAGAGATTACCTCAGACAATCTTCATCAAAGCCCCTCGAACATGACCTCTCTACAAATCTTAAAGACCTCATGAAATCACCGGAGGAGTTCAGATTTATTTCTTGTGTTGTCATATTTTCTACTGAAACAGGAAGTTTGGGTGGGACATATATAAAGGCTGTATATAAGTATATAGACTGAATATTTTTAGATTATATTTTTCCTATATTTAGTCTTAGTTAGTCACAGCTATGAATTCTCATTCTAGAGAGGATTTGACCAGACAAAAATCTTAAAGGTGCCAAACTGAAATTTGATCCTCTGCCCCCAGTGGTCGAAGCTGGAAGTGTTATTGAACATTTTTTTATTTTATTTTTTTGTAGACACTGACATGCCTATGTTCTACACTACTTCCAATGGCTTAAACGATGAAATAAAACAGAAATTTCAGCACTTATTGCACAAAGCACCAAAGTCTGATAATAGTGAATGAGAAGCAAGGAAGTATAACGTTATCACTACATGCCTCCTAATTCCCATTTCTATTTAGGAGTACACTAGCGTGTAGATGGCCTCAAAGCTTACTCACAAGGACTAAAAGCCACAAAAACTCTTATTTTGTTTTCACAGGGTCTTTAAATCTGAAAGCAGCAGATGCAAACCTTCCCTCCAAAAGCCTGTTTGCCAAACATGCATAAACGTACACACACATGTGCACACCCACTCACAAGCACCTGTTAGACAATGGTGTCTTATTTCATGACGCTCTTTGAATTTTTAACCAGTCTCTGCAAAACACTCCAAAGATTGTTGAATAGCGACACAGCAGTGACATCGAAGATTAGACGTGTGGTGATGTGGCACGCAGATCAAAGCGTTTTAAATGATGGGGGATGTGCTGATACATGCTCAATAGCTCTTTTATGTGTGCTAACATTGGTATTCAGACAGAGACTGGGTCACCATTCAACTGCCAGTGTCTAAAGGTGGGGTGTGCACCTCACAACAAACTGATACGGTGTAGTGTTACATGGGTTGCTAGGAGGCAGGAGTGGACGAAGACAAAAAGAGAAGCCTGAACAACAATGGCATGCTTTCACCAGGACCGTAGACATTATAACTAGTCCACAATGGGACTGGCTAATGCTTTATTGAACTTTTATTATTAAACTGTTGGAAATGATTCAGGTTGACTTGTGTGTAGTTGGTTTGGCCTGATTATTTTGTCTACACAGTAAATAGAGGAAAAAGTATGATGTCTATTTTAGTGTTGTCATAGAACCAACATTTCAGTAGTCGGTACCGATACCAGTGAATTATCACGGTTCTCAATACCAATTTCAGTACCACAGCATAAATATGATAATATGACAATGTGATATTGAACACACCCTTTTAGCCTATTTAAAGTCACATTTCAATGTAAATAATGAATTAAAAGAAATATATGTTTCCATCAAGTGTTTTTCAATCAAGAATGCATTGCTTAATTGTTTTTTTAAGTAGCGCCCTACTGAAATCTGTTTTATTCTTTACCAAATCATGTTTTGTTATTATTATTTTTTTTCCCAGAACTTTTAGTTTTAGATTAATTTCATCATCAAAATGTTGTCTAATAAATTCATTTTAAAATATTTTAACAAGTGAAAATAGAACTTTTCAACATGTCATCGCACTTTACTGCTAAACTTTTATTCAACAGCAGTCTTGGTTATGATATATTGCTTCATTATTATCATTATTATCATTATTATTATTATTATTATTATTATTATATTTACAGTAAATATTACATTTAACTATACAGTTGTAATATATTTCTGTCACAATTTCTTCAACTGCAGGGCTGTAGCTTATGTTTTAAAACATGCTTTTATTATGAAGTGTATTTTGGCCAGAATCTTCACTTTCCGAGTAAACAGTTTGCAACAATTTTAAGTCACGTCTGAAATCTCATTTGTTTATACTGGCCTTTGAGTCTGACAAATAAAATGTAGGTCACAGTTCTGGAATGTTTATATTTTGTTTTAGATTGCTGTTATTTGTGTATGTGGTATTTTTTAAAAGTTATGTTTTAAATTTTATTACTAAGAAGCTTTTTGGTCAACTCTGTTGTTTTAAATGCTTTATAAATAAAGTAGAGTTGTGATTAAAGTGAAAATGCTGTGGTTTAATTCTATAAATATATCATTCACATGTGCTGCGTGGTTCACAGTAGGTTAGTGCTCTGCTTTGTCATCTGATACAACGAGAGAAACATGAATGATTCTCAATATGTATGAGTGGTCGTACTTTTGCTTTCATACAAAGTACGCAGCTCTTCCACACTAAGATTGCAGCCATTAGGGGTTTAATAAATCACACTAGGGCATTTCATGATTTTTATTTGATTAATTGTCAATTTCAGTGTAAGAAGTAACAGAGGATGTACTCAAAATGAGCATTTTAAACTATTCGTGTGTCAGTCACACTGTGCGCTTGCATCGGATTGAGTCGGTGCTCTGTACTACCGGTACTGCAGAAAAACGAGTTAAATTTTTTTATTTTAGTATCGACTTGGTACTGAAGAACCAATTCTTTTGACAACAGTAGTCTATGTCAATGTTGTATAACACTTTTTTGAAAACTTAATTCGCCTAATGATAGATTAAATTAGTTGGGAAATTCTACTTTTAATTATTCTAGGTAAGCGATATACTAATCATTATTTTACTGTAGACTTTGTCAGTTCAAACCAGTCTGGCCTTCTTTGTTGACCTCTCTCATCAACAAGGCGTTTCCATCCGCAGAACTACCGCTCATTGGATGTTTTTTTTTGTTTTTAGCACCATTTGAGTACATTTTAGAGACTGTTGTGTGTGAAAATCCCAGGAGATCAGCTGTTACAGAAATACCCAAACCAGCCCATCTGGCACCAACAATCATCCATGCGATTATCCAATCAGCCAATCATGTGGCAGCAGTGCAGTGCATAAAATCATGCAGATACAGGTCAGGAGCGTCAGTTAATGTTCACATCAACCATCAGAATGGAGAAAAATATGATCTCAGTGATTTGGACCATGGCATGATTGTTGGTGCCAGATGGGCTGATCTCCTGGGATTTTCACGCACAACAGTCTCTAGAATTACTCCGAATGGTGCCAAAAACAAAAAAACATTCAGTGAGCAGCACTTCTGTGGACGGAAATGATTTGATGGTGAGAGAGGTCAACAGAGAATGGCCAGACTTTTGCGAACTTGCAAATTCTATGGTAACTCAGATAACCACTCTGTACAGTTGTGTTGAGAGGAATAGCATCTGAGAAGGCTATTCTGAGATGCGTGTTGGCGCTGTTTTGGCGACACAAGGGGGACCTACACAATTTTGGGCAGGAGGTTTTAATGTTGTGCCTGATCGGTGTATATATATTTACTAAGGCTGTCAATCGATTCAAATTTGTAATCAAATTAATTACATGGTGTCCCGATTAATTAATTGCGATTAATCGCATATACAAATATTTGCTGAGAAAGCCCCTCATATATCAATAATTCAAAATATAATGATGAAATAATTATACATAGTTATCATAATTATTATATATATATATATATATATAAAATAAAATAACAAATATTCAGATAATTAAAATGCTTTACATTCTTGTGGCAGAAGAGTTCATCATTGATAAGACAATATAAAAAGCGGCTTTAGAATACAATGTATTGTTTACTACCATATTATTGATCATAATTCAATCATTGCCATACAGTTGACAGCAATCATTTACACAGTGAATTTGTCAATCAGTTGGAGATTTATTATGAGGGTTTGTTTAAGGACCCGTCCATTTACATCTGCGTCAGACATGCTTGAGTAGCTACTCGGGTGCGTCACATCATAAACATAATTTTTTTTAGGTCACTCTGTCAAGATAAATATAGTTTAATACTTAGAACACATCTTGAGATCCCTCTCCAAGTGTTTTGAACACAAAAACGTAATGCATGTTTGTGTTGTTCCTGCTGAAGGTTGTTTTCTTCAATGTATAAACTGCGCATTGCCACACAGCAATGTTTCACTTACTGCCCTCTGGAGTAAACTGGTGGTACTACAAGCTTGCGTTTCTCAGGAATCTTCCTTATACGGGGGCATTGCGATCAATTGCGTTAATTTTTTTTAACGCGTTATTTTTTCTAAAATTAATCGCACTGAATTAACACGTTAAATCGACAGCCCTAATATTTACATTAATAATTTGTACTGTTTATGAGTATTTACATTGTTATAACAAGTGCTAAAACTGTACTGTCTTTTAAGAATAGTGTTTCACAGAAGTGTTTTGGTTGAGCGCATATTAATAGAGTAGTTAGTCGTGCTGCTTAGCTACATATGTGCTATGTGTGATTAGAATTAAATGTTTCTATTTATTTTATTTTTTTTTAAAACAATTTACTATAAAGAACAGAAAGAATATTAAAAAGACATAATTCAATGACAAATAAATTGTGTGAATCTTGTCTCTGGACGCACATTACAAGAAAAGAGTCAAGAGTCAAACACTATTGCTCAAAAAAACTACAAAACAAAAAGGACCCTCCGATACTAAACTTATTCCTCACTATACTATTCATTTTTTTTTTTTTGTGAAATCTGAAAATGTACCAGCCAGTGGCAAATCACAGACAGAAATGTCTTCCTGGACCACCAAAATTAAAGCTTCTGCCAAAATAAAGGCCAGCATAGCTATGCCTCATGCAGGTTAAGACAACATTACATACAGTGAATCCAGAAAGTATTCACAGTACTTCACTTTTTCCACATTATGTTATGTTACTGCCTTATTCCAAAATGGATTACACTCATTATTTTCCTCAAAATTCTACAAACAACACCCCATAATGACAACATGAAAGAAGTTTGTTTGAAATCTTTGCAAATTTATTAAAAATAAAAAATAAAACAAATCAAATGTTCATACATATTCACAGCCTTTGCGCAATACTTTGTTGAAGCACCTTTGGCACCAATTGCAGCCTCAAGTCTTTTTGTGTATGATGCTACAAGCTTGACACACCTATTTTTGGGCAGTTTCTCCCATTCTTCCTTGCAGTACCTCTCAAGCTCCATCAGGTTGGATGGGGAGCGTCAGTGCACAGCCATTTTCAGATCTCTCCAGATATGTTCAATCAGGTTCAAGTCTGGGGTCTGGTTGGGCCACTCAAGGACATTCACAGAGTTGTCCCGTAGCCACTCCTTTGTTATCTTGGCTGTGTGCTTATGGTTGTTGTCCTGTTGGAAGATGAACCTTCACCCCAGTCTGAGGTCCAGAGCGCTCTGAAGCAGGTTTTCATCAAGGAAAATGTGTCTCTGCACATTGCTGCATTCATCTTTCCCTCGGTCCTGACTAGTCTCCCAGTTCCTGTCGCTGAAAAACAATCCCACAGCATGATGCTGCCACCACCATGCTTCACTGTAGGGAAGGTATTGGGCAGGTGATGAGCGGTGCCTGGTTTCCTCCAGACATGAAGCTTGCCATTCAGGCCAAAAAGTTCAATATTTGTTTCATCAGACCAGAGAAATTTGTTTCTCATGGTCTGAGATTATTTCATGTGCCTTTTGGCAAACTCCAGGCGGGTTGTCATGTGCCTTTTACTGAGGAGTGGCTTCCCTCTGGCCACTCTACCATACAGGCCTGATTGGTGCAGTGCTGCAGAGATGGTTGTTCTTCTGGAAGGTTCTCCTCTCTCCATAGAGAAACGCTGGACCTCTGTCAGAGTGACCACCGGGTTCTTGGTCACCTCCCTGACTAAGGCCCTTCTCCCCCGATCGCTCAGTTTGGTTGGGCGGCCAGCTCTAGGAAGAGTCCTGGGGGTTCCAATCTTATTCCATTTACAGATGATGGAGGCCACTGTGATCATTGGGACCTTCAATGATGCAGAAATGTATCTGTACCCTTCCCCAGATCTGTGCCTTGATACAATCCTGTCTCAGAGGTCTACAGACAATTCCTTGGTCTTCATGGTTTGGTTTGTGCTCTGACATGCACTGTTAACTGTGGGACCTTATATAGACAGGTGTGTGCCTTTCCAAATCATGTCCAATCAACTGAATTTACCACAGGTGGACTCCAATCAAGTTGTAGAAACATCTCAAGGATGATCAGTGGAAACAGGATGCATCTGAGCTCAGTTTTGAGTGTCATGGCAAAGGCTGTGAATACTTATGTACATGTGATTTTTTGTTGTTTTATATTTTTAATAAATTTGCAAAGATTTCAAACAAACTTCTTTCACGTTGTTATTATGGGGTGTTGTTTGTAGAATTTTTAGGAAAATAATTAATTTAATCCATTTTGAAATAAGGCTGTAACATAACATAATGTGGAAAAAGTGAAGCGCTGTGAATACTTTCTGGATGCACTCTAAATATGGTACTGTTTTATAATAATAATAATAATAATAATAATAATAATAATATTTGTTGTTGTTTTTAATATTATACAATAATTTCAATACCTAATAACAACTTATTATTGGGTTCCAAAAAATAACAATGAAAAGTGGTCTGAAACCACAAAGTCGACAAAAACCGGTACACAGTTAAAAGATACAATGTGAAGATGAAAGTAATCGGTTTCTTCCCCCTCTATTTTTCACTGTATTATTTTTTATAATTTTGTCTGTTTTTTTTTTTAAGAGGACTCAAGTGTGAACACCCTTTCTTTGAACAGTATTTCAATTGGCAGTATTCCCTTGACTTAATTTTGGTCTAAAGGAAACACTTAGTATTTTATTTTCTAATTTATTTATTCATTTATTTTTTAATAATCTCAATGAGATTTTTTATCCAAATCGTAATCTAGAGTCAGACGGTCATTATCATATAATAAACTCCTTCAGGGTGATATAAGACCACCCTGTCAGGGTTTCTTTTGCATTAATGACTGGATGACTGTAAATTATCCTTTACATATTCAGTTATCACAAACGACAAAAAAAGTATAAAAGTTGTTGAAATTAATGAAAGGAGCGGGAACCCTGACAATTGTTGGGCTTTCTTTGCATTCTTCGACTTTTTTTGCTATTGTTTTCTGCCGTGAACAAAGTTCTCATTTCAGATTGACAGGTGATTTCTTGTAGAAGGCGATTGAAATCTGTGAACTTGATATTTACCAAGTTTAGAAAGTAATGACTTTTAAGTAGCCTTCCAGCTTTTAATGGTCCAGCCGTCTTTTTGACACAGCTACAAATTTGAAATGTCAGAACATGTGAAGACTTGGTACTGTTAAATTCCAAAGAATACTTCTCAGCGGGCTGAAATAATGTCAGTTGGAAACTGTCGTTAACTGTAAGTGCTGGGGAGGTTTTCTGCATCCAGCTGTGTAATAGCAGCATTTGCCAAAACATGAATGTCATTATTAATTTTACCATGACATTTTGCATATCATTTAAAGAAGGCATTGATTCCCACTGTTATGAATTGACAAGTGTGAGGTTTGGAGCGGTTTAAAATGGGTTGAACTGATGGGAGAGTCTAATAGCCATTGCTTAAAAAATGCTGTAACAACAACTACAATATGCTGCTGTGTGCATAACAGTAGTGTAATCAATGAGTTTATGTGTATCACAAGATTGGTTAAACATTTCAAGGCTTCAGTTCTGTTTTTATAATGATATACTGTTGATATAAGTATATTTGAACAAAGTAAATGTATTTATTTTCTAATGGAAACTAATCAATGTACAACAGCATTCTGCTCTGCTGTGCAGCTGTTGCTGTAAGGTCTTCAATTGTTTTATCAGAAGATTTACAAGATTTACAAGGAACAGTTCCCCTAAAAATTAATATTCTGTTTTAAAGGGATAGTTCACCCAAAAATGAAAATTCTCTCATAATATACTCACCATCATTCCATCCCAGATGTGTATGACTTACTTTATTCGGCTGAACACAAAGTTTTTTAGAATAATATTTCAGTATTCCAATATTTCAATCCCTTTTTAATATAAATCTCCAATATCACTTTTAGAATATAAAATACTATAAATTGAATACTTAAAAATGTATCTGTTCCCTGTCTGTTACTCACTCGATGTTGTGTTGATGTAGTGACACTAGGGTTCGCTCTTGAGAGCCCCAATCACCTTTGCTTTATTTAGAAAGTGAGAATTTGCATGCCATTCAATATATACGGGTATTAAAGGAAATGGCGTGCACCACTCATTTAGACTCGTGACGTGGATGAGTTGCCAGTCGCAGCATCAGAGGTTGGCCTCCTGCTTTCGGATGTGGACAAGTCTACTGAGTCTCTCGTGCGGTAGAGCTCAGGACGAAGCGGACCCTGAGTTGACAGCTGTGCTTGCCCTGGTGGCTGTGAACATCAGTCTGGACGGTCGGTTTCTGGGCTTAGAGTGCCACTTATGGCCATGCCCCGCCTCAGTGCCTTTCTTCCCCAGCTCAAGCACGACGTGGCGGTGCACCTGTGCCCGCAGTGCACAGCCACATCAAGGAACCGACCAAGACTCCCTTCCAAGGTATGTATGTTTTCTTCGTCGTAAGTGTCTTACAATGCCATGGGTCAGGCTGCCTCTGCCCTGCATGCCATGGCCATCCTGCTGGTTCACCAGGCCAAGGCGCTTAAAGACATGCCCGATGGTGACCGACCTTGCTCTACGGGCGATGGAAGTTCTATCTGTTAGGGCGCACGAAGGTACTCCTTCTCAATGCGGCCATCTCCCAAGGGGGGCTCTTTGTCGACACTGTCGAGGGCGCGCGCACCAACTTTCATCACCCGTAGAGCGAGGTCGGTCACAGCGCACAATTCCTGCAGGGGTTGCTGGCTTACGGGGTTGCAGGCTTCTCGGTATGGAGTTGGACTCAGTAAGGACAGGTAAAGCTCCATGGAGAGTAGAGACTCCAACCCCACACAGTCCAGCTGATTTGGGAGAGATTCAGGGAGGCGCAGATGGACCTGTTCGCCTCCCAAGGGTACTCTCATCACCCTCTTTGGTACTTCCTGTCCGAGGCTCCCTTCGGCAAGGATGCCTTGGTGCACAGCTGGCCTTGAGGGCTGCGCAAGTACGCATTTCCCCCAGTGAGCCAGCCTCATTGTACAGACATTGTGCAAAGTCAGGAAGGATGGGCAGCAAGTCCTGATGGTTGCGCCGTTCTGGCCCAACCGGACTTGGTTCTCAGATCTGATGCCCCTGGCAGTAGGCCCTCCTCGCACATTCCCCTGAGGCAGGACCTTCTCACTCAGGGGCAAGGCATGCTCCGGCACCCATGGCCAGACCTCTGGAACCTCCATATCTGACTCCTGGGCAGGACGTGGAAGACCTAGCAGGCATTCCACCAGCGGTGGTAGACACGATCACTCAGGCCAGAGCCCCCTCCATGAGGCGGCTGTATGCAATGAAGTGGCGTCTCTTTGAAAATTGGTGTTCTTCCCGTGGGGAATATCCACAGAGATGCACGGTCAGGTCTGCGTTGTCCTTCCAGGAGGGGCTGGAGAGACGGCTGTCTCCCTCCATCCTGAAGGTGTATGTGGCTGCTATAACAGCGTATCACAATACACTGGTTGGACCCTCACGTCAGCACGACCTAATCACAAGGTTCCTTAAGGGCACGAGGAGATTGAATCCTCCTAGGCTGTACGGTACGGTTACTGAGATTAAGCGAGTACTATTCAGCTGGTCATGTGATACTAACATGGCAACCCCCATGTGCAGACCCTCTCCATGTAGAATAAAACAGCTTTTAGAAGGTTTGATGATATGACTATAGTCTTCATTTTAATGTGAGTGGTCATTATTTCATATATATATATATATATATATATATATATATATATATATATATATTGCAAAATTACAATTAATGTCTTAAGGAGTTCAACTTTTTAAATGAGGAACATATTACTGAATGCACATTTATAAAAAGAAGCGCTATTATGACAAGATATGTTTATATAATTATATATAATTCTCAGACATTTCCTTGTCTTTCTGTAAAATGAATATTGTAAACATAAAGTGAAAATAAAGACTCTTTTAATACCTCTTTTGCAACCATGGCTGGTGGATTTATTTTTTATTTTTTTTAGAAATGAGGCACCCCTCATAAGAGGTGGATAAACAATCCAATTTCCTTTAAAACATAATAGTTAGAGTGCTATAATGCAGATAAATATAGACCTAAATGAACTATTAAAAAAGTGGTTTTGTTCCTTTGCTTAAAACTTTTATTTTCCATGGTATGGTTGACATTTATGTGGAATTGCCTGTACAAGTATTTACATTGATATCTAGAGCAAGTACTAAAACTGAACTGTCTCTTTAAGAGTGATTGAGTGTTTTGATTGAGTGCTTTTTAACAAGATTGAAGTCACACAGCTTCTTTACTGCATCCATGCTTTGTGTGATTAAAATTAAATGTTTCTATTTTTGTTGTTTTTGATCAACAATTTACTAAAAAGAAAAGAAACATTATTCAATTACAAAAGGGTTGGGTGGATCTCATGTTTGAACACACAATACATGGAACAAGTCAAACCAAACTTTTATTCTCAACACGCAGTAAAAGGATCTTGGTTCTGAAAATCCTCGCCACTAATTTACACATACTGAAAATGTACCAGCCAGTGGATAATCACAGACATTTTTGGTTGCATAGTGCAAAATTTTGTCACATATGCGAGTGATTTACTTGCATTAGACAGTTACACATAGATTAAAAGAACTGTTTTTTAACAATCAATATCGGGATTGTATAAATGAAAATGGCTATTAATCAAAGAATCTATATTTTTACCCGCCGTCAACAGTTTCTTGTGCAACTGAATTTGACATTCTGTAGTCGAATTCTCTTGATATCACAGTTAACATGATATGTCATTCTAATCTTTAAATGTATCATAATTGGATGTTTGCTCTGGACCATGGATAACAACAGAGAGGATGTGATTGTGAAGTTGTCTTTCTCTATTTCTACACTGTGTTTATCCTAATAGACATGAGGTGGATTGAGCCATGGATAAGCTCTCAGTCCTTCTGCTTCAGACATGGATCACTTCTTCTGCTTGAGACTGATTCCTCAATAGCCTTGATTTCCCCAGGGACAAGTGCAGTAGCCATATGCATAAGGGCTCACAAAGAGGCTGCTCTTTCAACTGGACAAAAAGCCCTTGGAAAATTTAATACGCTCCTGTTTGACAAAAATTTCTGATAATGCCAAACATACGTTTGAACACTTGAACTGTTGTTAAAGCAAGAGCAGCAGTAAGATATTTTTAAGGCTATTAAAATAATTAGACTTAACGTGAATTTTTATTTACTTTCTTATGCTCTTATCGAGTGTTATTGTACACGATTCATCAGTGTATGTTACTCCAAATTGTAAAAATGTCTTCATAATCTATCTTTTCTCAAAATGAAATAGCTTGTTTTGCCCCTGAAGCGACTTTAATTTTCAGCTGATTTCACCAGGTCCTCTTATTTTTCAGTCACTCCCCTCTAACCATCTGGCTCCATTCTGGTATGTAACACCAGATACTTTTCTCAATTTCCAACAGACACAAAGTAATCCCCAAATTTTACTGTTTGTATATCCTGTTTCGACCTTTCGAACTTTAAAGGGATAGTTCACCCAAAAATTAAATTTCTCTCATCATTTACTCATACTCATGCCATCACAGATGTGTGTGACTTTTTTCTTCTGCAGAACACAAACAAAGATTTTTAGAATATCTGAGATCTGTAGGTCCACACAATGCAAGTAAATTGTGACCAGAACTTTTAATGTCCAAAAATAACTTAAATGTAGCAAAAAACGAATCCATATGACTCCAGTGGTTAAATCCATGTCTTCAGAAGGGATATAATATGTGTTGGTGAGAAACAGATCAATATTGAATTCCTTTTTTAGAATAAAACTTTCCCATTCTTCTTTTGCTTTTGTCGATTTGCAATTCTTTGTTCATATTGCACCTACTGGGAGGAGAGGAGAATTTATGCAGTGCATTCAGTTCTGTTTTACAGAAATATCCTAGGATGTCTGTCCTGTATATATGTATATTTTGAAGCCTGGTCAAATCAATCTGAAGTCAGAACTTTTAACATGCCAGTCAGTTAGTAGTCAGTTTCAATTGTTAGGAAGTGGCTTTTGGCTTTTTAATCTGAAGTATCACATCTTCACAAATATTCTGGGCCATTAAAGTATCATAATGCTTGGCTTATGCCTCTGTTGCACTGTGAATGCTAATGTCTGCTTTTCAGATCTTCGCAAACTTTCATTCACTGCTTCCTATCCTGATTTAAATATCAGTGCTGGACAGTAGATTGCTGTGAACACAGATGCTCTCACCAGAGAGAATAGGACTCATAAACAGAGCCTCAGTGTAGCCAGTGCATTATTTATGCAATAGTTTATTTAAATTGTAAATTTGAATTATGATGAATGAAACTCAGAGCTGGATCTTTGTTCATCCTTATCTCTGCAGCAGAAAAAACATGCTGGTCATAACTGGCTGGGTGACCTTATCTCTTTTTAGCCCAAGCAATCTCTAATTTTTTAGTGAGAAACTAGTCTGAGTCCATGCGAGATGATTCACCATTATATTGCTGGTCAAGAAAATTTGTATTTAATTGTCTCATTATTTTCTACATTGTCCCAAGTGTACACTGGTCAATCAGCAAGATCTTCAATGCATTTTTGTGCCTTTTTTATTTTTTTGATAAATATATATATATATATATATATATATATATATATATATATATATATATAAAGGTGCTCCAAACTCACTCAATTTAGCTTCTTTACCTTTGAATATAAAGAATTTAATCTTTTCCCACAATTGGATATCTTTTCCATTGCACTGCACAAGGACATATTTATTTCAGCCAGCAGAATACAGTGGGCTTTTCAGCTTTTTTCCAGAAGATAGCAATGAGCTTTTTCACTTTCAAAATTCACATATCTGTTCTGTTCCTTTCTGATGGAAGAAAGCTAAACGATAAGCTCTGTATGAAAGATGCTTTTGTTACTAGCTTAATGCTGCAGTCCTCTGGTACTTTGTTGTAATGTTAGTACCATCTATGGAGTGTTTTGCACGTTGCTGATATTTCATGCTTGTTGTTTTTCTGTGATACTACATTTCTGCTGTACAATGACTAAAAATAACTAGGAATGTCAAAAGTACCAGTAACAAGTCAGAAATAAAATGGGAAAAACGTAACAATACCAGTTTTTATTCTGTATTTATAGTCCCGAGAACTGACTCAATTTGGTACCTGAGTGCTTGCTTGCACGGACATGCGTATATAAGCTTGTATTGGAGCCCGACTGACGCATTGCTCTGTTATGACTGGCTAGATGAACATATGTCTGATTAGCCGAAGCAATCTCTCACACTTTTTGGTGAGTCTGTATCTGAGTTGATTTACCATCAAAATACTCGTCAAGAAAAATGCAACTGTCTCATCCCTGGCCTGGCATTCTCCTCCAATACATCACTTGGGCAATAATATCTTTGAGGATCATTTCTCTGACACATATTTGTGTGTCATCCTTCTGCTGATGTCATGAGGCAGTATGATATCAAAATCAGCTCGTTGAAGGGTGATAAATGTTGCAGACACATTTGAAAGTGAGGTTCATGTCACTGTTTTTGGAAAGAGCGGGTACTTGACACTCATATCTACAAACTCTCACACCTTTGGGAAGCTGGAGTGCTTGTGTTTTTTGAAAGCACATCTGCCTTATATCTCTGATAGTGACAGCTAAACTACTAAAAAAATGAAGTTTGCTCAGCTATCAACTTAGCTACAGAAAATTTGTTAAGCTAAGATAAAATCTATCCAACAGCTACATTGCAACAGTAGCATGCTATATTTAATGCTTCTTCATATTTTTTGCCCCGAAATATGAAATATTTCAAATTGTCTGTAGGCAAATATGTTTTTATGAAACAAACAAACAAAAATCTTCAAATGAAGTATACAGAAAAACTAGTTTAATTAAGTTTGTAGACAAACTTTGATGTTGGCTTGACATTGCCTTGTCTGAATTATTATTATTTATTTTTTTAAAAGCTTGGGGTTTTATTAGATAGATAGACAGACAGACAGACAGACAGACAGATAGATAGATAGATAGACAGATAGACAGATAGATAGACAGATAGACAGATAGACAGATAGATAGATAGACAGATAGATAGAAAGAAAGATAGATACTGTATATAGAGAGAGCCTGTCTGTTTGATGATTTGTTTTCTTCACCAAACCTTGTGCTCCAGTGCGCAACTGTGCATACTGACCGCATACTGATCAGCTATACTCAGATATTCTTTGTTGTTCAATTCATGCATTACATTCTTGCCATTATTTTCTGCACTCTAATTGTTATGCGATTCAGGGATACACAAAATTACTACAAATATTCTTGAAAAAGGGCACCTCACAAATCATACACATTTGATATTGATAAATATATTTTTCATGATGTCATTATAACCCACGGGTCTTGTGTTGAGTAGCGCTAGCCTACAGTTGTACGGTATCTTAACTATAGAGCATTGTAACAGAGCCATGTCTCTGTCATTTCAAGATAAGAGACCCCAATGTGTTTCAGGCTTTCAACTTTTTTTTCTGATTATTAATGGTATTTTGGTTAAACAACTGAACAAAGACAGACAGACAGACAGACAGACATATAAATAGTTGTTTTAAAAAAATAACTTTTGAGCCATTTCAGAGCAAAAACATAATTATCGAGGTATAAATATTGAATATTGTCAGTAGGGTGAAAAATATCAAGATATAATGTTTGTAGCCCTAACATTGACCTACTCAACATATCTGAACCACTAGGCTATGGCTCTGACAGGGCTAACAACCTATATTTTGTCCAGGTTTTATACTTTAACCTAACTCTAAGTGACTGATAAGCGATAGATAGTTTTAATTAAAAGCCTATTTATGTCAAGTCGTAAGAGTATGTAGTCTGACAGAAGATAGAACCGTGTTTAACTCTGTCAACAGGTTTTATTAACATCATTGTTCTCATTCTAATTAAAAGAATGACAACAGAATTAGGCACCGATGTAAGCATGCAAAATATAACTGTAGTCAGGTAAAATAATGTGCCTTGGGATTTGTACTGTTGATGGCCAACAGATGGAGTCTGAACTTGGAAGCCCCTTTTGAATGTTGCCTATGGGGTACCTCAGATTTTGCATTTCCACATGTCATTTTATAATAAATAATGCAATTTATGTAAATATTATTCTGGTGTCATTACCTATGGCAGATACAGCTAGTAAACAAGGGTTGTGTTCATTACAGTCATTGCCTCTGGCAATTCTTGCTATATACAACAATAACGTCTGTGTACTGATGATAAAGGCATGTCTAATTTTCTTTCGTAAAAAACTCGTATACAATATATAGTTGATTTATGAAATGTTAGTCATTTCAGTGTAAATGACTGTAGTAATTTCCATATCTAAGTGATTAATTCCAAATCAAGGGAGGCGTTCATGTGTCGTAATCACTCTAATCTGCATCTTTACCCAAATTCCCCACATGAGAGGCTTAGTACTCTAATAAGGGTTGTCCTACACTTTCACAGTAGCAGATTTTTTAAAGGCCACTTATTTTATCTTTTTTCCACACACTTATCTTCTTCATAGGCTGATATGCATGCTGCCTTTTTTACTGCCACGTACAGTACCATATGTCTGACAAATCACAAGCTATGCAGGTTTTTCTTTTACTGTACCTTTTTATGTTACCACCTCCGAGTATACTGGCACAGAATACGATTCGAGATCGTTGGATTAATTAGTTCATTCGGCTCAAAATTTTAGTTGAAGTCTTGATACAAAGATCTTTTGGCATTAGAGCTCAATATGTTTGTGCTGTCCGTGCAATTGGAAATGCTATTTCCGTAGAAGAGGGGTCCATCTTTTGAGGTTCGCTTTTGATTTGAATGTTATGTTAATCACTGTATGACCGGTTAAAGAAATAGTTCACTTGAAACATGAAAATTCTATCATCATTTAAACCAAACATTATTTTCATTCTTCTGCATGACACAAAAGAAGATATTTTGCAGAATGTACTAGCTGCTATTTTCCATACAATAAATGGATGGTGATTTACACTATCAAACTCTAAAAGTACAAAATATCACCATTAAAATACCCTTTAAACAGTCCACTTGACTATTCCTCAAACTTTCAAGTCTTCTGAAGCATATCATATTTTTATGTGAGGAACAGTCCAAAGTGTCTGATAATCTTTCCATCAGCTCTAATTCTCAAATCTCGTTAGCACTGTGCTTGTTCAAACATGGCCTCTCCAAACTAAATGACAAACAGGGCTGATTCTCACAAGCCTTGTGACCAATCATGCATATGAATGTTTTGAATTGAACATTAATGTGAATGAGCTTTGAAAGAATTGGTCAATTTTTATTGAATAATGTCTTAAATTCAGCCTGTGTATTAATACCTACTAATTAGCCCACTAATAATGAGATGTCCTTTAAGTTATCTATGTATTTAGGAATCGTGATGTCATTACATAGGCCTATTTCTATATCTTCAATTAGATATTAGTCTATTGTATTTGTGTGCTACATTAATTATAACTAGGGCTCTAGACTGTGACTAAATAGTCATTTGGTTAGAGGTCATACTGTTGCCAGTATGGTCAACTCACTTTAATTATGTCATTGCATAGAAGCCTCAATGGCAAACGCTTCAATAATGAGACAGAAAGAAACAGCTCTTCCCAGATGTACAGCATGATGCAAGTGCAGAACAGGTGTGTTTACTCTTGGAATAGTCTAGACCACAGAGCACAGATAACAGTCTGGAGCACTGATAATAATAATAATAATAATAATAATAATAATAATAATAAATACATTTCAGTCTGTTTATCTCTAATAACTATAAATGTACATTTTAAATTGAAGTTATATAGAAGAATACAAAATAGAAGAAGTCTTTTATCTTTTATAACGGTTTGAGTAATTGATAATTCATTGATTTATCCATGGCAAAGAGGCTTTGGGTCTTGTACAGATTTTAGTGCTCTGTGTGATGTTTGAGTTATCCAGCAGCTCATCAGCATAAGGTTAATGGGCAGCAGCTTCCTCCTGCAGTCTGCTCCTGCTGACATTTCCTGAAGTTCTGCATGCTGGAGCCATCTGGAGTCTGGACTCCTACTGGCAGCTCAGAGCTTCACCTTGCTGAAGTAATCACTGCAGTAGAGACATGCTGCTTTCCTAAGCCAAACAGTTTCTGAAACCTCTCACAGTTTTCCTGGGTAGGTTCAGGGAGCCCTTCTCTTTTCTTAATAGGCTGTGCACAGCACTCCACATTGTCATTTCTTCAGAAAAAGTTTATTGCCATCATCACCATGAATACTTGAATCAGGATTAAACTTTAAAAGAATAGTTCACCATGAAAATTCATCTGTGGGAGTCAAAAAGAATACTAGGCAGTATGTTCATATTGCCATTTTCCATAAAATTAAAGTGAATGGTGTCCAGGTGCTGTCAAGCTCCAAAATGACAAAGAAAGCACTCTGAAAGTGTCTTAAAGTAATAGTTCACCCTAAAATAAAAATTCTCTCATCATTTACTAACCCTCATGTGATCCCAGATATGTGCCTTTCTTCTACTGAATACAAATTAAGAATCTCTGTAGGTCCATACATTGCAAGTGAATGGTGATTAGACCTTTGTAACTCCAAACGTAAAAGTAATACATATGACTCCAGTGGTTAAATCCATATCTTCAGAACTTATATGATAGGTATGGTTGAGAAACAAATAAAAAAGTCCTTCTTTCATCTGAATATCCACTTTCACTTTCAGGTGTGAAAGTGAAACTAAACAGGCACCACATGTGACTTTTAAATGTAAAAGTGAAAGTGGAGATTTAGAGTAAAAAAAGTACTTACATTTTGATCTGTTTCTCACCACATCTATCATATCGCTTCTGAAGAAATGGATTTAACCTGAAGTCATATGGATTACTTGTATTTTTCCTTGTGAGTTTTGGAGCTACAAAGGTCTGATCACCATTCATTGCATTGTATGGACCTAAAAATTTTTGTTTGTATTCTGCTGAAGAAAGAAAGACACATCTGGGATGGCATGAGTGTGCGTAAATGATGAGAGAATTTTCTTTTTAGGGTGATCCCTTAAACAGTAGCCAATACTCTTTTCGAGATCCAGATGAGAAGATTATAATAGAATAATGGCTTGAATTTAAATGTATTTTCCTCGCACAAATCTATCATATGGCTTTAGAAGGAATATAGTACAGGGCTACTTTTATCATGTTTTTTGTCATTTTTTGTTCTTTTTATAACCCCTTGTCACCATTCGCTTTCATTGTAAGGAAAAGAGCAGCATCTACATTGTACTAAACTTCTTTTTTCTGTGTTCCACAGAAGTAAAAAGACATAAAATCTATACACGTTTGGCATGACATTTGGGTGAATAAATGTTAGAATTTTTTTATTTCAGGGTGAACTTTTCCTTTAAGGGCTCTGTCATGGTTTATATTTGTGAACAGCAAAACACCAAAATGTCATGAATATCATTGTCAGGTTTAGAGGCAAAAACAAGTAAAAAGGAGGATTCCTGTCAGTAGTGACGAACAGATGTTCCCCGTCTGTCGCTCACTTCGACGTTGTGTCGAAGAAGCGACACTAGGGGTCTCTCTTGAGTGCAGAATATGCCTCTGATCTATGAAAAAAGGCCAATGAGAAGTTGGCAGACAGTATTTGCATACCCCGCCTCCGGACATACGGGTATAAAAGCAGGGAAATACGTTTTCTTCGGAGCCGATGGTCGTGTATGCAGTGAGCTGCGAGTCACACACCTGTTCCTCTTCCTCTGAGCTGATTCTGCTGTTGGATCTACAGCACACTTCAGCGGCTTTCTCCTTCTCTGCACAGCAGTGCAGTTTGCCCCTGGGCACTTCGACAGCACAGTTAAAAGAGTTGTTTTCTCTAAAAGAGCTAGTTCTCTAAAAGAGCAAATACACAGCTGGCGTTGAACGTACTTTTCAGGACGCGTCTTTTTAAAGACGTCTTTTCTGCCTCTGTGTAGTTTCTGGATGCGGTTGATTTCTCCCCACCTCTGACGGTCATAAAAGCTGCCTCGTGTGCCTGGGCTGCGATCACGTGCAGGCAGTGTTTTATGAATGGATCATGTTCTCAGTGCGAGAACATAGCCATGGCAGCATTGCGGTCGCGGCTTCCTTTTGTCACGAGAGAAAGCCACTTCCTTCCTACAGGATTGGGGCAGGCACCGTGGGCGATGAAGGCGATTTGGGGATAATGACGGGTTCCATTTCGCCGGGTAAATCCCCTCGAACCACCCGCCTCCCCGGCACGCTTACTTGCTTCCCCCGAGCTCGGGATGAGTGATTTCTCTCCAATGGTTCATGTTCTCAGTGCAAGAACATGGCCGTGGCAGCATTGCGGTCGAAGCTTTCTTTTGTTTTTAAAAAAAGCCAAAAGTTCAGCCGTCCCCCGCGCCTCGCCTCCTTCCTACGGGATTGGGGCAGGCGCCGTGGGCGATGAAGGCGATTTGGGGATAATGGCGGGTTCCGTTTCGGCGGGTAAATCCCCTCGAAGCACCCGCCTCCCCGGCACGCTTGCTTGCTTCCCCCGAGCTAGGGATGAGTGCGGCACGCTTCACGGCCAGCCGGCCGGTCCTTTGAGCTCCCGGAATTGGATGACGATATCGCCACTGCATCGGAGAGCGTTACAGCGGCGTCTGATGCTGATGACTCGCCTTGGCCACCACCTTCGGGTTTGCTCACCCAGTCTGAGCCTGATGCACAGAGGTCCGCTATGCTTTCCCATGCTACCGTGTGCGCGAGGCTGGACCGGTAAACCCTGTCCCCCCATCCCGGCTACTTGATTGGCACAGCCGCACCCCCCCTGGTTCCTTTCTTCCCGGACGTGCATGATGAGTTGAGTAAGCCGTGGCTTCCTCGCTCCTCCGCTCTCACTACCCTAAATGGTGGAGCGGTCCCAGACCGCTTCCGCCCTGCATGTCATTGCCCCTCCTGGAACCTTACTCAATGACCGATCGCGCCCCTCCGGGCCACGAAGGTCAGAAGCGCCGGCACTCAAACGGGCGATGGCCACCCTCGTGGTCCAGAAACGTAATCTATGGACTGGACCTGGTCGAAATGTGGGAGGTAGACAAGGCACGCCTTCTCGAACGCCCCCGTCTCACAGCTCCGTCCATTCGGCAGCACCGTTGACGACACCGCCCAGCAGTCCTCAGCGGTGAAGAAGCAGATAGAGGCCATTTCACACATCCTGCCCCGCCGCAAACCTGCCCAGTCTGCTCGGCGAGGGCGTCCTCCTGTGGCTTCCAAAAAAAAAAAAAACGTGCTGCTCTGCCTCAACCAAGAGTGGGCCCAGCTCTCAGCCCCAGTGTCGAGCACCCTGCAGGAAGCATACGCCCCCCGTCTCACGGACCCCTTCGAGGACCTGGAAGGCTCCCAAGTGCTCCTGAGATGGACGACACAGAGATCGAGACGTTTGCTCCGGAGTTGGTAAACAGACCACTCCGTCCCCCAGTGGAGGCCCGCGAAGAGAACCTTCAGTTAAAAGTATTTTTTGCACGTTTTTCAATAATAGAGCAATTTCCTCTTTCTGGGTCACCTGGCCCACAAATGATGTTCTCACGGCACTCTGCCGCCACACCTCAACAGTCCCGGCACGCTGGATGCGGACCATCCGCCCTCAGCCCCACGACTGTTCCCGGGCTGGCCGGTACTGACAGGTCCAGAGGACGCCTCTTACGGACCTCCTCCTCAGTCACTAACCGGCCCCATGCCGGGTGTGCGGAGCAAGGTAAGTTCTTCGAGACTTTTCTCAGCACCAGAGCCTCGGGATGGTCCTTTGCCTCCCGATGCCGCATTACATGCTCCGCCCCGCTGCTCCGCCCCGCCAGGTATGTCAAAAATAGTCGTCCCCTTAGTGCCCCTAGCACGGAGCTTGGATGCGTGTCTTTCACTTCCCAATCCGTCACCATGGCTGGCCAGGACCATCCGACTCGGTTACACAATTCAGTTTGCCAGGCCTCTGCCCCCCTTCGTGGGCGTCCGCTTTACCGCAGTACACGGCGAGCATGCCAAATCCCTGCGCGCGGAGATTACTCAAAGACGTGATAGAGCCTGTCCCTCCAACTGAAAAGATAGAGCCTGTCCCTCCAACCGAAATGGAGAAGTGTTTCTACAGCCCTTACTTCATTGTACCCAAGAAAGGCGGCGGCTTACGACCGATCTTGGACTGGCAAGTTTCCAACCGGGTTTTCAACACAGCTGGCCTGCAGGGCTGCGCAAGTACGCATTTCCCCCAGTGAGCCTTCTTGCACAGGTGCTGTGCAAGGTCAGGGAGGACAAGGAACAAGTCACCCTAGTGGCTCCCTATTGGCCTAACCGGGCTGGTTCTCGGACCTCGTACTCCTCGCGACAGCCCCTCCCTGGCGAATACACAGTAGTGGCCGGACCATTTCCGTCTCCTCAGAAAAATCCTGATTGAACTCGACATATTTCCCCGCTTTTATACCTGTATGTCCGGTGGTATGCAAATACTGTCTGCCAACTTCTCTTTGGCCTTTTTTCGTAGATCAGAGGCATATTCTGTGCTCAAGAGAGACCCCTAGTGTCGCTTCTTCGACACAACGTCTCGTTCCCTCCATCAGGGAACGGAGGTTACATACATAACCTAGACATTTTTGCTTATTCGTTAAGATTTTGTGAAATGACAATGTGGTTTAACCCTAGTGAATCTATGTTGAATATATAATCAAAGAAAGAGAATCCGGAAAACTTCAGATATTTGAAAGATGTTCTTTATCTATGAACTATTGTTCAGCAACAACGCTTTTGAATTATTTTGAATTATGTTTTCTATGGCTACAGCTTCTAGTATGAATGACCTTGAGTTAAACTCAAAAATAAAGCTGAGTAAAGGCAATATTTTCTTAAATTGTTCTCTAATGCAGAACATTTAAAAAAAATCCACCTTTGGAAAGTTGTGGAAAATTAGGCTAATAGTTTTTTTATTTTTTTTATTTTGACTGTTGAGCAAATGATGATTCAAAAATAATATTTGTTGTGTGCATCAATTAGAGTCTGTAAGGCCATTAGGTGCATTATGTTAGTCTGTGTAAACTTTTACTATTATGATTTTGAGCAGTGGATGCTGAAATACAGTTAATTCAATATCAGACCAATACAATAACAAACAACCCATTAGTCAGTGGGTTGACTAATTGGTCAACTCTCTCTCTTGCACACAGACACTTATACGCATAGAGTTTGGTAAACACACGCATTTATTATTAGAGGTATTAGATGACATGCATATTCAGCATCCATGTAAAGAATATGGATGTGTGGTGTACAGTAAATCAAAGCGTCTGGGATGGTGCCATACATTTCAAATCAGATTAATTGTCCAGTGGGATGGCTTCCCAGTTTCAGGAAAGACACCGTGGAGATTTTGATGGATAGAATGTCTTTATTCTCCCCCACAAACAAGTCATATGCCAGTGTATTCAAATCAGATTTGGAATCAAATGAAGCTGAGCTCTGGATTGCACTTTTATTACGCAGTTTATTGCTTATCTGAATGCACAGACCTGCTGAGGCTAGCAGTTACTGTGGGGTACCATCACATGAGAACGTAAAAACGAACATGCTTTCTTTCCAAAGACAACAGCGTAATTGTTTGCCGAGCATTCTTTGAAATTTGTTCAAATAGGCAAGTCATATCTGATCTATTCAGGTTTTGTTTGAGACATTGGGTTACAGTATTATTATCAGATATTGGCTTTGATTTCCAGATTACTAACATTTACAAACTGTTAAAATGATTTTGTTTCCATTGTTTGGATTTGATTTTATTTGATTTATTTGAGCAAGGAAATCAGTACAGTGTGTTTTAAACAGCATGCTATTAAGCCCTGAAGCATTGATTGATTTTAAGTTGTATTCGGGGTGTGTTCTATAATTAATAGAACTTTGATTTCCCTAACTGCTGTGCAATCTCATAAAGAACATTTTATTTGAATCTTGTTAGTTATTTTTGTTAGCCAAGTACTTTTAAAAATTGAAGAAATGAATTGTGAATCATCCTTAAGTTTAAAAAACAAAAACAAAAAAAACATTGAATTTTTTTGCCATATCGCCCAGCACTAATCAAAGCAGACATAGCCTGACACAGACCTTATAAACGCAGCAAAAAAAGAAACTTTCTCTCATATTCAACTGCTTTTATTTTCAGCAAATTTAACATGTGTAATTATTTGTACGTATGAACATAAAACAATTCAACAACTAAGACATCTGACTAACAGAAATGGAATGATGTGTCCCTGAACAAAGGAGGGGTCAAAATCAAAAGTAACAGTCAGTATCTGGTGTGGCCCACCAACTGCATTAAACACTGCAGTGCATCTCCTCCTCATGGACTGCACCAGATTTGCCTGTTCTTGCTGTGAGATGTTACTGCACTCTTCCACCAAGGCACTTGCAAGTTCTCTGACAATTCTGTGGGGAATACACTGACATTCCTGTCTTGCAGGAAATCGCACACAGAACGAGCAGTATGGCTAGTGGCATTGTCTTGCTGGGGGGCATTGTCTTGCTGGAGGGTCATGTCAGGATGAGCCTGCAAGAAGGGTACCACATGAGGGAGGAGGATGTCTTCCCTGTAAGGCACAGCATTGAGATTGCATGCAATGACAACAAGCTCAGTCCGATGATGCTGTGACACACCGCCCCAGACCATGGTACAGGCCTCAGTGTAAAGCTCATTCCTTCGAGCTGAGTCCGATCATCACCCCTGGTGAGACAAAACCTCCACTCGTCAGTGAACAGCACTTTTTGCCAGTCCTTTCTGGTCCAGCGAAGGTGGGTTTGTGCCCATATGCGGTGTTGTTGCCAGTGATGTCTGGTAAGGACCTGCCTTACAAAAGGCCTACAAGCCCTCAGTCCAGCCTCTCACAGCCTATTGTAGAGAGTCTGAGCACTGATGGAGGGATTGTGCATTCCTGGTGTAACTCGGGCAGTTGTTGTTGCCATATTGTACCTGTCCCGCAGGTGTGATATTCGGATGTACCGATCCTGTGCAGGTGTTGTTACACATGGTCTGCCACTGTGAGGATGATCAGCTGTCCATCCTGTCTCCCTGTAGCGCTGTCTTAGGAGTCTCACAGTACAGACATTGCAATTTATTGCCCTGGCCACATCTGCAGTCCTCATGCCTCCATGCAGCATGCAGCATGCATAAGGGACATTCATGCAGATGAGCAGGGACCTTGGGCATCTTTATTATGGTGTTTTTCAGAGTCAGTAGAAAGGTCTCTTTAGTGTCCTAAGTTTTTATAACTGTGACCATAATTGCCTACCATCTGTAAGCTGTTAGTGTCTTAATGACCGTTCCACAGGTGCATGTTCATTAATTGTTTATGATTCATTGATCAAGCATAGAAAACATAGTTTAAACCCTTTACAATTAAGATCTGTAAAGTTATTTAGATTTTTTACATAATTATCTTTAAAATGCAGTGTCCTGAAAAAGGGCTATTTCTTTTTTTTTTTGCTGAGTTTATAAATTACAACTGTCACAAGAGAAAATTACAAATAATAAGCCTGGTGAAACCAAGGAGTCCTAGGGTGAAACAGGAAACAAGAGTTTTATTGCTGGTTACGTGCATTTTTAAAAGGTAATGACCATCTGATAAAACCACAGAACTTCTTTAGTGTGCCTGGAATGCAGGGTAACATAGTTAATACAGTTAATACAGGTAAAACAAAGCAGAATTCTGCTTTAAATGTCCTGTTTGTGCTGAGCAGGAAAGAGACCCAAGTGGGTATTTGAGGAGAGAGTTGAGAGATTCTGAGTGTATTTCAGTGGAATAACTCATGAGATATTGTTAATTAAATAGGGTGACAAGCAGGGTGGGAAATTAACTTTTTTGTCCACCAGCCACAGTGGCTGGTGGATGCCCAATTTTACCAGCCACTTATATTTTTTACCAGCCACTTTTGCTCCTGGGGTCCCGTCTTCGCCAGCTGTATGGCAGTGCACTTAATATGCGACTTGGAAGACTCGTGGTCTTTTATTGCCTCTAATTTAAGATTAGACGTCCCTCTTACGAACGAATTATTTACATTTTCTGCTGACGCGTAGGTTCGACAGTAAGTGCAGTGCATAGACTGGTCGTCGGGAAGGTAGGATAACCATTCCCTCGGTTTCCCTTGGTCATCAATGCGCCACTTGTTAGAAAAGTACCTTTTCGTTTTCTTTACTTCGCCCTCAGTTTGTAGTTGTTCATTTATAACTGCTGACTCCGCTGCGGGCCTCCTAACACCGGGAATATGTCGCCACATTTTTAAAAATAATTTCCCTTTCTTCTGCACCAGCTCAGCTCAGCTATGTATATACACACTTTAAAAAAAATTTATTCTCAGCTTAGCTATGTGTATAAGTTATACAGTATAACGGTATCTTCAGCGCCGTGACACACAGCGCTGAAAACCAATCAAAAGAGTTACTCGAAAAAAGTGTATTATTGTTACTTAGCAACCGCATTCTTTGACAAAGGCTGTCCAATCCGTACAATGAAATCACTCGCAGCTTGTTTATTGGTTACTACTTAATACATTCAATGTTAAGTCAACGTAAAGACGCGTTTACGCGCGTCTGGTGGTCCTGTCCTGGTCCCTCGGTGGATGCGAATTTTTGCAAACTGTATTCGCTTTTGGTGCGAACGCAGCATTATTATAATCCACCCGCCACTGTGGCTGGTATACACGGCAAAGTGACCCGCCACATTGAAAAAGTACCCGCCCTCGGCGGGTGGCGGGTGCTAATTTCCCACCCTGGTGACAAGACCACAGTGTCTGTTGTCAACTTAACATTGTGATATCAGAATAAATATAGAAAAGATAAGAACCAGCAACACATTGCTTTAACAACGGATGACTGTAGTGTAACCATATAACATAATTAATAACCCACAAAGTTATATACGTATAATGAAAACTCTCATTTACACCTTTATATATGGACAGGATCCGTCCCTGACCTCATCCAAATGCGGTTTCAGTGATTCAATCACAATCTGATCATAGTATGTCTTGGGTGCACTTACATCTGGTATTTAATGTAGTCAAGCACTGTCCAATTGCAATCCGATCACTGAAAACACGTTAATGCAAGGTGTAAATGGGGCCATTGATGTCAAACCTATAGGCCATATTGGATTTGAGAGAGAAAGATTTCATAGTGAATAACAACTTACATTTTAATTTGGTTCTCAAAAAGAGATGTCAACAATGTCTTCAAAACTTGGAAAGTAGTGGAGGAACTTGGTAATATTTTTTGTAAAAAGTCCCCATTTATTTTATAAATAACATGAGGTTGGGTAAATGATGAGTAAATTTATTTTGGGGTGAACTAATCCTTAAACCTGCCAAACCAAAACATGGCAAAGACACGCAAGAAAACCAAAATCATTACTCCAAGACCCCTTTCATGAACTACGGCTGCATGTGAAGTCGTCAGTATATGTCATGACAGCATTGAGCCGTGCTAATTGTGTTAAGGCAGAACGGTTGAGCGAGACTGCAGACAGCGGAGAGCTCTCTCAAACAGAGAGCATGCTGGGATGACTGATGAGCGCCTCTGCAGAAATAACATTTGTCAGCCTGATAAACCTGAATGTTTTAAAACATTTGAACTAAAATTATCTTAATGTGGTTGCCGCAGCAGGTGCCCACACTCCCTTGATGACTTTAATTGGAGAGGTTCACTCCACCATGAGGAGAAACAGCTATATGACTCTGGAATGAAACATTAACGACTTTATGAATATTACATATTTGTCTTTTGTTTTGACTTTAACATTCACTGTTTAACTTGTGTTTCATGGGTGTTGTTGAGGGTTTCTGGGAATTTTTGCAATGTCACTAATCTATCTAGAATAAATCATACTGTGAACAGAGTTTACAACAGTGAGTATTACTGTGAATGTGTCACCGCTATTTTCTCTCACAGATGCGGCAGTCCTTTGTGGTTTTTTACATTTTATAGAAATAGAGGGAATTACGCTGTGATAATTTAGGAGGCCATGAAAATGTAATGATGTGGTTTAGCAGGCTGTTAGGGTGCTGCAGTCAAGTCACAGGTTTGCAGTTATCAGTGAGAGACAGGATGCATAAGGCTAAGCCACTGCAAAGGGTTATTATAATCCACTAATGCCGTAAACACGAGCCCTGTGACTCATAGATGCTAATTTCTGTCATTCACATACAGCTGTTACTTTTATGTTATTATCTAATGCACAATTGTGATATCTTCCTTTTTATCAACTAAAAAAAAAGATCAAGTTCAATGTTTTTTATGTATTAAAACAAATGTTATTACAAAAAAAGATTACTACACTTTGTTAACAATTTTTGTAAGTTTTTAGACCAAAACCAAAGAAACACATATCCCCTAAAAAAATAACAAAAATAAATTAGTAAATAAAATTACAAAAATAAATAAATAAAAAGAAATTATATACATACATATACACACACATATTCATACATACACTCATATATAATAATAATAAAAATAATAATAGTACCAATAGAGAATATTATAAAAAAAGTATATAAACTTAAAACAATATATATATATATATATATATATATATATATATATATATACTCAAGAATTAAAAAGGAGGATGGACGCTAAGAGAATTGAAGTAAGCAATAAAGGGATGCCATTTATTAAAGCAATTACTTTTCCCAGAACATCTTACTTTTTCCAGTTTCAGAAAAAACATGGTATCCACTAGCCATTGGGATGTTGTTGGAGGTTTATTAGATTTCCAGTGGAGTAGAATACGGCGCCTGGCTAACAAAGTGGTAAAAGATAAAATATCCAGTTGTTTGGAATTGAGGGATTGAGGACGATGCCGCTGGCACTGGAGGCGATCTGGGGACGGCAGCGGGTGCAGCTCCACCGGGTACGCCCCCTCGGACCACCCGCCCCCCGGCATGCTCGTTGACTCCCGTCCGTGCTCGAGGCAACAGCGGCTCGCCTCACGGCCAGCCTGCCTATCCTCTAGAGCTAGAAGTGGATGAGCTCGCCGCTGCATCGGAGAGCGCGGCGTCTGACGCAGATGACTCCCCTGGGCTGCCGCCTTTGGGCCAGCACGCCCAGGCTGAGGTGGACGCGCAGATGTCCGATATGCTTACCCGGGCCGCCGCTAGCGTGGGGCTGGACTGGAACCCTCCGTCCTCCCCACAGCCATCGCGGCTGGATGATTGGTTCCTGGGAACACCTTGCCGCTCACAGTCACGCACACCCCTGGTCCCATTTTTTCCGGAAGTGCATGATGAGCTGACGTCTACGTGGAGGGCGCCGTGAGAAGCCGGTATCCGCATACTCAATTACCTCGACGACTGGCTCATCCTGGCCCACTCCCGAGAGTTATTATGCGCTCACAGAGACCAGATGCTCAGGCACCTCAGCCGTTTGGGGCTTCAGGTCAACTGGGAAAAGAGCAAGCTCACCCCGGTTCAGAGCATCTCTTTTCTCGGCATGGAGTTAGACTCTATCTCAATGTCGGCACGACTCACCAAAGAGCGTGCTCAGTCAGTGTTGAAATGCCTCGCTTCCTTCAGGCCAGGCGCAGCGGTTCCTTTAAAACTTTTCCAGAGGCTCCTGGGGCATATGATATCCTCCGCGGCGGTCGCACCGCTGGGGTTGATGCATATGAGACTGCTTCAGCACTGGCTTCAGACTTGAGTCCCGAGACGAGCATGGCTGCCTGCCTGCCGCCGAACACTCAAATCCTGGACAGACCTCTGATTTCTTCGGGCAGGAGTACTCTTGCAGCAGGTTTCCCGACCCGCCCTGGTCACAACCAACGCCTCCAAATTGGGTCGGGGCGCCGTGTGCAACGGGCACGCAGCCGCGGGCCGTTGGAAAGGGGCCCCGCTGACTGTTTTCTTTTCCCTGCGGAAATTTCTCCCGTTAGTTCGGGACAAACATGTCTTAATCAGGTCAGACAGCATCACCGCGGTAGCGTACATAAATCACCAAGGCGGCGTACGCTCCCGCCACATGTCACGACTTGCCCGTCGTCTCATCTTTTGGAGCCAGCACCGACTCAGGTCGCTGCATGCCACTCACATCCCCGGGTACCTCAATGTGGTAACGGACGCGCTGTCACGACAACGCTTGCCTGGCGGAGAGTGGAGGCTCCACCCCCAGGCGATACAGCTGATTTGTGATCGGTTTGGCAAAGCCCAGGTAGACCTGTTTGTCTCCCAAGAGACTTCCCACTGCCCACTCTGATATGCCCGAACAGAGGCTCCCCTCGGGGCAGACACACTGGCACACAGCTGACCCTCGGGGCTGTGCATGTACGCATTTCCCCCAGTGAGCCTTCTTGCACAGGTGCAGTGCAAGGTCAGGGAGGTCGAGGAACAAGTCACCCTAGTGGCTCCTTACTGGCCCACCTGGGCCTGGTTCTCGGACCTTGTACTCCTCGCGACAGCCCCTCCCTGGAAAATTCCCCTGAGGAATGACCTTCTTTCTCAGGGACAGGGCACGCTGTGGCATCCACGCCCAGACCTCTGGAACCTCTATGTCTGGCCCCTGGATGGGATGCGGAAGATCTAGCTGGTCTACCATCTATGGTTGTAGACACGATCAACCAAGTCAGGGCCCCTTCTACCAGGCAACTTTACGCCCTAAAGTGACTCCTGTTTGCAAATTGGTGTTCTTCCCTGCAAGCGTACTCTGTCAGTGAAACTTGCCTGGAGTTCAGTCCGTCAGACACATGTGATCCTAAGACCGCGACTGGGCTATGGCTACAGCGGAAAGGGAATGCTGTCTCCAAACAGAGGCTCTCGCACTGGCTGGTGGACACCATTCTGTTGGCCTACCACACCCGTGCCCCTTGCGGGTCCGAGCACACTCAACAAGGAGTGTTGCGTCGTCGTGGGCACTGGCTTTGGGAGCCTCTCTGGCAGACATATGCAGAGCTGCGGCAACACCCAATACCTTTGCGAGGTTTTACAACTTCAGGGTTGATTCAGTCTCGTCCCGTGTTTTCTCAGGTCCAAGCCGGTAGAACTCGGTACACACTGACGGTCTGACCGGGTGAATCCCTTGCGCCCAGCACCCTTTCCCTCGGCAGAGGTAAAACAGTGCGCTTTTCCCTCCCAGGAGATCCCACTCACTCGGCTCCCTGGATGACTCCTCTCTAGCCCTGTGGGTTCGCAATTCAGTGGAGGAATTCGCCGACCCAATCCACTGCGGGTATCTCAAATCTACCCTGCACTGGGAAAGATGCTCCACAGATCAGGCCTCCTACGCGGACTGTCCTGTGTGTATTTTCCATGGTACGGTCCCCTTACGAGCGGACCCGCGTATCCCTTAGGCAGTTCCCGCTGCCCTCCGGTCGCCGTGTTGTAGCAACTCCCCCCTCTTCAAGGCTGGATCTACCACCACACCATTCTTTCCCACATGTGACCGAAGAGGCCCATGTGATGTATTTTGCCACATTACCTCCCCCTTCCTGGGCAGGTGTGGTCTCCGCAGGTCTTTTCCCCCTGAAAGAATATGAAAATGGGTAAGACCCCCTTCCCACGATGCGGTAAGGGCCCCAGCCGTTTGGCTCTGTGAGAGAAACATAGAGAGAAAAGAGGCCTGGCTAGGCTTGGCCCATCCCAGGTTGACAAGCGTCGCCTTGTTCCCCTGCTTGGGTAACTAGAAGGATTCCGACGTCTTTTATGGGGCATTGGGGATAGGTACGTGCAGTCTGACACAGCTGGTCATCATGGCATGTGAAATACCTGCCCACTCCTATGTCAGCAGTACACGTACACGGCTCAGCACATGGCACGATTTGAAGTGGACCCCTAGTGTCGCTTCTTCGACACGACGTCGAAGTGTGTGATGACTGGGAACGTCTATGTTACGTATGTAACCTCCGTTCCCTGATGGAGGGAACGAGACGTTGTGTCCTCCCGGCCACGTCGCTGAGCCGAGCCACTGAGGCGGCCGGACACTCCTGGCTCCTCAGAATAATCCTGAATGAACTCATAGTATTTCCTCGCCTTTATACCCGTATGTCCGGGGGCAGGGTATGCAAATACTGTCTGCTAACTTCTCATTGGCCTTTTTTCATGCATTAGAGGCATATTCGGCGCTCAAGAGAGACCCCTAGTGTCGCTTCTTCGACACAACGTCTTGTTCCCTCCATCAGGGAATGGAGGTTACATACGTATCCTAGACGTTCTCATTTTTAACACTTCAGACATAATTCTGAAGTGAGTTAAAGAGACATTAAAAGATAGGGGTGAAGTAAGCAAGGCCAGCAGAGAGGTAGATATACATGAGTTTGCTTCCAATCTGCACCATGGCACAGTGGACGAAACTGAGGCAAAATGTTATCTTGTGAATATTATCTGACCAAAAGTAAGAAATTAAATTGGGTATAGAGAGCCCACCATTTAATTGGCATCTTTGAAGCAATGATTTAAGAATTCTGGGCACTTTACCACCCCAAAAAATGTCAATGACAATCCGGTCAATAGATTTAAAAAATGCTTAGGGAGAAACAGAGGGATGCACTGAAAGGCAAAAAGAAACTTGGGCAAAACATTCATTTTCACCACATTGATCCTTCCTATCAATGATAGCGGCAGATTGCTCCATTGCTGAAAATCAGACTTAGTCTGTTCCAACAAAGGGGAAAGATTGGCAGATACAAGAGAGGACAGTGTATGAGTAATATTAATGCCAAGGTATCTAAATCCTGCTTTGCTTAGTTTAAATGGAACATCTGACTGCAAAAGACCCATAGCCAACGCATTAATCGGAAAACACTCACTTTTGTGGAGATTTATTTTGTATCCAGAAAAAGAGCCAAATTTTTGCAACATGGGTAAAATAATTGGAAAACTCGAAATCGGGTTAGATACATATAATAAAAAGATCATCAGCATACAGTGAAAGCCTAGTTTCAATGCCTGAATTCACCACTCCTTTTAGCAATGGAGAAGACCTCAAAGGAATCGACAATGGTTCAATGGCTAGTGTGAACAGCAAAGGGGAAAGTGGGCACCCTTGTCGCATTCCCCGTCCCAGTCTAAAATAGCTGGATCTATTGTTATTGGTGTGCACACTCGCCTGAGGAGAAGCATATAAAAGATGTATCCACTTAATAAATTTATCCCCAAATCCAAATTTCTGAAGCACAGTGAAAAGATACTCCCACTCCACACGATCAAAGCTTTTTCAGCATCGAGTGAAATAACAACTTTAGGTGTCTCGGAAGAGTGTTTAAGATTAATTATATTTAAAAGAGTACACACATTGAAGAATAACTGTCTTCCCCTGATGAAACCTGTTTGTTCCTCAGATATAATCTTTGGTAGTAGGTTTCGATGCAAGATGCCAACACCTTAGCCAAAATCTTAGCATCCACATTCTGCAAGGAAAGGGGCCCACAAGGGGCTTTTTAGTAGCAGCATTATGGATGCTTGTGTAAGCATGTCTGGTAGGAAGCCACGCTGTAAGGATTCTGAATACACTGACAAAAGTAATGGAGACAATTTGTTCTGAAATTTCTTCAAAAACTCGACAGGAAAGCCATCGGGCCCAGGAGCTTTATTGCCATGCATCCTTTTAATTGCCTGATTAATTTAGTTTGTGTCTATATGGGCTTCGGGATCCCTGACAACACCTGGGTCAATTGCAGTAAAATCTAAATTCTGTAAAAAGGATGTCATATCTTGGGTATCAGATGGAGATTCAGATGTGTATAGGGACAAATTAAATGATTTAAAGATGGCATTAATACCTTCAGGATCTGATATCAAATCGCCAGATAGGTCCTGAATTTGTGGAATCAGATGGTTAGCTGCTTGACGTCTTAACTGATGAGCTAAGAGGCGACCAGCTTTATCAACATGTTCATAGTAAGTACTACGAGAATGCAATAGATGCCACTCAGCATCATCAGTCAGAATGAGATCAAGTTCAGCTTGAAAATCTAGGCGTTGTTTAAATTGATCTCGTGAAGGGGAATTGGCAAGCTGCTGATCAATCTCAAAGATATTAGAAGTGAGTTCACGTATCCTTGTGATGCAAACTTTATTCGAATGTGTGGTATAAGAAATAATCTGTCCCCGAAGGTAAGCTTTAAGTGTTTCCCACAGCAATGAATAAGAAACCACCCCATCTTGATTTGTAGCCAAAAAATTGTCAATAGAAGTTGAGATAAAATCAATGAATATAACATCCGACAAAAGAAGAGTATTTAATCTCCATGTTGATGAATATCTAGGCTGCGCAGACAACTGCATATCAACACTAAGACGGGCATGGTCAGAGAGAACAATAGCATGGTAAGAAACAGATGTTACTTTGAGTATTAGGGAGCTATCTATAAAAAAAGAACCAATACGGGAGTATGACTGATGGACTTGCGAGAAAAAAGAAAATGCCTTATCTTGAGGGTTATAAAATCTCCATGGATCAACACAACCATTTTTGGACATGAATTCAACTATTGCTCTAGACATAGATGATAGAGTCATTGTCCTGGAACTAGAGCGGTCCATAGCAGGATCAATTACACAATTAAGATCTCCGTCAAAAATAAGTGAATGACTATTTAATGAGGGGAGAATCTCAAATAACTTGTTTATAAAATCTGGATCACCAAAATTTGGCGCATATACATTGACATGAATCACAGGATTATGCAACATGGTGCCAACAACAATCAAATACCTTCCATTTTTATCAACTATTACCTTAGTAGAAGAAAACTGAACCCTTTTGTTAATCATTATGGCAACCCCTCTGGATTTTGAGTTGAAATTAGAGTGAAAAACTTCCCCTACCCTAGAGCACTTAAGCTTCAGATGATCTTGGTTTCTCAAGTGTGTCTCCTGTAAGAAAGCAATGTCAGTATTTAACCTTTTCAACTGTGCAAATATCTTTGACTTTTCGATTGGGTTTCCCATGCCTTTTATGTTCCAAGTTAAGAACTAAATGTGAAACCTACTGGGTTTAATAGATTAACATGAGAACTAGCCATTTACTCTAGTTTACCCTACTTTAAAGAAAAAGAGAGTACAAAAAAAAAAAAAAAAGTGAATGATATATATAACCCCCCACCCCATCAACCCCACCCACCCAAGCACATCCAATGTCCGCATCCCCAAATGATGCGAACCCATGTGCAGACTCCAAACGGAGCCAACCCCATACAACAGCTGCTTGCGATTAGAGATTAACAAAGAGAAGATGGAGACCTGCAGAATACAAGATTCAATAACAAAAAAGCACTAGAACAGATATTATTTAGTAACCAATAACATTGCATTTATACATTAAAATATGAAAACAGTAACTCAGTTTGACTTGTAATTAGACAGTAAACATATAATATAAAAAGCATTAAAATAAATAAATAAATAAATTGTCTGGATTCAAGACACTATATATATATATATATATATATATATATATATATATATATATATATATAGAGCGAAGTAAGGAAAGAAAAGGAAAAATACTAAATCACATTCACAGTAGCCCGTAGTACAGTGTCCCATGCATAATACCAAGGGTTAACTTGCCCTACTCACATGTCTACACATAAACACTTACGAGTCACTAGAAACACTCTGGTGAGACTGTAAAGATTTGACATAGGTTGTAGCAAGAACCGGTGAGCTGAACTGCCTTTCGACCCTGTTGAAAGTGCCACACAGTCTAGCCGGATGAAGAAAATCAAACTTCACCCCAGGAATTAAGCGCAATTGCTGGCGAACCTCATTGAAGGCAGACCGGGTACGAGTAATTTTTGCTGTAAAGTCCGGGAAGATGAATATACTCACATCACCAACTTTGAGCTGTCTCTTCTCGCGTGCCTGCTTTAAGACATCAACAGTCAGAGTGATAATGCAATCTTGCCACAGTAACCCGCAGACACTCCCCCGGTCCTGGCTTCGGTTGTAAAGTGCGATGTGACCTGTCAATAATGATGTCCTTGTCGATGCCAAGTGCCTCCTTGAAGTAGCTTGGAAATCGCCACAGTAGTAGATACTTTCTCTTCCGGAACTCCAATTATCCTTATGTTGTTACGACGAGATTCGCACTTATCCTCCAATTGTACCACAGCAGCCGAATGACACTCTACCTTCTCCTGAAGCATGGTGATGTCATCTGAACAGGTGGAGAATGATTGTTCCATGTCCTTTACCGTGCATTTCAGTGTCAACATATCCGCCTGTATCGAAACCATGCTATTAGAAAACTCTGCTTTAACGGCCTGAAGCCGTTAACCTGAAGTCGTCGCCCAACTCAGAGCAAAATATTTCTGCCAGATCATTGCACAACGATGATAGTATCTCAGTTTTAAGAAACTGTGTATCAACTGGAGTCATCACGATTTCAGTGCACTCCTCCGGGCTGGCCAAATCATGCACTGCCGAGGATGCACTTGCTGTAGCAGGCCGCTGTTGCGATGTTTGTGCATTATCCCTTTTACTGCTTTTAGTTTTCATTTTTGTTGCACGAGATGAAAACAAATGAAGATGTCACTAATCAAAGTATGCATAGACACATAGTAATATACAAAAAGTGAGTAAGTATCGAAATATGCAGGACCTCCCTCGACCACGTCCTATTCCATAACTCTCCTAACCGGAAGTCCAAGTTCATTGTGTTTTAATAATTAGTGATGGAGTTTATTCAAGATAAGTAAACAGTCAATTGTTACGCTATTGTAGAAATGAGATTTTAGATCTAAACGTAATCTTTTTGATGGAGGTGATGCAAACAACGTGGAGTAATGCAAAGAACCGGACAAGGCTTGCAACACTGGCTTGTTGGCCGCGGGAGGCCGGGAGGAAGGAGCTGTGGAAGGCCGGGAGGAAGGAGTCATTGGGGCATTCTCTGTTGGTGGTGGTGGGGGAGAGGTACGAAGTAGAATCTCGCAAAGGTATTAGGTGTTGCCCAACCCGCTGCTCTGCATATATCTGCCAGGGAGATGCCTCTGGCCAGTGCCCATGAGGACGCAATAATCCCTGTTGAGTGTGCTCGGATTACGGCCTGGGTGCGACAGGCCAATGAAATGGTGTCCACCACCCAATGGGAGAGTCTCTGTTTGGAGACAGCGTTCCCTAAGCAGTCAAAGAGCTGCTCAGAGCGTCTAAAGCTTTGCGTGCGGTCCAAGTAGGTATGCAAAGCACGTAACGGACACAGCAACGAAGGGGCTGGTCTGCCTCCTCCTGGGGCAGCCCTTGCAGGTTCACTACCTGGTCTCTGAAGGGCTTGGAAGGAACCTTGGGCACGTAGCTTGGCCGTGGTCTTAGGATCACATGTGTGTCTGCCAGACCAAACTCCAGGCAAGTGTCGCTGACAGAGAACTCTTGCAGGTCCCCGACCTTCTTGATGGAGGCGAGCGCGATCAGCAGGGCTGTTTTTAAGGATAGGGCCCTGAGTCTAACTGATTCTAGCGGCTCGAAGGGGGATCTCTGAAGGCCTGAGAGGACCACTGAGAGATCCCAGGAGGGGAACAGGCTTGGCCGGGAAGGATTTAACCTCCACGTGCCTCTTAGGAACCTGATAATCAAGTCGTGCTTACCCAAAGACTTGCCGTTTACTGCGTCATGGAGGGCTGTGATAGCAGCTACATACACTATAAGGTGGACGGGGACAGCCTCCCCTCCAACCTCTCCTGCAGAAATTAGAGCACTGACCTGACTGCGCACCTTTGTGGGTGTTCGCCCAGAGAAGAACACCAATTCGCGAACAAGCGCCACAATTTTGGGGCGTAAAGTTGCCTGGTAGAAGGGGCTCTGGCTTGGTTGATTGTGTCTACAACAGTAGGTGGTAGATCAGCTAGATCTTCTGTGTCCTGTCCAGGGGTCAGACGTTGAGGTTCCAGAGGTCTGGGTACGGATGCCAGAGCGTGCCCTGTCCCTGAGAAAGAAGGTCTTTCCTCAGGGGAATTTTCCAGGGAGGGGCTGTCGCGAGGTGTATTAGGTCTGAGTACCAAGCCCGGGTGGGCCAATAGGGAGCCACAAGAGTGACTTGTTCCTCGTCCTCCCTGATCTGGCATAGCAGCTATGCAAGAAGGCTCACTGGGGGAAATGCGTACTTGCGCAGCCCCATGGGCAAGCTGTGTGCCAGTGCGTCTGCCCCGAGGGGAGCCTCTGTTCGGGCATACCAGAGCGGGCAGTGGGAGGTCTCAGGAGGCTAACAGGTCTACGTGAGCTTTGCCGAACTGTTCCCAAATCAGCTGGACCGACTGGGGGTGAACCCTCCACTCTCCACTGGGCAAGCATTGTTGTGACAGTGCGTCCGCTACCATATTGAGATTGCCGGAGATGTGAGTGGCACGCGGCGACTTGACTTGCCGTGCGCCGCCTTGGCGATTTATGTACGCTACCGCAGTGGTGCTGTCTGATTTGATCAAGATGTGTTTGCCCTGAACTCGCGGGAGAAACTTCCGCAGGGCAAAGAAAACAGTCAGCAACTCCAGGCAGTTGATGTGCCAGCACAGTGGGACCCCTTTCCAATGGCCCGCTGCTGCGTGCCTGTTGCACACGGTGCCCCAACCCAATCTGGAGGTGTCGGTCATGACCAGGATGCATTGGAACACCTGCTGCAAGGGGACTCCTGCCCGCAGAATGCAGAGGTCTGTCCAGGAATGTTTGGCAGCAGGTGGGGGTGACCATCACACTGTGTGTGACGTGGCGCCATGCTCGTCTCGGGACTCGAGTCTATAACCAGTGCTGAAGCGGTCTCATATGCATTGACCCCAGCGGCGCGACCGCCGCGGAGGATGCCATATGCCCCAGGAGCTTCTTGAAAAGTTTTGAAGAGACCTTTTGTGCCTGGCCTGAAAGTGGTGAGGCATTTCAGCACTGACTGCGCGCTCATTGGTGAGGCACGCTGACATTGAGACTGAGTCTAACTCCATACCGAGAAAAGAGGTGCTCTGAACCGGGGCCAGCTTGCTCTTTTCCCAGTTGACCTGAAGCCCTAAACGGCTGGGGTGCCTGAGCACTTGGTCCCTGTGGGTGCTTAGTAACTCTCGGGAGTGGGCCAGGATGAACCAGTCATTGAGGTAGTTGAGTATGCGAATGCCGGCTTCTCGGAGCGGGGCAAGGGCTGCCTCTGCGACCTTCGTAAAGACGCGAGGGGACAGGGACATGCCGAAGGGGAGGACCTTGTACTGATATGCCTGGCCGTCGAACGTGAACCGCAGAAAGGGTCGATGTCGAGGCAGTATTGAGACGTGGAAGTACACGTCCTTCAGGTCAACTGCTGCGAACCAATCTAGATGCCGTACGCAAGTTAACATATGTTTCTGTGTGAGCATTTTGAACGGGAGTGTGTGTAAGGCCCGGTTGCAAATCCAAGATCGGTTGCAAGCCACCGTCTTTCTCGGGTACGATGAAGTAAGGGCTGTAGAGACCCTCTCGTTTGGAGGGACAGGCTCTATCGCATGTTTGAGCAAAAGGGTTACGATTTCCGTGCTCAGGGACTTCGCCGTAAACTGCGGAAAAGCATACGCCCACAAAGGGGGGCGGGGGCCTGGCAAACTGAATTGCGTAACCAAGTCGGATGGTCCTGGCCAGCCAGCGAGGAAGAGGTTGGGAATAGAAAGCCACTCATCCAAGCTCCGTGTTAGGGGCACTAAAGGGATGATTATTTTTGACGTACCCGGCGGGGCTTCACAGCAGGGCGGAGCAGGTAGTACGGCGTCGGCAGGCAAAAGTGCATCCTGAGGCTCTGTTGCTGAGAAAAGACTCAAAGCACTTACCTTGCTCCGCACTCCCGGCAGGGGGCGAGTTAGTGACTGAGGAGAAGGTCCAGCGTCGAAGTCGTCAGAACCGGCCGGCCGGGAGACAGTCGTGGCTTGGCTGGAGGCGGGGGTTCCGCATCCAGGGGACTGGTCGAGGTCTGGCAGCAGAGTGCCATGAGAATGGCATTTGCGGGCCAGGTGACCCAGAGACAAAGGAAATCTGTCTTTTATTGAGAATGTGGGTACCGCAGCCCCGGAGGGGTGCAGCAAATGAAATAAATTCAAATAAAGATTCTCCTCCTGGCCCTCCACCAGGGGACGGAGTGGTCTACTCTCCAGCTCTGGAGCGAACGTCTGGGAGCCTTCCAGGTCCTTGAGGGGGTCCGTGAGATGGTGCTTGTGCTTCCTGCGGGGTGCTCGATGCTGGAGCTGAGAGATGGGCCCGGGTTGAGGCAGAGCACGTTTCCTAGCCGCAGGAGTACGCCCTCGGCGAGCAGACGGGCTTGGCCCATGGCGGCAGGGTTGCGGCGGGGTAGGATGTGTGAAAAGTCCTCGACGTTGTCACTGAAGAGGCCGAACTGGGAGACAGGGGCGTCGAGAAAGCGTGTTTTGTCCATCTCCTGCATCTCGACCAAGTTCAGCCTACACGTGCAGATCTTTGAGTGCCTTGTCCTGGTGGACTTGCAGGAGGGCCATGGCATGCAGGGCGGAAGTGGCCTGTCCGGTGGCGTTGTAGGCTTTGGCGGTCAATGATGACGTCGTCCTACAGGCCTTGGAAGGGAGCACAGGGTGACCCCGCCAGGTGGTGGCATTCTCGGGGCATAGGTGGAGCACAACCTATCCACCTGGGGAATCGTCGTGCCTTTGTGATGAGCAGAGAGGGGTGCTCTCCATGCAGTCGTCAGCTCATTAACGAAACAGCCCCAATTAAGAGATACAAATTCACAATTGTGAAAAGTTGCAATTGCAAGACATACAGTAATGTCACAATTATAAGAAATAGTTGCAATTGAGAGATGTAGTCATAATTGCGAGAAATAAAATCATAAAGGCAAAATATATGGTAAAGTAAGTAGCAGTTTCAAGAAATAAAGTTACATTTACATTTTTTCATTTAACAGACACTTTTATACAAAGTTACTTACAAAATGAGGAACATAAGAAATTCGTCATACAAAAGACAACAGTATCAGCAGTTTCACACTGCTAAGTTCTATTCATAACAAGAAATATAGTTGTAGTTACAAAAATTAATGTAATCGTGAGATATAATTGCAATTATAAGAAATAGTCACATTTGTGAGATATATAGCCACAATGGAAAGAAATAGCGTTGTGATGGTAAGATATACAGTAAAGTCATAATTACGAGAAAAAAAGATGCAATTATAAAAAATAAAGTCACAATTGAGAGATATGCAGATATGCAGCCCTCCCTAGCATCCGGGCCAATTTGGTTGCTTTGGAAACCTGGATGGAGTCACTCAGCATCCCCTGGATTCAACCTTGTCACTCCAGGGGTGGTAGTCAGTGTCTTTACTTGCTGAGGTACCTAGGCCCTGGGTGTATTGTACGTTAATGAAGTGGGGCAAAGCCTAATTTGCAATATTGTCAAGATGTTTCAGAGGCACTCCTATTCTCGCCACAAAGTCTAAAATCAGTTCAGGCATTTGCAGATTGGGGATTCCACTAGCAGATGATAAATTAATAATGATAATAATAATAATAATAATACATTTATTTTGTATTACACCTTTCCAAAGCTCAAAGATCCTGTGTAAAAATTAAACATAAAACACAGAAATATATAAGAAATATACATTACAAAACAACTAACAATGGGAGAGAAGGAAAGCATATTTCAAGCAGCTGAAACATGGGCATGCAGAACGAGAGCCATCAGTCCCAGAGAGGCCAATAGAGAACATATATCACATGCATCGCAGTCCGGAGAAGCACAGTTGACAAACAGAGCAGGCGATGCAATGCATATAGCACATTTATACTACCAAATTCTAATGAATAGGCTGTCTTCATTTATATCGAAGTTGCTTAACATGAAATGGAATAGACTGTGTAATAGGATGCAGACGGTGCAAAAACTTGAAAAGAACTTCAGAATTAAATTGCACTTGACTCAGCCCATTAGTGCTTTTCACTTGCAGTTTTGCCATCCCACTTGCACTTAGACTTAGCGCATGCTTGCACATATTATGAAACCTTCATGCCCATGCCCACTGACTTTGCACGTATAATGTATTGCATAGCACTGCGCTTAAGGCATAGCGCTCTTAAAATAGTGCCCATAAAGTCAGAATAACCTTTTTTATTTTTTTTTCTCCATGGTGGGATCAAGGTACTATAAGTATCTGTAGTAGAGGTCTTCATGGGTCCAAAAATTTGTGCCCGAACCCAAAGAGACCCAGAAATGTACTACCAGGACCCGAACTGGACCCATCTATTATTTGAAAGCTGGGACCCAGACACGGCCGGCAGACACAGGCCCGATCGATACCGATTTCACAGCTGATTGCTATTAGAAAGTTAAATTACATGTTGTGAAACAAAACTTTGTGTCTTACCTGATGTAACTTTAGTAGCCTTCTCCCTTGTGCCTGGCCAGGACACATTTAATAATCCATCCTCCTTGCCAGAAAAGTTGGTAAACTACATCCAGGTTTTCTGTGATTCCTCTCTTGCTGATTGAAACAGCATAGCTAATCCACTCATTATTTCAGCTTTAAAGTTTCACTTGCATTTATGGTGACTGCTGACAAACACGACTTGTTTAGAATCAGCTTTCCAGTTTTTTTTGTATCTCACTTAAGATAACTTCGACTGTTTGCCCTTTTGAACTATAATAACGATTACTCGTTCGTATATCCACAGCTGCTTATGTTACAATTGCTAATTTGCTATCGTGTGCCTTAACTCCTCACTGCCTCTGACATCACTCAGCTCGTTGTGGCTCCGCTCCGTTTTTCATCTTATTTCCCAACCCGCACTTTCTCATCCAAATTTTACAATGTTGCAAGTTACAACGCACACACACAGCACCATCATAATCAGCGCTGGCTGATCACGGCCGAGTCTTCTCGAATCGACTTGGGTATTACACATAATGTTAAACAGACCTGGGACCCGCAGCAATAGAATGGGACCTGACCTGGACTTGGCTGACTGTATAAAACGTGGATCCAAACCCATACAGTTCCTGGGTTGGTCCTCTGGTCCTTTGGTTAGGGTGGGCCTGTGAAGAACTCTAATCAGTAGTACAGCAGTTGTTATCATCATAAGTTATCATGGTTTTGTATTCCATTCACATGAAACCATAATAAGATTCAAAATAATCCCTTATCAACCACATCATACAGTTCATCTACTTACTGCCATCATCATGTCTGTTTTTGCAGGCCCCTTTCTTAGAGAACTTGGGCCATTAAGCTCTGGTTAATTACTCATTACACAACTTCACAACACTTCAGCTCATCACAGAGTTGGCAGAGTAGGGGGATTGGGCTGAGACTCAATGAGCATGTAAAGCCAATTCCACTATAAACACTGCTGAGGATAATTTGATTCTTTCACTTATCAAGAGCTTTCAGGACTCTTCAAACATGTTTTCATCTTTTCCATCTACAAAGTTACTTCAAATTTCAGATCCATCTATACTGGTGGATTTAAATTTCTGACCCAGCAGAGCTGAAAGGCGAGCTGGTGAATCCCCTGTTTCCCTCAGCTACGTGACCTCTCGGCCCAGCCGTCTTAAACTGGGAGCAGAATTCTGAGCAGCCCTCTTCACTATTCTTTCACTAGCCCGCCTGTGTGTTAGGCAACTGCACTGCTGATATTTTATTGGAAATCATTGAGATGCATACTAGAGTTATGCCAATAGATGATGATCTCAGGTATCTCAGTTTTCCCATGAATGTATTAATATAAATTCATAAATGTATTAAATCTCAAATCCAACTAAGTAAGGGTAATGACTTTTTGAGTGTAGGAGTTTCTTTAAATATGACCACTTTTCGCCCTGTAGACTTATAAACAACAAGTTCCCTTAAACACTTTTCACCCTCTCACTAGTTTATTTAATTTGTCTACTAACAATGTCCAACAGTTTATGTACTTGCATCACAGTCATTTTGTCATTTTTTCTGAACCAACAAATTAGTTGTTTTTTCCACCACATCTCAAATATTGACATTTGAAATTTTTGGAATAAAATGGCCAACTCCTTTGACTTTTTTAAAGTTAATTTCATAGCCAGCTTTTGATGATTCCTAAATACACACAGCATTTTTTTTTTTTTTTTTTTACACAATTTGCATAATTTTACAAAATTACAGCTTGATTACAAATTATTCACAATCAAAATATTCTTTTCACAAGTGACATTTTCCTTTGATTTATCTTAATTGTCTTCACGTCTCATCTCAAGTATGCTCTTGACTAACTCTGTTAAATTAACGGAAAACAAGCTCACTAACTTTTGAAAACCCTTTAAAAATAGTTGGCCCTCGAAGAAATGACACAACAACTGTGAGATCATTGTAATTTGTGTAAAAAAAAAATATATATATAAAAAATATATATATAACAATGTTAATAGTTATTCAATAGTTATTGAGTGTATATATATTCTTTGTATAGATCATCGTAGTTTTGAAAATGAAAACAATTAATCGATGGATTCAATCGATTAATCGATGGATTTTATGAAAACATAAATCTGTTTCCCTGGGACATAAAAATGCCTGTAGTTGTAGAAACAGTCTCGTGCCTTAGAATGATGAAATTGTGGTTGGAACTTGCTATGAAGGATATATGCTGATTTTTGTCCTTGTTAAGGCTGTCCAAATGGGAAAAATCACAGAATAACATTAATACAAATAATCAGCATTACAATTAGTTAGACATGCTAGACACGCTTCACGATGCATGAATTAACACTCTAAGGTAAATCAACTGATGTTGCTCTTCTTTATGTGTTCTCCCATGATGAAATACCAGAAGATTTTCTGTTCAGTTTGCACTCTCAATTCTATGATATTCGGTGCTGAGAGCCTCAGCAGTTCTCATTTTAGAGAAGTCAGTCTTGCCACAGATGAAGAAAAATAACAAGAGGGGGGAAAAATAACAGTTGCCTGACATCCATATGGCTTACCAAGGTCTGATGTCTCAGTGTATGCTCAAGGATTTTGTCATGCTGTAAATATTGCTTGTCTCATGATTTGTGTTTGCCGTGAGGACTGATGGAGATACAAATTACCACTTTTGGGCATTGTTTATTTGTGAAGCCTTGGTTATTGTCCTTGATGCCACCTTTTTGGGACCAGTAATTGCACATATGTGCTCTAGTTCAGTGGTCCTTGGCTGGTTTTGCTTCAAAACTAAGATTTTATTTTGGATATTAAGTGGCGACCCAAGACTTAATTCAAAATACTTTTGAATTTTTTTATAATTTAAAAGTTTAAAAAAAAAAATCGAACATTGAAAAGAATTAATATTAAAATGAACGGCAAATGCCCAAGAATATGTCAAATTATTTCCATGACATAGGCTGAATAAGAAAACTTATTTATTAAGTTTTTAAATTTAGAGCTGTCAGAATAACTCGATAAAATGCGATTAATGAAAAAAGCTTAACACTTTATTTGTTCTTTACCTTTAACAAAGCATAAACCAGCATAAACAATTGTTTTGAGGGCAGAATCTTTGTAATGTGTAGTCCCTCTTCCCTGTCAGTGATAAAAATGATAGAGAATGGGCCTCTTAACGCTATTTGATGTACAAAACAAGCCCAGATCGGACTTGTGATAGAAATCAAGTATTTTTCAGCCCATGTAAGGCACTATTTAATTGTCACAGAAGCATGGCAAGTCTTAACTATCACCAAAACACAGAATGAGAGGTTTTTGTCTGCAAGAGATTTTCATGTGTAGTTCAAATAATTTGCCCATTGACACACAGACACATGCTTAAGAAAAACACAATTTATGATATTATTAAGAACAGATGGCAGAAAAGCCGTCAGTGCTCATGTCTGAATTTTTTATATATATATTGTGAAGGTGGGAACTAAACAAATATTTTCACACACATTATCTATTTTCCCAGACAACAAAATACCCGACCGGTAGAGAATGCCCAGATGAAGTACAACACATTTTAATTGCACTTAATTTTTTTCCAGTTTCATTTGAATTTTTTGTTAAAATAAATAAAATATAAAGTTCAACGTTTGATATTAAGGTGTCTTGCTTTATTGTGTAGGCTTAACCCTAACCCTGCTTAATGAAAATTACCCCATAGTACCACCTAGCTTTCAACCAGTGGTAATACTGGTGTCAGTTTAAACATGAACACCCCCCACCCCGCTTTATCATATCTGGGATTGGCAAACTCACAGGCTGACGATAGGACGATCTGACTCTGGAGAAGATCGCCCAACCCTAATTTCTATCTTTGTACTGTAGAAACTTTGTTTGGAAAATGTAAATAAATCATTGTATTGTTACATATTGTTTCATTTTTTTTTCTAAGATTGAAATTATGTTTCTAGGTCTACACGGTGGCTCAGTGGTTATCACTGTCACCTCTCAGCAAGAAGGTCCAAGGTTTGAGTCCTGGCTCAACTGCTCGTAAGTGTAAGTGTAAGTGTGAGTGAGAGTCCTCCAGCCACTGGGGGTTGCATCAGCAAGTGCATCTGGTGTAAAACCTGTGCCAAGTCAAATATGCGGGTCATGGATGGTCTACTGTGGCGATCCCTAATGGGAGCAGCCAGAAGAAGAAGGTTTCTAAACGTCTCTTGAATTTTGAGCGTTTCATGCTCTTGGCAGCCAGTAATTCAGCACATAAATCATATTGTTGTAGGCTCAAAACGTATTTATTCTAATTGCAAGTGCATTCATATTTTATGTTGTCAGGGTCAAATTTTCTTTTACCTTGGTAGCTTCTACCAAGTGATGGATGCATTTGCGTTAGAATCACAGCCTTTGACAACAATAACACTGTGGGAAGCATTTTCTCCTCCCTTTTAAAACTGTCCTTTAAAAAGTTGTTAACAATTTTCACTAAATTAAATGATTATTTGCCTTTTGTTATTTGCTTTTTGCATTCTTTATTCCCTGATATATGCAACCCTAACAGACCATCAGCTATACTGTTGATTAATATTATCTTGTTAAAATCAATTTCAGATAAAAATCACTCAATATCTTATTAAAACATTAAGGTCTGATTGTTTTCCCCCTGTCATATGCCGGTTGCAAACTGAATGATCTAGGACCTTCTGAATGATTCAAGGACCTTCGTCTTTCATTTGTATTCAGCACAAATTTTGCTTTTCATTTTACAACAGCTTTGAACTCTTTCCTTTAAGAACTTCATTTACACTCATATTGGCATATGAATCTGAATCATTGCTCATTGAATGGCTGTCCACAAACACATATGTCCACAAACACATATGCAATTACATTTTGAAAGATTTTCAAAAGTAAAGCCTCATTCAGACAGTTTAGAAAATAATTTGGAACCATTTCTAAATGCCAGATAAAAATGTAATGAATTATATCAGTTGAGTTATTTGGTCAACTATTGATGTGCATTGAATGTGCACATTTGGCTTTTTTATGGTTCAAATGTGCAATTAACTGTTGGTGGGTTTCAGTTAAGAGACATTTATTTTACAAGTGCAAGAACATCCGTTGTTTGCTTATTTGAACCTGAAATGATGTTTTGCTTTAAGGAGCTGTACCATTGGCAGAATTGATGAATGATTAGTGTCTAACCAAGTGAGCAGTTAAGTTGAATGCATTCATTTAGACAGTGTTATAATTTAGTGCCACCATTACTGTAAACTGAAGAAGCACCATGTCAAAGAATTAATTCCATAACATGAAACATACAGTGCAACCTACTTGTGTACATAGTAGTGTGACAATAAAGTGATTTGATATGATTTAATTTGATTTGAAAAGCATAAATTATGCAATTTTCTATTAGTTGCATTTTGTTTGTTGCAGCTTAATACAATAAAACTGTCCTTTCACTCTTGAGTCTTCCTGTCTTAAGCAATTAAAACCCATGACTGACTGGTGAAGACTTGCAAATTTGTCTGCAAATGAGGGAAGGTGCTTCTCAAGCTGTCAGACTAGCCACTCTCTAACCTTCTTTACTGGAGGTATATTGAAGAAGCCTCAGTGACACAGAGCACTCATGCTTTATGCCAGTGTTCACATCTCGTTTGCCCTAGTTGGGCCCATTTGGAGTATTTTCTTGATGCTGCTGTCTGTGGATAATTCTAGACTTTCCTCTTGAATACTTCCCCCTCTCTTATTCAAGTCAAATCAAGTCAAGTGGTTTTTATTCTCGTTTCAACCATATACAGTTAGTACAGTACACAGCGAAACGAGACAATGTTCCTCCCTGACCATGGTGCTACATAAAACAACATAGGACAAACCCAGAACCACATGAGACTACACAGACTAAATAAAAAACCTATATAAAATACCTATATAAAGTGCACGTGCAAAAACATATGCAAAAGTACGGGACAGTACAATAAATTACTAACAATGAACAGAACAATAGACACAGTGAGAGACAGTGCAGCGCCGACCAGTACACAGTAGTGCAAAAGATGATGGTTTCTACAAATGCCAAATGTAAACATAACATACTATGAGATAGTGTTCTTTGCACATAGCAGTTATTGAGGTAGCAGCCAGTTATAAAGTGACAATAATTAAAGTGCAACTGATGACACTTGTGCGTGTGTGTCAAACCAGTCGCTGAGTATTGAGAAGTCTGATGGCTTGGGGGAAGAAGTGGATGCAGTGTTTTTTGTAAATGTCTTTGATGGAGGGAAGAGAGACCCCGATGATCTTCTCAGCTGTCCTCACTATCCTCTGCAGGGCTTTGCGGTCCGAAACGGTGCAAGTCCCAAACCAGGCAGTGATGCAGCTGCTCAGGATGCTCTCAATAGTCCCTCTATAGAATGTAGTGAGGATGGGGGGTGGGAGATGTGCTTTCCTCAGCCTTCGAAGAAAGTAGAGACGATGCTAGACTTTCTTAGTAATAGAGCTGGTGTTGAGGGATCAGGTGAGATTAACACCAAGGAATTTGGTACTCTTGACGATCTCCACATAGGAGCCATCGATGTTCAGTGGAGAGTGGTCACTCTGTGCTCTCCTAAAGTCAACAACCATCTCTTTTGTTTTGTCGACATTCAGAGACAGGCTGTTGGCTCTACACCAGTCCGTTAGCCACTGCACCTCCTCTCTGTATGCTGACTCGTCGTTTTTGCTGATGAGACCCACCACAGTCGTTTCATCGGCGAACTTAATGATGTGATTCGTGCTGTGGATTTCTGCACAGTCGTGAGTCAGCAGACTGAACAGCAGTGGACTGAGCACACAGCCCTGGGGGGCCCCAGTGCTCAGTGTGATGGGGGTGGAGATGCTGTTCCCGATCCGGACTGACTGAGGTATCCCAGTCAGGAAGTCCAGGATCCAGTTGCAGAGGGAGGTGTTCAGGCCCAGCAGGTTCAGCTTTCCAATCAGGTGCTGGGGAATTATTGTGTTGAATGCTGAGCTGAAGTCTATGAACAACATTCGAACATATGAGTCCTTTTTATCTAAGTGGGTGAGGGCCAGATGGATGGTGGTGGCGATGGCATCAACGGTTTGGACGATACGCAAATTGCATTGGGTCTAGTGAGGGGGGCAGCTGGGTCTTAATGTGCCTCATGACAAGCCTCTCGAAGCACTTCATGATGATGAGTGTGAGTGCGACGGGACGGTAGTCATTGAGGCAGGACACTGAAGACTTCTTTGGCATGGGGACGATGGTGGTGGCCTTGACGCACGTTGGAACGACGGCGCTGCTCATAGAGATGTCGGTAAGAACAACTGCCAGCTGGTCTGCACATCCTTTGAGCACTCTGCCAGGAATATTGTCTGGTCCAGCAGCCTTCCGTGGGATGACTCTATGTAGCTTTTTCCTCACATCAGCCATGGTAAGACAGAGCACCTGGCCCTTGGGAGGAGGAGTGGTCTTCCTCGCCACCAGGTCGTTCTGCACTTTAAACCGAGCGTAGAAGTCGTTCAGCGCATCTGGATGGGAGGCATCTTTGTCACAGGCAACTGATGTTGTCCTGTAGTTGGTAATGGCCTGGATGCCCTGCCACATGCACCGCGTGTCACTGCTGTCCTGGAAGTGACTGTGGATTCTCTGGGCGTGTGCACGCTTACCCTCTCTGATGGCCCGGGACAGTTTGGCCCTCGCTGTTCTTAGGGCTGCCTTGACGCCTGCTCAGAAGGCGGAGTCACAGGTCCTCAGCAGCGCGCGCACCTCCACAGACATCCACAGCTTCTGGTTGGAGCGTGTGGTGATGGTCTTGGAGAAAGTAACATCTCCAAGCACAGGACACAGATAACACACTGATTTCACACATGAACATATGCCGCTATTAAAGGAGCAGTTCACCCAAAAATGAAAATTTTGATCCTCATATCATTCCAAAAAGAGTTTCTTTCTTTTGCAGAACACAACAAGAGATGTTGTAATGAATACTGCAGTCTTTTAAATACAATGGCAGTAGATAGTGCCTCATTTTAAAGCTTAAAAATGGACCCAAATGTATCACAGATGTAGTCTATGCGGCTCATGCTTCATATTCCAAGTCTTCTGAAGTTTGAACAGAAACAACCCACAATTTAAGTAATTTTTCATTGAACATCTTTATGTCCATTCATTTTTGGGTGAGCAATTTCTTTAATGCATATTCCTGTAAATAAAATTGGCCATGTTCTCTGTTATTCCTGTGCACTGCTGCTGCATTGTGCTCCAATCTATGTGTTGCAAAGGCATGAAATTACAACATCTCCATCCCTCTGGAAAGGTGCTCCATTGATAATCTCAATTAGATGCTTTCAAGTGTATTTGTATTTAGATGCATTTCCACAGATGCAGCAGTTTTAGCTAGAGTAGAGAATGTCAAGCCTGTTGTTTACATCAATAGCTGCGGCGTATTTTCCCTGAGATGTATAGCGATACAAAATGGCATGAACAGCATTGCCTTATCTGAGAACATTGTGTCTCCATGCCCATACAGCCTACCTCTGACTGGAGCTAATTTGTCCTGGAATAAGATAACACAGGAAACCATTTCTTCTGGACACCTCATATCTGCTTTTATCTGTTCTCTGCAATGCCTGGCAGGTCTGCCCTCTCTTCCTTAAAATGAGATTTTCGTAGCATGAATGCAAGGTGAATAAACATGCCTTGATAGACATCAAAAGACTCAGGCGAGTGTGGCTAGAGGTTAACTCTCTCATCTGTTTTTCATCAATGTCTTCAAAGGGAGAGTATTTTTCCTCCTGAAAGAGCTGGTGGGTAGAACAGGGGCCGTTCGACACACCTGCAGCACCTCACGGCTTGCACTGTGGTCCCACATTCCTCAGGTACACTCACAGTGCAACAAATTGTTGCAAGTCTTCATGCCACATTCACCTTTGAAGACGGAACAGTATTATTTACCGTGCCAGTCCAAATCACTCAGTTCCCAAAGAAATAATGATTCTTGACAGATTTTTTGCTAACAATTATTCTTTTTGATGGTTTTTATGGTGGTCATAAATCACATGTTGTTTTCATTCCCAGCACCTTATGTTCATCCTCACGTTGTCAGGACAAATTTCTTTTCAGCAGGAATCATACCATTCCTCTGAATCCCATTTGATTTGGTAGAATATTCTGGAATTACTGTACAATTATGGTGTTTTGTGCGTTAAGGGTTTAAAGACCTAATGAAATCACTTGGCACTTGTCTGTCACTTGGCTTTGAAGTAATCTAGATGCTTGTATCCTTTAAACCATGCTGTATGCTTACGTTTTAGGTGTTAGCAATGGTGCTATAGAGCTGTTCAGCCATGACGTCAATTTGTTGGTGAACTCCGATGTCTAATTCACCATGTGTTCTCTCTGCATTTTCCTATGGGTTTTTATAATGGGGTTGTTCCACTTATAAATCAAATTAAACTTTTAGCAGAAGTTTCCATTCTTCCTCTTTTGGTAAAATGGACCAAAAATATTGATGACCTTTTGATTGATTTTGTCCAGTTAAATGCTCTCTAGAATGAGAGTGTCCCTCCCCCAATAAAATCTACTTCTTACAAGTAGGTGACTAGGAAGTAGTGAATCATGTTCATTGCTGTGAAAGATCCCTGTTTGTTCCACTCAAATTCCTGTTCCAATAGGAAGTACATCAATAAAGGGAAGAAAACTAACATTGTTAACTTATTTCATGGGGTCTTTAAGATGTGTCTGGTGCATAGATACATTTATTCTGTACAGGAATGCTTTGATTATCGTGACATATAATTAAATATTGAGCTATGAACACGTGCTTGAGTGTTCGAAATCTCACTTTCATGCTGGCATTGACCGGAACATCCATCCTGGTCCCAGTGAAGAGTTCATGGAAGAGTGTTGCTGAGAGAATGGTGTGTTTTTGGTGCCATGAGCAGGATGAAGCTAGCACCTTCCCTGGGCAGTCATGCATCAGGGACGTGCCAGGTGAGGAGTGGCAGAGTCTCTGTGATTCAAAACGGGCATCCAGCAGTTCGCACAGACCATTGTGCCTAGTATTGGGTAGACGTTGCCCCCTGGAAAGGAGGCATTTAGACATGGCTATCTCTTCAAGCTGCTAAACAGATGCTGATGTCACTAAAGAGAGTATTGAGTGTATTTCAAGACTGAAGTGGTCAGAAATGGCAGTTAAAGGCTTGCATATTGAAAGGTTTCATTGGCTCCACATGAGCTTCAGCTGAAGTACAAATATATTTCTATTTGAAACATCTGCTGATCTTTGCCGGATGAAAACTAAAGCCTAGTGGTTAAAGATCAAATCAGATTTTTATTGAGTAAAACCCAGCCAGGGTGATGCTTGAACTACCATGAGCCTCTGTAACTTAAGAGGGTGATTATTCTGTATGGTAAGGCACATATAGGCCTATTTGTATGGTAAATATAGACCATTCTATATTAAAGGTGTAGTGTGTCACAATAAAATACTTCCTCTGATGCGAGTTAAATGCGCAGTGTCAACTAAAAGTAAGCTTTTTGCAGGTTGATTCCCCCAAATGTAAGCTTTTTGCCTCTGTCACACTATCAAAACTTTTTCTCTGTTTGTTAAAGCATCCTGACCAGCCCGACATAGCAACATTGATTCAAGAAACGGCTTGAGTTTGGGGTGGAGCTAACTGTTTGTCCAACCAATGGAAGACTGGAAGTCTATATGTGAAAACAACTTTTATTTTTGCAATTCAGGCGCAGAAATTTTCACCTTTCACCTTTAAATGCTGTTGTTGCACTCAGCAATGCCCAAATGTAGATCTCAACATTTATGTGTGACGAGAGGAAACAAGAATAGCTTTAAACAGAATAAAGTGTTTCTGTTTCCCTTATGCTTAAAAACAGGAAAGCTCAGTCTGCACCCAAAAAGTGTTTAAAGTTGTCCAAATATTGAATTTTGTGTAAAAGTGAAACAGTGCAGACAGCTGTGTCCAGCAATCATCTCCACACCTCATTTAACCTCTGGGCTGAAAAGTAGAACTCCCAGTGAGGAAAACGCTGCAACAATGTTCTGATTGTGCTCATCCACTCGCTCAGGCTTCACCTTTCCTGAAGCTATTGATCTGTCTCTCATTATCACCAGAAAAGGCAGAAATAAAAGCACAACTGTAGCTGGGAGCCGTTGCTCACCGCTCAGAGGTTATATTGTTACGTCATCAAGTTTTGTGCCGACAGTGACATTCAATTTAAAAATTGTTACATAAAGCTGTTAGTCAAACTGTATACAGATGGAAGTTGCTGTTCCTCTAGCCTTTATGTTTCTTTCTTTTTAAAGCTTCATCTGGCCTGTGATGACACTCACACTCGTTTGCACCGCTGAGCTGTACTTGCAGAATTTCTTTGCATGTTTTGTCAGCCTGTTCTTCCCACCGAGAAATGGAGGATGGCAGGTCTGTCTGTTATCCATCCAGAAACCTTCATGCGAATTCCTTGAACAGTTGTGCCACTTTTTTGTGTGATATTTGGGGATGCATAATTATGAAAAAAAAAAAAAAAATCATAATTGACTATTATTTTCCTTGATTTTGTAATTGCGAGTCGTTTTTTAAAAACACTACATTTAAATGCTTATTTACAGTATAAATAACACTTACATTTAAATGCTTATTTTCTCTAAGCGAGAACTGTGTTCCTGAATTACTTTATAGCTGTAAATCAAGACCAGTTTTGATAAAAAATAAAAATAAAAAATGTTTTTTTCCATTACTGTGATGTGGAGGAGGATGGGGCCAGGCCTTGACTATGCATGCCCGTCCCCCAATCGGGCTAATCAGCCAAGGAGAGTTATAAGTGCAGGGGGATGTGGCAGTTTGAGAGAGAGAGAGCCACACGCTGCTGCAGTGTGTGCGGTTGTGTTGTGTGTCTTTTTGTTTAAATTAAATATTACTTTAACTGTTCCCGCCTCCTCCTTTCCCATACTTAACCTTGTTATAGTTACATTTACATTTAGTCATTTAGCAGATGCTTTTATCCAAAGCGACTTAAAAATGTGACACATAGCAAGCAATTTGTCATACAAAGTTTAACAACATTTGCAGTATAGGACTTCCAAGTTCTCACAGTGGCTGGAGTAGTAAAGATGCTAGCACAGAAGAAAGAGACAGACATGTTTTTTTTTTTGTGGACATGGACTGATATACTGACATGCGATTAGTTCATTGTGGCTGCTGTAATTGTAATCTTGATTATTTATTTGATTCATTGTGTAGCCCTACCGATATTTTATTTCAAAAATTTTTTTTTCCACAAACCACTCACAAACAAGTTTTTAGTTTAAATATTGCCATTCTTTTAAGCAAAACATACCTCCTAACTATGCAAATAAGTCTTATTACACTGTAGCTTGCACCTTATTCACAAAACATGTTGTGTAAATTTTCTACTGATGATGGCAGCAGTAATTCATCAAATAATGATCAAATGGTTTGGAAAAGATATATCCAGACAAATGTTGTAAATGAACACAACTTTTGCATTTTAAAGATTCAGGTGTCTGCTCTGAAGTAGTAGAGTGATGCTGTACAGTCCCAGCAAAGAATGCTAGATCATGGTCGTCTGATGCAACTTCCACAGTCGAACCCTCAGAACCAACTGGCAAGATCTTGAATTGCGCATTTGTCATTTGCATTATTCCTTTTGTGAATCAGGTGCTAAAACAATACAGACATTACAGTATGTGCAAGTAAACCATGCTATTTCAACTGAATTCCCTCCTCAATATCAGCACAGAGGCCCTTGAAAGAGTTGTGAGAAAGTTGTCAAGAACTGAGCAGCCAATCTGTAGGCCAATTAGTATTCTTCTTATTTTGAATAAGATTCTGGAGAAGATGATTTTTAATCAAATTTTATGTTATTTTAGTGTAAATAAGCTACTTACTATTGCACAACATGCCTATAGGCCAGGACACTCTACCAGCACTGCTTTGATACATATGACTGATGAGTGGTTAACTGTTACATCTGCAGCACCTGCAATCTCTCCTGTAAGCCGCAAGAGGTTGCCATCCCGAGTATTAACAGTTCACAAACTACATCTCCCATAATCCTTCAGTCAGACTGATTACTCTTCCAACCGTTTCACATTAACCCTGTCTATTTAAGTTCCCAGCTCCCACACATTCAATGCAAAGTCTTGTTTGCCAGTCAATATTTCTGAGTGTTTATTCTCATTACCCTGTGTTTTGACTCCTGCCTGTTTATTCGTAGTTCCCAGCCTGCATGTGAGTTCTTTGGATTTATTGCCTGTTTAACGGATTACCCCTCAGTCTATCAAATTTACTTGGTTTGCCTTTCTGGACTGCCTTCCTGTGTTTTAGTTGTTACTTTGTTTTACTGTTTTTACTGTTATTAAAGCTGCACATGGATCTTAACATTTCTGCCCCAGCGTCTTCGCTATAGAAGACTTCGCCTAATTTGGATCCAGCAGCTTTTTCCACAATTATACGAGCTTGTTTCAGCGCAAACAGCCATGCTGAATGGCCACCATCAGCAGCTGTGCAAGATCACCTCAATCAAGGAAGAACTCTTCAAATCCGTGCATCCAAACCCATGTGTATCTCCGAAGGGGGTTTCCACTATCTACTCCACCTGCAGCCCAACACTCTCTACAGCCATTGTTAACCCTCAACTCTCACTTCCTGAATATTTTGACGGATCACCCAACAAGTGTCAGGGATTTCTGTTACAATGTGAGCTTTTTCAGGTCACAATTACCTCACATGTATCCCAATGATGAAGTTTGTGTTTCCTTCATTGTATCACTGCTGCCAGGTAAAGCTCTAGACTTGGTCACGGCAGTTTGGAGTCATGAAAACATCTTAAAGGGTTCCTTGTCTCACTTCCTAGCTCGTTTACGGGAAGTTTTTGAGCACTCTGAGCGTGGTAAGGACCTGGTAAACTTCTTTTCAGTTTAAAGCAGCGAAATGAGACAGCCACTGAATTTGCAGTATCATTCCACATGCTAGCAGCACAAACCGTGTGGGTGGAGGACACTTTGAAGCTGTTGTTCCGTCAGGGATTAAAACCTGATATCCAAACGGAAATAGCATGTCATTATGAGGGGAGATCTCTGGATAAATTCATCAAACTCGGCATTCGCCTGAATAAACTTATCAAAGCCTGTTGTCCAGTCACCTCTCTACTGTCACTTCCTTCTGACATCGCTGCAACCAGTCATCATGAGCCCATGCAAGTGGGTCGTTCCTCTCTCACCTCCGAAGAGCAACAACACTGTTTCAGAGAGAGCATCTGTATCTACTGCGGACAGTGGGGACATTTACTGGCTGCCTGCCCTGCAGTGGTGAATGTTGCATTGCATGTCTAGAATAGTGAACATAATAAGTCTGCCATTTTAGATTATGTGGCTGCTGATAACTTTATTGACCTGGCCCTCACCATGAATCTAAAATGGTCTTTTGTCCCTTGTGTCCCTATCTCTGCTTAGGACGGATGATCCCTGGGCTCTGGCAAGATTCAGCAGATCACTCAACCCATTCATTTCCAAGTTGAACTCTTTCATAATGAGGAGATTCAATTCCTAGTCTCTCACTCTCCTAAGAACCCAATTGTTCTTGGCCTGCCATGGCTGAGACTTCACAACCCTGAGATCTCCTGGAGAGATGGACAAATCATTTGTTGGAGTACCTTCTGTTTCCAGTCTTGACTCAACCTCCCTGAACCCATCTCTCTTCCTCCAGTAGGCACCACAACAATCCTCTTTGAAAAGGAGATGTCATCCCTACCACAGTGTTATTCGGATCTCCAGGAGGCATTCAGCAAAGCTAAGGCTACCCAACTTCCTCCTCACCATTCCTGTGACTGTGCCATTGACCTTCTGCCTGGCTCCTCTCCACCATGTAGGCGAATAAATCCCTTATCTGAGCCTGAGACCAAAGCTATGGAGGATTACATTGCATTATCCCTGGAAAGGGGTTTCTTTCGACCCTCCACTTCTCCAGCATCTGCGGCTTAATTCTTCATAGGAAAGAAGGATGGGGGTCTTCATCCATGCATTGACTACCATCCGAAATGGACTCAAAGCCCGGAACTTTTCTTCTTTATATTATAGACAAACTGTCTATAAATTCACATGTATATCCCCAAGACATTGTGTATAGGATCATTACTGTCTTGGAAAGTGTTTTTTTTTTTTTTGTACTGTATACTGTTTTATTCATGACTTATGACAGGACTACCAGATAATGTCAAATTATTTAGTATCATGTTTCCTACCAAATGTATCCTTGTGTGACATCATGTACAATGGTGTGTGTGTGTGTGTGTGTGTGTGTGTGTGTGTATATATATATATATATATATATATATATATATATATATTATTTTGACAGCATACATTGTATGCTATTAATCAGAGCATAAAGGGGCTTAAACTAACCCCAGACTAACCAACTAACCTGGCCAAATTCCCCCCATTGGCCCTCATCAATCATGGCTTCCTAATAGTCCCCATCCATTAATTGGCTCAATGACTCTACTCTCTTCTCTCCCCCAATAGCTGGTGGGTGTGAGCGTACTGGCGCACTATGGCTGCTGTCGCATCATCCCGGTGGATGCTGCACACTGGTGGTGGTTGAGGAGAGTCCCCTGTTCACTGTGTAAAGCTCTTTGAGTGTAGTGTTAGAACAGTGCTATATAAATGTAATGTTCATTCATTCATTCATTTGACTACAGAGATTAATTTTTAGGTTTTGCATTGTATGTACATTATTTTTTACTCTGTAATTTTTGTATGGACCCCAGGAAGGCTAGCAACCACTTCTGGAAGCTAATGGGGATCCAAATAAAGAATAATAATTAGAAATTCCTGTCCTGGCCTCTTCTATTGGCACAGGTGGTTAGGCAGACAAGTGTGCGCTAATTCACTCCTGATGAAGCTGTCGGGCAATGTTTGCTGACTGACAGGTGATGGACAACTTTGGTAGAGATCACACAACTTATATAGGATGCTTAAGCAGCATCGCCGGAACAGGGTTAATTACCCATCTCGAAAAGTATGCTGATTTCTAAAGCAATTATGATTGCTTCAATCAGTGCAACCCTAATTGAGTTGAGGTTGCTGCTTTAAAGACATATAATTATCTGTGATTCACTCAGCCTACCTGTGACATCTTGCCGTTCCAATCTACTGTCCTGCTGGATCATATTATGACTCCTTGGTGTCATAATACTGTTGATTCTGCTGTAAGCAATTGTAACACTTCATGTTTGTGAAATACTTACTGTTTGATTTGCAAATGTTTGTCAGTGCAATTCATCACTCCAGGAGCGATAGTCAAGAGAAAGGGAATAAACATAGCTTGATAGACATCAAAAGAGGAATTTAAATCCCAGGTTGCAGCTATTCTGCAGACTTTATCATTCCATGTAGGATGAATAAGTTTGTTTTTGTTTTAATTCTCAGCTGGTAGACAAAACTTTTGTGCATATTTTGTAAGTTATTTTCTCCTGCTGACTGTGCTGAAAACTCCTGCCCTGCAGTCCAACAAAAAGCACTTCTTCCATCCAATTAAAAACTGAATAAAACTGAATTGAATAAGGCAACAGTTTGCAAGCCATTTTTGAGTTGACTTCACTTACTTTAAGTAAATATGTTGACCGAACTTGAAATGTCAGTTTACATTACTTGACTCTAAAAAGACATCTAAGAAGATCTAAGTTACACCAACTTAAAGGAGTTTTATGCATTTTGTTCCCTTTATTTACATAAAATATTTTTTTGGAGGATTAAAGTGCTTGTTGTTTTAAAACCCCAGAATACCAAATAAACCCAAAACTACAAACTAAGTAATTAATAGTAAACACATTTTTACCATGTAACTACTGTTTAAAGGAATAGTTTCCCCCAAAAATTATTATGACACTATTTACTAACCCTAATATTGCTTTAAAACTCGCTGACTTTCTTCCTTCAAACAGAAAAGGATTTTTTTTTTCATTGACAATCTTCACGCATAGTTTTGCCATACAATGAAAGTGAATAGTGACTGCAGGCAGTCAAGCTCCATAAAGGACAAAAACATCTTAAAATCACAGTACATAAAATTGTCAATACAGGGCTAAAGACTGTGACTAAAAATAATTTATTGCAACTTTAATTTAAAATCTAGTCACCATTGGTGACAGTCGGGTTGTGCGCGTTCATGTGCGGTTTTGTCAGATATTATCTTGTGAGTTATTGAATACATCTTTAGAGCACCAGTGTGTCTTGAGACCCTTTTCACCCATTCTGTTTCTGATGAGCTCGCTGCACCTCTCGCAAGAGAGCGCAAGAGGGTTGTGAACAAATTACTCCATTTTGAACCGGATCTTTTTCATGAATCGTCTGAAAAGAACTGAGTGCGTGAACTCATGAGCTCAGGTTAGCAGTTTGAATCAGATTCACTTTCTCAGCTAATCAGCCATCAGTGAGCTCACAACCTGGAGGGCAAACATTTCAAAATAAGAGTCCCATGTGTATTTTGGGCTTTTTTATAATTAGAAGTCCTGTATTGTGTTCCACTTTTTTCTCCTGGTAATTATTTATTGGGGTTGGAGTAGCATAATAAACTGCATCTGGGATTTCATTCAGTTTGCACTCTTGTAGTCTCTGTGTCTGGGCCATCTGGTTACAGTAAAAGACTAAGGCATAAGACCTTATTCACGCTAGCACCATCTTCTATTTTTTTATGGGAATGGCACAGAGGCTGTTAGGGACAGACTTACAGTCTCTTAAATGGCACGAACGGTGTAAAGCTGTATAAAGCTCCTAGATCACATCTGATTTTCCACAACTCATGTTGTCTGGAGTTCTTTCTATACAGAATTCTCTTGGATAGATATTTTTATCAATGTTTTGTCTGCAGAATGTTCCAAAGACACTTTAAACTGCAGTACAGCCCATTGATGAGACTGTAAGTATATACCTCTCAGCCTCGTCATCCCCATTAAAAATCAAAGATGGCACTGGAGTGAATGAGATCTTGGTTTTGCTGTAAAAAAAAGGACAATTGAGGGACACAACTATTACAGAAAGTGCAAACATTCATTGATGCAAAAGAAGACAACACTATATGCATATTTACTTTCTGTAAATAACTGTAATGTAGATTCTGAAGAGCAGTACTAAATCAAAAAATCTATTATCTCTTATATTTGTATAAATTATGGAAGGTGTGTGAACATTTATGAGACAAAAGGAATATATACGTATCTTCTCTGCAATATATTCTGTTATTAAACTTAATGGGTTATCAGCTGTCTTCCTCTTCTTCGGCTTTCTATCTTGTTTCTGAACAGCAATCTAAATCGATCAATTCTGTGATTTGGCGACTAAAAACAGCCATTTGACTCCTTAGTGTTTCAGTTTAGGAGCCAGTGGCTCTAAGTCATTTTTTTTTTTTAGTTTGGGGCACTGTGAAACAATTTGTGCACCATTTCCCTAGTCTTCTGAAAATACAGAATGATGAACCGTATACAGAGCCCAAATGAAAAATGGCGACACATCAATAACCTCATTAGTTTTAGCATGCCTCATGACAAAATGTTATGCCGTCTAATGGTGAAAACAAATAATTCCTTTCATCTTCCATTGAAGAGAGAGAGTCAAATGAGTTTGGGTAAGTAAATAATTACAGAATTTCTAATATTCTTTTTCTTTACTTTATCTTATACCCAGTGTGTCAAATCTGTTAAAACTGAGATCTGCTCCCACAATCATCTTGTAATTTCATTCTTGGTGTTCCACTTATTGCAGTTTCACAATTTTGGCTAAGAACAAGATGTTATCAACCATCTCACTTACTGCAGCTGCTCAATTCATACACAAAACCTGATATCATCAGCAAAAGCTGTGCACTGCTTTTATATTTCACTGGCAACTAAATTATGGGTCACTTTTTTGCAAGCCTGCACTCTATTTTAAACATTGAGCAGTGTTGAAATGTCTCTCAAATTATTATTAGATTGAAATGAATGGGAAGGCCTTTCTTGTGTCTGTTTAGTGGTTATTGGAGAGGCTGCTCATAATTTAAAGCATTTGAAGAACTGAGAGGGAGTTCTTTGAACTGTCTGTGGAGTCTAAAGAACATTCAAATAAAATTTTTGAGAAAAATTACTATAACAAACTCAAAGTAAGAGGGAATAAGAAAAAAAAAAAGCCCCACTGATGAATCCAACATGCTCACTAACAGATACACATGTTACAGCCTTTACCACAGATTGCATTAATATACACATTCTAGTAATATTTCAGGTTATCTGTCTATATCTACATATTCGTTGATTCTGAGATCATGATTTATGGAGTTACTAAACAGCCAACATTTGCTGTACAATATATTTAAAAAAAGTCAATAACAGTTTAGACGCTCTCTCATTTAAACAATATGGATTCTCTTCAGCAAAATCCCATATCTCCTGTAAAGCTTTGAGTGCTGGATGAACAAAGTATTTTATTAATGAAGAAGAATGATCTGTACTGGCCCTCTGGGCTGGATAAATGAAGCTCATTATAAGAAGTATATGTCAGCTTTCCTCTCCATAGAAGCTCTTTGAAAATCCAGACAGAATTGTTAGATTACAATGATGGTAAGCCCTTAAATCTCCAATGCACAAAGACCTTTTCTTCTTAGACTTTCTTTAAAGTCCTAACATCTTGTGTTTTCTCCACAGCAATTCTGATGTTGGTGAGGAACACAGTTCTTAGCAGTGCACATGTACTGTAACATACATTAAAATGTACAAATATTATTGAAGTGTTTGATCTTTTTTAGAGTTATCAGATTCAGCCCTATGTGCCAATGCCTGTGAAAATTACTGCAAAGTTCAGCACCATATTGTCAATATTTGTTTTAAACTTATACGTGACTTTTCATAGGTTTTAATAGTACAGTAATAACACACTGGAAGCATATTAAGAATTAATGTGTGTGTGTGTGTGTGTGTGTGTGTGTGTGTGTGTGTGTGTGTGTGTATATATATATATATATATATATATATATATATATATATATATATATATATATATTCAGTATGCATACATACATATACTGTCATGATCCTGCCTTTTTGGTCTTGTTTTATACTTGTTTTGGCAGAATTGTGACAGTTTCCTCTGCCCATCTTTCAGGCTGTCCCATGTGCTGTTGTTTTCTTCTCTCCCTCGTGTTTCTCAGAGTTTCCAGCGCTTGGGTCCTTCCTCCAAATTTGTTACACATATAGTATATTCAGATATCATAAAGCATCATTTCTAAATTAAACTTTTCACCTTGCCTTCATCTTCAAGTTTTCTGTGGCACTTTTCAAATGCCTTTATGCAAAGATTTGACTGTTTTAGCATTTTAACCAAAACTTTAAATATTAGACTATGGAAATCCATCATAAAAATAACAGGTTTAAAATGATGATAATCTTAAAAAAGAGTGGACATATGTCTCTCACCATAATCAATGAAGGACACAAGATGTGGAAAAAAACAGAGTCAGTTTATTTACACAAGGCAATAATCAAGGCTGGCAGTTTATGGGATCATCGGGCATCGACTGCAGTGAGGTTGAAGAGAGACAGTGAAGCAGAACTTGGCAGGTAAATGGGACATGAGGATACTATGTACTTGACCGAGATGAGAGAAGAGAGGGATGGCTGGAACCCCTGTCATAGCTAGGAAGGGCGAACAGAGCGAAGAGTAATCAACTTGAACTGGCGAAGACAGACCAGCTGGCATAATGGCCGCCCAGCCGAACCACCAGTGTAGTCATGGCAACGGTGATATGACTGATCTCCGACAGCTGTCCACACATGAGGGAAAAATGTAAACAAAAAATCGTCAACTATCGACAATTTAGATATTTATTGTAGAAAAATTAGCGTCATTAGTGTCGTCATTTCCACCACACTAACTTTTAAAAACTTTATTATGGCAAAATATTTAGTGTATTTAACCAAACAGACAAAAGAGTCAATGATAAGCATGCTTGAAATTAAATATAAGACATGTGATGTTTTAAGAAAAGAACAATTAAGGTAATATGTGTTACATTTTTAGTATTTTTATTAGGTGTCACAAAAAAAAGAAAAAAAGATAGAAAAATAGCTGGCAACATAAAAATGGCAAAAAGTGTCATTAAATTATTGTGACATGACATTTACAGCTCTGAGTGCAAAGATGGCAGCATCCAGCCCATGTACTTCCATTAAGATTAATGGGAATGCTAATGGATAGGTATTTTAGACTTTTTTACAGAAAAAAAATAAAATAATATTTTCATCCCTTGAAATCTTGTTTTCATACACAGCTAAATAAATATGCCCCTACTCTGAGTAAGGGTTATAGCCGCAGCAATATATCAATGCTTCTGCTCAAATTTGTATTTGATTTTATTGAAAATGTAAGCGTTCATTTAGCAGGCGGTAACATAAAATACCCAAATCAAATGGATTTTCAAGCTGCAAACCTGTAGACCATTGCAGCTCCAGTTGGAGAGTTTCTGACAAAGAGACATAAAAGTGTTGCCTTGTGGGTTGATGAAACACTTTAGTAGGTAAATGACAGATGGAGGAACTCCTTATTCGATGAAACTTTGAGACACAGGGCTCCCTGAAGATCCCCCCAATCCATCTGCAGTACATGGCTGGGCGTGTAGTTATGGCACTGTCTCTTAATCGAACTAGTGGTGCACCTCTGACCTCGTCCCTAAAGCCAACTGATAAGAAGAGTCCCTACCACCTACAGTACGTCAATCACACTGCAACTCTCAGAGCGCTCTATGAGAGCAATCTCTCACTGATGTCCCCTCAGATTACCTTTCTAATATCCCACACATCTCCAATAAAAACACATCAACCGCACAGGCACATTTATCACTGAGCAATAAATACTTTAATTTTCTAATAATTTTATAATGGAGTCTTAAGTACAGTCCCTCTCAAAGCATTAGCATTAGCACAATGAACAAATTTATTGGAAAAGTAATCTAGTCAAGTACGTTTTGCTAATCTGATCACAGTACTATAGCCGTAGCATATGCTTGCGACACATTGGAAATTTGGTCCTCGTATGGGAATTAATTTTTGAGTCTGTCTTTTGGAATTTCCTGATCACATTCCCTATCTTTTGTACCATAGATTTTGGTCAAGGTACTTTGATAATATGATAGTTTTTTAGACATGGTATTCATTGAAGCGATTTAGAGTACCTTGTAAAGTACTACTACCAAGATTACATTTTGGTCTGGTTGAATGATTTTAGAGGGGTTTAGGGCATTTTTCAGATGGGTTTTTTTGACCGTTATCTCTTCATCTCTAAGGTTACGTATTCCAGAATTCATATATCATGTTACTTTTATAAAGGTAGGTTGTTGAAACAAACACAGTATAGCAGAATTCCCAGTGGTTCCCTTGACACATGATCAGACTGATTTAACATCAACAACAGATTCACATATCGCCTGCTGTCTTATGAGAAAGCCTCCACAGAGAGTGATAACAGGGTCAATCCAAACAGATACTCTGCTGAACATTTTAATGCCTCTTATTCTTTTCAGAATTTCCCATGTTTCAGCATTTGCCATGTTTTGCCAAAAGTATATATTTACCTTTGTAAAAAACTTAGTGGCCAAAGGAGTGCAGAAGACAGGAAGAATCAATATACAATGTTTTATGTTTGCCCACACATTGAAGAACAAAGTGAACTTGATTTTTACATTTGCTAAAGATGCTGTGAGTGGTGTTTGCAAAACTTGCTAGCAAGATGCTAGGCATTTTGTGTAATTTCTAGGCTGTTAATATGCAGTTGCTAAGGTGTACTGAGTGGTTGCTAGGATATTGCATCGTGGTTGTTTACTAGCCCACATCACAAGAGCCCATCTTCGTACTCTGGTACCAGGATATGGCTCGTTTTCCTCCTTCAATGTAAATCTAAAGGATCTATAGGATTTTTTCACTCATTTTATCACCCATCATAATGATTGCTTAGAAAAGGTATAACACACTTCTCCTTAACAAGCCACATGGTTTAAGTATAATTTATGTATGTTGCACAAATGGTGCAGGATGTATGAGTTACTCATCACAGTTTAAAGACCCCTTGAAATTGCTTGATGAGCAAAGTTTTCCTTGCCTTGTTTTGACTTTAAGTGGCTTTGGAAATATCGTAATTACAAGTTTGAAGCACATGAATGACCAAGCAAAGTCGTATTTACCAGTGGGGAATCTCTGAACTCAAGATGATACACAAGTTGTGACTTTGGAAGGGGTATGTCATCATAAAAGATGGTGGAAGGCATTGATTTAGCAAAATAATTATAAACTTCAGTACTTTATTTCTATAATTTTAATTTGTTACAAATGGAAAAACATAAAGACAACTAAAGTAAAGCTAATGACTCTTCATTCACATTTTATTTTATGCAATTTAATTAATAATTGGCTAGATACCATGAATTAATTTATTTGCATGAAGGTGTATTTGCTTCTGCTTATATACAGTACAACAGAAAAAAGAGCTTTTGCTTTAGTTTGGCTTCTTCCATATTTCTTTATATCGAATGCTTAAGTTGGACGTTGGACCTTCCCAGGTGTACTTGATGGCAGCAATATTTTAAAGATACTTTGAACATATCAAAGGGTGTATCCCCCTTTAGTTACAACACAGCCATTAACCATAATTTGTTACTTCCAAGTCAGTTGTAGGTGATATTAGGGGAGGGACATTGCATAGGGAGCATTTGATAGGACAAAAAGTGTAGTGCAAGAGGAGTCATCAATAATTTTGGTCTTTTTTCCCTGAAAAGAAAGACTGCTTACTTAAACATGAATATTTGCAAAAAAAGACTCTTTTGGCAGTACACTAGGATATACACTCACTGAGCACTTTATTAGGAACACTATGGTCCTAATAAAGTGCCAGATGTGGTCTTCTGCTGTTGTAGCCCATCCACCTCAAGGTTCGAAATGTTGTGCATTCTTAGATGCTGTTCTGCTCACTACAATTGTACAGGTTTGAGTGGTTATCTGAGTTCCTGTAGCCTTTCTGTCAATTTGAACCAGTCTGGCCATTCTATATTGACCTCTCATCAACAAGACATTTCTGTCCGCAGAACTGCCGCTCACTGGATATTTTTTGGTTTTGGCACCATTCTGAGTAAACTAGAGACCGTTGTGCCTGAATATCCCAGGAGATCAGCAATTACAGAAATACTCAAACCAGCAAGTCTGGCACCAACAATAATGCAACTGAGATCACATTTTTTCCCCATTCCGATGGTTGATGTGAACATTAACTGATACTGAACATCATTTTATACATTGCACTGCTGCCACACAATTGGCTGATTAGATAATCACATTAATAAGAAGGTGTACATGTGTTCCTAATAAAGTGCTCATTGAGTGTAGATGGCTTCAAAGTTAATAGAGAGACTATAAGCCATTTCATGGGGTCTTTTAATACTTGGTGTTAGGGGATTGTTCAAATCCTTGACCTTAAATTCGAGAAATAGCAATTGCGTATATTGCACTAAACATAAAAAATGTAAGCCAATGCTATGAACTACAACATATAAAAAATATATATTGAACATTTTTATAAAGTGCTCCAAGCTTTATCATAGACTTCACAGTGATGTATCAAGAAGCTACAGGATAAGCCATTGAGTGTTGTTGGGACAGCAGCACCACAGATCAAATGTTCCCCAGTTTACAGGGCTTGGTGTTCGATGGAATAAAAAAAGCTTTTCATTCCTGTGGCTCGACTAGGGAGGAACATACTGACAGACAGCTGTGCACATAGAAGGCAACTCTCTCATCTCTCTTGTTTGAGGAGAGGCCCAGCATGTGTGTGACTTTGGACCGCATTGAGCAGAGAATGTCTGGCCTAAGAGTTCAGGCTAAGTTCATTAGAACTTGACAGAATTATTTGTTTAGCTGGCTGTTCAACATAAGAAGGTTGTCTTATTTTAAGTTGAGATCACGCAGATGTGCGTGCGGGTGAGTCTTCATCTCGCTGTTATTTAACTTTTTAGTGACCACATTTACATGAACATCATATTCTGATTAAGGTCCATATTCTGTATAAGGCTTTATTCTAGAAAAAAGTTGCTTACATGCTCAAAATTTATGGAATATTATTTTATAATCTGCATAATCTGAATAAAGTAAGATGCTTACTTGTTTTTTCCTGCTATTTCCTTTTGGAAGTATTGAAGATGCACACTTTTGGCATTTATAATGCTGCATCTTAGTAATTTTGGACAGTAATTTAATCAACGTTCATGTCCTGTCTGTATTTAATATAACCCAGAGGTCCCTTTAATTGCACAAACACAGATACGTGTAAATGTTCTGTTATGGTGAATATTCTGAATGAAGTGTTTACATGACACACAGATACAGGCATATGCCAGCTGTTCGGATTTCTGGAAACCAGAATATTGGCTAAATGTGGTTATGGCAAGCAGATTTATAAGTTTACATGATTACATAATTAAAAATGGAGCAAATTCCGATTAATATCAGAATATTGTTGTGCTTGTATAGTAAACATGTAGTAAGACTATGGGAGCTACCTATATACTTTATTAAAGAGCTTCTTTGAAGTCAGCTAGATACTGAATAATTCTGACTTGAGGGTTTCAAATGTGACTGTGAAATTCACTGTAGCTTTGGGCCATGAAAGACTTCATACAGTATATTCTATAATGTTGAGCATGACCTCTAATCTGTAACTTTCTTTTCTTTCCCCCATGCCTCCCTGTGGACTGCTGATGTGTCCTGCATTAGGTAAGACCACTTCAGTTATGAATTATCTGCAATCTGTTCTTAACCCAATCTTCTTAATTATATCTGTCTTATCCAGGGGAGATAATAGCTCCTTCTGTAAGAGCCGCTTGGCCAACATATGATAGTCTCCGAAAAAAATCTTTATAATTTTGAAGTGGGTTTTGTTTGTTCTGTAACATATTTTTGAAAATGAAATAATTTTTTCTCTCTTCAATTCTCATTACCGTAATTAACAGAGAAGAAAAAAATAATTCTCATTACTTTATAGCAAAAAAAAAAATATTTATTTAATTTGTAAAGTATTATATAACTATGTACACCATGGTAGTATTTGTTGTACTATCTTTTAAATAAAATGCTGACTTCAAACATATTTGTTTTAACCTTGTGCAACCCCACTTACACATGCGTGGATGTTGAATTTTGCCATCAGTATACGCAACAAATTATTTAAATTAATTTAAACTGACTGATCTCGGTTCAAGAGACTCTGTACTGTCAATGAAAGGTTAAACTTTCAATGTACAGAGTCATGTGACAAAACAACATGGTGCTGATCATACTGGAGTTAGTCTTTGGGAGTAATGCCAATGAAACTACATCTGGTAAGAAACTGAATTAAGTTTTTACATTGAAACCTGTTTGAGTCAAAAGATAAGGTCACAAGTTTAATCTGTTATGCCATTTAAAAAATTTGAGAGATTTATCGTGAAACACCAAACGGCATGTTCAGTTGGGTGATGGTGTTTTAAATGTCTAATTAGATTTGTTGTTCCGAACGTTATCATGGTGGTTCCCCCACGGTTTACTTTAGCCTTACAATTATTATAAATTGCTCCGGTCCCTGGCCAGTCGATAGGTGCATCTCTAGTTTTGAGACCGGGTTGAAATGTGTCCTGTACATGTTTCTGTGAGACCCTTGCAGGTGTTATAGCAATTGTATACAGTGAAAAACCCATTCTCTCATATTTTTCTCATATCAGCAACTCTGTCTCAGTTATAGCATCAGTACTTCAGTCAGTACATCTCACAATTCTTCCTTTGTTGCATTATCAATGGCTAAATGCAGTCCTTACATTCCTTCACTTGTGTTAAATACTGCTGTGAAAAAAGACTAAAGACCAGTTAATTCAGCTTATATGATATTCAGTTGGCATATAAATATGTGTGCATTACCCGTGCTTGCTGTGTATCATTACTGGAGGGCAGGAGAATGGGAGAACAGCCTGTCATATGACATTTACTCTGTGTGGTTGATCAGCAAGGGCAGGGATAATTTACAAATCCATAGCCAACCTTGCACATTCAAATAGGGATTTAACTTACCTTGGGCAGACCTGCCTGGCTTGCTTAATTCCACCTGGGAGCACTGGCCAAGCTCTGGTGTGTCTGGTTACCTCACCAGGCTTCCATACTGCCTTTCGCTTCCAGGCTTACCTGACTGAGTGCGGCTATGTAAATGAGTTTGCAGGAGACCCTCAGGGTCCCTGGGGCTTTGGACAACTGACAACGTGGCAGAGAGGAGCTGACTGTGCCCATCAATTTTGGCTCTCAGCAGCATTGCTAGGCACACCGCACAATTACCAATTCTATCAAATAGATTTACCTTACTTGTGTTTCTTCTATGACTTTCTCTGGAAATGAAACTCTGGAAGGGGAAAGAAAAGCACTCTTGAAAATAAAAGTTGTCACATGTGTTTTAAATGTTTAAAATAGTATGAAATTTCTATAATTCATTCATTAAATTTGTTGGTCAAAACAATTATAATTTTGTATATTAAAGTTCAGATTGTTGCTGTTCATGATTTTTTTTACGTTTAAATTTAGCTGAAAAGCCTATAATGTTAGGTTCCACGTGAGAACTTACCCGGTAAAGGGCCCTATTTTAAGAGTGCTATTGCTAATCACAGCACTATGCTTTAAATCATAAACACAAAGTCAGTGGGCATGGCCATGAAGTTTTGGTATTTTCATGCAAGTATGTGCTAGTGGGTTAGGCAAAATCTAGGCACAAGTGGGTTTGGCAAAATCGCTTTGGAAAAGCGTTAATGGGCTGGGCCAAGTGCAATTTAATTCAGAGGTTCTTCTTTGGTTATTGCAGCATCTGCATACTTTTATATAGTCCATTCCTTCAAGCACCAGCAATATAATTAAAGACAACACATTCATAAGAAGTTGGTAGTGTAAATGGAATGTATGCAATGAATTAGAAGAATAAAAATATGGACTTACCTTATTTTTGGGCATTAGCTGCGTCCTAGTTGAATATGACACGCTCCTTTTATACGCATGGAAAATGTGGTTCAGTATATGGATGTAGGCTCCATTAAATTATAGAGAATGTAAGTATTATTAATTTTTTTAATCTATTGACACACAAATCATGGCTAGTATTAACAGTGATTGTATCAGCATGTACTTCACTTCTACTGGTCGATTGTGATTTAGAAAAATTTGATTTATTTATTGAAACAAAAAAATTAAGCCAAACGTATTTCTAAATTAAAATTATAAATATGAATCACTTTACGACAACAGTTTTAAAGTAAACAGTAAAGACCAAATCTCATGAATGTTTGTCTTAAAACGGCTACAACAGTGATCTTCTATTTTTTTGGACATGTTTGGACATTACATTTATTACCATCTGCTGGTGGAATTTCCAAACTGCAAATGCAGGAACTGAGTTTAGACTTTGCACTGAAAACAGACGTTGTTTGACCTATTTCTCCGGAAAATAGCAAATAGCGCTTTGTGCCACTTCATTACAATACAGTACACCCAGTTTGCATGCACACACTCACAGATAGCACGAACACTCCCACCCACACCCACTTGCGCTTTGCACTGGCAAAAATATTGCATATTGCAAATATTGAAAATGTGATAAGACGTTGCACACCCATAATGTAAAAAGGTCAATGTGTGTTCAATGAAATGTATATTTTTTCTAAGCCAATAATGGTAAAACTGTCCAAAAGCTTTTTTTTCTGGTAAAGACTTGGAAATCCAAGTCATATTGCAATAACTAAGCTTTTCTAACTTTTTTTTAATGATTTAATTTAATTCCGACTCTGACAACAAGATAGACCATAATTATTCCTGTAGTCCAAAGGCTTCATGAACTGCAACCATTTTAATTTGGGTATGTCATTTCTTGGATTTTTGTTCAAAATGATATATATATATTTTCAAATTTGTATTTTATACATATATATCTGTCAAATCCCAGCAGCTTTCTTGTGAGAGTACCAAGAAATATCGCAGTGCTAAACTGATGTGAGGAAATTGGTTTGAGTGATGTCTACCTGAGCTGGAATACCATTGAGCCACTCATAGTCATACCACAGCAGCATAGTTAATACCTTTACATTTATTCATGAGGTGCTGGAGGTGGAGGGCAATATTCTATGTTTATGGCAAACAGGGTACTCTTTGTCATATGATGTATATTCAGTAACTCTGTGGCCCATATTCAGTATTAGGTTCTTGTCTATTGGTTAAGTTTTCTTTATCCTTCAAAGGCACACTGTAACATCATGTGAAAGTTATTGCCGACAACCATAAGTTTACTAAAGGCCTCGATTCTCTTCAGTTTGTTGTCATATGGAGGCACTGGTTCTTTTCATCTGAAATATATGGCTGCGCAAAGCATGCTGTATTCCTCCATCTGCCTTTTTCTCCCTCTTTCCAGATAAGTCCCCTTTTGCTCTGCGAGGGATTTTCTCTGGCTCCATGCATATTCATGCACTGCCCATTATCTTGGCCTATAGGGAAAGGGCTCAGTTTATTGCCAGCATCACGCTGAATTCTGTTTGGGTTTCCTTAATCCGTGATCTCCCAGCACTGCCACATGCTCTCAGATGGAGGCAAAAAGGTAACAGTGGGGAGGAGTGCAGTGTTGTGCGTGCTGCTTCTACAGCCACCACAGGACCGCTGCTTATTCGCTCTACAGCACAGCTGAGCAGCAGAGATATAGCAATAACCCTTTAAAACTTTTACAATGTTAAAATACTTTTTCCTATCCCAGCTTAAAATGTAGACAACTGTAAGTACGCCATTCATAGGTTGATTTCCACAAAACCTCTAAACATTGTCTCTGTGGCACCAAATTTAACACACCTACTCCCCATTCACACCTGAGGTCTTGTAACACTAACAAGTCAAATGACACCAGGGAGGGAAAATGGCTAATTGGGCCAAATTTTGACATTTTCACTTAGGGTGTACTCACTTTTGTTGCCAGCGGTTTAGACATTAATGGCTGTGTGTTGAGTTATTTTGAGGGGACAGCAAATTTACACTGTTATACAAGCTGTACACGCACTACTTTACATTGTAGCAAAGTTTCATTTCTTCAGTGTTGTCACATTAAATGATATAATCAAATATTTACAAAAATGTGAGGGGTGTACTAACTTTTGTGAGATACTGTACATCTATATGGATTAATCTAATCCAAAAATTCAGTATGTTGAGTATTCTCCCATTTGAGCTGCTAGAGCAAAATGAACCACATTAATACAGGTAATTATTTCACTCAAACACACCCTGTTTAAACATGAGATTAATCACAATATCCACTACATATACGTTATATTACAGCTTCCATTTGCACAAACTATGAAGCAAGTGAATAGGTGAACTTGAACTAAATCACGTTCTAGTCTTCCGTAACTTGTGTTGTGAATACGCTGTTTTTGTAGAAAAGCACGCTACACACATTGCGTATTCTAAACTGGCTAAACACAGAAAAATAGTAACAGTCTCTAAAGCATGAAGAATTTAGAATACAGTAGGCTAACTTCTGAGGATTAGCTTACTCTTAAGTATATTCATTATATTCTATTATTTCAGGTGCTCAGGTTTTCAAAACAAGAACAGTTGTACAGTATGTTGGATGTATCTGGTATATGTTTGATACATGCTTAAATTAAAAACATGTTCATACATTTTTTTAATGTTTGAATATTTAATTAAAGTTTGGTCTGTTACAGTTTGACATACCTTTTTATTTCATTTTGCATAGTATCATCAGAAGATATCAGAAGAAATTAATAAATATGATATGACAAAATATTGACTAATTTTAAAGGACATTTTTGTCAAAAGACTAAAACAATAACTAAAAAAACAAAAAAAAAACAGTGTAAAAATGTACACTGGTGGTTTCGAGTTATATGAATTTTCACTAGTGTTGGTATAGACTACTGACTTACTGATTGTTATTTTGGCAACCCTAGAAGTAAGCTTTCCTTTTTGAGCCAGTCCTAAATATGAATGGTTCCCTTAGATTCAGCAAAGTCCAGTACAACTTATGTTCCCCTATTTTCTCAGTTCGCCAGTCCCCTGGGTGCAATAAGAAAGAGTGTGAGTCCAGTTGAGACAGTGTTGGTGCGAGCTGTGATGAACTCTTTCTTTACAAAACATCGCTCTGGCTTACAGTGAAACAAGGTGACAAAATGATCCATTCCTTCCGCTGAAGCCCAGTACATTCCATTCTCCCTGTAGTCTGTGCTTTGGGTTATATGTATCCCCTGAGTCTGTGTCATTTGTAAAGCCCACCTTGTTGGCATCAGTGTAATTCAGCACACTACATCATGGAATCGATGACGTGTCACACACAAACTTCCTGTTATAAACTCTTTTTTACACTTTTCTTCATCTAAGCACCTAAAGAAATTACTTTTTTCAATAACATGGGCCTATCATCAATCCCATGCTTCATTTTGCGCCGTCCTTACCTGGCAAGACATGCATATTGATGAGGTTTTGGTAAAATGTAGGTACCGTAGCCATGTTCAAAAGCAAAGGCAGCTGCCTTATTACAGGCCTAAAAATAATAGTTTATAATTTTCTGTGCTGATTTTGATGGGGAAATCTGCAGAATTTAGCAGAATGGATTTAAACATGGTGAAATGTGTTAAAGCTACAGTTCACCCAAAAATAACCACCTGAAGCAAAGCAAAGCTGTGGGTTATCCTGCTTATACCATGGTCTCTTGCCAAAAATAATGGTTAATTTTTATCTAAGGGTCATTAGATCTACAGCTCTGCCTATTCAGACAGAGAAAAGGTAGTGTGACCACACACTTGGTGCACAATGCACAACCCTGGTGTGATATATTTCAACAATTCAACAGGCCGGAGTCAATTATTCCATTTATACCACGGATACCACACCTTAAGACATTGCTCAGGATTTTAGCTCAAGACATTTCCTGGTTTTCGTCCCTAAAACACTCTTATGAGAGGAGAAGCTTTCTTCCACCATGGATTCAGCATCTTACTTTAATACAGTCCAAGCCTTCGTTGCTAATTCGAAAACGTCACATTAGAACTAGCAACGGAGGACTGCGCTGCTTTACTTGAGGATTTACTGGAGTAATAAATTAGTGCGTTTGTGCGTGTGTGTGCTAGTGCGTTAGTTCGTGTATGTGTGAGATTTTTTTTGAGGGATTGAAAGAGAGAAACTCAGAAAATTAGAGAGATAGCTTCTGGGATTACCTTTTTTGTTGCAGCTCTCGCCAGACCCAAATGTTTAAATGTCACGATTGTAACCATCTATTACCATCTATTTGCATTAGTTTATTTCCAGCTGGTAATGTTTATGCATTCATTAGCTAGCTAGGTTGCATATTTAAAGCTAGAATTGCTTTTGATTTCAATTACATTTTTTTAATCCTCACAGTAATACGTTGACTTCAGATCAGTCACATTCTTGCACTAAAAAGGCTAGACACAGTGCAACAAATACAGTTAAATAGAAAGAAAGAAATGTAATATATATATATTTATTTCATTTAAATAAGTATAATACATTTTCATCATTCAGTCAGTGCTGTTAATTTTTGTAATATAAGTTCATCACTATTTTACTTTGAGTAAAAAAAAAAACTATCAGTTGATTAATCGGTTTTCAGCAAGGTACTGTCCAAATCAGTTATCAGTAAAATCCACTATCGGTTGACCTCTAGTTTGAACCACACGCATTCCAGCCAATCAGAATAGAGTAATCGAACAGACCACGGTATAAAGTTTACTTAATAGATGAATTATTGGGTACATTACTCCTTTCAAAACATTGATAGTTTAATTAAATATTCCCATTTCATTGAAGTAACTAAAGTTACATTTGAAGGACACTTCAACCATATTTCTTAACAGCAGTGCTTAGCACAGTGTTCACTACAAGAGTACTTGCATGCATGATATTCTCCTGCTGTGCTAACTCTCATTTTCAGTAAACACAAAATATTACTAACTGGTAAGGTTAAAATTGTTGCTCTCTGTAATCTACTTCTGTCTGCTATGATTTTGATTGACATTTTAGCAAGTAATTAGCATGTCAACATTGCAGTTGATTACATAGTGCAGGCAGTTAATGCATTCATAGACTATGGGCATAAAGCTTTTTTGTTTGATTGAAATGTCAAAGGAATAACTGCTTGCTAGTTAAAACACTGGTCACATATATGTTAGAAATGACTGTTTATGGATGAGAGCAGCAATATGTAAGATTAAAACAACACACTTTTTACGTTGCATTGCTGTTCTTACAGATTATCTAACAAAGCTAGCTAATAAATAAATGGTACATATGTATCATGATTGACTAGTCTGAATTAACTATCTGGATGAACAATATATATAATCATATTTTGCTTATTTTGTTGAGCAGTATTAACTACAGTGTGTTTATCTCAAATTTAAGATTAAACAACATTTAAAGGGGCAATGAAAATTAAACTCATAAAGCATAAAATGAGAAAATGTTTCATAGTATTGTTCCTTTAATATAATAAGGTAGTGGGAAAGTCCAATAACAGATTAATCGACCGATTGTTATACAAATTAATTTATAGAAGTTAAAAAAATTAAAAAAACATTTCCTTACTATGACAGCCACAGATATAGAGTCCAAAAAGAATAAAATCCCAGATGCACTTTATTGTTCAACCAAAATCCCAATAATAACCAGAAAAAATTTAAGGATTAGATCACCCACAAATGAAATTTCTTTCATGATTTACTTACCTTTAAGCTATCCCAGATGTGCGTGTCTTTCCTTCTTCAGCAGAAGTGAAATTAAGATTTTTATAAGCACATTTCATCTCTGTATGTCCACAATTTGCAAGAGAATGTGTGCCATCAGGCTGCTTGCTGATTGTAACGTTCCATGTGGTCTCTTGTTTTTGTTCCTTCACTCTTAAGTTTCTGGCATCTGTCTCACTCCATATTGTCTAAGTTTTTGGCACTTGTCTAATTCCATATTGCACTCTTATTTTGAAACCATTCTTATGTTCCTGTTAACCAGTCTTGTCATGTCCTGTTTCCCCTCCTTGTTCATGTGTCTGTTTTCATTGGTTCATTGTTTGATTGCTTGTTTATCAGTTCTAGTTTTGTCATTGGCTTTAGTTTATCACCTTATTTAGTCCTGTTTGTCCATTGGCTGTTGTTTCCCCTGTTCATGTATTTAAGTCCTCATGTTTCCCTTCTACCTGGTCAAGTATTATTGTTGTAACCCTTACCCCTGCCTGATGTTACCCTGATGTTCTCTAGTCCAAGCCATAGCCTGTCTTTGTTCCAAGTTCCTGTCTTGTTCCTGTTTTACCACTATCTTCAATAAAGCTGCATTTGGGTTCTACTCCTCACCGTCATCCTTGACTGCATCCTCAAATCGTTACACTGATTCACGGTCCAAAAGCCAAACTTGGGCAGCATAAAAGTAATCCAAATGTCTCCAGTCGATCAATGAATGTCTTCTGAAGCAAATCGATAGATTTTTCATTTTTAGGTGAACTATTCCTTTAAGATTTTGTGCATAACATAGGACCTTTAACTGTAAACAAACCGGGACACTTATTGTAAAAATTATGGAAACTTGGCCCTGTAACAATGCTCTATTATAAGTATTAACCAAATTAAGCTTTTTTTTTTAGCTTTTTATATTCCAAAAATAGTTCCAAAAAAGCAACTAATATATATATATATATATATATATATATATATATATATATATATATATATATATAACTCTAGCCTATAACCATTATTTTTCCATTCCCTTGAGCTTTTGGAGTGAGCAGTGCACACTTTTGATTAGATCTGCATTACAAATGGCAGTTAAAAGATGTTGCTGCTTGACATGATCAACCTATTTTGGGCTGCATGGAGTATTCAAAACCTCTTTGGCTTGTGTTTAGTTTTTGACAGAGGAAATAAATCTTACTTGTCATCTTCTCACCTTTTACTGGAACATGTTTTCACAGACAGCATGTGACAGTGCATACACAACGTGATGAATGGTAAGTAGAAACAGGAAATGCAGGGCTATAACCAACATATACACTGAGGTGGGACACGTCCCTGAAAATATTCAGATTTGTTGTTGATCAAGGTTTTTTTTTTAATGACTGATACTTAAGATTTAACTTTTAGTCCACCCAATCATCAATCCTTGAGGAAATGGGTCAGAAGCATAGTGTATGTTTAATTTAAAAACAGAATTATGAAGGTCAGTTTGTGATAGCTGCATAATTTGGATGGCACACTGTTTCTTTGACTAAAACACACTTTTACTTTGGGAAACGTTTGCTATATTTTAGATAAAATAAAAACAAAAAAGACCAACATCTGTTGCCAGATAATTTAGCAGTTGCCTGGTGAGCAAGTCATTACTTTAAAGTCAAAAGACCAGTTCCTCAATTCAAGGGTCCCATTAAAACACCTTTCCTATTGTCTCCCTGAGAGTCCTTTGAGCTCAAATTGACAAAAAAGAAGAAGAAAGGGTATTAAATATTCATGGGCTAACGCTCATTAGACGTATCTGAGGTGTCAGTCAGCGGCAGGTCTATTTCTGGGATAAGAGCAGTGTCTGCTGTTTGTTTCACTAGGCTGTCTCTCAAAGCTCTTGCAGCACTACCACTGGCACATTTCTGCACTTTTGTCAAGGAAACAGCCACATAACTATTGTCAGCCTTCGCCCGGACGTGCCACATTCAGGAGCACTGAAGGCTTGGAGAAGTATACAGAGACCTCACATCTAGTGGCTGCAGCTGACACTGAGAAAATATATTGTTGCTGTGACACCTGGATCCTCCATTTCTCTCCATCCTTCTCCTCTCAGTTAGACCAAAGAATTCTGTGGCGGCATTGAGGGCTGGAAGGCTAAGTCTGTGGTTATCACAGTTTCTCATTTACTCTAACCCTTTACTACTGAAATGGCCCTGGTGCTCTGCTGGAAAGTCTGCACAACTTCCCCTTAGAACTGGCCTGTGTTTCCACTGACTTGAAAGCTGCACAATGATGTAACATAGACTATTATTGTTTTGTGAGGTAACCTTAAAATAATGTGCTTCATGTGGTAACTGGTTTAATTTAAGTCAAAAATGTTTTAATCTGATGAAATTTAGTGGAAAAATTAGGTTGCAAAAGTAATTTTTATGGGTTGTTTATGTCTCTTACATCTGCATTGGACTTTGGTGCTTTGTGCAATTATATTTTTAGCTCGTTATAAGTTTGCATTTTATGTTGAATTGAAATAATTGATTATGTGTTAATCCAGTGCTACTAGGGGTGTAAAAAATATTGAATCGTATTGTATCATACGATACAACGTGCACTATAAAATACCATATGCATCATACGATACATAAACCAACACATTATGGTGTAATTAAAATCTGCGCAATATTGAGAGCTGCAGAACAGTCTCCTTGCTGGAGAGGTGGTGCTGAGCACTCACAGGAAAACAGAGCAGCACACTTACAGTACATAGGCAAGAAGATCAATGGCAAATGGCAAGTAGATTGTACTGTAATGGTACAGCTTGTCGAATTTGCCAAATTTGTTACAATGTTCATTTTATTTACGCCGACATCATCGACAATCAATTTTGAGAACAACACTTGCGCACACGTTATAAGGCGGTTATAGTTCCGGTACAAAGTGAAACATGATGAAAAGAGTGAAAAAATTCAAATAAGTATGCCGATCGGTTTTTGCTCAAACCACTTAATAATATTGGATTATGTACATATATCGTAAAACCAGAGGTCAGGTTCCTCTTGAGTTTTTTTCTTCCAACACTAAATAGCATTGAATGCTTTTTTCTTGCTACAGTCACTTCAGCTTGTTCACGGGGGGCTTTCAGACAACAAGGCATAATTTTCTATAAAGCTGCTTTGAAACTATGTGCACTGTGAAAAGTGCTATACAAATATAAATGAATAGAGTTTAGACAAACTCTTTTCTCAAGAAAAACATGAAAAGAGTTCAGTTTTTCTGAACAATAATACTAAATAAATGCAGTGCTGTCGTTTAAGTTACTTAGAGCTCTGTTTTTGTTGCCAATGTCAGACTTTTTTGTGGCATTTATGATTTAATAGATATTTATGTGGAATCCTTGAATAAGTGTGAGCGAAACATTTGTGGGTGCTCGTATCGTACTGTGAAATTTGTGTTTTGTTACATGCCTAAATGCTACAGTATGTTTCTTATTCTCACACATTGGCTATGAATGATGGTCAAACTCCCCTTTTTCTTCAATGAAATATTATACATGAGACAAAATACAACAAGTTGGCACAAATATATCAAATCAGTGTTATGGGCTAAAATATCACAATACTGGAGTGGACGTTATGACCAAAATCTTATATCACAATATGAGTCATTTTATATCACAATATCGATATATAGTGTGATATAGTAATTTGTTTTTTCTGAAAAACCAATGAAAATTATTTAACATAAGAAATAACCATATTGTAAAGCCTATTTTTGGAAAATATAGTCAGTGATATAAATATTTTTTAAATGAAAAGTACTCTTATTTTCTTCTTATTTAGAACTTGACAAACAGTCAAAGTTTTAAAACACTTGGCTTTAAATTAACTTTACCATAATTTCACATTATAACACATTTCAGTCTGATATGTTGTTGATCAATATTATTATAAACTTTCTTCAGGAAACTCAAGATCTTTTCAAAGCAAAATAACAAAGAAAATCTGGCATAATTTTAGTTTAAAATCAGCAACTAAAATAACACATCTCGCAGAAAATATATTTCAAAACTATTTAAAAACACATTTAGCAAAAAAGGGAAAAAAAGACAGAATGAATGTGAAGCACATCTTTTGGATTTCATTGTGTTCTTTAGCATGCTTCGTTTTGAGGTGGTAAAACAGATTGTTTGTATGACAAACAAGTGATTATCATCACGTGACACATTTTTAGAATCTGTGTCAGCTTTTGTGAACCTACAACACAGATGCCACACCTGTTTTAATAACAAGCTCCCCATTCATTCCTTTACCCTGGAATTGCGAGCTTATTCATTAAAAGCGGTGTCATTTAAAAGCGTGGTATTTTGGCTTACTGCTATTTAAGGTTTGGCAGATATAACACAAACCAGAAAAGTACCTATATTACAAACGTATGGTGATTTGAATGAGAAATAAATGACAATACATTTGCATAAATAGTATAGTGCCCATTTATTTATGTTGAAGGTAATCTTGATGACTCACAGGGAGAGAATAATGAACTTCAGAAAGCTGTAATAATGAATTAAACCAGGTTGAGGCGATAAACAACATGTAACGAACATAATCAAAACACAATACAAACCCTTATCTAAGTATACGTGTTGTTATATTTATGCTGCCTGCAGACTTCAAACACAGCAGTGTGTGTTTCATGTCTCATTTACAGACACTTTTTACAGTGCTCATCGTAACAGTTCAACTATAACTTATGACAAGTAAACACAACAATCATAATGTTTATAGATAACATCATATAGATCGAATATAAGTCATGAGCTTGGCTCTCATGTTGTGTGTGTGCACGCACACTGATTCAAAGTTAATGATTGTCAGCAGCAAGCAAATTATCTGTGTAAAAATATCGGCGTAATTCCATTATCGGCGCAACAATAATATTTAGATTTTTCCAGTTAAAGGCCAATAATATATCGTCTGCCGATATATCGTGCATCTCTATTTAAAAATATAGCAATCTAGGTTTGTTTGCCATAAGTCTCGCAAGACTGAGGTGTAGTTGTTCTAAAATGCTTACTTGGTGCGGAAATTATAACACCCTTCCTGACCTCTGAAGTTAGCAGTTTTTAATTCAAATGCTGCATGCTTTAGGGGCCAGTAGAAACTTTTCTGGCCCAGAACAGGATTTTCTGCCATGAAAACGCACATATGGTTCCATATTGGGCTGTGGCTCTGGCACCCTGTAGTTGGAAACGCAGTAATAGACAATTATTTCAAAGAATACACATCTGAGGCCATTTATGACACTTGTTTTTGTTCACAGTCCTTCTAAAAACAGAGATGCTGTTTCCTTGTACTTGCAGAGGATTATGAGAAATATTTTCTCATCCGGAGCTCTCCTATGCTCATTAGAGTCCCCTGTAGTGCTGAACTGACTGATCCTGTTGTTTCTTGCTCACCTCAACACTCTCTCTCACAACATGGAGGAAGAGCAGCTGCAAAAATTCAAATGTGCAGTCTGTTCCCTTGCCACAAATATCTGAAGCCCTGCCACACTCAAATAGATGAACATATGTCTCTCAGCTGAGTCAAAGCTAATTGAATTACAAGATGTCTGCATAAATTGTGTAAAAAAAACAAACAGACTTAAATGAAGAAAAAACAAACGGGAATCAGTGTTTTTTGCTTGTCCAGTCAAATGTGCATTATAACTATGATTACAAAAACTCTCACTTTGTTGTTTATAATCTGAACAAAGTTCAGCCAAACCCGTCTGTCACAGGACAGATCATTGTCTCAGAGACCTTATTTCGATAATAACATACCAATCCAAGTTTCCTTTACCACATTTTTCCTTTTATTGATTGTTTTTGCCTCTCATTTCTCTGAAGCTCCAACATACTTTTCATTTGCTGACCATTGATCAATACTCAGCCATGAGACCCAAAGTCAGGATGTGTGTTCAGATTGGTTGCTGTACCAGTCTGTTTCTTTGAGCAGTCGGCCACCGCCTGGCAGTGAACCCAATGGGCCCTCCACCTGCTGCCACTGCTTTCCCACCACCACTTCCTGTGGGATATTCTGTCTTCTCTCATAGTGATGTCATAGGAGCAGAACAGAATTTGTTTTAGACCAGCAAACAGCACAAAAAAATCTGTCAGGAAATAATAATTTGAATTATTCCTTTTTTCCTTTTCCTCTTCCGGGATGGTCTTATCATTGCTTTGCCTGTCCTTTGTCCGGCATTAAAGACCCTCCTGGGTATTTCAGTAAAGTTTTCTGTGATGTGTTTCCGTCTTATTTTTGTAAGCTGCCATTAGGGGCTTTACAGCACAAGAATGAAAGGCAGGGATGTGTTGTAGTAATTAATGAGGCTGGAGAGAGGGGTCGTGCTGTCTTACTCGGGTGTCATGGGGGCACCCTACTGGGAGAAGAGTGGTAATACAGGATTCAATTAAGAGCTTGCGTTTGTTTGTCAGGATTCCAGCAGGGGTCTGACATGGCACTAACCAGACACTTACATGCCTCAGAATTAGACGTGAAATAATAGGGAGCAGGGATAAGCTACTGATGAATGAATTGACCGCTGGAATATGTAAATGACCTGAGGCTGATTCTAATTTCACCTCGAACTGCTGCAAGAAAACCTAATATACTTAATGCCTAGATTGAAGGGTTTGGATTAATTTCAAAGTTTCCATCCCTATCTCTCAAAGCTTGCCCTTTCTTGGTCTCATGTATCTAGACTTTCCACTCTTTCTGCTGAGAACTGCACACCTAAGGATCTATTTTCATGAGAGCACTAATTCTAAGCGCAATTTTCGTGCCAGTGCAAGTTTGCATCAGTGGGAGTGTTTGCATCAGTGGGAGTGTTTGCGTCAGTGGGAGTGTTTGCGTTATCTGTGGGTGTATGTGCACTAACTGCTGGTGTATTATTGTATTTTAATGAAGTAGCGTAAAGTTTATTTTTGACGGTGCCTTTCCAAAGCTCAAGAGCGCTGTACAAAAATGAAACAAAACATTAAATAGAGAAAGATATAGCAAGTATACATTACAAAATAATGAACAAAGAAGAAAAACATACAGTATTTCAAGCAGGTGAGAAAAGGGTGAGCAGGACCAAGAGCCAACAGTCCCAGAGATGCTGATATAGAACACATACGTTGCTGTCCGGGCAGCGCAGTCAACAATAATTTCACAGAGCAAGGGATGCAGTACTGTACATATAGCTCATTTACACAATCAAATTCTTTTAAATGGGCTGTCTTAATTTACAGTATATTGATGTTGTTTGACTAGAAATAGAAAATATAGTACTGTAGATGATACAATAACCCCAGAATTAAATTGCACTTGACCCAGACCCAGCCCGATTTTTAGGCATATCACTTTTAAAATAGGTCTCGTAGGCAGAAAGAGATTGTTTGATCAATATGTACAGCGGCCAACCACTGTTCATTTTGTTTTTATATGCTATTTAATGTCTGGTTTATCTGAAATACGACAACAGACTGTCCAGACAGAATGGTTAACCTGATCTCATAAAAACATGTTACTATACCTACATTTTTGCAGAATGAGTTTAACATGGTGCGTTGTATGTATCGTAGCAGTTTCCTGGTGAAATAAATATTAGAGGCGCAAAATTAATTTTATTTTTAACTTGCTTTTTATGACACTATTGCTTAGTAGGGCTGAAATGATTAGTCGACGTTATCGACAACGTTGACAATACAAAATTGTCTACAAAAATTTTCATTGTCGAATAGTCGTTTGATCTCATATAACATAACATGTGATCATATGTTTCAAAGCAGCTTTATAGAAAATGATGCCTTGTTGTCTGAAAGCCCCCCTCCCCCGTGATCAACTCTAGTGATGACGCGAGAGAGGAGCACAGCAGCTCACACCTGACTGAGGAGAGGAAGAAAACACATGTCCAGATGCACTCTAAACTTTCCAAACAGCTTCAGGTGATGTAGATCACAAAATATAACTGAATTATAATGGAAAAATGCTAAATAAGGAAATACTGAAGCACAGTCATTGTGAAATAAAGCAGAGCCGGATCTGGCATTCCACTTAAGCAAAACCTGCATGTCAGAACATCTAAAAAGCAAACAACCTGGCATTATATCTTTAATGCATCCTTTATTAAAATTCAAATAATACGTAATTGGATCATAAACAAACTACGAAAACTACAGCATTTTTCTGTGTGGTCATGCCACGTCTATGAATTGCATGAAGGGGGGAGTTTGAAACTGGACCCGACTGAGGCACCCTCTAGAGCGCGGACGCCCGTCCCTTGTGCACGTTTGCTGTAGCTAGATTAATAACGTGATGGATTGCGACATATTGAATCATAATATACTGTAGCCTATGTAGCTCTATTAAGAAGATAGAGTTTGTTTTTGTGAGTTAAAGATGGATCAAGTGAAAATAAAGGTGAGAGAGTGTAGACTTAGCCTATTATACACTGCAACAAAGTTTTTGATCAGTCTTTTTGGATTGTTATCCAAAAATAATATCTAAAACTCCTTTAAAACAATGTACATTTACATTAGTAGCTATACTGCAGAAGAAAAAAATGTTATTGGAGAATGTTGAATACAATATTTAATATTTAAATATTTTAAAATATCTAAAAACAGCCTACTTAAGACAAGATACATTTATCTGAGAAGCAACACATAAGATATTTAGACTTGCTTTTAGAGAATATGTGTAAAACAATGGAAAACAAGACAAAAACTTTTTTTTGCAGTGAATTGTTACTGAATTAAGCTTTATACAAAAGTAATCAACCGAATAGTCGAATAATCGTTCTAATAATCGTTAGATTAGTCGATTATCAAAATAATCGTTAGTTGCAGCCCTATTGGTTAGGTGTAGGTTTAAGGTTGTTGGGTAGAGAGCCAACCAATAATCAGGTTCAGGTAGTAATGGAATACATGTAACATAACATGACCACATCCCACTCCACATACCCCCACCGCCTGACTCAGGCCCAGGCAACGTCCGGCCTGCTAACCCCCCCTCCCATTCCTGGAGAGGAAATCAGCCACAACTATTTGCGGCTGACCATAAAGGGCTGAAGTCCCAGGTACCAACAAGTCATCCACGCATTGGTATCCAATTGGCGTATCATGCAGCCCGCAAAGGCAAAGTTCCGGTTTGGGTGACACCACTCACCGTTTCTGAGGAGAAAGGGAGGAGAGGGAGGGGCAAGAGGAGGGGAAGGAGAAGCAAGAGAGAGCGAGAGAGATCGGGACTGCGGCTCACCGGCTACCGGGTAGCTGCCATGTGGGCTTCGGCCAGATGGACAGTGTCATCCACCGATGTGGAGCAATGGTACTGAACCCATTCTGCTGTTCCTCTGGGCAGGTGAACGGTTAGCTGCTCCAGCGCCATCAAGTCGATAAGATCCTCTACACCGCGCCCTTCCTTGGCCAGCACCCATCTGGGGCAGACATCACGAAGCTGTCAGGCAAACAAGCAGCTGGCATCACTCAAGGTGTGGGAGCAGAATCGCTGACTGTGTTGTTTGGGGCTTTGGCCAACCTGTTGCAGGACAGCGGTCTCCAGCTTGACGTAGTCCAGGCGGTCCTCAGCTGGTAGTTGCTGGTAGAGCTTGGCCTCCCCGGAAAGCAGTGGCAGCAGGTGGAGGGCCCATTGGGTTTGCTGCCAGGCAGTGGCCGACTGCTCAAAGAAACTCAGGTACGTCCAGGGGGCCCATATTTTGGAGTAGAAGCTGTGGCTTTGTCACTGCTTCCGGGGCCGTGGTGGAGGAACCGTCTGGAGCTAATCCGCTCCGCAAGGCCTGTCTATCCTCGGCTTGGGCTTGGAGGAGCTCCTGGAGGCGCCGTTCCTGCACGAGGAGGGCTTGGTGGTGGGTCTCCTGGATGCTGGCCAGGGCACGGATGACTTCGTCCAGTGGTGAGGTGTCCATGGCGACCAGTCTTCTTCCTTATCCAGGGTTTCAGCACCAGTGTAGAAGGTTCAACAATAAGGAAGCGGGAAGCGGTGTGGCAGTCCACGTAAATCAAGCTTTAATGGTTTTTACCAGTCTAACAAACAGTCTTTGGCTTTTCAGCTTCAAAGCAGAGCATTTACTCTTTAGCTTCACAACAAGGTATCTACTTTGCTTTAGTTATAAGAGACAACATAAACTCATAAATATTTAAGTTCAGCAGCTTTGCAGCTTTCAGCTTCACCGAATGTCAGATCTGTGTGACTGAGGCTCTCTCTCCTTACTGTCATTCTCGGCGGCCTTTTCAAGCCCTTCTCCATCGTCACTGTAACGAGACACAGGTGTTACGTATCTTTAGTTATCAGGTGATGTCCTTACCGCTTCTTCTCTCCCTCAGTGACAGACACATGGCCACGTCCTGCTCCACAGTATTGTTTTCCAGTAAAAATATCTAAATCTCCTTAAAACAAGATCAGTTTGATTTTTCTTGTTTTAGAAAAAAAACACTGCATTTGATATTTAAGTTTTTCAGAGAATGTATTTTTAACATGTGTATTTTGTCTTACTGTACTGACAGTTTTTATAGTCAAAACAAGTGAAAAAATCTACCAGTGCTGAAGAAGTAATCCAAAGTATTTAGAATATGTTACTGACCTTGAGTAATCTAACGGAGTATGTTACAAATTACATTTTACAACATGTATTCTGTAATGGAATACATTTCAAAAGTAACCCTTCTAAAACATGCCAATAATGCAGCTAATGCATCTGACATTTACATGTTAACACAATTATAAATATTCAAAGTTGGCTTATGTGCAAACATGCTCAATCTGCTGAGCTTTTCATCATGACACCAGCTGAAGGACATAATGCAGGTTTGTTATTGTGAAGTCACCGTTATGATCACCTCTGAGGAAATCACCACATCACAATCTGTCCCTCAACAAACCTCCAGCCTTTCACACTCCGCTTCATTGCAGGTATTGTAATTTTCACAGGGTTGATACCTCTTGATGAGGGCCGAGGTCTTCCACAGTTTGTTCATCTGCTCATCTCACAGCTAGAGTCGGCATGTGTCAAATCCTTGTACACACATTCCTCTATGCCGCGGGCCCCGTAGAGAGTGCTGTTCCAGGTAGATGGGTTTGGACAGAGGCAAAGCGGCAGCTGTGTGTCTGGCGGACCGCTGTCCTTTAATATCATCCACAGGGAGGTGACAGCTCAGATCATCTGTCACGCAGGTGGCTTCCCGAGTCTGCCTGACACAGCGGAGCTCTAATTTTGGGCAGGAGATTAAAATATCCCTCTGATCATATTCAAGCAGACACCTTTGGTGTGATGAGTCAAGAGCTACGACCCCTTCAAAGATTTTTTGAAGTGTCCTAGCAATGTTGTCTTGTCAGAGGCAGGATGACATGGCTGCTTTTAAGGAAATAAGAAAAGAGCATGTCTCTGTTTGGCCACTAAAATCTATTGAATTCTCTTTGGTCTATTGTAGGGGTTTTCAAAGTCTTGGACAGTAAGTTCCACCTCTGAGTGTTTTTAAAAAAATTATTTTTGTTGATTTTTTTTTTTTTTTTCTTTTCAGATTTACAAACATACAATATTGTTGTATGTGCCTTTACAATCGAAAAGTAAATGATACTTGAGATTGCCTATACTAAATGTAAAAAAAAAAATAATAAAAAATCTAAATATAAGACAGCAGGTACAATCTGGCCACTTATTTTCCTCTAACTTAATATTATCAAAATGCATAATATTTCAGGTGTTGGAGGAATTCACCAATGATGATCAATAACCTTTAAATCAGTCTGTCATACTCATTTGGCAATGCCTTATACACTGATGTATGATTAACAGCTATAAATGGTTCTATTAATAATAGGAAACCTTATTCTGCATTATTTTTTATAAAAAAATACCAGTTTGACCTCACGACAATGGGATAACTTAGCCTAACTGTTTTTAGCCTATATCTGTGTTTAGGGATGTGGCGCTTACCCGATTTCACAATTAACCGCGATTTAAATGGTCACGGTTATTAAACCATAAGAATTTGGAAGCTATGGTTAAAAACCGGAAGAAAAAAAACATTTTGTCTATTTAAAAAAAAGAAATACTGAAAATTGCTTTCAGTGTGGGTCTAACTACTTGCGCCGCGCGTGTTTCCTGCCCTCTGCCTGGCTGGTCTGTGAGGCTGTTACTATGGTAACGGAGTTCACGAGGTGATTGTCTAGGTAAGGTGGGACTCGTGCAGAACTTGAACTTTCAGCGCACGTGAAACTTTGAAAATGAAAACATGGCGGAACAACGCGATATCCCGGTGTTGTATCCGCCGAAGAAACAAATTAAATAAGCTATTTGGGAGCATTTTGTCTATCTAAAAAAATGACACAGGAGTTGTTGAACATGGGTATCCAGTATGCAAAACGTGCAGACGAAAAGTGTTAGCAAAAGCAGTGAAAACATGTAATATGTTGCAGCACATGAGGGATCACCATCCAGAGATTCATGCCCAGATGAAGGTAATAATTTTACAAACACACACTTACCTTTTGGTTAAGTCAGACACTGAATTGAAACTGTAAATCCAAAGAGTTTTTTATATTCATTTTAAAAGAGGAGGTTTTGTATTGTGAATGCGATGCTTTCAAATATTGTTTCCTTCTTTACTCATCTGCAAAAATATGGCAAGATAGTTTCTTTGAATTATCTTAATTTAGGAGCTTTCTCAGCAAATGTTGAAACATCCATTTAGTTGCAATTTATCTGATTAATTATTTAGCATATCATGTAATTAAATCAATTAAATTTTAATGGATTGACAACCATAATTACAAAAAAGTTAAAATTACCTTTTACTTTCCAATATTGTTTTATTATAATAATAACAGATATTTGGCATATTCCTAGGCCTTTTCATTTAAATAGTTAATGACCAAGTACTACTAATTTTAAATAAACTAATTTGAAAAGTTTGTTGGTGCCTCAAGTCAACTGAATCAGTGCCATGGAAACAGTATGGCATTCTGGAGGGAAATGAATTGCTTTTTCCTTTTCAAAATGAAAAACGGTGCACCAACAATATGTGAGTCTAAGTACAGACTGTTAAATCTGAGAAAACTAAAAACATAACTTCACAAAAGGGAAGAAAATGCATCCATACAGTTCTTTTGATGTATGGAGTCACATATATAAAGAACAATTGTAATTAAAGGCAGCACTCTTCTGTGCATCCATTTAGAAAACATTTAGGCAAGAACATAAAACCAGGAGACAGTAGCCAACTGATTGGGGTCCACAGCCAAATCAATTAAGGAATCAGTTTTTAACTGACGATAGATATGACTGATTCTGTCCATTTCAATTTTTTCTTCATCTCAAAGGACTTCAAAAATTAAGGTGAAGGATGTCCCTGATCAGAGCAGTCTCATGACCAAAACATCACTATACTGACTTTTTGCCTACATCATCAAATTGTCATTGTCATGTGTAAAGACCAAAATCCTGTATCACGATATGAGTAATTTTATATCACAATAACAATATATATATCACAATATTGTGAAAAATCTGAAAATGTCACAATGTGTAAATTTTGAGTAATCCAGTCAGTGAATTAAATACTGTATAAATGAAAACTTAATCTTGTATTATTTTCTATATAATAATCTAATCTATCTATCTATCTATCTATCTATCTATCTATCTATCTATCTATCTATCTATCTATCTATCTATCCATGAATAAAACAATTAATTAGAGATTACAAAAAATCAGAGCCTATTATAAAATATTAAATATCTGAAATATGGCTGGTTTGTTTCCTGAAATGAAACATCATTTGAACATAATTTTAGAAAGGGTTTTGATGTTTATTTTAAAAACCCACGACATCGAGAGAATCCAGAATGAGTAACGGGTGTGATCTGCACTTTTCTGTCACAGGAGCACAAATGAAGGGACTGGGTTGACTTCAATACTCGCACACACAACGCGTGTTTCAGACTGCGTGCGCAACACTCGCACAAAACTCAGCTGCACATGTTTGGATTGGAGGCATGTTTGGAGCATGGGATGAATGTCATTGAATTTGCATTGACGGTGGCTCAAGCTAAATTTCATGCCGCAGAAGCGGATTCAGTGTCATTATTGCTTGAGTTCTAGACAAGCTTTTCATCTAATGACACGTGCAGCTGTCATTAGATGAAATGTCTCATGTGAATCGCTGAGCACTGATACTCAGGAGTAGTGAGTATGCAGTACTGTGTTGCAATAGAATGCCCCTTTATAATAAAAACTCTATGCTGCAATTTAAAAATGTAGCATACATACTGTAATTTACATTCCCTTTTATGGCTATTTTCCAGAAAGAATAAAAAATATAGGTATTTTATAGGTGTTTGTGAATGACAAATTTTTAAATACCTCACTTACCTATGATACTGTAAACACTATATGAATCTGATTTTTTTTTTTTTTTAAATTTAAGGGCAACATGATTACAGAAATGAAAGATGAAAGTTATTTTCAATATAATATTGTATGAAACAATTAAATTAAAATCAGTTTATGTGTAGGGTCTAAATTTTCCTTAATGCCGACAAGAGAGAGTTACTGCTGCGCATAAAACATGTTCAAAACAATGCAAGTTAAAAAAATATATATTTTTACAAATAAAATTATGAAAACCCACTATGGTTCACTAGGTGCATTATGTCCTGCACAATAGAGAGGGTAGAGAAGTGGTTTGGTACTGGGTCCACAACAGGCTTCAAAAGAATAATTCACACAAAAATGAAAATTCTCTCATCATTTACTTACCCTTATGTCATCCCAGATATGCATGACTTTCTTTCTTCAGCAGAACTCAAATTAAGATTTTTAGAAGAATATCTCTGCTCTTTTGGTGGACTTCCCCCCACGGACCTCCCATTCCCCAACATGCTTGTGTGCCCCAGTCGAGTTCTGGGATGAGATTGCAGGCCTGTCTCAGGGTGGCTTTGTGGTTTCATTCGGGGCTTGCAAAGAGGATGCACTGTCTATTGCAGCATTGCAGAGCGGGTTCGTTATGTCTGACATGGATGACTCGACTGGAGCTGGTGGCCATACTTGCCCGGGCAGCCGCGGGTGTCGGGCTGTGTCCTCCGCTCCCCCCCTGAACCCTCGTAGCTCGAAGATTGATTCCTGGGACCAGAGCGGCGCTCCCGGCTACGCTACACTACTCCCTGTTCCATTCTTCCTGGAGGTGCATGAGGAGCTTACGAGGTCGTGGCGGGCACCTTTTACTGCCTAAACCCAATTTGCAAACTCCTCTGCTCTCACTACCCTCGATGGTGAGGCAGCAAGGCGGTACTTTGAAATTAATCAGGTGCATCAGGCATTCACAGTGAACTTGTGCCCTATAGAGCGCCACCACCTGGTGGAGTCATCCAAGGCTCTCCTCCAGGGCCTGTAGGCTTACGTCTTTATTGGCGGCTAAGGCCTACAGCACTGCTGGAAGTGCTGCCTCCGCCTTGCATGTCATGGCACTCCTGCAGGTGCACAAAGCCAAGGCACTTAAAGAATTGCATGAGGGTAGTACTGATCCTGGCAACGAAGGTCTTGGCACGGTCTCTCGGGCAGGCGATGTCCACCTTGGTGGTCCAGGAATGCCACCTTTGGCTCAACCTGGTCGAGTTGAGCGAGGCCGACAAGGTTCGATTCCGTGACGCCCCCATCTCCTAGGTTGGCCTGTTCGGCGACACCGTCGGAGAATTCGCCCGGCAGTTTTTGACGGTGAGGAAGCAGATGGAGGCGATTCAACACATCCTGCCCCGGCGCGGCTCAAGGTCCTGTCTGCTCGTCGCCAAGGGCACCCCCCTGCAGAGGTAGCACCGGCTCCGCCACAGCCCGCCCATCTGTGGCATACATCCACCTCCAATGTGAAGGCCTCCACGTGCTACGAGGAAGTAATTCTTCCTTTCCCGTCCCAGGTTGTTCCGAGAGCAGGCCCAAGGAGCCAGGTAAGTGTTTTGATGTCCCTGGACTTGGCACAGCCACAAGTTGTGCCTCAGGTTCCGCCCTGTCACGAGGCCCTGCCCACCCGTATGCCCGACACGATTGTTCCCTTGGTCCCCCTCATGTGGAGCTTGGGGGTGTGGCTCGTGCTCCTCAACCAGTCGCGGTGGCTGATCAGGACTGTCCGACTCGGCTATGCGATTCAGTTTGCCAGTTGCCCGCCCAGGTTCAACAGCGTCCGCTTCACTGCGGTGGGAGGCGATAACGCCTCTGCCTTGCGTGTGGAGATCTCCTTCCTGCTACGGATGTGATAGAGCCTGTCCCTCCAGCCAAGATGAAGATGGGGCTTTACAGTCCCTGCTTCATCGTTCCCAAATAAGGCGGTGGTTTGCACTCAATCTTGGACCTGCGAGTTCTAAACCAGGCTTTTGCATCTTAGCGAGCGTCCGGCATCAGGATCGGTTTGCAGCGGTAGACCTGAAGGACGTGTATTTCCATGTCTTGATCCTTCCTTGACACAGACCCTTCCTTCGGTTCTCTTTTGAAGGCCAGGCATACCAGTACAAGGTCCTCCTCTTCGGGCTGTCCCTGTCACCTCACGCCTTTACGAAAATCGCAGAGGCAGCCCTCGCCCCGTTAAGGGAAGTGGGCAATCGCATCCTCAACTATCTCGATGACTGGCTGATTCTAGCCCACACACGGGACCTGTTGTGTGCACACTGGGACCTGGTGCTCACGCACCTCAGCCGTTTGGGGCTTCGGGGTCAACTGGTAAAAGAGCAAGCTCTCCCCGGTTCAGAGCGTCTCTTTTCTCGGTATGGAGTTGGACTGGGTCTCATTGAAGGTGCACCTCACGAACGAGAGCACGCAGTCGTTGCTGAACTGTCTGCACACATGTAAATCTTTATGGACCTCACTTTGTACACAGGGGGAATGTCGAACCAAAAATGGTTCCTGAAAGTAACATTAACACTGCCGTCTCGCCTTAAGAGTCTTTTTGTTTCCAAATGGTGTATAAATCTGTTTTGCTCAGTGAATTGTGAAAAAAGATTATAGCCTGCACAGAAAAAGGATGGCTCACACTCTTTTTTTTTTTTTAAAACACAAACATTTTGCCGCTAGGAATTCTCAAGATAGTCAATGATGTATGCTGTAGAATTAAAGGTGCTGTAAGCAAATTTTTTTCAAGGAAAGGTATGGAAAAACTGTTCCTACTCCCTTGAGAGAGTTGTGAGATATCTCATCCTGTCTCTGTGACAGCACTAGATTCTGTTACCAGCAAACAAAAATGTGTCAAATCTAAAATCACTTACAGCACCTTTAAGATTTACCTTTTCTGGAATTACTGGAATAGCTAAACCTGTTAATTAGATGGAGGTGTAACAGGATTCCAATGGACATGAAAAACCTGGAATTATCAGGACATTTTATAATTGTGATTTCTTGCCTTCAAAAAGTATGGAAATTAATAATAGATCATTTTTTATTGTGAATATGTATTTTTCTACTTATGCTCAACTTTAAATTATTTTATTGGCTTGAAATGTATTTTCTTTTTTTTTTAGTTCTTGTTTTTTTTTTTTTTCAATCTAAAACATTTTTTCCTAAAGAATCTTTATCCGGTCATCACAAGAGATGGGAAAAGTCATGGAAATTAATTTGTCAAAATGTGTGGGAACATTGTTGTAAGTGAATATGTTTATTTATGGTCTGTCAGCCAGTAGAAATGTTTTCACCTATCTTTCTTTCTTCTGAGCTGCTAAAATAGTTGGTGCGGAACAGAGTTGTTTTTACTCATGTTCTCTTAACATGCAGTGACTTGTTCTGCAGAATCTCTGTATGTGTGGCTCCAGTGCCCTTGTATTCTTTTAGCAGATAAAGCAAATGAATTTGGTTTGTTTGTCTCATGTTTACTCTAGGGCTCAGGCACTGCAGCAAGGGGATAGCCTTGTTTCACATTTGTCATGGCCAGCTGAGAGCCAAAGCATATTGTAGGTGTAACTCAGACCCCTCCTTAGACAGATTGTTTCACCCCATGACTGTGAATTATTGCAAGGGACCACATTTCTGTCAACAGGCCCAGCTCAGGGACCAACCAATCATAATCTAATCTTCTGAATGGCTTCACTGTTGTGGGTGATTGAAATTGTTTATTGTGCGTGGCACAACATTTCAAGTCCTGATTAAAAGATAATATACACAGGGCACCATATTGACCTGTGGACTTTTAAAGGCATTCTAGAGCTAAAGGTCAAAGCAAAGATTTTTCTCTCCAAAGTGAAGGCGATAATTACTGAAATAGGATGTTTGTGTTGGCAAGCAAGATGCTATTTGAATATTCACATTCACATTGATTTACCTTCCTCAATTTATTTTCCATTTAAAATTATGTTGGGCCTCATGTATTCAGATACTTCATAGTCGTAAAGCCTGACTGAGGCCCACAATCACACAGTCATAAATATTACTGATAAGGGCCAGTGGTAGCTCAGCGGTTAAGGCTCTGGGTTATTGACCGAAAGGTTGGGGGTCACTGTAAAGATACCACTGTTGGGCCCTTGAGCAAGGCCCTTGACCCTATCTGCTCCAGGGGCGCTGTTTCATGGCTGACCCAGCGCTCTGACCCCAGCTTAGTTGGGATATACAAAAAAACTGCATTTCATTGGCTCTGTACCTGTACTCTGCACAATGACAATAAAGTTGAATCTTAATCTTAAAAACCATGCCAAAATCAAACAAAGGGAGTATAAAACTGACTACAAATCCCAAGAAGCCTTGCTCACTTTACAATTATGTGTGAAATTCCAAAGGATCGAACTCTCGACTGCTATTGGATGAGGCGCTCAACAGCATGCCCCTCAGCCATGATGTCATCGGCAGTAGAAATACCTCCGAAATCCTTCTGGGCATTGCTTCCAGCGACTTTGCTTGCTATACGTAGACGCAGCTCATCACTGCTCTCGCTGGATGAGTTGAGATTACCCTGTGTTCCACCGATCACTTTAACGGATCCGAAGGAGACCGCCGAGCAATCCGCATCTTCATCCATTTGCCTGCAGAAGCAAAGAAAAAAGATTTATCTTCCCTCTTCAACCAAGTCGAAGTTGCATCGCGAAATCACGATCGCAAAACCGGCTTCGGTGCCGCCACTTTACTCTCTCTCTCTCTCTCTCTCTCTCTCTCTCTCTCTCTCTGTCGTACTAACCTCACACACACACACACACACACACACGCGACCCCTCACAAACATTTGGCTAGTGGATAACTTGGTGATAAAGCTCAGCTTTGTCCCCAAGTTATCGTTCCAATGGAGGCACGCGGTAAACGGGCAGGCGCTATTAACCGGCTTCTCTCCGCCCATATTCGCGGCCATATTCTCTCATATATTCTCATATCTCGCGTGACATACTCACATATGAGTCACATATGCAATTTTATGCACATCACGCCACACACACACACACACACACACACACACACACACACACACACACACACACACACACACACCTTCCTCATGTGTTATGTTTATTTTGGTTACCATATCTAATCATGTCACTGTTTAGTTTGTAATTGTAAGTTGGATTATTAATTGATATTACTGCATCAATAAACTTAGTTATATTTCAAAGAGAAGTGTTTTGGTTTGGTTTGCATACACATTTGTCAAAGGCTGGCAGGGGATGCCAGTGCTCTGATTCAAGCCTTCGTTGTTTTCTTTTCAATATTGATGCTCTCCGGACATAAATTTTCCTAAGAGAACAGTTTAATATTGAGACTGTTATACTGCCTGGTTATTAGTCCCTGATTCCAGGGTGGTGCCCCTGGCGATATTAACCCTTAGTAATATTCTATTGATTTTTATAATTGACAGTTATCTATAACGATTGTTGAATTTGAAGGATCAATAAGCCTGTGTTAATTCGAATCAATTTGCCATTAATTTTATTAATTGATGATTATCTTTTGATAATAATTAATATTTTATTAAATTTTATAATTGATGGTTGTCTTTGATGGTTGATTTAAAGGATTAAAAAGCTAACATTGATCAACATCCTAAACAGTGTTTATTGATTTTAATAATTGATAATTATTGCTAAAAACCAAACCCGCTCCTAAATGTAGAGCCCTACATTGAGTACAAAAAGATTTGAATCAGGGTCAAAAATAAAGGAGTGTTTGGGACAAAAATACCCCAGAATGTTAATGTTGAGGAAAAATGACCCCATAATTAATTTATCTTTATTTTTGTTAACTCTAATATTTCATTATAGTTTTCTATGTGTTTTGACAAAAGCAAAATGACTGGGCTGCTTTCAAGAAAATAAGACATTTTTGGCAAATAAACTTTTGAATTCTCTTTGGTCTATTTTATTTTTAAGGATTATAGTAATGATGTCCTTTGGACTTTTTTAAAGGAATTGTTAACCCAAAAAGGAAAATTCTGCCATTATTTACTCATGTTGTTCAAAACCCATTTTACTTTGTTTCCTTCAAGGGACCAAACAGGACCATTCATTTTTATTGCATATTTTTCCATACAGTGAATGTGAATGATGACGGAGGCTGTCAGTACCTAACATTTTGCATAACCTTTCCTTTTGTGATCTGCATATAAAAAAGTCATACATGTTTGGGACGACATGAAGGAAAGTAATTGATGACAGAATTTACATTTTTGGGTGAACAATACCTTGGGTGCTCTGGGGCCTCTGCTCTTAAGTGAAGGCTTACATTATTTGTGTAGGCAAGACCAGAGATAGTATTTTAATATTCACATGGTGCATTGAAAAAACACAGTGCTTTCTAACAGGTGTTTCTGGGTACGTTTGTGTGTGTGCCCCTCTGTGTTTGTGTTAAAATATTGCAAACATGAACAGCTGTTTGCAATCTCTGTGTCCTCTGTGATGAGAGGTTTAGTGCAGATTCCTTCAGGATGTGTCACTTGGGTTTAGTATTGTACGTGCATCCTACACAGAGATTATACAAGAGACGACCGTACAGGAAAAATAACCCAGTCTCTCTGCGTTCATTTTCACAAAGTACTGTATACTTATTATTAATACATGGACCCTGCATTATGTTAAAGTTAATGTAAAGTTAATACAGTTACTTTTACTGTTTTTCACTTTAAAATATAAGGTGATTTGTACCTGTACTTTTAGCACATGCATATCTGGTAATTCATACTTTTTACTTGTCAGTAAACTTTGTAATGCCATTTTAAAAAAATTACCTTTAAACTGTCAAGCTGTTATGCTGATGACCTGGCTTCTGGTCCTATGTATACATTTTTCCCGATGGGGGCTAATTAATTTATCATAAGTAATGGAATTACTTACTTTTCCTTTAAGCTGTTGAAAAATATCTTCATCTACTATCTATCCAATTTGACAAAAATGTTTGACTTCTGAGAGATAAACGTTAAACTGTGCAAAGTAATAGCGTTATTTGTTGACCCGAAGCCAACAAGACTTATGTAAGTGTGTCCTTACCTTGTTTGTACTCTTTCGGCTTTGTTCTCACATAACATCAAAACAGAACATTTCTGGTAGTTACATCTTCTGATTCCAGAATATTTTCCAATGGGTCCCGTTCACACACTACCTCTAAATGGAAAAATGAAATTGATTTTCCGGAAAAGGCTTTTTGTGTGAAAGCCACTAATGTTGTGGTATTTTACTTAAAAATGATGCTAAATTTGTCCTGTTAAATTTAATGACATTTTTCTAAATACTGTATGTATATGGTAAGGTAACTTACAGTTAACCAATTAACATGTTTTCACTGTAACATTTTTACAGTCTTTTTCTGTAAAAAACAACAACATTTTAACAGCTTTATTTTCAATAACATTATTCATTTAAATGGCACAATGTGGACCAGGGACTACAAACAAAAGTTCTGCAGCCTCCTTTCCAAATTGTTACCGGTTGGATCAAAATAAAGAACGGTTAGATAACATTCTATTTTAAATGACAGTACTCTGTGCTAAGGGATGGGTGAAATACCAATTGTATTGTTACCAGATCTCACAAGAGAATCAAGCAATCTGGTCTGGAAAAATAAGCTCAAAATAAGCCACTTGCCTCAAAATAAACAAAACATTTGAGAGTCACAAAAGAAACCATTACAAGCATATAGTAAATTAACATTTAAATAATATTTTAATTAAAGATCTGCTTCTGAGTCAAAACACGGTAGCATACAATCTGTATTAATGCAACGTATCCAACAATAATTCAGTGAAGACTTGAGAAATGTCATTTTTACATCTAATAATGGTTTCCTTGTATCTGAAAGAGTTATGCCTGTATATGTAGTAGTTATACATATGTAGTTATTAAATAGGTCTTCATTCACAGAATACAACATCCACAACAGACAATTAGGCAAAGAAATGTGTGATGCAGCAGATTTCTTCAGGTTCAAAGCACATGTTTCATTTTTTTCGGCACCATGAATTGGTGTAGTTCCAAAAATATACTGTGATAAACACTTTGGCCTTTAGTTTCATGAAAAAATTATCGGAACAAAATTAACCGGTTGTAACTGGTTTCTAGCATTTCAAAATAAAATTTTCATTCCGGATCAATTAAAAATCTCTTTGTTCCAGTTTTCGGTTACATTCTGCTAAAAAATTGTTTTCGTTTTCGTTCCTTGAACCGTTTTTAGTCCTTGATGAGGACTTTAAAGTTGCACTCAGTAGTTTTTTCTCATTACAAAAAGAACTCCTTTATTTTTCTCCATTTTAATTTTGCAATATATATAAAACATCATGACCATTCACATTCAAATGAAGACTCCAGTCATATCATTAACCTGATAAAAGCTGTTTTATTCTACATGGAGAGGGCCCACACATGGGGGCTGCCATGTTCTAACATCACATGACCAGCCGAACACTACTGCCTTAATCTCAGTAACCATCCTGTTATGTGACACTTTCACTCATTGATTAAAGTATTCATGGCTGGCTGTGTATAAAAAATGTCTACAACGGCATATGAAACTGAAATCTATTGATTTTAAATGATGCTGCATCCAAGCCGCTAGGTGTCAATGTAAGTCCAAAATGACAAAAGACAAAGTGACACAAAGTGCACCTTTAAGACATTACTGCATAATTTTCTGTTATGGCATGCTTTTCTGTAAAGATGCTTTGAAACAATGTGTGTTGTGAAAAGTGCTATACAAATAAAACTGACTTGACTTTTACAGTCTAGCCTTTCTCCATTCATTTTCACAAAGTGCATTTACCATATACTAATCGCTACATGGATTAACATCATGTTAAATCTGTGATCAGGCCACCCGAACATCAGATACTTTTGTGATTTGTGCTGCTACAGAACTGTGTTAATTGAGGGACTGCCGATTGTGCCGTTGTTTGAAGACTTCAGGGTATTTGTAGGAGCAGTCCCTGGGAGAAGACTTTGATGTGCCTTTGAAATGCCATTTAGCCTCAGGCTTCCTCGCTGCGATCTCGTATTAAGACCCAACAGGCTTGTATGTTTTTCGCCATGGTTGCGTATATCTCATCCCGTTAGCAATGAGCCTCTGGTGCCCCCTTAACCGTCACTCAAGTGCACTGGCCCTGAGCTGCAGGCATACATTGCCTCAGTTTCGGAAGTGCTTGATCTTGTATGATGGAGGGGAAAGTGTTTAAAGTATACAAAAGTAAATGCTATACGCATTGCAATAGCCCTGTTATAAAGACCACTTTTTAGACATCTGTCTAAGGAGGGGTCTGAGTTACACCCACAATATGCTTTGGCCATGACAAATGTGAAACAAGGCTATCCCCTTGCTGCAGTGGCTGAGCCCTAGAGTAAACATGAGACAAACCAAATTCACTTGTTTTATCTGCTAAAAGAATACAAGGGCACTGGAGCCACACATACAGAGATTCTGCAGTACAAGTCACTGCATGTTAAGAGAACATGAGATTTCCATGCCTGTCTTATCGGGTTATGCTGGTTATTGCTTGTTTGGTGCTGGTCTAGCTGGTGGACAGCGTAGCCATGCTGTTTACTGACAAAACTGGTATGCTGGTCAACTAGCAAGGTCTTTATAGTGAAGCTAGATAGTAAATAATGACCAAGGCTGTCATTCTGCCTAAAATCTAATTTTTGTGTTCCATGGAAGAAAGTCAAACAGCTTAGAACAATATCATAGTATAGTAAGTGATGAGATAATTTTCATTTTCGTGTGAACGATGCCTTTAAAGGCTGACTGATCAACTAGTCGTTCAGACAAACTCAAAGTTTATAAGTCTATTTTGAAATATGTTGTGTTGCACATCTCAACTCAGTAAGGTTGGTGTGCTTGTCCAACCCCTGTATATCACTCTCAGAGTTTGCGAGTGAGCCTGGTGAAATGTAATGGCTGTGAAATGAAAGGTGTCTCAGCTCATTCGTCAAACGCTGGGGTGCGGGCAAACCCGAACGGTCTGAATTTTCACTCCCAGAGTTCACAGTTGTCATTTTAGGAAGTTGAATGTGTGTGTAAATCAGAGAAGATTTGTGTTTGAGCTAAGCAGCGACTGAAGGCAAGCTGCCACTTCATGCAGAAATGGCTGTTTTATCCTGTAGTTCAGCTTTAAGGCAACATATAACAAACAGGCTCTCAGGTGCTATTGATTCAAAATTGATGCAATCTATGTTCCAGCAGGGAAACATTTATGAAAGAAATGGATAATAAATGCCAGCACTCTTGTCTAAAGTGAAAAATAAAATAAAAACGTTATACTCTAGCTTATGAAGCACCACACAATTTAAAAAAAAAAAACATACAGTGAACCTAAAAAGTAATCACTTAAAAATGTATGAATGTCATTGCGTTAGATAACAAAATATCATCCGGCTGGCATCTGGTTCTAAAGTCATTTCTAGATGTACGAAGATGTATGTTTCACTTCAACTTGTTCTACTAAGTTCGACATCCAGAAAAGTGTTTAAATCTTGTCAAACATCAATGATCACACTTGTTCAAATGCCTTAATTTTTAAACATATATATATTGTTTTGTCATTTTAAATCTAACAAACATAATTTTGCTAAACAATTTGCTTAAAATGTGTCTTTGTGCTATCTATCTTTAATTCGGTCAAGAGCACTTCCAATGAATACTAACTTGAATTCCGAATGAATACTTTATTGATAGTACACAATTTAAGCATCTGTTGGTGTTTATGGTTCTGCTCTGGTCAAACCCCCTGCCTATGCATGCAGCCATGAATGGATGGAGCAGGGAGAGCAGCTAATAAAAACCCCAGGAGGATCCAGCAGAAATGTAACAACATTGTAAAACAAAGAAAATGTTTATTCTGACTGTGCATTATGGTACAATCATTTATTACATAATAGAGTGCCTGAACACTTACTAGAACTTAAAATAATCTACATCAAGTTGATAATTCAAGAACAAGGCACAATAACAAATTGAAGAGAGGAAATCAAACTGACAATCAATTGTAGTCATAGAGAACAGAACAAAAGATACAGAAGTAAAGAAAAACTAAAAGGCAAGGCTGCCATGTAAGAATTGGAGCTGGGCATGGAGGAGGGTGTTAAAGTTTGATGAGCATCTGAATAGTATTGGTAGACATCAGGATCAGCTGAACGTCAGCTGATTGCAAGCTGTCTAACTTTACCTGCCTGAACTAACGTTATGCTTAATCATTAGTGATAAACCGATATATCGGCCAGGCTCATATATCAGATGGTATTTGGCAATTTTGTGATATTGGGGGAGAACCGTGTTTACTACAGAAGTATTAACAAATTTGAGGAAATTTTGTATAAAATAAGTTTTTGTTTAACTTTATAAATGTTATTTACATCTCATTTGCTGTTGTTACATTGTATTATATTGGCCATCCTGCTCGCGAGATGTCGGTAGTAACATTGGTTAATGAAAAACCCATGTTGGTCGACCACTTTTAAAATAAATGTCACTTGGTTTGAAATTTTCTTATCATTTCTCATGCATTTTTATGTCTCAAGTGTCTTTAAGATTTATATTTGAGCCAAGTAAATCCATAGTGGAATTTGAAAGTCACAGCTCTTTGGTTTCATCCTAACGTATTTTAGTTTTGTATGCTCAAGAAATCAGTGTGTCAGAGTCTTTGCTTTATTTATTGGATCTGTTATTAGTAGAGATGCACCGATCGACCGGCCAGGGACCGGAATCAGACGGTTTTCCGCATGCTCGGCCCGGACCGGTAACCGCCCGGTCAGTCTCACGTCTTTCTGATTCCGAGCCGGTCCGTTTTTTTGCCAGCAGTGCAGGCAATAACATTACAGCCGCATGTAAACATGTCATTGGCGTGGAAGATCTTCACTGTGAGTGAAAAATACATAAAGTTCGCAATTTGTAATATTTGTAAGGCTAATGTAAACCGTGGGGGAACCACCACGATAACGTTCGGAACAATAAACCTAATTAGACACTTAAAACACCCTCACCCAGCTGAAAATACTGCTTTTAAAAAAGAAGCTAAAAAAGTTAAGCGGCTAAAGCTAGCCAGAGCTCAGAACCAGCCACAAGTCAGCATCCTCTCCTATCTTTCCTTGGTATGAGAAGCGAAAAGACCAAAGGAATTATGAGGAAAATTATGGAATTCATGGCCCTGGATGACCAGCCGTTCTCCATAGAACTTCTCGCGTCTTCTGCCTGCGCAGATTTCAACAGCGCAAAAATGTGTATGGTGCGTCGATTGTGTGAGTTGGATGCGTTTCATACAAGATCTGGCAACTGGACAACTTTGGAATAATATATTGATGTGATTACTCATATAACGTGGTTTGGGCCATACAAATTACGGGAATTTCCTGGGAGAAATAACAAAACGGGAGGGGGGTGGGAGATGGGTGTGAAATACGGGCGACTCCCGGGAAAAACAGGGGTGAGTGACGAGGTATGGTCACAAGCCGATCCCGAAGCAGCAATCAGTTTTACCTCTGATATTTGGTATCTAACGTAAGCTTAATGTCAATGTTGAGCGTATTGGACACTTCAGTTTTGTTCATAGGCTTGTAATATTTGGAATTGTTTTGTTAGACGAGTAAAAAATAGAAAAGGGTCCATTTATAAAAATAGTGGAAAATGACATCGGTTTTGTTATATAAAGCAACTCATTTGCAGTTAATTGTTATTTCTACCTCTTTCCAGTCACAGAGCACTTGCTATATCAGAAGTCAGAGAAGATCCTGTAACTTTGTTTGGGGGAAATTGTAATGTTTAATAATTAATTTTATTATGAAAATTAAATTTTGCATTGAAGAAAGGTAGATTTTGTTTGTATATGCGGTCAATAGTTCTTAGAAAGAAAATCGGAATCGGAAAAATCGGTATCGGCAGATCACACTTGGAAAAAAATCGGAAATCGGAATCGGCCAAGAAAATTGCAATCGGTGCATCTGTAGTTATTAGAATGCATGTCACACTGAATGAAACACTTCTTTAACATGCTACATCTAAGTCATCTATAGAAAAAAATCTCACTGATGCTTGAAGTTCCAAAACTAACACAAATCTTGAGAATGTAAAGACAGTGATCCAGAGGGTTTGGTGCAGTTATCTTAAATTTGTAAACTATACTCTTGTGTTGACTCTAGATGTCTAAGAGTCAACACAAGCTCACAGTGATGACTGTGGGCTAGAATATTGCTGATAGAGGTTAAATGTATGTACTAGTGGTGGGTCTGAAGGGTGACTGGTTCTGTCTCATAAGTTGTTCCCATCAGTCATGTTTTCCTGGTTTTATCTGTCGGAAGTCAATTGAAGATATCCAGCTTTAATCTAAGAAATTAAACTTTAAGCCCCAAAATCAATAAATAGATCTACCATTATTTGCTCTACACACATGCCTTGATATATTACTGATAAATGTATCTGAACAGTGTAATAAAGGCTCAGTGTAACTAATGGTTTAACAACCTAAAAAAAATATATTTTGTGCAGTTACTCATTTGTTAAAAGAAAAAAAAAAATTTTCAGTGAAAGAATGTGCCACATCATGCCGACAATCTTTTCAAGAATTATTTTGTTTAAAGGAATAGTTCACCCAAAAATTAAAAATTCATCTACTCAACATAATATTTTCCAAACCCCTATGACTTATTTTCTTTTGTTTAAAAAAAAAAAAAGGAAACATTATGAAGAATTTTTTCCCACCATGTGATTGCAAAAATTGGGGTTGGAGCTGTAAGCTGCCAAAAGGAGGTAAATGGACAGTAAGAGTATTATAAAACAGGGCTTAACACTAATGATTTTTTTCTACTGGCCCAGTTGGGCCAGTGCTTCAGATTTTTACTGCCCTGGCAAAATTTTCACTGACCCCAACACAAAAATGCAAACAGCTGTTTTTACCATCATGGCTTCAAAAATATGTCAGAAGATAAATATTGGTTAGCTCAGCGAGTAAAGATGTTGACTACCACCCCTGGAAACTCAAGTTCGAATCCAGGGTGTGCTGAGTGACTCCAGTTGTACGTGGATGACACGGAGAATAGCGTGAAGCCTCCACACACGCTATGTCTCCGTGGTAACGCGCTCAAAAATCTACATGATAAGATGAGCGGATTGATGGTCACAGACACGGAGGCAACTGCGATTTGTCCTCCGCCACCCAGATTGAGGTGAGTCACTACGCCACCATGAGGACTTAGAGCGTATTGGGAATTGGGCATTTCAAATTGGAGAGAAAAGGTGGAGAATTTTTTTTGAAAATACAATATCCCCCAAAATTGAATCACATTTATAATTTGCGAGATATGATTTATACCTTATGTAATCCCTTATATGTGCTTTACAGATTCATAAATGCATCATATTAACCTCAGCCTTCCTGCCATTTACACATGTGCTTTTAAGTTCTGTGGAGGAGATGATGGGTTTTCGGTCAACCGTTTAGTTATGCTGTCATGTAACTTTTTCCTATGTGTAGAGTTTTCACAAGAAGGATCAAAGTTTTAGTCACTGAGTTAAAGATTTGATTATTGTCTGAGAGAACAGACTTGCTACTAAATCGGTTGTGATGTGTAATATAAAGTAGGTAAATATTAGGCCTAATCTGTGAAATAACAATGTGTATATAACATGAAATCAGACAACCCAAACAAGACCAACAATGACTGATATTCAAAGAACAAAAACAAAAATACCTGTATGGTCCAGAAATGAGACATGTAACAGGTGTTTTATGAGGATGATATGAAGTAGACCGTTTCAAATATTCATCTTCACCCTGCAGCTGAACAGCTCTCATAATAATAGCCAATCAAACGCCATTATCATGTCGAATTAATGCTTACATCTTGAAACATTACGTAATTAAATGTATACTTATATTTTGGATATTGAGCAGCTCGTGATTTCCAGACACGTGTATAACTAGGGTTTAACAAATTTATAACGTCTCATTCGGCACTTCATCTCTAAAGGCGAATTAATGAGAGAAAATGTTTGTTTTTTTACAGTGTGAATAAAACTAGTGCTCTGTCCCTTTACGAGAGCACATGCATGTTAAACAGAGTACTCTGCATGGAGAGAGATGATGATGAAATGCACGGAGAGACATGGATTTTCAGTCCTATAGATAGAAACTGTTGATTTCTTGTGTTCCAATGTGTGAATTACTAATTTTCACCAACATGTAAAAACAAAAAATATGGGGACAAAAACTGAGAGCAGGGAATGTGCGGGGGAATGTGCGGGGTAAATCCCACTACAAATAAATTTTCTACTCATTGGTAATAGCTGTTTGTCTGATTCTTTGTAATTGCATGGTGGAAAAATTACTAGTACATTCTTCTTAATTTCACCTTTAATGTTCAGTGGAATAAAGACAGTTATTTGGGCTTTAAACAACATGAGTAAATCTCACCATGGGGTGAGTAAACCATAACAGAATTGTCCATTTTGGGTGAACTATTCCTTTAACTTGAATTTCATGTTATACACTGTATTTTTATCTGGTATGTTCTGTGTGAGACAAATAGCACTGAATCAAAATCAATCTTCTTTGTTTTACTCACTTAGATGTTTTGTTTTTTTGGCAAAGCATCCAGCCCCTTTTGTTCTTTGTGAGGAGATTTTGCTCAAATTTAAATGCATTTGGCGTTGAAACCCTGACAATAATTTAATAATTCACACAGATCGCATCCTCCCAAGGTGAGAGCATTGTCCTGTGCTTCCACCTCATTCTGCATGCAACTCCATCAGTGCCAGGCCAGAATTGTCATGAAAGATGACAGCTCTGCGCAAGCAATATGAAGCCCATTTTTTACTTACTTTTAGAGACTGCTTGCAGAGAATTACAGCCGTCTCAAGGGAATAAGGCCATTTAAGTCTGCTGATAGAGGAGTGTTTTCATATTGCATCAGTCCCATAGTTGATCTCTTTTTTGTGTCATTTAGTGTCAGACTCTCAGACGTGAAGGATCGGTACCTGTTTAATGGATTTCATCTCCTCATCATCTTAAATGACGTCAAGGCCGAGCTTCGCAATTTATCTATTGTGATAGCATTCCTATATAAGATATTTCTATATGGCGTAAAATATAAAGTGTGTTTATTAATAATGGGAAGTAAATTGAAACATGAAACCATGAGAGGTCATAGTGAAGTCACTATAATGTGTGGCCTTGAGTGGCTTAATTGGCGGCAACCGCTATATATTAAAAGAAACCAATCTTCAATTAATCAAAGTTCAATTTAATTATAAATTTTTCTGCTGAGTAATATAGCTCATGACCTAACTATAAACTGTTCCTGGTCGCCAAGGAATGTAGCAACTTGGCAGATTAATGTAAAATTCAACTCAAGTCACTGGTCTGAGTACATCAGCTTTTTTGTAACAGCTTCGAACACGGCGCATCCAATCAGATTTCAGCATCATCTGTATTGTATTTAAGTCTAATATTATTACATTTTGTTTATGATTGATAAGAAGCAGGTCAACCACTGAACTGGGAATTAAATTAGTGACAGCCAAGGCACTAAAACAGTTCAGCCCCCTCACACCTGCCACTGCCACTACCATTGGATCAATGACTGGATGAAGGGTCTATGATACATTTTTTTAAAAAACACAGGCTTCTATTTAAGTCTAGAAAGTTCAAAAGTTACTTAGCCTGGCTAAGTGTAACAGCTAAAATATTTCTTTAACCTAATGCAACCACACGTACACATGCGTGTGTGTCGTAGTTTGGTTTTGTATAAATATAATTTGTATTTGAATAGCGCTTTTCACAATACACATAGTTTCAAAGCAGCTTTACAGGAAATCATACATTAACAATTTTTTTTTTAAATGGTGTATATATATATAAAAGTCCCTTCTTACAGCTAAAAGAGCCAATCACCTTTAAGACACAGACATCAGCTGTCAATCATCTCGAGAACGTGCATGTGCATTAGCTATGCAAGCCGGGAAAATTGAGTTTTTATGGTAATCTGAGGTAAAGAAGCACAATTTGTGATGCCAGTGTTGTCAAATTTTACTGCTGATTTGAAATATGTTCTTTGGTCATAAACTTGAAGAATCTTTTGAGATTTCAGTGTTCATTCATATAGATAGGAGCTGCACTGACATGACTGAAAACAGTCTCACGGGAGCATTCCAAAGATGCCAGTGCACTGACTTGCTAGAAAGACTTTGGTTTAACAGCGCTCCCTGGCAAGTGCAACAGTATTCGGCCATCTTCAGTAGTCCAGACCAGAGCACGTGTTTAAGCTTTTGCGATAGTTTAATTACACTGCTAAACATAGATCACACAGTTTATGTGAGCAGTCGACCACATCTTTTTCAATAAAATGTATTTATATAAATTGCTTAGTTGTGTAGAGTGCTGTCAAATCTACAGATATAAAAAAATATCACCACAGTTATTACAGAAATGTCAGCACGTATGCACATTAGGCAACAAAAGAGAAATAGATTATGAAAACTGAACATTCAACGAAAATGTGCTGAAAAGTTTGCTTTTATTCATTATAATTGAAGTGTCAATCGGTCGTGTCTTATCGGTTCAGGGTCAGTAGTGCTCGTAAAAACAGTGAAACTGAACCTACAAATATCACGATTATATTTGGTTCTATGCAGCTGTGAGTCAACCCTCTCAACCATGAACAGCATCAACTCAGTTTGTTCTTCTTTTGCCAATGATTATCTGCACAAAAATCTGGCTCCTGCACTGGCTATTGTGTGCAAATTCACAATATTTGCAGGATTAATTTTTCCTAACTGAATAGGATGATACTTTATAGAGAAAATGGAAAAATATAAATTTTATAACTTTTTCCTAAAAGAAAATGTAATTTAAATTAATTCTTACGTGAACATAACTATTGTTTTCATATGTGGGTTGATATTGTGTGAGGGCTTTAGCAGATCTAAATGTTCCTCCAGTTTTCATAATATGTAAAAAAAAAAATATTATTAAATAAAAATAGCCCTAAAATGTTAAAATAATCATTTTTTTTTTTTTTTATCCCAAAGTAAAGTTGATTAAAAATTTGTTAATTAAGAGTATAAGTCATACTTATTTTTCAGCCAGATGTTATGACGGAATTTTTAATTGCACAGTATTGAAGGTGTTTTTTTTTAAGTAACATGTTACTTGCAAAGAAAGTCCTAGCTAAAATGTATACTAAAAAAACTTTTGGCCCTCACAAAGTTTTCATCTGAATAATCTAGCCCCCACAATAAAGTAGTTGAAGGCCCTGCCTTAGACTGTCATTTAAGGGTTTAATTGTCTGATGCACAGAGTCAAGTGACACAACAACATGGCTTCAATCTCCTTGAAGCGCTTCTATGGGTGCAGTGCAGTTCCCTCTGAATCATGTTTGGTTGTAAATAGTAGCATCTCTAGTTTCTCTTGATATGCTGCTTTAAAAAATTCATTCATTTTTCCTGTGTCAGCCCGATGATAAACATGATGTAGACGTACATGTATTGTGGGACATTACTTAGGTATTTTGAATAACTTTCCATATAAACAAATATGGGGGCTATTTTGCTTAATTTCAATATAAATTTGGTTATATATTATTTTGTTATCACGGTACAATAGGATTCTATTTATTAACATTAGTAAATGCATTCCTATATTCACTGTGCATTTTCACATTGAGAATCAATGGGTTCATCCAAAAGCGAACATTTTGCTTTCAGAGGCTTTATATGGAGGTAGGATGAAAATAAGTTGCATTTCGAACTGTTCTGAGACCAGTGCTGGCAGACAGCACACTGGAAGTTAGGTCATTCTCTAAATAGGGAACAAGGGAGCATCCTATAGCTCTCTATGCATCTTAGTGTATTCACTCCTAAAAGTTCAGTTTCAAGCTGCAGATGATGTTTGGACCACTCAACATGTTTGGCATACATGGGACAATGGTAATCAGTACATAGATTCAAAATGTATCATGTTCAACATGGTTGGCAGTGATTGAATGATGCTGGACATTAATTTGAATCAGAATTATTTATTCAGCTTTAGAAAATCAATTGTAATGTTTTTAATGTCTCAAAAATATGAATAACCAACATTATAAATGGGAAAAAAAAAAAAAAAAACATAATAAAAGCTATAGCTCTATAGCTATAGTTTCACATTTTAGTCCTGTGGACATATGTGGACATTAAAATGCTTTTAATGTCATTAAAATGTCTTTTAGCAATAACAAGTAGCAAATCATGGTTTAAGCCCTTCGCTATATATCTCGCCCCAACATCCGGTTTCAATAGAAATATGTCAACACAGGAAAGAAAATTGTGCTCGTCAAGAACAATTGGGGTGCTTAACTAGATGCCTAGGCATAGATCATGAGGGGACAGTTTGAGAAAGACAGCAAAATGTCAATATTTTAATCTAAATAAATAAAAAAATAATGATCACCCCTGTTTTACATACGATCTACAGCCCTGACTAGAAGATAATTATTGGTATATTATTATATAATTATATCTCTACTTTGGGGTTTCATGCAATAATATTTTTGGTAAAATCCTGGTGTATGTGTGGCTCATGTACTCTGCAACAGCTTGTTGGTGCTCTGCGGGAAGCAAATGTAAATGTAGAGAATAAGTTATGACCACGGGGCTGCCTGCAGTTCCATACATCAGCACAGATGCTGTGAGAGTTCAGACAAGAGCCTACAGCCATGCCAGCTCAGCATGCAAATCACCCAAATGCCCCACGAGTCATGCGGCCCTGGACCCAATCAAATCAGCGCTGACCTAGCCAAGCATAAAATGCCCCCCGACAGTCTGGCCCACTGCAGCCACAGGGTCGTGCTCCCCAGCAGAGGGGATGCTTCACACCAGGGTCATTTATGCAAATGTTTTTATGGGTCAATTCTAAAAAGATGCAAAATGACAACAGTAATTCAATGGACGGCATGTTGGAAATATTCAACAGGGTGACTTTGCCTTTTTTCCGACAGACAGCAAAAAATGTTGTTATTTGGTGCACACTTTTTTTTTTTTTTTTTTTTGGACTGGATAGCAAAATAAATATCCAATGTTTTAAAATCCCAACAAAATCATATCTACTGTACACTCACCTAAAGGATTATTAGGAACACCATACTAATACTGTGTTTGACCCCCTTTCGCCTTCAGAACTGCCTTAATTCTACGTGGCATTGATTCAACAAGGTGCTGAAAGCATTCTTTAGAAATGTTGGCCCATATTGATAGGATAGCATCTTGCAGTTGATGGAGATTTGTGGGATGCACATCCAGGGCACGAAGCTCCCGTTCCACCACATCCCAAAGATGCTGTATTGGGTTGAGATCTGGTGACTGTGGGGGCCATTTTAGTACAGTGAACTCATTGTCATGTTCAAGAAACCAATTTGAAATGATTCGAGCTTTGTGACATGGTGCATTATCCTGCTGGAAGTAGCCATCAGAGGATGGGTACATGGTGGCCATAAAGGGATGGACATGGTCAGAAACAATGCTCAGGTAGGCCGTGGCATTTAAACGATGCCCAATTGGCACTAAGGGGCCTAAAGTGTGCCAAGAAAACATCCCCCACACCATTACACCACCACCAGCCTGCACAGTGGTAACAAGGCATGATGGATCCATGTTCTCATTCTGTTTACGCCAAATTCTGACTCTACCATCTGAATGTCTCAACAGAAATCGAGACTCATCAGACCAGGCAACATTTTTCCAGTCTTCAACTGTCCAATTTTGGTGAGCTCTTGCAAATTGTAGCCTCTTTTTCCTATTTGTAGTGGAGATGAGTGGTACCCGGTGGGGTCTTCTGCTGTTGTAGCCCATCCGCCTCAAGGTTGTGCGTGTTGTGGCTTCACAAATGCTTTGCTGCATACCTCGGTTGTAACGAGTGGTTATTTCAGTCAAAGTTCCTCTTCTATCAGCTTGAATCAGTCGGCCCATTCTCCTCTGACCTCTAGCATCAACAAGGCATTTTCGCCCACAGGACTGCTGCATACTGGATGTTTTTCCCTTTTCACACCATTCTTTGTAAACCCTAGAAATGGTTGTGCGTGAAAATCCCAGTAACTGAGCAGATTGTGAAATACTCAGACCGGCCCGTCTGGCACCAACAACCATGCCACGCTCAAAATTGCTTAAATCACCTTTCTTTCCCATTCTGACATTCAGTTTGGAGTTCAGGAGATTGTCTTGACCAGGACCACACCCCTAAATGCATTGAAGCAACTGCCATGTGATTGGTTGATTAGATAATTGCATTAATGAGAAATTGAACAGGTGTTCCTAATAATCCTTTAGATGAGTGTATATTTGGATAGAAATTAGATTAAAATCAGATTTTTTGGAATGCGTCTTGGTCTTAATGGTCAGACTAGATGTTTTAGTAGTTAGAACTTGTAACATGATGCAAATTTAGTGTCATACAAGTGCACAATATACAGTAGTGTAACAGATATTTTCATCTATATTAAACCTTTTCTCATATCATGAACTATGTGACATTCACTATGTAGTGGACAGTGAATGAGTAAATTATTTAGTGATGATTTAATCATCACCATAAAAAGTTAATTGACACTTACATTATTACTTTAGCAACTGATGTAGATATTTACTACACTGTCTGAACAAATGAATGAAAACTGATCAGATTTCATCACTTGCAAAATGACAGTGTGGACTAAATTACTAAAATGTCCTAAATATAGGATTTGAAAACCAAAATTGATTTGTATGTGGACAAAGCCTTAAAACAGACTTGCCTTGAAGGACACAAATGCTTCTACTTTGAGCAAGTTATTCCTGAACAAATGCATGTAAAACAAACTAAAAATGTACATACGGTATGCTTGAATGTGGGCTCAGTAAACAATGTTGCCAGTTGACTTGACTGTCTGTGACGGTGTGCTGCCATCTCTGAAGGTTTATTTCAATAATATGCAAAAGACGAAGAGATCCCCCTGGAGCCACAGAGTCCGTACAAAGATAGATGAATGCAGGGTTGGGAGGGTTACTTTTGAAATGTTTTCCACTACAGATTACAGAATACATGCTGTAAAATGTCATTTGTAACATGTTCCATTAGATTACTCAAGGTCAGTAACATATTCTAAATATTTTGGATTACTTCTTCAGCACTGGTAGATTTTTTTCACTTGTTCTGACTATAAAAACACATGTTAAAAATACATTCTCTGAAAAACCTAAATATCTGATGCAGGATTTTTAGATATTTTTACAGGAAAACAATACAAATTATATTCAAGTATATGATTTTTGCCCTAATATCAAAGGTTTTACTAGAAAAAAAGATTTTATGATCCAACGTGAAAAAATATTATCGTGTCTGATAACGTGCATTTAAAATAGCTAGAAATAACATTTTAGCTTAGCATAAAGCTGACAATTTACACAAGGTTTATTTCTATTTCTTCTGCTCCGAATTTAATTCAAACTAATTTCTCTGTCTGCTCGTATGAATCATAAGAACACATCATAAGAAAGGGTTTCACCGCTGTTCTAATGCACTTTGTATCGCATCATTTATATGACAATATGACAATAAAATGCAAAGTAATCTCTTATGAATAACCTGTATGAATGGTACAGTGCTTGCTAATTGTAAATAAACTGAGACCATTTGCACTGACGGAAGGCAAAAAAAAAATCATGACTTAATACGACTGAAGGGTTGGTAATATAATTTTTTTTAATTTATAACTTTTTTATTTAGAGCTGTTTAAATTAATGTGTTAATGTATGCAATTAATTTAAAATGTTTAACGCCTTAATTTTTTTGAATGCGAATAAAGCATTTACCAATTTTATTGAGTGCTGAACACTGGTTGGAATTTGGTGGAACCTTTGCGATTTGTCCAGGGACATTACACAGACGTTCAAAATACAAACACACACACAACAGCGATTCCGTGTCAATGATGAAATAATGGAGAAAGGGCCACTAACTGCTATTCAAAACAAACACAGATGGGACTTGTGATAAGCTGCGTTCATATCGCTAGAGTGAAGTATCAGAATATCCCAGGAGTTGCGTTGCGCTTCTGTCTTACAATTCGGATGAAGTATCAATATGTGGATAGTGTCAGTACTAAAAGAAGACTTTATCTGCAAGTGCTTTTCATGTGGAGTTTAAATTGGCATGAATCATGTAAATGCGGCTTTATGATTTCAAGGATTGATAGCCACAATTAACATTGTGGAGGATGAGGGTTTAAAGAGATTAATGCCCATTGCAATGACTATACAACCTATGGGGACTCTTTCAAATGAACCTCCCACTTACACTTTGGTAAATTTGTAATGTTACTTAAATTGTTTCTGTTTTAGTACATTTCTGTCTTTATACTGTGGAATGTTTTATGGAAAATATTATTTTTACATATTGATTTTTTTCTTTCCTAAAAAGGTAATAAATGCATTTTGACAGTAAAAGAAGTATACATTTCAGCACTTTAAAAATCTGAGATTAATCACGATTAACTACTGTATGAAAAATCATGCGATTAATCGCTATTAAATATTTTAATCGACTGACAGCACAATTTTTTTTTATAACTATTTGAGAGAGCTATGATACAGTAATATAAATTACCAGTGAAACCTCTATATAAATGTCCCTATAACGTATTGAAAGTTGAAATGTATATCATGAAAGAAATCACCTAAAATTAATTTTATTCTTTAGATGAACTATCCCTTTAAAGTTAAGGAATAAAAAGAAAAACACAGGGCCTGAAATTCGGCATGGAATTGCGGGTATAGCACACAATTTGAATCATTCCCGCAGGTTCCACGTTCATGGTGCAGGAAATTCCCGCACACTTTTATTCACTTTACAGTGCAGCTGGAAATGATTAAACCAATAGATACAGATGAACAAATCAAATCAATAAACGTGTATTTATCTATCACTCCAGAAGATGCGAAAGTATATCTGGTCTAGTTTCAGTTTTCACTTTCTTTCTCTCTCTCTCTCTCTCTCTCTCTCTCTCTCTCTCTCTCTCTCTCTATATATATATATATATATATCTCGTGCGTTGAGCACTTGTTGAGTTTAGTGTGAGCACACACATTGAGGGAGCACTTTGTTGGATAGTTACTGAACTTAAGATGTTACAGACGTATTAACCTTTCTAAACCTGTTAAATCGACATGCAAATGCCATTATACTGTGACTCCATTAGCGAGCGAATGATAAAAGTTTTGCTCCTGTTAATAATTAACAAAGTAGTTAACATTGCAAGCATGTGATTTTGGAGCGATCTATAGTTTTGACGCCTTTCAAATCTTGGCCCTCCATCATTAGTCATAATGCAGCACATTTGACAAGAAAGGCAGAAATAGCAAAAATGTTTTATGTACCAGCTGCATGTTGAAGAGAGACACTTAATCACCTATTACATCTCTCATCTCCATCTTTCTAGTGTTCCATTCAGGGTCGGAAATTAACATGTGCTCTGGGAAAAAATTTCCCTAAATTCAAAATATGGGGGCAGAAATTCTTGTTTTTCTTGTTGTTTTATTAATAACATCTGATAGCCTATAGGCCTACTTCCAAATATATACATTTTCACTGAACATAATTTGTTTTGTGATGTCAGTTGTGCAGATGGTGCAGTCAAAATCAGTGGCGGATGCTCTAGCCATAATTGTGCACAAACGTGCACTCACTGCAGCAGTCCTGTTCGGTCCTTTTGTTCAAAATATACTGTCCTAGGAAGTAACACTGTCACTCCCTGTGCTATAAGCCTTATTCACGTTAGCACCATCTTTGATTTTTAACGGGGATGAAAACGAGTCTGTGAGGGATAGACTTACAGTCTCTTCAATGGGCTGTACTGTAGTTTAAAGTGTATTTGGATCTTTAAGCAGACAAAACAATATACAAAGAACTCCAGACAACATGAGTTGTGGAAAATCATATGTGATCAAGGAGCTTTATACAGCTTTACCCCGTTCTTGCCATTGAAGAGATGGTAAGTCATTCCCTCAGAGCCTCAGCGTCATTCCCATTAAAAATCAAAGATGGCGCTAGTGTGAATAAGGTCATTAGCCTACTTACCTGCCCATCGGTTCATCTTACTTATCCATCTCTCTGTTTGAAAAGCCTCATCAACGCTAGAAGCCAAAAGTGTGGGAGGGATGGATATTTTTTATTTATTAATTTATTCAGGTCTAAGAGAACACAAAATGTAATGTAACCAAATGCTACAATGTAGTTAATAATAATATGAATCAAATCTCTGACTAATTTTTATTGTGAAATGTTTAATTTTGCATTGTCTTATTCAATTCAAAGAGTTTTTTTTTAAGCTCCTCATTCCAAATCTGGAGAAATACTATCATCTCCTCTATGACGGTGCATTAGTTTTGTAAACTATAGCCTAGTTTCCATCCACCTTTTGTGCTATTTTGTTATCGACAAAGTGAAAATGCAAAAAAATTAAATGGCGTCATTTTCCGCCTTCTGTCATTTCCATTCAAATGTCTTTGTCGCACAAATTTTGGTTTAGCACAAATGAAATCTGCACTGAAGCCGTTTCTATTCAGAAGTGTGTGTTTATCGCTAATTCGCCTCCCAGATGTCCCTAATTTTTTTCCTCTGAAGTTTCGATAAAATGGGGAGATTATTGAGACAATTCATTAAATTAGTCAGTTTACTATAATTTTAATTTCACAAATAAAAGCAAACAGAAGAGGAGGAATTGCAATCAAAAGGCAGAAGTTGCCCTTCTGATAGGAATGTAATATTTGTCCTGATGTTGCACCTATTGCAGGTTGGCACCGGTTCTGAGCCGAAAGTGGATCGTCATAGCCCTCTTCAAGCTGGTAACCTGCCAGCAAATGTAGTGGGGGAAACTTTCTGTCTCAGTAGAAGGACCATCAATCGATGTGTATATGCGGTGTGCACAGCTATTAAAGAAAAAAAATTATATCAGTGTTATGATGTAATTGTGTTATATCGGGTGTTATATCAGGGTTTACATATGATACATTCCTGATATTCAATATTTTGAACCATCATCTAATCTAAAGCATCGCCATCACAACTGTATTATGCCCCGCATATTTCTCCAGCAACTTTTAATGACCAACTGAACTTGAATATCATCTAAAATTTTATTTAGCTTCAAAATGCAAATTAATATTTTCTGAAGAAGCAGTAAAATTCCCCCTCATTTTAAGAAATAAATTTTAGGCACTGAGAACTGCATTGGCCTTTGAATATGTGTTGTATTCAGAGGAATGGATATGGAAGTAGAAAAAGACAAACAAGTTTTCCTAAAGTCATGTGTTCCCCGTCTGTCGCTCACTTCGACGTCGTGTCGAAGAAGCGACACTAGGGGTCTCTCTTGAGCGCCGAAAGATACCTCTGATCTATGAAAAAAGGCCAATGAGAGTTGGCGAACAGTATTTGCATACTCCGCCTCCGGATACGGATATAAAAGCGAGAGAAATACGCTCGTTCATTCAGTAATTTTCTTCGGAGCCGATGGTCGTGTGTATGCAGTCAGCTGCGAGTAACACAACTGATCCTGCTTCTGATCCTCTGACGCTCTGCTTTGCTGTTGGATTTACGGCGCACTACAGCGGCTTTTCTCTTCACTGCCGGCGTGCAGTTTGCCCCTGGGCGCTTCGACAGCGCAGAGTTAAAAGAGTTGAAAGAGTGATTCTCTCCGTAAAAGAGTTTATTTCTCTGAAAGAGCATTACACAGCGGCGTTAAACGTCCTTTTCAGGACGCGTCTTTATAAAGATGTAATTTCCGCCCCTGTGTAGTTTCTGGATGCGGTGATTTCTCCCCACCTCTCTCGGTCATAAAACACTGTCTTGCATGCCTGGGCTGCGATCACACGCAGGCAACGTTTTATGAATGGTTCATGTTCTCAGTGCGAGAACATAGCCATGGCAACATTGCGGTCGTGTGGCTTTCTTTTGTAATGAGAGAAAGCCGTTTCAGCCGCCCCCCGCGCCTCGCCTCCTTCCTACGGGATTGACGCAGGCGCCGCGGGCGATGAACACGATTTGGGGACAATGGCGGGCTCTGTTCGCCGGGTAAACCCCCTCGAACCTCCCGCCTCCCCGGCACGCTTGTTTGCTTCCGTCTGAGCCCGGGATGAGCATTCTTTCCAATGGTTCATCTTCTCAGTGTGAGAACATGGCCGTTATAGCATTGCGGTCACACGGCTTTCTTTTGTAATGAGAGAAAGCCACTTCAGCCGCCCCCCGCGCCTCGCCTCCTTCCTACGGGATTGACGCAGGCGCCACGGGTGATGAAGGCGATTCGGGGAATATGACGGGCTCTGTTCGCCGGGTAAACCCCCTCGAACCGCCCGCCTCCCCGGCACGCTTGCTTGCTTCAGAATTGGATGACATCACCGCTGCATCGGAGAGCGTTACAGCGGCATCGGATACTGATCGCTCGCCTGGGCCGCCACCTTCGGGTCTGCCGCCCAGCCTGAGCCTGACGCACGGAGATCCGCTATGCTTTCCCGGGCTACTTGATCGGTCCCACGGGCAGGTGCGCCGCTCACAGCTGCGGCTATGAAACACCCTGCTCCGCCTCAACCCGGGCCCAGCTCTCAGCCCCAGCGTCGAGCACTCCGCAGGAAGCGGACGCCCCCGTCTCACGGACCCCCTCAAGGACCCGGAAGGCTCCCAGGCTGTCCGTAGACGCTCAACCCAGGGACCAAGATGTTAGCTCTGGAGGTGGTAAGACCGCTCCGTCCCCGGTGGAGGGCCGGGAGGAGAATTTTTTGTCGAATTAGTTTTCACATTCTCATATTCTCTGTAACGAGCTATTTCCTTTTGTCTCTGGGTCACCTGGCCCGCAAATGCCGTTCCCACGGCACTCTGCCACCAGATCTCAGCAGTCCCGGCTTCCTGGACACGGACCACCCGTCTCCAGCCCCACGACTGCCCCCCCCGGCCGGCCGGTCGGTTCCGACCAGTCTAAAAAAACCTCCTCCTCAGTCGCTAACCCGCCCCCTGCCGGGTGTGCGGAGCAAGGTAAGTGCTTTGAGTCTTTCTCAGCACCCCAGCTGCGGGTCGCCCTGTCGCCGCCCAACGCTGCCCTACCTGCTCCGCCCCGCTGCTCCGCCCCGCCGGGTACGTCCAAATTAACCGTCCCCTTGGTGCCCCTAGCGCAGAGGTTGGACGCATGGCTTTCAATTCCCAACCCGTCTCGCTGGCTGGCCCGGACCATCCGACTCGGTTACGCAATTCAGTTTGCCAGGCCCCCGCCCCCCTTCATGGGCGTCCGCTTTTCCGCAGTACACGGCGAACACGCCCACTCTCTGCGCGCGGAAATCGCGACTCTTCTGGCCAAAGACGCGATAGAGCCTGTCCCTCCAACCGAGATGGAGAAGGGTTTCTACAGCCCCTACTTCATCGTACCCAAGAAAAGCGGCGGCTTACGACCAATCTTGGAGAACCTTCGAGTTCTCAACCGAACGTTGCACAAACTCCCGTTCAAGATGCTCACGCAGAAACACAGCTTAACCTGCGTCCGGCATCTAGATTGGTTCGCAGCGATAGACCTGAAGGACGCGTACTTCCACGTCTCCATCCTGCCCCGACACCGCCCCTACCTGCGGTTTGCGTTCGGGGGCCAGGCGTACCAGTACAAGGTCCTCCCCTTCGGCCTGTCTCTGTCCCCTCGCGTCTTCACAAAAGTCGCAGAGGCAGCTCTTGCCCAGCTCCGAGAAGCCGGCATCCGCATACTCAACTACCTCGACGACCGGCTCACTCTGGCCCACTCGCGAGAGTTACTATGCGCCCACAGAGACCAAGTGCTCAGGCACCTCAGCCGTCTGGGGCTTCAGGTCAACTGGGAAAAGAGCAAGCTCACCCCAGTTCAGAGCATCTCTTTTCTCGGGATGGAGTTAGACTCGGTCTCAATATCGGCACGTCTCACCAACGAGCGTGCCCAGTCAGTGTTGAACTGCCTCGCCGCCTTCAGGCCAGGCACAGCGGTCCCCTTAAAACTTTTCCAGAGGCTCCTGGGGCATATGGCGTCCTCCGCGGCGGTTGCGCCGCTGGGGTTGATGCATATGAGACCGCTCCAACACTGGCTCCAGACCCGAGTCCCGAGACGAGCATGGCGCCACGGCACACACCGGGTAACAATCACCCCCGCCTGCCGTCAGACATTCAACCCCTGGACAGACCTCTGTTTCTTACGGGCTGGAGTGCGCCCCTACAGCAGGTGTCCAGACGCGTCCTGGTCACGACCGACGCCTCCAGATTGGGTTGGAGCGCCATTTGCAACGGGCACGCAGCCTCAGGGCGTTGGAAAGGGGCCCAGCTGCGTTGGCACATCAACTGCCTCGAGTTGTTGACCGTCCTTTTGGCCCTGCGGAAGTTTCTCCCGTTAATTCGGGACGAACTTATCCCAGTCAGGTCGGACAGCACCACTGCGATCGCGTACATAAATCGTCAAGGCGGCGTACGCTCCCGTCACATGTCACAACTTGCCCGTCGTCTCCTCCTTTGGAGCCAGCACCGACTCAAGTCGCTGCATGCCACTCACATCCCCGGCAACCTCAATGTGATAGCGGATGCGCTGTCATGACAACGCTTGCCTGGCGGAGAGTGGAGGCTTCACCCCCACTCGGTTCAGCTGATTTGGGAACGGTTCGGCAAGGCCCAGGTAGACCCCTCTGCCTCCCGAGAGACCTCCCACTGCCCGCTCTGGTACGCCCGTTCAGAGGCTCCCCTCGGGGCAGATGCACTGGCACACAGCTGGCCAGTGGGGCTGCGCAAGTACGCATTCCCCCAGTGAGCCTTCTTGCACAGATGCTGTGCAAGTTCAGGGAGGACGAGGAACAAGTCACTCTCGTGGCTCCTTACTGGCCCACCCGGGCCTGGTTCTTGGACCTTGTACTCCTCGCGACAGCCCCTCCCTGGCGAATTCCCCTGAGGAAGGATCTTCTTTCTCAGGGACGGGGCACGCTCTGGCATCCACACCCAGACCTTTGGAACCTCCACGTCTGGCCCCCGAACGGGATACGGAAGATCTAGCTGGTCTACCACCCACGGTCGTAGCCACGTTCAACCAAGCCAGAGCCCCTTCTACCAGGCAACTCTACGCACTGAAATGGCATCTGTTCGTGAATTGGTGTTCTTCCCGGGCAGAAGATCCACAGAGGTGCGCAGTTAGGTCTGTGCTCCTGTTCCTACAGGAGAGGTTGGGGGGGAAGGTGTATGTTGCCATTATCGCAGCTCACCACGACCCAGTAGACAGCAAGTCTCTGGGTAAGCACGACTTAATCGTCAGGTTCCCAAGAGGTGCCCGGAGGTTAATCCCCTCCCGGCCAAACCTGTTCCCCTCCTGGGATCTCTCGGTGGTCCTCGCCGGTCTTCAGAGATCCCCCCCCCCCCCCAAGTCGCTAGAATCAGTTGGCTCAGGGCCCTCTCCTGAAAAGACGGCCCTGCTGATCGCGCTCACTTCCATCAAGAGGGTCGGGGACCTGCAAGCATTCCCTACTAATGACACTTGCCTGGAGCTCGGTCCGGCAGATACTCATGTGAGTCTAAGACCTCGACTGGGCTATGTGCCCATGGTTCCTACCACGCCCTCTGGTGATCAGGTAGTGAACCTGCAAGCGCTGCCCCGGGAGGAGGCAGACCCACCCCTCTCACTGTCGTGTCCGGTACGTGCCTTGCGTGCCTACCTGGAACGCACCCAGAGCTTCAGGCGCTCTGAGCAGCTCTTTGTCTGCTTTGGAGGACAGCAGAAAGGGAACGCTGTCTCCAAACAGAGGTGTCTCACTGGGTGGTGGATGCCATTCAGTTGGCCTATCACACCCAGGCCATGCCCCCCCCTTACGGGTCGAGCCCACTCTACTAGGAGCGTGGCATCCTCATGGGCACTGGCTAGGGTTACCTCCCTAGCAGACATTTGCAGAGCTGCGGGCTGGGCAGCACCTAACACCCGTACGATCTCAGGGTTGAGTCAGTCTCGTCCCGTGTTCTCTCAGGTCCGAGCCCGTAGAACTCGGTACACGTCGACGATCTGACCGGATGAATCGCTTGTTTCCAGCGCCGTTTCCCTCGATCGAGGTAAAACAGTCCGCCTTCTTTCCCAGAGAAACTAGGTCCCTGGTTGATTCCTCCCTAGCCCTTCGGGCCCGCAGCAGTTCAGCGGAGGGATTGCTGGTCCAGTCCACTACGGGTACCCCAGGCTACCCCTACTGGAATAGGTGCTCCACAGATCAGGCCTCCTACGGGACTCCTCCTGTGTGTACTTCCACGGTACGGTCACCTTACGAGCTGACCCGCGTCTCCCTTAGGCAGTCTTTGGCTGCCCTCCGGTCGCCGTGTTGTAGCAACTCCCCCCTCCTCGAGGCGGGATCTACCACCGCGCCATTTTTCCCACATGTGACCCAAGAGGCCATGTGATGTATTTCGCCACCTTTACCTCCCCTTTCGGGTGGGTGTGGCCTAAAAGAATAGGGATTCGGGAATAAGACCCCCTTCCCTCGATGCGGTAAGGGCCCCGGCTGCTCTTGCTCTATGCCGAGAAAACATAGAGAGAAAAGAGGCCCAGCCAAGCTTGGCCCGTTCCCTAGTTGGGAGCATCACCTTGTTCCCCCCTAGGGTAACCAAAAGGATCCTGACGCTTTTTCGGGGCATTGGGGAAGAGTACGTGCAGCCTGAGCACAGTTGGTCGCTTGTGCACGTAGAAATACCTGCCCGCTTCTGTGTCAGCAGTACACGTACACGGCTCAGCGCATGGTCGAGTTTTGAAGTGGACCCCTAATGTCGCTTCTTCGACACGACGTCGAAGTGAGCGACAGACGGGGAACGTCTCGGTTACGTATGTAACCTCCGTTCCCTGATGGAGGGAACGAGACGTTGTGTCGAAGAAGCGACACTAGGGGTCTCTCTTGAGCGCCGAAAGATACCTCTGATCTATTATAAAAAAGGCCAATGAGAGTTGGCGAACAGTATTTGCATACTCCGCCTCCGGTTCCTCCATCAGGGAACGGAGGTTACATACGTAACCGAGACGTTTTTCATACCTATGCCAGAATGCTCAAAAGAACAAGCTGCCACAGTCAAAGCAGTTTAGATACATTCTTTAGCCGCATGCTCATAACACATAGGTATCAACCGAGTGCTTTCTTCAGAAATATGACAAACACATCTCAGGTCCAAGAGATGTGGTAATAACTCTTGTGTGAAGGTGAGCCTGGCCAACATTGATTGAATTGAATCAGTAATTCTGTCAGGCCAGCCTGAATGATTTTCTTTTTTTCTTTCAAAAGCCCTGGGAGACCCAGGCAGCGGTAAATTTTTTAAGTGCCACAGGTTATGGGCCATCTCCAATGAAGCACCAGCCAGTTTAATAAAAGATCCTGTGAGATAAGACACCTCATTAACAATATGAACAGTTAATGACCAGTGGGTCTTCTTTTCATGTGTCATTTCACTGCTTTGAAAAGACCCAACATGAGACTGTATGAAAAACGTCTATGTAGCCTTTCAGGTATTGTCGGCATAACCCTCCTGCCACCCATGCAAATCAAAGGGTTCATTTGAAAGTCAAAAACGAAACATTGTTTCAGAAACTATTGATTTTAATCTCGTTTCCTTTTTACCATGCAACATTCATGTGACATATGTAAAGGGAACAGTATGTTTTCTGTGTGTTGTAACTGAAGTCCCAACGTGATCAATTCTCCTATTAGCGATGGGTCACAATGGTCAACTGTTTGACTAGTTGTCTAACAACCAACTAGTTGATAAGTGGTCAACTTTTTTATCCAGAATTTTTTATACATATACATTATATTGTTTTGATATTTTTAGCAGCGATACTTTAGTTAGCATGGTGATAGTGTGCTGTGCATTAGTTTTTATACAGTTTACTCAGTAAAAGCCTTGAATCCGTAGTTGTCTTTAAATTCATCACCTTTAAAGAACTGCTGTTACATGGCATACACATTTAGACTGCTATTTTTGGCTGTTTCGCTGTTTTTTGAGCTTCCTGCCATATGTCTTGCAATTTTAACCTATGTCCTAACAAGACACAATGCAATTTGTGTGATGAAGTGTGATGCAGCACAAACACAGCCAATCATTTTTAATGTACAGTTATGAGGAGCAGAATTGTGGGCCAGTGCAATGCCACAAATGTATATTGAAGCTACTTAATCTTTTTTCATATCCGGTGAAAATAGTTTAGATGGATAATATTAAGTCTACAAGTAAAATAGAATTAAAAAGAAGAATACAAACCCATTTCTATAACAAAAAATTGTAATCAAAAGCATCATTTAACTAAATAATTCACTGTAAAAAAGTGGACCTAAAATACTGTGCAGGTCGTGTTTGATTATTCCGTCTTGTCATGTGTCAGTGTCATGGTTATCAGCAGAGGCAGGACCCAAACACAGAGTGAAAAAACAAAAAGGTTTTATTCAAAAAATAAACAGGGAAAAACTCAAACTACACGAAGGGTAAAAAAACGAGGCTCAGCGTGGTAACCTCAAGGATGGGCTGGGCTGGATAAACAATGAAAAAAACAGGACCGATGGATGGGAACAAAAACTAAGAGCAAGACAAACTCACTAAACCAAAGAAAGAAAAACTGAAAGAAACATACACCCGTATGACACGAGCACACATCGCCAAGACAATTAGGCAATATGCACCCATGTCAACTGACAGATAAGATGAGAGAATGCTTGGCAACACCATGCAACACAGAACAGGGAATAACACAGAACAGAAAAAATTCAGTAAAGATGGAAGGGAAACCAGGGAGGAGGTTTAAGGAAAGGGGCAGTGTCCGGCGGCCTGGCAGGAGGGTAGAGGCAGGGAGTGGGGTCCGGTGGTCTGGGGGAGGACTCAGGCAAGAGACAGGGAGCCAAGACCGATCCGGTGGGCAGCCAGAGAACCAAGAGGGACAGGCCGGAATCTGTACAGGTTGGGCAGCAATGGAAGGCTCGGCCAATGGGCCTCTGAGGTGTGGAAGCAGTGGCTGAAGGGTCCACCACCGTGTGGGGGGCACCCCTGTTCTCGGGTTGAGATGACGATTGGAAGCTTTCCGAGGCACAGGCAGTGATAAACTCCTCCAATTTCATGGCTAGCCTGACTGCCCCAAGAAAACGTCCTCACCCTGATATGGGCCTAAGATCTAAGAGGCTCATTCAGACCTGCCCAGAAAAGATTGATTAGGCAGGCCTGATTGTATCTCAGACCCGAGGACAATAACAAAAACTCAAGGGCATACTCCCACACAGACTTGTCCTCCTGCTGCACCCTGCGCAGGCTCTTGACATGACCGAGATGCTGGCAAGTAGGAGACAAATTAGGAGAACCTTAGAGTCTTAGTTAAAAAAAACTAATAAAAAAAACTTGTAAGTTCTTAATGTCATGGTTCTCAGCAGAGGAAGGACCCAAATGCAGAGTGAAAAAACAAAAGGTTTATCAATCCAAAAAATAAACAGGCAAAAACGAGGTTTCGGGTGGTCAACACAAGGATGGGCTGGGCTGGATAAAGAATGGACGGACGGGAACAAGACTGAAGAGCAAGACAAACTCAATAGAACTAAATCACGAGATTAGTCACGAGGAGACTAAATTAGGGAGAGAAATCAAACAGGTTAATAGCAGAGCAGTTGAGGCAAATGAACTAATAATGTTAAAACAAGGAAGCGGGGGGAGGCAAATGGCACAAGCGTACATCGCTATGGCAATATGTGCCCATGGACGCAAGTGTTTTCACACTTGGGTCCTCTAAGAACCAAACTCAAACACCTTTAAGTGGACCAAGATGTGAACTGAGTGAAAAAGGACCCAGTTCTCTTTGCATTCACACTATTCCTGACCTCTAAAGTGGGCTCAGATCTCTTTTTGGTCCACTTGACCTGTTACGGGGTCTCAGTCCATTTTGCATTTACACTGTGTTGTTTTGTGAAACCCAGACCCCTTTTTAAAAGACAAAGTTGATGATATTTTTTATTATTATGGCAATATTAAGTATTAAGAGTACAATAAGCTCTATATATTAACTTATGAGATTATTAAACATGTTGCCCTTATAATGAATATTAAGCATGAGTACAGGTGTCTTTGTTCAATAAAATGATTCGACAGCTTCGGGCAACATTCATTCATTGAAAACGATAGTAATATATTCCTATCATGATCTCTTAACTGTCACGAGATATTCCAACCCTTGAGTCTTTATTTGCACAGAACACTGAAGAAAGGTTTTTGAGTTTGTTTTGTGAGCAGTTTAAATTGTTTTCATCAGCAATTTACTCTGTAATTTCCATAGAAACATAATAAGTGACTTGTCTCGTCTCATCTCTGCACGTCATCATTACTGGTGTATGGTAACCTGTCACGGTCAAACATGTTCGGCATTATGCAAATAAGAAAATCAAGTGAGCCCGGAGCACTTTCTGTTCACAATGCACATTATTAGCGTATCAAACCACATGCTGCAAGCGAACCGTACTCAGACCACCTCCAGAGATGGTCTCTGTTTGGTTAGTTTTAAAGCCAAAAATGCCACAAACAGCGCTCAGACCCCTGACATGGAAGCGTGAAAACAGCCTAAAACAGAGATTTACCATTTGGTCAACTACATCGCCATTTGTTGGAAAAAAGTATTTGGTCACTGGAAAAACTACACTATTTTGAAAACAGCTGAGCTATGGTCATGCTACTGAAAAATGTAGTTAAGTTAGTACCGTCACTACTTTAAGTTAGTTAACTGCCAACACTGAAAGGACACCCAATTGAAATCTGGTGACCCAAAAATAAGCCTACTGGGCTTTCTATTAGCCAATGTGTTGTTCAAGCAATGCACTGCTTAGTCGATTTTGAAAATATGTTTTTTTTTTTGTTTTTTTTTTTTAAAACCTCCCTGGCCATTTTTGTGAAATGCTATTTTTAATTTTGGTTTCATTGACAAAGCTGGTTTTAAGTTTGCTTTGTGTTACTGAACACTAATAGAAAAACATTGGTCAGTGCACGATCACTTTATTATTGGAAATCTTTTCAAAGGCCATTAAAATAAATCCTCCTCATCCTCTTGTGTTTCTTGTCCACCACTTGATTCATTGTATGCTTTAAAAGTTTGTAGCTTTTGTGTCAATAATTATGCTACAATTATAGCTATTTTCTTTCAAGGATAAGCAGGGAAATGATTGTCCTGTGTGGTTTGCCCACAGAATGTAAAGGGGGAAAAAAAGCCTGCACAATTGTAAATCTTTTTTTCATTGCCTTAGTCTCTGATTGTGATGTTTTTCACTCATAGGTAGTTAGCCCCACAACATCAACGAAGGACAATTTGGAGTTTTTTCTGCCATATTGCAGAGAGCCACGCTAATTAATAAGCGTGGTGTAAATGTACGTGCTTGTCAGTCTCTTGCTGGCTCCACACAGTTATTTTCGTGCTTTAAAGACTATCATTAACATTGTTTTCATATGCTTCTGATTGGACGAGCACCTACAGTGAAGAGAAAAAAAAACAGAGATAGCCTAACCGTTGTCAGGTTTCTTCATGCTGAGTGCAGGGGTGAAGTTACCCAGGCTTGTCTATCAAGTTAACGAAACTCCAGTGAGTCACTTCTGTAACTATTCTTTTTCTTCACATTTAATTGAGAAGTAAATTTATGTACATTATTAAGGCTTGTTTTCAGAGAATATATCTTGAATAAGCTTATTTGTATTGTCAGTAATTCATTCAATAATTATTATCTTAAAGCAAGCCTTAAAGGGTTAAATCACCCAAATATGAAAAATCTGTCATCATTTTCTCACCCTCATGCAATCAAACTTGTACGACTTCCTTCATGAAACACAAAAGGAGAAATTTTCAAGAATGTTGAAGCTGCTTTATTCCATACAATGAAAGTAAATGGTGACTGAGGCTGTAGTCCCTAACATTCTGCCTAACATTTTATTTTGTGTTCCACGGAAGAAAAGTAATTTAGATTTGGAACAACATTGGGGTAAGAAAATTATGACAGAATTTAAATTTTTGGAATGATTGAGACAATTCTTTTTTGCAGTGTTCTACTTTTTACTCAGCTTAGTTTTTCACACCTTTTACAGTGCACATATAAACTATGTTGATTAATTACATGTATGACATGCAAACCTTCTCCTTTCACAGTATCTGTGAGCCCCAGTAATTAGGTTGTTCCCCTCAGCAGTCTATACTCCATTCCGTCTACCTGTGCTGAATCAATATGCGTGGGCACGATTTGGATTATGCACTGTACACATAAAATATTCAACATGTGAAAACTGAGCAGCCAAGTTAATTGTCGTTGGGGAGGCTAGACGCACCTGTCAAATGTACCGGTAAAGGTTCGGTTAATGCTGTCCTGCAGAGGTAAGACAGCGAAACACTCCCCATCCTCTTGAATGATTTAGAGGCTGACCTTAGCACTGTTCCTCAGCGCTGAAACAGGTGCAGCACTTCTTCCCCAGCATGAGGACAATCTGTGCACTGCTGTTTGCCACAGATTTACTGTCCTGCCTGGACAAAGACTGGTGTCCTGTGTAGTTTATTGGTTGCAGCAATACTCTATGCTGGATTAACTCAAGATACTTTGTTGCATGTAACACAGGCACTCTTTGGCAGTTAACCTGCATTGTTTGCCTGCAGTTGTGGGTATTATGTCAACCTTATTAACTTTTATAAGGCCACAGTGAGGAACTGATCAAACGATTAACTTTATTGCAAGAATCACCATGGCAATTGTCCAAAGTCACAGACAAATTGCAAATCCATCTGTTCTTTATTATTTGGTGTGAATGCAACACATGGATAGGTTCCATGCTTTCTGAATTTCACTCAAAACTTTGATTCCTTGTTTTAGACAAGCTTGTCCTCTGTCATTTAGATCTACCTTCTTGTCAAGCTACTCTATGAATTCATGAAAAGGCTGTTAGCTACATTTCAAGCTACATTTCAAGCTACTAAAATTGTAGCTAAATACATTGAAGCTTAAGGTGTCAGTATTATGTAAAATACACAACTATAATATTAATGAAAGGTTTATTGAATGCATTAAACCTGATCAGATAAATCAATTCAATACAACTAAATAGACAGACTAACAGATTTTAAAACCGCTAGGGATGGGCAGATATGGATAACCGATAATTCACTGCTCATTGTGGCGGATACCAATAACTGATCTTTTTTTAAAAAAAAAAAAAGACCATATCTTTTAACCCGAAACTGCTAGCTAATTTGATAAAAGCTACTCATTTGAAAAATAAGTGCCATTTAAAAGCTTGGAATTTGGATTTGATAATCTGACACACTCTGCTAATCAAGGTTCGCCAGATGTAACATGAACCAGAAATGTTCCTATATTACATTATGTATGCTGTGTTATGTATTACAACATATTATGTATGCTGATTCGAATGAGAAATAAATCGCACACTTAAATAATAATAAATTATTACAAATAAATAAATAGGCTAGCATAAATTGTTTGGTGCCCATTTATATGAGTATTTAATGTAATCTTGATGAATCGATAACAGAAAGAGAATAACAAACTTCTTATATATGTAATGCATTAAACAAATGAGGTGATAAATTACCAGCATGTACTGAACATTAAACAACAAAACACACAATACAAACCCTAATCTCTGTGTACATGGTGTAATATTTACAGTATGCTAGCCAGACTGCGAGCTCAGTGGTGGTTTGTGTGAGTTATGTATGTGCGCAAATTGCACACATGCGCCTCTAATTCACTTATTACAGCACTCATCTTTGACACAAGTTATACTCACTGTATAACTTATGAAATATGAACACAACAATCATAATGGGAATAGGTAACATTATACAAATCGCATGGTCATGAGTCATAACCACTGAAAGGGGGGGGGGGGGGGGGGGGGGCACGAGGGAATGGAGATCACAGAGTGAATTTTGTGGGGAAATGGCGTTGTCATTCAATCTGGCTTGATTTGTTTGTGGAATTAAGAGTATTTCATAAATGTGGGGGATCTTCTGCATTTGTGGTTGCGCATTGTTGACCCTGAGTGGCCAGAACATATTCACGCAGCTGATCGACAGACGCACGTGGGAATCCATGGGCAACTGATCCAAACATTCACGCAACATATCCACACGTGCTCAATTCACAAATCCAAGCACCATAAGAATGCACAAATATACGTGTTTATTTGCTCACAATACCATCTAAACGTACACAAGTGTATGTGTAATTTAATGCACAAATATATGCTGTTCCATTTTTATTGTATTCTTCAAGAATGTCTGTTCTGCAGTCTTGAAAATGATATAAACACAACTGCAATGCTAGGAGCGTGGTTTAGCCAGTAGATCTGGCTATTACACACACACACACGTTGGGTTTCCATGTTTTATGGGGACGTTCCGTAGACATAATTGTTTTTATACTTTACAAACTATATATTCTATCCCCTGCCCCTAAACCTACCTCTCACAGAAAAATTTCAGCATTTTTACATGTTCAAAAAACACAATTTAGTATGATTTAGAAGCTATTTTCCTCATGGGGACTGACAAAATGTCCCCACAAAGTCAAACATTTCAGGTTTTACTATCCTTATGGGACATTTGGTCCCCACAAAGTGATACACACACACACACACACACACACACAAACCCAATGTGTTCAGAATGTTCAGTTTTGACCAATAATTTTCATTTTCTCAAGTGATTATAGATTACAGAGATGAAATCTGAAATAAGGGTTTTATCTTTTTATTTATAATAAAATAAGATTTTTATCCAGTTTACTAAGAATGTAATGTATCACATAATCCTTAAGAAACCATTTAAAAGGTTAACGTCTCGGTTACGTATGTAACCTCCGTTCCCTGATGGAGGGAACGAGACGTCGTGTCGAAGAAGCGACACTAGGGGTCTCTCTTGAGCGCCGAAAGATACCTTATGAAAAAAGGCCAATGAGAGTTGGCGAACAGTATTTGCATACTCCGCCTCCGGATACGGATATAAAGGCGAGAGAAATACGCTCGTTCATTCAGGATTTTTCTGAGGAGCCGGGAGTGTTCCGGGCATCTCAGCGGCTCGGCTCAGCGACGTGGCCGGGAAGACACGACGTCTCGTTCCCTCCATCAGGGAACGGAGGTTACATACGTAACCGAGACGTTCCCCGTCTGTCGCTCACTTCGACGTCGTGTCGAAGAAGCGACACTAGGGGTCCACTTCAAAACTCGCCATGCGCTGAGCCGTGTACGTGTACTGCTGACACAGAAGCGGGCAGGTATTTTGCACGTGCACAAGCGACCAACTGTGTTCAGGCTGCACGTACTCTTCCCCAATGCCCCGAAAAAGCGTCAGCATCCTTTTGGTTACCCTAGGGGGGAACAAGGTGACGCTCCCAACTAGGGAACGGGCCAAGCCTGGCTGGGCCTCTTTTCTCTCTATGTTTTCTCGGCATAGAGCAAGAGCAGCCGGGGCCCTTACCGCATCGAGGGAAGGGGGTCTTATTCCAAATTCCTATTCTTAGGGGGAAAAGACCCTGCGGAGGCCACACCCGCCCAACAGGGGAGGTAAAGGTGGCAAAATACATCACATGGCCACTTAGGCATGTGGAAGGAAATGGCACGGTGGTAGATCCAACCTCAAGGAGGGGGGAGTTGCTACAACACGGCGACCGGAGGGCAGCGAAGGACTGCCTAAGGGAGACGTGGGTCAGCTCGTAAGGTGACTGTGCCGCGGAAATACACACAGGAGGAGTCCCGTAGGAGGCCTGATCTGTGGAGCACTTATTCCAGTAGGGGTAGCCGGAGGTACCCGTAGTGGACTGGACCAGCACGTTCCTCCGATGAACTGCTGCGGGTCCGAAGTGCTAGGGAGGAATCAACCAGGGACCTGGGTCCTCTGGGGCAAAAGCGCACTGTTTTGCCTCGGCAGAGGGAAACGGCGCTGGAACAAGCGGTTCACCCGGTCAGATCGTCGACGTGTACCGAGTTCTACGGGCTCGGACCTGAGAGAACACGGGACGAGACTGACTCAACCCTGAGATCATAAGGGTGTTAGGTGCTGCCCAGCCCGCAGCTCTGCGAATGTCTGCTAGGGAGGTGCCCCTCGCCAGTGCCCATGAGGATGTCACGCTCCTAGTGGAGTGGGTTCGAACCCGTAAGTGGGGGGCATGGCCTGGGTGTGATAGGCCAACTGAATGGCATCCATCACCCAGTGAGACACCTCTGTTTGGAGACAGCGTTCCCTTTCTGCTGGTCCTCCAAAGCAGACACAGAGCTGCTGAGAGCGCCTGACGCTCTGGGGGCGGTCCAGGTAGGCACACAAGGCACGTACCGGGCACGACAGTGAGAGGGGCTGGGTCTGCCTCCTCCCGGGGCAGCGCTTGTAGGTTCACTACCTGATCTCCAGAGGGCATGGTAGGAACCATGGGCACATAGCCCAGTCGAGGTCTTAGGATCACATGAGTATCTGCCGGACCGAGCTCCAGGCAAGTGTCGTTAGTAGGGGACGCTTGCAGGTCCCCGACCCTCTTGATGGAAGTGAGCGCAATCAGCAGGGCCGTCTTTTCAGGAGAGGGCCCAGAGCCAACTGATTCTAGCGACTCGGGGGGGATCTCTGAAGACCGGCAAGGACCACCGAGAGATCCCCAGGAGGGGAACAGGTTTGGCCAGGAGGGGTTTTTAACCTCCGGGCACCTCTTGGGAACCTGACGATTAAGTCGTGCTTACCCAGAGAGTTGCTGTCTACTGGGTTGTGGTAAGCTGCAATAGTGGCAACATACACCTACGAGGTGGATGGGGACAGCCTCCCCCCCCAACCTCTCCTGTAGGGACAGGAGCACAGACCTCACTGCGCACCTCTGTGGGTCTTCTGCCCGGGAAGAACACCAATTCACGAACAGACGCCATTTCAGGGCGTAGAGTTGCCTGGTAGAAGGGGCTCTGGCTTGGTTGAACGTGGCTACGACCGTGGGTGGTAGACCAGCTAGATCTTCCGCATCAGGGACCAGACGTGGAGGTTCCAGAGGTCTGGGTGCGGATGCCAGAGCGTGCCCCGTCCCTGAGAAAGAAGGTCCTTCCTCAGGGGAATTCGCCAGGGAGGGGCTGTCGCAAGGAGTATGAGGTCCGAGAACCAGGCCCGGGTGGGCCAGTAAGGAGCCACGAGAGTGACTTGCTCCTCGTCCTCCCTGACCTTGCACAGCACCTGTGCAAGAAGGCTCACTGGGGGGAATGCATACTTGCGCAGCCCCACCGGCCAGCTGTGTGCCAGTGCATCTGCCCCGAGGGGAGCCTCTTAACGGGCGTACCAGAGCGGGCAGTGGGAGGTCTCTCGGGAGGCAGAGGGGTCTACCTGGGCCTTGCCGAACCGTTCCCAAATCAGCTGCACCGAGTGGGGGTGAAGCCTCCACTCTCCGCCAGACAAGCATTGTCATGACAGCGCGTCCGCTATCACATTGGGGTTGCCGGGGATGTAAGTGGCACGCAGCGACTTGAGTCGGTGCTGGCTCCAAAGGAGGAGACGACGGGCGAGTTGTGACATGTGACGGGAGCATACGCCGCCTTGGCGATTTATGTACGCGACCGCAGTGGTGCTGTCCGACCTGACTAGGATATGTTCGTCCCGAATTAACGGGAGAAACTTCCGCAGGGCAAAAAGGGCGGTCAACAACTCGAGGCAGTTGATGTGCCAACGCAGCTGGGCCCCTTTCCAACGGCCTGAGGCTGCGTGCCCGTTGCAAACGGCGCCCCAACCCAATCTGGAGGCGTCGGTTGTGACCAAGACGCGTCTGGACACCTGCTGTAGGGGTACTCCAGCCCGTAAGAAACAGAGGTCTGTCCAGGGGTTGAATGTTTGTCGGCAGGCGGGGGTGATTGTTACCCGGTGCGTGCCGCGGCGCCATGCTCGTCTCGGGACTCGGGTCCGAAGCCAGTGTTGGAGCGGTCTCATATGCATCAAGCCCAGCGGCGCAACCGCCGCGGCGGATGCCATATGCCCCAGGAGCCTCTGGAAAAGTTTTAAGGGGACCGCTGTGCCCGGCCTGAGGGCGGCGAGGCAGTTCAACACTGACTGAGCACGCTCCTTTGTGAGACGTGCGGACATTGAGACCGAGTCTAACTCCATCCCGAGAAAAGAGATGCTCTGAACTGGAGTGAGCTTGCTCTTTTCCCAGTTGACCTGAAGCCCCAAACGGCTGAGGTGCCTGAGCACCTGGTCTCTGTGAGCGCATAGTAACTCTCGCGAGTGGGCTAGGATGAGCCAGTCGTCGAGGTAGTTGAGTATGCGGATGCCGGCTTCTCGGAGCGGGGCAAGAGCTGCCTCTACGACTTTCGTGAAGACGCGAGGGGACAGAGACAGGCCGAAGGGGAGGACTTTGTACTGATACGCCTGGCCCTCGAACGCAAACCGTAGGTAGGGGCGGTGTCGGGGCAGGATAGAGACGTGGAAGTACGCGTCCTTCAGGTCTACCGCTGCGAAGCAATCTAGATGCCGGACGCAGGTTAAAATATGCTTCTGCGTGAGCATTTTGAACGGGAGTTTGTGCAACGCTCGGTTGAGAACTCGCAGGTCCAAGATTGGTCGTAAGCCGCCGCTTTTCTTGGGTACGATGAAGTAGGGGCTGTAGAAACCCTTCTTCATCTCGGTTGGAGGGACAGGCTCTATCGCGTCTTTGGCCAGAAGAGTCGCGATTTCCGCGCGCAGGGAGTGGGCGTGTTCGCCGTGTACTGCGGAAAAGCGGACGCCCATGAAGGGGGACGGGGGCCTGGCAAACTGAATTGCGTAACCGAGTCGGATGGTCCGGGCCAGCCAGCGAGACGGGTTGGGAAGTGAAAGCCACGCGTCCAACCTCTGCGCTAGGGGCACCAAAGGGACGATTAATTTGACGTACCCGGCGGGGCTTCGCAGCGGGGCGGAGCAGGTAGGGCAGCGTTGGGCGGCGACGGGGCGACCCGCAGCTGAGGTGCTGAGAAAAGACTCAAAGCACTTACCTTGCTCCGCACACCCGGCGGGGGGCGGGTTAGCGACTGAGGAGGAGGTCCTGGGTAGGCGTCCTCTAGACTCGTCGGAACCGGCTGGCCGGGGGACAGTCGTGGGGCTGAAGACGGGTGGTCCGTGTCCAGGAAGCCAGGACTGTTGTTATCTGGGGGCAAAGTGCCGTGAGAACGGCATTTGCGGGCCAGGTGACCCAGAGACAAAAGGAAATAGCTCATTACAGAGAATATGAGAATGTGAAAATTAATTCAACAAGAAAAGATTCTTCTCCCGGCCCTCCACCGGGGACGGAGCGGTCTTACCAGCCTCCGGAGCTAACATCTTGGTCCCTGGGTTGAACGTCTACGGACAGCCTGGGAGCCTTCCGGGTCCTCGAGGGGGTCCGTGAGACGGGGGCGTCCGTTCCCTGCAGCGTGCTCGACGCTGGGGCTGAGAGCTGGGCCCGGGTTGAGGCGGAGCAGGGTGTTTCATAGCCGCAGGAGGACGCCCTCGGCGAGCAGACGGGGCATGGCCCATGGCGGCAAGCTTGCGGCGGGGCAGGATGTGCAGTGGCCTCCGTCTGCCTCACCACTGAGGACTGCTGGGCAGAGTCGTCAACGGTGGCGCCGAATGGACGGAGCTGGGAGACGGGGGTGTGAGAGAAGGTGTGCCTTGTCTGCCTCCCGCATTTCGACCAGGTCCAGTCCACAGGTGTGTTTCTGGACCACAAGGGGTGGCCATCGCCTGTTCGAGTGCCAGCGCTTCTGACCTCCGTGGCCCGGGGGCGCGGTTGGTCATCCAGCGCAGTTCCTGCAGCACATCAAGAACAGGACTACCCAAGGTGCAGGTTTTGAAGTGCCTTGGCCTGGCATTGGTTGCAGGAAGGGCCGTGGCGTGCAGAGTGGAAGCGGTCTGGGACCGTTCCACCGCGAGGGTAGTGAGAGCGGAGGAGCGAAAAAGCCTTGGCTTAGCTCAACTCGTCGTGCACGTCCGGGAAGAAGGGAACGGGGGGGGGGCGTGGCTGTGAGCGGCGCACCTGCCCGCGGAACCGATCAAGTAGCCCGGGAAAGCATAGCGGATCTCCGTGCGTCAGGCTCAGGCTGGGCGGCAGACCCGAAGGTGGCGGCCCAGGCGAACGATCAGCATCCGATGCCGCTGTAACGCTCTCCGATGCAGCGGTGATGTCATCCAATTCTGAGGCAAGCAAGCGTGCCGGGGAGGCGGGCGGTTCGAGGGGGTTTACCCGGCGAACAGAGCCCGTCATATTCCCCAAATCGCCTTCATCGCCCGCAGCGCCTGCGCCGATCCCGTAGGAAGAAGGCGGAGCGCGGGGGGCGGTTGAAGTGGCTTTCTCTCATTACAAAAGAAAGCTGTGCGACCGCAATGCTATAACGGCCATGTTCTCACACTGAGAAGATGAACCATTGGAGAGAATACTCATCCCGAGCTCAGACGGAAGCAAGCAAGCAAGCATGCCGGGGAGGCGGGCGGTTCGAGGGGATTTACCCGGCGAACAGAGCCCGTCATTGTCCCCAAATCGTGTTCATCGCCCGCGGCGCCTGCGTCAATCCCGTAGGAAGGAGGCGAGGCGCGGGGGGCGGCTGAAACGGCTTTCTCTCATTACAAAAGAAAGCCACACGACCGCAATGCTAGCAAACAAGCGTGCCGGGGAGGCGGGAAGTTCGAGGGGATTTACCCGGCGAACAGAGCCCGTCATTGTCCCCAAATCGTGTTCATCGCCCGCGGCGCCTGCGTCAATCCCGTAGGAAGGAGGCGAGGCGCGGGGGGCGGCTGAAACGGCTTTCTCTCACTACAAAAGAAAGCCACACGACCGCAATGTTGCCATGGCTATGTTCTCGCACTGAGAACATAAACCATTCATAAAACACTGCTTGCATGTGATCGCAGCCCAGGCATGCAAGATAGTGTTTTATGACCGAGAGAGGTGGGGAGAAAACACCGCATCCAGAAACTACACAGGGGCGGAAATTACATCTTTAAAAAGACGCGTCCTGAAAAGGACGTTCAACGCCGCTGTGTAATGCTCTTTCAGAGAAATAAACTCTTTTATGGAGAGAATCACTCTTTCAACTCTTTTAACTCTGCGCTGTCGAAGCGCCCAGGGGCAAACTGCACGCCGGCAGTGAAGAGAAAAGCCGCTGTAGTGCGCCGTAAATCCAACAGCAAAGCAGAGCGTCAGAGGATCAGAAGCAGGATCAGTTGTGTTACTCGCAGCTGACTGCATACACACGACCATCGGCTCCGAAGAAAATTACTGAATGAACGAGCGTATTTCTCTCGCCTTTATATCCGTATCCGGAGGCGGAGTATGCAAATACTGTTCGCCAACTCTCATTGGCCTTTTTTCATAGATCAGAGGTATCTTTCGGCGCTCAAGAGAGACCCCTAGTGTCGCTTCTTCGACACGACGTCGAAGTGAGCGACAGACGGGGAACTTAGTACTAAAGTAAAATGTATTTTTGTTAGAACGGTTCAAATGGTTGTGCTACTTAATGAAGTGTGGAAATCGCAATATAGTGTCTTTTTCCAGCGGAGGTATTGCATTTGTTTTTAGTTACTTTACAGTTAAATTATTTACACTTGCAATCAAATGTCATTTTTAAAAATAACCAAAAAGAATCATATTTCTCCTCAAATTCATCAATCTATTGTTCTTTTAAGAGATATTCCCTGCACTTCTGTTTTGAAACAATAAAACAAACTTGATCTAACCGGGACAGAGAGAGAGAAGTGGACCACCTAGATGCACAACAACAAGACAATTACATCAGTCTTTATTTTGAGAAACAGACTCCACACAGGTCTTAAACTTGCAGATTTAATTAACAGTATGCCGAACAGTTGCAATGCTGCAAGTAAAGGATTCTTTGATGAACAGAAAGTTGGAAGAATACATTATTATTTTTTAAAGAAATGGTCAGTTGTAACATTATAAATGCCTTTACTGTAATTTTTCAATTATTTTCTCTGTTATGGTATGTGAGATTTTTCGTTCCATTTATTTTTCATGAAGTTATAAGAGAAAACAAAGACAAGTCGACTGTCATCACTGCCTATTTAGCTGTTGAGAAATAGATCACTATGGATTTAAAAACACAGGATGTTCTGCATGACCGTGTGATTGCTTAATTTAATAAACAGGAAAGAAGGACTGATTTAATTTGGTAAGTGCTTTTTGCATTGTTATAGCAACATCAGGAATTTACTAATTGTAAATTAGGCTGCTTGAGAATTCAGTGTCGGATCAAGTTTTGAAAAGTAGTGCTGCATTCCATTCAACTCGGAAAGTCGGAATGAACAACTTCCTAAAGCATCTTGAAGTCAGAATTACAACTTGAGTGATTTCTCCCCACCTCTGACGGTCATAAAAGCTGCCTCGCGACCCTGGGCTGCGACCACACACAGGCAGCATTTTATGAATGGTTCATGTTCTCAGTGCGAGAACATAGCCATGGTATAATTGCGGTCGCGGCTTTCTTTTGTCATGAGAGAAAGCCACTTCAGCCACCCCCCATGCCTCGCCTCCTTCCTACTAGATTGGGGTAGGCGCCGCGGGCGATGATGGCAATTTGGGGATAATGACGGGTTCCGTTTCACCGAGTAAATCCCCTCGAACCACCCGCCTCCCCGGCACGCTTGCTTGCTTCCCCCCCAAGATCGGGATGAGTGCGGCCCGCTTCACGCTTTTTTCACGTATTCGCCTTTCTTCCCGGACGTGCATGATGAGTTGAGTAAGCCGCGGGTTCCTCGCTCCTCCGCTCTCACTACCCTCAATGGTGGAGTGGTCCCAGACCGCTTCCGCCCTGCATGCCATGGCCCCTCCTGCAACCAACACCAGGCCAAGGCACTTCAAAACTTGCACTTGGGTAGTCCTGTTCTTGATGTGCTGCAGGAGCTGTGCTCAATGACTGATCGCACCCCCGGGCCACGAAGGTCAGAAGCGCCGGCACTCGAATGGGCAATGGCCACCCTTTTGGTCCAGAAATGTAATCTATAGACTGGACCTGGTAGAAATTCGGGAGGTAGACAAGGCACACCTTCTCGAACGCCCCCGTCTCCCAGCTCCATCCATTCGGTGGCACCGTTGACGACTCCACCCAGCAGTCCTCAGCGGTGAAGAAGCAGACGGAGGCCATTTCACACATCCTGCCCCGCTGCAAACCTGCCGCAATGGGCCATGCCAGGCTTCCAAAAACAAAAAAAAAACAAAAAAACAAAAACGTGCTGCTCCGCCTCAACCAAGAGTGGGCCCAGCTCTCAGCCCCAGCGTTGAGCACCCCGTAGGAAGCATACGCCCCCCCCCCGTCTCACGGACCCCTTCGAGGACCTGGAAGCGCTCCTGAGACGGACGACACAGAGATCGAGACGTTTGCTCCGGAGTTGGTAAACAGACCACTCCGTCCCCCGGTGGAGGGGCAGGAAGAGATCAACATTGGACGTTTTTCAATAATAGAGCAGTTTCCTCTTTCTGGGTCACCTGGCCTGCAAATGCCGTTCTCACGGCACTCTGCCGCCACACCTCAACAGTCCTGGCACGCTGGACTCGGACTCTCAGCCCCACTGTTCCCCTGCCGGCCGGTTCTGACGAGTCCAGAGGACGCCTCTACCGGACCTCCTCCACAGTCACTAACCCGCACACTGCCGGGTGTGCGGAGCAAGGTAAGTGCATAAAGTCTTTTCTCAGCACCAGAGCCTCGGGACGCTCTTTTGCCTCCCTGTTTTTCACTTCCCAATCCGTCACGCTGGCTGGCCAGGACCCTCCGACTCAGTTACACAATTTGGTTTGCCAAGCCTCTGCCCCCTTTCTCGAGCATCCGCTTAACCGCAGTGCACAGCGAATACGCCAAATCCCTGCGTGTGGAAATCGTCTCTTACTCAAAGACGCGATAGAGCCTGTACCTCCAACCTAAATGAAGAAGGGATTCTACAGCCCTTACTTCATTGTACCCAAGAAAGGCATCTCATTCTGGCCCACTCCCGAGAGTTACTATGCGCTCACAGAGACCAGGTGCTCAGGCACCTCAGCCGTCTGGGGCTTCAGGTCAACTGGGAAAGCTCTGTACGCTGTCACACCGCTGGGGTTGATGCATATGAGACCACTTCAGCACTGGCTTCAGACTCGAGTCCCGAGACGAGCATGGTGCCGCGGCACGCACAGTGTGATGATCTGCGGGCATTAGTACCCTTGCAGCAGGTGTCCCGACGCGTCCTGGTCACGACTGACGCCTCTAGATTGGGTTGGGGCGCCGTGTGTAACGGGCACGCAGCCGTGGGCCGTTGGAAAGGGGGCCCCGCTGCACTGGCACATCAATTGCCTAGAGTTGCTGACTGTTTTCTTTGCCCTGCGGAAGTTTCTTCCGTTAGTTCGAGACAAACATGTCCTAGTCAGATCAGACAGCACCAACGCGGTTGCGAACATAAATCGTCAAGGTGGCGTATGTTCCCGCCACACGTCAGTACTCGCCCGTCGCCTCCTCCTTTTGAGACTCAAGTCGCTGCATGCCACTCACATCCCCGGCAACGCTTGCCCAGTGGACAGTGGAGGCTTCACCCCCAGTCGATCCAGCTGATTTTGGAACGGTTCGGCAAGGCCCAGGTAGACCTGTTTGCCTCCCGAGAGACCTCCCACTGCCTGGTCTGGTATGCCCGAACAGAGGCTCCCCTCGGGGCAGACGCACTGGCTCACAGCTGGCCTGCGGGGCTGCGCAAGTACGCATTTCCCCAAGTGAGCCTTCTTGCACAGGTGCTGTGCAAGGTCAGGGAGGACGAGGACAAGTCACCCTAGTGGCTCCCTATTGGCCCTACCGGGCCTGGTTCTCGGACCTCATACTCCTCGCGATATCCCCTCCCTGGCGAATTCCCCTGAGGAAAGACCTTCTTTCTCAGGGACGGGGCACACTCTGGCATCCGCACCCAGACCTCTGGAACCTCCACGTCTGGCCCCTGGACGGGACGCGGAAGATCTAGCTGGTCTACCACCTGCCGTCGTAGACACGATCAACCAAGCCAGAGCCACCTCTACATGGCAACTTTACGCCCTGAAGTGGCGCTTGTTCGCAGATTTGTGTTCTTCCTGGGCTGAAGACCCACAGAGGTGCGCAGTTAGGTCAGTGCTCTTATTTCTGCAGGAGAGGCGGGAGGGTAGGCTGTCCCCTTCCACCTTGAAGGTGTATGTGGCTGCTATCGCAGCCCACCACGACGCAGTAGACGGTAAGTCTTTAGGTAAGCACGACTTAATCATCAGGTTCCTAAGAGGTGCCCGGAGGTTAAATCCCTCCCGGCCAACCTGTTCCCCTCCTTGGGTCTCTCACCCTTGCGAGATTTTGCAATCTCAGGGTAGAGTCAGTTTCGTCCCGTGTTTTCTCAGGTCCAAGCCGGTAGAACTCGGTAACACGCTGACGGATTGACTGGGTGGACCACTAGCACCTAGCGCCCTTTCCCTCGGCCGAGGTAAAATCGTGCTCTTTTTCTCCCAGGAGATCCCACTAACTCGGTTCCCTGGATGACTCCTCCCTAGCCCTGTGGGTCCGCAGTTCAACGGAGGAACTTGCCGACCCAATCCACTGCGGGTACTCAAATCTACCCTGCACTGGAATAGGTGCTCCACAGGTCAGGACTCCTGCGTGGACTTCCTCCTATGTATATTTTCCGTGGTACGGTCCCCTCATAGTGACCCGCGTCTCCCTTAGGCAGTTCCATTTGCCTTCCGGTCGCCGTGTTTTAGCAACTCCCCCCTCCTTGAGGCTGGATCTACCACCGTGCCACTTTCCACATGTTGCCTAAAAACCCATGTGATGTATTCGCCACCCTTACCTCCCCCTTTTGGACAGGTGTGGCCTCCGCAGGGTCTTTTCCCCCTGAAAGAATAGGAAACTGGGTAAGACCCCCTTCCCTCAATGTGTGTAAGGGCCCCAGCTGTTTCTTAATCTATGCAGAGAAACATAGAGAGAAAGGAGGCCTGGCAAGGCTCGGCCCATTCCCGGGTTAGCAAGCGTCGCCTTGTTCCCCTGTTTAGGGTAATGAGAAGGATTCCGATGACTTTTATGGGGCATTGGGGAAGGGTACGTGCAGTCTGACACAGCTGGTCGCCTTTGCACGTAAAATACCTGCACGCTCCTGTGTCAGCAGAACACGTACACGGCTCAGCGCATGGCGTGCTTTAAATTGGACCCCTTGTGTCGCTTCTTTGACGCAACGTCGAAGTGAGCGACAGACGGGGAACATCTAGGCTACGTATGTAACCTCCATTCCCTGAGGAGGGAACGAGACGTTGTGTCCTCCCGGCCACGTTGCTGAACCAAGCCACTGTTGTGGCCGGACCATTTCTCGGCTCCTCGGAAAAATCCTGAATGAACTCTACGTATTTCCCCGCTTTTATACCCGTATGTCGGGGGGTGGGGTATGCAAATACTGTCTGCCAACTTCTCGTTGACCTTTTTTCATAGATCAGAGACATATTCGGCGCTCAAGAGAGACCCCTGGTGTCGCTTCTTCGACACAACGTCTCGTTCCCTTCATCAGGGTTTACATACGTAACCTAGACGTTTTTGAATTTCTGTTCGCAAGATGTTCATTTCACAAAATAGTCATGCTGCATTTAAAATTAGGCTTGCAAATTTTGGCTTTTGTGTGTGGACGTGTTTTTAAAATGTTACTAGTTAACTGTGACATAATATATGATGCCCAAAGGCATAGGGTGTCTTATTCATTGTGAAACTGTTTTCTTAATGCATGAATCACACTGAAGGCCTAGACTTTTAATGCATGCCCCGCCACTGCGTTAGAGTGACAGCAGTAGTAACGCCCAGAATGCAGTACAGAGAACAGAGTCTAGCAACATCCAGTGATAAAGTTGATTGTGAATCGGGCTTTAGACTGGAGGGCTGGTGGGAGCAATTACGATGGAATGAGACAGACTGGTTTCAAAAGGATTTTTTCAGTTCGGTATTGTACATCCTAACATACAATTAAGTATATATATATTTTTTTTAAAAAAAGCTTGCTCTGTTAGTTGCTTTGGATAAAAGCATCTGAATGGATAATTTCCATTACAGTCATGCTTTTGACTGGTAGGCACCGTTATCTATAGTGACTGACAATGCATTCAAGTTAAATGATATATTTCATTAATATGTGCATTCCTTGGGAAATGACCTGTGACCTTGGTGTTGCTAGTGCCATACTCCAGTTGAGCTACAAGAACATGGTTATGGCAGAGTGATAAATCAGTGTAAACACAGGGAATTAAATAAATGTCTGGCATCTTAAGGCTTTTTTTTCTATCATATCCTGGCAATATCTGAAGCAGATAAATGCTCCTCTTGTTTTAAGAGGAAAAGATATCCGAGCTATGCTAATGCAGTGGTCTGTAAACAATATAATCACTCATACAATGAACAGGACAGTCCAGAAATTCAGTTCTGCAGCCTCTGTTTACAGTTTATTACATAACTGTATTCGGAGGGACACCTAGTGCCATGACTATATGAGTTACTGTATTAAAAGGCAGGTGCTCATATTTATTTTTATTTTTCTCTCCTGCATTGCTTTAAGGTTCTTTGGGTGTCCAGAGTATCACAGGGAGGGCTCCCAATCTGGCTGGGTCCAAATTAACACTCACAAAGTGTCAAATGCAAGTAAAAATGGCCATTAGCTTTGGCCATTAAATAAAACTTATTTTCTATTAAGTTGGTCAATAACATTAATAAGAAATGTATTAAATGGTTTATCAAAGTGTACAAATTATAATCAAACCATAGTTGATGTCTTCATGAAAATCTTGCATGTCTTCTAATGACTTTAGCACAGAGGAAAATTTACCTTTAGAAGTTTATTTAGGATGCCTGAAGTTTTTTTTTTCTCCTCAGACCTCCATGTGGTGACACATGTGGAATATTCCTTTTATTAAGGCATATAATCACTTTTTCTTTTGAAGCTATTGTGGCAGGATTTGTTTTACAGACTCATCTCAACACACAATGACCAGTGCTATTTGGAAGAAATATGCAAGATAAAAAACATTGCAATTTATCCATTGTCATTGTGACAAAATACTTATTTTTATTGAAAACATTACAACATGCCAGAGTTGCATCATGTCGGATAGTCAGCACACTTTTACATGTTGCATGGTAGTGTGCAGATGACCCCCAGTCCTAAATCTTGCCTCTCAATCGGTCAGCTCTCAACTGACATGTCAATAAAAATGGCACAAAATAATATTAATCATGCACAATACAGTTTCTGATTGGTAAGAATCATGTATGGCTAATTAAGTTTTTCAATTCACTTGCCGTAGTGTGGTTAAAAAGTAGAGAGAACCCGATTTCCCTGTTCCCTGTTGTTCCCTGTTTGACTCTGAGCTCCCTAGTGTCAGAGGTGTGAGTACAGTTTCTTTCCTCTCCATTTCCCTCATCCCTTCTCATCCCACAACACAATACACAGTTTTTATATTCAGTAGTCCAAAAGAGCCCACTGAAATATCTCTGCCCCAAGAGAGAGCCTAAAAATCTCTGAGCTGTTTCTTGCAGTGCCTAGGGTATGACGGCAGCTTAGCACAACAGAGCCCTCAAATGCTTACAATTCTGCTCTGTGCCATCTACAGTCAGAGGACAGCAACTTCCCTATCCAGCTCAAAGCATTCTGTATCAGGGAAGTATATAATACCTGGATAGAGCAATTAAGATTCAACTTCACTGACATTGTGCAGTGTACAGAGCAGTGTTTTCGTATATCCCAACTAAGCTGGGGTCAGAGTGCAGGGTCAGCCATGAAACAGCACCCCTTACTAAAGGGCCCAACAGTGGTATCTTGGCGGTGCTTGGGCTTGAACCCCCAACCTTTCATTCAGTAACCCAGAGCCTTAACCGCTGAGCCACCACTTCCCTAATTCCCTAATTCCCTAATTCCCCAATTGATTTGCATTCCCTTTAATCTCAATGGCAGTTTCTCAGCTGGTACAGAACTGTCATTTATTCACCCTCATGTTGTTCCAAACATCAAATTTTTTTGTGTTCCGTAGAATCATAAAACTAGATGTAAGGCAGCCACTATTCACTTTCATTGTATGGAAAGACGATGCAATGAGTGTAGTGAATGGTGACTGAGGATGATCTCTTTTTGTGTTTGACAGAAAAAAGACAGTCATATGGGTTTGGAACAACATGAGAGTGAATAAATGACCAAATTTTCATTTTTGGGCTTTGTCTTTGAAAAATAAAACAAAACAAAAAACATTCCATGCTCCAGGTAAAATCACACAACTATGCTCTCTGCTCCACTTACATACTCTGGTTACGGATATATTTCCAGTTGTCATGATGGTGACTTTTTACTTCACCTTCATGGAACATACACAGGAAGATGATGAGCACCTTTAATCCCAGCCACTGTGCTGCCACATAACAGCACCATGTTGCTGTAGAAACGCAGCTTGAATGCCATTTTGGTAAACTCTCATCAGATGATTTTGTGCACCTCCCACACGTTTCCAGTTTACAGAAGTTATCTGGAATGTCGCCAAATATCCTTAACTAAATAACCTTCAACTTCAGTTTCTATACTCGGAGTGGCACTCCATGGGATAGCAAATGTAATGGCTTCAATGTAGCATCCAAATGCAGAGGTGTCCTCATACACTGTGATTGATAGTAGCTTAATTCAGTTTAACTGGCCAGTAATGATTCTTTGAAAGAATGAGATGGGCTAGGACAGGCCTGAGAAGTGATGGAGGTCGTTGTGTGGCATTCCTAGATAATTAATGCACCCAGTACACAGTATAACCAATAGTGTTCATACGACTATGTTGGTTTCCATTTTGATATCGCCAATTCCATGGAACCTTCCATATTAGCTGTATAGAGAATCAACAGTGTATGTATAATGGCAAAAAATATTAGCCTCATTCACGATTTTCTCTATTATTGCAAATATGACACTCAAGGGGAATACATAGTAGTTAATTGAGTCTTTTACATGTTTATTTCATTAAAGTTTTCAAGCACCTACTTGCACTGTACAAAATAGTAATTGTACCTTAGCTAAATGCTGCTAATTAAAGGAATAATTTGAATCAGTTGACTGAACATAGCCAGGCTTGATTACAGGCAGCCCTGCTCAATATTAACCTTTACCACCAGATTTCATCACAAAGATTCTACGAGTACATTATGGTATTATCAGAGGTTGTCTCTGAAGAGATCAAATACATGTTGCTTGTACCTTTATTGTAATCTATGTTTAATATTTGTTTAAATTGTTACAGAGCCTTTTCTAACAACAGGAACACTACCAAATCAGAGTTAATTGTTCAAGGGTCAAGGTTTTTTATTTGTCACATACGTTACATACAGTACTGTGCAAATCGCTAAAAAATAAGATGTTTCCCAAAAGCATTTGACTTAAGATGGTTATTTATATCTTCAGCTTTAGTGTGTCAATAGGAAATATAAATGTGAGACTCCCAAACATTACTTTTGCAAAACACCCTCAGACCCCAGAGGGTTAAAGGCAAAGGTGGTCACACCGATATTAATTTAGTTTTTTTATATTACTGGACTTTGTATGACATTAATTGAGAAATTAAAACTATTTATTTAATTATTTTTAAGGATATCCTCACTATGCAACATTTTTCACAAGTGCCTAAAACATTTGCACAGTACAGTACATGTGATGTAATGTAGTGAAATGTTTTTCCTTAGTTCCTCGTCCCAAAGTGCAACAACAAACAGAACCAACAACGAAGTAAGGACATACCCCCACATAATAATAATTATAATAATAATAAAAAAATTTAATAAAATATATAGACTATGAATAAATAGAAGGTAAATAAATAAAATATAGTAGAAAATATGCTAAATGGATAAGGTTGTACAAATGTACATTCATTTAAAAAAAAAAAAAAATGAAAATAAAATGTATAGTGTACGTAAAATGTTTTGTAAAATGTCTTTGCAAAGCTGGAATATACAGACTCTCTCAAGTGTACCCGTTCAGTAGCTGGATTGCCTGAAGATTAAAAACTCCTGAGTATCTCTGTGTTGGTCCTCAGGATCCAGTAGCGCTTTCCTGAAAAGAGTCTGAAAGAGTCTGTATCCATTTTGGTGAAAGTATTTGATAATTCTCCTGGCCCTTGTCCTGCATCACTGGGAGTATGTGTCTGTGATGTAGGGGAGAGAAGTCCTGATGGCCTTCTGTGCTGTCTTCACTCTGGACAGCGTCTTTCGATCCTGGGCCGTGATGCCTCCGGGCCGTGATGCTCCCTGTGAGAAGACTCTCCACAGCCCCAGTGTTGAAAACCCTCAGCACCCTATGGGAGACCTTGAACCTGGCCAGGCAGCATAGGTACACGTGATAGAGATGCTGGCGTGACCTTGTCACCAAGCTGTGTGTGTTGTCCAGGAGAGGTCTTCTGTGAGGTGGACTCCTCTCAACTGTGGCCCCGTTGATCATTAGGGGGCAGTAGTTCCTCACCTGCTTCCTCCCGTAATCAATAGCCATCTCCTTTGTCTTGGTGACATTCAGGGAGAGGTTGTTATTGCAACATCATGTGGAGAGGACACTCACTTCCTTTAATTAGGCCTTATCATCATAGATAGTGATGAGACCTACCACCGCTGTATCATCAGCAAACTTCACCAACTTGTTGGAGCTGGTTTTGGCCGAGCAGTCATTGGTGTAGAGAGAGTAAAGCAGGAGGCTGATGACACCAGTGCCAGTGCTGAGGGTGAGCATGGAGGAGTTTTTCCATCCTGACCACCCTGAGTGCTTCCGGTTAGGTAGTCCTGGATCCAGTGGTAGATAAAGGAGTTCAGCCCCAGGTTCTGGAGCTTTTTGCAGAGGTGTGAGTGGACAATGGTGTTAAAGGCAGAGCTGTAATCCACAAACAGCATCTGCACATATTTCCCTTTCCTCTGGTCCAGATGGGAGAGGGCAGTGTGTAGGTTGTGATTTATGGTGTTATCTGTGGACCTGTTTGACCGGTATGCAAACTGTAATGGGTCCAGGCAGCTGGCGAGGGAGGAGCAGATGTAGGTTTTGACCAGTTTTTCAAAGCACTTCATAACTATAGAAGTGAGTGCTACATGACAGTAATCACTCAGGGAAGCAGGACAGGTGGTTTTGAGGACAGGAATGATGTGGTGGACTTAAAACATGTGGGAACGACACCTTGGTTGAGGGAGAGGTTAAAAATGGTAGTTAAGACTGGTGCAAGTTGGTTAGCACAGACTTATAGCACACGCCCGTGGATGTTGTCCGGTCCACATGCTTTTCTGGTGTCAACCGTGTATAGCACCTTCCTCACATCCAGTTCTGAAATGACCAGTATTTCCTCTTCCCTAGCCAAACCCGATGGTTCATACTCACAGTTTTTCTAGTCTCTGCTGGTGCTGGTAACCTCAAACCGTGAGTAGAAGACTTTCAAGTTAATATTAATTGTAGTCATTAAAAGAAGAACTTGGTATATGACAGTAACAAAGAACCCGTTATTGGAGCCGAGGTACAGCAGTAAGCACACATGCTCTACTTAGAGCAATGGTGCTGTGTGTGATGCAGGTTCGAGTCCAACCTTTGTTGTCCCTATTCTTTAATCTCCTTTCTTCTTTCAACTATACTCTACTGTCTAATCAAAGCCATACAACCACAAATAAAATAAAAAACAAAGCTAAACAAAACCGAATAAAATAAAAAAGAGAAATAAAATCAAAAAAGACAAAAACATTTCTAAATAAAACAGAACAGAACAAAACCAATCAGAAAAGAAAAATGAACAAAATGAAAATTTGAAAATAAAATGGAACAAAATGGAACAAAACAGAATGAAACAAAATATAACAGAACAAAACACATTGAAACCAAACAGAAAAAAAAATGCTTGTCTAATTTCCCAGGGTGCTGAAGTGTTTTATGAACATATAAACCAAAAGTGGTACATTATGCATTCTGGATAACAAGGCCATGTTATGTCAAAGCAAAATTATAATGTTAAAGGTGCACTCAGTAACTTTTGTCTGTGTCATCTTGGACTCACACTGATATCTAGCGGCTTGGATGCAGCATCATTTAAAATGAGTGAAAGTGTCAAATAACAGGATGGTTACTGAGATTAAGTGAGTATTATTTGGCTGGTCATGTGATTCTAACATGGCAGCCCCCAGTTGGGGACCCTCTCCATGTAGAAAAAAACAGCTTTTATAATGTTACTGATATAACTGGAGTCTTGAGTGTGAGTGCTCATGATTTTCTACATATATTGCTGAATTACAATTCATGTCTTTAGGAGTTCAACTTTTTAATGAGGAATTAATTACTAAGTGCAGCTTTAAATGATATAAATATTATATACATGACATCTTTGTAATGTCAGGACTTTCATTATGCAGTTTGGTTCATGTCATGTCTTTCTTCATTCCCTGCACATTAGTTCCCCATGTCAGGTAAACAAATATTACCATAATAGTTTAAAGATAAACATTAGATGCACTTAAGACTGTCATCATCCCCCTGTTTAACTTCAAAACAAACATTAAACAGAACAAAAGACACACACACACACACACACACACACACACACACACACACAATACAAGCAAAAACCCACAAAAAGCAGCATTACATCAAGAAGAATGGTTTGTCAAGATGTAAATGTGCCATTGTTTAAAAAAAAAAATACATACAAATAAATGTATCTGTTTTGAAGTGAAAGACTGATATTTTAGGCAGCATTTAAATACATCATTGCAGTAAAGCTGGCACAACCATTGTGTGAAGGCTTGTTTTAAATTTGTTTTGTTGTAATTGTTGTTTTTCTTAAAGGTAGGTGTTTGTGTTTCATATGTTTATTATAGTAATTAAATATTCTAAAACATTTTTATTTGTTCATTCTAATCCCTTAATGTACTATTAAATCATGCAGTATACACATCTGTAAACATCCTGTGTGAAAAATATGCAAAGAGTTGACAGAATAGCCGAAGTACATTTTGAAGGCTGGGAATGGATATTAACTGAGATAGGGTGGCCTGGTCTCACAAGTTCTATGTGGTTTGTTTGGTGTTCAGTGTATAACTCGATTCTATAAGCGGTCAGACAGTCTTTTTGCTTTGAAGAGTTGGGTGTAAAAGCTAGATTCCAAGCTGACCTCAGTGTTTTGGAGGATTAATTCTGTGAGTGGGCTCATGATTTCAGCCTTGAGATCACATTTTGAGATTGGGGGTATGCTTTATTATTAATGTCAGAATGTTGAAACACTGATGGTTTTTGTGTTGTTTATGTAGATGATAGACATCGAGGGAGATAGCTGTTTTGATTATTGCCGCAGCTCCACGCATTTGAACGACTGTTGTTATGAGCGATTACCCTCCATTTGAATCCTCTTCTGAACATATCCAATGGCTTCCTTTATGGGTTTGTTTATGTCTTGAGAGAGAGTTGGATGTGTCGACATGTTTAAATCTTATGTTGCAGTGGCCAAGTGGAAAAAACAATATTAGCTGTAAACCACATTAGCAATAACTTGGCTTTGTCTTGGAATTAATATTAGCTAAATTAGACTTCCTTTTTGTCATTGTGCCAAGCGACTTTTCAATTAGTAGTGAAATATTGACATTTTTGTGATTTTATGGAGAAATTGCTGTAGAACTTATGTCTAACATTAATAAGATTTCTTTAATATCTTAATTGTCTCTTCTGGACAGCAATAAGATCAAAGGACAACAAATGGGGTTGTTTCCTGCTGCTTAATTTTTTCTTGAGAAAAAGACCCCACTAATCCCTTATAATGTCCTATAGAGTTTTAGAAGAGATTTCAAGTATCTTTGACATTTTGCACAGCCATGGACTATTTCCTGTTTTAATAATTGCTTGTTGAGGAACTTTTTTGCATCTCATATATTATGGAGTTTGTTTGATGAATCTCGACCAGTTTACTAAATCAGAAACTTTTTCTTTCACATACTGAGGCTCGATCTCTAGTCAGGGTAAATCTCAGGGTCTCTCTGTCCATCTGTGCTGTTCTGTGTGTGCAGTTTTCTACAGTGATATGTAGACAGGGTTGATTGCTCTCTGTCTGGGCTGTCAGACAATGTCAGGCAGGGAATGATCCCTCTTTGCCATCAGGTCAGGAAAAGACCTTAACTTCATTCGACATGCAAAGTGCACCTTTGCGCAGTGATTTTTAGATTAAAGCTTTCTACTTCTAAAGATAACACTCTAAATGGTATTCTTAATGAGAATCAGAGTTTTGTTTATCTTTTCAGAAGCAGATGTTACAGCTAATATCAAAGTTCCAGAAGCAGCAGACACAACTTTCTTTCTTTATTATTTTCTTTCTATCTTATTCTCTTTGCCAGATCTATATACACAAAAGGGTTATCAAAATAAATAAACTGATAAACAATGATCAAAAACGGTTTGCTCCTATCGGCCCCCATATGATATGTGGCCTCACTTCTTTTATACCATCATGATGTGAGAAAGGTGCCTCTGGTTGTTCCCTGCAGGGTACTCAGCCTATTGCCTTGTGGACACTACACAACTCAAGCTTGTCTCCTTTGATGTTTTGAGTCAGCGACTGGTCTTCGACGAGAATTCTTGGATCTTACGACGAAAGATCTTGTTGTGTCTGCACTACTGCAACAGGCTGAGATGAGTCCCAGATGCTGTGACTGTTTTCAAAACAGTTTTATATCTAGACATCTTGTCATCATGTGTGTGCACTGTCCCAGTGAGTGAAAGACGGAAATGAGCCACGGCCAATGAAATATAGAGAGAGCGCAAGAGGAGGGCAAGGTATTAGGAAGCAGAAGACAAAAAAACTATTAGATTATATTAAAATAAACTTCACCCACATCTCTCTATACCCTCTGTCTTTATTATTTGAATCTGTTTTTCTTAAATGTTTCCTTTTGCAAATAACAAAATGGGCACGAGCCATTCTTTCATGTTTGTTGAAAGAGGAGAGCAAGATTTGGGTAACAGGAGACAAAAAATAATTAGAAAATAAAATAAAAACATTCACATCTCCCTTACCCGCTGTCTTTATTATTTTCAGATGTTTTTCTTTTGCAAATTAGTGCAAATTGGCATAAAACAGGAGCGAGTCATTCTTTAGTGTTTGTTGAAAGAGAAGAGCAAGGTATTGGGTTGAAGGAGACAAAAATAATGAAAAAATAACTAAAAGCTCACCCACTGTTATTATTATTATTATCAGCTGTTTTTATTATTTATTTTCTTTGCAAATGGTGCCAATAAAGCACAAAAATGGGCAAGAGCCATTATTTCATGTGTTTTTTTACATTTATCAAGAATAAACTGCGCAAGATTGTAAATGAATTTAGTTGTCATAACATCATTTCTGGGAATATTTAGAGAAACTGTGCTCCCGTTTTTAGTGCCTTCTTTCTTGTCATTTACTTTTTATCTCTTTATTATCATTCGTTTGATGTATGTCCTCAGGAAATCAAAGACTGTCTCCTCGAAATCCGGGCACAAGTGGTCAAAAGAGACGACCAGGTGTAATGGTGATGTCTCGCTTGTACATTTATAATCAGATCACCAAAAACTCATCTTAATACCAGAGTACACGTCCTCAGTCAGGGACGAATGGTTGTGTAGTTGATACTCAACGTTCCTGAAGTGTTCGCACCAAAAAAAACAAAAAAGGGACTGTGAGTAGCAGGATGCCGACTGCAAGTCGTGTCATGTATTCTTGGCTTTACAGGCTCCATATGATTAGGGTGGAGGTGGGGTTAGGGCATCTGCTGCCTCCCAGGAACAAACTGAGGCCCCTTTATACAATGGGCTAATACCATCCAGCATACAGTTCCCTAGGCCCAGTGATCGGTATGTACATTAGGGGTGCTATCATACTAAGGTGGAATATTCCAACATTTTATTTGCTGTAGTATATGATAAATGATTATTAATAGAAAAAATAAATTATAATTCACAATGGCTTCAGCAGCAGTTGTTGTTAATATAACACAGATGTCACTTTTTGTGACATCATTTACTCCACAAATTTACAGATATTTGACAAGAAATGCTATGTGGTTTCAAGGGTGTTATAGGTGCTTTTTGGTGCATTGTTATGTGGTTGGCTTGCTAGGATATTCTGGGTTGTTACTATGATGTCTTACATTCCATGTCATTATCAACATACGTTGCATAGTTTGTTGCCATTTTTTCAAGTATGCAATAGAATGTGGATAAACTTCATATGTTTTCTTCATGTGTTGATAATGTATCATAAGTATATTTATATATTTATATTTGATATTTATGCATTTGGCTGATGCTTTTATCCAAAGCGACTTACAGTGCACTTGTTACAGGGACAATCCCCCCTGGAGCAACCTGGAGTTAAGTGCCTTGCTCAAGGACACAATGGTGGTGGCCATGGAGATCGAACCAGTGACCTTCTGATTAACAGTTATGTGCTTTAGCCCACTACGCCACCACCACTCATAAGTTGTCAAATGCTATGCACTCAGGTTCAAAGCCCTGGCTAGCACCTCTATTCACATTCAGCTCATCAAATGAATGGTAATGAGCTAGTTTTGCCCACTCTGATTGTCAGTGTGTGGGCTTTACTCCCCCAGAAAGACTGACAGATAAAAAGCAGGTTTGTTTTCCCAGGAGCCCTTTTGTAGGTAATAGAGTTAAGAGTCAGAAGGCGGCCCCGTATTTCCCTTAGAAACCAATAGAAAACAGCATCTGAAGGCTGTTCTCTCCTTATCTGACATTACAAATGATTGCAAAGTGTTCTTCATTTGACTAATATTGTAAGTGATGGGGTGATTGGTGAGGTCTTTGAGGTATGCTACTGAATGTTAGCCATTGTCATTTCTTATCAAGGAGTACTTGAGTACACGAAAGTGACAGCAATTATCGATCACAAAAACTTATTGTGACTTATAGTTATTGTGTGACTTGGTTTCGTTGAACATTTCATTTTTCATTTTGTAATTGTTACTGGCATACTGGGTGGTACAGTAATGTCTGTTTGATTCAGGACAGCAATGTACACTGTTATTTTGGTGCAAAAACAGGGCTCAACACTTTGGAGAGGATTCGAGGCTGCACACATAGAACACTTTCTTGCTTTCAATAAGAGTTAGATTTCAGTTGGAGGTCAACCAATGGAATGAAACAGAATGCAAATTAAAAAATAAAAGTTTCATTCATTTTAACTTAACAAACGCTTCTAAAATACTCGCTGCAAAAATGGCAAGACATGATGGAGTGGTTCATCTGATGCATATGTACACCACTTGTCGAAAGTTGGGACACACTAAATTTGTTTCTCATGATGCTAAAATCCTTTTGATCTAAGTGCTATGCTTAAATGTTTGGAATTATTTTAGTATCAACTTGGTACCAATGTACTGGTACTTTCTACTTCCATTTACTACCATGTCTTTTCTATTATTCTAAAACATCGCAGCTAGCACTCATTCTATCATCCACTGTCCCACACTTAGTACTGTGTTGGTTTTTCAAAATCACCAAAATACACATCCATTCTTGTTAGATGTGGACAATTCTTTAAATTTATATTTTGAATTCTATAGGAACTCATTTGAAGTCTTCCTAAACATTTTTGCTTAGTTCCAGTTGTCTTTCAAAGGCAATTTTACAACATCCTTCCATCAGTTTAGCGTTATCCTCCTGTTTTACAACAAGTTAGGAAAGTCAAAGAAACTACCTAATGGAAAAGCATGGAAAACCAAGTCCAATTTCATTAACGTTGCCCATCATCCTTGGAGAAGGTCTGTAACATCCACTTTAAGCCAAGCTGTCTCCTGTCGGAACATTTCATCTTTGATAATAATCCCAACAAATTGAATTTCCTTGGGCTCTGCTTATGCATTCCTGGAGTCGTCCTGCAGTGGTATGGTCCACCGGAGAGGCAGCATGCTAATGAGCCTCGCACTGCTAATCCGGCTTCATGCACAGACAAATGGAAAGTGAAGGCTCCATTGAGCACACCTGGCAAAATGGGAGAGGTGGAGTAGACGGGAGACGCCCGTGCACTACCTGTCTTACAGGCATCTGCCTCAGCTGCACAGGGACCTGGAGCAGATTGAAAGGGTCTTTTTCTAGATCTAGCATGGTTAAAGAGGGTGCACCTGCCTGTTTTTAGATGAATAGCAAGAGTAGGACTGGGCGATATAGCTAAATCCATTATTTTTCAGGCTTTTGATAATAATCAGTATATCAATAATTTTTATGTATTCACTCTAAAATGGCTAAAATTATGGATTTTTCTGCAAATAGAGTAAACATAATTTCAATCTAACAGTCATTGTTGACAACTAGTTTCAAATTGTGTAACACTTGTAAAATATATGTAAAGAATCTAGTTAAAAGAAACAACAACAGTATGAAACAAGCAAAACCAATCATATTGAGTTTTAAATGGATTTATTCCTTTAGACAGATTGCACTGATTCATGGAATTGAATCAAACTTGCCAACTCTTGTGCCATTTTTGCTACTGAAGTTTAAATCAGAAATTTTAACTCCAGTATATTAAAGCATCTGTCTTAATGCTCATACTCGCAAGTCAAGAGGCAGGAAAGGATTTTGAAATCATTTTAATGGCATAATCTTAATGTAGTTATTATACACAATATTCATAATTTTGCTTGATTTTATATTGCCAGCAAAATCTTGAAAATATATTGTGAATAATCAAAGTAGCACTCAACTATAAGACAGAGTCATGAGAGTTTACATAAAAACCGGGAGATTTTCTGCTAATATCAAAATTAGATATTATTCTCATGAATGACATTTTTTGAATGCTACAGAAGGCTGTTTGTAGATGACATATGATTATGACATTGATAAGCATGAGAGGATGTTTTCATTTGCTCTGTGGGAGGTGAAAAGCTGTTTTGGTGCTGTTGGACATGTTTCTTTTCCTTCCTTTCATATTTTTTGTCTGCTTGATTTGATCATATCTTAATTACAATTTGCAGAAGACTTGTTGGTATTCACAGAGACAGCCAGTCTCACTACAGCATATCAAACAGAATGCGTCTCAAGAGCAATGTACGTACAGTAATTGTGTATTCTTCTCCCTGCATATCATTGGGAAAACTAAGGCACTTATGCTAAAACAATCAAGGGGCTTTATTGTCCTTTTCAACAAGATGGACAGTGCTAGTTGCAAGCACGGGCTGATAGCATTGAATCAGTATTAATGTATTAGATCTAATAATCATGCAGTGAAGTTTACACCATTTTAGTCTATTTTTAATTAGTACCATTTTCAATGTCTGTATGTATTCTTATTCTTAAACTTTATACCGCTATTAGATACCTGAAGAGCATCAAGCACTCTTTTATTTCATTTGTATCTTTGTTCTATTGCTTGAAATTAGTTTCTTTGATCTTTATTTTATTACTACCTGTTGACTTGTCTTGATTATTACTTAAACTTGAAGCAAAGTTTACTTAATTGTGAAATACTTGAATGCATGCCTTTGTTTATAATTATAAACATACTTTATTAATATTTTATTTTTTTTCAATTGTAGATGTATCACTATTTTTATTGAGAATCGTCACATTTCACAGAGATTGATATCGCTTCCTGAAGTTTTGGTATTGTGACAACCGTCACATCAATGATGATTTATTTGCTGCTTAGGGTCCATAATTGGGTTGGTCGGACTGGGGAGGAAGCCTTGAATTGTGTATGGGAAAATTTCTATCTAAGGTGAACATATCTATGCCCTACACACTTCATCCCTGTGCCACACACAAGTGGAGAACTACAGTGCTAGCATCTGTCTACATTATAATTGTTTTGTTTTTTAAAACAGCAGGGTAAATCTTGTTTTCCATATGTCCCTCTTAAAAGTCTGAGGTAGACTGATCTAAAATAAAAAATGCTTTTTCCCCTCATCAAATAAGATTTCTTAGCGTCAAATAAAAATAAGACTCATAATAGCTGCTAGCTAGTGAGGTGAAATATGGCAGATGAAATATGGATTGATCCTAATGGCAGGAAATTTCAAACAAGGTGCTTCGTGCCCCTGGTGAGGGCGATTCAATTTGGATGCACAGTTTCCTCACCAGTCTTATTGCTTTTTCATATATACAATCAAGAATGAAGACGCTAACATTTTAAAGGTTTATTTTGGTGCTATAGGAGTAAAATAAGAGGTGTAAAGCGTGGCACCTCCTTTAAAGAAAAAGAAAAAAACACAAACAAAATGTTTTTTACTTGGAGCAGTTTTCAATCAGTTCTACATTAGGAATGAAGGAATGTTATAAATTAGATGTATATAATTATTATTATTTTTTTCTCCAATTTTTTAATTTCTTAAATTTCAAGCATTTTATTATTCGTGATTTTATTATGGCGTGTTTTTTTTTGCCAGGAGCTTTTCCAGATAAACAGTTCGCAACACAGCCCAGTGTTATCATTGAAGACTTTCAAGTCACTGTTTTCACTGGCCTTTGAGTCTGACAAATGAAATGTAGGGCACCGTTTTGGAATGTTTGTATTTTGTTATTTTTGTATGTGGTCATTTTTTAATATTATGTTTTAAATTGTAGTACTGTGAAGCACTTTGGTCAACTCTGTTGTTTTAAATGCTTTATAAATAAAGTTGAGTTGTGATTAAAGTGCAAATGCTGTGATTTAATTATATAAATATATCGTTTACATGTGCTGCGTGGTTCAGAGTAGATTAGTGCTCTGCTCTGTCATCTGATACAACGTGTTGTGAACGATTCTCAATGTCTGTGGAGTTTCCAGTGTATGAGCGGTCCGATTTATACATTCAATTAAAGTATGCAGCTCAATTGTGCTAAGATTGCAGCCTTCACCGGTTTAATAAATCACATTAGGACATGTCAGTGTAAAAGGAGTAACAGAGCAATCATTCAAATTAAGCATGTGAGCATTTTAAAGCAGTCGTGTCATAATGTGCGCTGTATCGGATTGAGTCAGTGTTCGGTACTACCAGTACTGCAGAAACACTTGTATCATTATATCTTTTTTGTTTTAGTACCGAATTTGTACCGAAGTACCGGTACTTTTGACAACACTATCCAAGACCAAATTATCTTTTCTATACTAAGCACACTAATTGTATAGCTCTATACTTTTTCTGCATGCCAAAATTTTACTCATTTTTGTCATTTATTCTTCAAAGTAATTTCAGGAGAAACATCTGATACAATTTAATACTTCCAAAAATCATAACTGAAAACTCCATGAAGTCTGTTGAGCAGTGAAAGAGCAGCCCCTGAGCATTACAAATTTTCCTCTGGGTTTAACTTATCACCTGTGAGAATCAGTGTTCTTCGTGTCAACATGGCAAACATTGAACTGTCTGCAGGGTTCAATGTTTTTTAATGCTCAGTGAAAATGCCAAACGGGGAAACTTGGCCCCTTAGCACACTATTTAGATTTAGGAGATTTAAACACCTTAAAGGTGAGCAGCTGTCTGCCTGCTGTCTTCATGCATGGCTTCCCTCTGAGGTGTAGAACCGAGAGAGAAAGAGACATACCAAAAGGAAGGAAGCGGAGGAAGGGAATGATGAATGTCAGAATGACTGAAGGTTTCATTTGTAGCACAGACTGTTTATCCGTGCATTTTCTTTAATTACTAAAATTATTGATTTTAAAAGTGCAATCCCTCAAGCATCAAAGAAAACACAAATTATTGAATTGTATATTCATGTTTATGGAAAAAAAGGACACAGTTACTGTTCTTTATACCAACTTCTTTGTCAAAAATCTAAATTCTATCCAACAATCTGTTTGCCTCCTTTATTTAGACCTTCATTAATATTGAGCAACATAATATTGCCTTTTGCACATTCTATGAAATACCTGTATGCGAGTTTGTAGACTATACAGATTTTTGGATTCTATTCCGATTCACAAGCGATATTTGTGTATATTTCAGTAATAATATCCATTTTGCTAACATATGACAGCAGTTTTACTGTTCTTAATACTAATTTTGATACCACAAAAAAAAAATGTAATTATCATGTAATAATTCAAGACAAGTAATCGGTCAGAAATAAAGAACAAAGAAACACATTACAAGTAAAATAACAAATAAATACAATAGAACAAAGATACAGTACAAATAAGGAGTTTTTAACAGCAGAATCGTGTATTTAAGCAAACAAAGTCATTTCTGATCACTGAATCAAGTCAAGTCAATTTTATTTGTATAGCGCCTTTCACAACACATCGTTTCAAAGCAGCTTTACAGAAGATCAGGCATTAAAGACAATAAAATTGTAATGACTATAATGTCAATGAATCATCATTGTGTAATTAGATAAAATACGATTAATCGTGTTTAAAAATAAGTAATTAGATAATAATTGTATTAATAACCCCAGTGAGCAAGCTGAAAGCAACTGTGGCAAGGAACACAAAACTCTATAAGATGTTGATTAATGGAGAAAAATAACCTTGGTAGAAACCAGACTGACTGTGGGGGCCAGTTCCCCTCTGGCTAACATTATGAATATAATGTAAATATTACTTATGTATAGTTAAAGTCATGGTTTAAAATTATTAAATGAAGTGTTAAGGGTCAGTGTTTAAACATCGATTTTGTTAATGACCAATGTCTTTGAAGACCATCCTGGATTAACTGCAGATGTTCACATAGATGCAATTGTCCTTGTTAATTGGCTGATGTGGGCAATTGTTGGCAATTGTTAGTTTATACATTCCATTTCAAGATTGTAGTCCATCAATAGGCCGAGGTGATTCAGGCAGAGATCAGGGATGTGAAACGCAGTTCAACCTGGCCGGTAATTTTGGAAGCAGGAATGGTGCTGGTTCCAGCTTGTTCTGGTGACCTTCATTTTAAAATGAATACGGAATTTAACAGGTAGACAATGTAACGATGATAAAATGGGGCTAATATGATCAGATTTCTTGGTTCTCATTAGCACTCTGGCTGCTGCATTTGAACCAATTGAAGTTTATTTATTGATCTTGCTGGACATCCTCCCAGTAATGCATTACAATAATCTAGTCTTGAGGTCATGAACGCATCAATTTGCATTCATGCAAATCAGCAACAGAGAGCATGTGCCTTAATTTAGCAATATTTCTTAGGTGGAAGAATGCTGTTCTAGAAACATTGGTAATTTGATTTTCAAAGGACAGATTGGTATCAAATATAACACCTAATTTCTTCGCTGTTGAAGATGATGTAACAGTACATCCACCGAGAGTCAAATTATATTGTAGTGGCTTATTTTTAGAGTTTTTTGGTTCAATAATTAGTACCTCTGTTTTGTCAGAATTGAGTAGAAGAAAATTTCTGGCCATACAATCTTTTATTTCATTGATACACTCTGCTTATTTCGAGAATTGTGAAATCTCATCAGGTTTTGAAGAAATATAAAGTTGTCTATCGTCGGCATAGCAGTGGAAACATATTCCACGATTCCTGATAATATCTCCCAGGGGAAGCATATACATGGAGAAAAGCAGAGGCCCTAAAACTGATCCCTGTGGCACTCCATATTTTACTTTTGTTTGGTTTGACAATTCCTCATTTACATAGATAAAGTGGTAGTGGTCTGCTAAATATGACCTAAACTATGCTAATGCAACTCCACAAATGCCAACATAATTGTCTAGCCTATTCAAGAGAATGTTGTGATCTGTCGTGTCGAATGCAGAACTAAGATCTAAAAGCACTAGAAGAGAAATGCAGCCGCGATCAGATGATAAGAGCAAGTCATTTGTAACTCTGATAAGTGCAGTCTCTGTACTGTGATGAGGTCTAAATTCTAACTGAATTTCTTTGTAAATACTATTTCTCTGTAGAAATTAACATATTTGGGAGGATACTATCTTTTCTAGTATTTCTGACATAAACAGGAGATTTGAAATCAGTCTATAAATAGCCAGTTCTCCAGTATCAAGCTGTGGCTTCTTAATAAGCGGTTTGATAACTGCCATTTTAAAGTTTCTTGGGATATGTCCTAAGCATAGCGAAGAGTTAATAATATTAAGAAGAGGTTCTGAAATTACAGGAGATACCTCTTTTAAGAGCTTAGTTGGTATAAGATCTAACAAACATGTTGTGGCTTTTGATGTTTCGATAAGTTTTGTTAGCTCTTCATGACCTATGACAGTGAAGGATTGAAGTTGCACGTGAGGAAAATTATTAGACACTGTTTTCTGAGGTGCTATTACAGATGATTGCATAATTCCACATTTATTTCTGATTATTTCAATTTTATCTGTAAAGAAATTCATGAAGTCATTACTCTTGTGCTGTGACGTAATATCTGGTTCTGTTGAGGCTTTAATCCTAACCAATTTAGCCACAGTACTGAATAAACATCTAGGATTGTTGTGGTTATTTTCTATGAGTTTGCTAAAATATGCTGACCTGGCAGCTTTTAGTGCCTGTCTGTAGCTACAGACACTATCCTTCCATGCACCACGAAATACTTCTAATTTTGTATTTTTCCACATGCGCTCCATTTTCCGAGCTGCTCTCTTGAGAGCATGAGTGTGATCATTGAACCATGGTGCATGGCTTATTTTTTTAATTTTCTTTAATTGAAGTGGGGAGACAATATCAAGAGTGCTAGAGAAGACTGCATTTATATTTTTTGTTATTTCATCAAGTTCTTCTGGGCTTTGGGGTTTATTGTGTGTATGAGATAGATCTGGAAGATTATTAGTGAAGCTAATATTATATGATTATACTGAATGATTATAATACATGAAAACTTTTTAAAGCTACTAAAGTTATCCAGCATTGATTGGTTTTCTCGTTTTCTTGTTATTGTTGTTTGATAAATATTAATGACATACTAGACAGTGGCATGTCTGTTACACTCTATTCACAACTTAAGTTTGATATTTTGATACAGTTCTGCTTTTTCCCCCGCAGTTTTAAGTTCACTTTAGACATAAATAACTCCAATTACATAATGCAATTTTTAAGTGTTTTTTAATGTTTAGACAAGTATCCACGTTTCCTCGGCTCCACGAGTGCTCAGAGCACACGGGCTCATAAAGCATGTGCACATACACCTTCTGTCAGTTAATCAAACAGCATGCAAGTACCGAAATTAGGAAATAAAAAGTAATCTTTAAATGTGCACTTAGTAATTTTTTTCCACTTTAAAAAAAGTTTACCCCTTGAAAACATGAATTGTAATTTTGCAATATGTGTAGGAAATCCTAAAATCTTACTTTAAAATGAAGTCATAACTGTAACTTCTAAAAGCTGTTTTTTTCTACATGGAGAGAAGGATGTTGGAGGATGTTAGAATCACTAGACCAGATAAATACTACTAACTTAATCTCAGTAACCATCCTGTTATTTGACAATTTCACTCATTGATTAAAGTAATAATGGCTGACTGTGTAGTCAAAATTTCTACAACTTAAAACTATTGATTTTAAATGATGCTGAATCCAAGTCGCTAGGTGTCAATGTAAGTCCAATATGACACAAAGACAAAAGTGACTGAGTGCACCTTTAAGATTCTCATTATTTGTGTAGTTTCTCTATCTCTTCTCTTTTAATTTTGGCCTGGTAAGCAGATCATTCAGTGGTTGTCTTGCAATCAACTGGTATGCCAATTCAGAAGCTCGGTTTCACTGTGTGAAGAAAAAATATACACTACTGGTCAAAAGTTTTGAAACACTTGACTGAACTGTTTCTCATGATCTTAAAAATCTTTTGATCTCAAGGCATGTGCTTAAATGTTTGAAATCAGTTTAGTAGACAAAAATATAATTGTGCCACCATATTAATTTCATTAAAACATTTTTTATGAAATTGATAACTTGAACCAAATAATAAAGAAAAGCAGCCAATAAGTGCCCAACATTGATGAGAACTCCTTCAATACTGTTAAAAAGCATCCCAGGGTGATTCCTAAAGAAGTTGGTTGAGAAAATGTCAAGAGTACATGTCTGCAAATTCTAGGCAAAGGGTGACTACTTTGAAGATGCTAAAATATAGCACATTTTTTATTTATTTTTTTGATTTTTTTTTAGTCACAACATAATTCCCATAGTTCTATTTATGTTATTCCATAGTTTTGATGACTTTACTATTATTCAAAAATGTGAAGAAAAAAAAGAAGAAAGAAATAATGAGTAAGTGTTTCAAAATGTTTGACTGGTAGTGTATGTCTATAATTGTTTTATTTATAATTGTGTTATGATAAATTGTTTGCAAATCTGGGCCTCGTTTCCCAATAACAATTGATCTTAGCGTTTAAGAGCATTTTCTACAAGCGATTTTACGAACGTTCGTTATTTTTTATGTGCGTTTCCCAAAACTGCACTTAACATTAATTTTTTGTGCGTAACTTTAAAAACGTTTGTAGTTTATCTCACTGGAATTATACAAAAAATATTTTCTTAAATGTACAGCTTAATTCACAATTTGTTTTGCAGTCATTTTGTGCAGAACGATATATTTATTTTACACAATCACTACTTCATTCATCAGATGTGCATTTTAATATTTAGTTTACAAAATGTGCTCTGTGGGTCGAGATTAAAGCTTCCAGGATCAATGAAGACAGCGGAGACCCTGTGTATGGTCCTGCCAATGACAACAAGCATTAATTGAATATAACGAGGTTCAACGCCTAAAGCTGAGCTTTAGGGACATTCACCAATCAAAGGGCTTTTACTCCCAAAAGTGGTAATGGTAACAGAAATGCTTACAACAATGTGGTACTACAGGTGAGAGCACCCTTAGGTGTCAGAGAGGAAGAGAAAATGAGGAGCAAATATACTGTACGGACAATTTTCATGCACTTTAACACTAAGTTTGTGTCCTTACGGTGTTCTTAGCGCTGTACGATTACTCCAGAGCACTCATTATCTACAACATTTTCAAGTACTGCTTAAGTTACGCTAACTTTGGGGAAAGGGCCTCAAAACTTGAATCGTAAGATGGATTCTACAATCTGCTTACGATGCTTTTGGGAAAGAGGCCCTGGACTGCAGTGACCTGTGAGATAGAGGCTCAAGATGAAGCTCCAAGATCAAACATGATTGGCAGCAAACTCACTTTCTCTACACTGCCATACATTTTCAAAAACAAGGAAATCTGATTCCATGTACGATGCATGATCTGTGTCCTCCATTCTTGATGCGACTATGCCAAACCCATAAATAAAAATAAAAAATAAAACGAGGACAATCTTTCCTCTCTCTCAGATATTTCTCCAATGATGTGACCTCAAGGACACTGTGTCTGTCTCAGCCGTTGCCTGGAGTCTCATTGGCCCTTGGACTATTGTGTTCCTCTTTGACTCTATTCATCTTATTTTATAAGGCCTCGTTAATGTGCTTTGCTACAGCTCTGCTGAATCAGTGTTCATTCCCCACCATGTGCTATACAGCAGGCCTGTGACATTTAACAGAAACACCGCAATTCAGAAGCCAGTACATGATGTAAATGTGTTTAGATGTAGATGTATAAGTCCAAAAATTATCAATGAAAAATCTGTAATTGGCTTATTACAGATTCATTACAAATTAATTTGCATCAATCCAGTATAGAGCAATCAAATACAATTGAAATCATTATTTGGCCATGTGTGATTATTAAACCACAAAAGGCTGCTTTTTTATTAAATTAATATTTTATTTTCAAAGTGAATGGGCAGCATTCGGGTTTGTCTTTCACATATAACCTACTCCAGGCATGTGTGAGGCACATAAACTCATTGCTTTAAAGAAGAGTTCACCCCACAATTAAAATTTTGTCATTTACTCACCCTCATATTGTTCCAGTTGTTGACATTCTTTTTTTTCCCCCCATGGAACACATTTTTTTTTTTTTTCATAAAAATGAATGGTGGCAGGCTAACATTTTGCCAGTGAACTCCCTTAAAGAGTATCCTCTAAGCTTTGAGAAGGGCAAGGTATTTCTCAGCTCATACCGTCTCAGTCATATATTTCTCGCTTACATATTTCAGATGGTTTATATGCTGTATAATAGAGCCATTGCACTGCCAAATTGATTTGTCTGGGCTTTAGGGGAAACACAGCAATGGCAGTGACAGAAGTAAGATTCACTGCACCCTAGTGTCCTGCCTTTAAGTTGTCCTTTTTAAAATCAAAGCTCAGAGTCTTTCTTGTGTGAAGTGTGGCAAAATCTACAGATGGGGGATTTAAAGGTTTCACGCTGGCTGTATTTGGTTCTCCTGTTCTGAGGCTCTTTGAAATATTTGCCCACCTTTGTAGAAATGTGCTGTGATAACCTTTGTATGATTGTGTCCGTTTGATGAGGAATGAGCATAAATTGGTGTCTCTGTTGGATATGAAGGTTTTGAATTTTCTTGCCTCATCTCTGGGTTCCCAAAGTCATGGAAACCTGGAAATATCAGGCATTTGTAAAATTATCTTTTAAAGGCCTGAAAAAGTCATGGCAATTTCCATAAATAATATAAATTTTTCTAGTTTTGCTCAGCTTGAAAATATTAAATCGACTAGATATTGCTCTTGTGTAGAGTAAAACTTGCTTGTAGCCCATAGTAATGTCTGATTTGTTGCACTAAAATAATAATTTTCTTAATTTTCAGAATCATTCTTTAGCTAAATAATTTAGACCAATTTGTGAACTGGTATTGTAATGTGCTTGTCCTTAGAACAAGTAAAATGGTAATTTTAAAAACAAAAAGCCTCCTTTGCCATTAATTACAGCTAGTAGGGATGACATTAAGATCACAGTGCAGAAAGACCATTTAACCTAGCGAATAGAGACCAACTGAGCCACAACCTCTGTAACATGTAACTAAGCAATGTAGCTAAATAGCTGCCACAGTTTCAATATGATTAATAACATTAGCTTGTATGAATGTCTTATTCCTGTCTCAATCAGTTTGCCACTTATTTTCCAAGTTGTATACACAGTCAAGCCTTGTCAATCAGCTTGTCTACACAACTCAAATTAACAGGATAGTAACTTATTTGTCAGCCAAGTTGGGATGCATCCAAAACATAGCAAACATCACTCCGTCTTCCTCCTCATACCGCACAGTCAAATTAATTTCCTCAACTTTTTAGATTCATAATCTGTTGTGTTTGTTTCAGTGGTTTTGCCGTTTTACCAGGCGCTTGGCCTGGGTGCGGAGACTTGAGAAACACTGCTGACTATTACTAGATGCTAATTTGAAAATTAAAACTATGCAGTAATGTCGAATTGAATTCTGTTTGGTCAAGCAAGGCATTGTTTTTTCTAAGTGACTGCTAGTTCTAACTTGGACAGCATTTCCCAAAAGCATCATAAGCCTAGATTATTGAAACAATTGGCGCCAATGGTTTCTACGATAAACGCAACTTTTCAAACAAATTTGCTTTTGGGAAATGCTGCCTGGCACGTTCGAAAAACACTTCTGGCTTCCATTACATGTGGCAGCCTACGCACTCTAGATTATTTTCTACAGCAGAATAAGAATATGAGCTTTATGGCACAAGCCAAGACTAAAAAATAAATACTTGATTTGTACAATCTCACAAACATTATGATTGTTTGTTGTATGATCAGCCCTGACTGATTTAACCAGTACATTCAAATGAACAGATTCTAAAGATTCAGACACTGTAAAAACATTTTTTTTTTTTTAAATAACTTGTTTGCCAGTAAAAATATCTAAGTATCATTAAAAAAAGATACAGGTAATTAAGGAGTTAAATAACAAAAGTTAGTCTTGTGTTCAGAAAAATCTTGCAAACATTAGTTTAATGCATAAAATAGGGCTATTTGCCAATGGGGTAAGAAAAAAACACTTTTGTTCGCATAGATTAAGTTTCTTTTTCTTACCCCATTGACAAATATCTTTTTCTTGTTTTAAGCATAAGCCTTACTAGATTTTGTACTATTTCTGTGATAACAAGACTTTATTTCTTATGTAATTTTGCTTCTCGGGTGAATGTATCTTGTGGATATTTAGATATTTTTACTGGAATGAAAGACAAAATGTATAGTTATAATTGTTTTTGTTTTTTTGCAGTGTGACTGAATCATTCTTTTTCTTTTAAATCGATTGGTTGAATCAGTTCACAAATCCTTCTAACTGGTCTTAATTGAGTCGCTTTAAATCAAAATCGTTTTTAAAAGTCCTTATCACAGATGTCTGGAAAGGTCATGGAAAAGTCATGGAAATTCATCGGTCAAAGTGTGGGAACCTTGCTCAGCCACATTGCGAAGGCTGCAGGCCCACATCTCTCGCAGTGCACTCTTAGTCTATGTAAATTTATGAACCAGTGAAGTAATAATCTTGCATATTGACTTCATCTTTGAGGGTCCATGACTTTGTGTGTGTGTCAGGTCAGGATAGCATTACAGGGAACTACCACCATTTATAAATGTACCCTTTCATGTCTGTCTGCAGGTGATGTGGCCCCATACTTCAAAACAGAGCCGGGACCTCCAGAGATCCACCTAGAAGGGAACCGTCTGGTCATGACCTGCCTAGCAGAGGGGAGCTGGCCTCTGGAGTTCAAATGGATGCTCAACAACACTGATATCACAGCCTTCTCTCCTGAGTACAAGTGAGTGCCAGCTTTCATCTTAAGCTTTCTGGAGATGAAGAACTCATATCTGTCTCCAGGTTGCAAAGAAAGGAAAAGCAGAGGCTCACAGATATTATTAGAGACACATTCTAACTCCCCTCCAGCATTTCACGTTTTGTACGTACAATGAGTGACTTTATTTACTGGCTCATTGTGGCAACCAGGGTCAGACCTCAACAGGCGCTTAGCCACTGAAAGTGGAAAAACAACTCTGGGGGAGAATGTTGCTACTTTAATGAAAATTTTTATTTACTTTGTGACACTGGTGGCAACTGTTTGGCGAAAAAAAAAAACACAACTAATTACCCTTTGAAACAATATTTTATCCTAAATGTAGTTTATTAAAGATCCATTTCAGGAAACTTTCTCATAATAAACTTTAACAGCTTTTATTTGGGGGGTGGGGGGGATTCTTGGTGGTTCTTATGGAAGCAAAACTCACCACCACAATTTTAGTTTGTTGTGGGTGGTTGCCAGAGCATTGCTATGTGGTTGCTAGGATGTACTGGGTGGTTACAAGGGCATTTCTAGATGGTTGCTATGGTGTTATTTGTGTTTAATATAAGTAATAGTTATAGATAAATAATTATAGAGATTATAAATATATAAAAGACTATGTTAAAACAATACAGTGCTTGCAAGGTATTTACTGTACATTCCACGAACATGCCTAAAACCAAAGCTTACTTAAAGCTTTAAGACTATTTTTTGTTGCCTTGCAAGCACTGGAATTTCCTTCAGAAAATGGAAATCTAGTTGTATTTTGCACTGTTAAATGTTTTAAATGTTTCCAACAAGCTTTATCTTATTTAAATTTAGAAATTAAATTACTTGAAAGTCCCTCTCATTCAAATAATTTTTCATTTATGTTTTATTTATTGAGGAGAATTTCCTCTAGTTTGTTTAGTAATACATTTAATCAATGGTATAATTTCCTTGTTGAGCTCTCTCCATGCTTAATGTTTAATTTCTCTTTAATGATAACCTCTTAAACTGAACTTTTTGAATCAGCATACAGCCTCTGTAGCACTCTAGCATTTTCTCATACATGAGGAGTGTTAAAGCTGCTGAGCAATTTGCCCCACGGGTTCCTGCTGTCTTAATACAAGAGTCTCTCTTTACGAACAAGTTATGCATTCATTCTTTTACCTGAAGTGCCCTGGTGACACCTGATTTACAATTTTTACATTAGATATTTGGATTCACCCTCCATTTCCGAGTCATATACATGGTAAGGTATGTGCTTCTTATCTTTGCTCTTCCCTGTGTTTCATGGAAAAAACGTATTTCGTCCATCTTAAGAACTGGTTTACTCTAATTGGTATTGCTTTTCCTATTATCTTTCATCATTTAAGCAGCACGCACTGAGCGGGTGTGGTATTGCTATTGAGTTCCTCTGAAGGAGAAAGCCGCCTCCGAGATTCACAATCCCACTGGGTGGCATTTTCAGATTCAGCTAAATAGTGCACAACAGCGCATTAGTCATGTATTCAGCACTTTTGGAAATACCAATAGATTTTAATGCCCCTACATTCGCCACCTCTACTTTTGGTCAAAGTGGCCTTTTGTCTGAAATCTAATATTCGTAATCGCAGAGCTGGGCGGTGTTCCTGTGTTCCGCCATTTTGATGTGGTGTGTTCACACTAATGTAAGGACTGGCGAAAAAGGGTAGTTGTAAATGCAAGGGTAAAACTTTTCAACCCCACCCTTCTAAACGGGAGCACATTTGTGTCTAAAACTATTTGTGTTCTAAACTATGAGAATTTGTTTGCATGCAGCAGTAGGAAACTGTGGTATTTGGCTATATAGAAAATTAAATAGAAACCATGGGATCTCAAACAGTGACTTGTTGACTTTAGAATTCGCTGAAAATTGTGAATCTCAGAGGTCCCTAGGAGTGTTCTTAAGATAGCGTGTCAAATTTGAGTCAAAATCCTGCTATTTGGCAAATAGCAGTATGGAACTGTTTTGTTTGTCTGCATAGAAAATGCAAAATAAAAATGGAACCTCATTCAGTTTAGACATTTAGAATGACGTCAACAGCATAATGAAATCTATTCTTATTTATTTTCTCCCACTCTTTCTATCTATCTCTGTTATAGATACACCATCTCCTTTCTGCAGCGCTCCAATATGGGTGTTTACCAGTGTGTGGTGAGAAACAGGATGGGTGCTCTGCTCCAGAGACGAGCCGAGATTCAAGTGGCATGTGAGTTTCAGTAGAGGTGGTGGAGAGGAACTGAGATTGAGCCATATATGTCACATAAACATGACACAGCACTTCTTGCATAAAGAAAACACATATATTCCAAGCCATTTCCTCAGTGGGTCCCTACTGTCCTTCAGACCCTGCTGTATTTTTTTTTTCTCTCTGCCACCTCATTGTGCTTTGTTTGCATTCCTATCTCATAAATGAGTTGTTTAAAGCCATGTGAAAACTGCAGTGCTGGAATTATTTTTCCAAAATCAAAGCACAATACGATAGACATTCCTTTGTTCTGCTTGGTGATTCAATCTTGGGCTGAAGTGTGCGATGAATAAATGTTGTTGATTGAACACCTCTGAAGTTTGTGCCCAAAGCCTAATGTGTTAAAAAGGCTTCTGTGATTCCAAATGTACCACCAGAAAGTCTTTAATGTTATAAATACTGATTTAACTCTGACTTTAGACAGTTTGCACATAATAATCTCTGAAAAGTATTTCAATTTATCCCCTTTAAATCCCCACCAATAAATCCATTCAAAAGAGAGTTTTTGGCCATTGCATCGTGCCTAGCAACCTTCTCCCACACACAAGTGTGACAGATAGTCAGAATTACATTTTTGTATCAAAAGAAAGTATTTGGCCATTGAGCCAAAAGGAGTCCTTAACTTTTATAATGTGTTCCGGTGAACTGACTAATTAACGTTATTTTTTTCTCAAAACTGTAGTTTCATCCAGTTGACTTTGTTCATACAGGGCATCTGAACACACAAAATGTGTTTAATGTTATTGTTTTTTTTTTCACTTTGTCACATCAGTGGTGTTCCCAGTCTAAAGTGACCAGCCATTGCAAATTAATGGATCAAACTACAAAATACAGAAATATGAAGTGTTCAGGAGCATCCCAATCTTTTAGACGAGCACATATGTGTTAGTGTGTTTGCACACAAAGTCCTTAGACATGTACACACACACACACACACAACATGTGTTGAGCACCCATTTGTGCATTGTCTTTTCATGTATACTTTTTGAGGAATATTTCAAGATCTACTTATCATATGTTGTGTTTGGGCTCGTTTTAATTGGGATAGTCTGCTGTAATTAATGTTATGTTATTATCTATGTTGTATGTATGTATGTATGTTTCAGGAAGTAATAAGGGAAAACGTCACAAAAAGACACTCCTGTTAATTATATTTATGTGTCTATGAGAATTTCATACACTAATACTCACTGCAGTTTGGCCTCTGAGTGAAACAAAAAATGTTTCCATTACATTTTATTAATTGAGGCCTTTTGAACGATATATAACACATGGCATCTCATCTTTTTAATGTTTTTATCAAATCTGAATATAATTGTTGTGATAACAAATTGCAAATTATGAGAACATAAGAGTTATAATTTGTCAGCAATTTAAAAAATTTTGATTAAAAATTGGTAGAACCATCTATATGCATTGATAATTCTAGATATTAAGCTTTAAAATGACACGTGTTTTGTTTAGATCAAGCAAGTGGTTATTCATTTATTACATAATTAGTATTATTTTTAATGTTTTCTGCAGGGAGTGCCCCCCAATAAACTCTTTATATTTTTTAAATATATATAAAAAAAATTCATAATTATGAAAAAAGACATTGACAATAAGATCTAATGCAATATTTTGAGATAATTTATGCAATATGCATATATGCTGTATGTCATTTATGACCAGGAACACAAAAAGTCTTAGCACAAATTAACACAACACAAGGGTTAATGATGAATTGTGTAATTAAAGGGCCACCATCCTAAATTGTAAAAATACTGATTATTTTCAAACTAATTTCCTGAACACTCCCCTTTTCTGCTTTTTCTTTGCTATAGTCCTGTATCAAAAAAAAAAAAAAAAAAAAAAAAAAAATATATATATATATATATATATATATATATATATATATATATACTTCAGCTTACCAATTAGTCAGTTTGAAAAAAATTTAGTCTTGCACATCCCTACTCTATACATATATATAATATATAAGTATAATAAGTGTATAATAAGACCAGCTCTCTCTTTTCAGATATGGGCAACTTTATTGACAATGACCAAAGAAAGACAGTGACACAGGGCAGGGCAGCCATCCTTAATTCCCCAGCGGTCAGCTGCTTCCCGCAGCCACAGGTGACATGGTTCAGGGATGGCTACAAGATCATTCCCAGCAACAGAGTGTAAGTAGAGCTTAATTGCTTGTCTAATCTTTAAACGCTGCCTGCAACGTTCGTTCATTAGGAAAGTTCTGGATGACCCAGTGCATGTCCCTTGGCTTTAGATCCCCACAGTGTGTTTTAAGAGATGTAATTGCCTGCAGTGTTCACTCGCAATCCCTCCGGGTATCCATTTACTGCCACCCACAAGCCCATGCTGGAAAATAGAGGGAAAAAGAGGATAATACAGCTAGTGATGCAGGGCTCATGGAGTGTGTCTTAACAAGCTCCCTCAGTAGTCAGCACACTGGCCAGGGAGTCACTGTCCCATTGTCAAAATGTTCCAATGCACAAATTTCCTGAATACATCGTATTACATATTGTCATCCGCTTACTATATTAATTTACCGGAAATGTAGTCAAGTCTTTTATCAAGTCGTTAGATGTCTTGTCCAAGTATAAATGTAAGACAAAGTTGTATTTACTGTCTTTAAAATAGAAACAGTGCAGGTTTTGCATTCTGACATGCATGTAACTTCATGTTTTACACAAGTTCACCTGTGTGGATAAACACCCTTTCTTGTGCCTGAATTCATCTTAACAATATACTGATTCACAACACAGAGAACTAGGAAGCAGAATGAGACACAGCCATGCACGGCTTTCTGTGTGTGTGAGAGTGTGCACAAGTGTTTTTCTCCCACTGCCTTGTCACAGAAGTGCAATTAATGCCTGTTCTTGGCCCTTCTTTAATCTTGCAATGGAAGTTCTTCGTTACCTTTTTCTAATTAGCAGCTCACCCAGGCAGAGATCGACCAGCCTCATCCGATCCACTGCTTTCAGTCAAGTGTTTTTCATCCCGGCGAGGCCCAAATAAAAGCCCTACCACAGAGACACATCTAATGAATCACCTTTCATTCCGCCAATACAGCAGTGGGCCGTTTGAGAATTGCATTTGAGGTGTAATTGAAATGTTAGCAGGCTAACTGAGGTAAATTAAGAAATATACTCGGGCTAGGAATTATTTACATTCGTTTCATTCCTCTCGTGTTTTAGGGCTTGGATTGATAAGTAAACGACATTCACTCAACATTTATCATTTTGTTCTAAAAAAAATTTAAATAACTCAGAAGTGTGCTGCAGAACTGTGCTCTGCAAATAATAATTTTCTTATTACTTATTATCTAGTATTTAAACATCCTTAAAACAAGATACATTTAATTGAGAATCAAAATAGAGTAAGATAATAAGAGTAAAAATAATTGTTTTCAGAGAATATATCTTTATTTAAAGGACTAGTTGACACAAAAATGACAATTCTGTTATTTTTACTAATTTCGTCTCAAACCTGTATGACTGTTTTTCTTAAGCGTATTAAAGGAAATATGTTAATGAATATCCCGGTCCATCTATTCAATGCAATGACAGTTGGTACTGACTTAAAAGCTATAAAAATGGCCCAAAATTCATAAAAATAGTCAATGCAATTAATGCGTCATATTCCAAGTCTGTTGGCATACGAAAGATTTTGGTGAGAAACATCACAAAAATTAGGTAATATTTTGGTTAGAATCTTGCCATCCTTTGCACGTTCATGAGTAATATAAATGATGCTTGTGTTGTCTAAACAACTTTAAAAAATATCTCCTTTTGTTTTACATGGAAGAAAGTAAGTCATATGGGTTTGAAACTATATGATGGTGAGAAAATTATGACTTTTCATTTTGAGTTTACGATTCCTTTAGAAATGTTTGAGTTGCTTAAAGAAATATTCCAGATTGAATATAAATTAAGCTCAATTGTCAACATTTGTGGCATAATGTTGATGAATTTTGTCTCATCCCTTCTTTTCTTTAAAAAAAGCAAAAATCTGGGTTACAGTGAGGCACTTACAATGTAAGTGAAAGGGGCCAATCTGTAAACGTTAAAATAATTTTTCAAAAGTAAAGCCACATGATGTAAACAAAATTGTGAACAAACTTTTCCTGTGTAAAGGTATATCCAATTTTAACTTCGTTAACTTCGTTAACATGACAGTGTAGAGCCGTAACCATGAAACCCTAAAATTACTTTACACTTCAAATAATGCACAAGTTTTAATATAAATTTTTTTTTTTATATATATATATATATATATATATATATATATATATATATATATACACTCACCTAAAGGATTATTAGGAACACCTGTTCAATTTCTCATTAATGCAATTATCTAATCAACCAATCACATGGCAGTTGCTTCATGCATTTAGGGGTGTGGTCCTGGTCAAGACAATCTCCTGAACTCCAAACTGAATGTCAGAATGGGAAAGAAAGGTGATTTAAGCAATTTTGAGCGTGGCATGGTTGTTGGTGCCAGACGGGCCGGTCTGAGTATTTTACAATTTTGATTGATTGATTGATTTATTAGACAGTAAAAATAAAAATAAATGCATAACAAGATGCCATTACAATGACAATACACATTTATCAGAACTGTCGAGGATAACACAAGAAAGTTACAAAACTTATTTCCACTGTGGTCCTCGTTGTAGTCTGATAAAGATGGCAAGCAAGCTACAGATGACTAGAGAGTACCTTGTACACTCAACCACACAAATACATACACATCAATAATAAATATTCCTTAAGACTACTTAAAAACTAAATCTAATTAGCATTTAGCAACCATTCACCACATGCTTGATTAAAACAGCGATCTGACTGGCTTAACTTAATCTCAACTGGGAATTTGTTCCATTCAATTGCTGCCATGCACAAAAAGGTGTTTTGCCCAGAACAACTCTTAAATCTACAAGGTACTATGTCTGTGGCACTGCCTCTAGTTGAGTAGCTATGAGAGTTCCTAATAAACTTAAAATAATCTTTAAAATACCTTGGCTCATTCCTATGCAAAATCTTTCTTGTTAATCTCAGTTTCAACTGTCTCACCCTATTCTGCTCAGTTACTGGGATTTTCACGCACAACCATTTCTAGGGTTTACAAAGAATGGTGTGAAAAGGGAAAAACATCCAGTATGCGGCAGTCCTGTGGGCGAAAATGCCTTGTTGATGCTAGAGGTCAGAGGAGAATGGGCTGACTGATTCAAGCTGATAGAAGAGCAACTTTGACTGAAATAACCACTCGTTACAACCGAGGTATGCAGCAAAGCATTTGTGAAGCCTCAACACGCACAACCTTGAGGCGGATGGGCTACAACAGCAGAAGACCCCACCGGGTACCACTCATCTCCACTACAAATAGGAAAAAGAGGCTACAATTTGCAAGAGCTCACCAAAATTGGACAGTTGAAGACTGGAAAAATGTTACCTGGTCTGATGAGTCTCGATTTCTGTTGAGACATTCAGATGGTAGAATCAGAATTTGGCGTAAACAGAATGAGAACATGGATCCATCATGCCTTGTTACCACTGTGCATGCAGGCTGGTGGTGGTGGTGTAATGGTTTGGGGGATGTTTTCTTGGCACACTTTAGGCCCCTTAGTGCCAATTGGGCATCGTTTAAATGCCACGGCCTACCTGAGCATTGTTTCTGACCATGTCCATCCCTTTATGGCCACCATGTACCCATCCTCTGACGGCTACTTCCAGCAGGATAATGCACCATGTCACAAAGCTCGAATCATTTCAAATTGGTTTCTTGAACATGACAATGAGTTCACTGTATTAAAATGGCCCCCACAGTCACCAGATCTCAACCCAATAGAGCATCTTTGGGATGTGGTGGAACGGGAGCTTTGTGCCCTGGATGTGCATCCCACAAATCTCCATCAACTGCAAGATGCTATCCTATCAATATGGGCCAACATTTCTAAAGAATGCTTTCAGCACCTTGTTGAATCAATGCCACGTAGAATTAAGGCAGTTCTGAAGGCGAAAGGGGGTCAAACACAGTATTAGTATGGTGTTCCTAATAATCCTTTAGGTGAGTGTATATATACATTTTTAAATCATAAGCTTCACATTTCTGCCTTTAAACTCTCCAAAAATTTAAAAAGTGAATCACTGTAACATCGAATTTTTCTTTTTTAAAGAAAATGAGTTTAATATTTTTTTGTCGTAATCAACATTATGCTTCAAATTGATTGTGCTTAACTTGTATTGAAATCAGAATATTCCTTTAAAGCTGGGTAAAAACATGTATTTGTTTGAGAGACATGTTGGAAAGGTATATATATACAGTATGGGTGCTTCAGCCACAGGCCTGGCCCACAGATGTAGTTAAGGTGCCTTGGCAAAAAGCCAGTTCAATAATTGAACCAGTGCTCTCCTGCCAATGCTTTCACAGAACATTACATCATAACGAAAAGCAGCCCACATACAGTACATAAAATCAATATGCCACTGCTGACAACGTTCACTACTGCATATATGCAGCCGTGAGATATGTATAGGAGTACTATCATGTGCCTGGTAATCTGTACCTATGAGAACCTGGCAGTCATTCCAGACAGCCCTCTTTCATTGACCAGTGCCGGCTGATATCTAAAGATCTAGACTCGAACCCAGAGGCTCAAATAGCCCAGAGGCCAGTAGAGTAATATCAAGCAATCATACATCAAGCCAGGCCCATTAGCACACTATTGGATATTATGTCACATCCTTAATTGTTCAGTGGAAATAACTGAAGCAATGCAATCAGCATAGCCATTGAAACTTGCACTATGCGTTACTGGGCCAAATCCCCAGGATGGACTTTTGGATATTGGGCTGTACTTCATAAGCACCTGGACTGGTAAGGTGATTACATGAACTGCCCTAGTAGGATCAAAGTTTATCCATGTGGTAGGACCTACGGCCCTGAGTCAATATACAAACATGTCGGCTTAATCTATTTGTGAGTCTCATAAGATGTTGTCTACAATAAATGTTGCTTTGCTAAACACTAATGTCCTGTGTGAAATGCTTGAGAATGGAGGAAATGGATGGTTCATTGATGAGAACCTCATCTAGAGCATTGTTTTGCTGTTGCAGCAAGTGAAAACTCTTATAATTGTCTCTTTACTAAAATCTAATCTACTTGACCATGGCAATGGCAGTTTTCAATAAAAAGTTTCAAACCCAAAGTTACATTGAGATTGATTGATAGATGACATGGACAGCTTGGTCCAACTTAACCTTTATCAAATTCTGCCCTTTTCTGCCTATGAATTCTGAGGTCCTTTTATTTATGCCATACAAAACAGCCAAACAGTCAGTTCAATCAGATTTGGCTGATTCAATCAGACTCATTCTATATAAATTCCTGTTTGCTTTACCCACGGCATTGGGCTGCTCCGACCAGTTCAGATGTTTAAAACAAAAAAGAAATAAATAAAAAGAAAAATGTAGTAATACATTATACTGTAACTGCACAACAGCTATAATATATATATATATATATATATATATATATATATATATATATATATATATATATAGAGTGGAGGGGGGCGGGGCCGGGCTGGAATGTTGCACGCCCAGTCCCCAATCGGCCTGATAAGGCGCGCGAGGGATAAAGGCGGCCGGTGACGACGGTTCGAGAGAGAGAGAGCAATCCCGGACATGTCCGTTGTGTGTTTGTTTATGCTTTTGTTTTAAGTTCTTCATTAAATTATTATTTATATTGACAAGCCGGTTCTCGCCTCCTCCTTGCCCATCCTAACCCGCGTTACACATATATATATATATATATGATATATATGATATATATCATATATATATATATATATATATATATATATATATATATATATGATAATAGGGTCCCCCTCAGTGTCAGAGTGTGAGTGGAGACAGAGGGACCCAAATGCAGAGGGAACAGTCAATGAGTTTATTAACAACAATGTTTGTAAACAAAGACAGGCACACCCGGTACCGGCTGCAGTGATGAGTCAAAAGCTATAGCCGCTCAGTGGCCTAAGGAATGAGTGTGTTAGTGTAATGAGTGCGTGCGTTGTGGAATCAGCAGCAATCCAAAGAGAGTCAATTGAAGCTGGTGTGGTGCGAAGCAAAGCCCAGGCGAGTTTCTCCCCTGACATACAGGCAGAGATGGAGGAATCCTCCTCTAAGGGAACTGGGTGACAATACAGGCGAAGGCAACAGTGAACAGGAAGATTACCACACCTCTAGAGACAGGCAACCAACAGACACACAAGCAATCTTCAACTAAACAAGAGAGCATGGTTAACATTTGACAGCAAACAATAAACTGTCAAAGAAAGAGGGAAAACACAAGGAATAAGTAGGGAGTGCAATCAATGAGAAGCAGGTGGATGGACAAGTTAATCATTGCCTTGATCAGTGCCTCCCCGGGAACAATCACGCTTGCTGGCTCCACCTGTGAGACACGAGGGAGAGAGAAAAACAAACAACAAATGCCAGAACCTTGAAACTCGGCTTATACAGGACAGTTGGCAACTTCCTACATTGGTAAGAAAAAGTATGTGTAGCCTTTGAAATTAGCTGGATTTCTGCATCATAAAATGTGAATCTCATCTTCATCAAAGTCACAAGTATTGACAAACACAATGTGCTTAAGCTAATAACACACACACAATTATAACCTTTCATGTCTTTATTGATAAAATCCTATTAAACATTCACAGTGCTGTTGATAAACCATTGGATTTCATAACTGGTCGATCCTACTTTGGTAGCAATAACAACCAAGTGTTTCCTGCGGATTAGACCTGCGCAACGTTCAGAAGGAATTTTGGACCATTCTTCTTTACAGAACTGTTTCAGCTCAGCCATAATCTTAGGATGTCTGGTGTGAATGGCTTTCTTGAGATCATTCCACAGCATCTCTATTGGGTTAATGTCTGGGCACTGACTGGGCCACTCCAAAAGGTGGATTTTGTTTTTTGAAGCCATTCTGTAGTGGATTTACTTCAAAGTTTAGGGTCATTGTCCTACTCCATGACCCAAATTCTGCTGAGCTTCAGCTGGTACACAGCCACCCTGACTTTGCCCTGTTAGGATATCATGATACAATTGGGAATTCATTTTTCCCTCGATAATGGCATGCAGTCCAGGCCCCGAAGCAGCAAAGCAGTCCCAAATCATGATGCTCCCTCCACCGTACTTCACTGTTTGGATTATGTTTTCATGTTGGAATGTGGTGCCCTCTTTATGCCACAAGTAGTGCTGCATATTCTTTCCAAACAATTCAACCTTAGTTTCATTAGTCCACAAAACATTTTCCCAGTAGTGTTGTGGAGTGTCTAGGTGGTCTTTGGTAAACTTCAGAGAAGTAGCAATGTTTTATGGAAAGCAACAGCTTCCTTCAATGTGTCCTCCCATGGACACCATCCCTGTTTAATGTTTTCCATATAGTAGACTAATGTACAGATCTTTTAACCAGTTCCAATGATTTATTCAAGTCTTCAGCTGTCACTCTTTATTTAGTTTTTTTTTACCTCATAGAGCATTCTGCAATGTGCTTAATTTTTAAAGTAATTTTGGCTGCACTGACAATTTAAGGAGAGTAGCCACAGCACTAAGCTGTCTGCATTTATAGACAATTTGTCTTAACTGTGGACAGATGAATATCTAAGCTCTTCAGAATAACTTTGTTACCCTTTCCAGTTTTATGCAAAGTAATGATTCTTGATCGTAGGTCTTCAGAGATCTCTTTTTGTGAGGCATGGTCCACCTCAGCAGATGCTTCTTGTGAATAGCAAACTCAAAATGTTTAGTGCTTTTTATAAGTCAAAGTAGCTCTAACCCTCACCTCCAATCTTGTTTCATTATTTGTATGCCGGGTTTGCCAACTGCTGACTCTAATTTGCTTTTGTTGATGTCATTAGCTTAGGGGTACACATACTTTTTCAACATACACTGTGAATGTTTGAATGATGTATTCAATATTTACAATAACAATACAATAATTTATGTGTTATTAGTTAACCCAGAATGATCACCATTGTAATCGTTGCTGTAATATAAAGGAGGGTAAACAGTACATAGGATTTTATAGTCTTAAAGTCAATGAGGTTAAGTCTTTCATTAACTGCAACACACAGTATGTAGTGTATCATCTATCATGCAGTTGCGGTTGCTTCTACATAAGGAGAACGAAGCGTTGTTTAAAGGATAGGGTCTCTGAACATAAGTATGCCATTAGAAAACATAATGTGGACTATCTTATAGTGAGGCATTTTCAGGCAGCTCACAATAGCAACACTGATAGTCTTATTGTGGAAGCTTTAGAAACAGCTGGAAAAAAAACATGAGGGGTGGATCATTTAATATAATTATTACAAAGATAATCATTTTATATTTGTTAGATGAAGGCAATGGATTTTCCAGGTTTAAATGAGAAATTTTATTTTTGCTGATACACGTAGGTCGTCAGCCCTCTTTTTTTCCACTGTTTGTAACTATTGTTATAGCCATTGACAATAAAGGCTTTTACTAGGTTTTTTATCTGGAAGTACGCCTTGATTTTCCTTTTTCTTTTTGTGTTTGTTCATTGTTGTAACTTGATCAAGTCAGATTTTTATACAAATTTATACAGGCATGTAATTCCAAGGGGTTCACATACTTTTAATTGCCACTGTTATAGCACTCATTTCCAATTAGTTCTATTTAGTTCTATTATTTGGTCATGGATCTGCATGGAAGGGTAGACTAAACAACGTGCATGAGTGATTTCAGTTAATCTAACAAGGGAAATAACTTTTTTCATATTTTATAAAACACTTCATAACTCAACATTCATGGCTTTTTGCATTTCATTCTAACAGATGCTTTCAAGGCTATCACTCTCAAGTCATTCTTTCAATTTCTATATTGGCCAGCTAGATAATGTAACCTTGCTAATTTATTTAAATCAGTATAAGAATTTGCATACATTTATTCTGCTACGGCTTACTAAATTTTCTTTTCAAGTGTTTGCTTCCTTTGCCCTGCAGATTTTTTCTTCTTGCTATCAGCATTATGAATGATTTCCTCAGCAAAGTATTCAATGTATTAATCAAGCTATGCTGTTTGACAAAATATGTAGTCAAAGATTCACTAAAGAAAAGACATAACTCAGAACATCGTCAAAATGTAATTATAGTTTTGAATCAGATTATATATTTTTTAATGTTATTTAAATTTACGTAATGTTTCGGGCTACGTGTCTGGGTTACCTAGACCAGATATTGAACCTACCAGCGCTTCCCCGGGAGGAAGCAGGCCCAGCCCCTTTGATGCTCTGTCCGGTACGTGCTTTGCGTATCTATTTGGGACCGCACGTAGAGCTATAGACGTTCTGAGCAGCTCTTTGTCTGCTTTGGAGGACAGCAGAAAGGGAACGCTGTCTCTAAACAGAGGCTTTCCCACTGGGTGGTTGACACCATAGCATTGGCCTATCACACCCTGGCCGTGCCTGCCCCTTTGCGGGTTCAAGCACACTCGACGAGAAGTGTTGCATCCTTGTGGGCACTGGCCAAAGGCACCTCCCTAGCAGACATATGCAGAGCAGCGGGTTGGGCAACACCCAATACCTTTACAAGATTTTACAATCTCAGGGTTTAGTTGGTTTCATCCTGTGTTTTCTCCAGTTCAAGGCCGGTAGAACTCGGTAACGCGGTAACAACTGACCAGGTGTACCGCTTGCAACTTGCGCCCTTTCCCTCCACTGAGGCAATGCCATGTGCTCTTGTCCCAGGAGATCCCACTAACTCGGCTCCATGGATGAATCCTCCCTAGCCCTCTGGTCCGCGAATTCAGCAGAGGAATTCGCCGACCAAACCCAATGCGGGTACTCAATTTACCCTGCTCTGGAATAGGTGCTCCACAGGTCAGGCCCCCATGTGGACTTATCCCCCTGTGTGACCGCGGTACGGTCCCCTTGCGAGCGGACCCGCGTCTCTCTTGGGCAGTCCTCACTGACCCCGGTCGCCGTGTTTGTAGCAACTTCTCCCTCCCAATGAGATAGGATCTACCACCGCGTCATTCTCCACATGTGACCTAAAAGCCCATGTGATGTATTTCACCACTCTTTACCTCCCCCTTTACCTTTGTCTTTCCCCTCTGAAAGAATAGGAACTGGAAAGAACACCTTCCCTGATGCGTGTGATAGTGTTAAGATGGCCCCAGGCACTTTAACTCTATACGAGAAACATAGGCTTGCTACCATGCTTGGCACGTCGCCTTGTTCCCCCCATATCGGGGTGTAAGGAACCGGAAGGTTTTGACGATTTTTTGGGGCATTGGGGAAGGGTACGTGCAGTCTAGCACAGCCTGTTGTTTTGGCACGCAAACTACCTGCCCGCACCTGTGTCAGCAGCGTACGTACACGGTTCAGCGCATGGCGTGATTAAAATTGGACCCCTAGTGTCGCTTCTTCGACACAACGTCAAAGTGAGCGACAGACGGGGAACGTCTAGGTTATTGTTTTAACCTCCGTTCACTGATAGAGGGAACGAGACAATGTGTCCTCTCGGCCACTTCACTGAACAGAGCCTCTGTTGCAGCCGAACCGGCTCCTCAGACAAATCCTGAATGAACAGACGCATTTGCCCCCCCTTTATACCCGTATGTATGGGGGCGGGACATGCAAATTCTGTCTTCCAATTTCTCATTGGCCTTTTCTCAAAGTTCAGAGATGCATAAGGCTGTCAAGAGTGTCGCTTCTTCGACACAACATCTTGTTTCCTCCATCAGGGAAAGGAGGTCACAACAGTAACCTAGACATGTACAAAGATGTTTTTAAAACAGTTGTGTTCATCTTGGTTTTAGATTAATATATGAGAACAACCCTTCTGTGCAGTACATCAACATGGAGAAAAAATTTTTTGATTCTGTATTATTATTTCTTGAACTTTCTCTGTTTTCTAGTTTCAGTTTTGCCTTGGCCTCAGAAATGTCCCTTTGGTCTGTTAATGTAGCATTAAATAAGCATCCTCGTGGACGGGCAGCAGCGCTCTGTGTGATTCCTTTAGCTGCCGTGTACTGGGGGATAAATGTGCTGCAATCCAAATGGTCCATAGATATTTATTCCTCCACTGCTTTGTGCTTATGTCTTTCTCTTATAATTCTCACTTAATTTTTTGTGGACTTCTCTTCTTTGTGAACCAGAGAGTTGTTAAAACAGAGAGGTCCAGAGTTGAATGCCAATGCAGGGGAGGACAGCAAAGCACAGGCCTTTGAAAGTCACTCTTGTTTTTCCTCCCTGGCTTCCCCTTTAGACCGCATGAATCTTTCATGATAGTGATAATTACCCCATTGGTAAGAAGTGCTCTCTGTTGCCATTGCAGGTGAAAGTAGCAGGTCGGAAAAAAGATATTGTGTCTACCTCTCATCGTTTTATCCTTGCATCCTCCTCTACCATGCTGAATTTTTCATCATTCATTATATAAGATCTTTGATGTTTCTATCCATTACGAGCTATTCAGGCTTCCATCGAGCACCGCACATGAAATTACTTCTACACTAGTGTCATCCTGTACCGACCAACAGCAAGAAACAAGACAATAAAGGAAGTTCTCAGCTACAAGGCTGCAGTGTGTTGTTGACAGTATTAGCAGTCATGTACCGTGTTTCCAGCCAACCAAATGTGAACTATGGAGTCTTTTTGTGAAGGGGCTTATGGGCCCCCCTTGCCTGGGAGACATGTACTAGGAAATTACTGCTCCATAGTGGAATAAATAGTGTAAATGTGACTTACAGAAATTGCAGGAATAATAGAGCCATTCACATGAAAAGCTCAAAATTACAGCAATATGACAAATACAGCAATTTGGCTAAAGAGATCCAATGCATTTCTAAAAATGCAACTTTCTTATCTCAATTATGTTGTAGTAGTATCTTCAGGTGTGTGTGTGTGTGTCTTCTATCTACATCCTCCTTAGCTGTGTGTGGTATGTATGTGTACAGTATGCTTGTTTACCCTTGTTTGTGTTGGAGTGAAAGACAGAAAAAGAATACTAATGAACTAGAAACATTTCTGAAAAAGCATTTGCAAACAGCTTTGATAGTAAAACCATTGCGTATTTGAATGCTTGTTTCTTTTCAGTGTGAATATACAGGTTTGCTTGTGTGTTGCATCATGTATGTGCGCATGTACAGTATGTCTGTTTGTGTGTTTACATGTGCAGTATGTGTGTGTTTACACAACTTTACAGACAGTGGATTATTTCTACCTCCCTGCTTGTGCTCGGATGGAGTGAGGATCTTTTATCACTTGCACATCTGTAACACTATAGCATTGTGTTTGTTTTTTTGTTGTGTACAATACTTAAAGAACATAAAAGAGCCGCTTGCTTAGCAACGTCTTTTTCAAGAAGCCGTTCCGTAAATGTTTCCACCTTGTTAGCAATATATCCCTCTGTCAGATGGGAATGGGTGCTGTTTTCCATATATGCCCAAAGCCGATCCCCTCTCCTCCCGCGGAAGCAGCAGTGGAGGGACACCTGAGGGAGGTGCGCGAGGATGGGGTAGAGCGTTGATATTTAAGGAGGATTTGTCGGCGGCCCACCCTTGCATGCCTCAGCCAGGGCTGGGAGCATGCTGACACAGTGCTCGCTGGTATTGATTATGAACGCATGACAACTGAAACGCTTCCCTTTCATGTTCAATTTAATATAATAATTTAATATATAATTATTAATATAACTAATAAAATTACTTAATTTGTAAAAGTAACATGTTACATTACTGCAGTATTCCATGCTGCATAAATCAAAAGCTGCATAAAATCAAAACCATCCTGGTTACTGTCGTAACCTCTGTTCCCTGATGGAGGGAACGATAAGTTGTGTCAATGTAGTGACACTAGGGGTCACTCTTGGGAGCCCCAAAAACCTCTGAATTTTGAGAAAAGGCCAATGGGAATTGCCGAGTGGAATTTGAATGCCACTCTCCCAGACATACGGGTATAAAAGGAGCTAGCTCGCAACCACTCATTCAGGTTTTGTGCTGAGGAGCCGAGACAAGGTCCCCATTTCAGCGGGTAGTTCAGTGTTGTGGCAGGAGGGACACAATGTCTCGTTCCCTCCATCAGGGAACAGAGGTTCCGAAAGTAACCAGGATGCTCCCTATCACATTCACTCAATGTTGTGTCAATGTAGTGACACTAGGGTTCTCTGTACGAAATGCCACAAGTAGCTGAACTGCGTTAAGTGAACTGGCGGTGCGAGACTGGCAAACTGTTGCGTGCATCGTAGCCAGCGCACCCAGCATCACGTAACCCCCGTAACCTACGAGCGTTGTATGGTCCCCGTACCTTGGGGACAGGCTGGTTATTGCTGCAGGGGGACACGCTAGGCTATGAGCAGATGGAGTGCGGGACCTTGGTCCTCGACGGTGTAGCAACCTGGGAGATGAGGGCGTCAAGGAATTGTACTATGTCAGCCTCACTCAGCTCGACCAGGTTGAGCCAAAGGTGGCACTCCTGGATCACCAAGGTGGATATCGCCTTCCCGAGAGTTCGCACCATGAAATTTATTGCCCGAAGGACAAGATTTGTCCCCGAATGCAGCTCCTGCATCAATCCCAGGTCAGAACTACACTCGTGCAGTTCTCTAAGCGCCTTGGCTTGGTACACCTGCTGGAGAGCCATGGTGAGCAGGGCGGAGGTGGCCTGTACAGTGGCACCTTAGGCCTTGGTAGCCATTGATCATGTGAGCCTACAGGCCCTGGACGGGAGTCTCGGGCGGTTCCGCCAGATGGTGGAGCTTTGCGGGCACAGGCGGGGCTGAGGGTTGCAATCCAGTCAGCCGCTCACAGTCGCCCGGGCAAGCATGGCTGTCATCTCCGTGTTGGCCTGCGACTGGGGGACCACACCCGAAGGTGGGAGTCGAATCCTCAGCATCAGACTAAACCAGCCCGCTCTCCGATGCTGCTATCGAGAGTTAATCCACTTCACGATCCCCAACTGAGTCCGTGAACTCGCACTGAGATGAGTTAGTGGCCTCATCCCAACTCGATGGGGGCAAACGAGCATGTTGGGGAATGGTAGGTCCATGAGGGGGATGCCTGGCGGAGTGGCTCCCGTTGGAGTCCCCAAATCACCCCAATGCTAACCAACGCAGCCTCAAACTCATAGGTAGGACCAGCGCGGGATGCACTGGGGTAGCTTTCCCTCTGAGGAAGTTTTTGCAGTGAGGAGATGACCCGTCCATGAACACCGTCTCCGTGTGGGCAGCGCCCAAGCTCGTGAGACAGTTATCATGGCCTTCGGAAGCAGAGAGGTAACAACCGCAACCATGAAATACGCATAAACGGAATGGCATCTTTAAAAAGATGCTCTATCACTGTCACTGTTTTCAGTAGGAAATATATTCTTTTATTAAAAAGAATATACTCTTTTAGCTGCTTAAGCACCCAGGGGCGTTCTCTGAACTCCACCGGTGCACGAGGGGGAGAAAACGCTATAATGCGCCATAAATCCAACAGCTTGTAGAGAGGTGAATGGATCGGCAGAGGAATTCAGCTCGCTGAACACAACTGCTTGGCACCAAAGAAAAAATCGGAATGAGTGGTTGCGAGCCAGTTGCTGTTATACATGTATGTCCGGGGAAGTGGCATGCAAATTCCACTCGCCAATTCCCATTAGCCTTTTCTCAAAGATCAGAGGTGTCTGAGGCTCCCAAGAGAGACCCCTAGTGTCACTACATTGACACAACATCAAGTGAGTGACAGATAGCGAACTATTGAGTTGCTTATCTAGGAAGGCATCATACATGTACTCCCAATGCAAAGGCATTGTTTGAAATGCAGACCATATATCCTTTGTGGAAAAGGATCCCAGATTTTTGGGAGGAAAAAACAAACATAGAAGATGGTGGACAAAGTGTCATGAAACAAAGGACAATTCAAATTGCACTCAATATTCGTGTGTGTTCTGTATTTGTTTTTTACAGGTTTCACATTGTTAGCTTAGGAACATGCTAACATCAAACTTTATTTGAATCATTTGTGAATTACTTATTAGACTACAATGAAAAGTACAATGTTTGAGCTAACCAACCAAAGTTTAAATGAAACTGGGGTTTTGACATGTTATTAAAATGCCAGTCAAAACCTTTTTGAAATTTTGGACTTTTGCCATTCAAGTGGAAAGGTGCCCTGCTTAAATGAGTTGGAAAAAAGCCTAGTAGACTGAAATTCTTAAAAAGACCACCAAACAATGGTAAGAGTAATTTTGTCTCCCAATATGTCTCCTAGGAATCTGCTTTCCAAAAAAATTTGATATCAAATGTGTGCGTAGTTGAATTGATTTTGACTTCAAATAAAGTTAGCTAGCTTCTTTCAAATGTTTGTCATCAATGCACTTCTCAACACAGGTTGTAAATTATGTGTTATAGATATGATATATAAACTTAAGGAGATCACACAATTGAGAAATATCAGTCATATATCTCACATGAGGGTTCGAGCCTCTGGCCTTAGCTCATATTCCTGCTGACTGGACACCAACTCAAATCAATGCAGTTTGGCTCGGAGCAGTTAAATGAAAAATGACATAAGCTTGGTTAATTCAATAGAGGCCGGTTTTTAGGCTGGGTTTTTAATACACCTGCTGGCTGGTCGGGTATTTTTATGAAGTTAATTATTGAGGGGCATCATTAGTCTTCATCCACTCCCTTTTTTTTGGTCTTTTTTATATAATAAAGTGATTTCAAGCATGTGTCTTTGTGACTAACAGCATTTCTTGTCATGTGTCACTGCGAGACGTCATACAGGTCACTCGCCTTTTGTGGGTAAAGGAGCAAAATTACTTGTGCATGAAATACCTGCATTTGGTCAAGGAGCTCGCAAACTGGATTGAGCTTCGTCCCATTTGGCGGGTGGCGGGTGCTATTTCACACCCTGGGCTCAGATAATAAATAACGAATGTTCGTAAAATCACTTGTAGAAAATGCTCTTAACCGCTAAGATCAATAGTTATTGGCAAACAAGGCCCAGAACTCTATGCATGTGCTTGTTTTGGAGAAGCGCTTTAATTGCGCTAGTGAACAGCAGAGCTCATTGCGCACATATCAGATTTCGTCTGTTCTTAAAAATAAATCACACGTTTCGTCATACATGGATCTTTGTGTCTAATTTCTTGTCATACTGTATATCACTCAGAGAAATCTACAGGTCGCCCTCCACAGTGGCTGGTACATCCAAAAAGTACCCACCACGGTGCATCAAAAATCTGCATTTGGCTTAATTTCAAACCTTGTTCACCAGGAGTAGGCTGTACGACAAATTCGGTAGAAATTCTATCAAAACTGTGTCACTGACTTCAAGTTTTGCAATCACACCCACACTTTCTGCAGGAAAATTATATCTAGAAAGTTTTAAATTATGTGTTGGTGAAAAGTGAGACACCCGGCGAGCCACTTGATTTTTAACAAAGAGCCACTTGTGGCTCATGAGCCATAGGTTCCCAACTCCTGAGCTATACAGTGTAGAGCATATACATGTCACTGTCAAAAGGTTAAAAACCTGAATTGAGGGAATAGCGTAACTTGGTATTGTTACTACGTAGCGTACCAACGTATTAAGAGAGGTTTTATTTTTTGGGGGATATTTCAGTGCCAGTCAACCTTAAATTATAAATCATCTCTGCTTTCACACCTCCGAGAACAAAATAATGCAGCTGTAGGAAGGGGAGGGGTTTGTCACAGCATAGAATGTCAAATTAGAACTCTTCAGGAGAGTGAGCACATATAGTGCTCATTCTGCAAACGCTAAAAAGAAACCCAACACACTAAAAAGATGCTGTTGCTGTCCTTTCAATAAACACGAGGGGGAAAAAAAGAGCGATGCAAGTAGCAGAGGAAAAGAGTAATCCAAATGTGAATGAATAGCCAGTCCTGTGAACTGTTGGCCTGACTGGAAGCTTGTTGTTAGACACCAATAAAGAGATTGCTCACAGGCGGAAGGGTTATGCGTATTATAGAGCGATTTGCATTACACTGCTTTACTGGCATCTCCGTTGAACCTGAAGTGTGATTAAATGTTTCTAAAGAATGATCATTGACTCCAATTACACATTAATCAGGACCATTATCGAGCTGAATCTTGGGATGATAGATAATTCCTTTTCACTGGCTACTCTTCAGAAGATTTCTGAACACAGACAAAAGAATGGGGAAAAAATGCCACCACTTTTTTAAGGTGCAGTATTGAGTGGTGAATTGACCAGAATCCACTACTGCAGAGGAAATTAATTATCATAATTGATTGGACGAATTATGAACATAATAGCCCTATGATCTTCTATAGGTACAAATTCCATGTTTTGATGTTAGATATTTGAGAAAAGCTATTATGTAACACAAACTGATGACTTTGAACTGACCTACCCCAAACGTTCATTATTTTAGAATGTCAACAGACAGACATAATATGCTGTATTCAGTATTCAATTCAGTTCACTGAATACCATATTTAAATATTAAGGGATAATTGACTCAAAAATGACAAATTCTGTCATAATTTACTCTTATGCTGTTCTATGGTTCTAAAGAAACAAATTCATCCACACTCCACATTATTTGCGGTATCTTGCGATTTTGTATACTTTTTGCAATTTTCCACAAAAACCTTAAATCTGAGGTAATCAGGTCACTTTTATCCATGTTTGACAGCGGCAAACAAATGTTGAGACATCTCCAACTGCACAGCCGCCATTCTATCAGGACCGTTATATCCATATTTGATGGGATAACCTGTAATTTTGTTGAAAAGACTATTGTCTTGTATTATATATGTGTGAGAGGGATCCTATTGAGTTTTGTCTAAACATTCATGGGACCACAGATGATGCACGTATATCACAGCTGTCATTTAATCTTCACATACTTTACATGAGCTGCTCTGAGTACAGTGTGCAGTGCATGTCAATGACGGGTTAACCCTCTGGGGTCGATGGACGCGCCAGCACGTCCTGCTGGATATTTTCGTCATTACAGCAGAAACAACTTAAAATACTCCGTCATTTTTGGGTATACAGACAAGTGTAAGACATCAGTAGAGACTATAAAGGGTCTACTTTTATTTGTGTACACTCACAATAACAACAAAATCTTGTGTTTTTGTAAAATACAGAAAATAAAAAGGGTGAGTTTTCAGCAGTCTCTGTGTTCATGAACATATTTCAGAAACACTTCACAAAAATGAACTGAAACTCCGTGAATACTTATCACACAAACATGAAACATATGTCTGAAGAAAGCTTAAAATGTCTACTTTTAAATACAATAATTCAAATTTAAAACAAATATTCTCCTGCAATGCAATCTGTTTGAAACAATGCGATGTTCAGTTTTTACCGGTTCATCTCATTATCTGTAATGTGATCCCACCCACCAGCAGAGCGCGCCATTCATACTCTAATGTGCTGAGACGATCAACGCAAATGTACACGCCCCCCACTGTGAGGTTGTAAACAAAATTCAATCATTTTTCTGTGCGTTTGCAACGACACACATGCAAGAAAGCTCCAGGAATGTAAGGAGGAGTTAACATTTTCCTCATTAGAAGAGCGGGACTCCGATGAACATTTGTATTTTGAAGAGAGATTTGATCCAGCCGAGGATGCAATTTCAGACGAGTAAGTCAATTAGTTTTAATTAGCTGACATGTTATTTTATATAAACTTGAACATATTTTACAAGTGGGATTGTTTCTAGACTTGCCAGCCAGGATTCAGAGTATTGAAATTTGAAATATGTCCTAATAAGCAAGTTTTAATTACATTTAAATGCTGTTTCGGCTAAAGCAGGTATTTCAATTGTATGCTATATAATATAAATATGATATGTAATATGATATAAAAATAATATGAATGTTTAGATTATATTTTAACTAGAGGTTATGCTGCCTCATTATCATCAACAAAGCTTGTGCTTGCAAATATGTGTTCAATGAGTAAAACGCACTTTAAATATGCCCATATTAGAAAATCAGCATATTATTAGGATTTCTGAATGATCATGTGACACTGAAGACTGCAGTAATGATGCTGAAAATTATGCTTTGATCACAAATTGCATTTTAAAATATATTTAGATAAAAAACTGTTATTTTAAATTGTAAAAACAGTTCAGAATATCAATATTGTTTCTGTATTTTGGATCAAATAAATCCAGTCTTGGTGAGCAGAAGAGACTTCTTTTAACGGTAATATAGGTCTAAAATTAAGTAAAGTCATTATGTAAAGAAAATATATAGTCAGATTACTTCTTTTAACTTAAAACTTGATTTGGATCATTAAGTCTCCTCACATTCATTCTCTTTCTGTCACATTCCTCATTGATAGGCCCAGGGGAGGGGTCATTGTCTCTCAGGTGTGAGTCACATCAATATTCATGATCATTCACGCCTCCTCGCATATTACCTTTCAACACTAAAATTGTCTTACAAAAGTTAAATTACTATATTGTTTTGTATGAATGAGTGATCAGGATGATTTTCACATAATTTTGTAGCAAAAACTCTAGGCTACAAGATCCAGTTCTCAAAAGTCTTGTGTTATATGGCCTTATTTCAGTGACTAATAAAATGTTTTTTTTTTTTTTTTCAAAAACCACGCATAAACGTTATTTTCTCAAAAATACAAACCTGTACACACATGTTGCCGACATATTTTTGTAGCCCTGTTTGTGCTGAATACAGTGTTATCAGACTTTAGCCATTAATATGTTTTTAAGCAACTGAAAAAAGCACAAATGTCAAGGAATGTCAAAACTTCTCCAGGTCCCAAAATACCCTCAGACCCCAGAGGGTTAATTTGAAGTGCTTACATAATGCACGGTTGCACTAGAATCTCAGACATAAAAACATCTTGTTTATGTCATATATTTGCTATAAATTAGTAAAATGTTATTAGAATAAGAAAATGCTCAATAATTGCAGTTATGTCAAAATATCATGGTTAGATCAAACAAACGCTATCAGGCAATGTAATAATCGCGAAAGGTCAAATATATCTATTAATATAGAATACCGCGTGGTATCTGTAAATATTTTAGTGAATATAAAGTTAGCAAAGGAAAAAATTGTAAATACACACCAAATTACCATACATTTAAAAATGTGAAACACATGATATGGCTAATATGAGTTCAATGGACGACCCTTATTTATTTATTCAAATGTTCTGCATCAGAAAATGCAAGTAAACTTTGGTATAGTTAAAATATAAAACCTACGATAAATCAGCAAACTAAAAACACAGATATATTAATATAGAGTCTAACTCCATGCCGAGACAAGAGATGCTCTGAACCAGGTAAGTTAGAGCGTGCTCAGTCAGTGCTAAGGTGCCTAGCTCGCTTCGAGCTTGGCACAGTGGTTCCTCTAAAACAATTCCAGAGGCTCCTGGGGCATATGGCATCCTCAGCCGCGGTCACACCGCTCGGGTTGATGCGTATGAGACCGCTACAGCACTGGCTACAGACTCAAGTCCCGAGATGGGCATGGTGCCACGGAACATACCGTGTGACAATCACCCCTTCCTGCCATCAGACTTTCAACCCTTGGACAGACCTCTGCTTTCTGCAGACCGGAGTCCCACTGCAGCAGGTGTCCAGACGTGTCAAGGCAAGCACGTCTTGATTCATTCAGACAGCACCGTGACGGTAGCGTACATAAATCGCAAGGGTGGCGTGCGCTCTCGTCATGTCACAACTCGCCCGCCATCTCCTCCTTTGGAGCCAGCTGCATCTCAAGTCGCTGCTCACCACTCACATTCCTGGCAACCGCAACACGACGGCGGACGGGCTGTTGTGACAGGTTTCGCCCAGCGGAGAGTGGAGGCTCCACCCCCAGGTGGTCCAGCTCATATGGGACCGATTTGGCAAGGCACAGAGAGATCTCTTTGCCTCCCAAGACAACTCCCACTGCCCGCACTTGTACTCCCCGACAGAAGCCTGTCTTAGGACAGACGCGCTGGCACACAGCTGGCCCCGGGGGCTCCGCAAGTACGCATTTCCCCCAGTGAGCCTTCTTCCATCAGTGCTGTGCAAGATCAGGGAGGACGAGGATCAGGTCATCTTGGTGGCCCCCTACTGGCCCACCCACACCTGGGTCTCAGATGTCACGCTCCTCGCGACAGCCCCTCCCTGGAAAATTCCCCTGAGGAAGGACCTCCTTTCTGAGGGATAGGGCACCTTCTGGCATCCGCACCCAGACTTCTGGAACCTCCACGTCTGGCCCCTGGACGGGATGCAGAAGATCTAGTGTATCTACCACCTGCTGTCGTAGACATGATCAACCAAGCCAGAGCTCCCTCCACCAGGCAACTCTACACCCTAAAGTGGCTTTTGTTCGCAAATTGGTGTTCTTTCCGAGCCGAAGACCCGCAGAGATGTGCAGTCAGTGCTTCTATTCCTGCAGGAGAGGCTGGAGGGGAGGCTGTCCCCCTCCACCTTGAAGGTGTATGTAGCTGCTATCGCAGCCCACCACGACGCAGTAGATGGCAAGTCCCTTGGTAAGCACGACTTGATTATCAGGTTTCTGAAAGGTGCCCAGAGACTGAATCCTCCCCGGCCTAGCCTGTTTCCCTCTTAGGATCTCTCAGTGGTCCTCTCGGGCCTTCAGAGACCCCCTTCGAGCCGCTTGATTCAGTCGAGCTCAAGGCCCTCTCCTGATTGCTTTAGCCTCCATCAAGAGTGTTGGAGACCTGCAAGCTTTCTCTGTCAGCGACATCTGCATGGAGTTCGGTCTGACACTTTCTCACGTTATCCTGAGACCCTGACCAGGCTACGTGCCTAAGGTTCCTTCGACCCCTTTCAGGGACCAGGTCGTGAACTTGCATGCGCTGCCTCGGGAGGAGGCAAACCCAGCCCTTTCGTTGCTGTGTCCGGTGCGTGGTTTGCGTACCTATTTGGACCGCACGTAGAGCTTTAGATGTTCTGAGCAGCTCTTTGTCTGCTTTGGCGGATGGCGGAAAGGGAACAGCATCTCCAAACAGAGGTTAACCCACTGGGTCGTTGATGCTATTGCCTTAGCCTATCACACCCAGACCTTGCCCGCCCCCTTGCGGGTTTGAGCACACTCTACTAGAAGTGTGGCATCCTCGTGGTCACTGAGCCATGGCATCTCCCTAGCAGACATCTGAAGAGCAGCAGGCTGGTCAACACCCAATAACTTTGCCAGGTTTTACAATCTGAGGGTTGAGCCCACTACAACTCTCAAATGCTCTGTACAGGGGTCGGGCTCCACGGGCCAAGTTCCCCTCTTCAGGCTAACTCCCAGTGGTGTATTTTCCGCGGTATGGTCCCCCTTGTCAGCAGACCTGCGCGGCCACCGTGCTTGTAAAGTCCCCCCTCATTAGGCTGGACCTACCACCGCACCATATCACTGGCTTCACAACCCTCATGGTGTATTTGCCAAGCAATACCTCCCCCTAAATCTAGGCAGGGCGTGGCCTCCGCAGGGTCTTTCCATCCTGAAAGAATAGGAAATTTGCGGACTGGACAGCTACCTTGCCTCCGGCCTCGCCTACAGCCCTTGCACGCCAGCTCTGAGGAGTTCTGAAGACACCCCCATGGGCCTCTTCCTCAGTCTCTAAATCCGCCCCCTGTCGGGTGTGCAGAGCAGGGTAAGGGCTTCGAGTCTTCTCTCAGCACCCTTGCATCGGGACATCCTTTTGCTCCCGACATGCTATCTCCTGCCCCCCCCCCCCCCCCCCGGGGAAAGACCGCCTTCCCCGACTTAAGATATGCCCCAGCCACTTTAAGTCCTATGTGAGAGACCTAGTGAGAGAGAAGGCCGTGGCTGCTGGGCTTGCTCCCATGCTAGGCATGTAACAACTTTTTCCCCCCTCAGGGGTGCGGGAAACCTAAGGTTTGTATGCAAAAAAAAAGAACGAGTTGGGGGCGTTGGGGAGGGCTACTTGCATCCGGGACAAGCACCCCTAGCATGCAATAGCCTGCTCTGCACCTGTTTCGATGGTCACTTAACACGGTCAGTGTGTGGCGCTTTTTTATGGACCCCTTGTGTCACTTCAGTCAACACAACGTCGAGTGAGTAACAGAAGGGGAACGTCATGGTTACTGTCATAACCTCCGTTCCCCAAGGGAGGGAATGAGACGTTGTGTGCCTCCTGCCACAGCACTACACCTAGCACTGTAAATGGCCTTGCTCCATTTATACCCATATGTCCAGGGCGCGGCATGCAAATTCTGTCTGCCAACTTGACATTGGCCTTTTCTCAGGTTCAGAGGTACAATTCGGCGTCCAAGGAAGACCCCTTGTGTCACTTCATTCAACACAACGTCTTGTTCCCTCCCTCGGAGAATGGAGGTTACGACAGTAACCATGAAGTTACTATTGTTCACTGCAAAACAACACAAAAAATTACGCAAATGGCATAGTTTTTTTTTTGCAAAAATCTGTAGCAAATTCAGTCATTTTGTGCCGCATTAATCAAGAAAATGTGCCGCAAAATCCAGGTGGGACTGCCTAAAGACTTTTTTCTTCTGTAACACTAAGGGAGATGTTAGGTAGAATGTTAGGGAAGACCATGGTAACCATTCACTTTCATTGAACTGTTTTTCTATACAATCAAAATGAACAACATGAGTGTGAGTAAATAATGACAGAATTTTTGTATTGGGTAAACTATCCCTTTAGCTAATTTTTATTACCAAAGGGGGGGGGGGGGGGGGGGGGGGGGTTCCACTAAGAAAGAATTGCACCAAGTAAAAGCAGTTATTTTCATGCGCTGTCTGTGTTGGTTTAGTGCCCAATTTAGTGAGGAGTACTGATGCAGATCAAGCAATGGAACAAACGCGCCCACAAAATCACTGCTGGATGCAATTTACATGCGCAACTCGCAGTTGAGTGCTATATAGCGCAGGATGCAGCAGAACACCTTGATCTGACACACTCTTCTGGGACTGTATGCATAACCCCTCTACTGTGATCCAAACACTCTTTAACCTACACTGCACATCTGGATATATGCCAGGTTATAACGTTCCTCTCCATCATTAGATCATTATTTGATGAATTGCAGCTCCTATGATCAATAAAAAAATGTACACAAACATATCTTTTAAATAAAACGTATTTTACAGTCTGAGATGCAAATTGCTCAAAGGAATTACAGTAATTTAACTTAAATACTCAAGACACAATAGTGCTGATTGCACTTGCATAAAGAAGATTGCAGGTGGTTAGCGAATAAGGGATTTGCATTGAATAACCATGTGTAAAAGTGGCACAACTGTTTAGTGAATTCGCCCCTTAATATTTACAGTAGCTGTTATTTTGTACCCTATATATGACAAAATCTATTGCCTGGTTTTATGACAGAAAAGTCTCTCTTTGACGTCATTGGAACTACTGCCTTTCAAAAAGCATTAGAGAAGTCAGAGAAAGTCATTTCTAGTTCTGTAACTGCATTCAATAGAGGAAATACTGGACTGAACTGGCTAGATGTGTTAACAGAGACATTCTGTTTTTTTAGGGAAAAAAATGAAAAGGAATATTTCTGTCTTCAGTATGTTTATCCCGTATCCTGTTTTTCAGTGAGCGACCAGCTCTGTCACTCAATTCTTTTATGTGGCGCACTTCTTCTCAGCCCCCATTTCATGTCTTAAGACACGCACGACCATCTCAATGAAGGCGGCCGTCAGAAGTGTGTGGGAAGAGAGAAAACAATCTGCTCTGAAAAGGAAGATCAAGCTCAAGATTTCATGTGTTTTTATTGAAACACTCCATTCTGCTGTAGGGCCAGCGTGTACGGCGGCAGATGTAGCGATGTGGAGCGGCAGACAGTGGCAGCAGCGCCTTAGAGTTCATTATGACAAAGCAGATTAATTTAGTCTTAAAGATGAGCGGGAAATGTCAGCCTATTATGAAGCACTGACTTTTCTCCAACTGAAATCCCATCAGCACAATTTGTTACCTGTTATAAACATAATTCACTATCAGAGAAAAGAGACTGTCCATCCTTCTAGCCAATAAATCCATTTGGCATTGACTACAAATAATAAAGTCACTAAGAGTTTATTCAGTAGGAATCGTTAAGATTTTGATGGCCTCTCAGCCTTTTACTGAGAAGTCCATTAATGTCATTCACAGCATTATCATTTTCTTTTAACATTGCACTAAGTAAGATTTATTTGGTTACAATAAAAACAAAAATTAATTAATGAGTGAGTACAAAAAAGAATCCATGTTCAAAACCATGTCCTTGTCATACCCTGATTCACTATGAAATGCTGGGTTGGATTTGGCATGAAATCGCAGGCTTACATCATTCATCCTTGCATGTTTATCTCATGTCTGTAAGCTCAGTAAATAAGGACCGGCTACTGTGTCGCATTGCACGAGTATTGGCTGGAAAAGCTATGGCTGTACAGTCAGTCGCAGTTGAGGAAAGCAGCGGCAGGACAGTCTCTGGATGGATGTTTATCTGTTAACTGTTTGGCGAAGTTGTTTACTTGCAATACTGTTTGAATATGTTTTCTAGTAGGGTTGTTGAAGTTAATATTGGCTGTCATGCTTTAATGAATCGAACATTACTCCAGGGATATTGTGTTTACTGATTGAAATGTGTTTAATAGGCTACATTTTCCGGTGAAGCTACTGTAACATGTTTACTAATATTCATGACCGAGTAATTTATTATATTGCTGCAGATTCGAGATTCTCTCCTAAGTGTGTTTGTGTGTTCGCTGTTTTCTGAATTATTTTACCCCAGTTGCAGAAATGCATGTGAAGAAGTTGGTTGCTTTCAATTGCCTTTTTAGCAGATAGCATGTTTAAACAGAATGGAACATTTAAAATTGCATCTAAAAGCCACTAAAGCTACATGAATTTGAGGTTACCAATTTTTTGCATTTTTTTTAAGGAGAGACGAGTAGTTATTGTGTTTGTAGTAATTAACATTATGCCACAAATGCTGTCAATTGAGCTTAACTTACTGAACCCAGAATATTCCTTCAAGAAACACATTTGATTGAGGTCGTGTGAACCTGAAACTGGGCTTTCTTCAGTCAAATTTGTCAGCTGGTTGTTCAGGTTGATTTTGAAAATAAGCAGTTTTGTACATCCCTACTAGGAGCCTCTTCAAATTGAGGGGGAAAAACATTTGCATGTTTAATTATGAATAATGGGATATTTTCAGAAATCAATGGCCCAACGGTAACTGATCCTGCATTAACTATTAAGTATTGCAATTAATTCTGAGAGCTATTTGTCATACAAATGCAAGTGAATAATGCATATGGTTCAACTCATAAATAACTAATTTATGCAATTGCAAAGCACTATTTAAGATAAATATAATTAAAGGTCAATAACTATTAAATAAACACTGTGAACTTTTAACATTTTAACTGGAGGCAATAGACCATTTTGACAAATAGGATGTGAAGTGTATGAAAAACTTTTAAATGCTGCTATTCGGTTCCAGGCACACAGTTTTTCCCTCCAGACATTTTTTCTGTCTCCTTTGGAAATACCTGTTAAACTCTATGTTGGTAGGCTTTTAAGTCTTAACATGTATACCAAAGCGTATGTTAGCTTGAGGCTGACTTCAAAGCTATCAGTTTTATAATTGAATTAAAGTAAATGCTACAGCGGGTTTTAACACACAGGGTTGTTGTGTCTGTCCATCTGTCACACTGTGGAAGAGCTGCTGTAACAGGAAAAGAAGCTGTATCTCGTGGAGTCCAAAGCTGCTAGATAAATCAAGACTCATGGCTTGTGCACCTCTACACTGCTGCTCGATGGCTACAGGCCAGTCATGCTGTCTTGAGCTCTGAGTCTTGAGCTTTTAATCAGCGCTTTCCCTCCTTATATCAAATGCACCGTTCTCTTAGCGTAGTGCTTATTGCCTGTAGTGTCTTTTACTTGCTATGGCACCTGTGGCAGCTTCCAATTGTCAACTAATTGTGATTTTTTTTTTTACTGCAATCTGGCAAAGATTGCATCTTGTTGCATGCAGGTAAACAGCAAAAATACTCAAAAAGATAAGATAATTTTTGCACCCTATTTGGGCCACTTTCACGTGAACTGCAAGTTCAAGTAAATTTATTGTTAGGATGTTTAGATATTTTTATTAGTTAATTAGACAAAAAATACTAATACTAGCGGCAAGTCAGCTGCTATATGAACACCTACCTTGCAATGCGAGGCACGGTAGGAAAGGTGCAAGACATGGTGTGAGCGCAAAGTAAAAGTGTTAGCGCGAGGCGCTATCCATTAATTTCACTGTGGAAAGATTATATCTGTCAAAACTCCATAAAAAGAAGCAAATAAAGCCTGTCATAATACACTTACAACTTCCATATTTTGTACATAATTTGAATTGAGCAGTGTTCATTTTCTGTTGTTCAACTCTGCTGGTGGGGTAGGTTTTGTGTGGATGACTGAAAAATACATCTGGATGAAGCATATTTGGCCACTCATGTTTATAAATAGATTGCGATTAATTAAAAAAAAAAAATTACGAGATTAATGATGATTACATTTTTTTATTCTTTTGACAGCTCATGTATATTTATGTAAAGGTTCCAACAAGAAGGAAGCGGGAAGCGGGTTGGCAGTCCAGGTAAATCAGCTTTTATTCAAGCATTCAGCTTCACATACAAAGTATAGGCATTAGAGCTTCATAAACAAAGAGCAGGCTTTTCAGTCTCATAAACAAAGAGCAGGCTTTTCAGCTTCATGCAACACAAAACAGGCTTTCAGATACAGACATGGCTTTTCAGCTTCACGCAACTCTTTTTCCCTCACTGGCGTTCTTAGCGGCCATTTGAAGCCATCTCCATCGTCATTGTAATGAGAAAGAGGTGTTACGCATCATTAATCACCAGGTGAAGGCCCTTACCGCTTCCTCTCTCCCCAGTGACAGACACTTGACCACGTCCCGCTCAACATACCCCCACTGCCTGACTCAGGCCTGGGCAACACCCAATTCCCAGCCTGTGGACCACCTTAAATTTTAAGGGCTGAAGTGCCAAGTACCAACAAGTGATCCGCGCATCAGTATCCTTCATGCGGTGTGAGTGGTGGTGGCGTAGTGGGCTAAAGCACAGAACTGATAATCAGAAGGTCACTGGTTCGATCCCCGCAGCCACCACCACCATTGTGTCCTTGAGCAAGGCACTTAACTCCAGGTTGCTCCGGGGGGATTGTCCTTGTAATAAGTGCACTGTAAGTCGCTTTGGATAAAAGCATCTGCCAAATGCATAAATGTAAATGTGAAGCAGGGTGTGATCCGCCTACTTGATGGCAAGACATTCTTTTTCGATGGTGCTGTACTTAGTCTCTCTCAAAGAGAACTTATGACTAATGTACAGCACAGGGTGCTCCACACCATCCACCTCCTGCAAGAGCATGGCCCCCAACGCCCTCTCTCATGCATTTGTCTGTAAAATAAAGGGGAGAGAGAAGTTAGGACCATGTAAAAGCGGCCCACCACAGAGAGCAGATTTCCTTCTTGTGAAAGCCTGTTGGCATGCCTGTTCACTGGACCGGCTCTGGTGCCCCCTTTTTAGAGAGATCAGTCAAGGGGCTGGTGACATCAGAAACATTAGGAACAAACCTTCTGTAATAGCCAGCCAGCCCCATGAACTGTCTCACCTCTTTTTTGAACTTGGGAAGTGGGCAGTACACTATCACTGCGATCTTATCAATTTGGGGACATGCCTGCCCATGACCCAATTGGAAATCCAGATACCGTCACTGTCCATGAGGCGCTGGAACGTGGCAGGAGCCCCGAACAAATCAAACGGAAGAGTGACGAATTGGTGTTATCCGAACAGTGTGGAAAAGGATTTTTCATGGGATAATGGAGTTAAGGGGAGCTGCCAATATCCCTTAATTAAATCCAATGTCAAATTAAATTGAGCCGCACCCAACCGATCGAGCAGTTTGTCAATTCGGTGCATTGGGTATGCATTAAATTTTGACACCGCGTTGACTTTCCGGTAATCAACACAGTGACTGACCTGTCACTCTTAGGTACAAGAACAACCGGGCTTGCCTAATCGCTGTGCGATTCTTCTTTTACCTTCGAATCACCTTTTTCTTGTGTTCGGGTATGCGGTATAGCCAACTACGCACTACCACTTTAGATATGGTGTTGTATGAGGTTAGTCCGACCGGGAAGAGGAGAGAACATGTCCGCAAACTCTTTTTGCAACCTGGCCACCTCCATGAGCTGGGACGATGAGAGGTGGCCTCCACAAGGGATGGGGCAGATGGATCAGCTTTGAACTTCATCTCTGGCCCGAGCTCCGCCCTCTCCTGAACTACAATTGCCATGGACACAGGGACCGCCTCTCTCCACAATTTAAGGAGGTTGAGGTGGTAAATTTGATGTGCCCTCCCTCTATACGTTCGTTTAACTTCATAATCGAGATCCCCAACTCGCCATGTAACCTCAAAGGGTCCTTGCCACTTGCCGAGTAATTTGGAGCTCGATGTGGGGGAGTAATACAAGCACTTTGTCTTCCGGTGCAAATTCCTATAGCTGGGCACCCCTATTATACAGCCAGCTTTGTGTCTCTTGAGCTTGGAGCAAATTCTGTTGTGACATCTGACCCAGTGTGTGTAGCTTTGCTCAAAGATCAAAGACATACTGAATTTCATTTTTGCTCTGGGAAGATCCTTCCTCTCACACCTCCCATTTGACATCATGCACCCTGCGGGCCGACGTTCATACTGGAGCTCGAAGGGGGAAAACCCCGTGGAGGCTTGTGGGACCTCCCTGACTGCGAATAATAGGGGGACCAGCCATTTGTCCCAATTTCTCGTCCTTGTGTACGAACTAACATATCATGTTTTTAAGGGTTTGATTAAATTGTTCCACCAGCCCATCAGTTTGCGGGTGATAAACGCTGGTGCGAATCGATTTAATCCCCAGGAATTCATAAAGTTTGCGTAGTGTTAGTGACCTAAACTTTTTGCCTTGGTCGGTGAGGGTTTCTTTCAGAATCCCCACCCGGGAGATAATTTTGAAGATTGCCTCCTCAACACCGTGTACTGTTGCGTTAAGGCAATGCTTCTGGATATCGTGTTGCATAATCCACCAGGACTAAAACAAAACGGTATCCACGTGCTGACCGTTCTAATGTCCCAACTAGGTCCATTCCAAATCTTTTGAAGGGGGCCTCGAATAATGATAATGGACACAATGGCGCTCTTGGAGTGGCCGGTGGATTCACCAGCTGACATTCACGGCATGCCGCACACCATCTGCATACATCCCCGCGATTGCCCAGCCAATAAAAGCAGGCCATTAAAAGGTGTAGTGTTCTCTCCTGTCCTACGTGACCTGCCATAGGATCGTGGTGAGCCGCCTGGTGTTTCCCGACGGCTCCTCTGGACTAATAGCTGGGTTGTATTTTCATGGGTTTAAGTGTCTTGCATCAGTCGATACAACCAGTCACTAATAATTGAAAAGTACGGGTATTTGAAGGCGATGTCTGGCTGGAGCTGCTGTCCATCGATTACTCTCACTTGGTCAAAGGCGTGCCTAAGGGTTTCGTTATACGACTGCTCTAGAGGGAAGTCCCAACTCCGGGAATTCCTGAATACCGGAGGATTCTCCTCCTATGTTAATCTGATGCTGAGCAGTCACGGACGGCCCCGGCTCAGCCTCCCCAGCTATCGCGTCACACATCATTTACTCAGTCTATTGGACAGGAACCGCTAGTGATGTTGTTCGGGGGTGCAGCCCACCCATTGCAGGTCAACGGTCTTCAGTTTTGCATAGTCTAGGCGGTCCGCAGCTGGCAGTTGTTGCGCTGCGAGTTGGGCCTCCCCGTAAAGCAGCGGTAGCAAGTGGAGGGCCCACTGGGCTGGAGGCAGTCTCAAAGAGACCCAGGGACGCCTCTTGGTAGTCCTGAGGGCCCATCTTCGTCAAGAGGGGGTGCGGCTTCATCGCTGATCGTGGAGGAGGATCCGTCTGGAGCTAACCAGCTCCGTAGAGCCTGCCGTTCCTTGGCCTGGGCCCAGAGGAGCTCCTGGAAATGATGCTCCTGGGTGAGCAGGGATTGGTGGTGGGTCTCCTGGATGCTAGCCAGTGCGCGGATGACTTCGCCCAGTGGTGAGGTATACATGGCAACCAGTCTTCTTCCTTCATGTCCCGAGTTGTGGCACCAGTGTAAAGATTCCAACAGGAAGGAAGCGGGTAGGCATTCTAGGTAAATTGGCTTTTATTTAAGCGTTCAGCTTCACAGAAAAAGTATAGAGAATTTTACATGGTGTACAAAGTATAGAGAATTTTGTTTATGAAGCTGTAGAGCAGGCTTTTCAGTCTCATAAACAAAGAGCAGGCTTCTCAGCTTCACGCAACACAAAACAGGCTTTCAGATACAGACGGGGCTTTTTAGCTTCACGCAACTCTCTTTCCCTCAATGGCATTCTTGGCGGCCTTTTCAATTCCATATCTATCGTCAGTGTAACGAGGAACAGGAGATATGCATCATGGCCCTTACCACTTCCTGTCTCCCCAGTGACAGACACACGAGCATGTCCCACTCCACGGTGTGTGTGTGTGTGTGTGTGTGTATGTATATATATATATATATATATAATGCATCTGTGGCCACATTTACACTGTCAATTTTTTTACACTGTGTCTTTTTACTTTTACACTGATAGCTGGTTGCATTCGTGTCAATTGCTAAACTTGTCAAACTTGACTCTTTTGTATGTTTTGCAATAAACTCAAAGGTAGTTTTGTGCACACATATTGTAACTTAATGTGAATGACATGTATGAGAATTGTTTCATTACTGTGCAGAATTGTTCAAATATGGTATGAGCAAGCATTTCCAGAAGAGAATAATGGGACAGTAAGAAGCATGTATGTTTATTTTTAATGACATTAATCTGTTTATTTTGAATAGATTTACACTGTGTGGAGCATGTTCACTCTATGCAGGAGTCATCATGTCCTCCTGTGCTAAATTAAATGCATTCCTGTGATATTTTGTCAACCCCTTTAATATATTTTTAAGAGCAAGACATTAAATAATTTGGTGAAGTTCAGGTCTTTTAAGGATTACTATAAAAATTAAAATAAATAGCAAGCAACGTTAGATAGTGCTGACTGACAGCCACTAGTCTTGTTTTATAGTCAGTTTTGTCTATGAATATAATCATGTGGGGACAAAACAAATTTGTGTCAGATGTGGCTCCTCTATTGCCCTGGTACTGAATGTGATGAAGAAAACACATTGAACACACGTACTGTACATTGCACTAGTACAACCATTTTACTGCTTTTAATTTGAATGTTAAGCGTTTAGACTTAATGAGCTCATAAGTTAGAGACTTTAATCTACTTTATTTGCTGTTAGGTGACTATTGCACTGGGGTTCGTTTAAGTTAAGCGTGCACTACAAACAAAGCAATATGTTACTTGCATGATGCAATTAGAGCTTGCGTGTTGCTTTCACTTAGAGTGGCATAATTCTTTTTAATCCTGCATATTTGTTCAAGGTTGGTGCTTTCTTTCTGTGTATTGTGTGCCACTAACAGGGAATACACATCTGTTAGTGTCAATGCCTGAATGTAGTGCAAATTTTCGGAATTTATGTGCGGTCGGGTTAAAAGCCCACTAATGAAAATGCTACTATTCTGCCTTTTTCTAGTTTAATAGTGTTGTTGTTTTGTTTTGTTTTTCATTTCACCACAAAATACATATTGCCTGTATAACAGTTTGAGTAAAAGTTTGAACCAAAATCAAAATAAAACAAAACATGGTTCAGTATTTCTTAGTATTTGGTATGTCCCCCTTTTGCTTTAAAGGAATAGTTTACCCAAAAATGAAAAATGATCTTATAATTTATGCCTACTCACCATTATGCCATCCAAGATGTGTATTTTCTTCTGCTGATCACAAACAAAGATTTGCAGAAGAATATCTCAGCTTTGCATGTCCATTCAGTGTAAGTGAATGGTGGTTTGATATTTGAAGCTCCAAAAAGCACATAATGGCCACATAAAATTTATCCATAAGACACCAGTGGTTAAATCTATATATTCAGAACTCATATGATATGTGTGGGTGAGAAATGTATCAATATTTAAGTCCTTTTTTACTGTAAATCCACCTTCCTGCCCAGTTGGTGGCGACATGCACAAATAATGTGAATTGCCAAAAACAAAAGAAGAATGTTAAAGTGGAGACTTACAGTAAAAATGACTTAAATATTTATCTGTTTCTGACCCACACCTATCATATCGCTTCAAGAGACATGGATTAAACCACTGGAGTCATATGGACTACTTTTATGCTGCCTTAATGTGCTTTTTGGACCTTCAAATTTATGGTCACCATTCACTTGCATTGAAATGGCCAACAGAACTAAAATATTCTTTTAAAAGTCTTTGTTTGTGTTCTACAGAAGAGAGAAAGTCATACACTTCTGGGATGGCATGAGGGTGAGAGAATTTTCATTTTTGGGTGAGATATTCCCTTTAATGATAGCATGCACACATGCTGCCATGGATGCTGTAAGTTTGTGATACACATGATGATCCATGTTATTCCAACATTTAAGAATTTTCCAGAGATGACTTGGGTGCTATGACAATGGAAGCGATCAATCTGACCGTTCATACAAAGAATTTAACCTGGTTTATGTCACACATTTGTTTATTTCATAAGTGACCTAGAAATAGAGCAGAATTTTACATATTTCCTTTTTACTGTTTCTTTGTTTAAAATGTTTCAAAATCCTAAAACTTTCTGTTAATTTCCAGTTACATTTTGAATCCCAGATATTTAATGTGGACTCTTTGAAGCCTACTGTAATTCAACAAAGGAGAAAAAAAAAAGTCCACCTACTGTTGACTTGATGCTTCTAATAAAATTGTTTTAAATTAAGTACCACCACAAAGTTTTTTGACTGCATATTGGCAAGTCAAGACATGCTTGGCAGAATACACCCATTATCAGCTTCCTATGCTACTTTTAACTGAACTACCGCAGTCTAGTTTGCATCTTAGCGGTAATGTGGTCAGGGACTTCTTTCTGCAGCTTTTCTAAATGTGTCATTTGGCCGATAAGCTCTCACATCTGTAGATCCCTTTGAATCTCAAAGGGGGAAACAGTTCATGCTCCAAACCTTTAATTACATGTTTGGTGAGGGTAATGTGCAAAGATTACAACAATTATGGTAAACTCTGTTTTTCATGTTGGTGCAGGCTAAATAGCTTTTTTGGGATAGATTTAATTATCGCTCACATTGCCCAAGTCTCACAAAAGAAGGTGTTGACCAATAAATCACTTGGCAAGCCAAAGCATTGTTTTGTCTGTCTTTCAATTTAGATGAGTATCTATTCTGAACTCAATGGAACACTTACCTTATTTTTTGTGCGTTAGGACATTTAAAGATTGTAAATAATAATACATTTTGAAGAGGATGAAGGCAAGTTTCTCTCTGGTGAGTTAAAATGGGTCATGTTTGCTGAGCACTTTCCTTTTATGGGGGATTAAATTAAATTAGGGTGAAGAAATTTGCAGAGGTATTGCAATTTTTGGTGAGCAAACTTTTGGTCACATTTTGACACTTATGAAACATGGGACAGAAGATATAGAAGTAAAAAAATATAGACTTGAGTCATCTTACAGGTATAAGCTGGAAGCACACAAACACCTTTTCTTTTTTTTACTCTGTTTTGTCAAGAACTACTATATTAATTTGATCTACTTAGCTTCTTTTAAGTTATGACAAAAAAGTGAGAGACAATGTCAGTTGCTAAAACCATGCATTATCATACTGAAATAATATGGATCATTAGATTCTGAAGGATTATAAAGGACTATAAAGGATAATTATCTCATTTACCTTAATGCCATCTCAAACAGGTATGACATTCTTCTGCGGACACAAACGCAAAATTTACAAAAAAATTCTGAAGATATGTTTTCTATAAGCAGCTTTCCCTTACTGTGGTGGTACGATGGTAGATACAGTATACGAATGTTTGCCAAATTCAGTTACCATGACAATACTTTGGTACCTTGTCCAAAAACATGGTAATACCAAAGTACCTTTTTGTTATGGTAACACTCTTAATATTAAACATCATTGTAATGTTCTTAGATAATGTTTTGGATAATGTTGTTTCACATAACTCAAAACCATAGAGAACTGAGGTAAAACCCTCAACTGCAATATTTAATGTTCATTATTCAGTGTCTCGGCATTGTTGACCAACAAGATTTATTGTATTACGACCTTCCAAGAATCTTTTTGTGACAAATAACACAGTGGAAAACAAATGTTGATCTGTATCTCTCCAAGAAAGAGTCCGAGCCCTGGGAACAAACAAGACTTAAGAGGAACACCAACCATAAACAAACAAGCTTGTTGTAATTCAGCAATGAATGCACATTTATGCACCACGTTTCACCTTACGGTGACATTCTAAACCCTCATTTAATCATCCCACTACTTTCCAAACATATCCAGTCATCTGCATTAAACAGCACTACTGCCCATCTGCTCTAATCCTAGTCTTTTTCCACTGTGGGTTCAGAGTACAGATGGAAATCATGAGAAGAAAATTTATTCTGGTTTTAATTTAAAATCCAACTAATATTTACTATAATATTTCCTAAATGATTCCATTAACGATTCTTCTAGTGCTTAAACTAGACCGATTAGACTGATTCAAAACAATAACTCAAGAGGTCATGGCTCATCATAAGTCATTTGTACTATCAACTTTTTATTATTTTGCTACACCCGGTCTTTCTCATTCATTTTCGTTCAGTTAAGGTATTTAATTGTTTTTTGTTTTTTTTTAAACGAAACCACTTCAGAACAGGAAGCATTTTTTGATTCTCAACCCTAGTTCGGAGCATTTATCTTGCCTCTTCTGCACAGTGATAAATAGAGTTGAGGACATCTTACTTCTTTGTTATTGAACAGATGTATCTGATCGATGTAAATCTACTAATGAGTCTCTGAAGGCCTCTCTCCTTCCTGTTCTCAGTATCAGGGCTTCAGGCTGCCCACTTTAATTGAGAATTAATTACAGATGGGGAGGAGATGCTGCGGGGATCACATTAAAGCAGCTCCTCATCCACCTCTCCATCTCACTGGTGCTGAAAGTGTAATACAGTGAGCTTTCACTCCCATCACCCAATGCTGCCTCTCTCGTCTCCTGAGAAATAATTTAATACCTGTCAGCACAGATCAATAAAGGCTGATGGGTGGCATGTCTTGGCAAAGGTAGGTTTGCTCCACATGTAAGCAGAGCTGTGTTCATGAAACTCAGAATGTCAGGATTTCTTATTCCCACATGGAAAAGTGCAATTGAATGCTACTTGAAGTCAGACTTCCAATTTGGAAACTCACGTGTAAACCCACTACTTGAATTTTGCGGTACCTCATTCTTTGGAAACTAAAAACGAAACAAAACAAACAAAGTGGAATGAAAATGGATTAGTGTGGATGTAGCCTGAGATATCAAGTAACAATATCCTTACATGGAACGCAGCATTAGCTATTTTTTGACATCACTGCACAGTTTCCTCTTCAACGCACCCTCCTCCGATCAGTCAGAAAGTGCTTGAGAGGAATTGTCAGCACTCTACACATGTAAATGACATCAATTAAACAACTAGATTAAATTCTATACTTATTCTCTTAATTGAAGGCACTTATAATTACTTATAATTAACATTTGTCACTCTAAAGGCTGATTGTTGGGGGCTGAAGTTCTCTTGTCTCCCAGAGGATGCTGGAGTTGTGAAAAAACAACATGAATGTTTGATGCCTTGAGAGCAGACATGGGTGTTGGAGAGGCAGTACTTCAATAGATAATGACCTGACGGTAATTGCTTTTCTTGAATAGCCAGTGTTTATTTCACATTGTCAGACACAAAGCGAGGCATTTGATTGTTTAAGAAAATAACAACTCTCCAAGTAGCTTGATAGGCATTCAAGTAAGATTCCTGTCAAGGACCTAAATACTTGGGAGACCTGAAAGTCAGTGTATGTGAAGGCTGAATTATGTGATGAGCTCATCAACTAAAAGAGAAAAATGTTTTTCTCATTGAGAAACCTGGAAACCAACTCTTTCTTGCTGCAAAGACTAGCTTAGACCTGCATCCATTTTTGAAAATGGTCAACTACTGTAGCATGATCTTTCTGGTGCAGCTAGTCAAGTCTTACTTGTTAGTCGTGTTAAGGTACACTGTAATTAAAGGGATAGTCTACCCAAAAATGAAAATTCTCTAATCATTTACTTATTTATTGCAGATGTGTAAGACTTTATTCTGCAGATCACAAGCGAAGATTTTTTACAAGAGTATTTCAGCTCTCTAGGTCCATGCAATGCAAATGAATGGATACCAACATTTCGTAGCTCCTAAAGGACATAAAGGCATCATAAAATTAATTCATACTCCAGTGGATCAATCCATATCTTCAGAAGCGATGTGATAAGTTTTGGTGAGAAACAGATCAATATTTAAGTAATTTGTTTACCATCAATCACTTTCACATTCTTCTTCTTTTGTTTTTGATGATTTGCATTCTTCTTGCATATCGTCACCTACTGGGAAGGAAGGAGAATTTATTGGAAAAAGGGATTTAAATATTGATCTGTTTCTCATCCACACCTATCATATCACTCCTGAAGACATTAATTTTAACCACAGGAATAGTATGAATTAATTTTATGATGCTTTTATGTGCTTTTTGGACTTTCAAAGTTCTGGTCACCATTCACTTGCATTGTATGGACCGACAAACCTCAAATATACTTCTAAAAATCTTAATTTGTGTTCAGCAGAAGAAAGAAAGTTATACACATCTGGGATGGCATGAGGGTGAGTAAATGATGAGAGAATTTTCATTTTTGGGTGAACTATCCATTTAATATGTTTTGGCTTTTTCAGCTTCACCCTTTACTAAATGTTAGTTAGTAACATCTAGTGGAAACCCTTCCCAGAAGAGTGGAAGCTGTTATACAGTGCAACAGTCTGGTTGCAGGTGTAAAAATCCTATTCATTTTGTCCTTAGAGTAATTGTTTTTTTCCTTATAACAAATAAACCTTTAAAGACAGACCTACCAAGAGCTTCAAGGTTGTTAAGTGATGGTATATGCTTATTTTGAAGCAATACATTTCCATTATCTCAGTTTAATTTCTAATAAAAGGTTTACTACCTGTGAATTCTGAAGAAAAAGAGCCACTGATCAGATAAAAAGTGCAAAAAAAAGTTTTCTTCAGCAACCGCCATTACGCACTGTGAATGACACAATCGATTCAGTCTCTCTATACTCACTAGTATATATCTGAATATTTTGTTAATAAATTAAAATATATTGTTTATATACTTAAATTCATCAATGTAAAACAACAATTAAATATTTTTTCACAGTTTTTTATTTAATGACATCATTTGCAATGCATCATGGAATTGCAGTTTCTTTCCCGCACTGGAGATTGTATTTTACCTGCTTCTTTTCGTCTGATTTCAATATACTCTTTTTCTTCAAATCAAATCTTGTAATTTTGTCTTTCACATCAGAGCTGGTTAGTTTTTGGTTTATTGTTTATGGCTTAGAACTCTTTTATGAAGTATTTTATGAGGTCCCGGTAAGAGAAATAAATGGGAAAAACACTTTCGGAACAAAAGGTGAATGGGCACTGTTTCTATAGAACAGATATGGGCAACATACGGCCCACGGGCCAGGTCAGGCCCTCCACATGGTTTAATTTATCATAATTTTTTTTTTTTTTTTTTTTGATATTTCAGTTAACTTGCATTGGGACCTAATGCGTCTCCACAAGCATTTAACATGCTCAGGGTTGCCAGATAAGAGACGCAACACCCTCAGTTTGAGATTTATACTTGCGCAAATTGGAAATAGTCTGCCTAATTTTATACTTGCAACAATGCACGCGAGTGTGCTTTTTCTATCTTGCTTTCCCCTTTGAACAAACTTGCCGATCTGTAGTGCAATATTCTGCTCAAGAGAAAGTGTTATACGGCTACTCTGTGTCCATTCTTGAGGCTGCCTGTGATGTTTGGTTGTGCTTTGCAGGTAAACCTTTTCAGTGATTAAATTAAATATAAAAGTAGATCTCGGCATCATTGATTATTTGTGCAATTTAGAAATGTTGAAGTCACTTCGCTCCTGTATGTTAATCTAACTCTTGCAGTAATCATTTATCATATTCATGCAGTTGGTGTTATTCAGTTGTGTGCTGAAAGATGGTGTCCTCAAACCATTGAGGAGACCCACATCATGACCCTTTTAGCATGTAAACGGGCAATGTTTTAGAAAAAAAACAAGTGAACTCACCTGCTTTGCGACAAAAAATCTATAAATGTCAATTTTTAAAAAAAATTAAAACAGACCCCTGATGTAGAGATTGTTAAATTGAATAATAAATTAACAGGGAAATAGAGATGGTTAAAGCTCAGCCTTTTATTCCGTTTTTTAATGCCTGATAGAAAAGTATCTACCTTTGTATAGCAATGCAATACTTTAGGCAATTGCAGAATAGTCTCACTAGTCACAGATACACTTCAGAAAATTGAGTACACAACTATTTCTGGGCTTAAAAGATACAAAAACCAAATCAATGCAGAGTATTGTATCACATAAGGAATACAATGTGGCCCCCTATGCACTACTTAAAGCCTGATGTGGCCCCTTTACCAAAATAGTTGCCCACCCCTGCTATAGAAGCAAAGGGAAGAACATCTCTCTCTCTTAATGTCCATAGCATTAAAATTAAATTAGCGCAAATGGATGTGATTTGTGTCAACATATTTTTGGCCAAACTCTACCGGTGGAGACACCAGCACACCAGTTTTTTTTGCTGGGGTCCAGCATCAAATACACAAAATGCACTGGCTTTTTGAAAAGGGCTAAACTGACAGGCATTTTAATTTCGTTCAACCACAGCATCAGGCTGTTTAATCGGCCTTATGTTTAGAGACCATGCTGTTGGCTATCCGCTGCCAGTGTCAGCTATTAATGCCCCCTGAATGCTGCATGCATATTTTGGCTGGTAATGCGCTCCACATCAGATGCTGGACCGCTGCCCTGTTGACCATGCTAATATGGAACAAAGCTGCATGACTTGGCCGGGCCCTGCACAAAGGTCACAGTTTCCCTTACGTCAGTCAATTCTCCAGCCAAATCGACTGAAAACCTGCTGCCATCAGATCCCTGGGCAGAGCTCATAATCCAGACCCTATGATCAGCTTAATCCTCTTTCTTAACTAGTCAATAGAACTTTTGTCCATGCTGTTTTTTTGTTTTATTTTTACCCTGGCTGATATTGACAGATGGGTTTGATAACATTAGATAGTCCTGAGGTCTGGCATATTTCTTTGCAATCAAAGTGTGATGTTTTCTGGGCTTTGAGCCCATAGCTATATTGCAAAGTGAAATCCTTATCTCTCTTTTAAAAAGTCACACACAGCCTCTTGTTTATTCCCAAAGGCTTGCATAGGATCTGGTCACTGTTGAGGCTTCAAATATCTGAGTGCAGCAAACTCTGGTCTTAATGCAGCACGCATCTTGGTTCACTGAGGCATGAAGTTCTTAATAGTGTTGGTGGCAGAGGGAGCAGGCAAATGTCCATGTCTCTTCCTCTTATGTTCCTCATTAGGGTATGAGCTTTCCACTCATCCGTAGAGCAAGGATAAAACATTTTAGAGCAGAGCATAACTAGACAACTACTTTTTGAATGGGCACTATATTCAGCCATGAGTATAGTACCTTGTATTTTTATTAGATTTCAAGGATTATGGAACCGTTCACATGCAGTTATCATATTTAGAGTATTTACAAAAGGAGAAAAACAGTTATATATGCATTGCACGTTTTCAATGGTGATGGACCAGGAAATGAAAGGGAATTTTAAAATTGCTATTCCCAAGCATGAAAATGTCATGGCAATTATCAACAATTTTAAAAGTCATGGAAAAGTCATAGGAATTTCTATAGTGATATATGCACACTCACTGAGCACTTTATTAGAAACACTATGGTCCAAGTAAAAAGCCTGATGTGGTCTTCTAATATCCGTGCCCATCCTCCCCAAGGTTTAATGTGTTGTGCATTCTGAGATGCTGCTGTGCTCACTACAATTGTACAGAGTAGCTGTTGTACAGAGTGGCTGTCAAAGAAGCGACACTAGGGGTCCAATTTAAATCACGGCATGCGCTGAGCCGTGTACGTGTACTGTTGACACAGGTGCAGGCAGGTATTTTACGTGCAAAGGCGACCAGCTGTGTCAGACTGCACGTATCCTTCCCCGCTGCCCCAAAAAAAGGCGTCGGAATCCTTCTGGTTACCCTAAACAGGGGAAGAAGGTGACGCCAACCTGGGAACGGGCCAAGCCTGGCTGGGCCTCTTTTCTCTCTATGTTTCTCCACATAGAGCAAGAACGGCCGGGGGCCTTACACGCATCGAGGGAAGGGGGTCTTACCCGGTGTCCTATTCTTTCAGGGGGAAAAGACCCTGCGGAGGCCACACCTGCCCGAAAGGGGGAGGTAAAGGTGGCAAATATATCACATGGGTTGTTAGGCGGCATGTGGAACGTGGCGCAGTGGTAGATCCAGCCTCAAGGAGGGGGGAGTTGCTTCAACACGGCAACCGGAGGGCAGCTGGAACTGCCTGAGGGAGATGCGGGTCCACTTCGTAAGGGGACCGTACCGCAGATGATACACACAGGGGGAGTCCACGTAGGAGTTCTGACCCGTGGAGCACCTATTCCAGTACACAGTAGATTAAGTACCCGCAGTGGATTGGGTCGGCGAGTTCCTCCGCTGAACTGTGGACCCACAGGGCTAGGAAGGAATCATCCAGGGACCTGGGTGAGTGGGATCTCCTGGGAGAGAAAGCGCACGATTTTACCGCAGCCGAGGGAAAGGGTGCTAGACGCAAGCAGTCCACCCGTTCAATCCACCAGTGTGTTACCGAGTCCTACCGGTTCGGACCTGAGAAAACACGGGAAGTGTTTCACAAACTGACTCTACCCTGAGATTGTAAGATCTCGCAAGGGTGTTAGGTGTTGCCCAACCCGCTGCTCTGCATATGTCTGCCAGGGAGATGCCTCTGGCCAGTACCCGTGAGGACTCAACACTCCTTGTCGAGTGTGCCGGACCTGTAAGGGGAGGGGCACGGCCTGGGTGTGATAAGCCAATGTACTGGTGTCAGCTACCCAGAGGGAAGGCCTCTGTTTGGAGACAGCGTTCCCTTTCCGCTGTCCACCAAGGCAGACAAAGAGCTGCTCAGAACATCTAGAGCTCTGCGTGCGGTCCAAGTAGGTGCGAAAAGCACGTACCAGACACAGCAACGAAAGGGCTGGGCCTGCCTTCTCCTGGGGCAGCTTCGCTTGCAGGTTCACTACCTGGTCTATAAAAGGCGTAGTAGGAACCTTGGGTATGTAGCGCGGTATTAGGATCACATATGTGTCTGCCGGACCGAACTCCAGGCAATTGTCGCTAACAGAGAACGTTTGCAGGTCCTCGACCCTCTTGATGGAGGCGAGCTTAATCGGTATGGCCGTCTTTAAAGAGAGGGCCCTGAGTCCAACTGATTCTGGCGGATCGAAGTGGGGTCTCTGGAGGCCCGCGAGGAGCACTGAGATATCCCAGGAGGGGAACAGGCTTGGCCGGGAGGGGTTCGACCTCCGGGCGCCTCTTTGGAACCTGATGATTAAGTCGTGCTTACCCAAAGACTTGCCGTCTACTGCGTTGTGTGGGCCGCGATATCGGCGACATACACCTTCATTGTGGAAGGGGACTGCCTCCCCTCCAGCCTCTCCTGTGGAAATAAGAGCACTGACCTAACTGCACACCTCTGAGGGTCTTCAGCCCGGGAAGAACACCAATTTGCGAACAAGCGCCACTTCAAGGCGTAAAGTTGCCTAGTAGAAGGGGCTCTGGCTTGGTTGATTGTGGCTACGACGGCAGGTGGTAGACCAGCTAGATCTTCCATCCAGGGGCCAGACGTGGAGGTTCCAAAGTACTGGGTGTGGATGCCAGAGCATGCCCAGTCCCTGAGAAAGAAGGTCTTTCCTTTCACATCCGCTACCACATTGAGGTTCCCGGGGATGTGAGTGGGACGCAGCGACTTGAGTCTCCAAAAGCCTTGCTTTGGCTCCAAAGGAGGAGACGACGGGCGAGTAGTGACTTGTGGTGGGAGCGTACGCAGCCATGGCGATTTATGTACGCTGCTGCTGTCTGATCTGACTAGGACACATTTGTCTCAAACTAATGGGAGACACTTCCATAGGGGGGCGGGGGCCTGGCAAACTGAATTGCGTAACCAAGTCGGGTGGTTCGGGCCACCCAGCGTGATGAGTTGGGAAGTGAAAGTGACGCATCCAAACTCCGTGCTAGGTGCACCAAGGGGACGGTTATTTTTGACGTACCCGGTGGGGCTTCGCAGTGGGGCGGAGCAGGTAGTACGGCGTCGGGAGGCGAAGATGTGTCACGAGGCTTTATTGCTGAGAAAAGACTGCTTCCTGTGGTGTGCTCGACGCTGGGGCTGAGAGCTGGGCCCGGGTTGAGGCGAAGCAGGGTGTTTCTTAGCCGCAGGAGGACGCCCTCAGCGAGCAGATGGGGCATAGCCCATGGCGGCAGGCTTGCGGCAGGGCAGGATGTGCGAAATGGCCTCCGTCTGCTTCTTCACCGCAGAGAACTGCTGGGCAAAGTCCTTGATGGTGCCGCTGAACTGGGAGACAGGCGTTGAGAAAACAAGCTTTGTCGGTTTCACGCATCTCGACCAAGTTCAGCCACAGATGACATTCCTGGACCATGAGCGTGGCCATCGCCTGCCCGAGTGACTGCGCTGTGACCTTCGTGGCTCTTAGGGTGAGGTCGGTTACTGAGCGCAGTTCCTGCAACACTTCGGAATCAGGGCTACCTGATGGAGGAAAATACTCTTTTATAGAGAAAATCACTCTTTTAATAAACTCTTTTAGCTTTCTGCGCTTTCGAAGCGCCCAGGGGCAAGCTGCACTGCCGTGCAGACAAGGAGAAAAGCCGCTGAAGTGTACCATAGATCCAACAGCAGGCAGAGCGTCAGAGGAACAAAGGCAGGAACAGGTGTGTGACTCGCAGCTGACTGCATACACGACCATCGGCTCCGAAAAAAAATTCTGAATGAAACAGACGTATTTCCCCACCTTTGTACACGTATGTCCGGGGGCAGCGTATGCAAATACTACTGTCTGCCAACTTCTCATTGGCCTTTTTTCATAGATCAGAGGCATATTCGGCACTCAAGAGAGACCTAGTCTCGTTTCTTCGACACAACGTCGAAGTGAGTGACAGATGGGGAACTAAATACATGTAAAATGAATTAATATGTCAATGAATGAATGGTTTTCTCCAAGGCCTCCTTGCCTCCAATGACCAGTTTACAGTTAATACACTACATGCGTTTGCCGTGACTAATGCTATTAATCAACAGTGCTACAACTCTCAGAGGTTATTAGACAGAGCTGATTGTCTTGTGTTTCTTCTGTTTTTGTATTCACACTTGTGTCTCTGCGATATAACACACTGCATGCCAAGCATGGTAGTTCTAGTACGATTTCAGCAGCGCTCAAGCACTGCACTGTCAAGGAAGCTTTTTTTTAACTCTTCTTCCAGTTCCTTCATGAATTTGACCGTGTCTCTAGCATGTTGCATCAAAACCCCACCTCAATTGCAACAATTCATAATTGATAGTTAAATTTGTGTTGTCATGTAAGAATATTCCGAACAGACATGCATGAACTGCCAACCTCCTATAAACTTTTTTCTGTCTTACCATGTCAGATCCCGGCGCAGACACTTTATCTCTTCTGTAATGAGATTCTGTCTTTTGAAAAATTCCACATCACGTTTTTTGACAACTGCAAATTGAATTTTACATGTCCATTTGTGAAAGTCATTCATCATTTGCTTTTTGCTAAACGGGCACTTTTAAATCATATTATGGCCTCAGATATATCATTACAAGCATGAAATCTAAACCATACATTACAAGTCACTGTAATGTTAAGCCCAGTGTGGAGTCTTAAAAATCAAGAATGAACATTAAAAGCATATGTGTACGCCTTCTATAAAGCATATTCAGTCACAAACTGAAAAACAAACATTTTCTTTTGTGTGCAGGGCTTGAGATATTTCAATAAACTGTCTCATCTTAAACACCAACTGTACTGTATAGTGGCTTTTTCAGCCTTACTTGTTTATGAAAATATACCCCACTAAAGGTAACCTATTACATTCATCACAGTGCTGCAGAAGTGTTTCCAATGGAATATATATTTAGTGTAAATGTTTTACAAAGCACCTGTGAATTTAACTTATTAGGATTCTTATTAGGATACTTTCTAGCTGTGTGTAATCAACTGGATGGTAAAAAAACGTCTCGGTTACGTATGTAACCTCCGTTCCCTGATGGAGGGAACGAGACGTCGTGTCGAAGAAGCGACACTAGGGGTCTCTCTTGAGCGCCGAAAGATACCTTATGAAAAAAGGCCAATGAGAGTTGGCGAACAGTATTTGCATACTCCGCCTCCGGATACGGATATAAAGGCGAGAGAAATACGCTCGTTCATTCAGGATTTTTCTGAGGAGCCGGGAGTGTTCCGGGCATCTCAGCGGCTCGGCTCAGCGACGTGGCCGGGAAGACACGACGTCTCGTTCCCTCCATCAGGGAACGGAGGTTACATACGTAACCGAGACGTTCCCCGTCTGTCGCTCACTTCGACGTCGTGTCGAAGAAGCGACACTAGGGGTCCACTTCAAAACTCGCCATGCGCTGAGCCGTGTACGTGTACTGCTGACACAGAAGCGGGCAGGTATTTTGCACGTGCACAAGCGACCAACTGTGTTCAGGCTGCACGTACTCTTCCCCAATGCCCCGAAAAAGCGTCAGCACCCTTTTGGTTACCCTAGGGGGGAACAAGGTGACGCTCCCAACTAGGGAACGGGCCAAGCATGGCTGGGCCTCTTTTCTCTCTATGTTTTCTCGGCATAGAGCAAGAGTAGCCGGGGCCCTTACCGCATCGAGGGAAGGGGGTCTTATTCCGAAGTCCTATTCTTTTAGGGGGAAAAGACCCTGCGGAGGCCACACCCGCCCAGCAGGGGAGGTATAGGTGGCAAAATACACCACATGGCCACTTTGGGCATGTGGGAGGAAATGGCGCGGTGGTAGATCCAGCCTCGAGGAGTGGGGAGTTGCTACAACACGGCGACCGGAGGGCAGCGAAGGACTGCCTAAGGGAGACGCGGGTCAGCTCGCAAGGTGACCGTACCGCGGAAATACACACAGAAGGAGTCCCGTAGGAGGCCTGATCTGTGGAGCACCTATTCCAGTAGGGGTAGCCGGAGGTACCCGTAGTGGACTGGACCAGCACGTTCCTCCGCTGAACTGCTGCGGGCCCGAAGGGCTAGGGAGGAATCAACCAGGGACCTAGGTCCTCTGGGACAAAAGCGCACTGTTTTGCCTTGGCAGAGGGAAACGGCGCTGGAACAAGCGGTTCACCCGGTCAGATCGTCGACGTGTACCGAGTTCTACGGGCTCGGACCTGAGAGAACACGGGACGAGACTGACTCAACCCTGAGATCATAAGGGTGTTAGGTGCTGCCCAGCCCGCAGCTCTGCAAATGTCTGCTAGGGAGGTGCCCCTAGCCAGTGCCCATAAGGATGCCACGCTCCCAGTGGAGTGGGCTTGAACCCATAAGGGGGGCATGGCCTGGGTGTGATAGGCCAACTGAATGGCATCCACCACCCAGTGAGACACCTCTGTATGGAGACAGCGTTCCCTTTCTGCTGTCCTCCAAAGCAGACAAAGAGCTGCTCAGAGCGCCTGAAGCTCTGGGTGCGTTCCAGGTAGGCACGCAAGGCACGTACCGGACACGACAGTGAGAGGGGCTGGGTCTGCCTCCTCCTGGGGCAGCGCTTGTAGGTTCACTACCTGATCTCCAGAGGGCGTGGTAGGAACCATGGGCACATAGCCCAGCCAAGGTCTTAGGATCACATGAGTATCTGCCGGACCGAGCTCCAGGCAAGTGTCGTTAGTAGGGAACGCTTGCAGGTCCCCGACCCTCTTGATGGAAGTGAGCGCGATCAGCAGGGCCGTCTTTTCAGGAGAGGGCCCTGAGCCAACTGATTCTAGCGACTCAGAGGGGGGGATCTCTGAAGACCGGCGAGGACCACCGAGAGATCCCAGGAGGGGAACAGGTTTGGCCGGGAGGGGTTTAACCTCCGGGCACCTCTTGGGAACCTGACGATTAAGTCGTGCTTACCCAGAGACTTGCTGTCTACTGGGTCGTGGTGAGCTGCGATAGTGGCAACATACACCTTCAAGGTGGATGGGGACAGCCTCCCCTCCAACCTCTCCTGTAGGAACAGGAGCACAGACCTAACTGCGCACCTCTGTGGGTCTTCTGCCCGGGAAGAACACCGATTCACGAACAGACGCCCTTCAGGGCGTAGAGTTGCCTGGTAGAAGGGGCTCTGGCTTGGTTGATCGTGGCTACGACCGTGGTTGGTAGACCAGCTAGATCTTCCGCATCCCGTTCAGGGGCCAGACATGGAGGTTCCAAAGGTCTGGGTGCGGATGCCAGAGCGTGCCCCATCCCTGAGAAAGAAGGTCCTTCCTCAGGGGAATTCGCCAGGGAGGGGCTGTCGCGAGAAGTACAAGGTCCAAGAACCAGGCCTGAGTGGGCCAGTAAGGAGCCACGAGAGTGACTTGCTCCTCGTCCTCCCTGACCTTGCACAGCACCTGTGCAAGAAGGCTCACTGGGGGAATGCGTACTTGCGCAGCCCAGCCGGCCAGCTGTGTGCCAGTGCATCTGCCCCGAGGGGAGTCTCTGAATGGGCGTACCAGAGCGGGCAGTGGGAGGTGTCTCGGGAGGCAGAGGGGTCTACCTGGGCCTTGCCGAACCGTTCCCAAATCAGCTGAACCGAGTGGGGGTGAAGCCTCCACTCTCCGCCAGGCAAGCGTTGTCATGACAGCGCGTCCGCTATCACATTGAGGTTGCCGGGGATGTGAGTGGCACGCAGCGAGTCGGTGCTGGCTCCAAAGGAGGAGACGATGGGCGAGTTGTGACATATGACGGGAGCGTACGCCGCCTTGGCGATTTATGTACGCGACCGCAGTGGTGCTGTCTGACCTGACTAGGATATGTTCGTCCCGAATTAACGGGAGAAACTTCCGCAGGGCCAAAAGGACGGTCAACAACTCGAGGCAGTTGATGTGCCAATGCAGCTGGGCCCCTTTCCAACGGCCTGAGGCTGCGTGCCCATTGCAAACGGCGCTCCAACCCAATCTGGAGGCGTCGGTCGTGACCAGGACGCGTCTGGACACCTTCTGTAGGGGCACTCCAGCCCGTAAGAAACAGGGGTCTGTCCAGGGGTTGAATGTCTGATGGCAGGCGGGGGTGATTGTTACCCGGTGCGTGCCGTGGCGCCATGCTCGTCTCGGGACTCGGGTCTGGAGCCAGTGTTGGAGCGGTCTCATATGCATCAACCCCAGCGGCGCGACCGCCGCGGAGGACGCCATATGCCCCAGGAGCCTCTGGAAAAGTTTTAAGGGGACCGCTGTGCCTGGCCTGAAGGCAGCGAGGCAGTTCAACACTGACTGGGCATGCTCGTTGGTGAGAGGTGCCGACATTGAGACCGAGTCTAACTCCATCCTGAGAAAAGAGATGCTCTGAACTGGAGTGAGCTGGCTCTTTTCCCAGTTGACCTGAAGCCCCAGACGGCTGAGGTGCCTGAGCACCTGGTCTCTGTGGGTTTTGCATAGTAACTCTCGTGAGAGGACAGAGATAGGCCGAAGGGGAGGACTTGTACTGATACACCTGGCCCCCGAACGCAAACCGCAGGTAGGGGCGGTGTCGGGGCAGGATGGAGACGTGGAAGTACGCGTCCTTCAGGTCTACCGCTGCGAACCAATCTAGATGCCGGACGCAGGTTAAGCGTGAGCATTTTGAACGGGAGTTTGTGCAACGCTCGGTTGAGAACTCGCAGGTCCAAGATTGGTCGTAAGCCGCCGCCTTTCTTGGGTACGATGAAGTAAGGGCTGTAGAAACCCTTCTTCATCTCGGTTGGAGGGACAGGCTCTATCACGTCTTTGGCCAGAAGAGTCGCGATTTCCACGCGCAGGGAGTGGGCATGTTCGCCGTGTACTGCGGAAAAGCGGACGCCCATGAAGGGGGCGGGGGCCTGGCAAACTGAATTGCGTAACCGAGTCGGATGGTCCGGGCCAGCCAGCGAGACGGGTTGGGAAGTGAAAGCCACGCGTCCAACCTCTGCGCTAGGGGCACCAAAGGGACGATTAATTTTGACGTACCCGGCGGGGCTTCGCAGCGGGGCGGAGCAGGTAGGGCAGCGTTGGGCGGCGACGGGCGACCCGCGGCTGAGGTGCTGAGACAAGACTCAAAGCACTTACCTTGCTCCGCACACCCGGCAGGGGGCGGGTTAGCGATTGAGGAGGAGGTCCTGGGTAGGCGTCCTCTAGACTCGTCGGAACCGGCCGGCCGGGGGACAGTCGTGGGGCTGAAGACGGGTGGTCCGTGTCCAGGAAGCCAGGACTGTTGATATCTGGGGGCAAAGTGCCGTGAGAACGGCATTTGCGGGCCAGGTGACCCAGAGACAAAAGGAAATAGCTCATTACAGAGAATATGAGAATGTGAAAATTAATTCAACAAGAAAAGATTCTCCTCCCGGCCCTCCACCGGGGACGGAGCGGTCTTACCAGCCTCCGGAGCTAACATCTTGGTCCCTGGGTTGAACGTCTACGGACAGCCTGGGAGCCTTCCGGGTCCTCGAGGGGGTCCGTGAGACGGGGGCGTCCATTTCCTGCAGCGTGCTCGACGCTGGGGCTGAGAGCTGGGCCCGGGTTGAGGCGGAGCAGGGTGTTTCACAGCCGCAGGAGGACGCCCGTCGGCGAGCAGACGGGGCATGGCCCATGGCGGCAGGCTTGCGGCGGGGCAGGATGTGTAGTGGCCTCCGTCTGCCTCACCGCTGAGGACTGCTGGGCAGAGTCATCAACGGTGGCGCCGAATGGACGGAGCTGGGAGACGGGGGTGTGGGAGAAGGTGTGCCTTGTCCGCCTCCCGCATTTCGACCAGGTCCAGTCCACAGGTGCGTTTCTGGACCACAAGGGGTGGCCATCGCCTGTTCGAGTGCCAGCGCTTCTGACCTCCGTGGCCCGGGGGCGCGGTTGGTCATCCAGCGCAGTTCCTGCAGCACATCAAGAACAGGACTACCCAAGGTGCAAGTTTTGAAGTGCCTTGGCCTGGCATTGGTTGCAGGAAGGGCCGTGGCGTGCAGAGTGGAAGCGGTCTGGGACCGTTCCACCGCGAGGGTAGTGAGAGCGGAGGAGCGAAGAAGCCTTGGCTTAGCTCAACTCGTCGTGCACGTCGGGGAAGAAAGGAACGGGGGGGGGCTGTGAGTGGCGCACCTGCCCGCGGAACCGATCAAGTAGCCCGGGAAAGCATAGCGGATCTCCGTGCGTCAGGCTCAGGCTGGGCGGCAGACCCGAAGGTGGCGGCCCAGGCGAACGATCAGCATCCGATGCCGCTGTAACGCTCTCCGATGCAGCGGTGATGTCATCCAATTCTGAGGCAAGCAAGCGTGCCGGGGAGGCGGGCGGTTCGAGGGGGTTTACCCGGCGAACAGAGCCCGTCATATTCCCCAAATCGCCTTCATCGCCCGCGGCGCCTGCGCCGATCCCGTAGGAAGAAGGCGGAGCGCGGGGGGCGGCTGAAGTGGCTTTCTCTCATTACAAAAGAAAGCCGTGCGACCGCAATGCTATAACGGCCATGTTCTCACACTGAGAAGATGAACCATTGGAGAGAATACTCATCCCGAGCTCAGACGGAAGCAAACAAGCGTGCCGGGGAGGCGGGAAGTTCGAGGGGATTTACCCGGCGAACAGAGCCCGTCATTGTCCCCAAATCGTGTTCATCGCCCGCGGCGCCTGCGTCAATCCCGTAGGAAGGAGGCGAGGCGCGGGGGGCGGCTGAAACGGCTTTCTCTCATTACAAAAGAAAGCCACACGACCGCAATGTTGCCATGGCTATGTTCTCACACTGAGAACATAAACCATTCATAAAACATTGCTTGCGTGCGATCGCAGCCCAGGCATGCAAGACAGTGTTTTATGACCGAGTGAGGTGGGGAGAAATCACCGCATCCAGAAACTACACAGGGGCGGAAATTACATCTTTATAAAGACGCGTCCTGAAAAGGACGTTCAACGCCGCTGTGTAATGCTCTTTCAGAGAAATAAACTCTTTTATGGAGAGAATCACTCTTTCAACTCTTTTAACTCTGCGCTGTCGAAGCGCCCAGGGGCAAACTGCACGCCGGCAGTGAAGAGAAAAGCCGCTGTAGTGCGCCGTAAATCCAACAGCAAAGCAGAGCGTCAGAGGATCAGAAGCAGGATCAGTTGTGTTACTCGCAGCTGACTGCATACACACGACCATCGGCTCCGAAGAAAATTACTGAATGAACGAGCGTATTTCTCTCGCCTTTATATCCGTATCCGGAGGCGGAGTATGCAAATACTGTTCGCCAACTCTCATTGGCCTTTTTTCATAGATCAGAGGTATCTTTCGGCGCTCAAGAGAGACCCCTAGTGTCGCTTCTTCGACACGACGTCGAAGTGAGCGACAGACGGGGAATACTGCTTTTTCCCTTCTACAGATGTTTTGCATGTTTGCATTAAAATGGCAATACATTCCATAAATGGGCTCTTTCTCTTTCAGCGGAAGAAAAGCAGTTAAGCTTGGCCACTTATACATTAGCCCATTGTATTGCAATTTTAATGTGTTTCAATGGGACCAGCACCAGATTGTTAGAGAGATTTTGCAGGGCACTGCCACCTCAGACTAGGCCCAGGCTTCTCTGTGACCCGAGTATGGTCCTAAAACCAGGCTAGTTCACTTGAGGTTACAAAGACCATCTTTGAATTACTATACCGGTCCAGGCTGGTTCAGTACGTGTTAGATAACAGTAGTCAACAAATATGGCAAAATTAGGTTGTAATCAAACATGGTTTTTAAGTTGAATTTTAGATGGAGGTTTTAAAAAAAAACTTAACTCCCTAAAAACTTAACTCCCTAACCTAAAACATTACTTTAATCTTAACCAAAAGAGAAATGAAAGTTTAACATCCTTACCCTAAACCAACATCTAACCTTAACTGATAGTGTTTTAAAATGCAGAATTGAAATGAAAAGCATGTTTTCTGAAGCAACCATGTCAATATGTGTCACTTCTGTGTCACATGTCAGTTTGAGTTCTTATCAGGTTTTCATATAAGATAATCATATTGGAATAAGTGTATATATGTTGGTGGGTCTGTAATACAAGCGTTAAAATTTTCGTTTAAAAAAAAAAGCGTTTAATTTTTCATAAGAGTAAAAGTGTCTCGATATTATATAATAGCAGTGTCTGAGTATTTGAGAGAAAATGAGTGATTATAAAATCAGAATTGGCCACTGAAGTCATAATTTGAGTGAAAATTATGAAAACACACAGTTGTTGAAGCGCATCTAATGTTTCACCTTTAAACTAGTTTTGCAAAAATGTATACAGAAATTAGCATAATTCTGATTCAAAGTAAAGCCCAACATCATCCAATCACTAACAACCATGTTAAAATAAAAGTATACAATATAAATTCTGAATCTATGTACTGCTTACCGTTGTCCCATTTCTGCCAAACATGTTGAGTGGTCCAAACAGCCTAAAACTGAACTTTTGGTCTGATTTTAGGAGCGAAATACAACTTATTTTCATCCTAACTCCATATAAAGCCTCTGAAAGCAACATTTTCAGTTTTTGATGAACCCATTGATTCTCAATGATAAATTGCAAAAATTTAAAAAATGACATCGGATGAAATTAGAAAATCTGCTGTAGTTGGCGCCATATTGTTTTGTCACATGACTCCTTCCATCAAAGGTTTAACCATTTACTGACAGCACGGCATCTTTAATAAATTTTTTCTTCTAAAATTAACTCAAAATATTATAAAATAGAAAATACACACTCAAGTTGTTATTCAGACAAGCAGGCATGGTTATGTGTGCTGAAAATCTAAGAATGGCCAAATATTTGCGATTATTCAGACTAGCCCATATATTTGTCTGTCACTATTTGTTCATTTTTTTGGTTTGTTGCTGGTCTATATGGTGGGCCAGCATAGGCCTGTTCATCAGCAAAAGTTCACCAGTTGCATAGCATAGACCAGCAACAAGACAAGTTCACTTGCAAATTTAGCTGTGAAGTTACAAGCTTTGCTGGTTAAGTTAGTAAATAAGTCTGACAATGACATCAGTTCAGCAGCAACGATTGCTGGGGACCACCATCCATTACATGACATATGCTGGTTACAAGCTCTGCTGATCCTCTCAGCAGGGCCACAACTGCTTCATAAACGAAGCTATCACTTTTCGTTACACGACCACAGTCAGAAAAGTTTGAGGTTTTGCAAAAGTATACAAAGCCTACTTAAGTGTCTGATATTAATAGAGACTAATGGGCTGGGTAGAAAGGGACTAAAGTAGCCAAAGAGGCTGTTTAGAGGAATGGACTTTTGGCTTTCCTTACATTAAGGAAAGTCTTTTTTAAGGGGTAGTTGAGTCGAGGTGGTATAATTATTGCTGAGGATCGGTAATTGCTCAAAGTAAACTGGGCGTTTGTACTGACAATCTTGACTGTGTGGCTTTGGAGAGGTCTGTTCTTTGAACAAGAGAGCAGCTCAGATTCTATCATCTTAACTGGATTATTCCACTCTTTGAAACAAGGGGGATACAGTTAAGAACTATGGACATATTTTAAGTGATTTCAGGATGGAATCTGACAATAACAAAGAACCTTGTCAGTGCTTTGAGTCACTGAGTTATCACTGGCCATTGAAATTCAGTGTTTTTTTACTGTACCCAGTATCAGGTTCCTTTTATTTATTTATTTTTTTATTCAGTATGCCGCTTTGAGAACTTCTGAACAGAAGTTTTTCTATAGTTCCAAAGTATCAGTATAGTGAGAAATGTTTATGCTTTGTAAATTAAAAATTCAACATGCTGTGAAGACGTTTTCTGAGAGAGAGCTACATCTCTTTTAATTCAGTGATCACAGTTGAATAACATTCATAAAAATGAAGTCTTTTCTCTCAAAGAGCAGACCATTTGTATTATCTATCAATACTCATGATACCAAGAACCTAATTAACTACCATGGTCTATGTAACTCCATTTCTGCAAAGTCAGGTTGTGCAAATAAATGATTTTCCAATTTAATTTAACTGGGAAAAAGGGAATACTCCCAGACTGATGCAGTTGTATTTTCTTAATGTGTCCTATTTTGCGTCGCCCACATTTCAGAGTTCACATTGCGTTTATTTTTTTATGATTCTGTTCCAAAGTCTTATCAAGTCTCACAGATGGAAAAGCAGTATAGGTTAAATTATTATCGAGCAAATACTTTTAATCAGGCCTTGGAAGTCATCCATAATGAATTGCGTGGAAAGTCTTTGAAATGTCAGATAACACTTGAAGCCCCAGAGCAGACGTGCACGCACCATCCGGACCAACGCAGTCTGCTGGGTTACTTAAGGATCAGGCTGGGACCTGCCAGCAAACTGGTTGCCTGGCAACTTCATTATTTCCCTCATTGTGATCAATGTGCGCTGGGTGACTCCAAGGAAATGAGGTTTAAAAACATATATTGTGCTACAACAGACCACTGGTTTCCTTATTCATAGTAAATGACATGCAGCTGTATCATACAAATAAATAGTTAAAAAATCATATATTGTGATTTCTGGATTTTTTTTTTAGATTATGTCTCTCACAGTGGACATGCACCTACGATTACAATTTCAGACCCCTCCATGATTTCTAAGTGGGAGAACTTGCAAAATAGCAGGGTGTTCAAATACTTATTTTCCTCACTGTATATATATATATATATATATATATATATATATATATATATATATATATATATACATACACATACACACACTATATACTATATAACTTTACAATATCACTCAACTTTAAAATATAGAGTGTATGTAAATGTATGAGGGCATTAATTATTCATTATTAGTTGGGTTGTCAGACAATACCAATACCAAAACAATTGAACAAAGACCAAAAAGTGCTTAAAGGTTGTTGTTTTTTTTTTTTTGTTAATTGTTAAATAGATTATAGTAATTGTTGTACTACTGTATGTGCATGCCAATATTTCCATCATTGGGCTTGACCATGGTGACGTAGGTATCAAGACTGTTATCAAGAAATATAATTATTTATAAAGCACATTTTAGAACATAACATGTATCACAAATATACTATATAAGCTAATAAACTTACTAATTAGAACAAATAAATTGAAAACATGGGTTAAAACATTGAATAGGTGAAAAAATATTAAAATATATAAGATTTTCATGCGAAGGGAGCGGGTTGGTTTTGCCGGGAAAATCCAAAGGATGTGTCGTTTATGCGCGCTCCCAAGAGTCTTGCCTCAGTGCTTCTCTTCAACAGTGACAACAAACTGCAACACTAGGTAACGTTATCTTAAACGTAAAAAAAAACAAATCTACTGAATCTGGCTAGGCGAGAACATGTTCGTGGTCAAGCAAAAACTAGAGTGAACATCGGCAGGGCATTTGAATCCTGGAGGGACCTTCGTTAGGTTTTGGGGTTCAGAACTGACCCTGAATTGGCGTTCTTATTAGACAGGTAAGCTTGCATAACAGCAAAGCATGTGAAATATAGTGCCATAAGGATTGATCTGTGTCATTTTAGCTTACTTGATCTTGCCTGCTAATGCTGACAAATTCCTTCGTAAGTTTCAAATAATTTCAATGATCTAAAAATCAAGTATACAGGATAAATTTAAGCAAATACGCTGGTTTCTTGATTATAGTACAACATAGGACATACAAAACATACAATATTGCAACATAACTGTGCAGTGCAACAGTAAACTGTCTATAGTTTGGTAGTATGTAGCTGTATGTGTGTATCAGTATGCTATGTTAGCTGATAAGTAGTTTTAGTTTAGTCTCAAAGTTTGTAGTGAAACTTATATCTGCGTAATTTTAATTACGCTACCTCATCTGTCAGCATGATGCCAGTGTATCACAGTCAGTCTCCTTGTACGTTATGTCATTGTTTTGGCCAATGCTTGTGGAGTGTGTGCATGAGCGCAAGCACAAGCAAGAGGTAGCTGGCTGGCTGGCCACATGTGTCATTAATAACAAGGGTTTCTGAGTCTTAAACACTGCACCTTTGGATTTAAAAGTTGCAATGAAATGGTCCCTTATAGAACCATATACTGTCACTTTTTTTTCTAAGTGTTGGTCCTTTCTACATCTGTAATAATGACATGAATATTAATTACATTATTTTTAATATATTACATTTTCTTTCAATTTGAATTACCCATAGACTGATGTATTGTGCCACATAATAACAAAGATTGTAATTGCCCTGTTACGGGTTTCTCTGTAGTCTCCTGCTTAAAAAAGAATGTGTTCACATGGCTGAGGCTGCTAGAAACCACATATAGCACCCAAAGAAATCAAAAGTGGCATCAACAGTCTAGGGCACTCCAAAACCTTATTCATCAAAGAGAATGGTGCAATACTGTCTTTTCTTTCTTGTGCAAAGATTCACAACAACACAGCCTTCACATTTTTGATGAGGCACGTCTCGTCTCATTATTAAGTCACAGTGTTGTCTATGTTCTCTCACACAACAAAGATGCCTCCCTGCCTTAGTACTGCTGTCACAGTGACTGCATCCCAAAGCAAGCTGACAGTCTCAAGACCCGAAGCCATGGCTGTCCCAATCACAGCCTGACCCCTAAAATGTGGCTGAGAAGAGAGTTTGGTACTCCACATAGAAAACAGCAGAATAGATGTATACTTTTCCAATTGACGGTTAATTTTTTTATTTTGTTTAGTTTAGTTGACAGTAATACTTACTTCTGCATTAAACATCAATGCAGAAGGATTTTCAGGCAGGCCCATTTCTTTCCTTTTAGCTATAAAGAAATTTCTCCGTGCCTTCTCTGTGAAGTTGTAAACTTTGCCCACTAGTTGTTCGCCTTGGAAGTGGAGAGAGTGTTTTCATGTGTAATGTTGGCTTAGAACAGGGCTACTCAACTTTGGAAAGGTCAGGGGGCACAAAGCTGGATTCCTGTACTCTCGAGGACTGCACTCTTAATTTTTATGATTTTATATACACACACACACACACACACACACACATACATACAGCATATTTATATATACTGTACTGTATATACAAACTTATGAGTTAAAATTTTATAGTAATAATGTTAAAATTTATTTAGCAAAGTTTCGGTCACTCGACCTTCTTCAGGCATTTACCTATATTTTGATACTCTTTGCAAGCCAGGATAGTGTGCAGGATTTTTTCCATTTCATTGACTTTGGTACAACTTGTGTCCGACGCACATATCAATTTCTTCTCAGGTGTGCGAGGTTAGTTGTTCAGTGATTATAGTAAGAATATTTAAATGTTAGGTAACAGGATAGTTCACCTAAAATTGAAAATTCTCTCACTCAACTTCATGACATTCCAGATGTGTATAACTTACTTTCTTCTGCTAAACACAAATTATGATTGTTTAGAAAAAATATCTCTGTGGTTGAGAGACAGATCAATATTTAAGCCCTTGGCTTTTTTTTTTTTTTTTTACTATAAATCTCCACTTTCAATTTTAAATGTGAAAGTGAAACTAAACAGGTGTCATGTGTAACTTACAGATGTGAAAGTGAAATTAGAGATTTATAGTAAAAAAAGGACTAAAATATTGATCTGTTTCTCACCCACACCTATCCAGTCACTTCTGCGAACATAGATTAAACCATTGGAATAGTATGAATAAATTTTATGCTGCCTTTATGTGCTTTTTGGAGCTTCAAAGTTGTGGCCACCATTCACTTGCATTGTATGGATATATAGAGTTATTTAGAAGATATTCTTCTAAAAATCTTAATTTTTGTTCTGCAGAAGAAAGATTTGGGGAAAATGTCATATTGCGATTATTACGGTTAAAATTGCGATATGCGATTTGCAATATAATAAACAAATGGTATCATGAGTCAACTTGCTTACTGATAATGCTGAAGTGTGTATTTTTCAACTCAAACATACAAACTAGCAACAACAACAATAACTATAAATGCACAGTGTTTTCAAATTAAAAATCTTTACAAAATTAAATAATATCTTTGCATTACTGCAAACTTGTTATTTTCTCAATATTACACCTAAATAAAATAGAACAATAAATAAGAACATACGAATTTTCACGAAAATAAGATTGTACAAACTAGCAACAACTATAAATGCACATTTTTTCAAATTAAAATATTTTTACAAAATTAAACATCTTTGCTGCAAATTTGTTATTTTCTCAATATTACACCTAAATAAAATAGAACAATAAATAAGAACATAAAAATTTTAATGAAAATAAGATTGTCCAAACAAACAGGGACATATAAGCAGGATGTAACATGTACTTTGTAGAAAATCTTTTAAAAAGGAAACTGGATATAAAAGTGTGGTGCACTCAAACCACTAAAACTGTTGTTGTTGGTGTGTTTGTGTGTGTGTGTGTGTGTGTGTGTGTGTGTGTGTGTGTGTGTGTACATTTTATTTTTGTTGTAATTTTAATGTTATTTTTCACATAAGATTGATCTTATCATGATGATCTCATGATGATGACGTTGCGAGCTGCAGACAGCAGGGGTGAGAGACGAGCGTCTCCGTGTTAGAGTGCGCATCAGCCGGCGGAACTTTAAATCTCTCCCGGTCTCGACTACCGCTCAGATTGGGTCTCTTCCACAACACTGGGCCGTGTTAGGTGGACTGCTGATGCAGGTGCAATCAAACTGCTGCGTGCAAAAATAGCAGGTGCATCAGACTGTACGTAACCTGCCCCAAAAGATGTCATGTAGTTCCCCACATCCCTGAGGGGGGAAGCAACATAACTAGCATGGGAGCAGGCCACGTCAGCCATAGCCTTTTCTCTCTCTGTGTTTTCTCTCCATTGAGTGTTAAATGTGGCTGGGTCCATCTCTATAACATGCATCGGGGAAGGTGTTCTTTTCCTATCCTATTCTTTCAGGGGGAAAGACCCTGCAGAGACCACATCCTGCCCAGCAGGGGATGTTAACATGTGGCAAATACGTCATATGGCTTACCAGCCACATAGGGAGGTGGTGTGGTGGTAGGTCCTGCCTCGATGGGGAGGAGCTCTACAAATACAGCGAGCAGGAGATCAAATACATCTGCCCAAGGGAGATACAGGTCCGCTGACAGGGGGACCATACCGCGGAAAATACATCACAGGGGGTTACCGGAGTAATCAGTACCCGTGGAACACCTGTTCCATTACAGGCAACCCCTCACCTGCAGTGGGTCTGGCTGCAAACTCCTCAGCTGAATTTGGAGCCATAGGGCTAGGGAGGAAGGACATCCAGGGTCCATGACTTATGGACTTGACTGGGGGAGTAGAGCTCACGTCTTCGCCTCAGGAGAGGGGAAAGGCGCTATGCGCAAATGATACACCCGGCCAGCTGTTCCATATTACCAAATTCTACGTGTTCAGACCTTACAAAACACGGGACCAGCTCAACCTGGAGATTGTAAGATTTCGTGAAGGTATTGGGTGTTACTCAGCTCGCCGCTTTGCAGAAGTCAGAGAGGTGCCATTGGCCAGTGCCCACGAGGATGCCACACTCCTCGTAGAGTGTGCTCGAACCCACAAGGGGGCAGGCAAGACCTGTGTCTGCTTGGCCAATGCAATGGCATCCACTATCCAGTGGGCAAGCCTCTGTTTGGAGACAGCGTTCCCTTTCCGCTGTCCACCAAAGCAGACAAAGAGCGATCCAAATAGGTGTGCAAAGCACGCACCTGAAATAGCAGCGCTAAGGCTGGGTCTGCCTCCTCCCAGGGCAGCGCTTGCAGGTTCACTACCTGATCCCTGAAAGGGGTTGTAGGAGCCTTGGGCACATAACCTGGTCGGGGTTGGATGGCCTCCGTCTGTTTATTCACCTCTGAGAACTGCTGTGCACAGTCCTCAATGGTGTCGCCAAATTGGTATATCTGGGAGATGGGAGTGTTGAGAAAGTGAGCCTTGTCAAAATCCCACATCTCGACCAGATTCAGCCACAGGTGTCATTCCTTGGTAGCCAGAGACGACGTCATCCTACAGGCCTTGGAGGGGAGTGACCGTCGATTCCACCTGGTGGCGGTGTCTTATCCACCTGGGGGAGCTCCATGTACCTGTGGACCAACCCACCGTCAAGGGTAGTGAGCGCGGACGAGCAAAGAAGTCGGTTTCGGGCAGTGTAAGGTGCCCTCCTTGACTTTGTCAGCTCATCATGCACCTCCGGGAAGAAAGGAACCGGTGGGGGAGCATGGCTGTGAGCTGCATCCCGAACGCAGGAACCAATCATCTAGCCGCGAGGGCTGAGGGAAGGATGGAGGGTTCCAGTCCAGCCCAATACTCGCGGCGGCCCGGGCAAGCATAGCAGACAGCTCGGCATCGGCCTCAGACTGGGCCGGTACATCCGAAGGTGCTAGCCCAGTCGAGTCCTGAGCATCAGAGTCCACCAAGACGCTCTCTGTTGTAGCAGCGAAACTCGCATCCAGCTCGGGGGCTCCGAAGGAGACTGGCCGTAAGGCGCGCCGGTCTCATCTCGCAACTGGACGGGGCAGACGAGCCTGCTGGGGAACGGGTGGTCCACAGGGATTTACCCGGTGAGACTGTGCCCATTAAACTTTCAAAATTTCCTTTAGCACCAGACGTGTCGGCCCTATACCCTGGGTAGAAGGTGCCAAGTGGGGGGCAGCAAGAGTGGCTTTCCCCCAGAAGAAGGTAAGCCACGACTGAGGTAATCCAGGAATCCAGGAATGACACAAAGACGGAAGGGCATCTTGTGAAAGATGCGTCTTTAAAAAGATGTTCAAATTCAATGTGTGTACTCTTTTAGAGAAATATACTCTTTCAGATGTATATACGCTTTAGAGGGGCTGTCGAAGCACCCAGGGGCGTAGTCTGCACTGGCATGCAGAAGAAGAGATAAGCCACAGAAAATGTGCCGTATCTCTAACAGCGTATGCTCTGTAGAGTTAAGTGGAACAGGAGTGGGATTTCTCAGCTCACTGAAACACAATCACTTGGCTCCAAAGAAAAGATCTGTCTGAACAGACGCACGCTTCCCTCCTTTTATACTCGGATGTCCGGGGGAGGGGCATGCAAATTCTGTTTGCCAATTCTCGTTGGCCTTTTCTCAAAGATAAGAGGTGACCAAGGCTCTCAAGAGAGACCCCTAGTGTCACTACATCGACACAACGTTGAATGAGTGACAGAAGGGGAACTAGCATAAATACTCATGGAAATGGACACCTCACAATTCATGCAGATTTTATAGGATGCTGATAAATATATTTCTGATAATGAGATTATAAGTGTAGAGGAGCGCTGGCTTAGAAGGTGCACCAAGGCACCTGCAAACGGTTGTTTCTCGAAAATCTGTCATATGCCATCATGCTTTAAAGTAAGGTGCAATCCACTGTCATTGTATTGAAAAGACGGACCGTGGTATTCAGTAAAACATTTTCTTTTGTGTTCCACATTAAAAAAAAAGCTAATATAGGTTTGAAAAGACATGACAGTGAGAAAATTACAATTTTATTTTTTTATTCTTACTATTCTTTAAAGATAACTGAGGAAATATCTAATTGTACTGTTCTACACTGACGTTGATTAAACAAACTAAATGAATGCTACCATTTTGTGAAGTTAATTTAAAGGAATATTTTAGGTTCACTATAATTTAAGCTCAATCGACAGTATTTGTGGCATAATATTGATTACCACCAAAAAATATTTTCACTCATCCCTTCTTTTCTTTAAAAAAAAAAAGCAAAAATCAAGGTTACAGAGAGGCATTTACAATGGAAGTGAATGTGGCAAATATTTGGAGGGTTTAAAGGCAGAAATGTGAAGCTTATAAATTTATAAAAGCACATACATGAATTCTTTTAAAACATTATTTGAGCTGTAAACTTGTTTAAATTGTCATTTCAGCCATTTTAATGTTTGTTGACATTATGTTGTCATGGCAAAAATTGTCTAACTTTAAACAGAAAATTAGTAAGTGACTTTATCACACTAAAATCACGTTAACACACAAAGTGTTTAGTGGCTATACTTTTGAAACAGTGGGTATTTCAACTTTTATGGATTGGTCCCCATTCACTTCCATTGTAAGTGCCTCACTATAACCCAGATATTTGCTATTTTTAAAGAAAAGGAGGGGCAAGTTAAAATAAATTTTTTTTGGTAATCAATTTTATGCGAAAAATGATGTTGATTGCAATAGAACTTCTCATAGTTAGTGAAAAGGTGCAAGATGACCTACTTGGTAGAAATAAGTGGCTTATTAGCAAGATTGAGTAAACAAAAAATTATGTTATATTTTCATATATTTTTTTGTTCATTATTGTAGGCCATGAGAGGGTGGTGGTGGCAAGGGGCCTGTAAGATATAAGACACTGGTCCCACTTTTGTCACTGTCTTTGTGTAGAAAGGAGCAATGCTTTTGTTTCAAATCTCTGCAGAGGTCAATGTACCAGCCCAACTCTTATGTTTACTATTTCCCCAAGTTCTCTTGAAAGTTCCAGTTAACTTCACCTGTTGTGTCCTGACTTCAGTTTTCTCGAACTGCATTTGTTTATTTCTTTATTCACACTCCATTTCAAGTTAACAAAAGGTGTTGCTACTGTAAAAACAATATTGTATGGCAGGGCTCTATTATTTTGTATAATAGTGAGGAAAAAAGAGAATAAAAGGAAGAGAATGCCCACATGGGTGCAGGAATGTTTATTTATTTCTCATAGTTATACTCCCCTCTGCCTTTCTACAGAGGTGTTTGATAACGCTCAGCCTGAAGGTATGCAATGCAACTAATGAAAAAGATTTGGCTGTTTTTGATCCCATAAAGCAGGCTATTTATTTCATTTTTATTGTGGTGAAATATAAAGCATATGCATTAAAATTGACTTTCTGGAGATAGTTCAAACCCTAGAATTATGTGGACAACTGTGTTTGGCTCTGGTAGAGGCATAGAAAACCCATTTAAAGTGACTTGAAAGTTCTATATGGATGCAATGCATTCATTCGCTTTGTAGAACGTTATTTTAAGAACTTTTTTAGATGCACAGTTTTAGTGAGAGCTTTACCCTCTAACATTACCACAGTCCTCAATATTTAAAGTGAAAACTATCTAGTTTGGGCGTCTTTTCACCATTCTCTCAACCTGATGGAAATATCCCTTCAGACTCGTTTATATTTGATTGCCTGTATTGATGTGAACCTGAATATTTCATCAAAGAAACCAAAGGAGATCCTTCAGCCAGCTTGGCCCAGCTTAGTTAGATAACGATCGTGGAGATGTTTGGATTTATCTGCCTTGCCTGTACACAAACTTGTTAGATGTTAATTCATAATTAAAAGTTAACTTATTAAACCAACCTTGGGAATGGCAGCTTTTACTTTGACATTATGAACAGTTCTGCTCCTGCTAGTTAGAAAACTGGCCCTGTATTGGCTATGTTATGTGCAGAGAAGCAAATAGGGCAAGCAATTTTCCTTCATGAAACCCAAGCATATTTCTGTAAAACAGTGTTTAAATAGCCTTAACTTATTTTGTATGACTATACCATTGTTACGAGGAGGAGGGCTTGGCCGGACCTTGAGTGTACACAACCGGCATTGAGCCACCTAATCAGCGGGAGAGAGAGATAAAGGGGAGCCTGAGACGCCAGTTCGAAAGAGAGAGAGTGTCACGCGGCTGCTGTGTGTGTGTGTGTGTGTGTGTGTGTGCGCGCGCGCGCACGTCAATGTGTTTTATGTTGTTTAAAGTTTAAGTTTATGTCATTAATGTTTATGTTGACTGTTCTGCCGGTTCCCACCTCCTCCTTACCTCCTCCTTGCCCATCCCTTACCCTTTACATTGGTGCCGAAATCCAGGAAGGAGAAGGGATGCCCTGTTGTGGAATTCTTGCCATGGGGACGGAGGTGTCGCTGCCGGCCGCCAGGAGACGGAGGAACAGCTGCCATCAGCTAGGAAGAGGAGGAGTATTTCTGTCCACCTGGGGTCAAAGGACTTGCTGCCGTCTGCCCAGGATGGAGTGGGTGTCGTTCGCCAGAGGGTGGAGGAGTGGCTGAGGACCAGGTGACGGTGTGTCCGGGGACCGGCGATCAAGTTTTTCACTCTCTCTCCTCTCTCTCTCTCTCTATCTGTGTCCCTCCCACACACACTTTCGCTCTCCCCTCTCCCTCCCCTTGTCTCTCCCCAGGTTCCCAGTAGGCGTGGTGGACCATCTGCTAGCAAAATGTCCAGATGGGCAGCGTCTCTCCTCCAGAGATGTTGAGATATGAGTCTTGAGATATTGAGTCTGGATGGCTCCCCAGCCTGAATCGAGCTGGGGAGTGTGATGAGGAGGAGGGCGTGGCTGGGCCGTGAGGGTGCATGGCCAGTGCTGAGTAACTTAATCAGCAGGAGAGAGAGATAATGGGGAGACGCCAGTTTGAGAGAGAGAGAGAGAGAGAGATACAAACGGTCGCTGTGTGTGTGTGTGCAGAGCAGCACCAGCCTGACCCGCTGCTTGATACGCCTTCCCCACTAGCGTGGAGGTGGTCCTGCATGGCTTCGTGGGGAGAGAGGGTCTTTTCAGCGATGATGCTGAGCCCGGTGAGAGATAACCCGCAAGTGTCTCCTCAACCGGCGGCAATGTTCATTGACGTGTTGCACACATATTCACAGCTGGTCACAACTGAGACGTGTTCCCAAAGCATCATAGTGAAGCTTTTTGTAAAGAGAACAAAGTCTCATTTGAAATCGCATGCTCAGATTTATACTTGGAAGCGTGCCAGTTTGATACCATCAGAGATCCCATGCAGGAGCCAACATGTTTCTCCAAAATGTTTCATTGTTCTTATTTACGGGGTTGCTAAACAAGTAAGTCCCGCCTTACAGGCTGTCAACTCGAAAACATAGAGTTTTGATTTGTATTTTTTTTTGCATGATCTGAGCTAATAAAGCACAATTTATGATACCATTGTTATGAGATCTTACTGCTGATTTTAAATATATTCTTTGATCTATATTCTAGACCAATAGTTTTAGAAATTTCCCATTCAAGTAGATAGGAGCTGAACTTTTATGCTGCTTGTTTACATAGAAAATAGCTCTCCGGGAGCATTTCAAAGATGGCCGCTGAGTGGACTGACTTGCTTGCAAGGGAATTTGTTGACACTCATCTGCATACTTGTATGAATTCTACAGGATTACAAATATCAAACTTAAGAACGTAGAATGTGCTACGTAATGTAGAATGAGCTGGACAAACAAACTCCACGACTGATAGCCATCTACAGGCAGAAAGCTGTCTGCACTGGCAAGATAGCAGAAGCATCTTTAGTGCTAATGGTCTTTGCTATATATATATATATATACACTACTGTTCAAAAGTTTGGGGTCACTTGTCTGAAATGTTTCTCATGATCTTAAAAATCTTTTGATCTGAAGGTGTATGCTTAAAAGTTTGAAATTAACTTTGTAGACAAAATATTATTCTGCCAAAACATATACATTTATTTAATTACAAATCTAAAATTTCCTAAAAAAAAAAGTTTTTGAAATGGATGACTTGGATCAAAATATGAAGAAAAGAAGCCAATAAGTGCCCAACATAGATGGGAACTCCTTCAATACTGTTTAAAAAGCATCCCGGGGTGATTCCTCAAGAAGTTGGTTGAGAAAATGTCACGAGTACATGTCTGCAAAATCTAGGCAAAGGGTGACTACTTTGAAGATGCTAAAATATTACATAGTTTTGGATTTATTTTGGATTTTTTGGTCACAAAATAATTCCCATATTTCCATTTCTATTATTCCATAGTTTTGCTGACTACTATTATTCTAAAATGTGAAATAAATAAATAAATAAAGAATGAGTAAGTGACCCCAAACTTTTGAACGGTAGTGTATGTGTTTTATGCTGTTTTAAGTTGAGTTTATGTCATTAAAGTTTACGTTGACTGTTCTGCAGGTTCCTACCTCCTCCTTGCCCATCCCTTACCCGTTAAAACCATGTTTTGTAGCATGCAAATGTACACTGATTTTACACAGCATGGCCAATGGGGATAGTTGAGTTCTGAAAAGTGGCATACAACATTTATTTTTTATTTTTTTATTGTTATTATGAAAGCATCCTACACAGCCTTCAGACCTTCACAGATTTCCGTGCATGAGTTGCTGAAGATACATATGGATTATTCAGTGTTTTTGTGCTGAACTGAAGGGTGAGGCAGCAGGGTTATCTTCACTTGTACATTTCAGCCGTCAAATGGCCAACACATTCATTACAGACAAGGAATTTCAGCAGACTGTTGCTCTTAATGGATATTAAGAGAACAGACGTTAAAACCTTACCGTGTCCTGGATATGGTGTGGCAGAGAGATTTTCTGCTGTCATTGCATTCACACCATTGATCATCTGAGCTCTGGCTCAGCTCATCTTGTGTTTGTGTGAAAGAGCCACAGCATGTTGTTGTACATAACAATTCAGGAGCGAGAAAGAGATATGGCTCAGTGTGAGGTGAAAGGGACATTTATGCCATGGATCAAATGTGAGCGCTGGTGTCACCATTCTTTAAAAAAAAAAAGGATTATCTGTTAGCAATAGAAGTAGTAGAGATTGGGAGGACTTGATTAAAGCAGAGGTGAAGGGTTAAGGTTTTTGTTTCTCAAATGCACCAAATACTGATTCAGAGTGCATTGAATTATAAAAAAAAAAAAAAAAAAAAAATTACGATTTTTATTTATCAAAGTGATACAGATTCCTGTGGAGCCAATCCTGAAGACTGGAACTGTACAAAAGATTTTAAATTTGATGGAAATGGAGAAGAGCCTAATGTTCAAATAGGTGTGGTACTTTCACATGTAATTCAGGAGTGTGAGCGTAGTGATGTTTGGAGAAACAGAGATAATGGAGTAAGGCAGTATACATGGATCAAAGTGACAATGCAGTTTGAGGGACCAGATTGGACAGGATATATCTGAGTTCTCCGCGATGCCAGGAGATTGTACTGGACATCGCCTCCTGGCGGTTGGCAGCGTGCTCCTCCACCTCCCAGCAGACATCAGCGACACCTCCATTTCCTGCCAGATGGCAGCGGGCTTCTTCATCTCCTGACGGATGGCAGTGGGGTCATTTGTTCCAGTACCAACGGACCATACCTCCTCGTTATCGTGACCCTCCGTTAGTTGTGAGGGCTCTCCTACAACGCATCCCTCCTACCTTCCGGGTTTCAGCATCAATGTAACAGGTTCACAAGATGGGCAAGGAAGAGGTGGGAACTGGCTGAGCAGCTAACGTAAACTTTTAATGACACAAAGGAACTTAAGCAAAACATAAATAGTGCTTTGCAGCAAAACCCACAGACACGCGCACACACACAGCTTGTGCATCTCTCTCTCTCTCTCTCAATCTGTCGTCTACAGCTCCCCTTTATTCCTCTCCTGCTGACTGGCCAACTTAACACCCTCACGGCCTGGTCACGCCCTCCACATCGTCACATTCCTCCACTGCCCAATTCAGGTTGGGGCGCCATCTGGACTGGCTTATTACACCCCTACGCCCATCTCAGGAGATGAGATGCTGCCCTTCTGGCCATTACGCCACCAGATGGTCCTCCCCTCCTCCTGAGAATCTGAGAGAGATGAGGGGAGGGAGAGGGGAGAGAGAGTGAGCGAGTGGGAGAGACAGAGAACAGGTCCCGAGCACGCTGTCGACTGATCCTCAGCCAGCTGTGAAGCAGTTCTCCGCGATGCCAGGAGATTGTACTGGACATCGCCTCCTGGCGGTTGGCAGCGTGCTCCTCCACCTCCCAGCAGACATCAGCGACACCTCCATTTCCTGCCAGATGGCAGCGGGCTTCTTCATCTCCTGACGGATGGCAGTGGGCTCATTTGTTCCAGTACCAACGGACCATACCTCCTCGTTATCGTGACCCTCCGTTAGTTGTGAGGGCTCTCCTACAACGCATCCCTCCTACCTTCCGGGTTTCAGCATCAATGTAACAGGTTCACAAGATGGGCAAGGAAGAGGTGGGAACTGGCTGAGCAGCTAACGTAAACTTTTAATTACACAAAGGAACTTAAGCAAAACATAAATAGTGCTTTGCAGCAAAACCCACAGACACGCGCACACACACAGCTTGTGCATCTCTCTCTCTCTCTCTCAATCTGTCCTCTACAGCTCCCCTTTATTCCTCTCCTGCTGACTGGCCAACTTAACACCCTCACGGCCTGGTCACGCCCTCCACATCGTCACATTCCTCCACTGCCCAATTCAGGTTGGGGCGCCATCTGGACTGGCTTATTACACCCCTACGCCCATCTCAGGAGATGAGATGCTGCCCTTCTGGCCATTACGCCACCAGATGGTCCTCCCCTCCTCCTGAGAATCTGAGAGAGATGAGGGGAGGGAGAGGGGAGAGAGAGTGAGCGAGTGGGAGAGACAGAGAACAGGTCCCGAGCACGCTGTCGACTGATCCTCAGCCAGCTGTGAAGCAGTTCTCCGCGATGCCAGGAGATTGTACTGGACATCGCCTCCTGGCGGATGGCAGCGTGCTCCTCCACCTCCCAGCAGACATCAGCGACACCTCCATTTCCTGCCAGATGGCAGCAGGCTTCTTCATCTCCTGACGGATGGCAGTGGGCTCCTTTGTTCCAGTACCAACGGACCATACCTCCTCGTTATCGTGACCCTCCGTTAGTTGTGAGGGCTCTCCTACAACGCATCCCTCCTACCTTCCGGGTTTCAGCATCAATGTAACAGGTTCACAAGATGGGCAAGGAGGAGGCGGGAACTGGCTGAGCAGTCAACGTAAACTTTTGATGACACAAAGGAACTTAAACAAAACGTAAAGAATGCTTTGAGGCAAAACCCACAGACACGCACACACACAGCTCATGCATGTGGTTAATAAAAGTTGGGAAGGACTGCTAGAGAAGGTGTTTGCCTGATTGCCTAGATGGAAATAGCTGTTACCATAATTGTCTTATGGGGGAGGGTCTTGGTTGCAAATAACTTGGCTGCCTCCACATTGGGTCACAGAACACTGTGGACCGGTAACACTGGGGTGGTTCTGCACAGCTTTACCTGCCTACTTATGAGGGAGGGGAAGTCTTAGTGGATGTAAGGAGTAGAATTCAGGCTTTCTGGTTGCAAGCACTCCAGAGACTTCTGTATAGGACTGATTTGACTTGGACTCAGACAGCAGGTGTGAACCGCAGATCTACAATGGAGACTTAATTCAAAGGGCAGTAGCTACAAACAGACATGTGGCTCACTTAAGTCCAGCAGTAAGGGGGAAGTGTGGGTTTTGAGGGTAAAGGTGAGAACACCTTTTTCTGAATGTACTTTTCTAGGAGTGAAGTGTAGAGTTTCATGAAAGACAACTTTTTGTCAGTTGAATTATGTTTTGGGTACAGCAAAGTTGGAGAACTTGATTACTAGGGAAAACAAGGTACTGGGGATGGGTGGAATGGATCCAGATAAAATGTTGATGGATTTAGTTGCAAAATTTAATTTTCCTACTATGAATTGTTGAGAGATCAGAAGAGAAGAGAAAATACAAGAAGTGAAAAAGTAACCCTAACATAATCCTAATCTTGTTGATAACTTTTAGAGAAAATTGGTGTTTAAAGGAAATATGAAGTTGAATTGATGAAGAACAGCTTTGTTCAAAACATCCAGTTTTAGAAAAATACATATATTTATACTTTTAATTTATTCAATTTTTTTAAATAGTTTTGAATTTTACTTGAATGAGAGTCTAACTATGTGAAAGATACTGATGTATTAGGGTGCAATTGTCTCAATAAAGATGGTTGAAATTCTAATCTCTCCTCTCATCTCTTCTCTTCTTGTATTTTCTCTTCTCCACTCATTCTTCTCATCTCCATTCTTCTCTTCACATCTTGTCTCATCTAATCTCACCTTGTATCCATTGTTGTCTCATCTCAGAAGGTGCCTGAAGGTATTTTCTTAGTACTTCTGCTTCTTTATAGCCTGAGCTAAACAGACACTTACACTATCTTTTTATTTATTTACTGCAGACCCACAGAATATATTTCTTGCCAAATAGTTTCCCTCCATCTTTACTTTGATCAGTTCTTTTGCAGCATGACTTTGAGGCAAAGTGTGAACACTATGTATTCCATGAATCAGACATAATTCCGGGTCACAACACCTCAGGGCAGCGAGGCATCTGTCTGTCTGCCTGCTCCCGAGGCGTCAATGCGGTAGGCTTTTCTGTCCTCAGAAGTGGGTGAAACTTTTCAGAGGCCCGAGAGCATCACAAATCAAAATGTAACGATGATGCACACAGCTGGGCTCCCAACAACTAGGAGCACAATATGAGTTGCTGACATTTTAATTACTTTGTCATACATCTCAGACTGGTTTACCTATTTTGAGAGTGTAATTTATGGCAGTAAATGAAAACAAATACTCTCTATACACGGCCTTCTGAATGCCGGTTCTTGCCATGTTGATTAATGTAATATCTCTCTAGCGGTCTGTCCAGTGCCCGAGAGAATTAGGTTCTGGACCCTACCGACATGCCCATTCTTCTTAGGCTTTATAATGTGAATGGCTCCTCTGACTGTAATGAACTGCATACAGACATGTCCCACCAAAGCAGCAGATAAACAATTTGCTGAAAACGAAAAAGAGTAATTTGTCTTCTGTTATGCCAATTATATTTTTTCTCTCCAAAAAAGCTATTTTTCCTTTAGTTTTTAAAATGGAGAAGATAAAAAAAGCGTTATGATATTATTGACAGAGTTTATCTCAGTAAATTGATTTTTAGATTTGATTCTCTCATATTGAAAAGGGCTGACCGTTAAACGACTATGGCACGTACTTAACTATGGCACATTTGTATTGGTGCTTTTGCCTGGCAGGTGCACAGCCTTATCCACAAATGGAAATGGCCATTCTCTTTGAATATTTAGATTACCTGCGCTTCCCAACACCTTTCCAATTGGATTAACGTTTCACGTTGCTCCCAACCTGCATTTTTAATAAGTTGTGGGCTGATATCAAAGAGTCCTGGGGGATAAGAAAAAAACTGTCCCATTAACTTTCCCACTGTGCTTTGTTTACCAAACCTTGAGCAGGGGTCATTTATCTAAACAATTGTAATGGAATCCAAACTAGCTAAACTAATCATAAAATCACTTTATACACAGGTCACATGGATACTGCTCACAGCATTAACCAGGTAAATGCTCAGCGTCTGCCTTTCGCATTTTACAAACCTCCGCCGGCAAAATTACACAGTGTTGCAGGATCACACGCACCGCTATTAGGCCCTTAAATCATCATGAAGGTGAGCTGTTTATGTACACATCAATGCAGAAGCTCTGATGCTTGCCAAGCCATTTCAGCCTATGCATATTTAATAATTAAAAGTCCATCAAGGCAGGCTGCTCTGACCTTTTAAAGCCACCACTGACGTCTGTGAAGGGTGCCTTTATTTCCCAGATGCGTACCATCTCGGATCTGCAGCCAGGTGTCAGGGTGCAGACAGCGATGTAATGCATCCTCATCAGTGGCCGCCAAACCACCCCACCCCACCCAAGCATCTGCAGACTTTTGATGGATCTCTTTATGTTAATCTCCACTTAATCATGGAACAGCAAAAGGAGCTCTAAGCAGAACTGATGCTCAGTCTAATTACACGTCGATATTGTTTGCCGCTGAAGCTCAGACAGTCCTGTAGTTTCTACCTATTTTTTTTATTTTTTATTATAAAACAGATAGTTCTGACTCAAAATTCTCATTGGATGATCTGCCGTTATAAAATTACTACTAAGACTGTGAACTATTGATGGAAAGATTGGAACATTTTACTGACCTGGATCTTCAAATTGTGTTCAGCTAAAATAACAAAACTTTATTTAAGTCATTTCATTAATTTATCACATGACAGCTACTAGGATAAGCATAGAACAAACTATTCATTCATGAGTGACAATCACTGGTCCGTTGTTGATTTTCTCTTTACATGTTACAGTTTACTATGTTGCAGGGGTTTGTATCATGATCAATACATGTCAGTGTAACTAGTGTTGTCACGGTACCAAATTTCAGTAGTCGGTACCAATACCATTGAAATTTTACGGTACTCGATACCATTTTCGGTACCAAAGCAAAACACAAAAACAGGTTACTAAACAACACTTTTATTAACAGTTAACAAAACATTAGCAGTAAAACCAAGAACAAAAATATACCATTGAGCAACACTTTAATTTAAATGTATTATTTTTGAATTATAACAAAACTATTTTGAACACTTATGTAAGATTTCCTTCAACTTTTGCAACTTTTAAGTTTTTACAAAGTACTAAAAAAAAATAAATAAACCAGCACACAATAGAATGAATAAAAAACAATTTCCAAACTAATGTGCAAAGTGCTCTCATATTAATAAAGCTGCATATTGCCAATTTTCTTCACGATAAGAAATAAACAGTGACATATATTATTATTAAATAAGTCGCGAGCCATCACGTTCTAATCTAACTGCATTAAGCATGAGCGTCCCCGAGTCAGAGTCTCTCACAGCCGGGTGCAGTTTCAATCTCCCCCCTTTAGACCGGGACATTCGCACAACTCATTGAAGAGGCACCGACCACAGAGAGAAATGGCAGTTTCTGAGTTTATATTTATTAACATGAGATGCTTCTGTATTATTTGAACTTTAATAAAGCTATAATGCATTAAATATAACTGCATTTAAGATGTAACGCCGGGGTGTTTCCTTTAAAGAGCTCCGCCTCCGCTTATTCCACAACGAGAGTGCTTCTGAATGTACTTTTTTTTTTCTTTTTTTTTTTTTCTCTTTTTTTTTTTTTTTTATGATTCCCTAATACTTTTGGATCTACATAAGATGAAACTGTGAAAGTTTAGAGTGCATCTGGACTGATCTGTGTTATTCTTCCTCTCCTCCGTCAGGCGTGAACTGCAGTGCTGGTCTCGCGCGTCATCATTACAGTTTAATGTGATTTCATGTTACGTTAAATGATATCAAACGACTAAACGACAAATTTTCTCATACATTTTTTATTTTCGACCTTGTCGATAATGTCGACTAAATGTTTCAGCCCTAGTGCAAATGATAATATGCTTTTAAACTCACCTGCTTTAGTTGCTTGAATAAATCTGTGTGTCTGTCTTTAGGGTGCTTTATTAAGATGTGATGTGTTTCCTCCTTTCGTCAGAAAATTGCGAAAGCACCGATAACAATTAACAAATGCTGATCTGTGATGTTTCTCTTTTCATCAGGCTCAAATTCAAATAATTTCCAAACCTGGCTTTTTCCACTTTTCTTATCGACAAGATTCAGTTGAGACTCCGCTGCAGCTTTGCTTGTCGCCATGTTTTGCTTGTTGTGAGCGTTTGAAAGTTCCCGATTCTGCATGGGTACCGGGTAGACCCAGTACTCGGGAGTCTGGTACCTTCAGAAATTCTGGTATCATAAAAATGTTTTTGTTTGAGTACCGGTATTTTTGACGGCTCTAAGTGTGACAGTAAATTACTTTTTAAAATCATACAATTGTGATGAAGAATCATTTTTATTTATTTAATGCAGGGACTGTTTACAAGATATTCTCTACCAAGTGTAAAATTAAATTAAAATGGTCTTCGATGACTAACAGTAAATTCAAAAGCATACTTGATTTGGGTCACAGTTAACAACAAGAATATAATGTAAGAAGGACTTATATCACAATTATCACAAGCCAATAATATGGGGTTTCCTCATAGCCTTTGTAGTCTATGATATTTTCTTAAAAGAAGATTAAAATTGTAAATCCATAATAAACAGTTTAGGACTTTCTTTATGAATGTGATCCTTCAGCTAATGTTTAAAACATTAACTAACTCTTTATTGCCAAATTCGCTGTTATAGAAAAGAACCATCAAGACAAAAATATTCACAAAGTTATAAATTGCAAGAAATAAAGCTAAACTTTGAGACAAGAAATACTAATAACTGTGAGGGCAAATATTAACCCCAATTAACTGCATGGATTTAAGGAAGGTTGAGAGTAGAAATAATTTCTGTTTCCAATACAGAGCCTATGCTACTGTCATGTTTCAAATGAACGAAAGACTCATACCGAAGACCCATTTATTACATTACTGTCGGTCTGTGACATCCTCTGCGAAAATAAATGTATTTTGCACTGGCTAGTGAGACTCTGGCTTTGTTATACTGTTATGAGAAAGATGTTAGACCCATTTGTTGACTGGGTTGCCCAGTGCGATGTTGCAGAAAACAGAAGCCATTACTGAAGTAGAAAGTCCTGTTGTTCGACGTGTGTCGCACGGCTGGTTAGGACAAAAACCTCTTTTTAGACCAACTATTTTTAAGCAAGGAAAGCAATAAACTAAATTATTTTAATCACCATACAGTGTTAAAATCACAATTTCTCACTGCCTCCAATGGTTTGTAGCTTTACTTGTTTTTTGAAAACATCTCAGCCACTTGACAATCTTCTATAGAGATCTGTTTTAGAAATCGGTAATGACTGCAGCACTTGTACTCCCTGTAGGTTGATGCCACAGGTCCCACCAAGCTGAGAAACTAATAATACGTTTCAAAGCATGCCCAAGTTGTGCTCTGCATCTCAAGGGCTTCCTTCTCATTGGTCACGCCTGAGCAGAAAATCTCTTAGACAGCAGTGATGTGTAATTGATGATGTCATCAATTAATAAAAAAATGAGGGCGGAGAGAGACTGTGCATGAGGAGTAGGAGTTAGGGCTGGAGATATGCAATCCATGCCTGCTTTCATGTGTGGAAATAAATGGAAAACAATTCCACTCAACCTACGTGTAGTGGTGGGTTATCAAAGCACTTCGTTCTCCATGGCACATCGCCAGTTTGAGATGGTAATTTGGTCTTCAAGAAGCACAGGGAGACTGGCACCTGAATAAATTGATAATGATACACATCTGCCACTGAGTGTCTTTCCTGCAATTTTCATTTTGATGGATGGAGTGTGGCATGTTCTGATTAATCAGTAGAGAAACAGCAGATGCTTTGTCATTAGCCTATGAGTGTCTGAATCAGATAGCATTAAACTTTACTTACAGTTTTTCTGAATTGCTAAAACACTAAACCCCATTCTATGAACCAAATGCTCAGTGGCCTAAATCCATTTGTCGAATCAATCAGTTTTTTGGCAAAACCTTAAACAAGGTTTTTCAAATCTCATCCACTTTTTTTGTAAAACACATTGTTACTCACTAAAACACATTTCGAACTGTGATGCACTTACGGCAAAAGTTAAACACAACTACAATGCAGTTGTCATCGTTTACACACAACGACTCAAAATTGTTCACGCTTGTTTCTAATGATGTGATCAAACAAATTGTACAAAATGTACGATGATGTGATGTTGAGGCAGAATGAATCTCTCACTGACAACATTTTTGAGTGTGCTGTAATGTGCAGTTTTCTTTGTTTTGGGCTTTTGCAGTTTGACTACTGTATTTTTACAGTATGCAAGTGCTGAATATACAGACATTCAATATTGAGTTACTTGCAGTACTTACAGTATGCAACATATTCACTGTACTAATCTTCACTGTAACTACATGCCCTGGACGCTGTGTTCTCCATTTTTTTTTTTTTTATGTAGTGTCTAATGAATGCTCTGTTGTGTTTATATATTGACTGGCTGTGTGTGTGTGATCTGAAAGCATAGTTTGATTTTGAGCACTGATGAAATGGTTTTGAGGCAATTGTTTGATTTTGCCAGAAGAGTCAGGGGTTTTGTGAATGTAGTTTGAAGATTTGTATTTAAAGTTGCCAGACAATGGGTGAAGGTTTCCAGAAATGTGTCTTAGCAATTGTGAAAACTTTGAAGGAATAGTTAACCAAAAATGTTCAATTCTGGTGTATTTTACTCTTCATGTCATTTCAAACCTGTATGAATTTCTTGATTCCATGGAACACAAAAGGTGAATTTTGGAAGAATGCTACTTTTTTTATGCTATCAAGTAAATAAGGACTGGGGATCAGTGTTATTATTGTTAACACAATTTAACAATACCATTTTTGTTGACTGAAATATGTTTTTTTTTTCATAAATATTAAAAACAGAAAATAAATCTGAATATTTGTATGACTCCTAAACAAACAAAAGAGCTAGGGCAGATGTCAATATTTTTACTGAACAACGAAGAATGTAGCATACAGAGCTTGACAGTCCCAGTCCTCATTCCCTTTCATTATATGAAAAAGAGTGGGCAGAATATTTTTTCAATAATTCAGCTTTTGTGTTTTACAGAAGAATGTCAAACAGGTTTGGAACTTCATGATGGAGTGTAATTGATGGCTCCCACATTTGGGAGAACTATTCATTTAACTACTTCAGCACTGCCTGTGTCTCCCTCTCACTTAGTACTAGCCTGTAGGTTTATTCCCACCCACAGCTGTATTTCTGTCTGTAATGACCCTTACTGTTCATTGATTCTCAGCCTGTGTCAGAATGAGGGATCAGGTACATTGAAAACACTCATGGCCGCATGAAATTCCTCCACACTAGATGCCTTCCATTCAAACCCAGGGTGCACAGAGTTCAGCAAAGATAGTTTTATGGAGCCCAATATACATCAGTTAAGCACTAATTAAAATGCTGTCACTCTATTCGACTTGCAAAATGTGTTAGGGTACCAGACTAATTGTCGATAATGGTTTAACAAAGCTGTATTTCATTTGCTTTTTTACTCTCCACAGAGCCATTACAATGGACAACCAGCTTGTGGTGCTTGCCATTGCCGCAGCGGATGCCGGGAGGTACTACGTCCAAGCTGTTAATGAGAAGAATGGAGAAAACAAGACAAGCCCATCCATTTACCTGAATGTGGCAGGTAAGTAGAGGGGGAATTAATCTCACTATATCATTTCTATTACCCTGCAGCTAATGTCAAATGGTGCACAACTGATACTGTCCAGACAGAACTATCGACCAAACAGGGGAATTATAGCCCTTGGTTTGTCAGCTCCATCTTTTGTTTTTGACCACATTTGCCACCACACCGTAAAGCGGAAGTATGTCATTTCTGTGCCACTAGCGTCACCAAACGGAATAGCACACATTTTCAAACAGGTCTCCCGGACTCTTCCAATAAACAGAATGTTCAGTAAACAGATAGCTTGTACCATTGGTTGGACTAGTTTAGCTGTGTTGGTCTGGTTGGAATGCAAACAAACAGAGAAATGTTTTGATAGCTCCACAGTGTTTACATTTTTTTTTTTTTAGTAATCAGCCAATGAATGTATTAATTATATTTGACACTGCATATTCAACACATTCTCACACCCAACTCGTCACATATGGACGCTTTGCCAGGACCCCTTGGCGTCATTTTTTAACGCACTGGGTATACCTTTGGTGTCATTTTTCAACGTGCTGGGTAGTCTTAACCAAAACAACGCTAAACTGCAGGTAAAACGGCATTCAAAGGTGAGTTTAACAATTCCACGGCGTGTGCAAGTAAGCAGTTTAAGCGTTTTCTTAGGTACTGGTATACATAGGTACACTGCTTTAACTAGAGCATGCTGGATAACGTATTTTTATCTGAGGTTTGTTGATGTTAATAAATATATATAATATGCTACGATTGTGTTCAATTATTCAAAGTTTTTTTTTTTTTTTTTTTTTTTTTTAAATCCTCTTTAGAAGTCTATCGGACTACACTACACGTTGAAAAATTAGGTCAAGGGGTTCTGGCAAAGGTATACCCAGTGCGTTAAAAAGTGACGCCAAGGGGTTCTGGCAAAGCGTCCATATGTGACGAGTTGGGTGTGAGAATGTGTTGGCATATTAGGTTGGACAAGAGAAAGTATTTTAACACCTGATAAAAAAAAAAAACACGTTAATGTACTCATCAGAAGCGCTCATCAGCAAGGACGGTCTCCATTTTGCATTTTAAAGCTGAGGCATGTAGATGTGTGGGGGTGCCCATTCCTTGAGGGGTCCGTGTATCAGTAAGCAATTATCGCAATTATCAGTAAGGGAGGACATCCCCAGAATGACAAAGTATAGAGAAGCAGTTTGTTCTAGTGACACTTGGATCCACTAGATGGACATGTTTTGGTTGTTGTTGTCATTGCTGCTTCAGCAGGTGCTACTGGGTGTTGTCTGTTTAGACAATACTAATGTGTGTGTCCCCTCCCAAGAATCCATTCCACATTGGATCTCTAAGCATAGGCTGTAGGCTGTATTTGGTGTCAGATCAGCAATGCTACATTATTGCTTAATGATTAATGTAGTCTTAAGAGTGAAAACGTCAATTAAAGGAATATTCCAGGTTTATACAAGTTAAGCTCAGTCGACAGCATTTGTGGCATTATGTAGATAACCACACAAATTTATTTCAAATTGTTCCTCCTTTTCTTTAAAAAAAAAGAAGCAAAAATCTGTATTGCAGTGAGGCACTTGCAATGGAAGTGAAAGGGGCCAATATGTAAACGTTAAAATACTCACTATTTTAAAAGTGTACCCACAATATGTGTGTTAACATGATTTTAGTGTGATAAAATCACTTACTAACCTTTTCTGTGTAAAGTTAAAGCCAAGTTTACGAATTTATTGCCATGACGTTGTTGTCATCAAACCCAAGAACTTAGCTCAAATAATACATGTTTTAACCGAAGAAGTACTTTTATAAAATTATAAGCTTCACATTACTGCCTTTTAAACCCTCTAAAAATTGGCCCCATTCACTTCCATTGTAAGTGCCTCACTGTAACCTCCATTTTTGCTTCTTTTTTTTATGAAAAGGAGAGACGACGCCAAGATATTTTGTGGTAATCAACATTATGCCACACACTTTTGAGTTTAACTTGTACTGAACCCAGAATATTCCATTTTATGTCTTTTAAATTGCATATCTTGCGACATATCACATGATTTTACCAAAGAAACAAATGGTCAAAACATTTCTCTTTCTTAGTGTTTTCAGATTCACCATGCTAACTGATTAGCTTACTGTGCTAACATTCTTTCATGCATTGCCTACAGTTAGCATGCTAATTAATTAGATTGCTAAACTAGCATATAATCATAAAGAAAAGTGTAATTTTCTGCTAATTTTCTGGAAAATGCTAATACCATATTGTAACAAGGTAAAAGGGAAAGGAGGAGGCGAGAACTGGATGAAGCATTGAAGTAATGTTTAATTAAACAAAATGACACAAACATAAACACATACAGAGCAGCTGCCCGTGGCTCTTTCTCTCGAACTCCTGCCTCCTTCGGCCTTTATCCCTCTCGTTGGCTTGATTAGCCTGATTAGGGGCCGTGTGTGCATCAGCCCAGCCCCGCCCTCCACCTTTCCACACATATTTTCTATTTAGAATTGTTAATGATTTCTTTTCAGCTTGTCTAACTGGTTTCCTAGCCTGGGTAAGCTAATCTTCAGCAGGTTTAGTTGGGCGGCTGGCTCATCTCCTGGCCAGACCAGCTGAAAAGTGTCTAAAAACCCTCTAAAACGGCCAACAGACCAGCTTGAATATTTTTCTCTAGAGCTATAATTCAATACATTATACTTTATTGTCCATTTAAAAGCTTTAGAAATATGATCAGCTACAACACAACAGATTCCTGATAGCACATGTTCATCACCCAGATACCTATTTGATTTACACTCACCTAAAGGATTATTAGGAACACCTGTTCAATTTCTCATTAATGCAATTATCTAATCAACCAATCACATGGCAGTTGCTTCAATGCATTTAGGGGTGTGGTCCTGGTCAAGACAATCTCCTGAACTCTAAACTGAATGTCAGAATGGGAAAGAAAGGTGATTTAAGCAATTTTGAGCGTGGCATGGTTGTTGGTGCCAGACGGGCCGGTCTGAGTATTTCACAATCTGCTCAGTTACTGGGATTTTCACGCACAACCATTTCTAGGGTTTACAAAGAATGGTGTGAAAAGGGAAAAACATCCAGTATGCGGCAGTCCTGTGGGCGAAAATGCCTTGTTGATGCTAGAGGTCAGAGGAGAATGGGCCGACTGATTCAAGCTGATAGAAGAGCAACTTTGACTGAAATAACCACTCGTTACAACCGAGGTATGCAGCAAAGCATTTGTGAAGCCACAACATGCACAACCTTGAGGCGGATGGGCTACAACAGCAGAAGACCCCACCGGGTACCACTCATCTCCACTACAAATAAGAAAAAGAGGCTACAATTTGCAAGAGCTCACCAAAATTGGACAGTTGAAGACTGGAAAAATGTTGCCTGGTTTGATGAGTCTCGATTTCTGTTGAGACATTCAGATGGTAGAGTCAGAATTTGGCGTAAACAGAATGAGAACATGGATCCATCATGCCTTGTTACCACTGTGCAGGCTGGTGGTGGTGGTGTAATGGTGTGGGGGATGATTTCTTGGCACACTTTAGCATCGTTTAAATGCCAAGGCCTACCTGAGCATTGTTTCTGACCATGTCCATCCCTTTATGGCCACCATGTACCCATCCTCTGATGGCTACTTCCAGCAGGATAATGCACCATGTCACAAAGCTCGAATCATTTCAAATTGGTTTCTTGAACATGACAATGAGTTCACTGTACTAAAATGGCCCCCACAGTCACCAGATCTCAACCCAATAGAGCATCTTTGGGATGTGGTGGAATGGGAGCTTCGTGCCCTGGATGTGCATCCCACAAATCTCCATCAACTGCAAGATGCTATCCTATCAATATGGGCCAACATTTCTAAAGAATGCTTTCAGCACCTTGTTGAATCAATGCCACGTAGAATTAAGGCAGTTCTGAAGGCGAAAGGGGGTCAAACACAGTATTAGTATGGTGTTCCTAATAATCCTTTAGGTGAGTGTATATGTATAATGCTAGAAGAAGTCTTTTTTTATGTTGTTTGCTCATCTGCAATACGTATATAAGACGAATGACAATAAGTATGTCTCAGATATCAATAAGACATTCAGCAGTTGTCTTTGAGACATTTATGATTTATAATGATTGTAAATCTGTTGTTTAGCATATGTTACTGTAATTAGATTGTGATTGCTTTCCAGATGAAAAGATCTGAAACAGACATCTCAGAGACGTACATATGCTATATAGGACACTTCTGATCAGACATTACAAACAACTACCCCTTGGCATCCAAGTAGAAGCAAATTCTACAGGGGCATTGAATCTTGCATGACAATGGCCAAGGGCAAAAATCCCACCATCCATGAGTTAATCCCTCCCTGTGGGAAATCAATGCCAGCAAACTAGAATCTGATGTGAAATCAAGGAGCATGGAACTATTATTTGTTTTCAAAACCATTTGAAAGCAACATATTAATTTCAGGCTTGATATAAATGAACAGAAGGCTAGAGACCGCTAAAAAAGAAAGACCAGTGCTAAGCTTCTATACCAACTGTGAAGTTAATAATTAAAATAAATTATGAGTTTTAATATCCATTTGAATGGAGTGCATTTAATCTAGTCTTTAGTAAAAGCCTTAGTGCAGGAAAGCTATTGATTCCCTCATCATTTGTTTCTCAACCGCTCTGGCTTTTAGATTATCACATCAAATTATTATCATTGAATGAGTGAAAAGGATACAGATATGGTACAATAGTGTTATCATAATGAACGTGTATCAATATGTGTGTGTGTATAGCTGTTTCAGAACCAGAGATTTGTTAGGTTGTGAAGCTTTTTTGGCACTGTTGAAATCAAGCAGTTAATTAAATTCCCCATTGAAGTGCTAATTCCCCTGATATTTGAGAAACAATTGCGATGAGCACAGATGAAGGGGTCTATCATCATGTGACTGCACTGTAGCATTTTCCATGAAGGTCTCATTCTACACTTTGCACTTTCAGCTAGTAAACACAAACTGATATGGACAGGGAAATAAAGAGTATACAGTGGGGGGCAATGCTCCTGAAATACTTTTCTGGTACACTTATGGAAATGAAATTTGGAAGCTGCTCCTGGCCTTTATGTGTGTAATGTAGAATTCAAATATCAAGACTGCCCTTCTTCCTCATTTTCAAATATTACCAAGGATAGACCTGTAGGGGGTAACAGCTGGGACCCCAATATGAATATTGAGAAATAAAAACTCAGACTGCAATCAATCGAGAATTTACTGATTGTTCTCTGCAGTTCCAATAAGTATCACAAGACAATGGAGTTCAGAAAGACAAAAGTAGAATGAGAAAAAGAAGGCCAAAAGAGAAAGAGACACACAAAAAAAAAGGAAAGGGAAAAAGTACCCATTCAAATACATTCACAAGCAATTATAGTCAAATGCAAAACTAATTATAGGTGTCACAGTACAATACTTTCTAAGGTTCTGATAGGTCACTTACTTCAAACATTTTAGCACTTTACAAATATAAACTGTTTCCAAATTTGTGCAAACAATAATTAGTTAGCCATAATATTAATCAAGTTCCAATCATTGGTTTTACAGATAGGGCACCATAAACAATCCAAACACTGAATGAGTTAGACATTGCAATGGGTAGGCGCTATCTTCTCTAGGATGGGAGGCTTTCTCCTTAATCTTTGGTGGAATGCAGGGCCTCCACATCATCTGCGGGAAATTAGGATAGAGCACAGAGAAAGACAAAGAGTGCATACATGCACAAGGCCTAATTAGGCACATAATCTCTCAATATGACAATAAAATCATAAAGAAATTCAGTGTTTCAGTTCAATGATTACATGAGGTAGATATGTTGTATGCAATAGTTGCTTTTATGAAACATATTAACATTATAACTAATGTTATAAAAACCATAACTAAAACAACTAAAACTCAATTACTCATCAATTACTAATGTGTGTATTCACATATTTTTTGTGAATAAATTAGAATGCATTTGTGTCAGCATTTAATGACCTTAAACTGAAAACTCTTAAATTAAATAAATGATCAATGAAATAGTTGCAACTCACATGTGTATCCACTCTCTGTGAGCCAGACTAAAAGAGTAAGCAGTGTTAACTGCATTACTCAGTCACACAACATTCATAATTATAACATAACCAGAATAAATGCACATGACTAAAAATGCTTTGATTACCTTTTGATTATAATAATTACAGTACTAGTAAATTTATTCAACTCATCAATAGGCTGAAGACAGGGGTAAATCCACTCTTTCAGACCTTATTCACAGCAGGGCAATCTTTAATTTTTTATGCGAATGACAATGAGGCTGTAAGGTTTAGACATACAGTCTCTTCAATGGGTTGTAAAGTTCTTTAAAGTGTTTTTGGATCGTTCCGCTGACGAAACATTGAAAAAACTATCTTTCCAAGAAATTTCAGTTGACAAAAACTCCAGACATGAGTTTTGGAAAATTTGATGTGATCACAACACCTTAGCAACTGCAGATCAATGCCCTGGCAAACACTCACAACACCCTTGAAATCATGGTGGCTAGTTTGAGCAACACTCACATTTTCTTCAGAACTATATCTAGATTGTTTATTTGTTCTGAAGGTTATATTTTGATATAAATATATATAACATTTTAGCGCAATGGTTTTAAGTTCAAAATCAATCATAGTAAACGTGTGGATGGGGTTCCTCTGATACACAACATTTATCTGAATGCTGCCTGTCTGTCATTTTCCCTGGCAAAGGGAGCATTTCAGCTTTTGCTGCAACTTGATATATTTGAAAGCAAATAGGCTTCGACTAACCAGCTCAGTCATTATTTGCTGTTACTAATGACCTCATTTGGAGGCAACCATGTGCTCGGTTCTGTTTCATTTCTCTCGGCTGAAATAATAATCCACCATTTTAAAACAGAGCTGGCACTTCTGCAGAAATGTGTTCATTGTGTGATGTCTCAGTGTGGTTAAATTACATTGAGTCTCACAGTACACTTCATTTCTACAGGTGGCTTTCCAGGAATGCTGCTCTATTTAGGCACTTGATGGCAAGGCAGCTCACTGGGCTTTGGAACAGAGCTATAGTTTAAGAATCAACACCAGCTCAGGGTGCTGTTCTGTGGTTTAAATTTGGTGACTTTTTTCACTTTGGTTTTCATTTTGAGAATCAAGATGCAACATTGCTTTCTAAATACTACAGCGCTGCCCTGTTATGTGAGTAGATATTGCATTCATAGTGGACACAGAGAATCTGTACATAGAGCTCTGCCTAGATATCTGATGCGTACACTGAAAATGTCTGTGTTTCCAGGTCCATCTGTCTTTCAACATTTTGGATTTTTGGAAGAAGGAAAAAAGGATTTAGGAAGGAAAATCATTGTTCAGTTCCCAAAATGCTTGTTTTGTTATGATCAAAGCTGTACTTCGCCTGTCCTTTGTATCAGCAAACTATACTCCATCAGAACATGGCAGTGCTGTTTTTGTACTCGTCCGATTAGAAATTTTGCACATAAGAGATTGAAATCACAGAACAAATTTCACAGAAAAAAATTCATAGGAGGCCCTTCAAGTGTTGTTTGATGCTCCCTCACAGATCATATGATGTTTTAATGTGGTTTCCTCCTCTCGACTTGTTCTGAAAAATACTACCAATTACCCTTGTAAGTACATTTTACGTAAGCATAGATTAAACATTTGCCAAAATGTACAGTTTACAACACATTATACACATTCAGTGTGTTTAATGAACAGAAAGTAATATATCCCACAATTTTTAACATATTTAAGAGACTCATTGTTTTGATCAGCCAAGAGTTAAGGTGCATGAATGAAAATGAAAAATGGGCAGACATAATGTTTATTTCTGAAATGATAACCTGCACTAGGCATGTAACGATACACAAATTTCACAATACGATACGATGCAGAAGCCTCACAATATAATGCGGTATGATGCAGAAGCCTCGCGATACGATAAGATTTTTTTTTTTTTTTAATTATAACGCCACCCACAAATTTTTTCCCGCTAGAACTTATTCAAGGATTCAACATAAATGTATTTTAAATCTTAAGTGACACAACCATTGTTGGGTATAATGCATTACTAAGTAATTACTGTAATTAAATTTCTTTTTACATTTAAAAAGTAAGGGATTACTCATAATTTTTCAGTAATTTAATTACAGTTACTTCTGATGTAATTGTGTTAAATACTGTATAAACTATAGAACAATTCTATATAAAACAATAGTGAATTTAAATTAGAAATGTAAAGTCTGATGTTAAAATGTATGTTTTCAAATTGAATGCAGCCCCCTTAAACTCTTTGGACAGTTCATGAATAATGTATTTGATTTTATATGATTTATTTGAAAGAATTCAAAAAAATTATATCCATCCTTGTATTTTTCATCTGGTTGAGGTTGATATGGTTTTTAGAAAGTAATTAGTAATAAGTAATACAATTACTTTTCAGACAGAATAATTATTACACAGTAGAAGATGTAAATAGATGTTATTTATTCATTACTTTTAGTAACTTACCCAACACTGGACACAAAAATGTCTGACATTGGTAACATAAAGCAGATATCTATAATAAAGTAACTTAAACAACAAACTCAAAATGTTCATGTTTTTCTTGCTAAAAATTTGTTTGTCTCTATTTAGTTCATTTTAATTAGCATAACACTTTTCACAATGTGCATTGTTTCAAAGCAGCTTTGATCTACATGATCTTTCAAAATTCATGTTACAACAATGTATTATGCTTCTGTTTATTATACTAAACTGCATGCGGTTTCACACATATACACATTATATGCACAGTATGTAGTAAGCACTTATTAGTATGCTATAATTCCATAAATATACCCACTCTTTCTTTCCTTCCTTCTTTTTTCTTTCATCCATCCTTACTTTTTTAACTTGTAACAGATCAACTGTGAGCCTGAAAGACCAGGTTTTTTATATATATAAACATGGTCCCTCAAGGGCTGCGGAATATAATAACATTTCTACATTGTTTTGAATGAGCGACTACAGTTGCTGCAGGGACAAATTTATGCCATGCTCAGTCAGTGCTATGTGATAAACATTTCAACCTGCGGCTATTATTGCAAGTTCGGTTCCCACGTGGCTCTCCACTTGCTAGCGAGCCACAGCATTTGGTGATCCAGCTGGATCATCGGGGGAGGATATGTGAAAGAAATCCAGCATGCAGAATATTCCGAGTACAGTGTCATTAAGATTTAATGAACACCTCAATACATTTTTATCATGCCCTTCCTACTGGCAGATTACATTCAAACAAAAGCGGCATTCCTGTGCCGTAAAATGACCCAAGAGACTAAATATGATTAAAGCAGCGCCTCCTTCCCCATGTTATCTGCTTTTATTTTTTTTATACTTATTGTTATTATCGCCTTCATCCCCACAAGAATATTCTCCCTCTCCCTCCCCTCTAAACCTCCTCCACCGCCTGATTTCCTTGTGGAGTTTCAAATTAGCTCTGCTGCTCCAATGAGGGGTTCAGCCCTGACACTGAGCACCTTGTTTAATTGGCTATATCTTAAGCAAATAGGCCTCCTGGGAGATCGTGTTTAGTTTGTAATATCATATATTTGAAAACTTGTCACCTGTAATTTGCAGAGAGATTGATAGGTGGCGACAGCAAGCGATTTGTGGCGCTCTGATGGACCATCTGCTGGAAAGATACGCCGTTTCTCCTCATTAATGTGTGAGAGACACACCGGGGTTTGGTGCTTGCAACAACTCTTGACAGAGATATAATAAGATGCTGTCAGGTTTCGAGATAGTAGATGTTTATAGCTTAAGCGACGCTCCTAACATTTTTAAAGATGATAACACACTTGATAATGGGAGGCAAATCACAACAGCCTTATCTGTCAAACACCGACACCTCTTTGTTGTTCTCCACAAGATTTGCAGAATGTCATTGCTTTTTTTTTTATAGTTTGCTTCAAGTAATGGAGGATGAATCATCAAAGTAAAGAAGAATGAATTACAAATACCCAGAGGATCCAGCCTCGATTTCCTCCTCGATTGCAGTATCGCCTGGACTTAATGTTCTACCAAAAATTATTAAGCACACTACTGCAGAATTTAACTTGTGAATTGCTTACTTATAGTCTCTTCATATTAAACTGGAATAGGAGAAAATATTTGAACAACAAAAAAATCTTGACATTTAACCTTTAAAATACCTGGAGACAAAGATAACACAAAACATTCCTGCTGAATCAATAGACTGCAAACCAAAAATGTTAACACTTTATGTACTTTTGTTGTATGTGTTTTGATGTCTTTAGTGAAGTCTGAGTCAAGTCTAAAAATTCTCTGATGGACAAGTCATGTATTTAGTCTTTCATTGCAAGTTCCAGTCCAAGTCCAGTCTCAAAAATACATAATACTGTAAATCTAAAAGTGTATGCTGTAAAATCTGGGATACTTCCACTGTAATTCACATAGGTCATTTCAAAGGCATTATTGTTGAGTCAAGTCTGAAGTCCATTGAGTTTGAGTCCCTATCTCTGCTTTGTTATTAGTTTATACTTAATACTTGCCAGATTGTTTCTAAGTCACAAGATTTTTTTTCAAATTTTCCAATATGATGCATTCACATATTCCAATTTCATAAAGATCTTTTTTTTGTTGTCCTTTTATCGGCTCATAAATTTGACACCTAACTATATGCTCTTATTAATAGTAGGTTGACAATCCATTTCAGTGTTGTATAAAGTCACCTCTATCATTATTAACAACCACAATTTTAAGTCTCTTACTTTACAACCCCCGGAGTACAATTTTATCAGCAAGACGTAGTCACTGACATGCATTGCTCAAATTTAATTGCGTTTTTGTGACTAAATTCAACAGAGGAAATGCATAGCAGACAATCCACAGTGGCATACTCGTGACCCAAGACCAAAAGATGTGCATTAGCAAATGACACGCCAGCCCCATGCCGGATGTGTCGCTAGAAGCCAGAATAATAATCAAATCCTAATTCAATGGCACTGCATTTTCTTGCAAACTGTATGAGCAAGAGTAACATGATTACATCAACAGTTGCAGAGCCTTTGCCAAATAAGCCTGTAAATATGTGCGATTAGATACTGAGCAATTGTGTGCATGCCAGCCTTGCAAATATCAGGTGTATTTTTGGGAAAATAAGTAAAGCAGATATCTCTTCTGAATATGAGACCCTCCAACAGCATCAGCTGGGCATGCCTGTCCTCGCATATCAGCATGACAACTCTCTACTAGTGTCTCTTCCAGAAAATGTCATTTAGCCTGTTGTTTAGTGATAGAGCAACTAACTAAATAGGTGGCAATAATTGGTCATAACAATTTTTTTTGAAAATACTAATACACAAAACGTGTTAACATTCATTCACCATTCATTCAGCTATTTTTTATCAAATACACCATATGTATTTTCCCATTTGAGACATTCACTCTTTCCAGTTACACAAAGAATTAACTTTTGCATCTAACATTGTGGTTGCAATAATTACCCATAGTAGGTTGGAAAACCATTCCAGTTTGCATTTTTAACCATACATTGTAATTTGAACATCCAATCAGTGTCTCAACTGTAATTCTGAGCCTTATTTACAGTATTTCACAGAAATGTTTATTTCAGACATGATTAACTGACTTAAGGTTCAGTAAGTGAGTCAGACTTAAAGGGATAGTTCACCCAAAAATGAAAAATTGTCTAATAATTTTCTCACCCTTATGCCATCCCAAATGTGTATGCCTTTCTTTCTTCTGCAGAACACAAGCAAAGCTTTTTAGAAGAATAATTCAGCTCTGTAGTCTCATTCATTGCTTAGATCTGTAGTTCAAATCTGCAAGTGAATGATGACCAAACATTTTAAGCTCCAAAAATCACATAAAGGCAGCATAAAAGTAATCCATATTATTCCAGTGATTAAATCAGAAGTTATATGATAGATGTGGGTGTAAACAGGTCAATATTTAAAGGTGCACTCAGTAACTTTTACTTCATCAAAAAAAGTTTAACTCCTAAAGACATGAATTGTAATTTTGCAATATATATATAGAACATCATGACCATTCACATTCAAATGAAGACTCCAGTCATATCATCAACCTTATAAAAGCTGTTTTATTCTACATGGAGAGGGTCCACACATGGGGGCTGCCATGTTAGAATCACATGACCAGCCGAATACTTTTTGCTTAATCTCAGTGACTTTCTGTTATTTGACACTTTCATTCATTGATTATTAATTTTATAATTATAATTATAATAATTATTAAGTCATAGCTGACTGTGAATACTAAAAGACTACAATGGCATCTGAAACTGAAAACTATTGATTAGAAATGATGAAAGTGAAAGTGGAAGTGGAGATTTAAAGTAAATAAATATTAAATATTGATCTGTTTCTCACCAAAAGTGATTTCATAATTTCAGAAGACCACTTTTATGTTGTCATTATGTGATATTTGGACCTTCAAAAATCTGATTAAGATTCAACTTTATTGTCATTGTGCAGAATACAGGTACAGAGCCAATCAAATGCAGTTTTTCGCATATCCCAACTAAACTGGGGTTAGAGTGCAGGGTCAGCCATGAAACAGCGCCCCTGGAGCAGGTTGGGTCAAGGGCCTTGCTCAAGGGCCCAACAGTGGTATCTTGACGGTGCTGGGGCTTGAACCCCCGACATTTCGGTCAGTAACCCAGAGCCTTAACTACTGAGCTACCACTGGCCCCTTGATTCACCTGCATTCTATGGAACTACAGAGCTGAAATATTCTTCTATAAATCTTTGTTTGTGTTCAACAGAAGCAAAAAAAGTTATATACATCTGGGATGGCATGAGGGTGAGTAAATGATAAGAGAATTTTCATTTTTGAACTGATATATTTAATTATTAATTATATCTAAATAATTATTTAAGATAATGGTACCGGGTCGCAAGACTCTGTAATGTTCGGACATGTGATTTAATGTTTTTTGAGTAAAAAAAAACAGTGGGATTCGATATGCTCTGTTCCATAATTTTTCTATGAAGACAATATGTCAAAGAATTCAAAATCCTCAAGCTGAAGCCCCTCCTGAGGCCTTGGACCAGGGACTCAATTTGGCAGAGGTGGTGGAAGAGATTCAGTGTCAACTCTCGAACATGATGGCAATGCTGAAGAAGGTCATTGCTGACTTGGAGGATCTTGCTGTAATACATCGAGTCTGCTCGACATAACGTGCCATAAGCTGGAAATCGAGTGAGCTCACAGAGTCCCGGCTCAGAGATCTACTGAGGGAGACAACATTTCTGAGATCATCCCATAAAGATCTTGTTTTATGCAAGGAGAGGATTAAAGGAAGGCTTTCTTGGAAGAACCACATAATTTTCTTGCAAATTCGACAAGAGAGAAACGTGATCAATTCAAGGAATGCAAGAAACTCTTACATAAGCGGAAGAGCGCTTTTGCATTGATGTTTCTGGCCAAGTTGATAATAGATACTAAGGATGGCTGCAAAATATTTACAATACCCACAGCAAGCGATGTCTTTTATAAAATCAATGAGAGATACTTACGGTCAGATACCAGGCACCTGTGTGTGTTTGTCTTTTTGGTCAGTTTATTATTAAATTATTATTTACATTGTCAAGCCAGTTCTCGCCTTCTCCTTTCCATTAATCCCTTTACACTGGTGCCGAAACCCGGGTAGGAGGAGGGATGCACCGTAGTAGAACCCTGCCACACTATTGTCAGTCCTTGATCGCAGTGAAGCAAAAGTGTGTAAGCCCCCTAGAGCAACATTGATGCTTTACAGGGTGTATAAAAATCTGGGTCTTACAGATATTTGGAGACTTTTGAAACCATCTATTAGGGACTATAAATTTTTTTGATCAGTCCATAAGATTTACTCTAGAATATATATATTTTTTTTTTATGTCCCTCATTTCATCAGTTGCTGATTGCTTAATTGGAAACATTTTAGTCTCAGATCACACCCTGGTGAGTTTAGAGGTGTTGCCACATATGGAGAAAAGGAAATCATAAAGTTGGTGCTTTAATGTATCCCTTGTGCAAAATCCTGAATTTCAAGAAATGTTAAAGTCTGAAAAAAATGTCTATATGGAGACCAACTGGTCCTCAGTATCCTCTGTGGACGTGGCTTAGGAGGCACTTAAAGCGGTTCTTAGGGGTCGGATCATACTGAGTGAAATACAGATATAAAACTATTTTGTCATGGAAGGTAGAGTTTTGGCTATATATATACAGTATATAAAACAGAGAGAGTCTTTTCTACCATTCTCTCAGTGAAATTTGCTGGTGGTGAAATATTTACCTCAACCATTGATATTAATAAAGCTTTTAAAGAATTCTATCTTGATGTCTGTGGTTCCAAATCTTCGTCTACTGATGAAGATATTAGAAACTTTGTGGAACCATTAGATCGCCCTAAACTGACGACTGAGCAAAACAATTCTCTTGATTCTGATATAATCTTGGAGGAGCTTGGCGAGGTAATTAAGGCTTGCCTACAGGCAAGGCTCCGGGGCCAGACAGCTTTGCTGCTGCATTTTTTAGATCTTATGCTACAAAACTGGCTCCACTTTTGCCAGAAATTTATACAGAATCATTAAAGAATGAAAAGCTTCCACCAACCGACACAAGCCCGGATCAGTCTGACTCTTAAAAAGGACAAAGATTCAAGCAAGTGTAAGAGTTACCATCCAATTTCCCTGATCCAGCTAGATGTTAAAATATTGTAAAAAAAAATCTGGCCAATTAAGTTATGACATCTCTTATACATATAGATCAGGTGGGGTTATTTTGGGGCTGCCGCTCTCCTGATAACATTAGGTGTTTCATCAATATCGTGTGATCAGTGGCAAATGATCAGACTCTGGTCGCTGCCATCTCACTTGACGCCGAAAAGGAATATGAAATGGTAGAGTGGGATTATCTTTTTATATTTTGGAAATATACAGGTTTGTGATGGATGGATTGTTACTTTATAGATATCCGGTAGCATTGCTACAAACATATTGATTAATTTCAGATTACTTTACTCTGTATGGGGGCACCCGACAGGGTTGCCCTCTTTCTTCATTATTGTTCTGTCTTGCCCTGGAACCATTAGCAGCCACAATAAGAAATGAAGTTGATTTTACAGGGGTAGTTGTAGAAAGTATGGCTCAAAATCTTTTTTACACGCACTTTACACAGATGATATTTTGTTATTCTTCTCCGACACTACTAGATTAATGCCTTGCCTCCACAGAATTATTAATTCCTTTTCTAAGTTCTCAGAATACAGAATACAATTGGTCTTAAGTCCGAAGCTTTGGCTCTGACAGCATACTGCCCAATAAAGACTTTTCAGCCAGCCGCCTTCCAGTAGCCCAAACAGAGGATTAAGTATTTGGGCATTTTATTCCCAGCAAATTTGTCTGATTTTGTTTATTTAATAAAAAATTATATAATTTAATTAAGTTAATTTAATAATAATGTTTTTGAGCAAGATGGGCTTCATTACAATTATTGATGATTAATGTTATTAAAATGAATTGTATTCCAAAATTTAACTACCTGCTACAAACGCTCCCTGTAGATGTCCCCCTCTAAATTTGATAGCATAGTGAAGTCCTTTACTGTTTACTGTTGTTTGTTGGGAGTCAGGGTGGATTGGGGATTGGGAGGGTTGGTTGTGGGGTTTAAATGTTGTTTCCATGTATATATGTTTTGCTCTTCTTTATGTAATGTAGGAATCAATAAAACATTTTAATTGCAAAAAGTAATGGTACCGGATTTTAATAAGAATTGTTTTTTTAGTTTCCAAACCCATTGGAGAGTGTATGCAACCATTGACACATTGAAGAAATGAATGAAATTTGTTAGATTATCTTCAAAACAGTAGCTGCATTATGATAAGATGCGATAAGAATTAATAATTGAATGAATGACACAACTAGCTTACTACTATGAATCAACAATAACATTCTTCCATTTACACTGGTATTCAGAGTACCACAGCTTTATGTCTTTAGGTTAGTCAAGTCACTCATACTCACTTGTTAGTCATATTTGCTAAAGTATTGCTGCCAGTGGAACTAGGTCATGGTAGTGCAGTGATAAACTCTGTTTACAGGAAAGTCTGCTTGTTTTGCTTCCCCCACCACTACAAACAAAGCATGTAAATGAGGGTATACATAGTGGGATGATTCATCTAAGATATCTCCTTTATAAAATTGCAGCCTGGTGCGATTATGATATAAAAATAAATAATAAACAGCCATCCCTTTTTGCGTAAATCACACTGCAAGCAGGGGTCTCTCCTAGCTTTCATTGTAGTGTTGCAGAGCCTCAAAGTGTCACTGCAGTCATTTTTGTATATCCACAGTAGCATTCTATTTCATGGATTGCAAACAGATGGCAGAGGTATTGACGTGAAGTGTTTGCATATGCAAAAAGCATCATTCCAACATCAGAGTGGAACTGGGTGGAATATATATATGGATATGCCTCCCCTCCACATATTAGTGTTTGTGTTGTTCGGGTTGAAGTCAGGCTGCATTCAGATGGCTTATTTTGTGTCTAAGAGAGGCGCCTGGAAGCAATGATAACAAACTTTTCATTCTCTGGAAAAGTCAGTAATGCCTGTTCCCAGTAATAGCATTTTTATTGCCTTCTAACCTCTTTATGGCAGCATTTGCAAAAAAACTGCCTTTGCTATGCAGAGAAGACAATCTCTGATGAACACAATCTCACTTCATTGTGCACATATTTGTGTTTTATTGTAATAAATGCCAGACACAGAAGTGTGGTGGACATTTAAGGCCCCTATGAAATTGCCTGAAGAACATGAGTTTTCTGACTTTGTTGATGTTTTTCCTATTGAAACAGGAAGTCTGGGCAAGACATATTGTTCCTTGTTCTGTAAAATCAAATGGGCTTTATATACATCATAGGTATGAACCATTAGCTACTTGCTAGTCTAATTAAGGTGGTATAAAGCCTCAGTCACGCTAGACTTTAAGCATGCAAAATTACTTACGAACAAATGATATGTTGTCATGCTCTAGGGCTTATATTTTTTTAGAATTAATAAATTACAAATAATAAATAATTATACTCAAAAAGACTTTAAATATAATAAAAAACAAAGATAAAAAACATGTAGCTTTAAAATATTGTTTGTATTTAGCCAATAGGTCAATCTGTGATATTTTGGTATGCTAGTAGTCACAAATCTTCACCTTTATTGTTAATAAACTTAAACATTGTACATCAAGAACACTTAATTCACAAATTATAAACTCAAAATTGCTAATTTGAATGGACTAAATATTATATACATATAAATGTTATTTACCAGAACTCAAAAATATAAAATTTTGGTTTGTTTTTCCAAGTATTCTGTACCTACACAAAACTCTTTAGATAAACTCTACTCAAATATTTTGATTATTTGGAAAAGTAATAAGCTGGTTTTAATAAAAATAATTACTTAATTGCCTAAATAGTCATTTCAGATACACAGCTAATTCACTTTAAGAAATATCACTTACTGAACAAACGGTTTGTTACAGCTTATTTAAAAGAATAGTTCACACTAAAATCTAAATTCTGACACTATTTACTTACCCTCATGTTGTTTAAACCTGTAGACTTTCTTTCATGGAACACATAATAAAATGTTAAACCGAATGATAGACTCAGTAACCGTTCACTTTCATTACTTTTTTTTTTTTTTAATTAGGGCTGTCGATTTAACGCGTTAATTCAGTGTGATTAATTTTACAAAAAATAACGCGTTAGAAAAATTAACGCAATTAATCGCAATGCACCCGGACCATTCAAAACACTTGAAGGAGTGCAAATGCGAACTAAGGAATCTCAAGATGTGTTTAAATATTGAGAATGAAACTATATTTAACTTGACACAGTGACCTAAACATTTAATGTTTATGACCATGTACCCGAGATGCTACACAAGCATGCCTGACGTAGGTGTAAATTGACGGTCCTTAAACAAGCCCTCATAATAAATCTCCAACTGATTGAAAAATTCACTTGCTGTGAACTGTATGCCAATGACTTATGATCAATAATATGTTAGTAAACAATACATTGTATTATAAAGCCACTTTTTGTATTGTCTTATCTATGTATAATTATTTCATCATTATATATTGAATTATTGTTATATATATATTTGTATACGATTAATTAATTGGGACACCATGTAATTAATTCGAATAAAAATTGTAATTGATTGAAAGCTCTATTTTTAATGCAATGAAAGTGAATGGTGACTTAGACAAACATACTGCTAACATCTCTCTTTGTGCTCCACTTAAGAAAGATGCATGGGTTTTAAACAACATGAGTGAGCAAATGACAGCATTTACAATTTTGGGTGAACTATCGCTTTAAAACGCAAACACAAAAGATTGTTTATTGTCATCACAGAAAGCTAATTTAGGCTTCAGTGTTGGAAACACATTAGTGATCACTCAATATGTATCATTACAAGGTGTGCAATTTCAAATATAAAATAAAAAGTGTAAATTTAATAAAAATGAATAAATATTGAAACATTACATAAATCCTGTATATCACAACATGCAACTAGAGAGGACCCAAACGCAGGAATGAGTAAATAAGTAAACAAAAGAAAAACAAACAGGAAACACAAAAAGGACTAAAACGATAACAAACTGATAATTGTTTTTGTTTTTTTATATATATATAAAAATAAACCAGACAACCACAGGTCAACAAACATGGGAATGAAACAATCCAGCAATATGAAATGGAGCACAATATATACAGACAAGGCACAAGATAAAACAGGTGAAGACAATCCACATAAGGAGGACTAAACTAGAGGTGAGGCAAGAGGGAACGAGGGGGCGGAGTTGGGAGAGCACATGGCAAACATAAATATTAGCCTAAGCCATTTACTTAACATACATGCATACATAAAACAAACTCACACAGATGAAAAACTGACAAAGACAGAAGCGCAGACAAAGAAGGTTCATGGCACTATGTTACAAGAGATTATATAACTGTATTAGTATCAGCAAAATAAAATAAATTGACTCGTGTATTCAGCAAAGGAGATGCAGCAAATCTCTTACAGTGATTTCATCAGTAAATAATTTTTTAATCTCAGCAATCTGGGTGCAGGTGGCTTTGAGTCATCCACGCCGACATTTTGGATGAAGTTGAATGGTCAGTTCTTTAGGATATATAAGATGCATCACATGAATCCAACCAAAAGCATCAGACAAAGGAAAAACACTTAGAAGAATGTTACATTCATCTTCAGTCAGACAGACTGGGAGGGCACAAAGAGCCCAGCTGTATGTCTGTTATTGATATCAACATGCTCATGGAAAAAGAGAAGAGAGTGTTAGAGGTGTGACAGAAAATGTGATAGAGGGCAGGTGACAAGTGAAAGCGACAAAGAGAATACAGAGTTTTAAACACTTAACAGTTATCAATATCAATTTATGAAGTGATTCTTGTGTACATTAATACATTTTGATTAGCATGAAATGTGTATTTTTTATATATATATATATATATATATATATATATATATATATATATATATAGCAAAGACCATTAGCACTAAAGATGCTTCTGCTATCTTGCCAGTGCAGACAGCTTTCTGCCTGTAGATGGCTATCAGTCGTGGAGTTTGTTTGTCCAGCTCATTCTACATTACGTAGCACATTCTACATTCTTAAGTTTGATATTTGTAATCCTGTAGAATTCATACAAGTATGCAGATGAGTGTCAACAAATTCCCTTGCAAGCAAGTTAGTCCACTCAGCGGCCATCTTTGAAATGCTCCCGGAGAGCTATTTTCTATGTAAACAAGCAGCATAAAAGTTCAGCTCCTATCTACTTGAATGGGAAATTTCTAAAACTATTGGTCTAGAATATAGATCAAAGAATATATTTAAAATCAGCAGTAAGATCTCATAACAATGGTATCATAAATTGTGCTTTATTAGCTCAGATCATGCAAAAAAAAATACAAATCAAAACTCTATGTTTTCGAGTTGACAGCCTGTAAGGCGGGACTTATTAATAAGAACAATGAAACATTTTGGAGAAACATGTTGGCTCCTGCATGGGATCTCTGATGGTATCAAACTGGCACACTTCCAAGTATAAATCTGAGCATGCGATTTCAAATGAGACTTTGTTCTCTTTACAAAAAGCTTCACTATGATGCTTTGGGAACACGTCTCAGTTGTGACCAGCTGTGAATATGTGTGCAACACGTCAATGAACATTGCCGCCGGTTGAGGAGACACTTGCGGGTTATCTCTCACCGGGCTCAGCATCATCGCTGAAAAGACCCTCTCTCCCCACGAAGCCATGCAGGACCACCTCCACGCTAGTGGGGAAGGCGTATCAAGCAGCGGGTCAGGCTGGTGCTGCTCTGCACACCATGGCGGTGTTACAGGCAGGCATACCAGGCTGATCTGCTAAGGACCTGAGTGCTGTCGGCCACCCAGTCCCGCCCCGGTCCTGCTAGAAGGGAGGCTCAAAAACAGAGCGTGGCAAGTCGTGCTCCCCCTCGTAATGACTGGAGACAGGCTCGTCGCCCCCAACAACCTCCAAAGCAAGACCTCAGGGCAGTTATCTCAAAAAGGAAAAAACCCTGACGGTCTTGCACCCAGCCCTGTGGGGGTAGCTCCCCTCGGGACGGGGTGCGTGTACCATCCACTTTGCCCCTCCCACTACCCCCACAAATCCTCTCCTTTTCCGCCTCCTCTGGTGTTTCGGGAGGCAGAGGTTTCCAACAAAAAGTTGGGTGTACCGCTGTTTCCTGCCTTATTCCAGGACGCGGAACACCCGACATCCCCTCAACAGAAAGTGTTGAAATTAGTACCCATTTCAGAAAACCTGGCAGCGTGGAAACTTCTGCCCGGTATTTCTATGTGGGCCCTAAGAACAGTAGATAGAGGCTACAGAATTAAATTCTCTCGCCATCCTCCGCGTTTCAACGGCGTGGTCTCCACTTCCGTGAAACCGGAGCAGGCATGTCTACTGTGGAAAGAACTGCAAAATCTCTTGGTTAAGGGGGCCATAGAACGTGTTCCCCCTCCAGAGAAAGAGTCAGGCTATTACAGCAGATACTTCCTGGTCCCCAAGAAGGGTGGGGGGTTGTGTCCGATCTTAGATCTTCGAGGCTTGAACCGCTCAGTCAGGGTGTTCAAGTTCAAGATGTTAACTGTCAAGACAGTCGTGTCAGAAGTCCAACGTCATGATTGGCTGGTCACATTCGATCTTATGGACGCATATTTTCATATAGAAATTCTGCCACAGCACAGGAAGTTCCTGAGGTTCGCTTTCGGGGGCGAAGCCTTCCAGTTTTAGCTCATCTGGTTTCTCTGGGTCTGAGACTCAACGTCAAAAAGAGCGTTCTCTCTCCTACCCAGGAAATTACTTATCTGGGAGTCATATGGAATTCGATCACGATGCGGGCACAATTGTCTCGGATCTTTTCCATTCAGAACACCCTGAGCGAAGTCAGGCTAGGTCAAGGTTGCACTGTTCTTCAGTATCAACTAATTCTAGGTCTCATGGCATCTGCGTCCACGGTGATCCCTTTGTCCTTCTGCATATGAGACTTTTTCAGCTGTTGCTAAAAGCCAGGGGATTTCATCCAAGGGCCAGTCCCTTAAGTCAAATAAGGGTTACGCGCCGCGGTCTTCGTTCCCTTTCTATGTGGTTCAGACCCCGGTTTCTTACCTTGGGTCCCAATCTAGGTGCGTCTTGTCATCACAGACTGCTTACGACAGACACCTCGCTGAGGGGCTGGGGAGCGGTCTTAAATGGTCGTCCAGCCAAGGGGAATGGGAGAGTCATCTGCTCGGTTGGCACATCAACTGCCTCGAGTTGATGGCGGTATTTCTGGCCCTGAAATACTTCCTCCAGCATCTGAGAGGCTGCCATGTCCTGGTGCGGGTGGAAAACACAACAGCAGTCTCCTACATAAATCATCAAGGAGGTCTACGTTCACGACAGCTGAATTCCCTGGCACGTCGGATTCTCCTTTGGGCCCAGGGCAAATTCCTGTCACTCAAGGCAGTTTATATCCCTGGATGCCTGAATGTGGGAGCAGATTTACTGTCCAGACAGCAGTTACCGACGGGTAACTGACGAGTGGAAACTCCACCCCGAGGTAGTAGAGCAAATCTGGGTGAGATTTTACAGGGCAGAAGTGGACCTCTTCGCCTCTTCTCAGACAGCGCAATGTCCCCTCTACTTCTCTCTGAGTCACCCAGCCCCCCTGGGTCTGGACACGATGGCACATACATGGCCAAGAATGCGCCTGTATGCGTTTCCCCCGGACATCCTCTACTCGCCCGTTACATTTGTGGAGCCAGGCAACTGAGGCCTCCTGCTAGGACCAGGACCCCTTCTTGGGACTTAGCAATAGTCCTTGAGGGCCTGGTTGAGACCCCCTTTGAACCTCTAGAGTCAGCGTCTGACTGACTTCTGACTTCTGAAGATGGTTTTTCTTATGGCTATTACCTCTCTAAAGAGAATTGGGGACCTACAGCCTCTGTCTGTTTTAGAGTTTGCCCCAGGAATGACCAAAGCAATTTTGCATCCTCATCCCGATTACCTTCCTAAGGTGCCTTTCTCGACCTTAAACCCGGTCACTCTTGAAGCCTTCTGCTCCCCGCCGTTCTCTACGCTGGTGCAGGAAAGACTTCACAGACTTTGTCCAGTCCGTGCCCTTCAGACCCATGTCCACCGCACTAGCCAGTGGCGTAAGTCAGGGCAACTATTCGTTTGCCATGGGGGCCGCAACAGGGGGGCGGCCGCCACCAAGCAGACTATGTCGCATTGGGTGAGGGACGCTATTATCCTGGCCTACGAGGCACGTGGTCAAGCTTCGCCTGTAGGCATCAGGGCTCACTCTACCAGAGGGGTCGCCGTCTCTCAAGCCTTGGCCAGAGGGGTCCCTCTGCAGCATATTTGTGATGCGGCAGGCTGGTCCTCTCCGCACACATTCATTAGATTTTACAGCTTGGATGTTCATGCCACTCTCTTGTGTCCTTGAGTCGACATCTCAAGCCCATGTCTGAGCCCTCTCACGCTCTTGTGAGCACACTACACAACCATAGGGGGTCCGGACAGCCACAGTGTGGCGGCGTGGGTATTCTCGTTCCCAAAGCGCTCTTCAGCACAGCATCATTGTGAAGCTTTTTTAAAGGGAACGTCTTGGGTTAATTATGTAACCCTTGTTCCCTGAAAAAAGCGGAACGAGATGCTGCGCTTTTCTGCCGCACTGGGATGCCCCGGGACTGCTCTTCAGACAAAATACCTGATGATGCACCGGTGACGCATCTATTTATAGCCACTGCGCCAGGTGTGTCCAAAGATTACACCGGCAGAGGCTATAAATTCCGGTCGATGTTCATTGACGTGTTGCATACATATTCACAGCTGGTCACAACTGAGACGTGTTCCCAAAGCGCTCTTCAGCGCAGCATCTCATTCCGCTAACCTTCGTAACTCGAGACGTTTTACAATGTCCTTTATCTTACAGATAGATGGGTAAAATATTAAATAAACGTATACAATAGTTTTTATTTTCACAGGTTTTCTATACAATGAAGTTTTTCACTGTATGGTTTAAAACTTGCTTATCCAACATGTTGATTAAAAAATGACACTACATTAATGAGATAATGTAATTTAAAATGTTTTTGTTTTAGTTTTGTGGCCTCTTTCACTTATTTTATTTAAGTTGCTTAAAATCAAAACACTCAAACCGGTAAATACACTTGCGTGTCTTAAAGCTGAAGTATGGATTTTCTGCGACACTAGCGCCACTGAACGGAATTGCAAAAATAAACTTTTCTTTGAAAGAATGTTTTTGAGTATGCACCTTGCCTGCAGTTGTTCAATCAGTCCTGACCCCAACTCAGTCCATTGGTTGAGTATTATTGTCAGGTCTAAGCAGGACGCTCAAAACAAACACAGGAATTTGTATAGCACCACATGGACACAGTGTATCCAGTTTTTGACTTAAAGTTGTCTCTGCATATTAAGCTGGGATAGGAGAATGTATTTTTACACTGAAAAGTTACAGGACATACTTCAGCTTAATTCATTTCAATAAACCTTTTTCTTTTGAGTATAATTCCCACATTTTTAATGAGTAGATCATACTGTTCAGGAATACAGTGTTGAGAGTATTTTGATTGGATTAAAATAAATAATATAAATAAATAAATTGGACAGAAATAATGAAAGATGAGCCATCAGTATTTTTGTTTAATTTTCCCAGAAGAGATCTGTCAATTTTAAATGTGTACATCTGCTAAAATTTTACATTTGTCAACTTTTAGAAGTACACTAGCATGACCTCAAAACTAACAGACATACAAGCCACAAACAAGCAATTTTGTTTTCCTGGGGTCTTTAATGCTTGATAATACACTCTGTTTTCATTTGAAAGAAGTACCTATTATCTTGTGTCATATTGCAATAACTTAAACACACATACACACATTTACCAGCAAGATCCTAACCCCGCCCTCACCCTATACCTTACCATATAGAGCCTGTAAGGCTGAGTACCCTGTTAGGAACAATCTGAGGCACCTTTCTCCCATCGCAATGAGCATCATGGGTGGTCAGGAAATATACCAGCACCTCCCCACTTTGATGTTCCCATTTTGTATTCTTATGATGATGTTTATCCTCATTTCATCCGTCTGTCTGGATAACTTCTGAATTGCCGAAAGCGACACATACCGAGATACTATTGGCCTGTGCCATTGTATTGAAACCCAAGGCCAAAGGAATCCTAAAAATATATGCAGAGGGTATCTAAAGCCACTGATGAGTGAGTTCCTGGAATGACTGCTGGATTACTGCATTTTATGACAGCACAAATATTAAAATGGTAATGGATCATTTTACACACATTTGTTAAGCATGGAGCATGTAGGCTATTGTAATATTAGAGCAGGGCAAGGCTGCACAATGCCATTAGTGCAATTAAAGGACAATTACCTTGTAGATGTTGATTCAGAATGAGGGTGTTTGCTTACCCATTTACAAGACACTCCGGGTGTTTTGGTGGATTGGGACAGTGATACCATGGCCTTTATGCCATGAATGATTTATGTTTGATACTTTTTGGAATGAAGGCAATGGGGGGAAATTAAATAATATTCTTGGGGTCATTTAGAGGAAATTTTACTTGGATATACTCACTGCATGGCCAAAAATATGGACTCTCCATTCTAATAAGCAGGTTTAGCTAGGCTCCTTAATTCCAACAAAGACAAATTATAATGCTACTGCATTCAATGACATTCTAGAAAGTTGTGTGCTTCCAACAGTTGCAATAGTCTGTGGAGGGCCCTTATATTGTTCGAACATGACAATGCCCCTAGTTGTAAAGCAAGGTCCATAAAGAAATGGTTTTCTAAATCTGATGGGAAAAAACAACAAAAAATTGGGGTTTAAAAAACCAAGACCTGAACCGCATTGAACATCTTTGGAATTAATTGGAACACCAACAGTGAGCCAGGCCTCATCGCCCAACATCAGTGCCTTATCTCACTGATGCTTTTGTGTCTGAATGGGAGCCTAGAAGAGTGGAAGCTATTAGAAAAGATCAACTCCCTATAAATGGTTTTAAAAGGAAATGCTTAACCAGCAAATATGGGTGTGGTGTTGGGTACCAAGTCCAAAAATAAAATAATAATTTGTTTGTATTTTTATCAAACTTTTTTTTATCTATTCAGTTTTATATTCTTTATTATTTTTTAAAGATAATAAAATATTAGTATTTGTCACGATTCACTGTTGTCTGGCCTGTGTTTCTCCCCTGTCATCTGTTCCCGGACTACACTTCCCATAATTCCCTGCTCGGATCACCTCCAGCTGTTCCCCATTGTGCCTCACCTGTGTTTTATTTTCTCATTAGTATTTGTGTATATCATGCCCTGATTTCTGTTCAGTCTTTGTCAGTTGTTGAATGTATTCCTGTCTTGTTCTAAGCCCTGCTCTTGGTCTTGAGCCTTCCACGGCTCCGTCTCCTGAGCCTTCCACGGCTCTGCCCACAGGGTCCCCCGTGGCTCCGCCTTCCATGGCTCTGCAGCCAGAATCTGCTCCTGATCCGGTCCCCATCCCGTGGCCGCCTCCCAGGCCTCCTGACCCGGTCCCCATCCCGTGGCCGCCTCCCAGGCCTCCTGACCCGGTCCCCATCCCGTGGCCGCCTCCCAGGCCTCCTGTTCCTCTTCTGGGCCACCTCCCACACCTCTTGCTCCTGGCCGCCTGCCTGATCTGCTCCCGGACCTTGCCATGTTCCTCTCATCCCCTTGTCCCTTGTGCCCCCTTGGACTGCCTGTTTGTCCCTTGTGCCCCTTTGGACTGCCTGTTTGCCCCTTGCCAGCCCCCCCCCCCCCCCCCTCTCCCACTCCATGGACTTTTTGTTTCTGTGCTTTTTTTTTTTTTGGAGCATCTAGAATCCGCTCCTTAGAAGGGGGGCTATGTCACGATTCATTGTTGTCTGGCCTGTGTTTCTCCCTTGTCATCTGTTCCCGGACTACACATCCCATAATTCCCTGCTCTGATCACCTCCAGCTGTTCCCCATTGTTCCTCACCTGTTTTATTTTCTCATTAGTATTTGTGTATATCATGCCCTGATTTCTGTTTAGTCTTTGTCAGTTGTTGAATGTATTCCTGTCTTCTAAGCCCTGCTCTTGGTTCCCTGTGTTTTTCTTTTTCTTTTTATTCTGAGTTACCTTGATTTATCTTTTTTTTTTTTTTTTCATTAAAAGCTGCATTTAGATCCTCGTTCCTCGTCTGCCTTGTTACAGTATTTTTCTATATAAACCTTATGTTAAACTTTTATGACAACTTAATTATATAATTTATGAAAAAATATAGGATGAATTAATAAATAAAACTTTAAAAATGGTAGTATGATGGTGGTGCTTTTTTTTTTTTGTGCTGCCTTTAAAATACCCACTGCACTGTTGCTCTCTCAGACTTTTTAAATTACAATTTATATTTAAATAGATTTAAAACTAGAAGTATTTTCCTGACAAACAGCAGTCCCTCTTTTTTAATTCACCTGCTGTGAGCCGATGATCGTTTTGTAGAGAAACAAATTTTCTCTTACACATTTTTTTTTTTTTTTTTTTTTTGTGCAGTCATATAAGGGTATGAAAAAGTACTGGGTTGCTTTCCTTATTTCACCCTTTCTCGTGCTCTGTATGACCGAAGGCTGACACCACTGTGTGGGTTTTTCCTGTGACCTCTTTCCACTGAGACAGTAGCCATGCAGTCAGCAGTTATGCAGGATATCCAGCAATACCAGCCATTGTGTGTGTTTACGCACAAGTGCGCTGTGAATGTGACATGTAGCCTTCATCGCTAAATCTCTTACCACACGTTTCCCGAACCCGACTGCAAAGAGCTAATCTCCCACTGTGTTTAAAGGGAGTAGCCTCTTGACTGCTGGGTCATTAACCTCTCACGGAGCAAGTGCGCTCATACCCTGCTTTTCACACTCCCAGCTGGTAAGAAATTCCCTCTCACAGCAGCTCAGGAAAGAGCAGAGTTTCAGGCTATGATTTGCTGAATGTCTTGCTCTCCCAGCTGCTTTCACAAAGTGTGTTATATAGAAGGAGAGCCAGTTAATTAATGGGTAATTGCATATGGAGAATGAGAATTTGGATGCAACAAGAGACAGTTTTTGATAATTTATGATACTGAAAAAAGGAGCCTGGATTTACTTGGTGTTTGACAGGTCTGTAAAAGACCCTATGAATACCTTTTTTGTCACAAATTCCCCCTAAATGAGTGATTGATAGAATGTCGTTCAACCTCAAAACTCAGTACTAAGCCTAACCTTATTGCAAACCCTTTAGATTTTCCATAAAATCTGCAATCAGGCTGGGTTACCCTACATGACTCTTAAAATCTTAACATATTTTAAAATAGTACAAATCACACACTTACTGACTTGGCACCCGTTGGTACCCATCATACAGTATACAGTACTACTCGATTTTCTTGTAAAATCTATGAAAACTCCAACTGGCTCAATATCTGCAGAAGACAAGCCTCAAAATGGCCCAGCTTAAATTTGGTGCTAATATCGGTGTTTAAGGGGCAGTCAAACTGGGCTTTGAGCACACAAATTGTTTTTGGATAACGCAATGAAATAAGATAAGGCAGCATAGTCTCATGAATGATAATGATACACTGAAGACGCAATGATGCACTTGTAGTGTGTGGAACCATTAAATCCTGCGATGTTGACTTGAGGCTGATTTTAAGCCCAATAGACCAAAATAGTGCAAACAATCCCTAAATTAACCATTTTCCTACTAAAATTTAAATAATGAATGCTAACATTGTCTTGTTAACAGATAGGTATATGTTGCACATGATACATCACATTTGTTTTTGTTTGTGTTTCACGACCCTTTAAGTTAGTGATCTTAATGGTCTGCTTTAAATTTTATGAAAACATTGGGATTTCTCTGGACAGAGATGAGGCATTTCCATAGGCAAACAGCCAAATGTCTGGAGTCAGGAAGGATACGTATTGTATTATCCCCCATTCCACTCCACAGTACTTGTGCAACTGAATTTCCAACCCAGTCGACTAAGACTCTGGCTATGTAAATTTGCTGGGAGATGGAATGCAATAATGATCTCCCTGTGAGGTGAGAAGAGGAATCTCTGACACTGGAGATTGCTGTTGAGGGAGTATAACATTTATGCCTGTGAGATTGCCTGCAGCACTGAGATCAGGCAGCCAGAGTCTCTCAACAGATCTCATGCTCATCCCTTCCGGCACTGTGGATTCAGATTCAAGACGTTTACCCACTTTTATTCATGTAGGTTTTTAGAGTGCATAGATCTCCTTATCAGTGATGCTGCAGTTGGTCTTAGTGAGCTGTCATATGTTTTAAGTGTCTGGAAGCTCATGGGTGATACAATTTTAAAGAATGGTTTCAAAACCTGCTTTTATGACATTTCTGTTATTGGAAGACGATTTTAAGCATACGGTTAAGGGAAATGTTCCCTTTGACCTGTTTTAAAGGATTTTTATTTGTCGAGATCTGTATTCTGTTATTTATATTATGGAAAAGCATTGCTATAGCTTATAAGTAAATATGAAAATACACCACCAGTCAAAAGTTTGGTGTCACTTGACTGAAATGTTTCTCTTGATCTTAAAAATCTTTTGATCTGAAGGCATGTGCTTAAATATTTGAAATTAGTTTTGTAGACAAAAATATAATTGTGCCACCATATTAATGTATGTATTAAACTACAATTTTAAAAAAGTTTTTGAAATTGATGACTTGGACCAAATAATAAAGAAAAGCAGCCAATAAGTGCCCAGTATTGATGGGAACTCCTTCAATACTGTTTAAAAAGCATCCCAGGGTGATTCCTCAAGAAGTTGGTTGAGAAAATGTCAAGAGTATGTTTCTGTGAATTCTAAGCAAAGGGTGACTACTTTGAAAATGCTTTGAAAATGCTCCCATATTTCTTTTTATGTTATTCCATAGTTTTGATCACTTTACTATTATTCTAAAATGTGAAAATAATAATAATAATAATAATAATAAAATATATATATATATATATATATATATATATATATATATATATATATATATATATATATATATATAAATGAGTGTTTCAAAACTTTTGACTGGTAGTGTATCTTTAGAATGCATCATCGTGTATTAATAAAGTAAAAAACCTTGTTGTTTCTGCCTAAAGTAGAAAACCTTGTCATATTTATTTGCTAATTTAACAAAATTTCACAGGTAAATGAAATAAGTACATTTTACTTAACTTTTCGAACTGGTGTTCCCAGCATGCTTGAACAATTTATGAGCTTGCGTAGTTTTACAGTTTGCAAGTTGATTCACAGCATTTTTATTGTTGATTTTGTTGTTAGGTTTGGTGACTTCTTATTTTTTTAGTCTGAAGTTCATTTTCTAATCAAAATTACTGTTCATGTTCTGATGATTGTTACCATCATTGTGTTTTGTGTTGAGGTCTCCATGCGCAGCTCTAGATATTTCTGAAAATTATTTTAATAAACTTATTAATGTTAATTTTTTAATTAAACTTTTCACAAAAAAATTTTTTTGCTAATATAATTTTGTAAAAGGACAATGGAAAGGAGGAGGCGAGAACCAGCTTGACAATATAAATAATAGATTAATGAAGACAAACCAAACGACACAAACACACACATGACGGTCAGCTGACCGTAAACTATCTTTCTCTCATCGCACCACCTTCCACAGTCGGCCTTTATCCCTCTCAGAGGCTTGATTAGCCTGATAAGGACCGGGTGTGTATAATCACAACCCGGCCCGCCCTCCGCCCTGTCACAAATTTGTAATGACCAGAAAATGAAGCAAAACAAAAGCATTTTCTGAAGTCTCAGAATTTCTGACCCCACTGTATATATAAGTAGTAGCATGACTATGTTTCAGCTGTTGTACTTTAAAATACATCTGATTTATTTATATTATTTGAGCCACAGATGTTTGAATACCCAGTCTGGGCATAAGATAAATGAGATATTAATGAGATGTGGGTAAAGAAAAGAAAAAATCACGCTTTTTGTGCTACAGCTGTGCACGCTGTCGGCCCATCAGAGTCATTAGAGGAGATGTCTATTCTCTCGATGATTACTGGATAAGCATTTATTTAAAACGGTTCAGACTGTTTTGCTAACCTGAATCCTTCACTGTCTTGTTCAAATTCATGGCTGTACACTAATTCAGTGGAGCAAAAGCAGTTGGTGTCCTTATTATTTCACAGACATCGTAGCGCATTTTGAATTACAAGACCCCACTCAGGATAAACAGACAAGCACATATTAATTTGTCTGGGCCAGCTGCCAATTCAGAACATTTATTCAACAAAACTGTAAAAAGAGGGCATCTTTACTTTAACTAGGATTTGATCAAAGCAGAGAGGAGATACTCTTTATCTGTTTAGAGCTTTAAACTCTTGCTCTTGACCCCAGCGGTGCCACCTGCTCTCCCACTGCAACAACATAATTAAATCATTAATTGGAAAAAAGTGTCCTTACCTGCATTTATTAACGTGCTCAGTGACTGTAAATTATTTTACTATCCAATTAGATGCTTATTTACACCTGGTGAGTTCAACCTCTCTCTCTCTAATCAAGTGCTTTAATGAAGTGAATTATGCAAGAGGCACAGCGGAAAGCATTGTCTTCTAGGGTGTCACGTGTGTCCGTTTGCTCGAACTGTAATACCGCCTTGAGTCACTCAGGTCATGCTCTTCTATCCAGTGAAATGCCAACCCTCTTTAAAGTTTAGGGCCAGCCCTCCCAACTCTCTTAGCTTGATTGACACAGAGCACCGAAAAGGTCACAAAGTGTCAACATTGAAGTATCATCATATTTGTTTTCGTATTTGAGTGTAAAAGCACTCAACTGTCTGAACTGGGGGTCACTACAGGTGAAACAAGTGGCTTTGCAAAACATCTCTGTATATTTGTCAGCCTTTTGGCAATATTCAATATATATCTCGATGACTACTTTATTTATTTGCTCTGAAATGGCTTACATTTTTTTTGTTGTTGTTGTTTTTTTAAACAGATGAACCATAATTTCAACCAAACAGCCATTGTAGCCTATTAGATTCAACATATTTACCAGAAAAATTAAAATAAAGTAACAATCTCACTGAGGTTCGACAATCGGCCGCACCCTCCTCTCCAGCACCTTGGAGTAAACTTTACCAGGGAGGCTGAGAAGTGTGATACCCCTGTAGTTGGCACACACTCTCTGGTCCCCCTTTTTGAAGAGAGGAACCACCACCCCGTTCCGCCACTCCTTAGGCACTGTCCCAGATTTCCACGCGATGTTGAAGAGGCGTGTCATCCATGACACCCCCTCCACATCCAAAGCTTTCAGCATTTCTGGTCGGATCTCATCAATCCCCGGGGCTTTGCCACTGCGGAGTTGTTTGACTACCTCAGTGACCTCCCCCAGGGAAATAGAATCTGATCCCCCATCAGCCTCCGGCTCTGCCTCTAGCATAGGGATAGAGTAGGGATTTAGGAGTTCTTCAAAGTGTTCCTTCCACCGCCCAATAACCTCCTCGGTTGAGGTCAACAGCGTCCCATCTTTGCTGTATACAGCTTGGATGGTTCCCCGTTTTCCCCTCCTAAGGTGGCGGACGGTTTTCCAGAAGCACTTTGGTGCGGACCGAAAGTCCTTCTCCATGGCTTCTCCGAACTTTTCCCACACCCACTGCTTTGCCTCCCTCACGGCTGAGGCCGCAGCCCTTCGGGCCTGTCGGTACCTTGCAACTGCCTCCGGAGACCTCCGGGACAACAAATCCCGGAAGGCCTCTTTCTTCAGTCGGACAGCTTCCCTGACCACCAGTGTCCACCACGGTGTTCGAGGGTTACCACCCCTTGAGGCACCTAAAACCTTGAGGCCGCAGCTCTCCACCGCGGCTTTGGCAATGGAAGCTTTGAACATTTCCCACTCCGGTTCAATGTCCCCAACCTCCGCAGGGATGCCTGAAAAACTCTGCCGGAGGTGTGAGTTGAAGATCTCGCGGACAGGGACCTCCTCCAAACGTTCCCAGTTCACCCGCACTACTCGCTTGGGCTTCCCAGGTCTGTCCAGAGTCTTTCCCCACCCCCTGATCCAACTCACCACCAGATGGTGATCAGTTGACAGCTCTGCCCCTCTCTTCACCCGAGTGTCCAAAACATATGGCCTCAGATCTGATGACACGATTACAAAATCGATCATCGATCTTCGGCCTAGGGTGCTCTGGTACCACGTACACTTATGAGCATCCTTATGTTCGAACATGGTGTTTGTTATAGATAATCCATGACTAGCACAGAAGTCCAATAACAAACATCCACTCGTGTTCAGATCGGGGAGGCCGTTCCTCCCAATCACGCCTTTCCAGGTGTCCCTGTCATCTCCCACGTGCGCGTTGAAGTCACCCAGCATCACTATGGAGTCCCCTACTGGGGCCCTATTCAGGACTCCATTCAGGGTCTCCAAGAAGGCAGAATACTCTGCACTGCTGTTCGGTGCATATGCACAGACAACAGTCAGAGTTTTCCCCCCCACAACCCGTAGGCGAAGGGAGGCGACCCTCTCGTCCACCGGGGTAAACTCCAACATAGCGGCATTCAGCCGGGGACTTGTGAGTATCCCCACACCCGCCCGTCGCCTCACACCATGGGAAACTCCAGAGAAGAATAGAGTCCATCCCCTATCCAGGAGTACGGATCCAGAGCCACAACTGTGTGTCGAAGTAAGCCCCACCAGATCCAACTGGTAACGCTCCACCTCTCTCACCAGTTCCGGCTCCTTCCCCCCCAGTGAGGTGATATTCCACGTCCCTAGAACTAGCCTTTGCTGCCCGGGTCTGGTCCGTCGAGACCCACGGCCTTCACTGCCACCCATATGGCAGCGCACCTGACTCCTGCGGTTTCTCCAATGGGTGGTGGGCCCAAGGGATGTAGAGGGGGGTGTCACGTTGCTTCTTCGGGCTGTGCCCGACCGGGCTCCGTGACAAGCCCGGCCACCAGGCGCTCGCCAACGAGCCCTCCATCTGGGCCTGGCTCCAGACGGGGGCCCCGGGCTTCCTCCGGGCAGGGTAACTCCTCCTCTTGCCGTTTTTTCGATGGAATCTTTGTGAACCATTCTTAGTCTGGCCCCTCACCTGAGACCACTTTGCCTTGGGAGACCCTACCAGGAGCATCTGGCTCCAGACAACACAGCCCTCAGGATCATAAGGGCACACAAACCTCTCCACCACGATAAGGTGCTGGTTCCCGGAGAGGAAGTTTACTCCAAGGTGCTGGAGAGGAGGGTGCGGCCGATTGTCGAACCTCAGATTGAAGAGGAACAATGCGGGTTCCGTCCTGGCCGTGGAACGACGGACCAGATCTTTACTCTCGCAAGGATTCTGGAGGGGGCCTGGGAGTATGCCCATCCGGTCTACATGTGTTTTGTGGATCTGGAGAAGGCGTATGACCGGGTCCCCCGGGAGAGACTGTGGGAGGTGCTTCGGGAGTATGGGGTGGGGGGGTCCCTTCTTAGGGCGATCCAATCCCTGTACGTCCGAAGCGAGAGCTGTGTCCGGGTCCTCGGCACGAAGTCGAGCTCGTTCTATGTGGGGGTTGGTCTCCGCCAAGGCTGCGCTTTGTCACCAATCCTGTTTGTGGTATTCATGGACAGGATATCGAGACGTAGTCGGGGTGGGGAAGGTATGCGGTTCGGTGAGCTGGGGATCTCATCTCTACTTTTTGCAGATGATGTGGTCTTCATGTCATCATCGGTCCGTGACCTTCAGCTCTCACTGGACTGCTTGGCAGTCGAGTGTGAAGCGGCTGGGATGAGGATTAGCACCTCTAAATCTGAGGCCATGGTTCTCAGCAGGAAGCCGATGGAGTGCGTACTTCGGGTGGGGAAGGAGGTATTGCCCCAAGTGAAGGAGTTCAAGTACCTCGGGGTCTTGTTCACGAGTGAGGGGACAATGGAGCGGGAGGTTGGCTGGAGAATCGGGGCAGCGGGGGCGGTATTGCATTCGCTCTATCGCACCGTTGTCATGAAAAGAGAGCTGAGCCGGAAGGCAAAGCTCTCGATCTACCGGTCAATTTTTGTTCCTACCCTCACCTATGGTCATGAAGGTTGGGTCATGACCGAAAGAACTAGGTCGCGAGTACAAGCGGCCGAAATGGACTTCCTCAGAAGGGTGGCGGGCTTCTCCCTTAGAGATAGGGTGAGGAGCTCAGTCATCCGCGAGGAGCTCAGAGTAGAGCCGCTGCTCCTTTGCGTGGAAAGGAGTCAGTTGAGGTGGTTTGGGCATCTGGTAAGGATGCCCCCTGGGCGCCTCCCTAGGGAGGTGTTTCAGGCACGTCCAGCTGGGAGGAGGCCTCGGGGAAGACCCAGGACTAGGTGGAGAGATTACATCTCCACACTGGCCTGGGAACGCCTCGGGGTCCCCCAGTCAGAGCTGGTTAATGTGGCTCGGGATAGGGAAGTTTGGGGCCCCCTGCTGGAGCTGCTGCCCCCGCGACCCGACTGTCGGATAAGCGGTTGAAGATGGATGGATGGATGGATGGATGGATAACAATCTCACTAAACCATGTCAAGCTTTTTCAAAACTGTTTTTCACTAAATGAACAAGAATGATATTTAATCATTTTCATTTTATATACACAATTTTAACAATACACAGAATCCTTTATTTTGGTCACACATTATACACAGTTCTTTTTGCATATATACAGTGAAATTTATTAGTTTCCACATATCGGTCAGAGTGCAGGGTCAGCCATGATACGGCGCCCCTGGAGCAGATAGAGTTAAGGGCCTTGCTAAAGAGCCCAACAGTGGCATCTTGGTGGTGCTGGGGCTTGAACCCCTGACCTTCTGGTCAGTAACCCTGAGCCTCAACCACCTTGTTTTTAGTCATCAATACAAATTACTAAAATGTTACTATTAAATGTTCTACTTAAAAAATGCTACACAGAGACTTCAATAAACATCTGTTGTTCACACAAATTTATAACAAACAGATCTTTTTGAATACATTTTATGGAACAGAAATTTTGAACTGATTTGTGGATATGAATTAAACTTAACAACACTAATACATTTTTGCTACTAAAGTATAAGAGACACTATTAAAACATCTCTGCAGTAACATTCTCATACTTGCGGGTCACAAGACAATGAAGAATCCCAAAATTAATCTAATGACACTTTTTAGGAAGCTTAATGGCCAAATAAAAAGCACATTAAAATCATTGCAATGTTCATGATGCATCATTTAATTTTGCAAACAAAACCATTGCAAATATATCGTAAATATTCTGTACATCATATATTCTGTACATCTGTACATTTGGGACTAAAAGAATAAGAACCCACCATCGGAGATATAGCTGCGTTTATTTTTCATCCGTCTGCATTACAAAGAAATGCAAGTGTCAATCGATACGATGAGCTTGCAGGGAGAGAATTCTAAGCAGTATGAGTGCTATAAGTGAAGACAGAGGCCAAGTGGCTCTGTGAATGGAGGAAAGCCATTTCAGGGTCTCCATTTTTAATGAGTTGACCACACTCCATCCATTGTTCTCAGGCTGGTGCTAATGCAGTATGTTACCCAGCCGAAACAAGCCTTAACAATACTTGAGGCTTTTTACACCTCATCCACCATGCTAGAATCTCAAATGCGAGGTGAGTGTGTTGTGCTCGGAAATGGGGATCCATTATCTCTAAAGAGAAGAACACAAAGCGATGATATCCCTATGATTTATTTAATGAAAGGGTTTGGTGTAGGTCACTCTGGACCTGGGGCATATTGCACATTTGCAGCTTTGTCAAATTCATATTGAATGCCCATGGGAGAACTGTTGATTGACGGTTCTTTTGATAGCTTAGTGAACATGGTGTGCTTTTATAAGAGGAAAGTGACTCACTTGACCCCTACAGGAATAAACTTTTTCTCATTTTGACATCTTTATTGTGAAGTTCTCAAGAATGAGGAGGTGGACCAAATGGCTAAATCAAAATGTATGTTTAAGAATGGGTCTAGGTAAAAACGTTTATTTCTCACACCCGATTGGAAAATAGTTTAAATAGCTTGTTTAATGCAGTATCTAGCATATAATGAATCTAGCATACATGTACTTTTGAGAAGTTTACGCTTAAAGCAAGATTTTTTTTCCAGCCTGAAATATAACATATCAAGGGTTTGTAGCCAATGGGGAGTAAGTGCATTTCACTTTTCATTGCTCTTATGCCCCCTTTGGCTCTAAAACCTCAAAATGTGACCTTCATAGAGCTTTATTTGCATGAGTTAGTTTCACCAAAATAATAGCACTTTATATAGATTATATTTTCATAATATCCTGAAGTTTAATATTTGTTTCTCTGATGAGCCAGATATTGTGCAATGATATTGCCAAAAATGTAGATTAGTGGCCAATGAACAGCGGTTTCATGCATTCCACCAAACCATGATCAAATATTCTTTCTACATGTTAGACTCAACAAAGGCTATGAGGTGAGATGTAGTCACCAGAGTTTCTAAGAGCAGACTATCCAGTCTAGTGTTACTTTGAAGCTTTGCCTCTCATTTGGGGAAAACAATAAAAGGGCATGTCTGAAATGTGAAATTCAAAGGAAGACGGGCACTGACTTTTCAGACTAATTATCCCACATCTCACACCCACCACACGTAACCTGAACACAATTTCACAAAGTTGATAAAGTCCCACTCATAGTCCTAACAACAACAACAACAACAACAAAAAAACCTCCCTACATCTACACTTAGTTCTTATTTTTAAGGACTTGACCGTTACATTAGAACAGGGGAAAGCACATTGAGTGGGAGCTTGTGAGTGGGAAATATATCCCAGTTCTGCACAGTGTCCAACTGCCATTCACTCTCATTCTGTGAAACCTCAACCATTCTAACTGGCAGATCCAAGGTTTGGCACAGCAGAGGTTTGGCAAATCTGTCACATTATTAAGAATGTCTAACTCTGGGTACTTGCAGGTGTGTTGGGCACCGGTGCTTACAATGATTTTGTGGTGTAATCAAAGGCGAGTGTGCTGGTTTGGAACCAGCAATTGGGATATGCAGATCTCTGCTCCTCAAAGCTGAAGTGCGTCATTTCTGTGCCTCCAGAAGTGGTCAATTTTACATATTTTATTTAGCTTGTTTTAGTCATAATTTTAGTCTTTTGGTGAAAATACCCTTCAGATTTAAATTAACTAAAATGGCATATAATGTTTAATCCAAGAAATGAACATTATAGCAATATTGAATAATGTGCAAAATGACAACAACATTATCAAACTATAACTGTTGAATAAGTTGAAGCCTAAACCAAAAAAAAAGCTTAAACGTTAATATTAGGCTAATGAAGATCTGAAATGCGTTCCTGAAAAAAAAAAAACTGCTTTTAACGAGAGTACTGAAGTATGAGCTGAAACTGATACTAACAGAATATTTGAATTCAAGTTGTTTAAATGGGTCATGACATAAGGAATAACATTTTCTTGAACTTTTGACATATAAGAGGTCATTGTTATATAAAAATAACCCCTTTAAATATTGCCATGATGCATAGTTTTCACCTTGTCTTTGCTATTGTTAACAAAATCAAAAAACACTATGTCAACTAACATTTTCGTCAGCAATTCCATTGACGCGATTAACACTGCCTTGGCAATACAAATGGAATTGTAAAAATTATGGCATTTTTAAAACATATTTCCCAAAACACTCCCCGCCTTTCAATGGTTGGACAAACAGACAGTCCCAGCCCAAACTCACACCATTGTTTGTGGCAATGTTGCTGTGTCGGGCTGATCAGGTGTTTACAATTTATAGGAAATTTAACTTATGAATGGCTTACTTTCTGTTTAGTTGATTCTGCATTATAAGCTAGGATAGAAAGTATTTTAACATTGAATCACTCTCTGTCACTTCACTTTAAATCCTCAGAAGCTTATGTTGTTTCGACGTGTCACACTGAATGGTTTGAGTTAGCATCTTGCCGGCCTGTCCGTGTCCCCTAAGGTTTAAACTTGATAAAGATGGAGAGAATGCCACAGCAGGGCTATTGCCACTGCCTGTGGAGAGAAGAAACTAACAATGAATATGGATCAAGCCCTCACATACAGGCAGAGGAGACTGGGACACCAATCCTGTTCAAATCCATTTATGTGGAGTCAGTCTAAATAGGATCTGAGAGCCAACCTCTGCCTCCAGGGCCACAGGGACAACCCAAACCAGCAGAGAAGCCCCATCAGCCCCCCTTATCTGGCAAAACAAGTGACAGAACAGAAGCAGAACAAGCCCACAAGGAACAAGAACCCCCCCCCCCCCCGCCATTGACAGGCACTGGAATAGCCACAGCTCTGTCTTTATTCACAGGCTAACACCTGCCAACAGTTCACCTTAACCTAGACACAGCAGGCAGGAAAGAGCACTTAAAATCAGAAATCACACTGCAGCTGTCAATGTGAGGTGTGAATGAGGTCAGAATGACATACACCTCACAATTTACTTGTTTGTGAATGCGTCTTTTTTGGGGATGCATCTGTCATAGGGCAAGAGCGAATTTTGAAATGTGGTCTTGTTTTCTGTTATTTGTAAGGACAACTTGGGAATGTCAGGAATTTTAAAATTGTGATTTCCTGAGCTGTAAAAGTCATGGAAATTAGTTGAATCTTAAAAAAACCATGGAAATTTATAAACCAAATACACTTTTCTAGTTTTGCACTGCTCTGAAATATTTTATTGGCTAGCTATTGATCTTTGTGTGAGCATACAGTATACACTTATCACTTTTTTAAAAACACTTGTACAACTTATTAATTTGATTATCTGATCAGCCAATCTTGTGGCTGCAGTGCAATCCATAAAATCATGCAGATACGGGTCAGGAGCTTCAGTTAATTTTCACATCAACCATCAGAATGGGGAAAAAATGTGATCTCAGTGATTTTGATTGTGGCATGATTGTTGGTGCCAGATAGGCTGGTTTGAATATTTCTGTTACTGCTGATCTCCTGGGATTTTCATGCACAACAGTCTCTTGAGTTGGCTCAGAATGATGCCAAAATCAAAAAACATCCAATGAGCGACAGTTGTGCAGATGGAAACACCTTGTTGATGAGAGAGGTCAACTGAGAATGGCCAGACTGGTTTGAGCTGACAGAAAGGCTACTGTAACTCAGATAATCACTCTGTATTATTGTAGTGAGCAGAATAGCATCTAAGAATGCACAACACATTGAACGAAGGCAAATGGGCTACAACAGCAGAAGGCTATGTTGGGCACTTAATTATGACATAGTGTTCTTAATGAAGTGCTAAGTGAGTGTATAGATTAAAACATGGTCGCAAGCCAGAATTATAAGGTTATTCCATATCAAATCAACTAAATTTAAGAATCTTCCCGTGGAATTTGTAATTCAGACCTTTGTTTTCTTGGACAAGAAAAACTAGCTTCATACTATGACCCACATTTGGTTTTCGACCATTGAAATGGGTCAAGCACTGAGAGCCCCATATTTCTGGGATTAAATATAAAGATACTAAACAATACTTTGTTCTGAACTAAAATCTCTACTTTTTTAGTAGAGCTGTCAGAATTAACGCATTAAAGCATGCAATTGATCAAATAGATTTAACGCTATAATTTTTCTTAATTGCGATTAACAAATTTAACGTTAATACAGCATATACACTACACACTGGTGTAGTGTGTCTGCCTGGAGTCATTACACTGATGCAGAGTCCTTCTACCAAGGAGAACCTACAAGCTTAGCATAAAATAGCATAACGCGGCGGTCCTATAGACATTCTATGGGCGATCCTGTCGTATTTTAGAGCTCCTTGGTTGTAACACGCTAGTTGACTGTTACGCTCTCTCCTATGATAGAGTCGTGGAGGTTATCTCAATAAATAAAAGAATCTCTGACAGTGTTTCCCTGTCAGTGATAAAATGATGGAGAAAGGAGCTCTTAACACTATTTGATGTACAAAACAAGCCCAGATGGCACTTGTGATAGAAATCAAGTGTTTTTCAGCCTTTTTGAGTCACATTTTAATTACCACAGAAGCACACCATATCTTAACTATCACCAAAACGCAGAATAAGATGTTTTTGTTTGCAAGTGCTTTTCATGGTGAGGTTGGCAATTTTTTGATGCAAATCATGAACACAGCTTTAAGATTGCTGTGGGAATGCGGATAGCCACAGGCTACTGGAAAATTAATATTGTGGAGGATGACCGTTTAAGGGATTTAATTCCAATTGTAATGAATATGCAACCTATAGGACTAGTTCTTTCAATTAGTCACTCCCACTTAGACTTTGGGAAACGTTTAGTTACTTGAATCGGTGCAATTTTAGTGCATTGTCTTTATATTGTGGAAGGCTTTGTTTGGAAAAATGTTAATAAAGCATTTTATTGCTACATATTGTTTTCTTTTCTTTACTAAGATGGAAATAAATCATTTTGACAAGAAAGTAAGTATATATAGCGTCAAATTTCAACACTTTCAAAATCTGCAATTAATCGCAATTATCTAATAATAAGGTTCATTTAATAGACCCTCAAGATCCAGACCCCCAAACTTCTAGATCTGAACTATTCAGAGACCCCAGCACTGCTAGAAATCACACATCTTACTTGCGTGGGGGTCTGTGTCCTCTGACTACTGGTGGATTACTTCTGTTTGCCTTCGTTGTCTCTTTTTACAGCTGCACACAATGTCTGCTGTCCATACTAAACCATCCATTCAACAACAAAGCAAATATTTGTCTCCTGGGCATTATCTACAAATCCACATATTTTTCCCTTAAATTTTCTCTGCTGTTTCCTGTGGGCGCCTGTTTTGCTCATCTGGCTCTGTTTGTGTGACAATGCCTTCTGTAGAAACTCCTACATGTGCCTTGAAGTTCTCCCCAGTCCCTGAATCACTGAATATTTTATAGCTTTAGTGTCTTTTTTGCCCATCAATCTGCCAGCTGTTCTGCTCTTTTTTTTCTTATATATATATATAGATGCTTTGTCAGATCACCTTTTCACGCTTCATAGGAATTCATTAGGCATTGTGTAAATTAAGGCTACGACAGATTTAGGGGAGGAAAACAAGGACGTCTTCCCCCCTCCGCTGCTATTTATTGTCTCCTTCATTCTTTCCAGCCTTGAGAGGCTGTTTCGGCATGTTCCTCAATATCTCAACAGCAATTAACTGTAGGTCATGTACTTGTGTATTATCTCTCTTTGAATCTCAGGGTTGTTGTGCTACTGTAAAACACGCCCAAATTTAGAAGCACATGTACTGTAGAATGCCCTTGAGCAGTACACACTTTAAAATCTTGTTTTGATATGTTATGGTCTGTATTTTCATATTTTAATAATAATCTGTGCATTCTGTATTTATATAGGCTTAATGTGATTTACGCAATTAGGGCTTGTAGGATTAAAGGAATGTTCCATGTTCAATACAAATTAAACTCAATCGACATTATTTGTGGCATAATGTTGATTACCACAAAAATGTATTTTGACTTGTCCCTCCTGTGGCCTGTTGCACAAAGCTAGTTGAACAAACTCAGAGTTTCAGGTTGAGAAAACCAGATAGAGCCAAACCGGTTTAGATCGTGTTCAGCGATCTCAAGAAGCTCGGTACAAATGTTCTCTGTCAACTCAGAGTTTGATCCCGAGTTCGTGGTTAACCCTGAAGCTTGTGCACATAAATAAGTTTCATTGCCCACTAACAGCCAATGGTTGAAGCTTGAATAGTGTTGGCGTGTTTTAATTCTCGTGAGATATTAAGCGTGATTTACATCTGAAGATCAAGAAATCATTATGAAAATATGAAGAATTGTAACATTTACACAGCATGAAGAACCGCTGCTGCCACGAAAGAAAAAAACTTGATATAATCTGTAATTTAACTGCTATATTTTCACAATAAGACGGAGGTGAATTCATTTTAAAAGCATACTAATTTTATTTGTTTATAAAATGTAAAAGCCTCAAATGCTGTCAATTTAGCTTATAACTTATACAGAACACTGAATATTCATTTAACATCCTATGTTGATCCTGAAACAACATTTTTCTTGACCAATCAGTTCTCTGGTTTTAAGGATAAGGCTACAGTTAAAGGAATATTTCACCCACAAATTTTTATTCTGTCATTTACTCGCCCTAATGTTGTTCCAAACTTGTACGAGTTACTTTCTTTTATGAAACATAAAAGGAGACTCAAGCCAAAATGTAATGGTCTGACAGCTCAGACACCATTCACTTTCAATGCATATTTTTCCCATTCAATAAAAGTGAATTGTGAATGAGCTTGTCAGTCCCTAACATTCTGCATTGGCCTCATTTAATGTTGTTAGTGACTGGGAGTGAGTCTAACTGAGACTAACATACTGCTTAACATATCTTTTTGAGTTTCTTGGAGAATGAAGGTAAGAAAGAAAGAAAGAAAAGAATACAGGTTTGAAACAACATGGTGTGAATGATGACAGAATTTAACATTTCGTCTAAAACGTTTGTATAAAGTGGGCCTATTATGCAAAATTCACTTTTACATGGTACATGTATGTGAGTCGGCAGTGTGTGTGCGTACACAACCACCCTACAATGTTAAAAGTCCACCCACTCCTCTTTCTTATATTTCTAATAATCAAAAACAGTGTGTCAAAATGAACTGTTTTCGTTTCTGCTCTAAATTGAAGTCACGTTAGAGCAGGCTTCGCCCACGACTGTGACGGACTCCTCCCTATTATCATAGATCCTCCCCCGAGTGATCTACACACAGTCCGCTATTTTTTTCCACGCTGGAGCATATACAGTGAGAAGAATAATGTCTTTGCTTCGGACGCATCATAAGTGTTCTGTTGTTGGCTGTAAAAGTGAGCATAAGAGTCTTCATGTACTCCCGGCATCAGAGCCACTGAATACGCAGTGGACACGTTTTGTTTTTGAAGGAAATGTGCCATAAAACATATCAAAATTTGTGTACGTTTGTGCAAATAATTATACACTGGACTGCTTTGTGAATGAGTGCCAATATAAATCAGTATGAATCAGTACATGGGTCAAGTTACAGCTTTATATACTGAAGATATAAGTATCGAACTTTATATTTTATGAATTTTTGCAAATCGTCTTTCTGTATATGCTTGTAAGCTGAATCCACGGCTAATGCAGCTTAAGTTACCATTGTCTCTGATTGTATTCACAGAGACCAGAGCTATGTCGGGGGCAGGGAGCAGCAGCTCATTTACATTTAAAGAGACACACACAAATCAGCGTGTTTTTGATTCCACTCAAAAAGAGACATTTACAACATTGTATAATAAATGATCCGTGGGGTATTTTGAGCTGAATCTTTACAGACACATTTTGGGGACACCTGAGACTTATTACATATAGATATTACATCTTGTAAAAAGGGGCATAATAGGTCACCTTTAAGACTATGTCTGTGTGAGAGGAGTGTTGTTCCAGGCACAACAAAGGATGTGTAAATCAAACTGTGCATATACACGGATGCTGTAAATTCACTGTGTTGCCTGGTATTTCTTCTCTCTTTTTGCTTTTGCTGCCGGACAGTGAACAAGAAGTACCGTGGATCACATGGTAAGATATTTCAGAAAACCAAACTGCAAAAACACACCCGGGAACACTATTTCATTTTAGTCCCACTCCAGGGGAGACTGATTCTATTGTATAGAATATATGTTGTCATGTGAAATAAAGCATGTGACTGCATTTACAGAAACTTATGGTTTCCAATAGCTAGAAATAATCAAATTCAAGTTATAGTTGATAAAAAAGAAAATTCACTCTCATGTAATTATAGAGTCTTTATTCCAAGTCTTCTGAAGGTAAATGCTCACATTGTACAAAAAACAGATTTACATTTTAGTCATTATTCACTATCAAATGTCAAAAATCTAATTTAAATCACTAATAAACTCTGTAAATCTCATTTGGAGCATGTCAAAAACATCAAACCTCATTGCTTCTTGCATGTCTTGTGACTAAATATCATGACACAAGAACCCATGGTTGATGTTACTGATGTGTTGCCATATTTGATTTACAGAGTTTACCAATGATTTTGATTTAATTTTAGAGTGAATAGCGACTTAAATTTTGGTCTTCTCATCATACAAAATAATCGGATGCCTTCAGAAGACATGGAATATGACGTATGAGTTTTTAAGCTTTGAAGTGAGGCTATTGAATGGAAATAATCATTGCAACATTATTTAAAGCATCTCTTGTATTCTACAGAAGAAAGTAAGTCAAATGAGCTTAGAACGACATGAGGGTGAGTTGATAATGACAGAATTTTCACCTTTGGGTGAACTATGTCTTTGAAAGGATAATTGATTGCCGTAACCCGCTCGATGGACAACGACCATCAGGCTTTTGGATTTCATGGGGAAATATTTGGTTTACAATCTGTTTAAATGACTTTTGAGACTGACAGATTGTAGTAGATTTCTGTACAACACTCATTCCACATTCAGGGTAAATTCTTCCTAATTGTGCTTTTGTGGAACATCCTAGAAAGCATTGTGGTTTATACCCAAAGACCAAAGTTTTTGGTAGTAAGGCAAAGTATTACTTTCACTCAATAATTCAAGCCAGCTATTCGAAGAACACGTTTTGCAGGCCAGCAACATTCATAGTGTAATTCAGTTATTAGAATACAAGACTCAGCCAAGATAACAGACATACAAAGAGGAGATAACGTAAGCTAATATTCATAAACTAATATAATTTACATAGATAAAGGACAAAGTGGAACAACCCAAAGAAAATAGGTTTTCATAAAGCTTTCTGGATAATTTAAACCAAAAGAAGCGTTGTACAATATTAGCAGTGATCATGTGGTAAAAATAGGGAATTGTGCTGTTTACTGGATCCCTGATGAATGCGGTCAAATTATTTCCTCCCATGGCTACAAGTGAGGGAAATTATGCATTGAAGCAGAAATAGGCAACTCTCCATCTTCCAATCAGATCCCCTAAACGTACTTCATGCCTCACATGTGATCACACCACAAGATTTTCTTTTTTTCTAATCCAAGAACAAATATGAGTCTTCCAATAATATCTCAATGTATTGCAAAGAGTTACAGTTGCCCCATCTGCAAATGCATATGGAGGGAGGGAGGCCCCTGTGCCCCATGCAATCTGTTTTTGTCTCAGCTGTTATAAACACAAAAGCCCACTGGAGGATTTGTTAGAAGAAACACATTTTATTACTGGATTCTTCTTTACACAATGTGAGAATTAGCTTACATTAGCATTTACTTTAGTGTTACATGAGAGTTCTAATGATTTGGTTTGCATATTAAGTGCTTGTTGAATGTCCGATACTAAAACAATGGCCACACACTTTGGAAAAGATGTACAATGCTAATACTCAACTACTTTATTGTTATCAATGACTCCAGTGTTTCCATATCACTGAAATATTTGGGGTTGTCCAATTGGTGTTTATTTTTGGCATGAAGGATTATGTATTTTCTATTTAAAGAGAGAGTTCACCCATATATGAAAATTCTCTCATCACTGACTCACTCATGCCATCCCAGACGTGTATGATTAGAAGAATATCTCAGCTCTGTAGGTCCGTATAATGCAAATGAATGTTGACCAGAACTTTGAAGGTCCAAAATGCATATAAAGGCATCATAAAATTAATCCATACTATACCTGTGTTTAAAATTCAGAAGCGATATGATTGGTGTTGGTGAGAAACAGATCAATATTTAAGTCCTTTTTTACTGTTTCTCTCCACTTTCACTTCCACATTCTTCTTTTGTTTTTGGCAATTCACATTATTCGTGCATATAGCCACTAATGGGCAGTGAGGAATATTTATAGTAAAAATGGACATAAATATTGATCTTTTTTTCACCCAAGCCTATCATATTGCTTTTGAAGATATGGATTAAACCACTAGCATCAAAAGGATGACTTTTATGCTGCCTTTATATGCTTTTTGGACCTTCAAAGTTCTGGCCACCTTTCACTTGCATTGAATGGACCTACAGAATGGACCTGTTTGTGTTCTGCAGAAGAAAGAAAGTCATACACATCTGTGATTATATTATTTTCATTTGTGGGTGAACTATCTCTTTAACAATACTTTAACCTTGCAATATCATAGTACTTGCTGGAATTTAAGACCAAAAGTACAAACAAATCAGAATATTAAATGTTGTCTTTAGCAGTGCCTTTAATATTATTTCATATTACTACCTATGGTACTGCATGAAGTTACTGATATTTTGAAAGAAAGCAAAGTTTTAGAGAGTAAATGAAGTTCATCAAATTCAACATCAAAGACTTGAATTTAGCATTCAACTTAGTTATTTAAATCCTCATTATCCTATGATTTCAATATTTTAGATATTCTCTAATTTCCTCTTGAAAGAATGAAGCTGATTTGATAGGCAGCCTTACATTTTTTACAATTAGCGGAGAGATATGCTTAAGTCTTTTAAAAAATTTAAAAAGCATATTTTAATGCAAGAATGACTGCACATAACAGTCGAATGAGGGGGTGGAGAGCATGTTACAGGACCAGTCCCAAAATATTAATTATTCAATTGATTCTTTGCCAGTTAAGCATAAAACATAAAGAGCAGAACTTTCTGGCTTTTGTCTGTTTCAGAGCAGTTGGATGATTCAGTGTAGATCATTTTAATAATGTAGTGAACAACGGAGAAGATGGCATTCCAGAGGCCATATCTTATGGAATGGCCTCTCTCTAACTGTCATAAAAAAGAAAGGTTGCTACATGTTCTCTGGATCGTGGTGGACCAATACAAACAAATGCCAGGCAGCCTTAAGGTAAATCTGCTCAGACCACTGCCAGACACCTCTTATAGGGCAGGAAGGAAGGCCCCTGATCCACCTCCACATTGAAAGGAACCTCAAATTGGTCCACGTATGGTGTTTTAGCACCAAAATCCTTTGGTACATCTTCATTCTCCTCATTAAATTTAAGCTAAGATGGTTATAAAAATTATTTAGGACCTCCAGATGCAGCACATTCATTAACTGTCTATGTGGCAGCAGTGGCTGAATAAAGAGAGGCCACGAAGACAGACAAATTCATCCATACATACATGTATGCTTGAAATCCTTAAAATGGACATCAACTGCAAAACATCCACTCTTTGTTAATTCACAAAGGTGTTTGTGTTAATTGCAGTTGTTTGATTAAAATAGGGGTGTAACGATCCATTGATCTTGATCAATGCAGCAATCAATCACCAACGATGTGATGTCATCGATGCAACGCGTCAACAACGATGTATATTTTTATTTTATTAAATAAAATGTCTCCCCTTTATCTCCCCAATTTGAAATTCCCAATGCACTTTAAGTCCTCATGGTGGCGTAGTGACACACCTTAATCCGGTTGGCGAAGGACGAATCTCAGTTGCCTCCACGTCTGAGATAGTCAACCCACACATCTGATCATGTGGCTTGTTGAGCGTGTTACCACGGAGACATAGTGCGTGTGGAGGCTTCACGCACAACTCACCATCCGCCCCACTGAGAGCGAACCACATTATAGCAACCACGAGGAGGTTACCCCATGTGACTATACCCTCCCTAACAACCGGGCCAATTTGGTTGCTCAGGAGACCTGGCTGGAGTCACTCAGCGGTGGTGGTCAGCGGCTTTACTCGCTGAGCTACCCAGGCCCCCCTGATGTATTTTTTTAAGATTTACGTTTATTTTTGACACTTTATTGTCAGCCACATCCGTACGTATTTACATCTGGCAATGCAGCAACCTTTTGATATTCATCTCGCTTTATAAGCACTAAATATGCTTCTCATGTGGGACACAGGTGTGCGTAGAGTGATTAAAGCCTGAAGTTGTGCTCTGCACAATCCATTCGCACGCGTCAACAGGGCTACGAGCACCGGTGAAAGGATATAGCAGAGCCAATCACATGCGCGATTAAACCAGGCTTCCCTTGATATCTATGAAGAAACTAAACACAATAGTTCACACAAATTTAACCACTAAGGTAAAAATGAATGCATGGGTAATATTTCATTTTTCAGGATCAGATTTAGACTCAATGCATTCAGAACAATACCAAGAGTATTTTGGAAATGGTTTGGAAAGTGAACAATACGTAGGTAAAACCTTAGACAATTCTCTAACTGTGAACTTTAGACTATGCATTGAGTTCCTCTTTGAGAAGGAAGGGTGGGGCCACATCTGATTTCAACAGAAAGGTGCCAAATTGCAAACTCCTCCTCATCAGAAAGACAAAAGTACCCTTCCAATGGACACACCCTGTTCTGAGTCCCAAGTCCTGCAAGGAAGGGGGCACTAACAGAATAGCACTCCACACTCTGAGTCTCAGGCCTGAGTGATGGGAGACGCCAACAGATTGTTCCATGTTCTGTATCTCCGCACAAGAGAGACAATAACAGGCACAACCAGAAAAAAGGTGAAGCTTCATATGCGTGGTCCAGATTGCAATGACCCACTTGGTGATCCAGGAGATCAGCATTTTTCAGTGCTTCTTCTTCAAGACTGTTGAAACAGAATCCAGCACACCACACACACACACGCAACAGCTGTGTCAGTGATCAAAGAATGGGCAAAGGACCTCTTAACAATATTTGTTGTACAAAACAAGCCCAGATGAGACTTGTGACAGAAATAAAGTACTTTGTATCCTCTGTAAGGCAGTTTAATTACCACAGAAACATGTCAAGTCTTAACTAAAACTAAAATGCAGAACAAGGCGTTTTTTGCAAGCACTTTTCATGTGGAGTTCAAAGCTGCATGTGACGCTGGCATTGACACCCTGGTGTGAATTGTGAATGCGGCTTCATGATTGCTGTAACAAAACATAATTTAACCAAAATTTAAGAATTAGAATTTAAGAGAATTAATAATTGCAATGAATAGGCAACCTAAGGTTGCAGAGTTCTTTCAATTAGTCAACCTCCCACTTAGACCGCCAACTTTGAAATATTTAATCGATTGGTCCCATTTTAGTGCATTTATATCTTTATACTGTGGAAGGCTTTATTTGGAAAATGTTAATAAACCAATATATTGTTACATATTGTTTTGTTTTCTAAATACATTTAAAAAAAATGTATAGAGTATAGTGTAAAATTTCAGCACTTTCAAAATCTGTGATTAATCGCTGATGAAACATTCTGTGATTAATCTCGTTTAAAAATTGTAATAACACTAATAGCAATATTTTACCAGACATGTAACATCATCCAACTCAACCACTTGCATATTTCCATCCTGTGCACTTTATTTTCTTCGCCATTCATAGTAATTATTAAAAGTAAATTAATAACATTTTGCATTTGCTGTTATTCTTGTTTATATTTTTGTAAATTGAAATTCCATGGCTGGTGCTCTGTGGTAAATGGAGGGAGGGGCCATCTGACATAAACACACACTTACACCTTAAGTGGCATGTGATCAAAAATCACCACATAATTTTTTGTTTGTGTGAGGTCATCTATATAACTGGGTGGCCGTGTAATTATCGTTATAATAAATTAATTAATCTGTTGTTTTATATTATTCAGTTGACAAGTTTCAAAGACTATGTGCTCTCTCTCATCATATAGTTTTGTTTTATTTATTTCGAATTGATATGTACATCTGTTTTGGTCAAAAGTAAGCAGACTATAATTAATTTTTCATATATTATAAATGTATTTTGGTTCTTTTATATATATATATATATATATATATAGAATAGAATAGAATCAAGGATCTATAAATAATTACATTTTTAAACACACAATTGGATAGCTATTGTGTTTTATAGATGTACTTCTAAAAGTCTCTTTTCTTTCCCCATTCTCTCGAGGTTAGATTCAGATGCCCCAGCAGACCCTGTGGCTCCAGTGATTGTAATCCCACCTCGGAACATTACAGTGGTGGCTGGAGTTAGTGATGCCACGCTGGAGTGTGTAGCTAATGCACGGTAAGTACGGTTGTATATCATGGTATATATCACATTGTTCCCAACTACACTACAGTCCATTTGATATTAATTTACCTCTAATGGGTTCACAATCATCAATCTCAAGGCCATTAAGATAATAGCAGTTTAAGGAACACTTACCAACATTGGTATTACCAACATAGGGGTACAACGGCTTGTCACTGGGGCAGTATCCTCAAATGTACACATACTCTACCATTTACACATCAATCAAAGTGTATTTGAACCGTATCTGTCTCTAAAGGCTACATATTATTACTTTTAGGTGTTCAAAATGTACAATGTGTGTACCTTTGAGGGTACTGCCCCAGTGACCAGCTGATGTACCTCTAAAGGTACAGTTTTAAACAAAAATTCTGTGATTGTTTTGTTCTTCCCCCAAATAAACGTTCCTTGCCGATGAATGAAGTTGATTTTTGGCCACTTTTTTATTTGTACTACTAGTCTAAAGTTTGGATACACCCCTGCTAAAAAAAAAGAAAAAAAAAAGCCAAAGCAATAGACCAACCTATTGTGGTTAGTTGGTGTAAATGTAAATGTAGTTGGTCTCCCAGCCTGACAAAGATCTGTTTAGGCTGGTCTGTTTTAATGGTGTAAAGAGTTTTTGGCATTTATCAGCTGTTAAGGCTGAGTTAAGCTCAATCGACAGCATTTATTTCATAATGTTGATTACTGCAAAAAAATATTTTGTCCCTCCTTATCTTTAAAAAAAAAATAAAAAATCTGGTTACAGTAAGGCACTTACAACGGAACTGAATTGGGCCAATCCATAAACGTTAAAATACAGACTGTTTCAAAAGTATAGCCACAAGGCATGTTATAGCTACGTTATGTGAAGTGCCATTTTTTTTATTATTTTATTATGTTTCTTGAGGTCCACTGATAATGTTATAAAAGTTTGCACCAAAATACTCACAATTCTTTCCCAGGTTTCGGCACCAGTGTAACACAGTTCAATGGAAAAGAGGAGGCAAGAACCAGCTTGACAATGTAAATAATAGTTTAATGATAAACTAAAACAAAAGATACAAACACACACATGACGGACATGTCCGTAAACAATCTCTCTCTCCCGCACCACTCCTTTATCCCTCTCCGAGGCTCAATTAGCCCGATAAGGGACCGGGTGTGTATAATCACGACCCGACCCGCCCTCCGCCCTGTCACAATCACTTACTAAAATTTTTCTGTGTAAAGTTATGTCCAGTTTTACAACTTCATTGTCATGACGTGTTATGTCAACAAACCTTAAAACGACTGTAAAAATGAAGATTTAAACAACTTCACAGCTCGAATAGACAAGTTTAACAGAAAAATGTATGTAAGTGCTTTTATAAAATCATAAGCTTAATATTTCTGCCTTTTAAACCCTCCAAAAATTGGCCCTATTCACTTCCATTGTAAGTGCTTCACTGTAACCCAGATTGTTTTTAAAGAAAAGGAAGGACGTGTCAAAATATATTTTCGTGATAACATTATACCACAAATGCTTTTTGATTGAGCTTAACTTGCCATAATATTCTTTTAAGCATTTTGTTTTCCAGCAGGGGCTCCTTTACTGAATTTGTTTTACATGATTTGTTAAACCTTTTATCTGAAAGCTTATCTTCAGATACTTGAAATTAGTTTTATAGACAAATAGGAATTCTTCCTACATATAACAAAACTATTTGTTTGTTTATTTATTAATTAATTTATAAGAGGGAGGAGCTAAATTGTTTAAATTGATTGTTTAACTTTTTTGGTCACTACATAAGTACCATATTCCTACATACCTTGTGTTGTTGCATAGTTTTGATGAATTTAATATAATCTTTAAATGTATAATTTTTTTTATAATAACGAATTAGTAGATGTGTCCTAACCTTTGACTAGTAGTGTGTATAAACAGAGACATGAGACAGAAAGAACATGGACGTGATTTAAATTTTTTCATGTCAGAGCTTGTGTGCTCATTGTTAGGCCACATCTCTGACTGAACTTGATTCTTAATGTTTGGTGGCACACAGCCATGTTGTTCAGCCTCCTTGCACTTTCATTTTCCATAGTCCGGTTGAGAAGCTCAGTTTGGTGTGGCGCAGAAACGGCATGGAAGTGGCCAGCGGCGTGGGCTCCTTCGGTCGTCGTTTGACCATCATCAACCCCACGAGCACTGATGTGGGCATGTATGTGTGTGAAGCCTCACTGTTGGACAGCAGCGTGAAGCCAGCAGAGGCCAGAGCCTTTCTCTCCATTACAGGTACAACACCACATCCAATAAAAGCCCCATTTCTCTCCCCAACACAATGCTTTCACAAGCGTCTGACGGCAGAAATAATCCACCATCTTAATGGTTACACTCAGTGGGGAGTGATGAATGGAAAAGCTCTCTGATAGATCTAGCGCTACATTACTACGCATAAAACCTGAAATTACACACTGTATTAGGTGAGCTAAGAGCTTTTAGGGAAGCCTCAGGCATTACAGCCATCGTTCGCTGCGCTCTTTGAGAAATATCACCAGGTAATGCTACACATTAGGATTATTCTGAACATACAGAACTAAAGTGCCATCAGACCTATTTTCAAGTAATTTGATTTACTTAATAACAAAAACCACACATAATACATAGTCTTTTGAAATAGCAGATTGTAAAGAGATAAATGCTAGTGTTATCACATCTTTAGTACAGTCTGTTGCTCAGTGTATAAATTAATAGAATGACTTATTACTCTGCAAAAGGTGAATATATGAAATTGTCATCATAAGGAGCTATTTCTACCCGATCTGTCTCTTACAAATTACTTTTGTTGGTGTAACCTAATGTAGTCAGGTAGATTCAGTCATAATAATTTAAATATCACAATATATAACCTCATGCAACACCTTGTACACATGCGTGGACACTGTATTTTGGCTTTGCTATATGTAATGCATCATTTATATCAATTTAAACCAAATTAATACTGTTCACAAGATTTTAGACTGTCATTTAAGGGGTAAACTTCTGACACACCGAGTCACGTGACACAAGCATGACATCGATTTACGTGAAGCATATCTATGGGCACACAACAAACAAATGCTTCTGATAAGAATCTATATGTTTTTTCAATGAAATCTGTTTGGGTGTAAAGAGTAGCATCTCTAGTTTAGTTTAATATGCCACTTTAAGAAATTCATTATTTTTTAGCATGTCAGCGCGCTGATAAACATTATGTACACATGTGGATTTTGGGACATTATTGCCTCAAAAGTTGAAAAAACATTTTTTGAATAACTTTCAACATGAACACATCTGTGGGTTATTTCGTTTATTTTAATATCAATTTTCTATGTTTTAATTTATTATTACTGCACAATACGGTTCTATTTATCTATTTATTAGTAAATGCATTCCTATATTCACTGTGCATTTTCACGTTGAGAATCAATGTGTTCATCCAAAAGCTAAAAATGTTGCTTTCAGAGGCATTATATGGAGTTAGGATGAAAATAAGTTGAGACCAATGCTGGCAGACAGCACAATGGAGGTTAAGTCATTCACTAAATAGGGAACAAGGGAGCATCCTATAGCTCTCTATGCATCTAAGTGCATTCACTGCTAAAATTGGATCAAAACTTCCGTTTCAGGCTGCAGATGATGTTTGGACCACTCAAAATGTTTTTGCAGAAGTGGGACAATGGTAATCAGTACATAGATTCAAAATTACAATGTACAATTTTATTTGAACGTGGTTGGCAGTGATTGGATGATGGCCTTTTTTATGCTAATTTGTGATGTAATGCCTGTAACGTCTCAAAAGCATGAATAACCAAAACTCCTGGGTATATAAATAACAATTTAATGAAAGAAATCTGACTTTCTATAACTTGGTATTATTTAAAATTTCACAACTTAGTCCTGCTGTCCACATATGTGGACATCAATTTTTTTAGGAAAACTATTTGCTCTAGAATTATTAGATTTTTATTTATTTTTTTGCTTGTTGTTACTATGTGCTATTAGTTACAAATCAAAAAGGGAAATGGAAAAATGCCCACAGCAGTCACGCTCAGGTCTAAATAAATAAAGTCATAAATGTATTGTTCTAATATTATTTACAATTATTTTTTTATTACAATTATAAATATTTAATCAAAATATTACAAAATAATATGTAAATTAAGTATTTAAACCTTAGAATTTTGACACTTAAGCCACAAACAAAAAAGTATTAATTTAACTGCATTAGATATTAAAATTTAAGTGGCCACCAAGTGGCAAAGGATGCTAGACATTTTCTCAGCACTTACATTGCTTTACTGAGCAATTTTAGCAATGATCTTACTCTGCTAGTGGACCTATTTAAGGACAAAGTGCTTTTTGTTAAATATTTTTCTTGAAAATAAATGCACTGCTTTAAAATCTAATGCAACAGCATTTATAGATTTTTAAGTGTGTCTGATGTGTCCAAAATGTTTTATTTCATATATAATTGACAAAACATTTTACATGTCATTTAACCAGAAGTGTGAAGCCTAAAATCATTACACTTTATTACAACATGTCTTTGTACGACTATGGTACATAAAAGCATGCACCCTGCCAAAATTGATTTCAATGCTCAAATGTGTCTTCATCTCCTAGCAAGAGATATGAGCATACAAGTTTCGAAACTATATTTTTCTTAAATGATTTAGCTGTAACTGTTTCCTCTGATTGATGTAAGCGCCAGATTGAATTCTGCGGTTTCTCTGTCTTTGCTGGTATTTCACGGGTACTGAGTACATACAGTGCAGCTTGTCAGTGGCTCTTTCTCTGTACAGTTATATATGGAAACCTATCGAGCTAAACAGCATATTAAATATTTATACCTTTTCTTCACTTCACATTGGTGTCCAGTTGAGAGCTGAGCTGACAGGTGTTCCGAGCACCATGTGAAGTTCAATACATATGTATAGAGAGACGAATGCATAACAGGATGAATGTACTCCACTGGGCAAGACTGAGTTGATGTGAATTGATGAATGTGGGCTGTCAGTGTGGCATTGCACATAAGTCAGGTGCTTACTTACTGTTTGGGTGGCTGTCTGAATTACATTCAAGGTCTCTAGATATGCATTTATTCATCTACTTATTTGCGTCAAAGATTCACTTCAGATTTTTGATGGTCTGCGGATTTTACTCATGAAGTACGAATCACAGTTGTGTTTCTTAGGCACATATCTGTACAGAATGTCTCTGTTAAGCTTTACATTATAAAAGAGGTTCAGCTCTATGAATGTTAGCTGTCTCTCCTTAATTATATTATTAATACATCTAAATAAGTCTAGTTATTGTTATTTGTGCAGTGTTTTTCACAATACACAACGGTGTAAAGTAGCTTTACAGAAAATCATACTTTAATATCTTAAATGCCTGAAACCGCCTAGTGAGCAACTTTATAGTAACCGATTAAAGGGATGGTCCGCCCAAGATGTCAATTCTGCCATTTTTATTCACCTTCATTTTGTCCGAATCTGTAGGACTTCGTTCCTTTGTACATTCTTTGTTCTGTGGAACACAAAAGTAAATGTTTTGAAGAATGACTGAATCGCGAAGGTTACAAAACACCTAAGAACAAATTGCTTTGGCACATTGAGATCAAACCTGGCACGATGCACATTAGCTGGATATTCCATTTTGAGATATCACATAAAAACTGCTGCAACAAGATGCAAATAAAATCTCCAAAATTTGCATTAAAATTTTTACGCTCACTAAGAAATGTGCATAAACTATGATGGAAACACATTTACTGGATAAATGCCTATAGAATTTATTAGGAATACAATAGGCACATCAAAAAGTGATTAAATAACTCGTTCATAACCTGACTAACCAGAGGACCAGCATCTGAAATGTTGCTCTGGTCAACCTTAGTAATGGTGTCTAGAAAATGGAAAACCTGCAAAAAGTTTGCAGAGCATATAAGTCGAATACAAATGTGAAATGTGCCAGAGAGCAGGATTATTGACACTTTTGAGAAATATATTTGAGATCTGCTCTGTAACGTTTTAAGGATGGAGGAACACACACACATAGTGCTGCCAGAACTGTGATGCGCTGTCGCTCCTAAAGTTCTTTAGTGTTCTGTGTTTTGTCTGTGTGCACTAAACCGCAAATATTTATTAGTTTTTCTCAATCGCATTGGCTCAGTTCTCGAATGAGAATTTTTACAATTTTTTTTTTTTTTTTTTTCAAAACATTAAGATCAAATCTCTGAACAATTAGTTTCTTGTTCACACCAGATTTCAATTCCTTATTCATTTAAGCAAATTGCACAGGTTTTGGCACGTCTGTGCAAAAAAGTGCGGTTGTTTACAATTTGCACAATAACTAAATGAATGAATGAACATTACATTTATATAGCACTGTTCTGACACAACACTCAAAGCGCTTTACACAGTGGACAGGGGACTCTCCTCAACCACCACCAGTGTGCAGCATCCACATGGATGTTGCGACAGCAGCCATAGTGCACCTGTATGCTCACCACAAACCAGCTATTGGTGGAGAGGAGAGAGAGTAGAGTCATTGAGCCAATTAATGGATGGGGACTATTAGGAAGCCATGATTGATGAGGGCCAATAGGGGGAATTTGGCCAGGACACCAGGGATACACCCCTTCTCTTTTCAACAAATGTCCTGTGATTTTTAATGACCACAGAGAGTCAGGACCTCGGTTTAACACCCATCAATCATCTCATCCAAAGGACTGTGCCTTTTTACAGTATAGTGTCTCCATCACTATACTGGGGCATTAGGACCTACACAGTCCACAGGGTGAGCACCCCCTGCTGGACTCCAGCAGCCTTACTTTTCCCAGGAGGTCTCCAATCCAGGTACTGACCAGGCACAACCCTGCTTAGCTTCAGTAGGCAACCAGCCTTGAGCTACAAGATTATATTTCCAAATGTACATGGCTTGCTGAACAAAACTGATGAGTTGATTCTCAGTGAAATTGTTATACTATTCACAACTTCTAAACATTCTTTCATTGACTGATCCATTCAATTATCAAAATCTGTCAGACATACATGTATATTCCATAAATATCTATGACATGGAATATTTTTTCATTGTTGCAGGGGTTTTTTTTAATGTTTGTTTGTTTTTTTGTTTGTATGTATGTCATTTTGTGGCCAATTTCTGTTCACTGTATATGACTTAACATGTAAGAAATGTGTCAAATGGGCATGCAAATGTGAATTTTCTGTTTCCATGTAACACATTGCTACAAAAATACATTTACTGTATACATACAAATGTGCATATCCTTTTTCTGTGTGCTACTGTATTGTACAGTATTAACTTTTCCCAGTAAACTTTTACCTACTGTTGAAATTGGTATCTTAAAAAGCTCAGTGTGATACACAATAGCATTTGTCTTGACAAAACTGACATTCTTGTCTAGTACAGTAACAATGAAAAAGTAGAACAAAATTTGTATTTGTATATAACAAACATTTCCAGGGTTGACTGCCATGGAGAAAAAACATCTAAAGATTTTGACCAGTACAGCTCACACAATGACAAAAAAAAACATTTGATTTTGGTGGCATTGGCCAATTTACTGACACAAAAACTAGATTTTAAAGCATGAATTAAATGTTTTGGGTGAGTTTCTACATTTTTCAGACATGCAATAGAGTTATGATGTTCCATATAACAGCTGTGACAATTGCACTTACAGTTTAGAGAATATTAAGAATGAGGCAAAGAGATTGAGAAAAACTGTAATTAAAGAACACATGGGATGGAAATGCGGTTTTATTCGCACATTGTTTTAGCGATAATAAGTTTTTTTGCATACTGTATTTTAGATGTACAACTTGGATAGAAATGTAGCTACTGACACAACAAGTTTGAATATGCAAAAGTGGAATTGAGATTGTAGAGACAGAGGCATGTTCACAACTTTCATTTTCATCTGTTCCTCACACAAATCTTACGGCCTCAGAAGACTGGGAATATAGTACACTTTTATGGTGTTTTTTTTTTCTCCCATATATATTCTTAAAGTTGTATTTTGTGTTGCTTAAAAGGTCATATGGGTTTGGAACAATATGAGGGTGAGAAAATGTTGACAGAATTTAAAATTTGCAGTGAACTATGCCTTTAAATCAAAAGCCCATTAATACAGATCTCCTTGCAGCATAAAGTGAACATAATAAATAGCAGATTTCCATCGTTACAGGCTCATAACAGATGTTTTATAACCTTTAAGTGTGCAATGTAAGACTTAAGTATTGTGAGAGAGAAGAACCTCAGTGGCCATCTGTGACTCTGCATGAAGTCCAGACATTACAGTAGAGGACGATGTGCATTAGGTGAGTGAAGTGAAAGAAATGTGTCCACCAGTGCGCTCAATATTAATGCGACACTTCCACATGTCTGACTCCCATCAACAACGCTGAAAACACGAGGCTACATTAACAGCACAACCCGAGCATTTCAATTTTAACAATGTTTATGAATTCATTACTTTTGCCCCAGTAAATTTCCAATTGCCACAGAAAAGGGAATAAATTGGTCCCACACCCATCTGAGCTCAATGAAAATCCCAATTTTTAACAACACGTTTCCTGAATTCCACTGATGGAATCATTCGATTATTTCTGAGCTGTTTATAAATTCCAATATGTCATTCTTTTGTATTCGGTTCAGAAATGTCAGTGTGTTCTCAAATAGGCTTATTTGGTTTTGCAGAGGTGCCCTATTTCACTGCTGAGCCCAGGAGGAAGATGATGGGAGAGGTGGAGAAAAGCGTGGATATCCAGTGCCAAGCTCGAGGTGAGATGTGCTAGACTTAAACTGAAGAGGGTTGATGGATGATGTTGTGCTGGACTACATACATGCACAATATATAAGTACATACACAGTATATACTGTAGGACGGACGGATGGATGGATGGATGGATGGATGGATGGATGGATAGATAGATAGATAGATAGATAGATAGATAGATAGAAATAATAAGAAAACAGGAAAAAGACTTGACTTTAAATACAGTACAATAGATATCCCATACACATAAACCCAAGCTCTGATCAGCATGCTTCTCAGTGCACTCAGAGATTTTGTAGCTTTGCAGCTTGGTAAGCCTAGTTACGTAAAGGTATTTACAGCAGTTTTGCATCTTTGTTTGTATTGATTGCACTGCCAGCCACTTTTATGAATTAACTCCCAAGTGCATGGTGCAGGTCTATTAACTAACCCAAAAGACTGTGGCCTGCTCTGAGGGGCGAGATAGTCAATTGTTTGGGGGGTGATTTATAAAATCTGAACATTTTAGAGAGTGTCAGTGTCCCTCCATGGAAGACAAATGGCGGCCTTTTGGAAGAGTGGCGAAGGCTTTACTATTTGCTGTGAGATATGAGGTGTTGATGGGAAAGGGCTTAAACAATTATCATTATATAGTAGAAAAATGGCCAATGAAATGGTATTGGTTTTCTGCCAGAAATATTCTCCACTTTTCTAATAGTGCTGAAATGGAAAGTCAGCCCAACAGTTATAACGGTACTTATGATATTTGTCCGTTGTGGTTCTAGCTTGGCTCAGCTGCAATTTCAGCAAGAGTAAAAATGATCCCTCAGCATCAGATGGGCTGAAAAAATAAAAAAACAACCGAGTCACCCCGCCATATATTTAAGAGCAGAAAGTGGAATCAATCCATTACCTCTCTTATGTGCTACTGCTGCTGCTGCTGCTGCTGCTGGTACCATTCACACTGTTTTATGTGGCGGGATATCTTTTGTTTAGAGAAGTTATATTTCTCCAGAGCGGAATCAGAAATCTCAACTCTAAAAGATCAAGAGACAAACAGGAATAAATGCTCGAGCTAGGAATAGAAAGGAATTGAACAATTCTGGTTCCAATTTCAATTAATGATAAAAGGGATAGTTCACCCAGAAATTAATGTAATTTACTCACACTTACAGTATGTCATTCAAAAAACGCTGTGACTTTCTTGCATGGAACACAAGGAGACATTTTTAAGAATGTTCACTCTGTTTTCCTTACAATTAAAGTGAATGGTGACTGAGGCTGTCTTTCAGCCTTACATCTCCTTTTGTGTTCCACGAAAGAAAGATTGTCATATGGGTTTGGAACGGCATGAGGGTGAGTAAAAGATGACGGAATTAACGATTAACGAGTCCATTAACAATGTTTAGTACTTTTAAGGAAGCATTCACACTTTAATAATTTGTCCTAAATATTTACTGAGAATACTAAACAACAATAATATTACATAACATATTTGAATACTCTTGTTCTAGTTAAAGTGCCATTTACTCAGTTTTGTATGTGTATTTTTAAGTAGAAGTTGTCATATGAACAATCACTGATTTAAGTCTTAAGGAATAGTTAATGAATATATAATGAATAATGAAATTTCTCACCCTCTTGCAATCCCAGATGTGCATGTATTTCTTTCTTCTGCTGAACACAAACAAAGATTTTTAGAAGAATATTTCAGCCCTGTAGGTCCATACAATGCAAGTAAATTGTTACCAAAATCCTGAAGCTGCAAAAGAACATGTGGTTAAATCCATATCTTCAGAAGTGATATGATAGTTGTGGGTGAGAAACATATTTAAGTCCATTTTTAATATCAATCTACACTTTCACATTTTTCTTTTGTTTTTACCTACTGGGCAGGGAGGAGATTTTATAGTAAAAAAGGACTTAAATATTGATCTGTTTCTCACCCACATCTATCATTTTGCTTCTGAACATATGGATTTAACCACTGGAGTCGTGTGGATTACTTTTATGCTGCCTTTATGTGATTTTTGGATGTGCAAAGTTCTGGCAACCATTAACTTGCATTGTATGGCTCTACAGACCTGATATATTCTTCAAAAAATCTATGTTTGTGTTCAGCAGAAGAAGAAAAAGTCATACACATCTGGGATGGGATTAGGGCAAGTAATTAATGAGAGAATAAATTTTTTTTGTGTGAACTACTCCTTTAAATACACATAACAATTCTCACTTCGAGTCCAACAAAATGAAAGTAATTACTTGCCGTTCAGGAAAGAACTGTTGCGACAGTAGTGACTCGCAAGACATATTTATACCAGTAACTTATGTGAGAGACATTTTGATTTGATTTATTAAAAAGCACCATCTCATAAGAATCATTAGTTGGTGGATCACACTGCAGTCACGCTGTTTATTGACTTGTCATTATGTATGGAAGAATGCACATCATGAAAAATTTATCGATTTTTTTTAAAATTTATCGATTCCCAAACTTACCCAGAGCCTCTTCTTCTTTTGATCCATCTCTGAAGATTTGCACGACAAAGTTTGCACCCGTTTGGAGCGGAGTGGTGTTTGATACATCTGCTAACTACAGGCGAAGAACGCTAAATGAGTTTGAACAATACAATCTGGTGGCCTTCTCTTGAAGTAGACTTGAGCCACAGCAAATTAAGATTTTCTCTTTTAGCTCTTTCTGCTGTTACTTTTCCAAGCTGCCAAAATATTCTTAGAAGCGTGTTAGCCAAATCTGTTTGGAGGCTTAAGGCCTCAGATCATCTCATTTCCACATGACACTTCATCTTTCTTATATCCTATAAATGGTGCAGCCAGCATTTTCAAAATTAGACTTTTGAGTGTGTATAATAAATGGTATTTAGACCAGCACGGTCCATGTGGCTTAACACTGCCGTTAGGCCTTAAGTTCCAGAGAGAAGAATGTAGAGGAATGCAGATAAATATGGTGTTATTTCACTTAAGGAAAGTTGATTCACTGAAACTAAGAAGTTTGTACAATAAAATGATCCCTTAGTGTTTACTGGCACTTTGGACACGTTGCATTAAAAAAATTTATGAATGTCTTGACGTTATATAACAAATCTCAAACCAAGTGGGATATAAAAAAGATAGCATAAGCACACTTATCAAGCAAAACATTTCACATGTTTGTTAGGTTTTTTTATTATAAAACAATAGGAAAGCTGTTCAAAGTAAGATCAGATGCTTTTTTAAATGATAAAACACGTTTGAACACTTTCTGATTGTCAAACATGGAATAGACTTCATAAATCCACTAAAAATCCCAGTGACACCAGTTAATAAAATTTAATTAAAAAAAAAAAAAATCTAATTCTAATAAAAGGTCTAGTATAATTTGTTTAAACATGTCACTTGGTTTGATGTTTAGTTATCTAATGCAATAATATTGAGAATGATATTGCATACACTTTTATGTTTGACTCATGTGTCCAAAACTGTCGAATACTTTTAATGAATCGATCAACTTTATCTGTTTATTACTATGAATTACTTGCTAGATCATTCAGAGTGGCTGCTAAAAAAAAAAGAAAACTGAAGTCTGGAATTCAAGGAAACACTGGACCAGACAATACACAGACTGTATAGTGTACAGTAGCTGAAATGGAAATACCATGTTATTCTTTATAATTTCCTTCCTACGTAGTTATTCTGTATATTTCCTACCTGGATCTGACCTGTTGGACCTTCGTGTTGTATATTTAACTCACAGGTGTGCCTATGCCTAAGCTGGAGTGGTATAAGGATGCAGTGCCCCTCAGTAAAATCAATAACCCACGCTACAAAGTCATCTCAAGCATGGGCCTTCAGGTCAGGAAGCTACAGGCCAGCGATGCCGGGATCTTCCAGTGTTTTGCCAGGAACTCAGCCGGAGAGGGCCAGGTGCACACTTACCTGGACATCACAAGTGAGCATGATTCCGAGGCAGTGCGGGAGGCAGCATGCATTTATTTATTGCATGTTTTCCAGAGCTCATTAAAGGAATAATTCACCCCCCAAAAAAATAATAAATTGTATTCACCTATATGTTGTTCATAACCCAAATGACTGTGGAACACAAAAGGACATGGCAAGGAGAGCTTGGACAAAAGTCAAGATTTAAATTTTGGTCCGTTTCTTTCCCAGAGCTATAATATGTCTTCAGAAGAGTTGGAATATAGCACACGAGTTGGATTGGATTACTCTTATACGTTTTTAGGGCTTTTGTGTCCTTTTTGAAGTTTCAAATCTCCAGCCCCCATTCATTGTAATTGCATGGACATGAGCGACCAGCACGTTCTTTAGAATAAATAATAATTTTGTATTCCATGAAGGAAGGTTACAATCTTACAGGTTTTGAAAATTTTAGTAAATAATTACAGAATTAAATTTTTTGAGGGTGAACTATCCCTTTAACTGGCTGACACTAACTGACACACAGACAAGAGAGACATTGTCAAGGGCATTAGATGTGACCAGCTGGAGCGTTTACCTTCTCTCAGTTCCTAATCTATAGTGAAATGACTCTTAACTCTCTTCCATAAGCGATGGAACAGCTCCCTGTGGAGAGGCCTGTCTGTAGTTGATTACATTGCGATATTTGTCAGGCCCTGCCGTGATCTGTGCTGGATGAGAGCATTAAGACCCCCTAAGAGCAGCACTCACATCACACAGATAATTACCACAGCCCCGATTGCACGTATTTACTGCATGTAGATTGCCATAATGATTTTAACTTTGAGCTATATTGACCTTTGCATCATCTGATTCCCCATGATTATACAGAATGTATTAATTCTAATAATAAGACAGTTTTTTAAAGGTTATGATAAAAAATACTTTCACCTATCCCAGTTTATAATGTGAATGCAGCTATAATTAATTCATCCAAAAATGTGAACACTGTGGTTTTAATGTGCTGTCAAAACATTGCTAAGTTTTTTTGAGCATCCCGACCAGCCAGACACCAGAACAATAGCTCAACCAACCAATTAGCATAAGATCGTTCAGAAGATGTTTACATATAAACAACTCTCCGGTATATGGATGTTGGCCAATCACAACAGAGGTTATTTATATAAGTATATGAGTCTTAAAGTTACAGAAGCAAACAGCTTTTTTTTAGGAGTGAAAATTGTCATGAAGAATTTCATTTTTTCCAAGAAACTTTGACTATTATAAGTGCAACAAAAGTGCCACCTTAATTAGAGGTAAACTTTTTCTTTCAGCCCAATGAAAACTTTAGAGCAAAAAGTAAAACTATGTGCACTCAATCCTTACCATTGTTATCCAACAAGGTAAGATGGCAAAAGCTGAAAAATAAAACAGGCAGGCATATAGCAGGTTATCTCTGAAGAGCTGAAGATCTTGCATGGAACGCAGCTTCCTCTGTCTTGCATATTGATTGTGCATATCTAGACTCGCTCAGTGACCAGCGGTTCAATCAGAGATGTGTTAGTTCTTCTCCAGGCTTTATTATCCCTGTATAGATCTGTTTCATGCTAAAGTGATCAAGGACGAGCGTAGTGGATGAATGTTAGTGTGGTGTGTAATCACTCACCAAGCCTTTATCTCCCCAGAGAGGCTGTGAACAGGGTCACTGTAAAAACAGCGGAGCATATCGAGCATGTTGATTTTCAATGCTAGACTACCTCTGGTTTTTAAGTGTCTTACATTGTGTTAAGATGTACGGCTCATGCTCTGGCTAAGGCAGTATTGACATACCCACTACATTCTTCACAGTTTTATAAGCAGAAGCATAAGTATTTAGTGTTGTTTGATAATTCAGGCATCACTTAGTATTGATAATACGGGAGGTAAGGGAATTTACAAAACTAGAATTAAAACTTTGGTGCATAACTGCTCCGATAGTGGGGTAAAAGTTCCATTTATTTATTTTTTTTCCAAAAGGGTACTGATTTAAAAAAATAACTTATACAAATTTAAAGACAGACCTACAGTGAGATCCAAGGTTTTTAATAAATGGTATATGGTTCTGTTGAGGCCATCAGTCCCCGCTATTTCAACTTCATTTAAAAAAATTATGTTTAATAGTGACATTTTTGGTGAATAAATATGCTACCCATGTTCACGCTGGATAAGATCCACCAATCAGAGAATCGTGGCAAACAAAGCGCATCAAGTTGGTCTTTGGTTGGTCTCCCTACACTCTCAAGCTAAATTTTGCAATAAATGTAAAATATATGTTATTGTAAATGAATAGTTTTATATTTTTCCATTATTTTTAATTTGATTACATCATTTGCCATGCTTTATTGAATTGTAGCTCATACCCTCATGAAAACGTTAAGTACACAGTCTTGTACTTTTTATCTTTTTGTCTGATTTTACAATACTTTTCTGCTTCAGATAAAAGTTTATAAACCTGATCCACCTCGGAGCTATTTTTTTTTGGTTTATTGCCTAGAACTCTTTTTGGAAGTACTTTATGAAATCTCTATTGAAAAAATAAAAAAGTGGACGGGCACTGTTTCGCTATTATTATGTTTCTAAACGATAAGGTTATTTTTACCTGCTGGAAGATTAAGCTTGTGGAAAAATTCCATAAATTTGCATTGAAGGAGGGTCCCGAGCCATATCTAGGGACCAGAATGTTATAAAGATTTGGTTGTAGGCTCTTTTACCTTGGGCCTTTAAGCGACCACCCAATACACATTAGAAACTGCATTGGGACACACTAAAAATCATTCATACTGTAGCAATGTTGTGGCAACCACACACAACACAACACCCAAGCATTGTGAAAATGAGTTGTAAATACTGTACCTCTCACATTTTCTTCAAAACATTTAAAAATCTAGTTATCTCATAGAAAATGGTGTAAAGGAATTGAGGATACTGAGCTGTAATGTTTTTTTTTTCCCTATCTCTATTGTTCCAACTTGATATGGCACACATTCAATAATGCATCCAAATAGCCCTATTTTTCTTTCAATCAGGAATATGTTTGACTTTTCCAAATGGAAATACCTATTTCATCTCTAGCCATTAAAAATTACCTATTTACAGGTCCATATTGCACATCCCAGATGGCAATAAGCATCACCTGTGTTTTAATGGTAGAGTGTGGATGGAACTGTGCTTTAATTCAATTTCCTATCTGTTGCCTGGCCTCTTGTAATAATTTGTGTGTGTGTTTCTGTGGGGGTGTGTGGGTGGACTGCAATAGATATGAATGAGGCACATGGCCACCGAGTGAACATGGCATCCTCTTGCCTGATTAAAACTGCAATGGTGTGTTTTGCAGGTATAGCTCCGACCTTCACAGCAGCACCGGTCAACATTACTGTCACAGATGGAGCGATGGCCGTGTTCACCTGTCAGGTATCCGGGGCACCTAAACCCACCATCACTTGGAAGAGAGGTAATAGCACTGTCCTGCTATGTGCAGTGTAATCTTTTAATTTTAGCATTGCTGCGTGAATTCAAACCAATGAGTGAGGCAGTTGCCTTCTAAGTGGCCATTTCCACCGAAAAAGTTTTTGCATCCGTCTGCATGGTTTTTAGATTGTTTTTCTATGTAAACATGAAATAGACGGTTGTCTTTGGCCATTGACCATCTTGCTGGCTTTTTTTTGCTTGAGTCTCACAGCAAGTTCTGTGTTGTTCAGACAGCATGTCAAGTTCAAAAGAGCTTCAACATTTAAAAATGTGCCTCAAGAAACCTGCGTTCTGTTCTATTTGTTGTGCTGTGTTTATGGTTTTTTTATCTCAAAAACTTGCTTGGTCTGAACAGACACTAAGGCTGCATCTAAACAACCAAGGAGCCTCATAAGTGATTGATTTGAAATGCTGTACATAAACAGGATCTCTGTGTGCAAATAATGCTCTTTTCACAACTGATTTCAAAAGAGTTTGATGTTAGCATGCTGCTAAGCTAACAGCTCGATTCAATATAAAGGAGAAATATAGGTAGCACACAAAAATATTAGGTAGAAGTATCGATTTTTAAGTACACTCAGCAATTTTTCTTTGAAGGCGGGTTTAGCAAAGGGTCAATTGAGGGAACTTTCCATTTAGAACAGCCTTTTCATCAAGATGGCACTTATGATGCCTTAAAATGCTGCCTTGATTTTGGATCAGAGCATTACTGTGCTGATTTAATATCACTACTAAAATGAGTGCATCTTGGAGCTGCTGTTTTGTTATGTTTACTGGTGTTATATTTTACATTTGACAGCCAGATCGTCTCGCAGGCATACTCGTCGCTCAGTTACTGCGGCAGAGACGTGAATTGATGTATGAGTTTGTGTGTTTTGTGCTTCGTGGGAAACCATTAAGATGTCTTTGTTGCAGCTGATTGGCAACACAAACGATAATTTCATGCGACAAAAAAATCTTCCATTATATTCTGCTTCTGTTTTGGCTATATTCATGAAGTCGTTGCCATGGCCTTCCCAATTATGAAGCGCCATATATATATAACAGTGCCTCCCTAACAAGGCAGAAAGCTCTCCAGGTGGAATTTCATCTGGGAAAACTTTAAGCTAGTAATAAAATAATCTCAAACTGCACCGCTATGCATAGTGATGATCTGTTAATCCCTTATATGGTAGTGCAAGCGAGCTAGCGAGTTATTGACGTTTGTGTGTGTGTGTTTGTCCGCATGTACATGCACAACAGACACCCAGATTCTAGCCAGCGGATCGGTGCAGATTCCACGTTTCACCCTTATGGAGTCCGGTGGTCTACAGGTTCAGCCGGTGGTACTTCAGGACACAGGGACATACACCTGCTACGCCGCAAACTCAGAGGGAGCAATCAACACCAGTGCCTCCCTCACCGTATGGAGTAAGAAAAACATAATCTTACACATTTCAAAGCATTTTTTTTTTTAAATGTATTTTATTTTCATCAGACTCATGTCTTTACAAATCTGTATGACTGACTTTCTTCTGTGGAACACAAAAGGAGATAATTAGCAGAATGTTCATGTTGCTAACTTGATTCTGAATTCCAACTCATCTGAAATCAAATAATAGCTTTGTGTGAGGAAAAGACAATAATTTAAATGGGTCATGTCATGAGGAATAACATTTTCCTTGATATTTTGACATTTAAGAGGCCATTCTTCTATAAAAACATACTGTATATTTCAGAACTCAAAATTAAATCCCCAATTCAATTTATTGAAACCAAGCTGCAAAACGCCTCGCTCTCTACTTCTGTGACTTCCCTACGTCATTGGGGGCCCATTAAATTATCACTGCCTCTACAGCAACAACATTAATGCCTACTTTACAACATCGCACCCTTGGCCCTGCCCACTGATGCTCAGAGAGAGAGAGCATGACAGACAGGCCTAGTGTGGCCTAATAACTATTCCTGAACACCAAAGTGGAACAATCAGAATTATTTTTAATAATTTTTGTAAATAAACATGCACTACACAGACGTCTTTGTCCATTGTCATGTATCTGGTGCCTCTTTTAAAAGACGCGGTGTAAACCCTGAAAAGGAGACGACATTTAGTTTCATCAGCTGCTATGTATGTGCGTCAAATTCTTGTTCACAATATATTGCTAAATTGTGACTTGTTTGATTCCAATTTTTTTTTTTACTAAAATTATCAGTGGACCTCAGGGAAGATAATAAAATGCTGTGTTCTTTTTTTTTAAAGAGTATGTCATAACCCCTTGTGGCAGGGTGGAGGGCGGGACCGGGTCATGATACACACCCGGTGCCGTATCAGGCTAATCAAGCATCCGAGAGGGATAAAGGCCGATGGCAGACGGTGGTGCGATGAGAGAGAGATAATTTACGGACATGTCCGTCATATGTGTGTTTGTCCTTTTAAGTTTATTATTAAAGCCTTATTTATGTTGACAAGCCGGTTCTCGCCTCCTCCTTTCCCTTGAACTAACTTTACACCCCTTTAAATTATTATTTGGAAATCTTCCTCTCCGCCGCAGCTCTCAAATCTTATTTGGGCAGACTTAAATATGGCAAATCTTGCCAAGTTTAATGCCAACAATACCAAACAGCATTGGTTGTCGCATGTCTCGTAACCAATCATATCACACAGAGAAAGATTACCATTTAATAACAGCTTCTCCATCTTTTGCCTGGTATTTTCTTATCATTGCTGTCCGTTCGCATTATTTTTCATTGTATACAAAGATCAGCTCGACTTTATGCCTGACCTCTCCTTTTGTGTTCTGTGGTTAAAAGAAAGTCATATGGGTTTGGAACAACATAAGGGTGAGTAAATGATGACAGAAATGTAATTTTATGAGTGAACTATCCCTATAACAACCAGAGGCCAGTATCAGAGCAGTGGCACTCGAGAATCAAACTTTTCCATGTAAAGCAGCTTCTGAGCACAGCTATGCAAGAGGATATCTTCAGCATCCAGTCTTGATAATACATGCTGATCAGTGCATGTAAAGTCCTGGAAATGTCTCAGCAGGAGGGAAACAAGCTCAGACGTTGATGTGTTCACAGGAAGCTGTGATATATCAAAGCTTAGCAATTTGATTCTTGGAAAACTCACAATGAGACTGTTGTGTTTGACTCCGATGCAGCACTTCATTATACAGAATTAGAGATAGACAGATTTTTGATTGCATGAATGATTTTTTTTTTTTTATACTTAGAGTTTGACAATGGTAATATGTTCTTCAATATCGGATATTTTGTTAAAATGTGTCCCCTCAGGAATAAAGTTACTTAATGTATTGCAAACATTTCTCAACTTTTCTGCAAAGTAACATTGCAGAATTAGAATGTTGTCTAATGAGTATTACTACTATTGTGTTAATGGCAGAATTGAATAATTTAATGGATGGTTCATCCAAAAATTTTATTTCTGTCACCATGTTAAGCAGAATTTTGGCATCCTCAGTCACCATTCACATTCATTTAATCTTTTTTTGCATACAGTGAAAGTAAATGGTGAGCGGTGACTAAGGCTGTCAGTCCCTAACATTCTGCTTACTGCCTCATACAAAACCAAAGCACTCATTCAAAACAATTATTGTTGTGTTTGCCCAAAGGTCGCACTACCATTTCCAACCCTCCCATGGACAGACGTGTCATCAAAGGGACAACAGCCATTCTGGAGTGCGGCGCAACCCACGACCCACGTGTAGTGGTGAGGTGGGTGAAGATGAAAAGGCCACTAGTAATCATGCTGGCGACACCAGTGTTATTATACAGTAGTTTTGAATTTTTTATTAGCTTTTTATTTCTATTTGATTTTCAATTTGTCCTTTGTTTAGTTTCGATTTAGTACACTGTGTGTTAGTGTTAAAAGTTATTTGATTTGGTGTTTTTCTAGTTTATTTTTCAGTATTTAGTTTTTATTTTAGTGTTAGTATTTTAGGGATGTAAAAGTTAATTCATTAACTGATATAATGTAACTTAGATATGTTAAAACTGTTTATATCACAGGGCTGTCTAGCGTTATTGCTTTCTAGTGGCACTTTCATGTTTAATAATGGCGGGTTGTAAAGTTTTTGAATTCTATTATATTTAATTTATTAAGATTTTATATATATTTATACATTCATACATTTGTATTATTATTGTATAACTTTATTCTATGCAATACATTTTTTTTATTTGAATTAGGCCCAATGCTAAATTAATTGTGGTCATTTTTATTTTATTTTGTGTATTTTTTCCATTTATATTATTTTTGTTTTGTTTTGTTTTTACTTCAGCTAACAAAAACTTTTTCATTTAGTTTTCATTTTAGCTTTTCGTAACAATAATAACACTGTGCCGCATTGCTCCTTGTACTAAAGCCCAAGGCTCCACATCCAATTTTATTGTAATGTTAAATTAAAGTGTCAGTCCACAGGCCTTGAAGTTGATTCAAAGCGCAATTCGTAATGCTGTATAGCTAATTCCACACTAATATGCTGGAAATCAGAGTAATGAGCCGACACTGTTTCCCACGCTCCCCCTCTGTCGGCCTGACTGTGATAGAGTTCTCCTCCTTTCCCGTCTCCTTCACTTGGCAGGTACGTGTGGAAAAAGGATGAGGAGTTAGTGAGCCAGCATAAAGGGGAACGTATCAGCCTGCAAGAGGGCTCCTTGCACATAAGTCAAACCTGGTCCGGGGACATCGGGGACTACACTTGTGACGTCATATCTCAGGCTGGCAATGATTCCAAGTTTGCCCGTCTGGAGGTCATGTGAGTGACTTAGCATCTCTTGAGCATTAGGCTGACGTTCTGATGGATGTGTGTCACCTTCCAGCTGTGTGTAATGCATAATTTTTCAGTTAGCCAGCTTTGAATGGTGAGTACTTATAGCAAGAAGTGAATTACAGTCCCAAGAAGTATTTGAGCTCTTAAGCCACACTTGAAAGTGTCTAAATGTCATATATAAGCTTCTAAGTTTCAAATGATGCTAGATTTTTTTCTCAGAGCTAACTTCATTTTTGCAATGACCTTTAACCTCCTGAGACCCGAGCGTGACTGCTGTGTGATTTTTCCACTTCCCTTTTTCATTTGTAACTAATAGCACCTATTAATCATTCAAAACTATTTATTTAGTTTTACTAAAAACACATGGACAGTTGGACTACTTTGTGAAATTTCCAATAATACCAAGCTATAGAAAGTCAGACTTTTTTAATCAAATTATTTATGTTTCCAAGAGTGTTGGTTCTTTATGTTTTTGAGATATTACAGATATTACATCAGACATTAGTATAATTAATTCTGATTCAAAGTAAAGCCCAACATCATCCAATCACTACCAACCATGTTAAAATAAAATTATACACTATAAATTACGAATCTATGTACTGATTACCATTGTCCCACTTCTACCAAACATGTTCAAACATCATCTGCAGCCTGAAACTGAACTTTTGATCCAATTTTAGCAGTGAATGCACTTAGATGCATAGAGAGCAATAGGATGCTCCCTTGTTCCCTATTTAGTGAATGACTTAACCTCCATTGTGCTGTCTGCCAGCACTGGTCTCAGAACAGTTTGAAATGCACCTTATTTTCATCCTAACTCCATATAAAGCCTCTGAAAGCAACATTTTTTAGCTTTTGGATGAACCCATTGATTCTCAATGTGAAAATGCACAGTGAATATAGGAATGCATTTACTAATGTTAATAAATAGAATCCTATTGTACCGTGATAACAAAATAAAATATAACCAAATTTATATTCAAATTAAGTGAAATCACCCACAGATGTTTTGTTTAAAAAAACAAAAAGATTTTTTCAACTTTTCAGGGAATAATGTCCCAAAATCCACATATGTGTACATCATATTCGTCAGTGTGCTGAAGCTCGAAAAATGAATGAATTTTTAAGGTGGCATACCAAAACGAAATTAGAGATGCTACTCTTTACACCCAAACATGTTTCAATCAAAATACTTGAAAGAGGTTTCTTACCAGAGGCACTTCTGTTGGCTCTGCGCCCGTAGAAGCGCTTCAAGGAAATCAATGCCAAGTTGTTGTGTCACGTGCCCATTCATTCCCTAAGATCTTCAATGGTGATCTTGTTCATGTAAGATGATAGTTATATCATAATTGGCCTCAGCGGTTACACTTTGAGAATTAAAAAGAGCCATTTGCTATTGGAGTTTGTGCAATATGTGAAAATTGTTAATCTACCAATAGCAGCTGCTGGGCAAATTAGTCTAATTAGATCAGACACGATAATAATGATGATGATTCGTGAAATAAGCCTAAATGCCATATTCTTTATGTTGGCAACACCTCCAAAACGAACTTTGAACAGTTAAGCTGAATTACTTTATTGTTATTTTATACAAATAAAAGTCACATTAAACTGTTATTACATTTTTTATAAATTATACACAGAAATCGAGCAACGAGATAAACTCGCCCATTACAATGACTGCTGTCACTCACTGTAGGTTTACACTGTTTGAGATCACTAACGCTCCAAACGGTGTTCTGTACTCTTGCAAATGCTCTCATTTAAAACAAAGCTGTAATAAGCATTATAAATCAATTATTTACACAGCATCTGTGCCTTTATTAGAATGGGAGCATTTAAGTTTTGTTACATTGCTTGTTTGCTGTGTATTTAACTTCTATGTTTTAAGCGAGTGGCGCAGCATTTAATGAATCCCAAATAATTATAAAGTGCTTTTTGCTCTTGTTCTACATCTTCTTTTCAAGTGTCATGTGATGTTTCTTCAGGATTCATTTTTGTGCGCCTCCGCGAAGAGAGGTGGGCCATAAAGCAAGCATGTGCATCAGACTGTTTAAAACTTGCGCATTATGATCAGCTGTCATTAAAGTTAGTACGGAGGTTAATTTAAGCATCTCTGATTGGTCATTGCCATTTTATTGATCAACGGACATGTCTGTGATTGGTTAGAACACTTTACCGCTGCAAAATTACGTTGTAAATAGAAAGCATTGATGCAGCAGGAGCAGACTTAAATTGAAGGCTGTAATCATCAGTTTTCACAATTACATAATGTACTCGGAATCGAGATTAGTTTTTAGATTAATTGTGCAGCCCTTGTATTATTTCATACAAATTCCATTTATACATTTTAAGTGTAGCTTAAATGTCCAGATACTTTTTGGGGCCACTGTATATTCGCTCAGCATAAACCTGGGGTCTTGAGCACACTTTTCAAAACCCCAGCCTTAAAGGCACTACCTGGGGAACATGCAATAATACTCAGAAATACTTCCTTACATGCTTCAGTGCAGTTTGGATAAAGGGCTATAGAAACCGTGCCTTTTGAATTACATTATTCACATGGGAACAAAAGTTCTGCTAGATTCTGAAAACACTTGGTGGTGCTTGTTAAGGCAAGGAGCTAAGGCATTACTGTGGTGGTAATGAAGCTCTGTACTCAAGAGTTACCTTCGATATCTGTTACATTACATCTGTCCCAGCAACAAATGAGATTGCAACACGTTATGAGTTGTAGACACATGTCTTAATGCATAGCAAGAAGTGTCTGAGTTCACATGTTTGTTTAGAATATGTTTCAGGACTATGTATTAGACTTTGAAATGTAACATGCTGCTAGTATGCACGTTGATACTTTAAATTAGGGGAAGGTTACCTTTTTTCACTAAGGAGCAATTAAAAACATTTTAGTTGATGCATTTTTTTTGAAAGAGCCTAACCACAAACGAATAATTACTATTTTCAAAAATAATGTTTTTCAATAAAATGACATTTTATATTGCCCATAGACTACTCAAAAACAAACAAATATGCAAACATTAATAGGCAACATGTTGCAATATGGAATTGAGTGTGTGCGGCTCTCCATAAAATTACTTCATTTTATATTTGGGCTGAGCGATATGTAAAAAATATTTTTAGGATAATCGCATTTAAAATATTGCGATATCCGATTATAAGGTGAATATTTTTGCTTGAATGATTTTGCTTTAAAATAATTTATTGAAACATGAAAAACTTAACCTGTTGGTACGCAATCGCCCGCATGTCGTGGTGACGTCACTCTGCTTACATTTAATAAATAATTTACCGTCTATAAATATAATTAATGTTAACAAATTATACATCTTTTCAAAGGTCTAAGGGTTCAACATTGATATCCGATCTCTGTTTCATGATAGCAATGCTCCAGAAACAGAAATGTAGTTATTTGTGTCAGGAGTACAAATGAAAACATGCAATATCAAAACGGGACTTCATACACTTGTTATGAAAACACGATCACCAGATGAATCCAGTTCATCACACTTGCGACAATTGTCCATGAGAAGCATTCATTGAAAAACATCCAATCACATAAACAAAACGAGCCTGTCTCCAAAGTCTATTTTTAAAAATGGCGCGTAGTTTTATTCATAATAGTGAAGCAGTGCCGTCAGATTTTATGTTTTCTTGAGAGGTGGAGCCTTAATTTCACTCTGTATGCATCCAGCGATTTTACAGAGAAAAAAGCTTGCAGGAATTTTTCTCATTTTTTGTTCATGTTAGATCATCTTCAAATTTGAAACATAACTTCTTTAGACTTGTGACTTTGAGAGCATTGTATTTCTGGGTTGTCTTGGCACTTTTATTATTGTTTTTTTTTTTTTAGATTATAAAAACATATTTCCATTACTATAAACTTCAGCTTCTCTTACTTTAAAAAGTAACAACATATATTAATTCTGAAACTTGGGAAATAAAGCCCGATGTGTCGTCTTTCAAGAGATACTACAACTGTGTCCATACTCCAAAGGGTCCAGTAAATACAACATTTAAGTTCAGGTATGTCATTTTCATGGTTTGTGCTCAAAAGGGGGGTGCACATCAACAGGTTAAGCAAAAGACATTTCTAAATTCAAAATGCACTTTAAATTAAACAAAAAAGATTAAAATAATGAATTGATTAAAAAATCTTATATATAACCACATCCACAAATACAAACATTTACCATCTCCAACGGCCCCATTTGCCATAACGCAAGATCACAACAGGTGAAAAATTACTAACAGCATACAAATTAAGCACTAAAGACAATTATAACTATAAAGATAATTATAATAATCATCATAATAAATAAGTCTGATAAATTCCCTTGTGTTCCCAAAAAATTCTCCCAAATGTGTGTTCTTATCAAATGTATTTGTATTGCGCTTTGGTAATACAGTTTATGCTGCCTAAAGAAAAGAAAATAGATCAAAATTTTAGGTTCAAGTTGAACGTGTCTTGTATTACTTTATGATTTAATAATTTTCGTCTTTGTTTCTTTAATACAAAGATACCTGTATATATTACTGAACCTATATTCACAATGTGTAAGAGTGAACTGCTCCGTGGAAATAAACCAAAACTCACGAGAAGATCGGAGACCATTTGCAGCATTCTCATAGACTACATTATTCTTCTAAACAGTTTTCAGTCAAATGAAACCGAGAAAAAGGAGTGATAACTCTTTACATGCGCTTGCTCCATGAGACAGGGTCCCGTTGCACACCTCTGAACAGCGAATCAGACACGAGCATTGACGACTTTTCTTTTGTCTGTTCTTAAAAATATAATAACGTGTGTTTCTTCAAGCACGTGTCTATTTGGCTAACAGCTCTTCTTGTCATGTGTCACTCCTAGATGTCTTAAAGGTCACCCGCCTGTTGCGGGTAGATGAGCAAAATACATTTGGATGAGGAGCTCGTGAACTGGATTGAGCCTCGTCACATTTTGCGGGTGGCGGGTTCTATATCACACTCTGGGTGCACATAAAAAATAACGAACATTCATAAAATCGCTCATAGAAAATGCTCTTAACAGCTAAGTTCAATAGTTATTGGTAAACAAGGCCCAGAAATCTATGAATGTGCATGTCTTGGAGAAGCGCACTGCGCACACATATCAAATCAGATGCGTATTGGCGGCTTTTCTTTCGTCTGTTCTTTAAAATATGATAAAGTTTTGTCAAAAACGCATTTTTGTGTCTAATTTCTTGTAAGGTATCATTCCAAGGAGTCTTACAGTTCGCCTTCCACAGTGGCTGGTACATCAGCAAAAAGAGCCACTTGTGGCCATAGGTTCCCGACTCCTGCTTTAAATTATGATGCTTATTAAAAAGAGGTGTGACATTACTTTTCCAAGCACTCAAACCCACGATTTTCACCTGGCAGATGAAAACGGCAAAATAATCCCATAGATTTACCCAAACTACATCGAGAGACTTCATAGAGGCAACACACTAGCGACATTCCAGAACACCCTAGTAACCTAATAACAATGTTCTGGTAACCACCCGCAGCACCATGTCGTGGCAGTGAGTTTTGCATGGGCATGCTCTGTTCACATTTTCCTCTGAAAATTTTTAAATCTAGTTAATTGTGCTGCAGTATTGTTTCTTAATCCAGGGAAGTTGCAAAAACCTCCCTTTACCCTTATTTCACTCACTGCTGCATCTCCAAACACTATCTGAACAAAATACTTCTCTCTGCAGGAGCACACTGACCTTTCTTTCAGTAAGCTTTTTTCATCGTAACCTTTCCATCTGGATTCCAACGGCTTATCCATAATCAAAGGTCTGCTAATTGTAACTTTCAAAGACATTTATTTAATCAAAAGGAGTTCTCAAGAGGAAACATAATTTTTTCCCATGTTTTTGCTCTTAAAACCTGGCTTTCAAATGCTGGTTGCATCTTTATGTGATAGAGTGCTTTGCTAACTCTCCATCCTGAAAAATTGCACTGACCATCTCCTGAAAAGCATTTGACCTTTTAACCTGTCCTTGAGTGTGTAGATTTCTCTGGCCCCAGCTATTTGAAACTCTATTTGTAATCCATGTTTGCCAGCTGAATCTTTAACCGCAAAATAAAACCTGAATCTTGGCGACGTAAACATTTAACACCTAAAGCCTTTGTTTTTACTCCTTACTGCAATATAAGGGAATAAATCCCCCTCGGAAGCTCTCCAGGAATAAACTGCGTAGAGCCAGCAGTAACCAGCTGGTGTGTGTATTTTCTTTTTATTTCATGAGGCTAATGTTGTGTGGAGGTAAGACTCATTATGTGTTTGTGTTTTTTTTTTTTTTTGGATCCTCATTAAATTGGTGAAGAAGCTGTAGTGGCATTGATGCTTGTGTGGGATCAGGTAGGCTGTCAGGACGGCGTTGCCCAGTAGCTGAAGTCACCCAGCTGTTGTCTCTCTGATTAATTTGTAGGCCAATGCATCTGAAGGGATCACAGCACATGCTGTTAAAATGCCCTTAGCTGAAGAGTCTAACAGTTTCAGCTGATTATTCAATAATCTGAACAACAGCATTAAAACATAAATATTTGTATTTAGTTTATAAGCTTATGGAAGCTTTTTCACCAAGTTCAAAAGTACAAGAAATTTCACTTAATGCTGGTGTTGACATAAATTAACGGCGAAAAGAGACAAAATAAGAAGGAATACAATACAATATACATAGTATATATATAGATTTATTGTATTATGTGCAAAATATGCCCTAACAGGGTGATCAGGACCCCTCTCGGATCACCCTGAAGGGGGTTATTTTGCTATAATGACAGGCTAACTGTACATTGTCCTGATTATTACATGGCACCTTAACAAATAGGGTGAATTTGGGTAATATGCTAACTTTTTTCTCCAGTTTTTACACATTCAATATTCTGCAATTTACTGTAATTGTCACCCCAACATTGCAGAACAAGAAATTAGATATTATCACATGAAAACCTGCTAGAATTGCATTATGCTAACAGACTTTCTTGTGAAAGTCAACCAATTTTAGGTGTCCTACATTATCAAAAGTACCAGAGCACCCATTTCAGCCTAAATAAATAAAGGAAAATGCATCTTTGGTTTAATTTGTAATAAATTTATTTTTGAGAAGAAAGAGACCATGGACGTCGGTCCACTGTCTCTTTCTTCTCAAAAATAAATAAATTCATTAATGAGAGACATGAATCTAGCATAGCTATTTACTGTTGGAAATTGGTTGCATGAGACAGTGGTCACATACATACATTTTAGTGATCATTAGTCAAAAATATTAGACCATGGAATGTCAATTAATAAATCAGAATCAAGTTGTGGCACGGTGGAGGGCGGGACCGGCGCGTGATTGCGCACGCCCGGTCCCGTATCGGGCTGATTGAGCCGGCAAGAGGGTTAAAAGGCCACTCGCAGACGGCGATCGGGAGAGAGAGCTTAATCAGCAGACGTCTGCTGTCCTAAATGTTTGTTTTAAGTTCTTAATTAAATTATTATTTATGTTGACAAGCCGGTTTCTCGCCTCTTCCTTGCCCATGAATTTGAACGTTTTACATTGGTGCCGAAACCCGGGAGGGAAGAGGGATACGCCGTAGCGGAGTTCTCGCCACTTCTCAATGGAGCAGCCACGGCCATCTGCCGGGGGACGGAGGAGCCCAGCCGCCTGGACGCGGAGGAACGGCCGCCGACCGCGAGGGGAGGAGGGGCTCCTGGCCGACCGCCTGGAGCGGTTAGGGCCGCTGCCAGGGGCGGGGGAGTCCCCTAGTAGCCGCTGGAACGCGGCGGGGTTGGAGACTGGCGACCGCGTGCGGGGAGGGGCTCGCCGCCGACCGCCTGGAGTGGGAGAACCGCTGCCAGGGGCGGGGGGAGGCCCCTTCGACACCCTGGGAACGCGGCGGGGCGTTCCGTCCGCCAGGGGCTGAGGACTGCCTCCGATCTGCCCGGAGAGGCGCGGCTGTTGTCCTGTAGAGGGTGGAGAAGTGGCTGAGGAACGAGCTACGGCGTATCAGAGAACCTTACTTAATTAAATTATTATTACCAGAGAGATGTCCCATGTTTCTTCAGAGCCGAGTGGTTGTGTGTTCAGCAAGTTGACGGTTCCACTACTGTTCCACTCACCTCTTCAAAGCTTTGCTGTTGGATCTTATGGCACATTACTAGTGGCTTTTCTCTTCTCTGCACGCCAGTGCAGTCCACGCCCCTTTTGCTTCGACAGCGCTTCTAAAAGAGCAAATAACCTCTAAAAGAGTATTGTCTCTAAAAGAGCACACATAGGCATTGAACGTCTTTTTAAAGACACATCTTTTTAAAGATGCCTTTCCACCTCTGTATAGTTTCTGGATGCGGCAGATACCTCTCCGCTTCTGGCAGTCATGGGCACTGCCTCACTTGTCTTGGCTGTGATCACACTGAGGCAGTGTTTATGAATGGTGTATGTTCTCATTGCGAGAACATGACCGTGGCAACGTTGCGGTTCCTCTGAGGGAAAGCCACTTCAGTCGCCCCCCGCACCATCCTTCTTCCTAAGGGATTGAGGCCCCAGCGTAGAGCTCCCTGCAGGAAGCTGACGCCCCATCTCACAAAACACTTCGTGGGCCCGAAAGGCTCCCAAGCATTCCTGAGACGATTGATGCAGGGAGCGAGATGGCCGCTATGGAGCTGGCTTCTAGACCACTCCATCCCCCGGTGGATGGCCGGCAGGGACACCCCGACCAGGCTGTGGTACCCAAAAGAGCAGCTTCCTCACTCCTTGATTCACCTAACTGGTGTCCATACATGCCATTCTCATGGCGTTTTGGCACCAAACACCTACATTCACGGCACCATGGACGCAGTCACTTCGCCTCCACCCCTTCGACTTTAGACTCCCAGCGGGCCGGTTATGACGAGTCTAGAGGACGCCTCCGTAGGACCTCCTCCTCAGTCACTTTCCCGCACCCAGACAGGTGTGCGGAGCAAGGTAAGTGCTTTGAGTTTTCCCTCAGCACAACTGTTTCAGGATGCAACTTTGCTCCCCGACATAATATTACCTGCTCCCCCTGCTGAGAAGCCCCACCAGGACCATCCGACTCGTCTACGCGATTCAGTTCGCAAGGCACTAGCCCCGTTTCAACAACATCTGCTTCACTTCGGTGCACATCGAGAAAGTCAACACCCTGCGAGCGGAAATCGCAACCCTTTTACACAAGGACGCGATAGAGCCTGTCCCTCCAGCTGAGATGAAGAAGGGTTTCTACGGCCCTCACTTCATCGTACCCAAGAAACGCGGTGGGTTGCGAACAACCTTGGACCTGCGAGTTCTGAACCGGGCCTTACACAGACTCTCGTTCAAGATGCTCATGCAGAAACGTATTCTAATGTGCGTCTAGCATCGAGATTGGTTTTCACGTATCAATTTTGCCTCGACACAGACCCATCCTATGGCTCGCTTTTGACGGCCTGACGTACTAGTACCAGGTCCTCCCCTTTGGCTCGTCCCTGTCCCCTCGCGCATTCACGAAGGTCGTAGAGGCAGCCTTTGCCCCACTAATGGAAGTGGGCATCCGCATACTCGATTAACTCGATGTCTGGCTGATTCTAGCCCACAGGAACCAGGTGCTCAAGCACCTCAGCTGCCTAGGGCTTCAGGTCAACTAGGAAAAGAGCAAGCTCTTCCAGGTTCACAGCATCTCATTTCTCCGAATGGAGTTTGACTCCGTCTCAATGACAGCGCGTTTCACAAGCAAACGCACGCAGCTGGTGCTGAAGTTCGTTAAGTCAAGGCACAGCGGTTCCACTGTGGCAGTTCCAGAGGCTCCTGAGGCATATAGCATCCTCAGCGGCGGCCACGCTGCTAGGGTTGATGCATATGAGACCGCTTCAGCACTGGCTTCAGACTCGAGTCCCAAGATGAGCATGGCACCACTGTTATGATCTAGGTAGTGTCTTAGACACGATCACCCAAGCCAGAGCTCAGGTAGGGAACGAGACATTATGTCCCTCTTGCCACAACACTGTACCAACCGCTGTAACGGCAGAACCTTTTTCACGGCACCTCAGTGCAAAACCTGAATGAACAGACATATTGCACCGTCCTTTGTACCTTTGTACCTGTATGTCTGTGGGAGAGACATGCAAATTCTGTTTGCCAATTTTTCAGTGGCATTTTCTCAAGTTCAGAGGCAACCGAGGCTCTCAGGCGAGACCCCTAGCGTCACTACATCGACACAACGTCTCGTTCTCTCCATCAGGGAACAGGGGTTAAAACAGTAACCTAAACAGTATTTAATGTTTAAGGAATGTAGGCCTTTGTAGGCCAGAATATACACAGATATTGTTACATAATGGAGTATTAGTTCTTATACACCTGTAGAAACTTCATAGTCTTCCTTCCTAGTTTGAAAGATTACAAACATGTGAAGAAATCTGAAGCTTTGCCCATTTTCTCTATGGGTTTAATTAAAAGAAGAAAACAAACTTTCCAAGAGCAACTATTGGTGCCTGCTGCCTGCTCTCAGCTGGAGCTCTATCCTCCCCAGAAATGATTAATAAAGTAATCAATAAAATAAAATAAAAAGTGTGTGAAGACAAACACAAATGAACATCTGCCTCCAACTGGCTGTGAGATTGGAGCTGAAATTCACAATCTTTCTTTGAACATAGACGAGATATCAGTAGTAGTTAAAATGTGTGAAGATCTGAAAATGGAGTGAGAGGGCCTTAGGGGATGGGCAGTTCAATAGACCCAAATTGTAATGAACACCCAGCATTCGAAGTGTTCCTCTGAAATTCTGCGTTTGATTTCTCTGTCTTTTCTTATTTTTAAAATCAAGCAGTGTCAGAATAAAAAGGCAAAATTTGCACCAAAGGTATCAAAAAAAAAAAAGAAGAAAAGGACGTCTCGGGTTACTTGACTGTAACCCTTGTTCCCTGATAAAAGCGGAACGAGATGCTGTGCTGAGTTAGCGCTTTGGGGAAGCACTAACTCAGCGCAGCATCATAAGTGTAGCTTTTTGAAAGGGAACACCAGATTGTTTAACATTTCAGGGGGAAGAAATTCCCTAATGTTCATTATTCTGATTTTTTTAACTTTTTAATATTCAAAATATTATATTTTTATTCTAGGGTTAGTTATGTGTTTAGTGCCTCTGCAGACATTGTAATGACCTGTAGCTCTCAGATTTGTATTCGCTGTCACAGAGGCAAGTGTTGTTGAATTTGTTGCTAATATGAGGTGTTTTCATCTAAAATCAGCTCTGAAAACAAACTGTACACTTTTAAGAGTTTCTGCCCTATAGTTTCCTCCATATATTAATTAGTCCCTTTATTAATTTAAATTAGAAGTAAATTAGAGCTCGAGTTGAGCCCTTATCAGCTAACCTTTCCTTTGTGGATAGCAAGGTAAATGCGTTTACCCTTTATAACTCAAAGATTATATGGGCAGACAAACTTGTGAATTGTGTTTATATGTGTGCTCCTGAAAATGTATTCCACAGGGAAAATATTGCCCCACCATAAAAAAGTTTCTGCCACTAAGTTGTTCAGTATTCACTGTCCTCTCTTCTCACAGAGAGCTGCCACATTCACCACGTAATCTGCTGGCCAGTCTTAACGCCAATGACAGCCGCAGCGTGGATCTGTCCTGGATGAGGCCCTTTGATGGAAACAGCCCTCTACTGCATTATGTGGTCGAGCTCTCAGAGAACAGTAAGATACATACAGACACTCTCACACACTGGTTTTCCCATTAATCTAGACTTGTCCTTAGTCTGGGTCAGATATATAGTAACCCCATGTCCAATGATGCAATATGCAATCTCAATGGTGCTTCAACCATATATGCCTTTGAAGGCAGTATTTTCAGGGGTGAGTGTTTGAAGACGTTTTTTTTGCAATTCTTTTTGGTAACTCTAGCGGCACATACTTCAGCTATAAGCTTGCAAGGCATAAAAACACATGCACAAGATCAACAAATGTAAGATGTAGTGACAACACAACACTGCCCCAATTGGGCAAGTGATAGTCCCATCAAATGCCCTAAAACTCACACTGGCTTTGGGCCAGCAGTCCATCTTAATTGTTGAGCCCTAAGTTCTGTAGTCTAGTTAGCTCAGTGCCTTATCCCTACTGTAATGGATGTGAATGTTCAGTTGAAAGCAAGCATGCAGCTGCTCTCTGTGTCAACACTGCATGCTATGAGTTGATCTGAATTAAGTAGTGTCGCCCTTTTACTGTGGTGTAAAAGGCTACGCTGTACAGAGCCAGGGAAAACCCACCCGAGTAGATTGATCTTCCCTGGCTGAAAGAGGACAGTGAGGAATGTGTTGGAGTGGAGGTGAAGACAACTGGTGCTGCTGGGTGTAGTAGGGCTGGGAAGTCCCATTAGAAACACCTATCAGCACAAGTGAGAAAAATCTGCTCTCTCTCTCTCTCACACTGAAATTTTTCACTTTCAAAGACCCAAGTTTAGTTTTCTCTAGGACACCTTCCCAATTTTAAAGCAGTGAAATGCAATGAAAAGGCATTGTTAAAAAATTATAATTGCATTGATATTTTTACATTTTAATTTTCTCTTTTTAAAAAAAATTATCTTTTAAATTTATTGTACTATGAAAACATTGTACCTTTCAAAACTTGTTTACTCTGTCAAAAAGTTGGCTCGTTCTGAAATCTAAATATTTTAAATCTATATCTTCAGAAGCGTGGGTGTGGGTGAGAAACAGATCAATATTTTAAGTCCTTTTTTACTATAAATTCTCCCCCCTGCCCAGTAGGTGGCGATATGCATGAAGAATATGAATCGGCAAAAACAAATGGAGACTGTGGGGAAAAAAATTTGATTTAGAGTAAAACTGCTCATATATTGATCTTAAGAAATACAGCCAGGAAAGTCTATGATAATACTGAAAACTTAGGATGGCTTCTGTTAGGATAGATATTTCTGGCTGTGTGTAGCACCTGCCACTCTGCATATCCTTCCAAAAAATCCTGAGATTAGAAAAAGTGCCTGAAGTTCATTTTTAGCAATGTCATCGAGATCATTTTAGTCTGATTTTAATTATTTGTGCGGAACATTTAGAGCGAATTGTCTTTTAAACCTGTCACAATGTAATGTATACTTTGAGAAGAGGCTCTTAATGAAGGGTTGAGCATTTAAAAAACTATACTGGATTCAACTGCAAGCAATTCAAATGGGCGTTTACACAGAAGACTTCAAGCTGCAAAATTGGCCAGTTTAATTCTAAGGATTAGAGAAAGGGTGGAAAATGATTGTATAAAACAAATTTAGGACTGCTTTTGGTGAAGAAAAAAAAAAAGGAGGATGATGAAAAATAATTTAAGAATCAAAAATAATAATGAACAAATGAAAATAACCTTTTAATGTCTTTTAATCTTAATCTTGTACTGATCAGCACAGTCTTCAATTTAATAAATTTTTCTGAAGGATCTGAAGCCACATGGCCTGGTCATTAAGTGTCATTAAGTAATTATAGCAAACTTGTATTCTGAGAGGCATCCAGACACCAGCATTTTATGTAATTATGAGTGGAGGTTTACGGTACTTTATAGTGCTTTTTTGTAATTTTTGGAGCTCAACTGCCCCAGCCCCCATTATGAAAATGAGCACTCTGCATTCTGTAATAAATCATTTAGCATGTTCCAGAGAAGAAGAGACAACATGAGGGTAAGTAAATGAAGACAGAATATAATTCTTTTTTGTGAATTAAGCTGTGCCAAAACATGAAAACCTTAAAGGTTAATAAAATAGAATATGTAGACATAACAATTGTTACTAATATAACATAAAAAGAGATTAGCCAATCATAACATATTTACAAATAGAAATTGAATAGAAGGACAGTATCAAGAAAAGACTTGTTTATATCTGTGTCAGAGAGGATGGTAAATGGTCATGTAAAATGAAATTATGGCTTGTAATATCGTGTTCTAGATTCCCCTTGGAGAGTGTACTTGCCTGATGTGGACCACACCGTAACAGGGGCCATGGTGAAGGGACTAACTCCAGCCCGCTCATACCAATTCAGGGTCTGTGCGGTCAATCAGGTGGGCAAAGGACAGTACAGCACAGAAACTAACAGGTAAGAGGTCATGCTTGTCAACACCAGCATACATTTTTGTACAGTTCATTGCACTGTTACAATAATCAGTTTTTATTTTTACAGTCATTCTTGGTCAGTATCAAGCTCATTATATCCCAGTATCACTCTGTGGTCTGTTGCCACCCATCAAGATTGTCATTGGTTTAAATGTGTGTTCTATCAGTGATCAGCAGCCCACAGTTCTAAGTGTGTCTTGCTGAGTCTGAAATCACGGCACACTGAGCTGTTTCTCTCTCAGGTTGTGAGTGGCAGACCTCTGCCTTCACCTCTCTCTCTAATCAGACCCGCGAGCTGCTCGCTTTCTCGGGCCAGTAGCTGCAAGTGGCAGACACCGCAATCCCAACGAGTCCTCCAATTCTTGTCTGCTCCACATGTGGCAAAACATACCATTAATGTTTTATGAGAAAAGGAGGAGGTGTTGTCTCTCACCAACGTCTCACTTTAAAGTGAATCGTTTTTACTTAGCTGAAATCACAATGAAATTAAGACACAACACAATGGAAAAACTACAGCACAATGAAAATATTAGGAAGAAATAAAAACTTGCTTGTCCTTAAGTGCTCTGTACAATGCATACTTAGTTGGGTTTCCACCAGAGCTGTTCCCCTTTTGTCACTCACTCGACGCTGTGTCGAATGAAGTGACACAAGGGTCTTCCTTAGGAGTCTCGCGTACCTCTGAATGCCTGGGCAGCGAACACACTGAAGCGGTGTTTGTGGATGCTTCATGCACTCACTGCGAGAACATGACCATGGCAGCGTTGCGGTCGCGGCTCTCCTTCCTGAGGGTGAAAGCCTCCGGACCCACGACTGCTCATCCCTGGCAGGCCAGCGCTGATGAGTTCCGAAGATGCCTTTCCAGGACCTCTTCCTCAGTCTCTAACCCGCCCCCTGCCGGGTGCATGGAAAAAGGTAAGTGCTTTGAGTCTTTTCTCAGCACCCAAGCCTCGGGACGCTCTTCTGCCTTCCGACGCGCTATTACCTGCTCCCCCCGCCTGGTCCCTTCCCGGTATGCCAAAAGCGATTGTCCCGTTAGTGCCTCTCGTGCGGAGGTTGAATGTGTAGTTTTCACTTCCCAATCCGTCGCGGTGGCTGGCCAGGACCATCCGACTCTGCTACGCGATTCAGTTGCCCGCTCCCACCTCGTTTCAGCGGTATTCGCTCCACCTCCGTACATGGCGAAAAAGCCAGCGCTTTACGGCAGAGATCACGATGCTGCTTCTCAAGATAGAGCCCGTCTCTCCAGCCGAGATGAAGAAGGGTTTCTATAGTCCTTCATCATACCCAAAAAAGGCAGTGGGTTGCGACCAATCTTGGACTTATGAGTCCTCAAACGGGCCTTACACAAACTCCCATTCAAAATGCTCAGGCAGAGACAGATTCTAACATGCGTTCGACAGCTAGATTGGTTTGCGGCGGTAGACCTGAAGGACGCGTACTTCTACGTTTCCATCTTGCCTCGACATAGACCATTCCTGCGGTTCAACGGCCAGGTGTATGAGTACAAGGTCCTCCCCTTCGGCCTGTCCCTGTCCCCTCGTGTCTTTACTAATGTCGCAGAGGCAGCCCTTGCCCCGCTACAGGAAGTGGGAATCCACATACTCAATTACCTCGACGACTGGCTCATTCTGGCTCACTCTCGAGAGTTACTGTGTGCTCACAGGGACCAGGTGCTCAGGCACCTCAGCCGTCTAGGTCTTCAGGTCAACTGGGAAAAAGAGCAAGCTCACCCCGGTTCAGAGCATCTCTTTTCTCGGCATGGAGTTAGACTCAGTCTCAATGACTGCGCACCTCACCAACGAGCGCATGCAGTCAGTGCTCAGGTGCCTCACACTCTTCGAGCCCGGCACAGTGGTTCCTCTAAAACCATTCCAGAGGCTCCTGGGGCATATGGCATCCTCAACCGTGGTCGCGCCGTTTGGGTTGATTCATATGAGACCGCTTCAGCACTGTCTGAGTCCCGAGATGGGCATGGTGCCGCAGCACATATTGTGTGATAATCGCCCACCTCCTGCTGTCAGACTTTCAACCCTTGGACAGACCTCTGTTTTTTGCGAAATCAGGTCACTGCATGCCACTCATATCCTTGACAACCCCAACACGATTGCGGACACGCTGTTGTGAAAGGTTTCGCCCAGCAGAGAGAGGGGGCTCCACCCCGATTTGGGGCCGAATCGACATGGCACAGGTAGATCTCTTTGCATCCCAGGACAACACTCACTGCCTGACAGAAGCCCCTCTCGCAACAGACACGTCGGCACACAGCTGGCCCTGGGGGCTGCACAAGTACGCATTTGCCCCAGTGAGCCTTCTTGCACTTGTGCTGTGCAAGATCAGGGAGGACGAGGAACAGGTCACCTTGGTGGCTCCTTATTGGCCCACCCAGACCTGGTTCTCGGATATCATGATCCTTGCGACAGCACCTCCCTGGAAAATCCCCCTGAGGAAGGACCATCTTTCTCAGGGATGGGGCACCCTCTGGTGCCCGCTCCCAGACCTTTGGAACTTCCACGTCTGGTCCCTGGATGGGACGCGGAAGATCTGAGTGATCTACCATCTACAGTTGTAGACACGATCAACCAAGCCCGAGCTCCCTCCACCAGGCAACTTTACGTCCTGAAGTGACACTTGTTTGCAAATTGGTGTTCTTCCCGAGCCGAAGACCCGCAGAGATGTGCAGTTCGTTCAGTGCATTCATTCCTGCAAGAGAGGCTATAGGGGCGGCTGTCCCAATCTACCTTGAAGGTGTATGTAGCCGCTATCGCGAGCCACCACAACGCAGTGGACGGCAAGTCTTTGGGTAAGCAAAACCCTCCCCGGCCAAGCCTGTTCCCCTCCTGGGATCTCTCAGGCCTTCAGAGACACCCCCCCTTCAAGCCGCTTGACTCAGTTGAGCTCAAGGCCTTCTCCCTGAAGACGGCCCTCCTTTAGCGCTAGCCTCCATGAAAAGGGTTTGGGACCTGCAAGCGTTCTCTGTCAGCGACACCTGCCTGGAGTTCGGTCCGGCACATAATTACACTCTTTGTCTGCTTTGGTGGACGACGGAAAGGGAACGGCGTCTCCAAACAGAGGTTAGCTCACTGGGTCGTTGACGCCATCTCGCTGGCTTACCAGACCCAGGCCGTGCCCTCCCCCTTGCGGGTTCAAGCACACTCGACGAGAAGTGTGGCATCCTCGTGGGCATTGGCCATCAGCACCTCCCTAGCAGACATCTGCAGAGCAGCGGGCTGGGCAACACCCAATACCTTTGCCAGATTTTACAATCTCAGTGTTGAGTCGGTCTTGTCCCGTGCTTTATCATGTTAGTACAGTACACAGCGAAACGAGACAGCATTCCTCCAGGACCATGATGCTACATAAAACAACATAGGGCAAACCCAGAACCACATGAGACTACACAGACTAAATAAAATACCTATATAAAGTGCACGTGCAAACAGTACAATAAATTACTAACAATGAACAGGACAATAGACACAGTTGCACAGGTGCTCTGTACTGGGGTAGGTGCTCCACAGGCTTAATTCCTTCTTCAGGCAACCCCCGTGATGTATTTTCCGCAGTACGGTCCCCCTGTCGGCGGACACGCATTTCCCTTGGGCAGTCCCACTGCCCCCGGTCGCCGTGCTTGTAGAGCTCCTCCCTCATCAGGCAAGACCTACCACCACACCGTTCCCATGTGCGGCTTCACAACCCATATGATGTATTTGCCAAATGTCACCTCCCCCTAGTCTGGGCAGGATGTGGCCTTTGCAGGGTCTTTTCCCCCTGAAAGAATAGGATCGGGAAAGACCGCCGTCCCCGTCGCATTTCATAGCACTAAGATAGCCCCAGCTGCTTCACACTCTATGTGAGAGACATAGAGAGAGAAAAGGCTACGGCTGCCGAGCTTGCTCCCATGCTACTCATGTAGAACCTGTTCCCCCCTCAGGGGTGCTGGGAACTTAAGGTCTGTATATGACATCTTTTTTGGGCCGTTGGAGAGGGTTACGTGCAACTGACACAGTTGCCTCTATCACGCAGCAGCCTGCTTGCACCTGTGTCAGCAGTTCACATAACACGGTCTAGTGCATGGTGCCTTTGAATGGGTCCCCCCTTGTTTCACTTCAATCGACACAACGTCGAGTGAGTGACAGAAGGGTACGTCACGGTTACTGTTGTAACCTCTGTTCCCTGAGGGAGGGAACGAGACGTTGTGTCCCTTCTGCCGCGACACTAGACCTACCACTGTAAATGGCCATACCTTATTCTCTGCTCCTCAGTGCAAAATCCTGACTGAGAGATGCACGCCCGCTTCCCTTTATACACGTATGTCTGGGGGCAGGACATGCAAATTCTGTCTGCCAATTTCTCATTGGCCTCTGAAGTTTAGAGGTACGCCAGGCTCCCAAGGAAGACCCCTTGTGTCACTTCATTCGTCACAACGTCTCGTTCCTTCCCTCAGGGAATGGCGGTTACAACAGTAACCGTGGTGTTATTGCACATAACATTTGCAAGTGCTCAAAGTGGACCAGTACGCACCGGTACACCAGATCGGCAGATGCAAATATGACGTTACAGTACCAGTAGCTATTCTTGAGTACCGATCGCACTTTTAAAGTTCTCCCACTCAGACAGAGAAACTCTCAGGGGAAACCCGCATTGTGTTACTGCTTAATTTTTATCTGTGTTACGGCTTAATTTTGTTGTGCTGTGGCTTAATTTCGTATTGTTTTGGCTTAATCTTATTGTGTTGTGGCTTAATTGAATTTTTCTGTGGATATTTAAATTTTCGTTGTGGCTTATTTCCGTTGTGCTGTGGCTTTTACATTGTGTTGTAGCTTAATTTTGTTGTGTTTTGGTTTAATTTCGCTGTGTTGTGTCTTATTTCTGTTATGCTGTGGCTTTTCCATGGGTTGTTGATTAATTTTTTCCATTGTGCTGTGGCTTGTTGTGTTGTAGCTTATTTTTGTTGTATTTATGTTTTTATTTGCTTTGTTAATTTGGTTGTGTTGTGCACCCCTCGGCCACTGTACAACAAAAGTGAGAAAGAGCAACAAAAAATGGAAAAGAATCTTCAGGCATGCTCAATTAAACAATTGAGGTATCTGTGCCTCTAACCTTGCAGCGAAATAACATTCCATGTATGTTTATGTGAATAATAAATGCATTATAGTAAATGCAGAGTTGGTAAAGGAGTTGTTTACCCAAAAATTTAAATTCCGCCATTTACTCACCTCATGTCATTTCAAATATGTGTATGACTTACTTTCTTATTTGGAACACAAAAGTTAAACTTTAGAAAAATGTCCTGACTACTCGTTTCAATATAATGAAAGTGAAAGGTGACTGGAGCTGTAAAGATACGAAGTGACTAAAAATAACCACAGAAATATCATAAAAGTAGTCAATATGACTTAGCGTTATATTCAAAGTCTTCTGAAGCCATAAGAAAGCTTTGTGTGAGAGAACATTTTTTTTTAAAGTTGTTGTTCACTGAAAATCTTAACATCCATCTCTGTCACTCCTTGTCAAGTTCATAAGAGAAGTATTAATGTCTGATTCATGAACGAATTGCTCTGTTAAACCAATCTTTTCAATTAATGAATTGATCCATTTTACAAAACCTGTCTGATTTATTTATTCATGAATTGGAATTACTCAATGCAGCTGTTAACAGCTCACTGGAGGGGAAGATTATCTGTGAATAAACAATTAAATTTGGGTGACAGAGCTATTGCTTCAGAACATTTCAAAAATGAGGTATGAGTTGTATTGAGTTTTAAAATACATTTATGGGGGGTGGGGGCATTTTGGAGCCCCAGTCGTCATTTACTTTCATTATATGAAAAACAGTGGCAAAGATATTCTTCACATATTCACCTTTTATCTTCTACGGAAGTCATTTGTGTTTGAAATGACATGAGAGTGAGTAAATTTGGAAGGAATTTTGTGCTTTAATTCACCAAAGTGGCATTCAACTGATCACAAAGTATAGTCAGGACGTTACTGATATAAAAACAGCACCACCACTATTTGAAAAAAAGTCATTTTTGATCAAATCTAGACAGGCCCCATTTCCAGCAGCCATCACTCCAACACCTTATCCTTGAGTAATCATGCTAATTTTGTACTAGAAAATCACTTGTCATTATATCAAACACAGCTGAAAGCTATTTGGTTCATTATATGAAGCTTAACATTGTCTTCGGAGTTGCCACTTTATGCAATAGACTGGCGTGTTAGGTCAAAAATGAAACAGCTTTTAGAAATTCATCATACAATCATTTTTTTGAGGAATAAAGGCTATACAATGCTTGAAATTGCTCAAAAAAACAAAGGTGTACACTACAGTCTTCAAAGACAAAGGACAACTGTTTCAAACAAGGACTGAAAGAGATGTGGAAGACCAAATGAACAACGAAACAAGAGTATAAGTACATCAGAGTCTCTAGTTTGAGAAAATTAATCCTCACATGTTCTCAGCTGACAGCTTCATTGAATTCTACCCACTCAACACCAGTTTCATGTACAACAGTAAAGAGAAGACTCAGAGGTGCAAGTGCTATTGGAAGAATTGCACAGAATAAGCCACTTTTGAAACATAAAAACAAAAAGAAAAGGTTATAGTGGGCAAAGAAACAGACATTGGACAATAGATAATTGGAAAAGAGTGATATGGATCTTAACCCCATTGAGCTTTTGTGGGATCAGCTAGATGGTAAGGTGTGTGAGATGTGCCCTGATAAGACACATCTATGGGAAGTGCTACAGGAAGTGTGGGGTGATATGTCACCTGAGTATATCGACAAACTGACAGCTAGAATGCCAATGATCTGCAAAGCTGTCATTGCTGCACGTGGAGGATTTTTTGATGAGAACTCTTTTAAGAAGTTCTGAACATTTTTTTCAAATTGTATTAGTAATTTTTCACGTTATTAATGTCCTGACTATACATTGTGATCAGTTGAATTCCCTTTAGTGAATAAAAGTACCAATTTCTTTCCATAAGAGCAAAATCTGTACATTTTATATATATATATATATATATATATATATATATATACACATATACAGGGTTGGGAAGTAACAGAATACATGTAACGGGATTCCGTATTTAAAATACAAAATATAAGTAACTGTATTCCACCTACAGTTTCAATTTATATCATTGGTAATTAGAATACAGTTACATTCAAAAAGTATTTTCATTACTGAAGAGATTACTTTGCATTTTATTGTCATTTGTTTCATTTAATATTTAGTCCTTTCAGATGGAAAACATTTATACAAATAAATGACGTGATCCAAAGTGCATTTTAACAGCGGTGAAACACTTCCTTAAGATGTGTTACATTTATACGAGCAGACAGAGAATATTATTAAGTAAAAAAAATATTATTAAGTAAGTTTGATTTTTGGAGCAGAAGAAATAGAAATAAACCTTGTTTAAATTGTCAGCTTTATGCTAAGCTAAAATGCTATTTCCTGCCATTTTACATAATTTCTTTTTATCTAGTAAGACCTTTGATATTAGGACAAAAATCGTATTCTTGATAATAATTTGTGTATTGTTTTTCTGTGAAAATATCTAAAAATTCTTGTTTTAGAAACAACACTGCATAAGATTGCTAAGGGTTTTCAGAGAATGTATTAGAGTTTTTATAGTCAAAACAATTGAAAACTATTGCTGAAGAAATAATCTAAAGTATTTAGATTACATTACTGACCTTGAGTAATGTAACAGAATACTAATAACTTTTACTGCATGTATTCTGTGATCTGTAGTGGAATACATTTCAAAAGTAACCCTATATATATATATAGCTGCTGAAACCTTTTCCTTTGTGTGTTTACTGAAAGCTAAACAGGCAACAAAAAATTGAAAAGAATCTTCAGGCAGGCTCACTGAAACGATTGAGGTATCTGTGCCTCTACCCTTGCAGCTGAAAAAGATGTTCCATTTACGTTTGTGTGAATAATAGAAGCATTCTAGTAAATGTAAAGAGTTGTTAATGAGGAAGCAATTTAAAGGAAACTAAGCAATCAGCATGAGGCAGTCGGGTAATATCAGCTTTCTCCAGACTTCACATCTATTCTCTCCTACCGATGCTTTCTGGCTTATCTGAACACCTGCTCGGCTGAAATAATGTCATCATGTCATTGACTCTCCATGCAAAGTGAATGTTGAAATTGAACTTTTTCACTTTCTGACCCACTCCGTGAATTTGTTAGTTTGTCTTTGAAAAATATTTATGTCACCAAGGTTAATGTGGAAAGTTATCTCATGGGAGAACACATTAAACTTTAAAGACCTACAGTAGCTTCTTAACTCAACCTCAATTACTGCTTAACTGTATCAGGCGTGCTCACGGTACACATTTATTTGGTAAATTATATTCTGGATTGTCAGTGTGACTATTCAAGTGGAGCCAGTTAAAAGCATTTCATACCTGATATTTTGTTTTCATATCATCATGTATAATCAACTCAAGTAGGTTTAAACAATTATTGATCATTTGTATTGTTTTTTTTGCATGAATACATCATGGTTACTGTTGTAACCTCCGTTCCCCGAGGGAAGGAGCGAGACATTGTATCGAATGAAGTGACACAAAGGGTCTTCCAGGGATGCCAAACGTACCTCTGAACATGAAGGCCAATGTCAAGTTGGCAGACAGAATTTGCATGCCCCGCCCCAGACATACGGGTATAAAGGGAAGCGGGGCAGTGAGTGCCAGTCAGGATTTTGCACTGAGGAGCCGAAAATAAGGTATGGCCATTTACAGTGGTAGATCTAGTGTCGTGGCAGAAGGGACACAATGTCTCGTTCCCTCCCTCAGGGAACAGAGGTTACAACAGTAACCGTGACGTACCCTTCTGTCACTCACTCGACGTTGTGTCGATTGAAGTGACACAAGGGGTCCCATGTAAAAATGCCACGCACTGACCGTGTTACGTGAACTGTCGAGACAGGTGCAAGCAGGCTACTGCATGCTAGATGCACCTGTGTCGGCTGCACGTAGCCCCCCCCCCCCCCAACGCCTCTAAATAGATTTCACATACAGGCCTTAGGTTCCCCGCACCCCTGGGAGGGGGGGGGTGGCAGGTGTTACATGACTAACATGAGAGCAAGCCCAGCAGCTGCAGCCTTCTATCTCACTACGTCTCTCACATAGGACGTGAAGTGGCTGGGGCTATGAAATTGGTCGCAACCCACCTCTTTTTTTGGGTACGATGAAGTAAGGGCTGTAGAAACCCTTCTCCATCCTGGCTGGAGGGACGGGCTCTATCACATCCTTGAGGAGCAGGGTCCTGATCTCTGCTCGTAAGGTGTTTGCTTTCTCGCTGCGCACGGAAGTGGAGCGAACATCGCTGAAACAAGGTGGGAGCCGGGCGAACTGAATCACGTAGCCGGATGGTCCTGGCCAGCCAGAGTGACGGATTGGGAAGTGAAATCCACGCATCCAAACTCGGGACGATCGCTTTTGACATACCAGGCGGGGCTTTGTGGCGGGGGGGTCAGATAATAGTGCGGGGGGACGCCCTCGCGAGCATGTGGAGCGCTCTGGTTTGGCGGTGCCCTGGCAAGATGTGCCATCTGCTTCTTCACCGCCGAAAACTGCTGGGCGAAGTCGTCGACGGTGAAGAGGCCAAGCTGGGAGACGAGGGCGATGAGAAAGCAGATGCCACACATGTCAGAGGCCGCTGTGACGCTCTCCAATGCAGCGGCGATGTCATCATCCAATTCCGGGGGCTCAAGGGAGAATGCCGGCTGACAGCGAGGCGAGCTCATACTGAGAACATTAACCATTCATAAAACGCCTGCATGTGATCGCAGCCCAGGCATGCAAGGCAGCTTTTATGACTATCAGTGGTGGAGAGATATCAACCGCATCCAGGAACTACACAGAGGCGGAAAGACATCTTTAAAAAGATGCAACCTGAAAAGGATGTTCAATACCTGCTGTGTATTGCTCTTTTATGATGTGGAACTCAAACTCTTTTAGAGGAAATAAACTCTTTTTAGAAGGAGAAACACTCTTTCAGGCGATGAAAGTGCTGTCTAAGCACCCGGGGGCACAGACTGCACACCATGCAGAGAGAGAGAGAACGACAGCTGGAAACGCGCCGTAGATCCAACAACAGTGCTTATCTCCAGTAGAGGTGAGTGAATTAGTGGTGAACTCAGCTTGCTGTTGCACAACCGTTCGGCTCCGAAGAAAAATTCTGACTGGCTCTCGCGGCCCCGCTTCCCTTTATGCAAATGCTGTCTGCCAATTTGACATTGGCCTTTTCTCAGGTTCAGAGGTACGTTTGGCGTCCCAGGAAGACCCCTTGTGTAACTTCATTCGACACAACGTCAAGTGAGTGACAGAAGTTTGGGTGCTATAGAGTTGAATCCTATATTAAGATCCAAATAATAGAACCACAAAAGGCTGTTTGCACCACCATTGATGTGGGTCACCGATTGGTTGTATTGTTGTCGTGTTCCTGCTGCTGGTTGCCCATAAGGAGGTCTATAAAACCTGGAAAGAGCAATCTAATATGTAAGGGAATTTAGGGTCTTGAAATATGTGAATTATAGGAATTAAATTAAACTGTCCTTATTCTAAATTACTATGTAAGGACATTTGTAATGGACTCAGTCATGTTGGACAACCATTATAAATTAGATAAATGACAAATAACTAGATTATTTGTCTGAATAAAATTCTCCACCATTAAAATAGAAATACAATGTCTTGTTGCATCAGCTCACAAGATCTACTGTAGGAAATTAGCTTTAATAAGAGAATTATGATTAATTAATGTATTGCAGTAATATTATTCTCATGGCTTATTGACAATAATATTATACATTTAGGTATAGCTTTGAAGCAAAATCTTTTAGAAACAGGGATGAGATTATTTATCAAAATATATTTTAGTGAAAATATCTTGAAAATATGAATAATTAATCATAACTCGTTAAAATTATGAACATTTGGATCAGTTAATAGAATAAACTTGATGTAGCTGAATTAATATTACAATCAATGTATCTGTTCTTCCAACGAACACTCGTATTGATCGTCTATCGATTCTCAGAAAGAATATTTTTCGTGGCCACACAAAAATAAATCTTTCTTAGCATGGAGCTGAGATTGCATCGTTACCCTGATGTTGATTTACAAGCAGACCAGAATCAACTCGCAAGGATGAACACAAAATCTTTATTTAACTAAAATACAATCACATAACTAATCTAAACAAAAACATACTCACAAATCACTCATAAATGGGAAAGAGAAAAGTGAAAATAAAATTAAACCGGAACAGAATGGGGAATTGCAGTTATGAAAAGAGTCATCTTAACCATCTGAGCGGACCATCAGATTCTTAATTTAAAAGCTCCTTTTGTTACAAAGGGGTTTATCTCTTATACTAAAACTACATTCAGTTACTCATTGGTACAATACTTGCAATTGCCTTGGCTGTTGAGAGAGTGCCCGGATGCAGTCGCCGGAGAAATTCTCCAGTCAATTGAAATGGTTCAAGTTATAATCAATTTCTTCCGTGTTGAATGGAAAAATTATAATGAACTGTGGTGTTCATTGACTCTATTTTCGAGGTAGTTACACATGGCTTGATGTGTTGAGGCCTGCCAGCCTGCAATCTTGTGGTCAGACCAGGTGGTCCCGGTCCCACACGAACAGCAGAAGAGAATAGTGCAGAGAGGAAGAGAGTGAGTAAGAGGTGGGACGTGTCTTTTAACATCTGATGGAGGTCCCTCTTGAGTCTGGCTTGACCAATAAAAAAGGTGCAATTTCCAAGTGGGAATGTTCCTTTGTTTGGAAGCTGACTCATTTGCATGATTGGGATTAGTTTAATTTATGCCCTTTTATGCTCTCTGATTAATATAGCAAGCATACAATGCATGCTATCAGGATTATATATACACCAATGTACAGGCTGTCACACAAGGAATAATTTGATAGGAATCATCATACCAATAATTCAACATTATCTGGTGGTTCGGGTAATAAGGAATGCATAAAACAGTATACAGTACAAAAGACACTTTACAAGACAGTAATGATCACATACACAATGTCCTGGGGATATACATGTTAATTTGTATATCCCCAGGATATACACTATAAACTGTTAGAACAGTTTGTCTATAAATAAATGAAAAAAAGTCTCTTTGTTTCCATTTCCTATGGGGGCAAGATTGCTCTGGCAAGCAGCTGGAATGTCACTGATGTTCACTAGTTGCTAGGCCTGTGTCAGCAAAGACAGTGTAAAGCCTTGATAATGATCAGTGGGGGAGTAGACATAACGAAGTTGGCTTGGGCCTACTTGGACCTTTGATTGTCTTTGATGTCTTGAGACATCTGTTGGCTTATTCATTAAATAATAATAACTGTGTGTCTGATTGGTCTAGATGCTACACATTTCTTAAAGTGTATTACTTAAAGGTAATTATTGAAATGGACCTTGGCCTTGGCTGATAAAGATGTAAACCAAAAAACAATTCCACATTAGATATGTAGTTAGGATAGCATAAGATAAAACAGTGTAATCTTCCTATAGGATCCCTATATTACATGCTATTGACTGTTTAGAGCGAGTTAAAAAAGAGAGTGATAGTTGAAGGGCCCCATCATTCTTTTACTGCATGCATGTCTCCTGCTTACTGTCACATCTGTCCATTATGGGCTTATTAAGCACATGTAATAGTGAATGCCTGACATGTCCATCAAAACAGCAGTGCAGCTGCCCATAATGAGCCATCACCTACTCACATATACTCTGTTCTCTGATGGAGGAGAGCTCAGCAATAGTGGCATGAATGTTCAGTCCAATCACAGGAAAGAACAGTGCTCTTCACCAGTGCTATTATTTTGATGAAAATGAAAGGAGAACTAAATGAAAACAGTTTTGTTAGCTGAAATAAAAATGAAAGCTAACATTACATACTTTGGGAAACTTTACAAAAAATATTTTCATGACTCCCCAACAGTGTTGGGTGTAGTTGGATTACAAAGTAATTATTAACTGTAATCTAATTGTTTTTAGGCACAAAAAGTGGTGAAATGCATTACATTTTAAATGATTGGAATCAGGTTACAATAAGTGTTTTAGAAAGTAACTTATAAGTAATGTAATTGGGCCTAGGTAGCTCAGTGAGTATTGACACTGACTACTACACCTGGAGTCGTGAGTTCAAATCCAGGGTGTGCTGAGTGACTCTAGTCAGGTCGCCTAGGCAACCAAATTGGCCTGGTTGTTAGGGAGGGTGGAATCACATGGGGTAACCTCCTTGTGGTCATGATTAAGTGGTTCTCGCTCTCAACGGGATGTGTGGTAAATTGTGCATGGATCGCGAATAGTAGCATGAGCCTCCACATGCTGTGAGTCTCCACAGTGCCATGCACATTGAGCCATGTGATAAGATGCATGGATTGACGGTCTCAGAAGTGGAGGCAACTGAGACTTGTCCTCCGCCACCCGGATTGAGGTGAGTAACCGCGCCACCACAAGGACCTAGTAAGTAGTGGGAATTGGGCATTCCAAATTTGGGGAGAATAGGGGATAAAAAAGTAAAGTAATTAGTAATGTGATTACTTTTCCAATGAATAAATCAGTAAAGTAATCTTTACTGATTTCTAATTTTTAGAGAAGTAGTTAATCATTTGAAGTGGATTGCTTTAATTTAACCCATCACTACTCCCGAACTAACTTAATATAAAAATTATCTTAAATTAGTGTATTATAACATTTAAAACCTTAACCTGGCTTCATTAAACATGAATATCGAACTAGATAGCAATAACACTATACAGCCCTGAGAAATGAAACAATACAAGTTAAAGCATTGACAGCCCTAAAATACAGAAATAAAACTAAATAAATATAATTAAAAGTTAAAACTAAACTGAAATTAGAAAACACTGAAAAAAAAATAATAAAATTAAACATTCAGCGAGTGAAAACAACTTGAATGGACAAATATAAAATTCAAGAGAAGTAAAAGCGAAATATATTTTTTTAAACTATAATAATCCTGCTCAGTCCTGCCTGTTGATACTGAGCTCATAAAAAATGTATTGGCCTCATGTAATGTATAGATAACTGACTGAAGGGGCTGTAGCCCTGAATGTTTTAGATGGGCCTTGTGCTCCAATTAACCCTTTCATATGTACCGTAACACATATGTGTTTCTGCAACAGCCAGTTACGTACAAGCTGTCAGATTTAAATCGGCTTTCGTGCTGATACAGGCTGCGTTGTTCAAGCGTCTGTAGTTTATATTTGCTCAAACAAGTACTCATACAGTATTTTAGGCCACAGAATCCGTTTATTTTATATACATCCAACTTGTCACCAAGGTACCATGATAAAAAGTTCATAGCTCTTATACGCACAGTCAATACATTAAATGTGATCTTCCTCCAATGCATGCTGCCATTTGTTTACATTAGTAGCTGTTGTCATTTGCCAAACAAACTGCTACTCAAATAGTCTTCAAGCACATTATATGCTTATTTTATTTAATAAACAGCTGAATTGTCACCAAAGTACCACGATAACAGTTCACAGCTTGTATATGCACAGCCATCATATCTAAACATGATCTTCCTATGCACGCAACCATGTCTGCTTATTAGGTGCAGACAAACAGTCTTTTCAGGCATATAATACATTTGTTTTCAGAAACAGATAGCCAAACTATCACAAAAGCACCACGATAACAGGTTAAAACTTGAATGCTTACAGTGAAAACATGATGATCAAGTGTGATTATCCGATGCATGCAACCAAGTCTGTTTACATTATTGCTTGTCACACGCACACAATGTCTGAGAAGTCAAACAGTGCATATAGGCAAACCAGACTGTTGATATTATTTGTTCATTTGTTTTTTACATCTATAAAAACAAACTAAATAAAGCAAAAACAGTACAGCAGACATAACCCATTTGTTCAGATGTTTACTATATTAAATACAGTATTTTATTAAAACTTTTTATGACAAAAAAAATAAGAATACTCCTCCGCTGTGCAGTTTAACATGCAAAAAGAACTCCAGGGGGCACTGCAGGGGAATTTTGACCCAATTTATGAAAAGGTAGCTAGACAATTGCCTTGCATTGTTTATGTTTAAAGGCAGATGTTGAATGACTGGTAACACATTGCAAGTGTGTAAATACTGCTTGACTATTGTGTAAAATCTCTTTTCAAGGATGCACCAAGCAGTCTTTCCTTATGGTCATGATTAGGCTGATTTACAGAGCTCTTTCTGAGAAAAGCTCCATGATATTGGTTCTAGATGGCATTAATTATGAAATAGACTTCTGGGAAGAAATAACAAGTGTGGTCAGAGCTGGTTTAAGAAGACTCTGACAATAAATCTGAAATGACCCAATGATCCTATTAAAGTTTAATGCAGATTTAACTGTCCATTAGCATAAGACGTAAAGGGCAGGATGAATCTATGAGCATTATTAAGCATTCAACACAGATTCATTTTTAAACTTCGTTAATTAACAAAATGCACATTCCTTTGGCATAATGGACTGGACAGTGGTCGCAGAATTGTATTTAATGTGTGCTAGCAAATAGCCCACAGAGACAGGCAATTATGTCTTATTTGACATTGCAAATGATTTCATTGGTTGAACTGCCACAAATTATTTCTTTACAAGCATGTTGCAGTAAGGTCTAGTAAAGAGAGACCCATGGGGTGTTTTGTAATCAGATATTGTGGTGCATGCCTCCATTTTACACATCATAACCACTGGTTTGAATAAAGGCACTATTCTGTCCTACAATGTCAATCACAACTCTGAAACTGCCAACAATGAAACCGAGAAAATGGCTTTAAATCTTCTTTGTGTAAGTGTGATTTTGAACTGACCACCATTTTCACACTCTGAATCTGAACATAATTGAGCCAGACCTGTCTGTCACTGGATAAATCATAGTCTTTTTATTATTGATTTATATTTTTGTGAATCACTTCATATGAGATGGTTTTTAAAAAGTGAGATATAAATTTTAAAATGCCTGGATTTTACACTGTGTGTCACACTGAACTAGCCACTCATATAAGCCAAACATTTTACAGTAGTCATTAATACAATGTTTTTCTGTCGTCATTTGGACTCTGATCTACTTCAAGTCCTTTTCCCTCTTTCAGTCTTTGCAGTACTTTCTCCCATATTTTACATATTCATAGTATTATTGTCATTAATAACTGCTATTTCTCAACAGTCCTTCATTCTGCAAGTTTCTGATATGGACGTGACTCACCAATTGCTGAAACCCTGTCAGAGTAATTCATTCTGGTTTTCCAGCCGCATTGGCAGAAAATTGTAAGAAGGGAACTGTTAAAGTCCGAAAGACATGAAAGTCATGAAGATCATACGATTCCGGTATTTTTTAACCCCGTACACCCTGAAGACATTTTTAAGTATTTAATGCTTAAATGGCATACCCAAAAGTAAGAATATTTAGAAAAAATATCTTTTGATCACGCTCTGACATTATATAACACTGCTGACAAAGCACACAAAACATGAGCACTTAAAATGCATTTTTTAGTTATTAATCATGTTTGGCATTATACCTTTTAGACAGTAAGTATGAACGGTCATAAAATTAACTTTGGTGTTGTTCTCCAACATGTCAACTTTACCAGAATTTCTTTTTGATAATGTAAAGCAATCCAGAGATATAGCATTTAGGAACATGGTTCCCAAAGTGGACTTTTATTTATCATCGTGTCCAAAGACCTATTCAAACAAGTTTTATTTAACATTAAAACAGAATAACTGAAAATTATGAATGCAGAAATCTAAAAAATGAATACATTTAAAATAAATACTTAAACTTATATCAATTAAGTGCCAAAAATACAATTGAGCTCTCATGGGCGCCTTATTCCATCACTCCACATAGTCTATGTATGTGCGCCAGGGTCTGTTTACACCACGTGGGACACATGGATTGTCCAATTATGGAATCTAACACTCTGTAGGCATGCAATGAGGACGATCTGACACATCTATGACATAAAGTATCATGTTTCTGTGAACTGATCCCAGAGAAACCTCGGCATAGAGACGCCATTAGCGATTAGCCACCATAGCTTGTTATGACAATCTTTGACTAATATTTCTGGACCTTCTCATCCTATTAAGTCAGGTGTGGGCTTGTTTTATAAGGAGCTCTCTGCTGTAATTTGTGATATGCCATTTTCTACATCATGTTTATTTTTCATGAATTTATAAACCAAAATGTAACAGTAATTCTGCTTTCTCTATTTATCATGCATGTGCATTTCATACGTTAATAATCACTGCAGTTTGATCTCTGAGTGAAACAAATCTGCCCATTATATCCTACAGATATATGACACATGGCTATGTGATCTTTTGATTTTTTTACTGGTTCTAAATATGATTGTTGCGATCAGAAATTTGTTAATTCTCAAAGTGCAAACATTGTAGTCTAATTTGCTTAAAAAATTACTCTTATGAGCCAGTTTATTTTATTTTTTTAATGAATCTGACTTCTGTCATGTCCAGCTCAAAATGAAATTAGAACTGTTATCATGTTATGTACTTAGGACTCTTTACACTTAAAGGGATAGTTCACCCAAAAATGAAAATTCTCTCATCATTTACTCACCCTCATGCGGTTCCAGATGTGAATGACTTTCTCTTTTTTGGTAAACATAAACAAAGATTTTTAGAAGAATATATCTGCTCTTTTGTAACAGATAAATATTTATGTCCTTTTTCACTATAAATTTCCAATTTCACTTTTAGTTGTGAAAGTGAAACAAAACAGGTGTTTTGAAGAGATTTAGAGATTTATAGTATAAAAAAAAAGACTTTGGTCTGTTTCTGACCCACATCTATCATATCGCTTTAGAAGATATGGATTTAACCACTGGAGTTGTATGGATTGCTTTTATGCTGCTTTTATCTGGTTTTTGGACCTTCTGATTTCTGGACACAATTCAATTGCATTGAATGGGTCAACAGAGCTAATATATTCTTCTAAAAACCTTTGTTTGTGTTCAGCAGAAGAAAGAAAGTTGTACACATTTGGGATGGCATGAGGGTGAGTAAATAATGAGAGAATTTTCATTTTTGTTGTGGTTTGTGCAGTTAGTTACTGGTAAGTGTCATAATCATTGCCTTTTTCAAGAACTGAATTCAACTTATCTCTGTTTTGTTATATCCGATGAGTTGAAACCTGAAATTATATCATTATTTGGCAACAGATTGCAGAGGCAAGTTCATGCATTTAGTGCCCAAAATTGCTAATTTACTATTTATTCACTACATAGTAAATGCAACATAGTTAGCGATAAGAGGAAAGAGTAGGCAAAGATTTGTGAATTTAGACAGCTCCAGACTGTATTGCTCCCTTTTACATTTTACTGTGTTGTGTCCTGAATGGCAAATTAACTTCTGAGAATCTGTTCTGACTGTTCAGACTGAGGCGCATTTAAAAATATATATATATTATTTGGAATTTCAAACCACATACAAATATGGGTTCAGTTCATTTTTAAGAACATATTTATGTTTATTTATGGGGGGGTTTGTTCATTGATTTCCGTTGGAATTGCCAAACCATTAGATTTTTCCTTCTGTTTAAACAAAGCTTTGGTGCAAAATAACGTTCTTTCATTTTCTCTGCAGACTGATGTTGCGAGAGGAACCGCCCAGCGCTCCACCCAAAAATATAGTGGCCAGCGGCAGAACCAATCAGTCCATTATGGTGCAGTGGCAGCCACCCCCAGAGCCTCAGCTCAATGGAGCTTTGAGAGGCTACGTCCTCAGGTACAAAACGTATTAACCATTACAACAACAAACAATCCTGATGTAATGAGAGGAAATGCCACACTTTAAACAATACTTGGACATCTGTGTAATATTCTGAAAACATTTCAGTTGCTTTTTATATTATTATTATTGTTTTTTATGTTGTCATGTATATTTTCCAATGCTCTTTATTTATTCATTTGGCAGACACTTTTGACCAAGGAATATAAATTTATGTATTTTTTTTACAATTATACCTTATTATTTGCCGTCTCAGCTTGATATTTGAGTTGAACTTGTAGCTTTCAGTTCTGTTTCGTTAAAGTTGTTCTCCTGCAAGTGGCTTCCTCAAGAGAATCCATACACATTTACTGTATAAGCAAAGATTATTTGAATGTTTGGCTTTCTGTGTGAAAGTACATCTAACCTGTCCCCAGTGATTAGTGTGAATGCTTTTGCAAAGTACACTACCAGTCAAACAGACCTATTCTCAAACCAAGTCAAACCAGGACAGACCTATGAATAATTCCTTATTATTACTGTTTTACATTAATAGAGAATTGTATAATAATAGGGAAATGAGACAAGCAGAATACGAATTCTGTAGTGACCAAAACAAAACATTAAACAAATTAAAACCATCTTATATTTTAAACTTCATGTATTAGTTTCTTATAATTTGCAATATTGCTTTTCCCTAGACTACTGATCTGCACACTCTTGGAATTTTGTGCATGAAGTACTATTTTTTGTATTATTATTATCTTCCCTGAGGTCCACTTATAATATATAGTATAATATATATATATACACTACCGTTCAAAAGTTTGGGGTCACATTGAAATGTCCTTATTTTTGAAGGAAAAGCACTGTACTTTTCAATGAAGACAACTTTAAACTAGTCTTAACTTTGAAGAAATACACTCTATACATTGCTAATGTGGTAAATGACTATTCTAGCTGCAAATGTCTGGTTTTTGGTGCAATATGTACTTAGGTGTATAGAGGCCCATTTCCAGCAACTATCACTCCAGTGTTCTAATGGTACAATGTGTTTGCTCATTGGCTCAGAAGGCTAATTGATGATTAGAAAACCCTTGTGCAATCATGTTCACACATCTGAAAACAGTTTAGGTCGTTACAGAAGCTACAAAACTGACCTTCCTTTGAGCAGATTGAGTTTCTGGAGCATCACATTTGTGGGGTCAATTAAACGCTCAAAATGGCCAGAAAAAGAGAACTTTCATCTGAAACTCGACAGTCTATTCTTGTCCTTAGAAATGAAGGCTATTCCATGCGAGACATTGCTAAGAAATTGAAGATTTCCTACAACGGTGTGTACTACTCCCTTCAGAGGACAGCACAAACAGGCTCTAACCAGAGTGGAAAAAGAAGTGGGAGGCCGCGTTGCACAACTGAGCAAGAAGATAAGTACATTAGAGTCTCTAGTTTGAGAAACAGACGCCTCACAGGTCCCCAACTGGCATCTTCATTAAATAGTACCCACAAAACACCAGTGTCAACATGTACAGTGAAGAGGCGGCTGCGGGATTCTGGGCTTCAGGGCAGAGTGGCAAAGAAAAAGCCATATCTGAGACTGGCCAATAAAAGAAAAAGATTAAGATGGGCAAAAGAACACAGACACTGGACAGAGGAAGACTGGAAAAAAGTGTTGTGGACAGATGAATCCAAGTTTGAGGTGTTTGGATCACAAAGAAGAACGTTTGTGAGACGCAGAACAAATGAAAAGATGCTGGAAGAATGCCTGACGCCATCTGTTAAGCATGGTGGAGGTAATATAATGGTCTGGGGTTGCTTTGGTGCTGGTAAGGTGGGAGATTTGTACAGGGTAAAAGGGATTCTGAATAAGGAAGGCTATCACTCCATTTTGCAACGCCATGCCATACCCAGTGGACAGCGCTTGATTGGAGCCAATTTCATCCTACAACAGGACAATGACCCTAAACACACCTCCAAATTGTGCAAGAACTATTTAGAGCAGAAGCAGGCAGCTGGTATTCTATCGGTAATGGAGTGGCCAGCGCAGTCACCAGATCTGAACCCCATTGAGCTGTTGTGGGAGCAGCTTGACCGTATGGTACGCAAGAAGTGCCCATCCAACCAATCCAACTTGTGGGAGCTGCTTCTGGAAGCGTGGGGTGCAATTTCCCCAGATTACCTCAACAAATTAACAGCTAGAATGCCAAAGGTCTGCAATGCTGTAATTGCTGCAAATGGAGGATTCTTTGACGAAAGCAAAGTTTGATGTAAAAAAAATCTTATTTCAAATACAAATCATTATTTCTAACCTTGTCAATGTCTTGACTCTATTTTCTATTCATTTCACAACGTATGGTGGTGAATAAGTGTGACTTTTCAGGAAAACACAAAATTGTTTGGGTGACCCCAAACTTTTGAACGGTAGTGTGTATATATATATATATATATATATAGTAGAATTATTTATTTTTTTTGCACCAAAACAGTCACAATTTAGTAATAAATGATCATTTTCCACTTTTTATCCCACTCTCTGAAATGCTGAAATAGTTTTGGCCTAAGCGCCTCCTTAAAACTTCAATGTAAACGACCACTGTTCTGATTGGCTAACATCATGCAGCCCCTCAAGTTCAGCAAACTCAATCAGAAAAACATCAAAAAACAAAATAGCTGGTTTTACACATTACACACTGTAATCTGCATCTGTATATATTAACACTCTGTTAACAGTCCGCACCATAAACTATCAAAAAGTCATGACATTTGAAATATTCATGAATGAAACAATTTACTTATGATTTTGAAGTGTTTAACTGCCCCCTCCTTCAATAGCAGTTCCTTTGCAAAGCTTCAATCGTATTTTGTCTGTTCATAAGCAGTCCATGCTGACATGAGCTGAAAACAAATGCATATACATAGTCCAAAAAACAGTGAAATTACGTACATACATAACGAAGGCGTACTGAGGCAGAAACACACCGAAATGGACGAAGATATCCATCGTCAAAGACGTCCTATGTTTATATACACCAACAAATATAAAATAGCGCAGATGGGCCGAAAGAACATGGCCATGACATGTTTGTGCTCAAAGAAACACAGACAGCAGCTAAATTAAAGAGAATTGCTTCTCCCTTTCAGAGTTGTAACTTGACATTGCGTCTTTTAAAAGCAGCATGAGATATGTATCAAGCAGTCAAAGATGTCTGTCTAGTGCATGAATATATTCAAAAATTATCCAAAATAGTCCAGATGAGTCCCTTTAGGTGTTATGTTAGGAATAGTTATCAACACAAGGCCTGCTCTCTTGACTTGAATTGCACGCCAGTCAGCGGGGCTAAGGGTGCAATGACGCATGTTATGGGATGTGTAAATACACATGAGCAATGTGTCATGATGTCATGAGCAGGCAGATTTCAAAATGAGACATTTCAGCAGGGTGGCAACTATAAATTCTCTTTTTAGACTGGGGAGGAAGTTTTCAGTTTTGACTTTACACTGTTTAAATAGTACAGTTACCTCTTATATGTCTAAATATTAAGGAAATTTGATTCTCCCTTTCATGACCCCTTTAAAATATTGAAGGAGTTCCCATGTTTTTTGGCCACTTGTTGGCTGCTTTTCCTTCATTGTTTTTTTAATCTTGATTCATCAAATCAACATGTTATTTGACACTTGTGTAATATCAGTGTAGCATCACTTTCATTATAAGTGTTTAGCCACCTTAACAGTGGCAATATTTACACTGTTGTTAATTGCATTCTTCCATCTGGTGTGTATTTATCACTATTCCTACCCTGAAAAGTGTTTGAGTGTACCTAATAATTATACAGCCTCTGGAATGTCTTCTAACAGAGTGACCTAGAAGAAATTCATTGTCGCTCACTGTTTGCCCATCGATTCCACTGATGTAGGTATCGTCTCGCCGGGCTCCCTGGAGAATACCAGCAGAAGAACATCACCAGCCCTGAGATCAACTACTGCCTCATCACAGACCTCATCATTTGGACACAGTATGAAATTCAGGTGGCGGCTTACACCGGGGCAGGCCTGGGCGTCTTTAGCCAGCCTGTCACGGAGTACACTCTGCAGGGAGGTGAGACCTTGTTTCTTATGTCACACGCTTTCTTTCTTTTTTTTCCGGTTGCTGCTTCTATCAGCCTCTATGTTTTCATTTATTCCTTATCATCAGTGGATCTGCAGAAGCAGGCAGCATGCTGGTTTGAACCGGTTGATGCAGTACTTGTTTACATGCCACCCTGAGGTCAACTTGGCCCATACATATATGGCACATTTATTATTGGCCCCTCTCTTCAGCCCGCTAACTGTCACGCTAATCCTCTTCAAAACAATTATGGCAATTATCTATCAGGCTGCTTTGCTCTTCAGTTACAAATTACACCTCAATGAGAAGAAATTTGGAGTGTTTTGATTAGCTGATCTAAGGAATAGCAAATGCATCGACTCCATTGAGAGCCTTCATCTGTCAAATTAATATGTTGGCTTGACTTTGTCAAAATCCTTAAATGAAGACCAACATTTCTAACTGTATCTCCTCCAATATCTTTCAAGCTACATCCACAAAACTCATTACAGACCTTCAGACTGTTCTGGAATTATGTGCTATGTCTTTTTAACTGTCCGTTGTGCTTATAGTGTTGTCCGAAGGCAGATGATGCAATTTGCTGCTGGATTGTTTAACTATACGATCTCTGCTTTGGTTAGCTTAGTGCCTTCAGTATATAGGGACATTATCCTTTATAAACTGTGTAAGCGTAATAATAAAGTATAGACTAAGGTGAGATGTCGTAAATAAATAGATAATTTAAGAAAATATTTGGTTTGTCTATATTTTCTTTGGGATCGCTGGTATTTGTTGTGTGTATGCCACTTGTTATCACTGGACATGTAAATTGCTTCATATCTAGCTCATTCTATGATTGGAATCCACATGAGATCAGTAAAAGAAGATTGATGAAAATTGCAAGTAAGATATATGTACATAATAGATAATGTGTCATTTCGTAATGTTTACATTCTGCATTCGTGGTGCTAATGCTTGCATGCAAACCTTGAATCTAGGCAGAATACAGACAAAAGAATAATTATTAGAGGCACATCAATGTTTCAAAGGTGTGAATGGCTTACAGACTGTTGATTTGTTGTAAAATGAAAATGTATTGCGTTCGCCATGATACAGAGTGCATTCCATTTAGAAGTGATCATCCCTATGCCCTATTCCCTTCGAAGACTTTACCATCCACTGTGAGAGATTTGGAGGACTGAAAGGTGTGGGCTTAAAAATAACGTTTATTTAGAACTCAAATTTTAAGTCTTTTTACTCATCCTCATGTTGTTCTAAACCCATATGACTTACCATGAAGCACAAAAGGAGATTTTAGCATCTCTTTTCAGGTATGATGAATTTAGTCCTTGAGGCTGCTACTCTATATTCCAAGTCCTCTGATGCCATACGATAGCTTTATGTGAGAGTCACACTCAAAGCTATGTCGGTATTTACTGATAATCTTCCCCTCTGCCCTTATGTTCAATTAAAAAAAAAATCACCTTAAAACGCACCGCTAAAGGTTTGACGTCATTGACAGCAAATAGCATTGGTTCTTATGTGTCATATGGCCAATTGTCTCAATGCATTAACAATGCAAGGCGGAGATTATCAGTAAATACCAAGTTATATGGACTACCTTTTATGATAGTTTAATGTTGCTTTAGTTGTCGTTTTTTGGAGTTTGGCTTTTAAAATCAGTATTTTCTGCCTTTGTATGGAAAAGAGCTGTCCATACGTTCTGCCTCATTTTGTGATTCAAGGAAGAAACTAAATAATACTGGGGTTGGAACAGCATGGGTTAGTAAATGATGACAACGTTATTGTAATTTTGGGCAAACTGGATTTTGAGAGACAAAGTCATTTTTACTTCTTCCAGTATTTTAATTAATTAATACTTTTTTTATAAATAAATAAATAGAAAAGACACCAGGGCTACATGCTTTTTCAAACAGCACACATTTTACCCAGTAGCGCCACTCAGGACTGAGAAACTCTGCATAAATAATGTGTTTACAGCACTTTAAGAGAGAGCTATTATTGGCAGACTTTTGAAAGGTAATCTTTTCATTCAAAATAAGTCAAAGCTTGACAGGCAACCTGAAAAGGTCACCCCCAGAAAAAAAAAATCCCACATCTCTCTCACCGGACATTTATGTGCTTTCTGTATGATTTTTTGTGCCAGTTTTTTATTTTTTATTTGTTATTTTTAGGAATGTACACAACCAGTTTCACAAAACATGTTTTACACAAATATAGCTGAAATTCAGTTTCATACAAGTGATGAGGCTTTTCAAAACTTGCCCGAAATCAGTCCAAGCCAAAACCAGCCCAATGATGAGTCAAAACTAGAACAAAACCAGCCTGTCCTCATGCGATTCCTAATGATTAGCGATATTTTTTCCCATGTGGGGAAGTATAAGCATACAAATCATAGCAATTGTAGTATATAGTACCCTATATAAAATAACGTCTTTTCAATAAGTGTATTCTTAATATTAAATAAACCCCTAAACATTTTAATTATACATCTGGCCACCTAAAATCAATTATTCACCTAAATTTCTCTCTCCTGCATGCACACACACACACTGTTTGAGTACATTTAGACTCGATGTCAGACTTTGGCTCTTATGCAAACCAAATGATTTTTATTTTAAACATTGGTGTACCCACAATGTGTGAAGGCCAATAAAATAAAATAAAATAAAAATAACACTTAAAAAGTTAGTATCCCTATACATAAATTGAATCATATGAGGTATAATTTGAAAGCTTACAATCTGAACTTCTGCATTTATGTTACTTAAAATAACAAAATAAGGTCTCAAAACATTTGCATTGAAAATGATCAATGTCAGTATAATTCCTACCAATATGTTCCTGCTTGAACTGAAAGTTAGATTAAATGTCTATGGATGAGTACATCAGTGAGGGCTAAAATGAGTAAGAGCGCCCCCTACATTTCAGATCTGTATAATGTGATGGAATGTGATAGATAAGTGCTTAGTGCTCTAGTGCTTACTGCCATCTAGTGGAATAAAATTAGACTTTTCAAAGTGCGCTGGAGTGATTTTTTATTATTATTATTATTATTATTTTATTTCTGTTTTATCATAATATTATAAACACAAACAATATTATTTATTAATAATTGGAGTCTTTTTTTCTCTGAAAATGAGACACATTTTTTGCAATTATTGTGAGTCAATTGTGAGCTTATCCACAACTTGCAATAAGGCAAAGAAATGTGTGATGCAGCAGTTTCCTTCAGTCAAAAGCACATGCTTATGTTACTAAAAAGAGAGAATCCACATTTTATTTCAGACAATCAATTCAGACAACATGAAGTGGTGTAATTCCAAAAATGTACTGCAAGAAACTCTTTAGTCTTTGAATGAAATAATGATGTTATTAACCGTTTACCAGCATTTAATTTAATTTAATTGGCCAATTGTCACACATTATACATACATTTCTGCATATATACAGTGAAATTATTTATTTTTCACATATCCCAGCTATGCTGGGGTCAGAGTGCAGGGTCAGCCATGATTCAGCACCCCTGGAGCAGATAGGATCAAGGGCCTTGCCTTAGGATCAAGGGCCTTGCTCAAGGGCCACACAGTGGTGTCTTGTCGGTGCTGGGGCTTGAACCCCCAACCTTCTGGTCAGTAATCCAGAGCCTTAACCGCTGAGCCACCACTGCCCATCAAATTAATACGTTTAAAAAAATACCATTTAAAAATACGTTTTCACTCTGGAACTATTTAAAGGGATTTTGTTCCTATTTTCGGTTATATTCTGTAAAAAACATAAAGTTTTCAATTTTCTATTTCACTTTTTAAACCATTTTTAGTCCTTGTTTAAAACTAATTTGTGTGATACGTTAAAACGTCAAATCACGGAACAAAGGATCAACCAATGGCAAAAATAGTATCCCAATTTCACAGGAAAGCCACAGACATGGGACAAAAAGAATTATGAGTCCTATAGCTCATATAATAAGTCGCATTTGGATGTTACAGAACTCTAACATTTAGTATGTGTTTGCCTATAGTTCCTACAGCGCCCCCACAGGGTGTGGAGGCTAAGGCAGTGAATTCGACCACCATCAGATTTTCCTGGAATCCACCACCGCAGCAGTTCATTAATGGCATAAATCAAGGTTATAAGGTACACCCATCTTACCTCTGTTTTTTTTTATTCTTGGTGAAATAGAGCTGTTCAGTTTGTAGGTCTAAAACCTGGAAGTTAATTTTCAGATCATTGTGTGCCCTCTGGAATCTTCTTAAGAATAGTGGTTTGTGAGTAATGTAAGGTCTGTGGAAAACATTGAGACTTTCGAGTTTTGATGCACAGCATAGATAACACACTGTCATTCCTCAAACGTAAGTTTTAAGCTGCTGTTTTTCAAAAATAATTAAAATGAGACCTCCTATCTTGGCCTACTGTACAAATTGACATCATGAATGAACCACTCTATACAGATGATTTGATGACATGATAAAGGTCATGAACAGTACGAAAACTATCTAACGATCTGCAGATTCTTAAAATATGTAGATGCTGTTAGAAGTTGGTCCATGAGTCAGTTCTTCTGGCCATTTCTTGTGTTTGAGTGACATTGGTGTGTCCCACAGCTAATGGCATGGCCAGAGCATTTTCCAGAGGATGTCACAGTCGTGACCATCACCCCTGATTATCATGGCACACGTCACCTCGGTTACATCAGCGGCCTGAGGAAGTTCACCTGGTACCTGACATCAGTGCTGTGTTTCACCACACCAGGGAATGGCCCCCGCAGTGCCCCCAAACTGGTTCAAACTCACGAGGACAGTAAGTAATAGTCTGTTTTCTTTCCTGGCATGCTAATTCAAACCCCAAGTTTGTTTCTATCTCTGTCTGAATCCAATTTCTTAATCAAATTTGTGCTAAGAATCTTAAAGCCTAATTGGTTGGTTCATACTTTAAGCTTATTTGCATAGAGCAAGGACCTTTTCCTCTCAAACTAAATGTAACATGCACAATTAAGGGATTAATTAGCAACTAAGTTTGTCAAATCATATATTTGATTTAAAGGAATAGCTCACCCCCAAAAAATAAATTTAAATATGTAAATAATTACTCACCGTCATGAAATTCCAAACCATATAACTTTCTCTCTTCTGCGGAACACAAAAGGAGATATTTTAAAAAATGTCCCATTCGCGGGGGGCCTGGGTAGCTCACTGAGTAATGACGCTGCCTACCACCCCTGGAGTTTGCAAGTTCAAATCCCAGGGCGTGCTGAGTGATTCCAGCCAGGTCTCCTATGCAACCAAATTGGCCCGGTTGCTAGGGAGTGTAGAGTCACACGGGGTAACCTTCTTGTGATCGCTATAATGTGGTTTGCTCTTGGTGGGGCATGTGGTGAGTTGTGCATGGATGTTGCAGTGAATAGCGTAAAGCCTCCACACACATTATGTCTCAGCGGTAACATGCTCAACAAGCCACGTGATAAGATGTGCGGATTGACGGTCTCAGACGCGGAGGCAACTGAGATTCGCCCTCTGCCACCCGGATTGAGGCGAGTCAATACGCCACCGCGAGGACTTAGTTCATTGTGAATTGGGAATTCCAAATTGGGGAGAAAAGGGGAGAATATCAGAAAAATTAAATGTCCTATTCGCTGGTTTAAATACATACACACTTAATAGTGACTCACATTAGCTTAAAGGGCACCCAAAAGTGGCTTAAAATGTAGTCCATGTGAAGGCACATCATTATTCACTTTCACATGTCAAATATCAAGTTGAAAATATATATACAGGAGTTTCAAAAAGCATGCAGAATCAATAATTACACACCTAAATTTAGCTGATAAAAGTGAAGAAATAACAGAGTACCAATTATCATCAGTCAATATCAAGACATTTTTATCAAATTTAAAATTAAACAATGTATGTCTAATTATCTCATCTTAAACTGTTACTTAATTTGCAAAGCAAGTAGAAGAAACAAAAGGTACCTGTTGCATGAACCTTTTTAATCCTTGCCTTGTTTTTCAGATAATTAACTTACACTAAATAGTTTACAGCAAACTGTTGTTTATTTTAATTACTGAGAAACCCAAACCACAGAAATATGCCATTCCATTGGCAGAAAATATTTCATGACATTGTGTTGTTGCTGTGAATTTATGCTAAGGTAGTGTGTGATTGATAAAATACCAAATTACAACGTGTTTATAAAAGTCACATTAATTAAAGTACTGTTCAGGCTGAAGCATAAATGCTGCTCTGTTGGTCAAGCCCATATAATTATATCAACATCTTTAGGCATCCTTGACATTACAAGTGAGAAATTAGCTTGTTAATGTTCATAGAAAAAGATTCAACCAAAAAAAACAAAAATAAAGCTACAGTATGTTTGGCTGTGTGTGTCAGGTTTTGCTATCTACAATCTAAATAGCTTCATAAAGAACCTAAATAATGTCTCATTTCACCTATACAAATAAGGTTTGGGTTAGTCTATAATCAACTTAATTAGCTCACAATAGAAGTAGCTTAATTATGAGTAAAAGGAAGAACCACAGCCAGGAAATTCAAACCAAACATGTTTGTCTGTGTTTAGTCCCAGGCCCCGTTGGTCGCCAGAGCTTTACAGAGATCTTGGACACATCTCTAAGAGTGAGCTGGGAGGAACCTGTGGATAAGAATGGTATCATTACAGGTGAGCTTTTGCAACTCATTGCATACTTTTTATTTCATTTTTTAAATTTTTGCCACTTTTATTGATAAGATTGGCTTGGACGTGAGCCTGCTCGGAGGTGTTTCTACTACTTTCACACTTTCAAATGTCATATTTTCAAATATTATGTCTTCATAATAATCAAGTAAAAATATTTGCGCCAGCATCTGCAAAGCTAATTTTTCTTACAGAATGATTGATTGTTCATTTGATTTGTCTTTGCTCTTAAGCAAAATCTAATCTGCCCCCCTCTGTTTCAATGTAGCTGAACGTTGCATTAGACAGAGCAGGTGAGCCCATAAAGCAGCTCCATTTTCATTTGGCAACTCTTTGGTGTTCATATAGCTTTATTAATGGATACACTCCTATTTAACACTTCGTTGGGTTTTTGCACAAAGGCAATTATGGCAATGTTGTTTGCGTTCAGTTGGCAGAAACAATTTAATCTCCCTGTTGCACAGCTGTTAAAGGATGCTATTGTAAATGTGTGCGTGTGCGCGTGCGTGCAGGTTGGGGTGGATTTTTTATGTTAAAAACTGGTATTTACAAGGGTATTATGCTATAAATATGGTTTATGAGGACATTTCTAGTGTCCCCATAATTCAAATTGCTAAAAAAAAAAACATACTTAAAGTTTTTTTGTTTTTTTTTAAGTAAAAATGCAGAAAGTTTTTCGTTAGGGTAGTATAAAAGTATAAAATTAATTATGTCTGTGGAGAGTCCTCATAATGATAGCCGCACCAACATGCCCAATTCCAGCCTTGCTGAAGCACTCCCAGATCATCACCGATCCTCCATCTGGTCATCTAATGGATAGACGGAGACTTGGAAAGGCCTTCAAGCCACAGTGTCTCACACCCACTGTGAAATTTGGTGGAGGATCAGTGATGATCTGGGGTGATTCAGCAAGGATGAAATCAGGCAGATTCATCTTTGTGAAATCAGAAGTTTACATACACTTATGTTGAAGTAATTAAAACTCCTTTTTTAATCACTCCACAGATTTAATATTAGCAAACTATAGTTTTGGCAAGGCGTTTAGGACATCTACTTAGTGCATGACATAAGTAATTTTTCTAACAGTTGTTTACAGACAGATTGATTCACTTTTAATTGACTATGTCTCAATTCCAGTAAGTCAGAAGATTACATACACTAAGTTAAATGTGCCTTTGAACAGCTTGGAAAATTCCAGAAAATAATGTCCTAAAATGTGCAGTGGAAAACTGTGTGATTAATTAATATATATATATTGGATGTGAATCGCTAATTTAAATGAAAAAAATATATATTACATTGTTTAAAAAGGGGGGAGGGGGGTGATTAATTGTCATGAAAATAATATCACAATGCAACATATCTTAATGGTCCTCAAAAAGAGACTGCATTCATTGTATACATGCTAAATATAATTTCTTATTTGGTGCAATGTGGCCTGGACCTGTTTTTGTGAGATTCACCCTTGAAGTCTTAATAGTGCAGAGAAAGAATTAGATGAGGACTAATGAGACAGCACTAGATTGATACTGGACATAGATTTAAACCACTGAGTTACAGAACAGTGCTGGATTTAGATTGAGGACAGAGAGACAAATTAGATCAGGCATACATTGGACTAAATAGCTGCTGTCTATATCAGTGCACACAGAATTGTTGCTCTTTGAATGTTGGCTATGCCTGTTCTCCAGCGAGCTCTCCCAGTGCAAAGCTTGATTTAGGAGTGCCTCAATGGAAAAGGACATTCAGCGATTGGAAACAGTGCTGACTCTGGGAGAAAATACTCCCAATAAAAAGCAAATTACACTGAACCTCTGCTGGCTATTAGTCTCAGTTAGATTAGGGTTAGGGGGCAGGGCCCAAGGTCTAGACAACTCACTACAGCAGTTCCCCACATTTTACCCACCTTGTTTTTGAAAGATGGATTGTTTATTTTAAGTTCAAGACCTCAGAAAATGTTCCTCTTGCTCTGGACGTGAAGAGTTGTCATGCCAAGTTGGACTTGGGAGAGTGGTGGCTCAAATTGGCCAGAGTTTTGTGTCATTAGGGGTGTAGCACAATGCAGAATTGTTTTTATTTTATTTTTATTCTGTATTATTGTCTTTTTTTCCAGTAACAAATATCTAAACATCATTATAACAAGGTAGATTTACTTCAAACATTTTTTTCATCTGGTTTATTCTTAAAACAAGTGGGGTTGAATTTTCACCAATGGGGCAAACAAAGAAAACTTGTTTTTCTTTTCAATTAAAGGGAAAATTCACCCTAAAATGCAAATTCTATCATGTGTTATTCATAGTTGTTTTAAGAATGTTTAGATATTTTCTCTGGAAAACAACTCAAAAATGCTAAGTAAGAACATATTGACACATTGCAGTGCAGTTAAACCTCTAATTCATTTTCAGTCGATGTGATTGGTGTTTTGCAGGTTACCTGGTGTCCTGGGAGGTGCAGGGGAAGAACCAGTCACGGGTGGCGCGCACCTTGACCAACACCACATTGGACTACAAGGTTACTGGTCTCACGTCCCTTACAACGTATACGCTGGAAGTAGCAGCCATGACGGAGGCAGGCACAGGAACTATAACTTCCTCCACCATCTCCTCTGGGGTGCCACCAGGTGCATTTAAAGAGTCCTCTATCTCAGTGGTTCTCAACTGGAAGGATCGGGACTCTACAGTCTTAGGCCTATTCAGAAAATCAATGCTTAATGCAAAGTATAACTTGCAACTAACTGTATAATCGTTATAGGTAGGAAATCACAATAAAAAGGCTTATCAACTTCTAAAGGAGCACTCAGGACACCCAGGACACTCACTGCAGTGCTTCTTTATTCTTTGCTCAGAGCCAAAAGGAAGTTTAAAAGAGCTGAGCAACAGTATACTGTTCGCAAACATTCAGACTCTGTCCACATCACTGGGGGAGGTGTTTTGAGGAGCATTTAAATATGAGGATGCACAAGACTACATGTAAAACAACAACTAAAGTGACATTAAAATGTGTTATCAATGACTTATTTATTCTATGAGTAGAATTCACATGAAATCAGCAAAAGAAGTTGTTTTAACTACTTGATAATTTAAAGTAATACATATGCAGTAGATAATGTGTAATTTGTCATGTTTACATACTATATGTGCTAACATGCTATACGCAGCCTTAAAATGTGCAGATCACTCTCTGTTATTGTAATTTATGATGACATTGACTAGTGCAAAGATGGGTGTATAAAAGAGTGTTAATGTGCAGAATACAGACAAAAGAATGATGATAGGTATATCTTACTTTGGGCAGATGTGTGAATGGCTTTTGCAGCAGATGTAAAATTAGTGAATGGGCACTTAAGAGTATTTGACTAGATTTGATTCCTTTTGTTGATGGATTACACACAAAAAAATCACATGACAGGTTCTTGGAAAATGTCTTTATACAAACTGTTGCACAGATGAAGATAAGTTTGCACCAGCTCGCTAATAACTGCACACAGATGTGTTCATGTTGACTGATCGTAACTGACTGAACAACGTAACCGGAATGAGCTGTCGGCCTCAAAATTATTCTGTTTCGGTGGAAGTGTGCAGGGGCCTTAAAAAGGTAGACGAAAACTTCCCATATATATTTTTTTTTTGTTGACAAAGACTGTGCATCTCAAAAAACTCTACGGCATTTACGCACAAATTAACCTGTTACTTCGTAGAAACTAGCCAAATCAATCAGATGCCAACATGGACAGTTTGTGTAACAAGTCCTCATCCTCAAACCATAGGCGAAACTTGGCAAGGAAAATACAATCCAAATTACATTAAATATGAGTTGACTTGCAATGAGGATAAACATAAATTGTGCCAACGGTAATGGGTTTTGGACAGTGAATTATTGTCTTCCGAGAGCATAAAACCATTGCCTCAACAAATATATCACTTTTGTTTGATAAAAAATGTCGGTACTGTGTTGGGTCAACACTTGATGTCCAATATAAAATCTGGGTCCTGAAGCAAAACCAGTTGAGAACCATCTCTATCTCTTCCATATATTGTTAAACTTGTATTACTTGAGTATGAAAAGTGTACACATCAGTATAAAACTGAATGATGATTTTTTAAGCTGGCCTTTTCTGCTTAGAAACTGGAAAGTTGTTGCCTGTGCGCGGCCATAAATCAAATGTGGCACTGAAGGAGAAATATTCATTTATACTAGCTTAAAAGCAGAATTTCTTTCGGTGAAAGAAGGAAAATGCTGAACTGGCTGAAATCCAAGCTGAAACCGTAATGCCTGCTGATAAATTGCATATTGTGAGACATTAGGGAAACAGACATGTACAAGTCTCTGTGGAGATTTCAGGCAGATTCGAGACTATCGTCTCTTATTTGATTTAATTCCAGTGTAATTTGATCAAAGGTTTTACGAACCAAATGAGACTTTTTATCTCTAAACTTCAGAAGAATTCAAAATCTCCTTTTTTGAGTCCCAAGTGCATTTCGTATCTACACATGATTAAAAATATTTCAGGCATGATTTAGAAATGCAGGCTGTTGACTTTAGAAGACATGCATCTTGATGTTTCGTGTTTATTGATTGTTTTGATGTGCAGGCGTTGTTTGAAAGTAACATTTGGTTTGTTGTTTTTCTGTTTTGATATATTTTTGGCATTGTAGAACTTCCTGGACCACCATCAAATCTGGTCATTTCCAAGATCAGTTCACGATCTGCTACTCTGAAGTTCCGAGCAGGGGATGATGGGAAGACGACCATCTCCAAGTGGATTGTTGAGGGTCAGGTGAGTCATATTTCAGTTCTTCACTATCGTGTCATAATCCGCCTACCAGTTGCCTAAAGCTGTATCTATACTGTGTACTCCCTTATGATATGAGTGTTTACTAGTAAATTCAAACATTTTCTTTAGACATAAACATATTTAAGCAAATTGCGCATGATGATTGGTGTTGGCTTTGCCTCATACTAGGAATGTGCATATTGGTTATGTTGACTGCTCAAAAATTGTACGGATTAGCCAAGAACTTGTGTAATAAATTAATAGTTTACCCAAAAAATAAAAATGCTGTCATAATTTACTTAACCTAATGTCGTTCCAAACTTTTTTAACTTATTTTCTTAAGTAAAACCCAAAAAGAGATGTTTTAATTAAAATCACTCACAGTCTATTCAACACAATTTCAGTCGATAGTGCTTCACTTTAAAGCTTGAAGGACCCAAAAGTATCATAAAAGTAGTTAATGCGGCTCATGTGTCATATTCTAAGACTTCTGAAGGCATATGATGGTTTTGCTTAGTTTAGATCTTGATGTCCATTTTGCTAAAAACTTTGAATGAGCTTTTCTCATAAAGATTTAATGGTGAGATGGCGAACAAGTTCAATCTGCAGTATTTTGAAATATTTGGCTATTGCATCACATCTTTTTTTGTGTATCTCACTCCAAGAGCGCTATGTTTTAAGCATGTCCCCGTGTTTGAATCCTTCCATTCCATAAATTGCACTTCAAGCTGTTATTGAATGCAAGAAAGTGTCCTGTGTGCATTTCCCCTAATCATCTTTAAACAGTGCTGTTGCTACCCAGGACTGAAAGCAAACTTTAACCAATCGGACAATATGCCATGACCAATCAGAAAAATGTAAACTAAAATGTTTTGCCATTGAAAAGTTATACAATTATTTTTTTTCATGATCGATTAGTGTTGTCACTTCTGAGTACATCTTAGTACACTCACGCCGATCCCTAACTAAAACTAAATAAAAAAAGATCAAGACACATTGTTTTTCTTGCATTCAGTCTTGAGAACAGTTTCCTCAGGTTTATGAAAAAGAGAGAACAGTCATCCATCTTGTCTCTGTAAAACACAATAATGTCACTTTGATTTGACTGATCTGTTCATCAGCTCATCGTTTCGTATGTGTAAGGCTACACTGTGCACATTTGGTAGTTATTTTTAAGGGCTCAAAACTGTACCCAGATGTCATTGCAGAGCTTAAAAAAAGCCAATATGCTGCTACTAAATTCAGTTCCTCTCAGCACTTTAATTTTAACACAAGTAACAGAAAGTTCCCCTTCTGATTGCCCTTCACAGCTCACAAATGTATTGAGAGCGCATTGCGACTTTTGCAAAAGGGACGACAGATTGAATCACATGACTGACTTCTAATTTGTAACCAACGTCAACTCTGTGAACTTGATGGCACCAGCCTAGAACTTTCAAAGGAAGCTTCTGCCTTTCATGTGGCAGCACTTGAATTCCTGAGTTGATTGAGGCCCGGCTATCTGCCGCTGCAGAAATCAGTCACCACGCGAGAGAGTGGCCCCTGCATAAGCACCCGCTATGAAATACAACAGCAGTCACCAGCATAAGGTGCCACGCGTCGAACATCTATCATGTTGGCATAAATGCTTACCGCATACACTACACTCCACTGGTCATAGTAAATCTTCCTGAGTGCTGTGAGCTTTGATTGGTTTAGACTTGGCTTGCACAATGTGTTTGAAATGGGGCAGCTGCTGGCACTGTCCTGGGCGCAATTGAAAATGCTTTAACCTTCTCTGCTCTGCATTCCCACTGAAGGACCGTCCCCTACAAAACACTCGAAAAGCCTCTGGTCTGTGATGTACAGGATATAATGAAGTGCAGTGTGGGGATTTTTCTCCTGCTTTCATTTGCTTCACTGGTTGGACTCTTGACTCAACAAATACTGAGAGATATCATTCTCAAAAGGCTCAGAAAAATGGGGCTTTTTGGATGTCTCTCAGTGGTGTGTCAGATTAATGTCCAGGTAGTCTCATGTAGCAGACTTTTTACTATTAGCATTTTGACAATATGCGACATTGCACCTTATGTTGGCCAAGAACTACCCAAATACACAGGAAGAGAAGGTCTGACTGACATATAAAGTGACCGACCACATTTTATATGCCGTTTTTTAGAGGCATGTCAATCTAAAATCAGATATAACCCCAAGAGCAAAGCTAAAAATGCATGGATGGTCTCAGATATCTTGTTTACTGGCTAGCAAGTGTCTCATATAAAACTCTTGATTTCATGAGCCACACAAACCTTGTTGAGTAACATTTTCTTCCTTGGAAGTGTTCATCGTTGCAGCCTTAAAACTAGTGAACGTGACTTTGTTTCTTGGTGATGAATGATAAATCATCGAATGATTACCTGGACAACTTGACTTCCAGAAATTGTGTACATTTTCAAGATTGCCATTTTGAAAAAGCTCACCATTATGTGAGCAGTATGTATGAGATTGTCCATGATCCGTGGACATTTTTTTTAGGCCAAGACTAGTATCCAACAGATTGTAACAGTGGGATTGTATCTCTTCAGGTGGGCAGTATTGGTGAAGAGGAAGAGTGGAAGGTGTTGTACGAAAAAGAGAATGACCCTGAAGCTCAGATGCTGGAGGTGCCCAACCTCACACCATTCACTCATTACAGGTCAGTGTTTGTTTCTTCACAAGCACACATTAGCTGCAATTAAACGATTGCCATTTTAACAGTATTTTCATTGACTAACATGAAAAAGAACCCATTTTAAATGAGCAAATCAAATTAAGATGCCTGGATTACTCGAAATTACAATTGCATTATTGAAGACACATAAACATCGTAATCAGATTAGGATTCTCTGTCTTTTTAAACAAAGAAAAACAGTTCATCATTTGAAGTCAAGTGCACCATGGCAACATTTTCTGTTCTGTATTTATGGCTCTGATCTTGTTATTTTCTGTTTTTTTCCCTTGAGGATGCTGTTAATTCTTTGCCTTCAATTTTCAAGTTCGTTCTAATCTTGACATCTTTGTAATATCTGTCTTATGCTGAAACAAAAGAATTGAACTGAGAATTGCTACAGAAGTGTTGAGACAGAGTCTGTATAAAATCTGTTAACCTAAAGTTAGGCCTGTAGCTAGTGGATTGAAAGGTGTGAATGTTTTTAGGGCCCATAAATCCATATTTAGTATTTTAAAAAGGTAAGAATTCCTTGCTACCACCCTGCATCTGTATAATGCACAGACAGCAGTATTAATACTGTTGCTGGAACAATTACAAATATTTCTTAATGTAAAAATAGTGTTTATTTTGTATTATGTTTAGACAGTCACACACCATTAGTATTTTGACTAGCTCAAAATGCTGGTTAAAGTCAGAGCTGTGTGGCCTAGTGGTTGGTGTGCATCAGAGTATGTGAGTGGAGTGGAGTGGCAACAATTTCCCCTCCGCGCTCAAAGCATTCTTTAATCACTCCGCTCCAGCTCCACTTCGGGTATTCCATTTCCCGCTCCTCGCTCACTCCGCACTCCTGGATTAGGGAAACCCCGCTCCCTGTACCATCCAATGCAAAAATAATGAAATAATTAAACCTTAAATTAAATTAAATTAATAAATTACCCCAAAAACCATTCAATTAAAAATATAAATTACCAAATGAAAAATATTATATAAATTACCAGAACAAAAACAAAACATTAAATTAAATTAAATTAAAGCAAATTAATAAATTACCAAAAAAAAAAGATTATTAGGCCTATATATTATTGCCTATTATTTTCTATTATTGCAGTTCTTTTAATTAACATTGCCCTATAATTCTGTGAATGGAAAAAATACATTCTCAGAATGTTCTACACTTTTTGTAATCAAAACTAGATATGACTGTCAAAACTATATGTCTAATGCATAGTTAAATTTTTTGAAATACTAGCATTTAAAATTCTTATGATTTTAAATCTTCCTCTATTCCCATTTGCTGAGCTTCTTCATCAGCAAATGTATAATGCATAAATTATCCAATGGCTCTAAAATATATTTAGATGGCAATATTAACTACGCAACATTAACATGTTGATTGGTTCAGTTGGTGTTTTACGTCGTTAAAAGTTCAGTTCTATTTAATGCAGGACACAATAACCTACAGTTAAGATTGAGATGCATTCGATTAGAATGTTGATATGATTATTGAAATATGTAATAGGGGATATCTGTATTGGTGACCTTTAGATTTTCTCTCCACATGTGAATGGATTATCATCATGTTTTTTAGACACGTCTTTTAAGGATTTCACAACAAATGTTTGATCTTGACAATCACCTCCCCACTCGTGTTCTCCTTCGCCGTTCCGTAATTAATTTTCACTATATGCCAGTTGACGTAAGAATAAAGAGACGAAACAGAAGCATGTAGTTAAGTCAAGCTTTAACGCAAGCTTAACTCAATAATAGGGAGCGTGAAAACAGAAAGTTAAAGTAACCTTCGAGCTGGAGATCGAACATTGCCAAGTGCTGCTAGGTTTTAATTTAGTATATTTTTTCTGGTTATATCAGAAATTCCATCTTTCATTCCAGTAGTGTTTAACACTGCTTAACATGTGGTGAATTATTGCATTAAGGTCTGTTAACAGGTGTTTTGCCCTTGATGGAGCGTTAGTGGAGCTCTCTTGGTGCGAGAGAAAACAACTAAATAAAAGCGGCTAATAGCTAAATAAAAAAATGCTGGATTTAAGATTTCACATAGATTCTATTGGATGGCCAATAGATTGTATAGGCTTTGTCTTAAAGACACACTCACCTGCTGGCGATGCCAATCAGAAGATGAGGACACACCCCATATTTTTTGGTGGTGTGCTAAGATCCAAGAATTTTGGTTGAGGGTTCAGAGTTTTTGGTGTGACGTATTGGGCACTCAAATTTAATTTTGCCCCAGACTCTGCGTTTTAGGTGATGGGGCGTTCATTAATAATGGGGATAAATACATAAAAAATTGGGTCCTAACCAGTGTTATGATCGGCAGACAGATTATTCTTAAGGGATGGAATTTGGCTGGAGTGCCCTAATTTCAATAGTGGTGCACAGAGATGGGCAGGGTAGCGGTATTTGAGGAAATGTCATATAGAAGTCTAGGCAACTTAGATTTATTTAATAAAAAATGGGGCAGCTATTTTGCCGTTTTGGAGGGCTCTTGGGGAGGGGCAGTGGAGAGAGAAGTGTAGTTTTAAATGTGTGTGATTATTTTTATATATATATATATATATATATATATATATATATTTCCTTTCCTTTCTTTTATTTTGTGTGTGTATACTGAAGTTGTGACCACAGGGATATTTGTTGAGGGTCACGTTGGGGAGGGGGAAAGGGAATAATGGGGTTAAATGTTGATTCTGTGAATATATGTTTTGCTTTTCTGTGTCAATTGTGTGAATAAAAAAAAAGTGTTAATCAGAAAAATTAAATAATATTTTCATTCAGTTGTGTCCAAACATTTTACAGGCAGCGTATATTGTTAATTAACCATACAAATATATCTGCATTGCTGAAGTATGCCGCTCTTGACATGGAAAAATTATTGTCATGCCAGTCACCCATAAATAGCTTCATCTGAATATTGTCTTATTTACAGCTAGGCCAATAGTCAAATTATTTCTTTCCATTCTGTTAATTTGTTTTGCCTTAATAGTCTTACTATCTGGAATCATCTGTTAGTCTCAGACAGCTTGACTCATCTGTGAGTGTTCATGATGAACTACTTTGCCTCCATGTTTTTCTCTACTCAGCAATTTATGTCAGATCTTATGGATGTTGCTGCAGCCTCTCCATTTGTTCTACTCGTTGATAAAGTTTGATTTCATGGTAACTGGTGCAATTAGAAAGTGGAATGCAGAGAGCGCAGGGTCTTTCCAGACTCTACTGACATTTTTTTTTCTCCACAAGAAAGTCTTACCACTGTTGGTGTTAAGTTTGTTTTAACGGGTTAGTTCATCTATAAATTAAAATATATCATCATTTACTCACACATATGTTGTTCCAAACCTGGATAACTTTTCTGTGGATCACAAAAGATGATATGATAGCCTTAGTCACTTTCACTTTCATTGCATTTTTACCCATACAGTGAAAATGATAGGTGACCGAGGTTGTCATTCTGACTCCCTTTTATGATAATAAGGGTTTGGAATAACATGAGGGTGAATAAATTATGATATCATTCTGTTTTGAGTGAACTACCCCTTTAATGATGTGTAATATTGTGCAAGGAAATACTGTACCGTGTGCTTGAACTTTGGTTGTTACAGGTTCAGAATGCAACAGGTGAATATTGTAGGATCGAGTCCGATGAGCGTGCCATCCCGTGTAATTCAAACCCTGCAGGCTCCTCCGGATGTGGCGCCCAGCAGTGTGACAGTACGCACAGCCAGTGAGACCAGCCTGTGGCTACGTTGGGTGGTAAGTTAAACATTTGGGCTGGCAAACAAATCACATTGAAATCATATCTACTTTGAGAAATATGAAATGAGACAAGTGCATTGTGTTCATTTGATTCGATTCTGTTATTTAGGCTCTTGGTTCATATTTTAATTTCTTTCAAAGAGGTTAGGATGAAAAAAAGCTAAAAACAAAAATGGGTTCAAGGAAAGAACTCACAGCATTACCAACTCTCAGTCTGGGTGTTCTGACAGGATGTCGTTATCCCGTTATCACACATATCTACAGTCTAGGACTGTGAAAGCAGGGTTTTTTAGACATCTGTTGATTTTCACCTGTATTAAAGTATGCTGACACCCAAGAGCCAGTGTCCAAATTGAGTTTCTCAAATGAACCTTGTGACAGGGTGGAGGGCGGGGACGGGTCGTGATTATACACATTATAAGCCTCCGAGAGGGATAAAGGTTGACTGTGGATGGTGGTGCGATGGTGGCAGCTGAACGTCATGTGTGTGTTTGTGTCTTTTAAGTTTTTCATTAAAATATTATTTATATTGTCAAGCCGGTTCTCCTCATTTCCCTTAATCCCTTTACAAACCTCTTTACATGTCAAATTAAAAGCATATTACAGCTGATGTTTTGCCAGCTTGTGACATCTCATTTAATTTTTGGCTTCCAATCAAAATCACTCAGTTGATTTTTGGGGCATGTAAATGAAGCATTATTAAAATTAAATTATGAATTTACAGGAGCAGGTGGATTTAATTGCTTACCAAACATAGTATGGGATGGGGCTGAATTAGCAATGCCCAAAACTCTACTGAGACTGCGTTTTAGAGTCTGAATGTTGGTTAGTAGTTTAGAAAAATTCAATAGCTTTTTTTTGTTTTGTTTTTTTTGTTTATTGTTTTTAATTATACTATAGTTTACATGTTCCCCACAGTCATGGAAAACCAGGAAATATCAGGAACTTTTAAAATGGCAATTTCCAGGCTTCGAAATGTCATTAAATTAATACAATCTTAAATGAAAGTAATTAAAAAGTAATGGATATTTATTTAATGAATATACATTTTTCTTGTTATTTCTTTGCTAAAATATGTATAGAAATTTCACTTTGTTCTCTCTAAAAGTAAAAAATCCTTTTACAGTAATCTCAAATTGCTTGACAAATCATTAAAAATATATCCTAAGTTTAGTTTTGTTAATACATACATACATTTTGAAATTGACCATTTTAATTTTTTTCTGTAAGTTAGGCTACATCCACATTAATCCATATCATTTGAAAATGGTGCTTTTCCGTTGCCTTTGAAGGCATGCAATGTGAATTTTGTACAAAGTAACATTTATCTTAACGATGCTATCAGTGAAAATCAGGCACAACAACACCGCTACAACATTTTGATCCGCCATCTTGATTGTTTTGGGTTGAATGGATCACATGACTGCTCCACATGACATCAAATACGTCATAGTTTTCAGATGTCTTCCTTACCCCTTTTCACACTACAATGCAAATACGGCATATTAAAATGTATCCACTTGTTTTTGCTGTTAATAACACCATCTCTGTGTGGACAGAAGGCCAAAACGTAGAGAAAAAGATGCATTTTCAAACAAAAACCTGTTAGTGTGGACGTCACCTAAGGATATTTTTAGTTACAGTCTCTTACAACACAGCAGCACAAATTGCTCCATCTGCCTGTGAGGACACATTCTACCAGAACTGATTATCAGAAACTGCACATCCGGGGGTCTGGGTAGCTCGGTGATAATTGACGCTGACTACCACCCCTGGAGTCGTGAGTTCGAATTCAGGGCATGCTGAGTGACTCCAGCCAGGTCTCCTAAGCAACCAAATTGGCCGATTGCTAGGGAGGGTAGAGTCACATGGGGTAACCTCCTCATGGTTGCTTTAATGTGGCTTGCTCTCGGTGGGGCACGTGATGAGTTGTGTGTGGATGCCGCAAGGAATAGCGTGAAGCCTCCACATGCGCTACATCTCCGAAGTGGCTCAACAAGCCACGTGAAAAGATGCAGGGATTGACAGTTTCAAACGTGGAGGCAACTACAATTTGTCCTCCACCACCCAGATTGAGCCGAGTCACTACACCACCATGAAGATTGCATTGGGACTTCCAAATTGGGGAGAAAAAGGGGAGGAAAAAAAAAAGACACATCCAGATGTAAGACAGCTGCCATAATTGTTTTGTAACCACTTTGCTATGGTGCTGGTTTTTTATTGTGTTGTTGTGGACTTCATATTTTTACTTGTTTTGGTTTGGTATGGTTTTGTGATAGACAGTCTTGACAGATTACTAATTACAAATTCAGACCACTCATAATTTATTGAAAATACAACAACCAATTTTTTTTTTCTGTAATTGTATATAGTTGTTTGTATTTCAGTGCACATTTAGTTTAAATTTTATTTGTATTTAATTTAAGGAAAATTTTCCCACTGCTAGTGTTTTTTGTAGTAGTTTTCATTAACCATAATAGTGTTTGTCTAAATCGTTGTCTGATGTTTCTATAACAGCCACTGCCGGAGACTGAGTACAATGGGAACCCGGAGAGCGTGGGCTATAGGGTCAGAGTGTGGCGGGCGGACCTGCGGGACGAGGCCAGCACGCGAGTGGTGAACGACAGGCTGGAGAGAGAAATCACTCTGGAGGGTCTGGAAAAGTGGACTGAGTACCAGCTACAGATCCAGGCCTTCAATTCCATCGGCCCTGGACCCTGGAGCGAGACCATGAAGGGCCGCACACGGGAGTCAGGTGAGGACATGTTGACGAGTACAAATGCACTTAGCTATTGTGAGGTATCCTAATGCGGGCTGATGAGTCCTCTGCCTTGCTTGCAAGGTCTCATGCAGAGCCCTTTGAAAAATAGAAACATCAGCCACTGTGTCGCAGAGGAAACATCTTAAAATTTCCATTCTCTTAATAATCACATTCTCCATTGTAAACAGGTGGTTCTCAAATTGAATTTTATTTCCTTTATGTGATCCTCATAATGGCCCCTCACTGTTCCCGACTCAATACCTCTATTCTGCCTGACTTGAGAGCTACTTTCAATGCATGCCTGCACTGCAAATAAAAAAACAAGGTGATTGGCTGCCTGGTGTCTCTACTTATCTGTAGTGTTGCTCTCTAAAAGTCACATGCAAAACCTAAACCAGCTAAGACCAGCAAACCACCATAGGTCAGTTTAAGCAGGCACATTGCACTCCCTTTGGTACCACAAGTGTTGCTGAAATCACACACTACTTCTTTAATAGTCATTTGGAAGGCTACGCCTGGATGACCGTAATCCGAAAATATTGTCCGTGTGTGGAGGGGTCATTATGTATGTTATTGTGAGGTTGAAGAAGCTTGATGCCCCTGCTGAAAAGACCAGCATGTATTTCCATGGTGTTATGCTGTTTTAGCTGGTGGACCATAATGGCCATGCTGTCTTCATGGTAAAGCTGGTAGACCCATGAAGATTTTCTGGTTAAGCTAGTGTGGACACCAGAATTCCATGCTTAGGACCAGCATCCAAAACATCTAGGTTATTGTTGTAACCTCCGTTCCCTGATGGAGGGAACGAGACGTTGTGTTGAAGAAGCAACACTAGGGGTCTCTTTTGAGAGCCTTGCGCGTCTCTGAACTTGAGAAAAGGCCAATGAGAAATGGTCTGACAGAATTTGCATGTCCAGTACAGAGTAATTTGAGTACTCGCATTGGGTTTGGTTGGGGAATTCCTCTGCTGAATTCAAGGACCAGAGGGCTAGGGAGGAGTCATCCAGGGAGCCGAGTTAGTGTGATCTCCTGGGATAAGAGCGCACGATATTACCTCAGCGGAGGGAAAGGGCGCTAGGTGCAAGCGGTACACCCGGTCAGTTGTTACCTCATTACTGAGTTCTACCGGCTCGGACCTGAGAAAACACGGGATGAAACCGACTCAACCCTGAGATTGTAAAATTTTGTAAAGGTATTGGGTGTTGCCCACTTGGCTGCTGTGCATATGTCTGCTAAGGAGGTGCCTTTGGCCAGTGCTCACAAGGATGCCACACTTCTTGTCGTGTGTGCTCGAACCCGCAAGGGGGCGGGCACAGCCTGGGTGTGATAGGCCAATGCTATGGCATCAACCACCCAGTGGGAAAGCCTCTGTTTGGAGACAGCGTTCCCTTTCCGCTGTCCACCAAAGCAGACAAAGAGCTGCTCAGAACGTCTAATGCTCTGTGTGCGGTCCAAGTACATACGCAAAGCACAAGCGCTTGTAGGTTCACTACCTGGTCTCTGAAGGGAGTCGTAGGAACCTTGGGCATGTAGCCCGGTCGCGGTCTTAGGATGACACGAGTGTCTGCCGGACTGGACTCCAGGCAGGTGTCGCTGACAGAGAACACTTGCAGGTCCCCGACCCTCTTGATGGAGGTGAGCGCAATCAGGAGGGCCGTCTTCATGGAGCATATTCCGCCTTGGCGATTTATGTATGCTACCGCTGTGGTGTTGTCTGATCGGATCAAGACATGCTTGCCCCGAACTAGTGGGAGATATCTCCAAAGGGTAAGAAGTGCAGCCAACAACTCTAGGCAATTGATGTGCCAGCGCAGCGGGGGCCCTTTCCAACGGCCCGCGGCTGCGTGCCAGTTGCACACGGCGCCCCAACCCTGCTTGGAGGCATCTGTGGTGACCAGAACGCATCGAGACACCTGCTGCAAGGGGACTCCTGCCCGTAAAAAACAGAGGTCTGTCCAGGGTTTGAAAGTCTGGCGGCAGGCGGGGGTGATAAACACACGGTGTGTGCCGTGGCGCCTTGCTCGTCTCGGGACTCGAGTCTGGAGCCAGTGCTGAAGCGGTATCATATGCATCAACCCCAGCAGCGCGACAACCGCAGAAGACGCAATATGCCCCAGGAGTTTCTGGAAATGTTTTAGAGGGACCGCCGTGCCTGGCCTGAAGGTGAGGCATTCCAGCACTGACTGTGTGTGCTCGTTGGTCAGGCATGCTATCATTGAGACTGATTCTAACTTCATGCCGAGAAAAGAGATGCTCTGATCCGGGGGGGAGCTTGCTCTTTTGCCAGTTGACCTGAAGCCCTAAGCGGCTGAGGTGCCTGAGCACCTGGTCCCTGGGACACACAGTAACTCTTGGGAGTGGGCCAGGATGAGCCAGTCGTCGTGGTAGTTGAGTATGTGAATGCTTGCTTCCCACAGCCGGGCAAGGGCTGCCTCTGTGACCTTCGTGAAGACGCGAGGGGACAGGGACATGCCGAAGGGGAGGACCTTGTACTGATACGCCTGGCCATCGAACGCGAACCGTAGAAAGGATCGATGTCGAGGCAAGATTGAGACATGGAATACGCGTCCTTCAGGTCTACCGCTGCGAACCAATCTAGATGCCGGACACAAGTCAAGATGTGTCTTTGCGTGAGCATTTTTTAATGGGAGTTTGTGCAAGGCCCGGTTGAAAACTTGCAAGTCCAAGATCGGTAATACAGCGTCGGGGGGCAAAAGCGTGTTACCTTGCTCCGCACACCCGGCAGGGGGCGGGTTAGTGACTGAGGAGGAGGTCCCATAGAAATGTCCTCTAGACTCATCAGAACCGTCCTGCTGGGGGGAAACAGTCGTGGGTTTGGAGGCGGGAGGTCTGCGTCCGATTTGCCGGGACTGTTGAGGTGTGGTACCGGGCTGCCATGAAAATTTGTGGGCCAGGTGACCTAGAGAAAGAGGAAATTGCTCCTTAATTGAGAATGTGGGTACGGGCAAAGTAAACAAACTGAACTGTTTACCAGGGGACAGAGTGGTCTGCTTACCAGCTCCGGAGCAAATGTCTCGATCTCTGGGTCGTCGATCTCTGGGTCGTCCAACTCAGGAACGCTCGGGAGCCTTCCGGGTCCTGGAGGATGTTTGTGAGACAGTGACCTTACGCTTCCTGTGGGGCACTCGACTCTGGGGCTGAGAGCTGGGCCCAGGTCGAGGCAGCGCTGCACGTTTTCTGGGCAGACAGAGCACGACCCATGCTGGTGGCGCGGCGGGGCATGATATGAATGATGGCCTCCGTCTGCTTCTTCACCGCTGAGAACTGCTGGGCAAAGTCCTCAGACAGTGCATTGAGGATGCGTGCTTTGTCCAATTCCCGCATCTCGAACTGGTTCAGCCACAGATGTCGTTCCTGAACCACGAGGGTGGCCATCGCCTGCCCGAGTGTCCGCACTGTGACCTTCGTGGCCCTGAGGGCGAGGTCAGTCGCTGAGTGCAGTTCCTGCAGCACATCGGGGTCAGGACTACCCAAGTGCAGATCTGGTGGACTTGCAGGAGGGCCATGGCATGCAAGGCGGAAGCGGACTGTCCGGTGGCGCTTTAGGCTTTGGAGGTCAGTGATGACGTCATCCCCGTCAGGTGGCGGCGTTCTCGGGACACAGGTGGATCGCAACCGCTCTGTCCACCTGGGGTACCGCCGAGGACATCATCCAGTTAAGGGGGCTCAAGAGAATAGGCAGACTGGCCGTGAGGCGAGCCGCTATCACCCCGAGCCCGGACGGATGTCAACGAGTGTGTCTGCCATCCCCAAATCGCCTCTATTGCCAGCCGGGTCATCCTCAATCCCGTGGGAAGAAGGAGCGACGTGGGGGGTGGCTGGAGTGGGGTTCCTTTCTAAGAAGGAAAGCCGTGATCGCAACATTGCCATGGTAAGGTTCTCGCAGTGTGAACACGAACCATCCACAAACGCTGCCTTGGTGTGATCACGGCCCAGATGCATGAGGCAGCGCCTGTGACCGACAGGAGCGGAGAGCACTGGACCGCATCCAGGAACTACACAGGGGCAGAAGGGCATCTTTATAAAGACGCGTCCTAAAAAGCTGTGTATTGCTGTTTTAGAGAATTAAACTCTTTTATTGTCGAAGCACCCAGGGGCAAAAGCTGCACTGCCATGCAGAGAAGGAGAAATCCGCTGATATGCGCCATAGATCCAACATCATACGCTCTGAGAGATGAGTGTGGCACAGTGGAGGGCGGGGCCGGGTCGTGACTCAACACGCCCGGTCCCATATTAGGCCTTTAACCCTCTCGGAGGCTTGATTAGCCTAATACGGGACCGGGCGTGTTGAGTCACGACCCGGCCCGCCCTCCACCGTGCCACAATGAGATGAACAGATTTGTGAATCGCAGCTCGCTGCTCACACAACCGGTCGGCTCTGAAGAAAATTTATGAATGAACTGACGCATTTCCGTCCTTTTTACCCGTATGTCCGTGGTCGGGGACATGCAAATTCTGTCTGCCAATTTCTCATTGGACTTTTCTCAAGTTCAGAGATGCACGAGGCTCTCAAGAGAGACCCCTAGTCCCCTAGACGGGGAACTAAAAAATCAACAGGGACTAAGTGTAGGGATAACCCGAAACCGATACTGGTATTGGAATCGGGTCCGATATCACGCTCATGTACTTGTACTCATGCTCGTAAAAATGCTCGGATACCAAAAACTGATACCATCTGACATACAAATGTAATTACGTAAACATTCAATGCACAAATTAAAATGACGTTTTGTACTAGTGAGATTATTTAACAGCAAAAGCTGTAATTTAATGCATGGCAGAGCGCTAAACCACTTTTTAGCATGAGGCACTTACAGCACAGACTACATTTTTATATAGGTTTTTTTGTCTCCCTTTTTCCACCCAATTTGGAATGCCCAATTCCCAATGCACTTTAAGTCCTCATGGTGGCATAGTGACTAGACTCAATCCGGGTGGTGGAGGACAAATCTTAGTTGCCTCTGAGACAGTCAATCCGCGCATTTTATCATGTGGCTTGAGCGTGTTACTGCGGAGACCTAGCACGTTTGGAAACTTCACACTATTCTCTACAGCACCAACACACAACTCACCACGCGCCTCACCGAGAGCGAGAACCAGGACCACATTATAGAAGGTTACCCCATGTTACTCTACCCTCCCTAGTAACTGGGCCAATTTGTTTGCTTAGGAGACCTTGCTGGAGTCACTCAGCACACCCTGGATTTGAACTCATGACTCCAGGGGTGGTAGTCAGCATCAATACTTGCTGAGCTACCCAGGCCCCACTTTTTGCAGTTTATTAATCACTTTGAGTCATGTGGCGGCCAGCTTTTCCCAAGTGGGAAGTAACTATCATAACATAAACATCAGAGCTCCTTGGACATAAGAACGCAGAAACACTTCAAAACTAATACCTCAATTTAAAAGAAAAAATATTACAGAAAAATATTGCAACTGTATAGTTATGTAATGATGTAATGTTCACTGTTATACTACTACTACTAATAATTATTATAATAAATCAATAGTAGTTGTATTATATCTCACATCTTGCTCTTTTATGCAGCACTTTATTTGACAAAAACAATTTTGGATTGTGCTGTGAGGTTCTGTATAAAATCACTTCATTTTACAAAAAAAATATCATGTTGAAAATTTATATTTATGCTTTCATTTGATTAATTAATTTATGTAAAACCAGTTTTATGATAAAATTGAAATAAACTGTTGATATGGTATCGGACTACTTGTACATAAAAATGGTATCAGGACATTCCTAGCTAAGAGTCTGCCTAAAGGTTTGTGGGTATTTTAGAGGTCTCCTCATGCTCGTGCTCCTGTGTGGTTCTCGCTCATTAATGCTGTTTGCTGTCACATTGTCCGTTGCTCTTCTTCATCCCATATGACATTTGTGAGGTGACTAATCCACGCTCTGAGTTTACTCAACACTTGGGGCCATGTGTAATGGCTCGGTGTGATAAGGGTGTGTGATTATTATTATTTTTTTTCTGTGTGTTTGTGTAGTGCCATCAGGGGCTCCGGAGAATGTGACAGCTGAGGCCATGAGCTCCAGTCGCATCCTGGTAACTTGGGGGCCCGTTTCCGAGCACGAACAGAATGGCAACATCCTCGGATACAAGGTAGCTACTCATGAGAATTCTTTCTCTTGTTTTGTCTTATATTCTTCGTGTTTTCACACAGATGAAAACGACTTTCAACAGAGGTCAAGTACTGAGGAGCTCTGAAACGATGTTTGCTGAAGCAGCCCTTGGCTCTTTATTATAAGTGTTTCAGAGCTGGATAAAGGTTTTTCAAATGTATGATCGACCCCTTAAACCATGTGCTGTATGACGAAATTACATGAAAGACTCTTGAGAAGAGGAAAAGCAGTGTATAACAGTGTTTTATTTTATTTTTAAATCCAACATTTCCTACATTAAAAGGACAGTTCACGCAAATAGGAAAATTCTCTCATAGGTCGTTTCCAAACCTGTCTGACATTCATTCTTATGCGGAACACAAAAAAAGGTCCTAGTCCCTACTTTAAATACAATGTCAGTCAATAGAGACTCAATTTCAAGCTTAATATATTACCCAAAATTATCATAAAAGTAGTCCATCTGAATCATTTGTCACATTTCAAATCTTCTGAAGGTGTACACTAGGTACGTTATGGTGAGAAACAACATGGACACCACTTTATATTAGGTGGCATAAACTACTATGTACTTAAACATTTGATTACTTATTCTGTACATACTTGTTGTTGCATTTAATTACATTTGCAGTTACACAGTTAACTTTACCCCTAACCCAACCCCTTACGCCTAAACCTACATGTACCTCAACCTCAGTAGCAGCAAATGTGGATATTTTGCAGAATAACATGTAGTTACACAGTAAAAACATAGTCTTGCATTTATTTAATTTTAGTACATAGAAGTTAAGGCCACCTAATATAAAGCATGACCAACAACAATATTCAGTGAATACCTTGACATCAATTCATGAATTGTCATTTTTGGGAGAACTATTCTTTTAATGTAATGAGGCTATTTCATACATGTGTCATACTGTATAATACCATTTTAATACACTTTATTTCATAGAACCCCCTAAAAGTTATGTTTGCTTTAGTATCCTCTTTTATTTTCGTTTTTAATAAAGATGCATCATAAATGCAATCATTGAAAGTCTGACCCTTGTGGAAGGACAAATATTTGCCATCAGGTGAGTTGCTGTGCGCCCAGAAGTTCAGAGAAGCTTCTCTGGTTTAAAGATAACAGTAATTAAGACAGGAGGCTTTATTGAAAAAAAGCTGCCTAGTGAAAAATGGACCCAGCAGTTCAAACCTCATGCAACTCAGCCTTATTGCACAGTTGACAATAACAGCTATCTTTGTGTTTTCAATTTAATGTGATCTTAGAGTAAAGTCGGTCTCAAACTCACAAAGTCTGTTTCTTGTGAGTTGTTATTACTTTGATATATGATTTTTTCCAGGTTCTGTACAAAGAAAAGGACTCCGAGTTGGAGGCCCAGGTGAATGTTGTTAAGGGGAATCTGACACAGTCTGTCTTGCTGAGGAGTCTACGGAAATACGTCCAGTATGAGATCCAAGTTTTGGCTTTCACACGAATCGGAGATGGACAACTCAGCAGCCCCCCAGTGCTGGAGAGGACAAAGGATGATGGTGGGTATCTTTTCTTCAAGTACTGAAAAATTATAGTGAGACATAATAACCTTGGCAGCTCTCAACAATTTAGCAATATCACATGAGCAAGAGTAATATTGCACAATATACATTTTGATATTGCTTTTATAAGTAAATAATGTTGAATAACTTGCATTTCAGTCAAAAATTGGCCAGTGTGTTATACTTGAAATGTAATAATATGTTTAGTTGAATTTAAACTAGGGATGCACCGATGTATAGGCTGCTGATATTTCTTCTCTTCTAGTGAAAATAGTTCAAATTGAAGCCAAAGCATCAAGCAAAACAAATCTTTTAAGTGAACAAATAATTCTCATTCACTTTCATTGTTTTGGTTGTAAACAACTTTGGTCATGCTTTTTAATGAATCAGTTGAGTCACTGACTCACTCATAACAAAAGAGGCTCATTTGTCACCACCTACTGGCATAAATATTAAATCTGTAGGAATGGTCTCTGAACAAATCAGTGAACGAAGTGAAAATGCACGATGAATAAAAATCCCCACCAATATTTGAAAGCAACGAACACGGACAAGCAAAGTGATGCAAATAGTGAAGCGTCCAAATGCTGTTATACTAAATATACACCACTTGACCAATCAGATTTGAGGATCGGAACTTGTTGTATAATAAGGATTATTTCTAGAACATATTTTATATGTCCGAAAGATACATTCATATTCTTTATATAATGTTAAGTTTACTTGCATCTACTTGCATTGCAATTTGTTAGAAATAATTACAAAAAAGAAATAGTTTTTATTTTGCAAATAATTTACATTTATGCATTTGGCAGACGCTTTTATCCAAAGCAACTTACAGTGCCCTTATTAAAGGGACAATCCCCCCGGAGCAACCTGGAGTTAAGTGCCTTGCTCAAGGACACAATGGTGGTGGCAGTGGGGATCAAACTGACAACCATCTGCTTACCAGTTCAGTGCTTTAGCCCACTACACCACCACCACTCCCACTTACATGTAGAATCATGCAAGCAATGTATTAATGCACACACATTTGTTGAAAAACAATAGCAAACGGTGCGAAACAAAGACATAATTATGATTTGAATCTGAGTCTTAGTTACAAGTTTTTCAGATTTCCTGTCATTTCTTAGCCTACTGTATAATGTAAGTAGCAGCATTAAAAAATATTTATACTTCATATTTAACAGTAATGATGTGTTTGATGCTTCCAAGACTATTGCAAGTCATTTTCATAATTACGACAACCGGTCACACTTTATATTAGGTGACCTTAACTACATACAAGACTATTACTTACTGTGTAACTACATGTTGTTCTGCAAAATTCCCACATTTGCTGCTACTGAGGTTGAGGTACAGGTGGGTTTAGGAGTAAGGTTAGGATTAGGGTTAGGATTAGGATTAGGGTTTAGAGTTACATTTTGGGATACGGGTTGGGTTAGGGGTAAAGTTAACAATGTAACTACAAATGTAATTAAATGCAAGAACTTTAAATGTAATTACAATGGAACAACATCTATGTACATAATAAATACATTGTATCAAATGGTTAAGTACATTGTAGTTAAGGCCACCTAATATAAAGTGGACCCGACAACCTCATCTTTAGCTTAGATAACTTTGCCTTGGTATTCAAACAGAATTCACAACAACAGTGTTCACAAATCTAAAGTTCAGAAGGCTATAAACACATGCACATGATCCACGATTGTAAGATGTAGTGACACGTCAAGTGACAGCTCCTTCAATTTGCCCAACACTTTTACACTGGGCATTGAGCCATCCTTATTGTTGAGCCCTTCTTTGAACAGTCTGTTTTAAACACTCATTCTGTTCTTGTGTGCTGAATTCTCCTACTTGCTTTACAATTGAGATTTGTGGCGTTTTAAGACTGCATAGGGAGTTTAATGTTGTAACTCATCTGTTGGGCATTTTATGTGCAGACTCCTTGACCAAGCAGTGTAAGTTTATGAGCTGTCATGAGTAATGGCCATTTGCTCTAAGCACAAGAAGTGGGCAGATTGATGCAGCCTTGAATTTTATAGAATAAAAAGATAATAAAATGGGCATTCAGTTTTTATCTCCTTAGACTCTTAGCTGGTGTTTTTTAGAAAGTCAGCTATAGCATTTGACATGCTGTATTTGCATTTGGAGAAATGCCTCAGTGTACATTCTGAGGTTTTGCGTTCATTTAATTGAATCACTCTCATTCTCCGCTTTCCACCAACATACACACTTTAAAATACCACTCTGAAACTTGCTTTTTTAGAGCTAGATTTTGTACAATTGGCAGGGAAAGCTATATAGTAAATAAAAAATTATGATGATGCAAACCCCATTGGTTTCAGTGAGGATGACCTCCAAATCTTCACTTTATGGAGTGCAACATAAATAGACTTTGAAGGGCTGGATGAATTTGATGAATGAAAGCTTCCAACTGAGATTTCGGAAATTTTGCCATCCATTACAAAAATCAGTCATGTCAGACATGATTTCACCGTGGAAACTGATGCACTCTATTATGGTCTATATAGCCATCAAAGGCCGGTTGCACCGGCTATACCTAAGTTACAACTTAGCCTTATTGTGGCATAAATGGGCACTAAGTCACAATTTATGCAATACTAAATATTTGAGTGTTGCAGGTAGAACGTAATCCTACGTATAAACTAAATATTTATGGAAGCCCCTGACCAGGCATAATGGATGGAATAAAAAAGCAAACTGATCATTTATGACATTGTGACAGGCTTCAATCCTTTTTTTGCTTGACATGCTGCAATCCTTTCAACATATATTATGATGTTGACATTTTCGAGAGAGGAAAAAAAACATACTTTTAAGCGGCTCTTCAGCATGAAACTGATCTAACGGTGCAGTTTTTAGGATGTTTCACACAGCGTCAAGTTTCAACACATTCAAAATATATATATATAGGATATTAAAATGAATAAATGTCTGTTTTTCCATCCTGTTATATTAGTATTTATTTATCACCCCTTATTTATTTTAGATACAGTTCCTATATATTGTTATTAACACAGGGCAAATAGACTATTTATCAAATCTACTTTTATTACGTATCATATTTTAATGGAATATAATTTATTACAGCTGACAGTTACACGAGCAGACAATGTTTGAACATCGACCATAACAAGATCAAAGTGAAATTGACGGTTTTATAACGCTTCTGTGTAAAAATATGAAGGCTGATTATTGGATCAATACAAGTAAATGTCATAATATCCAAATACGCATTACTTTACGGAGAGCCGACGACCTACTAGTTAAGTCTTGCCTTAAGAACAGGTGGTGCAACCAAATTAAGCACTGACTTACGTGAGACCATATGCACAGCTGGTGCAACCCTACCCAGGGCCATAAGGGAGAGACGGGAGCAGAAGTGTGTTCTTGGGAAATGGCACAAACAAGTTTTCCCTCAAGGTTTCTTTACCAAGGAAACGATTGATACTGTATATACGCAATGTGCCATGGGATTTGTCTGAAAACAATATACAATGCAAAAAATAAGTATGGAACTGTATTTTATTTCTTATTCAGAACTGAATTCATTCAGTTTTTTTTTTCAAGATATTTACTTGAATTTAAACTTGGAATGCACTGATGTATAGGCTGCGGATATTTATACACAATTATTGGCCAAATTTAAACCTTCGGCATATCGTTTTATTTATAATCAATTAGTAAAAACTCTGTGAATTCAAATGCACAATCCAGAATTAGTAATAGCCAGAATATGTAGAAGGGTTGGTACATGTAATATGTCATTAAAAAAAAAAAAAACATTTTAATGTAAAGTTCTCATATTAGAATGAGAAAAAACAGCGTTACAGACATGACAGTTGTGAAAGCTGCACTTAGCCATATGATGATGAGGGAAACCATCCGAAACACTTGAAACCAGCAGATTTTGACTCCTGAGACATCAGTATGACATCCATAAAGGCTGCACAATTGGTTGAAAATCAAATGCAATATGACCTTGCGCGACCTTAATAGGCTGCGTTTGAAAATATATTCTGCAGTCAGCGCGGTGTGAGCAAGCCCTATAGAGGTCAGGATGGCAAAATCCTTTATACCACTATAATAGAGCAGTTCAGCCGTGACGTCAATTTGTAGGCAAACCTGGAAGTCTAATTCGCCATGGGTTCCCTCTGGATTTTGCTATGAGTTTTATAATGGGGTTTTTTGAATAAAATAAAGTCTGTGGGAAACATTACTTGACGAAACATGGATGTTTTGTTCTACAACAGAAATTACACAGTCATACATCAAATGTGAATTTTTAAGCCATAATGAATTATATACTTATTTTAAAAAAGCACAGCATCTTAAAAATTCATGTTTGAGGTATGACTGTGTAATTTATGTTGTAGAACAAAACATCCATGTTTCGTCAAGTAATGTATACCACAGACCTTACTTTACTCAAGTTCAAAAACCCCATTGGAATATCCAGAGGAAACCCATGGTGAATTCTCTTCTGGGTTTTTGGACTGAACAGCTGAACATGGTTTTTGTGTGTGTGTGTGTGTGTGTGTGTGTGTGTGTGTGTTTTGCTATCTTTTTATCTTCTATTCATCTTTTATTGCAGCTCTCTTTAAATTGTTTGCTTTTAATATGTTCAACAGATCCAAGCCATGTTCAGTGGAAATGATTAATTGTTATAATGTTGAATATCAGTATTGGTTTTTGTTAAAGTTGGTGTCCATATCTGCCAAAAAATTTAATATTGGTGCATCCCTAATATAAACCAATTGCCATCACTTCTTTATATATACTGTACACCACCAGTCAAAAATGAAAAATTAATCTGAACAACTTAGCTTACCTCAAAAACTAAAGTCTTATCATGAGAGGGGATGTCATGAGGGACAGAAATATAGGCCATTTCCATGAGCATTTTAGAGCTATTTAAAGAAGCCCACAATGTGATGGGGACAGCCCTTAATCCATCCGGCCTCAGAGTCACATTAATGGAGTCCGCATGCCTGCGGTCAGCTCTCAGTGGCTCTCTGAATAAGAGATAACAGGGCTCTTTTAAATGTAGGTGTAAATGGAGCTCCCCCTGGACAGACACAAAGAGCTTGGACCATTTCACCACAAAGTTATGATGGTAGCACAGGACCCAGGCAGCATATCTCCCTGTCTGTGCTCACTTGATCTCGGCAGCAGTTATCTGTGAGTTTGCCTATTAATGTCCTCTCCACTACAGGCCTCATTAAGGACTGATGGTACACTGAAATTTCAGCCAGACTCTGGACAGCATGGCCCCTATATATAGTAGGGGTGGGAATCTTTTTGCACGTCATGATTCTATTGTATTTTGAATCAGGTATTCACAATCCGATTCCAAACCAATTCTTGATGCATCTGAATTTTTTTGCAACATCTTATGGCACAAATCTTTGTTGAGTTAAGGTGGTGTGATGCCATATTCTTTTAAGAAATAATTGCAATGCATTATCCCACCCCTAGTATATGGGGTGTGGGGGTTGTGGATGCTTAAATTTTGTCCTTGACCATGTTATTTTGAGCTGGAATGTTTGGGGTGGATTCGGAGAATTGCATGGTTTTTGTCTAGAAGCCTAAACTTTCAGTAATTGAGTTTGATTAGGGATATCAGCAAAGCAGACAGCAAATTGGGCATTTATTTTTTCGGTAAGATTAGATTAGCATGCTTTTAAGTTGTTAATGGTTGTATATCTCCAAATGATTGGCAGATGATTGCTTTTATTAGTGACTCACTCAAAGAAATAATGAATATACTGATTATCAATTACAAATTAATGCAGATTAAATTCACTTTCACAAGTTCAGCATTATAAACAGATAAGAAGACTCTTCATGTAAGTGTAATCTCCATATAAGACTCATGGCATGGTCAGGGCTGATAGCCGAATGATGAATGTACACAACTTATTGGCAAGAGAAAGAGGCATCTTGGGAAAAGCATGCTCTACTGTAAGAGCTTCTTCATGTGGACACATGTCCCTATGGTCCCACACACTACGAGTGTAAAAACCAATACAAAGCAAATTCCTGTCAGATGTGTTAGATTTATAAGTTCCTTAATATCCATGAAATGAAACAGCCAACTAACGACCACATTGACTAGGGGAATCCAGAGAGAAATAAGGAAACAGTCAAGAGACAAAACGACTTTGATTGCGTTTGTTACACGTTAGTACAGCAGTGTGTTAGTTTCCTGTGTGTGTGTGTTTGCACCTCAGGTACAGCACCATCTCAGCATGTTATTGGATTCCCTCCATGTTATCTGCCTCTCTACAGGTGTCCTCTTAGTGGATGTATAGGCCTGTCATAGATGCCTGGGAGAGAAGGGGAAAGTGTATGTATTTAGAAGATCGACACACCAGCAGGGGAAGGAAACAGCCCCTTTAATCAACAGCTAGTTTAACAGAGCCCTCTTTAAGCAACGGTGGCACACTGTGTCCTTCAGAGTAGGGCGCAACAGTCATTAGATCCTGCAGTCATCATTGCTCTCCTCCAGATCGCCCCAGAGCAATGCTTAGCTTCTGCCTTAACCTTGTCCTAACCAGGCACGACATGGTATGTTTTCAGCAATAAGAATCTTGGCTGTCTGCAGCGAAAACTTACATTGTTTGCAATGCGGAACATTCACAGCCAATCAGATCATATTGGATGTTTAATATACAGTTTTGTGGAACAGGGTTTTGGACCAATGAGATTTCAGTGAAATCAGGTGAGATCAAGAGATGGATAGCTTTTAATGCTTGTTGTTTTATCTTGCCTTGGTTTTTCTGGTTAGGACACCTGGTAGCCACGCAATGTACACTACATAAGTGAGTGAAGGAGCACATGTGACATATCTAGGGACCAGAATATCACTAACCAATCACGTAGTAACCATCCTTAACACACTAGCAACAACATAGAAACACCCTAAAACCACTCACTGTGAGAATCATGGTGAAATCACTTGACCAATAAACTGTCCTGTCGCTTGTCTTTGTTAGGACAAAAATTTAGATTTACATGGAAGAGATTGAGAGTTTTTATCACTTGCCCTTTTATCGCACCATGTCTGTTTAGGACACCTGGTTTTGCATTTTCAGAATTGTCACAAGGGGCACTATTGCACATGTTAGCATAATACATGGCTACTCAACTTTGGAAAGCCCAGGGGCTGCAATGCTGGATCCCTGTAGCCTCGAGGACCAAATTCTTAATTTTTTACAGTAATTCTTATATGTAATATACTGTATATTTGTATCTATGTATTATACAGTGTATATATACAGCAATGGCATAGATTTGATTTGAACATTGAGGGGTTGCAAATGTGAGTTCGGTTTGGGAAGTGTTATGTTTCATTACAACACATTACGCGCACATAATAACAGTTCAAATTAATGACAAGATTAATAAAATGTATATTTAATATAGGGATGCCACGTGTGATTGTTTTTGAAGGTTAGATTACTGTCTAAGAAATAAATCGCAGTTACCGGTTTTACAGTTATTTACACATTTTCTTAGTGTGCAACAGCGCTGATACAAAAAATGCACATCATATAACAATTGTCTATACGTCTAAGTGGATGTATTTCTGGGGGATATGTGGATGCGTAACAGTAAGATTATTGTGGGTGCACAACGTGTAGTTTATTAAAGCAAGCAATTATTAAAGCAATCTGTTGTCTGTGAGATACCCCAACATAAAGAATCAGCAACAGACTCTAAATACTGTTCACAACACCTTACTAATAAACCTGTGGACTATGCATAATAACTAGGGCTGTCAATCGATTAAAATTTGTAATCAAATTAATTACATGGTGTCCCGATTAATTAATCGTGATTAATCGCATATAAAAATATTTGCTGAGAAAGCCCCTCATATAACAATAATTCAATATATATTGATTATACATATTTATATCAATACATAATTATACATAGTTACCTTTAAATATTTTAAAATTATATATATTCAGATAATTAAAATGCATTACATTCTTGTGGCAGAAGAGTTAATAATTGATAAGACAATACAAAAAGCGGCTTTAGAATACAATGTATTGTTTACTACCATATTATTGATCATAAGTCAATCATTGGCACACAGTTCACAGCAATCCAATACACAGTGAATTTGTCAATCAGTTGGAGATTTATTATGAGGGCTTGTTTAAGGGCCCGTCAATTTACACCTACGTCAGATGTCTCGGGAGTGTTGCGTCATAAACATAAAATGTTTAGGTCACTGTGTTAAGTTAAATATAGTTTAATTCTCAATCTTTAAACACATCTTGAGATCCCTTAGATCACAATTACGCTCCTTCGAGTGTTTTGAACACAAGAACGTAACGCATGTTTGTGTTGTTCTGCTTACTGAAGTGTTTTCTTCACTGTATAAACTATGCGTTGCTCACACAGCAGTAAGATTCACTTACTGCCCTCTGGAGTAAACAGGTGGTACTACAAGCTTGCATTTCTCAGGAATCTTCCTTATTTATGGTCTGTGGGCATGTGATTAAATGCGTTAATTTTTTTTAACGCGTTATTTTTGTAAAATGAATCGCACTGAATTAACACGTTAAATCGACAGCCCTAATAATAACATGAACATTGTTTACATTTAAAGTCCGACCATGACTACATTTTACATGTATTGTTGAAAGCTTTGAATTTGTAGAGAAACAAGGCTTTCACAATATGTTCATTAAACTGTCAGTGTTTTTTTAGTTATTTATTTATATATTTTGTCTAGTTATTTTCTTCTTTTAAATGTTAGACTATTTTGTTGTTCTTTTCACTGCAGAATATTTTAGAATGACCTTATCCTGACCTTATAGGAGCTGTCTCAGAGTACAGCTGCCTCTTTGAAAGCTTAATAACCTGTATTAATGCTCTTTGATTTAAGCTTTTGGTTTGGTTATAATTCAAGAAGGCGGCTTGGGTTTCCAAAAGGTTTATAGGTGCTTTAATTACTGCATGAGTCATGTGATGATTGAATTAGCTAATCGTTGGCCCCTCCCTTTCCTCTCTAGTTCCTGGACCACCAATGAGACTGGTGTTTCCAGATGTGCGTCTTACAGAAGTGAGGGTGTTCTGGCAGCCCCCTGTGGACCCCAATGGCATAATAATGGGTAAGAGAAATAATGTCCAACTTGTTTGTACTAGACACCAAAGAGATTAAATGAAAAGCAAATGGACACTTTAAGGTATAGTTCACCTAATAATGAAAATCTTCTCATCATTTACCCTCATGCCATCCCAGATGTGCATGACTTTCTTCCTTCTGCTGAAAACAAAAGAACATTTATAGAAGAATATTTCAGCTCTGTAGGTCCTCGTAATGCAAGTGAATAGTGACCAGACCTTTAAAGGCCCCAAAAGCACATACAGACAACATAAAATCCACACAACTCCAGTTGGGTGTGGGTGATAAACAGATACATTTTTTAGTCTTTTTTGTTTTTCCTAATTTCTCCTCCCTGCCTAGTAGGTGACGATATGCATAAAGAATGCGAATCACCAAAAACAAAAGAAGAATGGGGAAGTGAAAGTGGAGATTTATGGTTAAAAAGAACTTAAATGTTAATCTCTTTCTCACCCACACTTTTCATATAGCTTGAGAAGAGTCTTATGGATTACTTTTATGCTGCCTTTGTCTGCTTTTTGGACCTTCAAAGTTCTGGTCACCATTCACTTGCATTGTATGGACCAACAGGGTTGAGTTATTTTTCACAAATAAAATTTGTGTTCAGAAGAAGAAAGAAAAAGTCATACACATCTGGGATGGCATGAGGGTGAGTAAATGATGAGAGAACTTTCCTTTTTTGGGTGAACTATTCCTTTAATGGCTTCAGTATCCTGTTTCTCAGGTTTTTCTCCAGAGATATTTGTTTTTTAATGTTTCAAACTGTGATCAGATTTGCCAAGAGACCAAAGTCTCCCAACACAAGTCAGAGATTTCAATATTACCTCAAACGTTTCTCATCAAATTCTTCCCAGACCAAATTATCTGTGCTGTGCAATTGGCATTTATTTTTATAGCTCTATACACTCTCAGTATGGTAATTGTCTCATTTGTTTCTATTTTTATTTATAAACATATTTTAGCAGAAACATCTGAAACTAAGTCGTGAAATAAAACATAACTGATATATCCATTAAGTCTCCTAGATATTAAAGATCAACTTGAGAGCAATAAAATGTCCTCTGGATTGACAGCACTGATCACATTTACGGGATTTAATAAGAAGTTCTCATTAATATGAAGATGGCTTGATTGATTACATTGCAGTAAGTATAAAGGATGAATTTGTTTGAAGGATGGGGTAGATGTAATTAAAACTTTAAAAGGCTTTTGTAAATTATCGGCATACTGGAGTAACAGAAAGGGATGGGAGGGAGACGTTATTGGGAGTTTTCCATAAATGTGTTGCTTTGGGTGTTAATATTATTATTATTATTATTATTAATATGATTTCTCTTCCAGTTAGAATTATTATTATGTATGGTGATTTTGGTTCATTACAATCCTTTTAGTAACCATGAAGGCACAGCCTGTCCTATGACAAATTCTGCACTACATACTCAACACACACTATTTAAACCAGATCTACCCCCAAGATATTTGTAAGGATTCCATTTATTCTTGTAAGAATAAAAGAACAGTCTCAACTGACCCATGTAGCCTGGTTTCAAATGTAAAGTTGCTATGATGTACTTTACCTCACATTAAGGTATGTGTCCTCTGTACATGTTTTGGCCTACATGAGAGTGTGAAATGCACTGGATCTGGCTCAAACCAGAGCCTGTTTCCTCCCTCTGCTCTGTGAATGGAGCCATGTCACCATGTACCTGAGACTAATTCCTCATACGGGGAGAAAGAGCCGGAGAGGAGGAAATCCCTGCACTTTAATGAGATTAGTCTGACTAACACCTCAAGTGAATAAAGCTCAGAATAGCCGCCTGCCAAATAATGCTGCCTGTGGAAATCACACCGGAGAAGAATACCCTAAATCTCAGCTATGAAAAGATGGGATCCAAATACAGCATTGTTTGTTTTACTTTTTTTATTTCCTCACAGGATAGAGTCCTATTCATAAAACATTAAAGGAATAGTTCAGCCGAAAATGAATTTTCTTCATTCTTCATCTTTATTTACTCCCCCTTATTGTCGTTTCGAACCTGTATGACTTTCTTTCTTTCTATGAACTCAGGAGGAGACATTTTAAAGTATGTACAGGTCCCTCTTTTCCATGCAATTACAATGACTGGGTACTGGAGCTTTTATGATTTTAAAAGGAAGCAAAATCACAGTAAAAGCATCATAAAATTGGTTCATACTACTGAAGTCTTTTGAAGTCATACAATAGCTTTGAGTGGGAAAGACACTGACATTTTATTTGTTATTCACTGGAAATCTAGACATCTGCCAAAGCTATGCTGGGGGTGTTAATGAGAGAAGTAGCAATATTCGATTAATGAACAAACATTTCTTCATTTCAATTAATCAGTTGACCCGGTTCACAAATCAAACATCGCTATTTCTCTCATGAGCTCGCCAGATATCAAGATTTAATATCATTTATTTTAATAAATAATGACTTAAATTTGAAGGTTGAAAGCTCCAGTTCCCATTTATTGTACGTGCATGGAAAAGAATGACCGGAAAATTCTTCAAAGGTGAAAGTAATTCAGGTTTGTAATGATATGAGGATGAGTAAATTATTATATTACATTTCCATGTTAACCTGCAGTGTTTGTACTGTACAAAAATGTGATTAAAAGCATAAGCACAGTTCGTTTTAGTCTGGAATGTGGCACAGCATGGCTGTTTAACTAGAAGCCTTGTAAACTTGATTTGCTTATGACAAAGCCTAAATATAATCCTGTTTAAAAGCTGCTGAAAAATATGTTCCCAACTAGCGTCAACAAACCTGACCGTTAATGTCAGTGGTGGGCAATAGGAGTTTGTATTTGAATTAGCAGCAAATAGAGTAGCAGTAGTTCTGCTTAAATCTGATTTCAGCCACCTCCCTCAGCAGATCAGAAGTGTTCTGACAGAGGAAGAAGAACTGAACAGAAAATGCCATGCTAAATCAAACTGGTGCTCAGATGTGCATTGTGAACATAAGTTAAGTAGATGTAAAGTCAAACGCAGTCCCTGCCAATGGAACCTGGTTAATTACATCAACAACACGGCAGCATTGACAAGCATGCAGCACACAGGCTGTTATTTTGCAGTCTGTTTCCGTGTCATACTTCAGCAGATCAATAGATGCTGGTTTATGTAGATTGAAGTCACAGAGAGAGATAAAAGAAGAGGAATGAGATTTCCTGCTATGCCTCTAATTTGCTGCATCTTGAACAGAGAAAATACATTGAAAGCAGGTGTTGATATGCATGTATTTTACACAGAACTGGGTTATTATTATTATTATTTTTTTTATTAGTTTTTATTTCTGTTTTAGTTTCAAATTGTCCTTTCAATTCAGTTTAGTTTTTGTTAGTTTTCTCTATGTGACTATTATTTTTAGCTTTTTCAGTGTTTTTTTTAAAAGTATATTTAGCTTGTAGGTAGCATTTTAGGGCTGCGTTTTCAGTGTTTTCTAGTTTCTGTTTTTGTTTTTCAGAATATTTAGTTTTAGTATTTTTGAGATTCGTTTGCAGTGTTTTCTAGTTTCCGTTTTGTTTTTCAGTATATTTAGTTTGAGTATTTTTGAGATTCGTTTGCAGTGTTTTCTAGTTTCCGTTTTGTTTTTCAGTATATTTAGTTTGAGTATTTTTGAGATTCGTTTGCAGTGTTTTCTAGTTTCCGTTTTGTTTTTCAGTATATTTAGTTTGAGTATTTTTGAGATTTGTTTGCAGTGTTTTCTAGTTTCCGTTTTGTTTTTCAGTATATTTAGTTTGAGTATTTTTGAGATTTGTTTGCAGTGTTTTCTAGTTTCCGTTTTGTTTTTCAGTGTATTTAGTTTGAGTATTTTTGAGATTCGTTTGCAGTGTTTTCTAGTTTCCGTTTTGTTTTTCAGTATATTTAGTTTGAGTATTTTTGAGATTCGTTTGCAGTGTTTTCTAGTTTCCGTTTTGTTTTTCAGTATATTTAGTTTTAGTATTTTTGAGATTAATTGGCAGTGTTGTCTAGTTTCCATTTTGTTTTTCAGTATATTTAGTTTGAGTATTTTTGAGATTCGTTTGCAGTGTTTTATAGTTTCCGTTTTGTTTTTCAGTATATTTAGTTTTAGTATTTTTGAGATTAATTGGCAGTGTTGTCTAGTTTCCATTTTGTTTTTCAGTGTATTTAGTTTGAGTATTTTTGAGATTCGTTTGCAGTGTTTTCTAGTTTCCGTTTTGTTTTTCAGTATATTTAGTTTGAATATTTGTGAGATTCATTTGCAGTGTTGTCTAGTTTCCATTTTGTTTTTCAGTATATTTAGTTTTAATATTTTTGAGATTCGTTTGCAGTGTTTTCTAGTTTCCTTTTTGTTTTTCAGTATATTTAGTTTTAATATTTGTGAGACTCGTTTGCAGTGTTTTCTAGTTTCCGTTTTGTTTTTCAGTATATTTAGTTTTAATATTTGTGAGATTCATTTGCAGTGTTGTCTAGTTTCCATTTTGTTTTTCAGTATATTTAGTTTTAATATTTTTGAGATTCGTTTGCAGTGTTTTCTAGTTTCCTTTTTGTTTTTCTGTATATTTAGTTTTAATATTTGTGAGACTCGTTTGCAGTGTTTTCTAGTTTCCGTTTTGTTTTTCAGTATATTTAGTTTTAATATTTGTGAGATTCATTTGCAGTGTTGTCTAGTTTCCATTTTGTTTTTCAGTGTATTTAGTTTGAGTATTTTTGAGATTCGTTTGCAGTGTTTTCTAGTTTCCGTTTTGTTTTTCAGTATATTTAGTTTGAGTATTTGTGAGACTCGTTTGCAGTGTTTTCTAGTTTCCGTTTTGTTTTTCAGTATATTTAGTTTGAGTATTTTTGAGATTCGTTTGCAGTGTTTTATAGTTTCCGTTTTGTTTTTCAGTATATTTAGTTTGAATATTTTTGAGATTCGTTTGCAGTGTTGTCTAGTTTCCATTTTGTTTTTCAGTATATTTAGTTTTAATATTTTTGAGATTCGTTTGCAGTGTTTTCTAGTTTCCTTTTTGTTTTTCTGTATATTTAGTTTTAATATTTGTGAGACTCGTTTGCAGTGTTTGATAGTTTCCGTTTTGTTTTTCAGTATATTTAGTTTGAATATTTTTGAGATTCGTTTGCAGTGTTTTCTAGTTTCCGTTTTTTTTCAGTATATTTAGTTTGAGTATTTTTGAGATTCGTTTGCAGTGTTTTCTAGTTTCCGTTTTGTTTTTCAGTATATTTAGTTTTAATATTTGTGAGATTCATTTGCAGTGTTGTCTAGTTTCCATTTTGTTTTTCAGTGTATTTAGTTTGAGTATTTTGGAGATTCGTTTGCAGTGTTTTCTAGTTTCCTATTTGTTTTTCAGTATATTTAGTTTGAGTATTTTTGAGATTCGTTTGCAGTGTTCTAGTTTCCGTTTTGTTTTTCAGTATATTTAGTTTGAGTATTTTTGAGATTCGTTTGCAGTGTTTTATAGTTTCTGTTTTGTTTTTCAGTATATTTAGTTTGAATATTTTTGAGATTCGTTTGCAGTGTTTGATAGTTTCCGTTTTGTTTTTCAGTATATTTAGTTTGAATATTTTTGAGATTCGTTTGCAGTGTTTTCTAGTTTCCGTTTTTTTTCAGTATATTTAGTTTGAGTATTTTTGAGATTCGTTTGCAGTGTTTTCTAGTTTCCGTTTTGTTTTTCAGTATATTTAGTTTGAGTATTTTTGAGATTCATTTGCAGTGTTTTCTAGTTTCCGTTTTGTTTTTCAGTATATTTAGTTGAGTATTTTTGAGATTCGTTTGCAGTGTTTTCTAGTTTCCGTTTTGTTTTTCAGTATATTTAGTTTGAATATTTTTGAAATTCGTTTGCAGTGTTTTATAGTTACCGTTTTGTTTTTCAGTATATTTAGTTTGAATATTTTTGAGATTCGTTTGCAGTGTTTTCTTGTTTCTATTTTGTTTTTCATAATATTTAGTTTGTAATTTTAATATTTTAGAGATGCGTTTTCAGTGTTTTCCAGTTTCCATTTTGTTTTTTAATACATCTAGTTTATAGTTTTAGTAGTATAGAGATGCGTTTGTGGTGTTTGCTCATTTCTGTTTAGTTTTTAAGTATATTTAGTTTTTAGTTTTAGTTTTTTATAGATATGTTTGTGGTATTTGCTAGTTTCCATTTTGTTTTTCAGTATATTTAGTTTTTAGTTTTACTATTTTAGAGATGCGTTAGTGGTGTTTTTGTTTAGGCTAGTTTATGTTTAGTTTTCAAGTGTATTTAGTTTCTAGTTGTAGTATTTTAGAGCTGCCACAGTTATTGTGTTGACTGGTTTAAATTTAGTGACTGTAAAAATTATCAGTGCCATCTAGTGACATTTTCATGTTTAAAAAAAGCAGGTTGTTAGTTTTAGAGCCATGAAAATGTATCAAAGTTTCAGCTTCATTGTTATTTTTATTTTAGTTTACAAAAATATTTTCATTTAGTTTTTCTTTTACTTTTCGCTAACGATAATAGCGCTCATACAGGAGCACAAAAGCGAGCTTGCAGTGCTGTACAGCTGAGATTTAGTGGCAGATCACTGGGCTTTCCTGCCCTTTCTAGTGAGGCACTGCCCTTGTAAGTGTTTTTGCTGGCCACTGTAGGACTGGTAATCACTGGCAAATGAATGAGGAAAATTAAGCTGCAGGAGTTTGCGGGGTGGTGGCCTAGCCAATCACATGGGTCAATGCCCGCACAGTGGAAACCCTTTCCCAAAGCAAAGCCCCAATAAATATAGCATGGGTCAAAGCCTGCCAGTGCCGTACAGACGCCCAGTGAAACAGGCTGCTTTCTGCCCACAGCTTTCTCTGTATATTCATAAGTATCAACACTGGTATGAAAGTAACAGGGAAGAGAGTGTGTTAAAGGAATAGTTCACCCAGAATAAAAAATATTTTTTCATTATTTTTACTTAATGAAGATTCTAAATAATGTCTAAATGAAAATGTAAAAATACAAAAAGTTTTATGTGATGGTTAGGGGTTGGGAATAGAAAATAATTGTATAAAAACAATCTGAGATTCAATGTCCCCAAAGTCACCAAAAGCCACCAAAGTCCCCGCCATGATAGAAAAACAACCGTAAGTGTGTGTGTTTGGGATGAATATGTGTTATATTCCATTGCCCCTTTTTGCTGAAGTGGACATTAGGGTGAGATGGCATCCCCAGAGTGCTGCAGTCTCACAATGTGAGATGGCCTAATTTGATTTTTGCACAGCCAAAGGCCAGTATGCAGTGCAAACATGCCGAAAGATAAATAGACAGTTGAATAATGTTCCATCTCTTCAACAGCCAAGCTCTGCCCACACATTCCATTTTCAACATGTTTCCTGATAATGTTATCATTTGTTTTGCTTGAGGTTCGCAACATGTGTCATTCCCTTTGACAAGATGCAGATGGTCGCCCGGTAAACCCAGATTGTTTTGTCTGATGCTACAGCACCTCTCTGTCAGACCAATCTTGTTCAGTCTGTATGCTGAAAACTTGAGGCTTCAACTGCCTTAAATTTCCTATATTTTTGAATGTAACTGTGCATTTACAAGACACAAAAAAAATTCCTTTGTGTTTAACTATACATTGTCATACGAACAACCAGTCAGTAACTGCACTGCCTGATTGAAGTCTCACAAGCTTTAAGTACAACATTAAATAAACACAATAACAGTTCTTATTTCACTTCTAGTTGGACATGATGAAATTCATAACTGAAGATTAATTCAGTAACCACTCCGTCTAAGTGTTTTTGATTCTCTAAAAAGAACGGACTCATAAAAGTCGTTTGTTGGGGAAATGGACCACACAGTCATTAGTTCGGAAATTGGCTACACTTCACATCATGTTTCACATCGTAGATTCAAAACAACCGGCTCATTAGAGTAATTAGTTCGGAAATCTGACTACACAGGTAGCGCTGTATGTTTCGCGCTGTAGATTCAAAAGAATCAACTCATTAGTGTCATTTGATAGGGAATCAAACAGGTAGCGCTGTATGTTTCACACTGTAGATTCAAAAGAACCGCCTTATTAGAGTCATTCATTCGGAAATCAGACTACACTAGTAGTGCTGTATGTTTCACACTGTTAAACCGCTAACGGAACCAAAAATCTTGAAAATCGTACAGTCCGGTATTTAGAATCGAAACTGGCTCTGACAAGAACTGGTTCTCGGTTCCCCAGGCCCGATATATTATATAATTCCTGATGCATTTTTATATTATAGTGAATAAATGTGTAAATAATTTCAGTGTAAATACTGGTATCCTTGTTATGCTTTTGTTTTTGTACTACAGATTGAAGTATATTCTATTTTATGTAGTCACACAGCACTATCATGCTGTTTGTGATCTCCTTTAACACACATTAATCTGTGTAGGATTCTGTGGACACATGGCCCATAGAGTCCAATTGAAGCTGTTTTATGTACCATTGCTTTTAATGATGCATGTTCAAGAGACTCCAAACATTTCATTTTGGGTCCCACCTAGATGCTTTGCTTTACTGTGAGATTTTGAGAGCAGCACTGTCGCTATATTTTTGTCCTGCTTGGAAGCCCAGCCTCTCTATATGCTGATTGAGTGAGTTGTCAAGGGTGGGACTTTGCAAACAACGTCCAGTAATTGAAACATGATAAACACAGAGTGCTTTGAAACAGACAGAGCTAATTGAACTGAACTGATTAGTGGTAACGTGGGAAGCCGCTTCTTGAAGCAACATACATAAAAACAGACACTAAAATAATAATACAAATAAAATGATATGTGACATCTGTGCTTCCCCACACCAGTTGCCACTGGTTTCTCTGTGGATTGAATTTGAAATAAGGAGAGAAGACAGATGATTCTCAGGAAAGTGAGAAAAAAGCTGCAGACACAAACGCATTTAAAGTCAACAGTGGTAGAACAAATTTTCCAGTGCACTGAAGCCTTTTTGAAAGTCATTCATTATATAAACTTGTGTTTTGTGAAAATGGTTTCAAATTGGCTTTGTGAGGCTATTTTTCCACCCTCTTCTTTTGTACTTTCAGTTCTGAAAACACTGTCTGACTGAAAGCAAATCTCCAAGGCTTTGGAAATGTTTTGCAGACTTATGATGTGGGTTGAGGCATCTTAAGCTGTTCTCAGCATAAATAAGAAGGATTGAGGATCAAAACTCACCTCAAATGATCTAATAACTTTGTTGTAGGATACCAGGTAGCTTACCGCCTGGATTCCGGGGATCCCAACCAGTTCATCACAGTAGAAGTTGGCCCTGATATCCGTCAGTTCATCGCCTCCAACCTGACCCCGGAGGTGGCCTACATCTTTCGCATCTCCGCCAAGACGGAGCAGGGCTGGGGCTCACCTGCGCAGGCTGTGGTTATAACTACTGAGATTAGAGGTGACTCACATATACATAAATACCTGAGTAAATCAGGATGTGCGTGAGATGCAGTATAGTCTCAAGCACATCCTAATTTACTCAGGTAGGAAATGTTCTTGAATCAACACTCATAGCCCACATCCTAACTATGTACCCCTAAAATCAGAAAGCAGTGATTGGTCCAAAAGCACTACTTCTGTAAGTGATGTTGAAGTCAATGTGAAATCAAAATGTACCCTATTTACTCTCTTAATACTCGTTTCTGTTCTTATTGTGTATTATTCATCAGTTTTCATTAAAAAAATTGGTCTTTATAATCTGTCATCATAAAGTGATAACTTGCTCCGCCACTGAAACCACTTTCCTTTTTGACTGTCTTCCCCATGCCAGAAAATAATGTTAAAATACGCATTTGAGCATTGTTTTAAGCTTCTGCTGTAGGTATAAGCAGGCTTTTTTAAATCTCAGCAGTAGATACAGTAATTTAAAGCAGGAAAATATAAATAAATGTTATTAGAGGTAGACTGATATATCGGTTTTACAGATTAATATGTGCCGATAATTTCTTTTTGGAACTGTCGGTTATCGGCAAAACAGTATTACAGTGGCAGAGGTTAAATAAAAACAATAACTGACACCTCGTTGGGATTTGCTGTCTCTGACAGTATTCAACCATATTTTTATCCTCACATCAATGCATATTTTGTTATTTGATTAGATAATTAAATGTTTTAAATTGATGTGAGAACATGCAAAGAAAATAGTAAGTAAATGGAAACATGCACCGTCAGCACATACATAGTTTCTCCAACTTCATATCTTGTGAATAATAATAAACCTTATTAAACCTTATCTGGTGTAAATGTACTGTATATACATACAAAACCCTTCATCTGGTGAATATATAGGTTATAAATGCTTAATCTGGTAATGCTTAAATATATAGAGCATTGTAACCAAGCCAAGTCTCATCATTTCAAAATGAGAGTCCCCGGTGTGTTTCGGGCCTGTTAATAGTTTAAAGTCCTGTTTTATGCACCAAATCTTCATTTTTTCTCATTATCGTTAGTATTTAGGTTGAAAAATAAGCTGCATCTAAGATTTAATTCATTCTGGACTCTTGGGTCTATGCCCATCATAGTAAGGAAAGACTAAGACATTTCAACATTCTATAAAATACATTTTAAAACTGTCGGCAGATTAATCGGCAGGGTTGGGAGGGTTAATTTTGAAATGTTTTCCACTACAGACTACAGAATAAATGCTGTTAAATGTCATTTGTAACACATTCCATTAAATTACTCAAGGTCAGTAACATATTCTAAATACTTTCTTCAGCACTGGTAGATTTTTTCACTTGTTTTGACTATTAAAACTGTCAGTACAGTAAGACAAAAAACACATATTAAAAATACATTCTCTGAAAAACATAAATATCTTATGCAGTGTTGTTTCTGTGTAAATTTAATTTATAAATGTTTTAGATATTTTTACAGGAAAACAATACAAAAATTATTATCAAGAATATGATTTTTGTCCTAATATCAAAGGTCTTACTAGAAAAAAGAAATTGTGATCCAACATGAATTTTCTTGATAAAAAAATATTATTGTGTCTGGTAACATGTGCATGTAAAATGGCTAGAAATACATTTTTTATCATAAAGCTGACATTTTACACAAGGTTTATTTCTATTTATTCTGCTCCAAACTTACTTCAAACTTACTGTCTGCTCGTATGAAAGTAACACATCTTAAGGAAGTGTTTCACCGCTGTTCAAATGCACTTTGGATCACATAATATACATGAATACATGTTTTCCATCTGAAAGGACTAAATATTAAATTAAATCAAATGACAATAAAATGCAAAGTAATCTCTTCAGTAATAAAAATACTTTTTGATTGTAACTGTATTCTAATTACAAATGATTTAAATTGTAACTGTAGTGGAATACAGTTACTTATATTGAATTCTTTTAATACGTAATCCTGTTACATGTATTCCGTTACTCCCCAACCCTGTTAATCGGTCATCATCCTTTTCCACCACCTTAGTTATTGTATTGGAAAAATACACTATCAGTTCACCTCTAAAGGTTATAGCATATAATAATACATTTAAATAAGCATTACCATTGGGATACATTGAGAAGCTCTTGAGGGTGAACTTCACCTTCAGACTTGATGTCCTGGTCAAAAAGCCTCCTCAAACGTAGGTGTCTGGCTCTTTTGTGTATGAAGCATCCACTTTTCATAGCCCAGTCAATTTCTGATGGATAAATCATGTCCATCCTAATTTTTATGCTTGTTGAATATTCTGTTTCCATTAGAAATACATATTAAGAAGTAAAATGGGCTGCCAATGCCATTACTTGTTGACTTTATGAATCAAGTCATTCATACATGATTCATATAGTCCTGTACCATTACCTGAGAGGCCTCTGTGATTCAAGACCGTAAAAAAGTCGTGATATGTACTCGGGTGATAAATAAATCAGTTTAAAAAGTGTGGGTTAAAGACGAGGATGATTACATATCAACATTTGACCTGCTGAAACCGTTTGATCCTTTTAAAAACTGTGCGGACATGGCCATTCCTAACATGACTTTCAATATCTTTCTTTGCGCATGATCTGCATCTTTAATGAAGATAGATACGGCCTGCCTTTAAATAAACAGTTATGCCTCTCTGTATCGATTCCTCCCATTAAAATCATTGAGGTTATGCAGTGGAGTGTCACACAGGTGCGGAGGGGTGGAGGGGCCAAGGCAAGACCTGCTGACTTATGCACACATGTGCAAAACCATCCTGTCCCATGATTAAGTATAGTCAGCAAGTCTAGCCTGACCCCTGCACTCAGGGTTAACTTTTTCCTCTCTCTCCTTTGTCAGAGCGACCGCAGCCTCCACTACAGTTGCGAGTGCCCCAGGAAAATGTACAGTCCCGCAAACTGCAGCTCAACTGGGTCCCCGGTGGAGACGGCTCCTCTCCAGTGCGATACTTCACCTTACAAACCCAAGAGCTGCCCAGTGGAAACTGGCTCACCTATTCCTCTGCTATAAGCCACAATTATACCTCCTGGGAGGTGGACAGGTGAGCTTTTTTCATTTCTCATCCCTCCACAAGTCTCATTAACAGCTTCATAGAGGGGATTTTCCAGGGAGACTGATATGTAAATCAGTATTTATCAAACAATGTTTTATTATAAAATATATTTTTTACTCATAGTGATGCTCCCCTACGCAGATGAGCTCTGTTATATCTTAAAATAGCCTTGATAATTAACAGTGTTATATAATCTCTCTGATCATCAACCCAACACTTGTCAGAACAGTAAATGTAATGGAGCGAAACACAGGAGAGTTTTAATGACTGCATGAATGCTAGAAGTGGCTGACGGCATAAAGGCTTGTATCTTTTTTAAATTGACCAATCAAAATGGTTGTTCAAATGATCCAAATTTTGGCCAAACATTTTTGCGGCATCATCAACCTTGCTTCTGATTAACATGAAAGGTGAAGAGAGACTATCAAATTTATCCAAAATAATGATGGAATCCAAATTATTGCCATATTTACTAAATTTTAAATATTAATGAATGGAAAAAAATCACACAGTTCCATCCACAGACAATGATCAGTGTAAACAATTATAAATGAATGGCGGGCCCCATTCCATCTGCTCACCTATGTGTAAAGGAACTACATCCTCCGCTCCTTCAGTATGCCAGATAATACTTTAGAATAAACATTTTTTATATTAATATTTTAACTTGTTTTGATCCAATAGTTTCATCAATATTTAGGTTGCATTTGAAAAACCTCTCTTCACCCGTCGTATTAACCACAAACAGTCTGATGATGCACTAAAGTGATACTGAAAGCTTATTGGATTGGTTATTTATGTGAGTATCAAGTTTCATTTTGCCCCTTGCCTTTTCTGCTGCATTTTGGGCATAGTCAAATGATTCAGTTGTGTTATTTGAATATTCTCTCTGATTGGTCAGTTTACTAATAAGAGGAGCCTATAATCTGTCAGCCTCCTGGCATTCATGCAGTGATTATAAAAAATATAATTTCCGCACTCAGTGTTTCTGTTTTGTATTTAGGTAAAAATATCTCTATATTTATAATTTATACATGAGAAGCAGAATTATTGTAACACGTAGGCAGGCTGAAGGCACAGGAGACAAGACAATGATGTGTTAGAACCCAAGTGCAGTTTATTTACATAACTGATGTCCAAAAACGTGAATACAAAACAAAACAAACATAAACTACTTGTAAAACGGTACAATAACTCAATACTTGACAAATGACAATGGCAAACATGAAGGCTTAAATACATGAACATGGGAAACTACAAGACAGAGACAAACAATGACAAGACTAAACTAATGAACATGAAAACAAGTACATGAAACAAGAACCAATTATTAAACAGAACTAATAACAAGACTATTAAACATAGGCCAATGAAGAAACAGGTCTAATAAACATAGTGGAATAAGAGGGTCACATGACAGTAACATAACAAGGAACCAATGAGAACAAAACATATGAAAACATGACAATTATATAAGATAATGATAAGTCTTTTCAGAAGAAACTAACAAATTGAGGTTTAGCAAGGTTTATGCTTAAAAGAAAACTATTTGCCAGTGGGGTTAAACAAAAAAAATTCAAAGAAAAAAACAAATTCTACATTAATTGATAAATGTGGTTTATTGATTAAAACAAAAATTTATACAAACGCTTTAGTTCTTATGTTCATTTTAAGTACATTTTTGAGGACACTGAGCCTCTTCCGACGCACTGAATGGCATCACCAGTGGCATTACCCACAGACTGGCCTCGGGTGAACCTCACAGAGTTGATTTCACTCTCTGCTGCTTCAAAGTGCCATGTGTTTGTCGCTTTATGTTGGCTTCTCCTGCAGAGCTCATTAGGGCTATATGGAGGGAGTGTTATTAAATGCGTAGGAGCCTTTTTCCTCTACTGCAATTTATGATACTCAATCCAATGTGAGAGAGTGAGAAACAATCAGTTCCATAGGCTACTGGTGCACCACCTTTTTGCATACGAGTTTTGCATACGGAGCCGCAACTATGATTATAGGGGCAGTCGAAGAGTGTTTTATATGCATTGAGAGGCCCATCTCATCTTGAATATGATTATGCACTCCTTTTCTCTGTTGAAAACTCTCAGTCTTTTGAGTGCTTTTTTAAATGACCAGATTGCTCCTAAATGGATATCTAGGACTGATTTGTGTCTTTACCAGCTGGGGGATTTTATCAGTGGAGCACCATGGGAAATAAATTCCCTTTAACCAGGCAATACCATGTATTGGAATGGCCCTTCTTTTGGAAATTGTTTGAATTGAAAAAGATCAGTTATGAGAGATAAATGATATATGTTGTTAGTTAATGAGCCCAATTAGCTTTTATAGTCTGTTGTGTGTAAATGGGAAATCAACAAATTAGAAATGAAAGGTACACTCAGTAATTTTCTTTTTTATTCATGTTGCACTGGACTGGCAACTAGTGTTATTCAAGTTTGTATATTTTAATGTAGTTTTTTTTAATTATATTTATTTTATTTAGATGTTGTTTTTTTATGTTGACCGTAATAGTTTTATTAATGTCAGAAACACACTATTCACTTTCAGCCATGATTAATTTATTCAGTGAGCCAGTAATAGGGTAAACAAGATAAAAAGTGTATACTTTAGTATTCAGCTGATCATGTGAGTTCAACATGGCGGCCCCCATGAGGTGACCCGCTCCAGGTAAAGTAAAACAACTTTTATTAGGCTTCTGAAATGACTGGAATCTTGATCTCAATATTTATTCATTCCTGTCCTATTCTTTTCTTTAGAGGTAAAGCTTTTTTAATGGAGAAAAAATTATTGAGGGCACCTTTAATTCAAAGATTTCTCTTTATAGTCCCTTCACACTCAATTTCAGATTGCTGCAATATTTTCAACACATTATAATTGAAGGAGGCTTGGCAGCACTCATTCCAGTTGTTCACATCAAGTCCATATTTCTAGTTTTATGAAGTGGCATATGCCACACTCATGTCTTTATGTGATCTCTCCGATAAGAAGAGTTTTGTATCTTATTTCTGTCCACATCTCCCTGCCTAAAGTGCTTTAAGATAAAACTGTGTAATTGCCAACCTGTGCCCTTGGGCTTCAATGGATTGTGTCCCTGACATTTATAGATACTAGCTCATACAAGCACTGCTGGGCCAAATCATTAGTGATGTGAAAGGTCTTTGTCCGATATGAGAGATCTCACGAGCTGTGCAATCCCTCAGGCTGAAACCCTTCACTTCATACAAGCTGAGAATGATGGCAACTAATGACGTTGGAGACAGCAAGTACAGCCAGGAGACTGATGCAATTACAACGTTACAAGATGGTGAGTAAAGATGAGCATGTTGTGCCCATTGGCTTTGGTAGATGCAGTATTGATTCAAATAAAAGCCAGAGAGACACTACACTCTTGTCTTCGCCATTCACTTGGGAACAGAATCTTAAGGGGTTTGTCTTTGCATTTTATGTGGTCACTCATACGCCAGACCTTTAACTAACATCATAAGTTCTGGTCCTCATTGCTGCTTATTCTGGCACAAAAAAAACCCATTAGACAGGAAGAGACCGTCACATGTTAATGTGACCAACCATATTGTGTTTTGTTTGCACATGTGTCACAAATAGAATCATTTAAAGCGATAGTTAACCCAAAAATATAAATTCTCTCATAATTTACAGACCCTCATGCTATCCCAGATGTGTATGTTGTTCTTTCTTTTGCTGAACACAAAGGAAGATTTTAAGAAGAATATCTCCGCTCTGTAGGTCCATACAATGCAAGTGAATGGTGGCCAGAAATTTGAAGGTCCAAAAAGCATTTAAAGGCAGCATAAAAGTAATTATACATCTCCAGTGGTAAAATCCATGTCTTCAGAAGATATATGATAGGTGTGGGTGAGAAACAAATCAATATTTATGTCCTTTAGTTTACTATAAATCTACACTTTCACTTTCACATTCTTCTTTCATTTTTGGCTATTCGCATTTGTGCATATCGTCACCTACTGGGCAGGGAGGAAAATTAATGGAGTTATTGATCTGTTTATTAACAACACCTATCATATATTTTCTGAAGATGAATTGAACCAGTGCAGTTGTATGGATAACTTTTATACTGCCTTTTTGGGCTTTTTGGAACTTTAAAGTTCTGGTCACCATTCACTTGCATTGTATGGACCTAGAGCTGAGAGATTCTTCCAAAAATCTACCTTTGTATTCAGCAGAAAAAAGTCATACACATCTGGGATGGTGTGAGGGGGAGTAAATTATAAGAGAATTAAATTTTTTGGGTGAACCACCCCTTTTTAAATTTTTAATGCCACTAACATAGCAAACTTTGGCAAATCCAGTGATTATTTCTACCTCCAAAGCACTCATTGTATCAACCTGGTACCTTGTTAACTCGTCTTTGTTTCCAAGCAAACTGGTAAAATAGTCTGTGTGCACTTAATCCCAGAAGTTGTCCTATTTTTTTTTTTGTTCAGTTTGCATTGTGGTGTAATAATGGACTACAAGTAAAATGGATTATGTGATTAGATTACAAAAATGAAGTACTTCTAATTAGATTACAATAAATGTTTAAATGTGTGTAATTAGATTCCAGTTACTTTATGGATTTTATGTTTACTGATTTGTAATGAAAGGAGTGTAAATAAGCACTTAATATACTTAAAATTAGATTTTTATTTAAAAAATGCAAAAGTAATCAGATTAGATGACCTAAAACATGTCATCTAAAAGATTAGGTTATTATAGTGGTGTAATTTGTAATCCATACCAGATTGCATTTCAGAAGTAATCATCCCAACACTGGCAAAATGTATCAAACAGTCAGGTAAACAGGCTGTGGGAGGTCTGTGAGCATGCTGTCTGATGCAGAAACTACATTTCATGTGAACTTATTATTTGTTTTATGAATCTTATTTCCTGTTTGACTGCAGTTCCAGATGATGCACCAGTGATTCAAGCTGTGAAGCCCTCCACTACAACATCCGTGCTGGTGCAGTGGCAGGTACGCTAATGCCTCCCCTCTCTGGGTCGAGTGAACTCCTGACCCCCATTACTTTTATCTGATGGCCAGATAACAAACCAGTTTTAGCCTGAGAAGAATGCTTGCATGTTGCAGGCTATCACCAGTTAAATTACAGCCCTGTTCTGTTTAATGATCAGATTTTTGTCAATAGGCAGCCTTGCTTTCCGCTGAGCAGCCTGCCATGCATTGCTTAGTATTCCTAATGCAGGTTTGCATAAATTAATGACATGCTATATTGATACCCGCACATTTACAGAGGCCTGGGATAATTAATACCCTGCACGACAGCGATCCTGCAATCTGACGGGATATTAATTAGTAGCTGAAACCTTTATTCACTGACCTATGAGTCCCGGATCTTCTCACTACTGTCTTTTTTATCAGGCCAAGTTGATTACTCTCAGCTCTGAGCATTGTTAATTGCCCGCTGACTGAATGGCTCAGAAATTAAATCCTCATCTTTTATTTATCTTATCTGTTTCGAGGCGGGCGTCTCGCATGGACATGCAACGGAAGATCAGTCAGTGCTGTCTGTCAATTAGAGCCGGGACAGCTTTTAATCAGGGTGTGCTTTAATAAGGACTGTGAGAACAGCGAGCAGTATGTGACCTTTAATTTAATCTGTGCCTTTGCAGCCGCCCAAGGAGGAGAGTGTGAATGGGGTTCTGGTGGGCTATCGGCTGTACTACCGTGAACTGCAGTATGACAGCACTCCGCAGGAGTCAAAGAGGGCCGTCAACAGCTCCTTGCTGCGTACCGAGCTGACAGGTAGCTAGCGGGAGGTTTTCCTCTTGAACCAGAGATGTCTGCACACAGCCATGATTTATAGCTTGAGTGCTTCTTTGAACACATTCTTAACCCATCAAGTTATTGAAAAATACACTACTCTAGGAATTTTTTTAAGGGGTTCATTCATACAAAAATAAAAATTCTGTTATTATTTACTTACCCTCATGTTGTGACATGTTTCTTCCATGGAACACTTTGAAGAATGTTGACATTGCTCTTTTTTCCATACAATGAAAGTTAATGGTGACTGGGGATGTCAGTAGCTAACATTCTGCTTAGTATTTTCTTTTGTCTTCAACTGAAGAAAGAAAGTCATACGGGTTTGAAAACATATGAGTGTAAATGACAACAGAATTCACACCATTCACTTTATGGAAAACAGATGCTATGAAAGGGAATGGTGACTGAGGCTGTCTGTTCCTAATTAAATTTTTGGGTAAACTATCCCTTTAATTTCAAGTCTTGGTAAATGACTGTGGCATGGGGGGACGTGGGCATGTGTCGGTCTGTGGGAGAGGGAGAGCGGTAAGAATCGTCAATGGGGTTATGATTACTCTACCACCTGTCTCTAATTATAGTGATGGCAGAGGAAGACCTGAAATTGTACACCAGAGCGGGGAGAGAGCACTAGGGACGAGTAAAGAGAAATACCGGCAACAAAGGGGATCTTTTTATTGCCGGTATTTCTCTTTACTCATCCCTGGTGCTCTCTCCCTGCTCTGTCGTGCCTTTTCAGGTCTCCCTCCGCCATCACTATAATTAGAGACAGGTGTTAGAATAATCATAACCCCATTGACGATTCTTACCGCTCTCCCTCTCCCACAGACCGACACATAACCATGCCCCCCATGCCACAATGACATATAAAAATCTCTATCATTTATTTTTCATAATTTTTCATCACAAATGACTGGAAAGGTCATGGAAGACTCGCAAAGTGTTGTATTCCTGTTTTGTGCAAAAAAGAATGGTATAAATAATGTATTTCACAGTTCGTCTCTTGGAGAGGAAGCAAACTTTTTTAAAAAAACGCAACTGGGTGATGGATTTAAAATGAGAAAATTATCAAATCCATGTCAATACACTGGTGCAGTCAAGTTTGAACGTTATCTGAGCGTTGTGAGCCCACAACTGCTCATCTTCCATACTTGTTAGAAAATAATTTTCCATTGGATGGCTGAGCTGAGGTGAACTCATTACGTGTTCAGTCTGTAAAAGGTGCGGAATCATGAGTTTGAGCTCAAGTGTTGGGCACTTAGCACACCACTAGCTTCTTTTTCCACAGCGTGGATCTGGCTGCTAAATCTCCTTTGACAAATTGGACTTAGCAGTGTTGACAGCATTTAAATGCACAAGCCTGGAGCAGCTGAGCGCAGATGCATATTTAATTTCTTTCTCTATGTTCTGCACCGGTCAGTGCAATATCTCTCCCTCTCTTCTCCTCTCCTCTCCTCTTACATGTTAAAATGTGAGGTCTGCTAAGTGCCGAATTGGCGTCCCTGCTGAAATCACCCTAAATGCCAAGAGGAAATTACCGAAGCTATGCTCTATTTGTTCTGGCTTAACAGCTTACATTGAAAAGTTAGCAGGTTCTCCAGAATATAACAAGGTCACTTTCTGGGGCTTTCTACTGAAGCTGAGTCAATTCATGTTACTTTAAAGTGCAGATGGGTAGTTGGTGCTTAACATATCATTATGAGTTTAGTTTTTTGCTTTTTAGTAAAAAAAAAATGTAGGTAAAATGATTGTGAATATATAGGGAAAAGTGAATATTTTAGGTTCTATTTTTGACCATTGTTATCACCTTTTTGCCTTAACTAGTTCATTTTAAGTTGCATTTGGCATGACAAATGAATTTGTTAAAGTAAAAATATTTCATGTACTTAATAATCATGGTTCCGATGGCCAGGGAATTGTAAAATTGTGGTATGCAGGCCTGGAAAAGTAATGTAAATTGTTAAAATCATAAAAAATATAGGAAGTATCGATAGTGAGTATAGATTTTACTCAGCTCTAAAATATTTTATCAGCTAAAAATTGCTTTTCCTGAGTACAATCGCTATGAAATTATTTTTAAATCCAATAATCATGTATAACTGGAAAAATCATGGGGAAATAATGGATTTTCATTGGTCCAAAGCTGTGAAAACCCTTTGATTAATGTAAATAAAAATGGCATAAAATTATGAAAGAAGTAGAAAATGCTGTTTGAATAGTTTTAGTTGATGTTTGGCTTATTACACTGTAAACTTTCCAAAAGTATATCATGTCAACATATATGCAGTACCTGTTGTCCGTAGTATGTTGTCAGGCACAAGGATATAAAGAAAATCCTCAAAGGAGAAGTTTTTTCCTAATTGAAAAACATTGGTTTTCACCAATTGATGTTGGAGCAGTGTGTGTTTTAAAAGTCTTATTAGGTCCCTAAAGCACCCCAGCTTGTGATATATATGCACTCTATATATTGACTAATGAATGATTAATCACAGACTCGCTTTGCTTCTTTGCTGGGTTTGATACAAGTGCGCACAGAAGCCGAGATAAGCATTGTGGAATTTCATCAATCTCTTAGGGAAGTGTGTGATGAGCAACTTTGAAAACCAAAGATTTACTGCCATGATGAAATATCCCTTTGATTTGTGCTTCGCCATCTCTGCTGCCTTTCCAGTAATGCATTCCTCATCGTTTGCTCTTTTTTTCTTTCTTCCTCCACAGCCAAAAGCACTGTGAAGACTGTCAGCAATCCTTCATTAACCGAATTCGAACTAACACGTAAGTTTCATTTAACCATCTATCACATTTGCGTCAGTCTGCCTTTGAAGTTCAAAATATTCAAACTCCCTTTGGCAAAGTGTGTAATCCCAAATACTCTTCCTGTTTGGAGAACAAGGTTGTTCCTCTAATCAATCTTCTCTGACCAGTAACAGTCAAGCCTGGAGATATTCTCAAAGTGAATCCTGTTGCACACGGCCTGAGACCCGAGACATGTGCTCTCACTTCTCCCATGTTCTCATCAATACTATTCAAAGAGTTTGGAAAGAGTAATAGCATGACTTTATGAGATTACACCCAAACTTTTACATATTCACACTGTACGAAACAGTTGGTGGTTATCTGAGAGATGTGTTTGTTTCTTTCCCTGATGAATTTTCTTTCTTCTTATCTGCTGTCTCAAAGCCAAAATCCACCTTTCAAGTTATCCTTATAGAACTTCTTCTTTTTTTGTAATTTTTTGTTCTCATCAGAGCTGCAGAAATACAGGCGCTTTGAAATCGTGATGACTGCCTACAACGTGATTGGTGAAAGTCCTGCGAGTGCTCCAGTGGAGGTGTTTGTTGGGGAAGCAGGTAAGCACATTGTGAGTTTGTTAATGAGGGGAAATCTACGCAGATATCATGCAGAAATAATATTTAGTACAAATAAATTTGGTCTTTATAATTAAATGGTCACATAACAGCTGTAACATGAAATAAAGTTGCCCCAAAAAGTATTTGGACACTTTAGGACACACTTAAATGTGTTAGTATATTACTAACACATTTAAGTGTATTAGATAACAAAACATCAAACCAAATAACATTTGTAAACAAATTATGCTTGACCTTTTATCAGAAGTAACTTCACTTTTCTCAGCCATGTTTTTTGTAACATTTTTGCAAGGTCATTTTTGTGGATGTATAGATATAGTGTATGATTTAAAACCTAAACTTCTTTTTGTGAAATATATTTGGCTTGTTCTATCTTTCTTTAAAATAAATGGCATGATATTTAAATGACATTCAGACATTTTTAAGGGTGCCTTAAAGGAACAGTTCTCCCTTAAAAGGAAAATTCTCTCATTATTTACTCACTTTCATGTCATTCCAGATGTGTATGACTTTCTTTTTTCTGCACAGCACAAGCAACGATTTTTAGAAGAATATTTTAGATCTGTAGGTCCATACAATGCAAGTAAATGGTGATCAGAAATTCACATAAAGATAGCATAAAAGTAATCCATACGACTCCAGTGATTTAATCTGTCTTCTGAAGCGATCCAACCACATTGGGTGTGAAACAGATCAATATTTCAATACTTTTGGAGTAAGTGGAGAGTTATAGTAAATCTATCATATCCCTTCTAAAGATGAATTTATCCACTTGAGTCTTATGGATTACTTTTATATGTGATTTTTTTGGACATTCAAAGATCTGGTAACCATTCTCGTTCATTGTATGGAGCTACAGAGCTGAGATGTTCTTCTAAAAATCTTTGTTTGTGTTCTGCAGAAGAAAGAAACTCATACACGAAAGTGAGTAAATGTTGAGAGAAGTTTCATTTTTGAGTGAACTCTTAAGTGTCCAATTCTCTAACTTAAGTCTCTAACAGTTGTAGTTTTTTTTCATACATGAAAAATATCTATTACATTAAGAGTGATGTAAGGCATCTAGTCTGAGAACATGACTCAGTGGTTGTGTCAGAGTCCTGGGTTTTTTCTAAAACAGCAGATTTTGTGAAACCCAGACCAGCATGCTTTGCTGGCATTATCCCACCAGAAAACCGTTTAATTTCCCCTCTACACTGACAGATGTGTTGTTGACCACTATCCATAGATGTTCCTTTTCAGATGCAGGCCTGTGCTGTAATGCTTTCCAGAGACAGGGTAGTGTGCTCTCTGTCTTGAGTCCTTCAGGGAATAAGTCATGACATGAGCTGACAGATATTGTAAGAATCGTGTTCCCTTAGTGAAGAGACATGAAGAGAAAATATAAGGACAGAGAGGGCAGAGCTGTGATGTGAGTTGGCCTAATGTGACAGAGGCACATGCCCACCTAAAGCTGTAGAACAAGGCCAAAACGAACTCAGCTATTTTTTTATTTTTTTTTATTAATGACTATTGATAGTAATTATTAAAGGTTTCTCACACATTTTTTAGGGGTCTGAAAGCTGTTATTTTTAATATAATTAATCACACTAAATGAAATGGTTAAATCGACAGCCCTAATTACATTATATTACATCATATTCACTGGCACCTGCTCAGAACTAAAATGGAACAAAATGAGATCTGAACTATTTGTAGAGCCTGGGATAGTGTGAATGCAAAAAACTGTTTTGTTTTTCACTCTGCTTATATTACAATCCACGTAAAGGGGTCTGAGTTTGGTTCTTTTAGGGTAGTTTCACATATAGTACATTTTAAGTGAACTCAGTTTGGTTAAAGGGAACCAGCTGCAAATGACCTCAGTGCTTTTAGTGTTCACAATGTAAGTGGACTTAAAAGAGGACCCAGTGTCTTTTTGCACATTAACGTGTCTTTTTTTCACATTAACTTGGTGTCAGACCCCTTGTTGTTCACACCACTGCTCCTTAAGAACTCAGATCCCATTGCAGCTAGAACTGTCACGATTATGAAATTTTGCTGACAATAATTTTTCATAAATAATTGCGATTATTATGATAAGCAATTGTCATTCAAACTGTCATACTTTTTAAGGTTCATGTAAGCTTATTACAGATAGGCCTACACCTTAAGTAGTAATTTATTGATTTTTAACTTGAAATTATATAATAAAATTAGGCTATATGATTACTTTTAAGGCTTTAAAAAATATTTCATTTTTCATTAGAAATTATTGCACAGGGATAGAATTACATAAAAGTAATATTTGATGTTATATAATTTCTGAAACCCAGACAACACTTGCAATTATATTTGCAAAATTAATAATGTTTACTGTATTTCTATCCTAAACTCAACTCTCTTCAATTCTAGATAAAACCTACAAGCCCTTATTTCGCATGAAGGAAAACAATTTAAATTCTATGTGCATTTGAAAATATGTTTCTTTATCTATCATATCGAGAGGAATGGAGCAAGCAAGCGTCTCCTCCTGAGTGTCATTTACATTGTGTGTATGAACCAAGAACATTTGCCATTGCACACATAAAACTGAAGTGAAACTATAAAAATCCTCACTTGTATTTTCGTGGCGCGAACCTCAGTAGACGGTACGCCCATCAGAGCACTTTAAAGTGGTTCATCTTAACTCACTGCTCTGCTTTTAATACGGCTGGCCTGTTCATTTTAAGTGCTCAAATAATACAACAAGAACAGAATATGAGACATCATGGTATATCAATATTTGCTTAAAATTCCCATATGTGGACAGTAAATTGTGACTGAAATATGAAGTATGTAATGCTGCTATGTATGGCAAGTCACGAGGTACTTGTGTCTAGGGTTGGCCTGGGATTTTATATAGAAACTGGCCCAAATGTTGTGCGTTGGGGGGTTGGGGTGTCGCTGTACTTTTCTGCATATCGCTGCCCCTTTAGGCATAATGTGGTAGCTTATTTCAGCTTATCGCAGCACATTCGGCCCATTTCACGGCCGGCCCGATTCTCACGATAGCCAGTCCGCCCCTGATCGGCCCCAAAGTGCATTGGCCCACCGGGACAATGCCAAGTATGCCAGATTGCCAATCCAGCACTGCTTGTGTCATAAAATGCAAAGCGGACAGGTACCTCTTTGCTTTCACATCGCACAAATCAATTGAACCACAAAAACACCCACAAACTAACCATACTCAGACCATCTCATTTAAATAGGTCTCTAGTGTGAATACCCGGTAAGAATACCACATAGATCTGAAATGCTTAGATATAGATGACTAAAAATGCAGTGTGCTTAAAGATGTGTTTGTTGTTCTGAGAAGAAGGATGATTTAGCTATCTATTCTTGCCCACCATACAACAAACTCCTGCGAGCTGGCTTTTACTGCTGAGTTCTAAAGTGCTCTTCAAGTTTAGCTCAAGTTGTCCTGTTGCTAAAAACAATGATTTTTTTCTGTACATTTATTGACTGAGTAATATCTATCTGCCTGGCAGAAGAGTCGAGCGCTCAGTCTAATGTTCTGCCAAAAGAGGAAGCCAGGAAATGACATTCCAACTATTCCACAGGAAACTGATAATGGTTGTGCTGTTTTGTTGGGTAAACTACAAAAGAAAGGATGTTTATCACCTTCACAGCCCAAAATGGATCTATATTCATGTCATGATCTTGTATGATCAATAACAGGGCCTTTAGTGGACAAACAATCCCCCTTATTACAAGCAAATAGATGCATTAGGTATGCAATTTACCCATACGCTTAAAAAGTATCGAAGGCAGCCAACTGGCTACAAATGCAAATTGTCGTTTTTGCTGTTTAATTCCACCGCAGCCATGGTAACAGGCTGACACTGCACAGACAGGATGTTGACAAGGCTCTATGCTCACTGCACAGTTTTGCATTTGAGCCAATAATTGCCAAGTTTATTAATGGAATTCTAAGCAGGATTGCACTACTAGCGTCCAAGTATTAATATGAAGAGTCATGGTGATAATTTTGGCAGGACAGGGTGTATTTTTTCCTACCTTTTTCACCCCTTTGCTGCATTTCTGGCCTCCTCTCAGAAGGGGTTTAATGAAGCAGTAAATATGAATCTGTCATAAAGAACTCAAGCAGCTGGCAGAGCAGGCGGGGTTATCAACATCAGGTTATTAACAGCATCATTAGAGGGGGCCAGGCACTGAGATTACTCCCAGCAGCAGGAGGGGGTTGGGGGGGACAGCCAAACAAACAAATGAATTTCCTGCTGATTAACGTCAGGTTCGCTACATCTGAAGATACTCAAAGAGGGATCAGAACGGCAGGCGGGTGTAGGGAGGCAGAGAGTTGGCGTGAAGGGTGTTTTGTCCTTAAAGCCTTCTGAAAACCTATGGCCAAACCACAGTCAAAGTACACAATCAGCAGACTATAGTTCTGTTTCAAACCCTTGCAAGCTGCTTCTTGTCTTCTTGATGCAAAGGCTGTTCCAATGTATGCTGCCTTCTAAGATACCTCAGTTGTGCATAATTTTAACGTTGCATGTAAGTCTATTTTTCACAGAGAAGGAAATCACAAAATGCGTAGAATTGTAGGTATAATTGTTGATTATTAATACACTTACACTGGCAGCCATAAGTTTGGAATAATATACAGATTTTGCTGTATCGGAAGGAAATTGTTACTTTAATTCACCAAAGTGGCATTCAACTGATCACAAAGTATAATCAGGACATTACTGATGTAAAAAAACAGCACCATCACTATTTTAAAAAAGTCATTTTTGATCAAATCTTGACAGGCCCCATTTCCAGCAGCCATCACTCCTTATCCTTGATTAATCATGAGAAATTGCTAATTTGGTACTAGAAAATCACTTGCCATTATATCAAACACTGTTTTGGTACATAAAATGAAGCTTAACATCGTTTATGTGTTTGTTTTTGAGTTGCCACAGTATGCAATAGACTGGTATGTCTTAAGGTCAGAAATGGCAAAAAAGAAACAGCTTTCTCTAGAAACTCATCAGTCACTCATTGTTTTGAGGAATAAAGGCTATACAATGCCAGGTGTACACTACAGTCTTCAAAGACAAAGGACAACTGGCTCTAACAAGGACAGAAAGAGATGTGGAAGGTCAGATGTACAACTAAACAAGAGGACAAGTACATCAGAGTCTCTAGTTTGAGAAATAGACGCCTCACATGTCCTCAGCTGACAGCTTCATTGAATTCTACCTACTCAATGCCAGTTTCATGTACAACAGTATAGAGAAGACTTGGGGCTGCAGGCCTTATGTGAAGAATAGCAAAGAAAAAGACACTTTTGAAACAGAAAAACAAAAGAAAATGTTATAGTGGGCAAAGAAACACACACATTGGACAACAGATAATTGGAAAAGAGTGTTATGGATTTTAACCCCACTGAGCATTTGTGGGATCAGCTAGACTGTAAGCTGCGTGAGATGTGCCCGACAAGACAGCCACATCTATGGGAAGCGCTACAGGAAGCGTGGGGTGAAATATCACCTGACAAACTCTACACTTGTTTTTTAACTAATTTATTTAATTATAAAACTGTATCTGGAATGTCAAGGATCTGTAAAGCTGTCATTGGTGCACCTGGAGAATTTTTTGATGAGAACTCTTTGAAGTTGTGACATTTTATTTATTTATTTTTCAAATTGTAATAGTAATTTTTCACGTTATTAATGGCCTTACTATACATTGTGATCAGTTGAATGCCACTTTGGTGAATAAAAGTAACAATTTCTTCCCATAAGAGCAAAATCTGTACATTATTCCAAACTTTTGGCCGCCATTGTATATTTCATGAACTATTTTACCCAATGTCTGTTTGTTATATGTATTGTTATTTTTATTAGACTATTGCATTGTTTGCTTAGCAACATGCTAAAGTCAAACTGTTGGAATTGTCAGTTGAGTCTCCTGTGCTTCAAGGAATGCTATTTGCTATTTGGTCTTAGCAAGTCTAAGATAGATGGTCTCCCAACCTGGGCAGCTGTCAAGTGCCTAAAAGCCCCCTAAAACCAGCAGACTGACCATTCTGGCCAGGGTGGGAGAACAGCTAAGGCCAGCAAAGCAGTTTAGGCTGGTTTAAGCTTTTCTTTTTTTTGTGCAGATTTAAAAGGTAGCTGTTGTGTAGACAGTAAACAGCTTTATCTTGCAGCAGAGCTTGTTTGTGCTTTATTGTAACAGCTCATTCAGTGTAGCCTCTTGCACCAACCCCTCCTGAACCTCTCTGTCCACAGCCATAATTCATTTCTGCTCATAAATGATTCAGCCTGCTTTACTACGTGTACACTTAACTTTCAAGCCCAGAAATAGACAAGATGTCATGCTCCAGGAATTATCACTGTTTTCAGGTTTGGTCTTATTAAATTCATCCTTTGTTGATGATTGCTGTTTGTGGTAGCTTTATCTGTTGTTGTTGATTTATGACGGATAGCTGTTCCATCTCTCGCCCCGCTAATAAATGGCATTTGCCACAGACACAACAGAGGGTGGCAGCTATGCTGAAGTCAGTGTTTGTCATATACCGCTTTTCCATCAAAATGTTGCAGGTTCTCATGTCAGATCTGTGAACCTTCCTCAGAACCAGCTTGCAGTTCCAATCACTTACACATCTCAGTCTTTGTTTATGAGTCCTATGAGTTTTGAGAACATGTTTAAAGATCCATTGTAATTTAATTACTGATTTTATGCAATCACAAGCTGCTTTTGGTGTAACTTTGATGCAAGTGTAAAGGGGTTATGTTATAAGGAATACAATTTACCTTGATATTTTGACATACACTGCCATTCAAACATTTGGTGTCACTTGACTGAAATGTTTCTCATGATCTTAAAAATCTTTTGATCTGAAGGCATGTGCTTAAATGTATGAAATTAGTTTTGTAGACAAAAATATAATTGTGCCACCATATTAATTTATTTCATTATAAAACTAAAATATAATAATTGAAAAAAAAATTTTTGAAATTGATGACTTGAACTCCTTCAGTACTGTTTAAAAAGCATCCCAGGGTGATCCTCAAGAAGTTGGTTGAGAAAATGTCAAGAGTACATGTCAAATTCTAAGCAAAGGGTGACTACTTTGAAGATGCTAAAATATAACATAGTTTTGATTGATTTTTGATTTTGTTTAGTAACAACACAATTCATATAGTTCCATTTATGTTATTCCATAGTTTTGATGACTTTACTATTATCCTTAGATGTGAAAAATACTACTAATAAAGAATGATTAAGTGACCCTAAACTTTTGACTGGTATTGTAAGAGGTAATTTTACTATAAAAATATTATTATTAATTTATTATTTCGGGCGGCACAGTGGTGCAGTGGTTAGCACTGTCGCCTCACAGCAAGAAGGTCATGGGTTCAAACCCTGGTTGCCCCGGCCTTTCTGTGTGGAGTTTGCATGTTCTCCCCGTGTCTGCGTGGGTTCTCTCCGGGTGCTCCGGCTTCCTCCCACCATCCAAAGACATGCAGGCTAGGTTAATTGGTGTCTCCAAAAATTGCCCTAGGTGTGGATGTGAGTATGAGTGTGTGTCTGTATATGTGTGGCCCTGCGATGGACTGGCGACCTGTCCAGGGTGTACCCCGCCTTTCGCCCAATGTTAGCTGGGATAGGCTCCAGCCCCCCGTGACCCTGTACAGGATAAGCGGTTGAAGATGAATGAATGAATTTATTATTTCCATCCTGCCAAAAAACTCATTTTGAAATTGGCCCCATAGTGATGAAGGAATAAGTTGTTCATTTGTATATCCCCGCCTCAACAACATATGTAAACTTCACAGTGAACTGAGTTACTTAAACTCTGAAAGTGATACTATTGTTACTGTAGTTTACTTTGAACCAACAAAAAAATTAAGTTGTGAAGGTCCCCAGAATTTGTTGTGTTAATGGTTGTGGAAAAACTGTATCTCCGCACAGCCTTTTGAAGGATCCCAACATTAGGAATAAGGACTAACCTTCGTTCGGCATATTTCTCTGATAATTCTATTGAGAACTATTATGATTCAAGCTTAACAAAGAAACATATTGAAAGTTTGAGCACTGCCAATTACTTTATATCAAAATGACAATAATGCTGGTGAATAGCAAATTTAATAGTACTGTTTCAACTGTCTGTTTATTTGATATGTAAGGAATTGTATAGTCAGCCGTTTTTGTCACAAAATAAATCACGATCGAACTCCAGCGTGGAGCGGATCTTGCTTATTATACAATTACTTACCAAATAAATATTGGATTAAGATTTAATCAGATTAAAAGATTTTATTTTGTAAGAAGTATGCGAGTGCAACGAAAGACAATGTTGTAGTATACGGTAACCCATTATTCCGTTTTTAAGCAGTGAAACAGTCGAGGGCGATCCCCCTCATAACACATTGGGCATGTATATTGAAGTCTTAAAGGGGACAGCACTAAAAAAAACAGCTTTTCAGAGAAGGATATAGCTCCAGGCAGAGCTCCAAAAAGGGGCAGAAGCTCCAAACCGCCAGCAAAGATATATGGAGCCCCTTACCATGTGTGAAGTGACGCCCCCTTTTGGAGTTGGCACAGCCCCCTCTTGGAGTATCCCGACCCTCTTTTGTCTATTCCACCCCCAATCGGAAATCTCAAGCCTGCAGCTATACCTACCTGGCTTTTCAGACAGAGGGTATTACATCCCCTAAGGCTTAGGATGCAATAAGTGATGGGAGATGTGCTCACCGCACAACCGTCAGACCAAAAACCCCAGAAGGAAGAGACAATAGATCCAGTATTTATTTATTGAAAGTAAAGGTTGTAAAGAAGGGAAATAAGCAGCAAGTGTTTTGGCTTAAAGGCAACCCCTGTCCCAAAACAATAGGTAAAAGAATACAAATTTAAAAAAAAAAAAAAAAGGATAAAAATAACTAACCTGGAGGGCATAAAATACAATTAAATTAACCTGCACAAACAAAACAGATTGAACAAAATCAAATAAACAGAGCAGGTCACCCTTATGAACCCAACTGCTGAGAGGACAGAATCAGACAATAATACTGAAGAGCACCAATGCAACAAATCTCTAAGCCCTCAAATGCCGGGTCTTTGAGCTGGTAGGGAGCATGGTAAAGTGCGACTGGCCTGGATTCACAACAGCTTGCATCTGACAGGTAGCAAAGGGATTTTATCAGGCACACAATCAGGAATAGGCAATCACCAATGTTAAGGTGGAGCAACCAATTTGCAAATTGGCGGCACCTGGAACAGACACACAGAGCACAATGAAACACCAACACACAGACAGAAAGAAAGAGCAGAGCAAAAATGCACAAAACATCATGCAACGGAACAGAGTTATACAGAGATACAACTAACAGCTCTAGTTCACCAAAAAATGAATATTCTGTCATAATTTACTCATGATATAATTTTTAGGTCAGCGATCCCTTGAGCTTACAGCTCCGTTGACTATAATGGGAGCGATTACTAGTTTTGTGTAATTTAGTTTGGTTTTATATCAGTCTTCGCAGATTGAGATGTTGCTGTTCTGAAAACTCTCCTGGTTTGTGACCAGCAGGGTTAAGGTGCTGTGCAGAGGCAATTATTCCCACCTAGAGCCACCTTTCTGTGCAGAATAGTACCAGATTGGGCACTGGCACCCTGTCTGTAAAAACAAAACTTGTATTGATATTCGAGACACAGTAGATGTTTTTGTATTCTTGTGGTTACCTGGAGGGATTGAGACTGATGTATTTACAGTCTCCTGTGCTCTCTCTCTTAGCCCCCTCCGTGGCCCCTCAGAGCATCCAGATCAACACCTTGTCATCAACACAGCTGGAGGTTCTTTGGGAGCCACCCCCCGTCGAGACACAAAATGGCATCATTCAGGGATACAAGGTGACACCCATCAGCCCACCTACCTCGTCCAGTCTCTCTTATATGCTCATTAGCCATCCCCCGTCTCTCTCTCTCTCTCTCTCTCTCCCTTTCCCTCTCCTCTCTACTTCTATTATCATTTCAAAATCTCTCGGGTGAAAGAATAGCTAGAATCTGTTTCCTTTGGCTTTATTTTCCCTTTTCTCTTCAGTCTCCACAGATTAACAGTAATAGGTAATGGTGTTAGACAGTATGATTTAAAGGTCTGCCCATTTGGGTCATGAATTAAAGATCACGGGTTAGGGTTAAGTGAATTTCTGCTGAAAAATACATGACATTGATATAAAAATGTTCAGGAGCAGGTGCAGTAAAATGGAATGAGGATGTTTCATTGAATACTTGAGTTATGCAGGATCTGTTAAAAAAACGACAAGCCCACTGCGGGAGGGAGTGATATGCCTACATGTGATCTACTTATTAAAGAGTTTAAGCATTTTGTTTAAGTCAACATAAAATCCAAATTCACTATATTGACTTAATACAGGAAATAATCATAATTCATAAGTAATGAAAACGGAACTCTTCTAAATTGTCAACCATTTAAAAAGCACCTGTTTAGAGTTAGGTCATATTGCCCGAATGTCTTGTAAAGTCCAGCCTTTAAGCTTTAAAACAACACCCATTTTGAGTTGGCCAAGCAGGTAATTATTCATTAATTAGATTTTATTTTATTTATTTATTTATTTATTTTAGCACAGTGTGACAAAAGTTTGCCAAAATATTTATTTATTATTATTCAAGCAACTCAAGAGCAACCATACAGTATATAACTGATTTATTTACTCTCTGCGTGGCTGGCAACATGTAGAATAAGTTATATGTACCTAAATCTCAATTTGTTCACATACTTAGATTAACTTATTTTTAATGCTACATTGGATTTATAAAATGCTTTTGAATACAGGATTTTCATTGCTTTTGTTTATTTGTGATATGTATAATTAATTCAGGAATGAAGGCATTTTCTCTCAATATACTAATACTAGCTTTTGGCTGTTTACTCACACAATGGCGCAGACACACCAACACATAACTATAAATGCAAACCACCGCTCTGTGCTCTAAGCGGAGCTTACCCCTGTACCTAACCCTAACCACAAAGATAGTTTTTTTTTAAGTAAAATGATTAAATATACAGCTACTTAAATGTTCTAGTGATTACAATAGACCTTTTTCACACTCCGGGTTTTGGAATACGGAAGTAAATGTTTGCAGGGTAAACTTCGACATTGGTGAATGGGAGATCACAGTAAATATTATTTTCACTTACCCATTTGCTCCAAGAGCAAAATAAAAAAATCTACTATTACGTTTGAATGACTTTCCAGGAGAAAACATAAAATAGAGAGGGGTGAATTAAGCCAAATGTACAGTACTGTCACTCTCTCAGCAGCTTTAATCAAAGCCCCCTCACAGCTGTGGTAATTCTTTTTTTAAAATAAAGTAATATAACACAAAGCATAATGTTATAAACTTACAATCAATATTTAAAAAATGATCATATAAAATGTTTGCTAGATTTATGCTGTTAATAAGGTGGAAATGCGTCATCACAGTCTGTGAAAAAGGTCTATTATACCGCTGGACTAATTTTTTTTCTCATTGAATATCCTGTTTCACTCAAAAGTAATGTTGTGTTGTGGATTACATACATCAAATTCTAGGCTTTCTCTTTGCCTTTTCTGTCTGTAGATTATTTACTGGGAGATGGACAATCAAAACGAAACTGAGAAAGTTAAGATTCTCTTCCGGCCTGAAACAAATATGAGACTCAAGAACCTGACCAGCTACACGTACTATATGGTCAAGCTGTCTGCCTTCAATGCAGCAGGAGATGGCCCGTTCAGTGAGCCCAGGAGGGGGCGCACTCTTCAGGCGGGTAAACTTCTGCACAAATCATCCTAACTGTCATTAAATTCCCATTTAAAACTGATCACAGCATCACGCTCTGACCCGAGCACAAGCATTACACCTCTAAAGGCCCAACTATAAATCTGACCGTTGACAGCACACCAAGGGCAACATGTCCACTTCCATATCTCGCTCTTCTTTATGCATGAAAACCAGGTCGACACCTGATCATATTTCAGAGCATGTACCGTTATATCACCCTTGCATCATTCAAATGAGCAATTCATGTGCTCCGCATTAAATCGTTCTCTCTATAAATGTTGTCATAATGAATAACGCACAAGAGGCTGGTGATTTGACCTCGGGCTCCACCTCACTGAAACCACCTAAAAAAAAACAATTTGAAAATTATTCAAATGGTCTTGATGTGACCTCATTTGTACATACCCTCTCTTTCTCTTGTTGGCGTTTCCTGAGGCAACAAGCTGCTTTGGTGTAAGAGGACAGAGCTGCTCAGTGGACAGCTTGCATTGAAAAATCTTCTGTTCATTCAACTATTTATTTAACATTTACTGTTTTATATATATACACTGATGAGCCAAACATTATGACCACTCACCGGTGAAGCGAATAACGCTGATCACCTCTTAACAAGGCCACATGTCAAATTCTGGGTAGATTAGATGGTAAGCGAACAATCAGTTCTCGTAGTCAACTTGTTGAATGCAGAAGAAATGGGCAGTAGTAAAGACCGGAGCAACTTTGACAAGAGCCAAATTGTTTTGGCCAGTTGAGTGGGTCAGAACATCTCTGAAATGGTAAGGCTTGTGTGGGGTGTTCTCGGTCAGCAGTGATGAGTACCTACCAACAGTGGTCAGAGGTGGACAAACCACAAACAGGTGACAGGGTGTGCACCCAAGGCTTATCGATATCCGAGGTCAATGAAGGCTATCTCGTCTGGTCCGAACCGACAGAAGGTCTACCGTGGCACTAGTCAATGATGTTTATGGGAGGAACGTGTCGCAACACAAAGCTCATCACACCCTTCTGTGTCAGAGTGCCCATGATGACCCCTGTCCACTGTTAAAGTGCCTACAAATGGCACGTGAGCGTCAAAACTGGACCTCGGAGCATTGGAAATAGGTTGCCTGGTCTGATTAATCTCGTTTTCTTTTACATCACGTGGATGGCTCTGTACGTGTGCGCCATTTACCTGGGGAAGTGATGGCACTAGGGTGCACTGTGGGAGGATGACCAGCCAGTGGAGACAGTGTGATGCTCTGGCAATGTTCTGCTGGGAGACCTTGGGTCTGGCCATTCATGTGGATGTCAGTTTGACAAGTGCCACCCACTAAAAGATTGTTGCAGACCAGGTACACCCTTTCATGGCAGTGGGATTCCCTGGTGGTTGTGGCCTCTTTCAGCAGGATAATGCACTCTGCCACACTGCACACATTGTTTGGGAATGGTTTCAGGAACATGACTGAGTTTAATTGTTGACTTGGCCTCCAAATTGCCCAGCTCTCAATCTGATTGAGCGTCTGTGGGATGTGCAGGATCAACAAGTCCGATCCACAGTGGCGCCACCTCGCAACATCCAGGACTTAAAGGATCTGCTGCTAATGTCTTGGTGCCAGATACCACAGGAAACTTCAGGGGTTTGTAGAGTCCATGCCTCGGGGGGTCTGGGCTGTTTTGGGGTACGCGGTGGACCAACAGCTTATTAGGCACGTAGTCATAATGTTTTGGCTGATCAATGTACTGTATACAGTTCTGTGCAAAAGTTTTAGGCATATAAGATGTTTCACAAAAGCTTTTGTCTTAAGATGGTTATTTATATCTTCAGCTTTAGTGTGTCTATAGGAAATATAAATGTGAGACTCCCAAACATTACTTTTGCAAATAGAAATTATTAGAATAGAAGAACAGGAAGTCCTGCAACAGATGTGATGGCCCCCACAAAGCCCCCCACTGAACATCGTGTCTGTCTGAGATTACATAAAGAGACAGAAGCAATTGAGATATAAATGGATAGAATAACTGGTGTGAATTCTCCAATAAGCTTGAAACATCATATCTGCCAACAACCAAGAAAAACTGTGTCCAGGTGTACTTGGGAGAATTGGTGCTGTTTTAAAGGCAAAGGTGGTCGCACCAAATATTGATTTAGCTTTTTTATGTTTACTGGAATTTGTATGACATTAAGTGATAAATGAAAACTATTTATGGCCTTATTTTTGAAGACGTCCTCACTATGCATTTTTCTCTAGTGCCTAAAACTTTTGCACAGTATTGTATGTATATGTACTGTATCTACACTCACCGACCACTTTTTTAGGAACACCTGTACAGCTTCTTATTCATGTGATTATCTAATCAGCCAGTCATGTGGTAGCAGTGTAATGCATAAAATCATGAATATACGGGTCAGGAGCTTCAGTTAATGTTTACATCAACCATCAGAATAGGGAAAAAATCTGATCTCAGAGATTTCGACCATAGCATGATTGTTGGTGCCAGACAGGCTGGTTTGAGGATAATATATTAAAAGTTATAATAGCAATAAACAATTCATCCAAGTAATATAGTTAATAAGGAAGTAAAATCAATGTAAAATTAAATAAAATAATTTTAAAATTTTGTAGAGAATTTAAGTTTAATTTCTGCCTTACATATTTACATGGTGTAAATGATCTTCATTTGAACGCTATCGATTCTTAAATCTCAAGATCAATATTTTACTATATGCACAACCCTCTACACAATGAGAGGAACTCACTTGCATTTGCAGGCAAATTTCATGCTATGCGAATCAAATTTAAATATTTGGCAACTGGCTGATAAATGTTTAGATGTCACTCATCAGTAATTGTGTAGTGCAGTGGTGGATCCTTTCACTCTGTGTTGTGAGTAAAAGTTGTTCCGTGTAATGCCTGTCCAAAGAAGAGATCCACACTAACCATTTGTCATTGAATAATGTCTCTTTTAATACATTTCTTTTCTCTACTTTCAGTTGTTGATCAAAAACAACAAAAATATACATTTAATTGTAATAATGCATGGCACACATGAGATAAAGCCATTTGAGTCCTCTCTCATTAACATTCTCGCATTTACAGAAGCTCATTACAGAATTTTTTTAAAGAGACAGTACCGGTTTTTGCACGAGTTCAACAAATCAATGCAAATACATGCAAATAGTACAAAATATGCAATTAAACAATAAACAATTAACACAAAATAATATATGAAATATAAAATCTTATTTATTGATTAAATATGTAGATTTTTTTAACATTTATATTTTTATATTATATCTAGTTAGAAGGTCCCTGTATAATTAACAGCATTAGCTGTCAGATCATTTCTTTCATATGTACGCAAAAGGTACAATTATAATTGAAAAATACCTAAATGAGTCGTTATCGAATTGAATCGGAAATATCAATTAGAAACTCTGAAAACTCGAGAATTCTTATAGAAATTACAGGAATCTTTGTGATAAGTTAATGTATGATAATGATGACATTTTTTTTTTTTACAGCATTAGTGTTTTTAATCATATTGCCGTTGTTCTATAAAAGCAGTAACCGAGTCGAGGCTATGCATTACTGTGATTTTACCACAGTTAAAGTGGTTTTGCACTTCGCTTCACGCTGTGCCTAAGAAAACCCTTTAACTGTGGTAAAATCACTGTAATGTATAGCCTTGAGTGGCTTATTTCTTTAATAATGTATCTTCTTCTGCTATCCCTTGTATTTTATTATTCATTGCAAGACAGCAGTGGAAGTGTATTTCTTACACTCATTCTTGTATTATCTCTTTCTCTACATTTCTTTCTCATAGCGCCCAGTGCTCCCAGCTTCATTAGTTTCTCAGAGGTGACAAGCAGCACTCTGAATGTGTCCTGGGGTTTCCCAATGTCGCCCAATGGTGTGGTGGAAGGCTACAGGGTGGTATATGAGCCCTCTGCCTCCATTCAAGGTGCGAGTGATTCCTCTATCACTCTATAGTTGAGTGATATTTAACTGTTGATGCTTTCTCTGAGTGTCAGTCTGTTTTCAGAATGTTATTATTCTAATGGTGGCTTTTAAATGTTGCTGGTAGTGGTTTGAGGATGTTTTGAGTTGTTTGTGAAACTCATTTTCCTGTCATTGTTTCCATGGCTCATTGTCAAGTTATTTTTATTTGTATAGCGCTTTTCACAACACACATAATTTCAAAGCAGCTTTATAGGAAATCATGCATAAACAAAAATAACAAAAAAAGCCTAGAGCTGAATATAACAAAAAAAAGCATAGAGCTGAATATAACATTTAGAGTTTTGTTCCATGGAACAAAAAAGAAGATATTTTGAAGAATGTACTGTTCGCTCTTTTCCATACAAAACAGTACAATAAATGTGGACTAATAGTTTCAAGCTTTAAAAGGATAACATAAAGTAACATTAAAATAACATTAAATGATCATAAGAGTAGTCCATACGACTATATTCCAAGTCTTCTGAAGTTGTAAGATAGCTTTGTGTGAGGAACAAGTCATTATTCACTGAAAATCATGAGGCAACAACACAAGGGTGAGTAAAAGATGACCGAATTTTTATTTTTGAGTGAACTAACCCTTTAATGTTTGTTATTGTGACAATTTGAAATTGTAAGTGTATGTGTGTGCTAATTAGGTGTGACCAAAGTGGTAACGGTGGATATCCGGGGCAGCTGGCAGCGCTGGCTGAAAGTACGAGACCTGACCAAAGGCGTGACCTATTGCTTCCGCGTGCAGGCTAAGACTATCGCCTACGGGCCAGAGGCAGAGGCCAACATCACAGCTGGCCCTGTCAAAGGTGAGCTATACGACCACAAATAAACCAACAAACACATCAACAGAACTCTAAGGATCTTTAAACGTCACTCACAAGAGTCGGATCGCTAGCCTGTTCTTCAGTTGAATGCAAGTTGTCTTGTCTGTCTAGGATCTCCTGGATCCCCCGTAGAAATGTCAATCACAAAGACAGGCTCCATGCTCAACATCCACTGGGCACCAGGGGAAACAGGCGCAGGACATGTAATCGGCTATGTCATTGAAGCACGACCCTCAGGTACATCATATTAAGAAGTGGCATTAACAATTATATGTTAATATCGGTAAATGTATTTTCAAATTTCTTAATTAGATTTTACAATTGACATTGATTGATTTTTCTTGGAACATTCTTTATTAAAGTATACATACTTGAAGGGATAGGTAAATTCAGTCATTATTGCTCACCCTCATGTCTTTTTAAACCCATATGAGTTTATTTCTTATGTGGAACAAAAAAGGAGATATTTAACAGAATCTCCAAGCAGCTTGGAGATTCTGCTAGATAACTAAGCACACGAGTCATACAATGGACAGCATTTATGATATTTCTATGGTGCTTTTGTTCCCTTTTTGGCCGCTTAAAAGCTCTATTTTCCATTCATTGTAATTGCATGGAAAAGTGCGACCAGTACATTCTTTAAAATATCAGATTTTGTATTCCACTGAAAAAGAAGTCATCCACAACATGAGGATGATTAAATGATGACAGATTTAAAATTTTGGGTGAATTATCCCTTTAGATCAATGGTTCTCAATTTTTTTCGGCACACCCAAAAGTCTTTTCTTAATCAAATAATGTATTTTTAAAAAAATTATGTTTCAAGGTTTCAATTAAAAAATGCTTTTAAAAGATTAACTGCATTTTTTTTTCAACTTCATGTCACAAATAATGTTTTATTTTTTTAAAAATACAATGAAATGTGTTCTTTCCGCAAATAGTTTTTCAGAGTTTGGATTTTTGCTGAATAATAAAAAGTTTCACTGCACATTGAAAAAAAAAAAAAACATTTTGTTACTAGTAATACATTGCTCTGTTATTTTCTGTATACTTTCTGTTACATAAATACTTTAATTATTTTGATAATGCATATATACTTGTAAAACAGATGATAGATGAAATAATAAGTTAATAAAAAAAATAATTCTGCTGTCATTTACTGAGCAGAGGCGGATCCGCTATTAAAGCAATAAGCCACTAGAGGCAATGCATTACAGTGATTTTACCACCGTTAAGGAGTTTTCTTAGACACAAAATGAAGCCAAGTGGAAAACCCAAACACTGGTTCTTGCGTGTATTGTCACAATTTTTTTAAATGCGTGAAAGTGATTGAAATTTGAATGGGCCTGTCTTCCGGGGCATGCCCCACACTTTGAGAACCACTGTTTTAGATGAACATGTTTACACCAAACGTATTCATTAAATAAGTCTTTTATCGAAAATTTACTTGCTGGCATGCATTCATATAACTGCCCGACCCATGTCATCAAATGCACTCAACATTTCATGTCTTGATGTCATCATCTGCTAAGCAAGTGTAAGAGGACACAGTAATGGACCTCTTGTCAGTCCTCAATGACATTTTCACTGTAAGTGACCTTCCTATCTGCAGACGAGGGATTGTGGGATACCTTCGTGCGACACCTGCCTCCCTCAAGCACTTCTCATTCAGTGAGTCTGGACCGCCTCCGCCAGGGCATCAGCTACCAGTTCCGAGTGCTGGCCATCAATGAGTTCGGCTACGGTGAGCCGAGTGCGCCCTCAGCTGCCATGTCAGGTAATTGCAGTCCCTTGAAGACCTTTTTTTGTCCTATGATGAGTCATAACAGAAACTTTTGACAGGGAATTGCATCAGTTACTTCTTGTGATTCTATTACTTAGGTCAAATGTGAAATTCACATGATAACCACGTGAATTTTTTACATCATGTCCTCAGAGGGACATTTGTCCTAGCTCAGAAGTATCAAACTTTGTCTTTGTCTCAGATATTTGTCCTTTAATCCCTTATGAGAAATCAAAATAGACACAAATGTGACAATTGTTGACATACAGTAAGAGCTCCCAAATTAATGCATATAGCATAGCATTGATATGTCTTTAAGAAATATGATGAAAAGTCATATTGATATGTTTGACTTTTGACTACAGACTTTGGTATCTAAGCAAATCAAAGCATGTTTTCAGACATTGCTGAGAACTCTTCTTAACTCTAGAAGAGATATGTATGAGACTCGTGGAGTCTTCATCTCAGGAGAGAAATCTGAAAAGTAGGAGACTTCATTCAGTCTTCATTTGTTCTCAATTTAATCACATTACTGTCTAGGAGAAACAGTTTCATTATAAAAGATATCTCATTTGAGATTTTTCTGTCCTATGGTCTTTGCTATTATAAATGTTTACCTTTAGAGATTGCCTGATTTTCGTCTGGTTTCCTGTGATTAAGTAACCACGTTTGGACTTTGAACAAAACTAATCAACATCCTTATCAGAGGTAATTCAACAAACCGGTTTCTGTGTATTACTTTATAAGGAGACTTTATCAATGAAGTTGAGGTCATCTGTGATGCCAATGCCTTAAAAGGAATGTCAAGAACTGGAGATTAACAACAAAAAAACAACAGACAGACAATACAAGCTAAGTCATGACTCATAGGTAGTATTTTATTTAGGTTTTAACTTTAAGAAGAGCACCAAGCAAAGCATTTAAAAGCAAGATTTCAGTGTCACCATCTAAAGAAATATGAAGTAAACTTTCAGAAAACAGACTGAAGTTAGATAAAGTCATCAAAGATGCTCTGTCTGTCTCTGTTTCTTTGGGCATTGGCAACTAGCTTAAAAAAAATCTGCCGTGTTGCCTCAGTGATTAATTAATGCAGCATGCTGAAAGTCCTAGAGGTTTGTTTGTAAATGAAAAGCTGAGTATGTTATTAACATCCCGTGTGTCGTGGGGCTAAAATATTCATGCAGGCATGCTGAAATCAGTCTGTGAGTTGATGTCAATATTGCTGTCAGAGAAGTCCATCAGAGGATATGACTGGAGAGTTCTGGCATATTTGGGCCACGTTCTTCTTTGCTCTAGAGCACTAGAGATAAAAAAAATAGGACTCATGAAAATAAACATGTGTCACTGTTTCTCTATATATGGTAGGCAATTACTGCTGCTTATGAAGAGGTAAAATCTGTTCTTAAAGGGATAGTTCCCTTGTTCAGATGTTTTTATTCTTGTTGGCAGTTTTTAGCAGTATTATTATTATTATAAATATATGTTAAACATGACAAATAGAATGAAGATTTATTGTACAGTATGTACCATTTTATAAGAATAACAAATATTATTGTTATTATAATTTAAATTATCCTATATGTAAGATACGTGACAAAGTTGTTTCTGCATTATCAACAGTATTCTCGCTGACACTGAGTATACGTCAGTGTCCGAATTTACTCACTCAAATTTCAATCATTCCTTGCCTCACAGATTTCTACTATATAGGAAATAGTTAATTATTGAGCAATTATGGACACAGCTCATATTCAGGAGATATTATAGGTGTGGGTGAGAAACAGATAAATATTTAAGCTATATTTTACTACAAATCTTCACTTTTACTTTCACATTCGTCTTCTTTTTTTTGGGCGATTCACATTCTTTGTGCATATTGCCACCTATTGGGCAGAGATGAGAATTTATAGTAAAAAAGGACTTAAAAATGTATCTGTTTTTGATGGGAGTTTACATCATTCAATAGGTATGTGCACAGTTTCATTTTCGCATTTTATATCGCTTTTATGTTTTGATATGTTGACAAATAAAGAAATTACTTGCGCAGTAACATTTCTGTCGTGAAACAGTAAGGAAGGACATGTGTGCTGGACACTTGTTGGGCTCTTTTGATGTGGGCCAGTAAGCAATCACCCAGAACAACCTAGTAACCAACCACATAGCAACATGCTAAAAAAAACCTCTCAGAACATCTTAGCAACTGCATGGCAACACCCTGTCAATCACCCACAACACCCCAGCGTTGTGGCAGTGAGTTTTGCATGTGCAAAGCACCACTATTATTTTTTTCTGAAAATGTAAAAATGTATTTTTCCTTCCTTTCACTGTCTATATTTTGTTTTTCATTGTCTCTGACACACACACAGCCCAACTGGACACACCGTTTTATGAGGAGTGGTGGTTTCTCATCGTGTTGGCGTTGTGTGGTCTTATTCTGCTGCTGCTGTTGGTCTTTGGACTCGTCCTGCATGGCCAGAACAGGAAGTACAAGAGCTGTGGAACAGGTGTGAGCTTAACCAAACTGAACTCAAACATCTCTCCTTCCATCCTCCCTCAAACCATCATTAGAGGTCATACAACCACTTACTATATGTCTCTTTTTAAAATTTGATTGTGAATTCTGAAGACCTTTGTCCACATCACATAGTTCATCTGGGAAACAGATGTTTTCTACTCAGCTATGCTTGTGTTCGGTCTCTCTGCAGTCTCTAAAAGTAAGCTAATGAAATGATTTCAACTCAAAAATGATATAGTATTAGCCACGTAATAAGCGGTATAATATACAGCCAGCAAATCATTATTCAAAAATCAACCCCTTTAAGTTGATACAAGAACCTTGATCACCCTGACTGTACATTACATATATTCATGCAGTAAAACATATCCACCCACTTAAATGCCCAAGCTGTCCAGTTAAAACAGTGATGAAACAAGGAAGATGTTTTTGCTGGGATAATGATATGCTAACTGCTGTAGGTAAAGCTGTGTCCACGGTGGAGGAGACGGTCACACTGGACAATGGAGGCTTCACTGCTCTAGAGCTCAACAGCAGGCCTGTTCATGTCAAGAGTGTCTTCTTGAGGAAGAATGGCACCAGGTAAGATCGCAGTTTACTCCATTGGATAACTCTGTTTCTTCATGGTTGACTTGCATTTTGGCCAAAACTATGGTAACCTTGGTAAACTTTTGCTACCTCCACTCTTTTCCAATCCAGGTCACCTCCCCGACCCAATCCAGCTGGACTGCGCTATTCTGATGAAGACATCTGTAACAACTACAATGGTGTGGTTTCCACAGAGAGCACAGTGCTGACAGAGAGGCCTGCAGAGATGTCAGAGTCTGAGGTGGAGTCTCTAATGCACACACACACACATGTATATTCACACATACTCTCTGTTGTTAATTTTATTTTGGAAATGAGAAAAACCTATTCAAGGCTACATTACATACAAAGAAATTGCATAATAAACGTTACCAATTCTGATCGTTCAGTTTGCATAGTTACACCAGTTTCATACACTAACCTGCAAACTCATCATTGTCACTTTGTTCATTCTTGAAGAAGTACAAAAGCCTTATTATTGACCAGTATTTTTGACCATTGTCCCAGGCAAGTTATTTCCTAAATAGCTATTCTATTTTCAGGTCTCTTTCTTCTTACATAATTAAATTAATTTCAACTCAAATGGATATTTCATATACATTTGTTATTTATTGGGTGAGTAGTCATGTAATAAACAGGATAAAGTACAATTAGACGGTCAATATGGCAAAATACACCCCTTTAGGCACCTGATCACCCTGTCTGGGTTTATTTTGCCATAATGATTCCTAACTGCATTCCGTTTATTACACAGCCACTTACCCCTTACATATATCTCAATATTGGTCTCACAGATCTCAGAATTTTCTTTTCCATATTCTCTGTTGTCAGGCCTCAGACAGCGAGTGTGAGGAGGAGGCGATCAAACACTCGTTTGTAAACCACTACATGAGCGACCCATCTTATTTCAACTCGTGGAAACGGCAGCAAAAGGGGCTGAAGCAGACTCTGGCCTGTTCCTACGAGGAGTGTGCCAGCGGGGACACCGAGTCCTACTATCAGACAGTGGTCACGCAGCACAGCGTGGGTGGAGTGTACACCCCCACCGGCCAGCCCGCCCAAGGCTCACGGACTCCCGTTACAGGCTTCTCCTCATTCGTGTGATGCCCAGGAGTCCTGATGGACTGGGTAGAGGAACCAGACTCCTCTTTGCTCAGGCATCATGGTTACAGAGAAGGGCACTAGATAGAGGAGATTCTCTGACATCCACAGTACTATCACTACGAGCACTACAATGACCGTTAAATCTTGAATGTACTCTCATGCTGATTAGAGAACATGATCATTAGTAAGTGACCAGAGACGAGGACGGTTTCAAAAATATTTTTTATAAAGGCAGTGGTGATAATGAAAGTTACTATTATTGTATGTCTCCCTCTTGTTTGCAGCCTTGGTGGTGAAAGATAAATTAATGTCTGTGCAGATGATTTTAAAAACAGGATTTAACTGAAATCTCCTGTCTTTAAACCTATTCATGTTATGAGGCATTCCAGCTATAATGAGAAGCGCATATTCACTCTGAATTAATGGGAAACATTCCTGCCAATTTTCCCATTACCACATTGAACAGATATAAAGAAAAAAGGTAAATGAAGACCACGCTGTAATTACTGTATATTCTTGTCTGAATATTCCCTCATTTCACTGTCAGTGTCCCTATATATACATGTTGCACTTGAGATCTTAAAGGGCATGAACTGTAAATCTGCTCTAATGGTTTCGTTTCACATTCACACGGCCCGGATAAAGAAGCACGGAAATCTGGGCACAGACGTCACCATGTCTCCAGTATAATCTGTATAGATACACCAGCAAAGAATCTCATGAAGGCTGTTGGCAGAAGACACTCTCTGTTCCCTTCTTCTATGTTATCAGATGGTGAAACACAGTGGCAGATATGTTAAACAGTGTTGTGATGTGTTACAGTACCACTGCTTATTCTCACATATACCAAGATCCAAGTTCTAATTTATTTTCATTTTTTGTTCCCACCTGTTTGGCCTTGCTTAGGAACTGCAAACACTCACTTGAAATTATTTAATGAATGAATGTATGAATTGTATGTGAGGAGATCAGTAAGGATGCTTTACACATATGCATATACTGCACTGTTGAGCCATAAAGTCTTATGTTTCCTCCTTTGCTTTTATTTTATACAGGCTTGTAAAATGTTTAATTTTACAGTGCAATTTCAAAATTAATTTGTCTTTTTTCTTTTTTTTTTTGTAATTAAAAAAGTGACGTTGAGTAGTTCTGTTGTACTGATTAAAACAACTATGAATTTTTGCAGTTCTTGAAAATGCCAACACAACAAATACAGTAATCAAAGAGAGCATACTGTTATGAAAATGTTTCAATTCGCCAAATGTTTTAGCACAAGTGTGTCATGGATGTTCATAAAGTTAAACAGGTTCATGTTTTATTTGATTTGATTTTTTAAGATACGTGTTTGTTGTTGACATAATTGCCTCAAACTACAAAGATGTCTTGTTCCTATTTCTTCAATATGCACCTGACACTAAGTTATGATAGTTGCATCACAAATCAGTTTTTATACAGTTTTTGAAAAGTATTTCATCAAGTAATCACTTTTAATAGATGTGTTTCTCAGTTTAAGGTTCAATGGAAACAAATTCATTTCTTGAAATGTTTTCTTCACTGTTGAATGGACTGAGGAGTTCATGGACATTTCATGGTCTTAATCCAATGATGATGAATAAAAGCAAAAGTGTGGAAAAACAATGTGCATAAATCGGATTCCTTTTATCTATTTCCATCTTTTTAAAATATTAAATATAATTTTTAAACATTTTGAAGGGAAATGTGGGTCAGTCTGAAATCAATGAATTTCTCTTTCTGTCCAATGAGTGGTGCAGAGTGGACCTAAACTAATGCACTTCGGAAGACACTTCAAACACTTTAAAGTGTATTTTAAGACGTCGCAGGTTTTACACTCGGACTTCATTGTCTTCTAATGTGAGTAAAATCGTGGTAATACTCTATATGATACTCTAAAGCGAACCCTCTTCCGTTAGAAACAACTAATCGTTTTTTTTGTTTTGTTTGTTTCTGTCTTAACAAAGACATAACTGAAAGCATGCATCATTCCTGCTATTAACACTGATAACTAAAATATCAAAAACGTAGATTCACGTCAAGTGCCAGAACTTTATGACCTGCCAATTCCTGCCTTATATGGTCCTCCTGAGCAAAAGCACACCTGTTAACCACGCCCACTTCTGTATTATGCGCTCACAGTCTCACCTCAATAAATACAAACCTGCACGAGCTGCGAGCTGTATGACCTCAGCAAGCCAGAGATCACTGAATCTGCACTGATAAACGACAGTCCCAACAGGCAGAGATTGATTTGGAAAAGGACAGGATTTACAATGATTGATCTCACACCTCTGTCAGTCACCTGGACCCTTGTGGCACTACTCATAACTCTCTTGTTTGTGTAAGTATTAAACAAGAGGTGACAGCAATAACAAGTTAATGCAGCATTATTAGGTATTCTGTGTTATTAACTTAATGTCTTTGTCTATGCCTGTATAATGAATCTTATATTTAGTTTATGGTCGTTTAAAGTATTATATTTATGTAATTAAGTAGCGTATTGTATTACTTCAAAATATACATCTAATTGGTTAGTTATCATATGAAATGCGTTTTGTTTGTTTTTTTAAATCAATATTTTAAAATACAATTTTAATATATATGTAAAGGAGAGCTTATATTAGCAAGTCGCTCCACTGTTGGCCATCTTTGGAACACACTAAGGAGGATATTTCCAGTAATGGAAAGCTCCTATTTACTTGAATTGGGAAAGACCAAAATCTCAACAACGGTTGGTCAAGATTACGATCAAAGAACATATTTCAGATCAGCAACAAAATGTGATAATACTGGTATCATAAATTGTGCTTCTTTACCTCATATTAGCCTACGCTAAAAAAAAAATTAAAAAAAACCCGGCTTGTATAGCTATTACGAATCCACGTTTTAGAGTTGATTGACAGGAGATATCTGTATCTATAAGATTTGCTCTTTAGGTGGGACTTCCTTTCTACATCCGTTGACATTTGGGCGCTCAGAGCTTCTTGGTTGAGCGTTCCAATTTCTCCCATTAATTTTAATAGAAGTGGCCCATCTCTGCTAAATATACTCTGATGTTAGGTCCTATGACTGTTCGCCACCATTTTTAATCACCCTTTCCCTTCACTAATTTATTTTAGGGGATATTCCGGGCTAAATCGACAGCATTTGTTGCATAATATTGATTTGCAAAAAGATTTTTAAAAAAATTAAAAAGCAATCTGGGTTACAGAGAGACACTTACAATGGAAGTGAATGGGAAAATTCGTAAACATTAATACTCACTGTTTCAAAAATATAGCCTCAAGGTGTAAATAATATGCATGTTTAACATGATCTTTGCGTGATAAATCACTTAACTACTGTTTCTGTGTAAAGATATATAACATTTTTCAACATCGTTGCCATGACGATTTAATGTCAACAAACCCTAAAACGATTGTAAAAAATCTTATTTAAACAAATTTACAGGTCAAATAATACATGAGTTTTAACAGAAGAATTAAAGTGCTTTTATAAAATTATATGCTTCACATTTCTGCCATTAAACCCCATTCACTTCCATTGTAAGTTCTTCACTATAACCTCCATTTGTGCTTTTATTTAAAGAAAAGGAGGGACAAATTGAAAAAAAAAAAAATTGTGGTATCAGCATTATGCCAAAAATACTGTCTGTTTTTGTATAACTTGTATTGAAAATGAAATTTGACAAAATAACTTTTAAAAGTACAAAAGGTAATAGAAACTGCATTTGTAATCAGATCCATAGCAAGGAATTTTGTGCCCCCTGTCTGTATACTGGTCTGGACACTTTACATATTAGAAATACAGTTTAACATTGCTTGTGGGCTTCCCTGGACCTCTTGGCCGCTACAATTGTTACCACTTTTCACCCCATTTGCTATGCCCCTGTTTATTATACAGATAAAAAAAATATTACAATATGAAATGCATCATGTCACACTGCAGGACACAGTAATGGCTTGAAATGGTCAGTTACATGTCAGCTCCCCAACTTTAACTAATGGATCTTTTGGATCTTGTTAGTGTTGTTTTGTGGTTAAAGTTTCTGTCATTGATATTATTTGTAGTTATGGTGTTTGGCCACATGGATTTTTCAAGAAACTGGGAATTTCAGGACCAAGACCTTTGCCTTTCTTTGGCACATTTCTTTCATACACTAAAGTAAGAAATTCACAATGTAACAGCAGCAGAATAAAACAGAAATTAGCATTCATTTTATACAAGTATTGATATGAGTATTTATCTAATATATATATTATGTGTGCAAATGTATTTCAGGGTGTTTGCAATTTTGATATGGAGTGTGCTAAGAAGTATGGGAAAATGTGGGGGTGAGTACCAGTTTTTTTAACAGAATCAAATAATATCTGTCATGAATCTGTCATTAACAATAATGTAATACAAGGCAAGTAGTTCAAGTAGTCAAGTCAAGTTAATTGTCATTACAGTTATATACATACAATATACAGTGGAATGAAATGGCAGTGACTATACAAAAATATTTGACCACTGAATGCTGCAGTTGACCAATCAGAATCAAGTATTCCAGAGATACTGTTTGGTAATGTTATTATTAATTAACCATGAAATATAATTTAAATATACATACAATACAAGGGAAACTACATGGTGCATTAGTTAAATATGTACATTCAGTTTAATCTGTGAATATTTAAATGCAGCAGTAGCAGCACTTTACATTATATAGCAATCTTCTCATTACTTAACAATTTAATAATCACAACTAAATGTTTGCATGGCTACTATCTCTTGTACTTAATACAGCATCAATATCTAGTCCAGCACACCACTATTGTTAATAGAAAACAAACATTTCTTGGTCATACTTCAACCTGTATGACATTGCTATTACTCTGTTTGTAAGCTTATATAGGATGTTTAATTCCAATAAAACATTTAGTGTTGCATTTCCATTTACTTTGCTTTACTAGTAGGGCACCACTGAATTTAATTATTGTCCAGATCATTATGACTGCAAACCATTCAATATTGGTCTTCTCTGGCTTAGGATCTTTGATGGAAGGCTCCCTATTCTAATGGTTAATGACCTGGAAATGATCAAAGCGATTATGGTGAAAGAGTGTTATTCTACCTTCACTAACAGAAGGGTAAACCCACTCTCACCATCACCAACTGTACAATGAAAGAATGTGCCTTTAAGTGCCTGAGGGTGCCTTTAAGGCCCAGTAAAGAGAATCATTTTGGAATTTCTACAGGATACAAATGAAGAACTTGCTGGTCCTTTTGCTGATGGAATATCTGTAGTTAAGGATGAAAGATGGAAGAGAATTCGTGGTACACTCTCTCCATATTTCACAAGTGGTCGACTTAAAGAGGTATAGTAAAGACCTTAAAGGTATAGTTTACTTCTGTCATTATTTACTCACCCCTGTGTTTTCCAATATTTTTTTCTTTCATGGGGCACAAAAGGAGATGTTTTGGAGAATGTAAATCTCAGTCACAATTCGCTTTAACTGGATGGAAAGATATGCAATGAAAGCAAATGGTGACTGAGGCTAATATTCTGCCTAAAATCTTTTTTGTTCCACAGAAGAAAGTGTGTTTGGAACAGAGTGAGTGACTGAATGATAATGCATTATATTGTATTCATGTTGCCCTGATGACACATTATGTAAATAACAGTTGTTTCTTAATATGTTTCAGATATTTCCTATTGCTGAGACACATGCAGATCGTTTTATTCAAAATATGAAAAAGAGAGACCAGGAGCAGCCAGTTAAAATAAAGGAGTATGTATGATGTCTACTTTTAATGTAGTTGAAGAAATATCATGTATCCAAATACACATGAATCCAAATTGTTTATCAAATCTGATCTTTAGGACTGACTCTATGCATTGTTATTTTGGAAGTGATAAAATCTTATCAATTTGTTCAGACAATGTAGTCAATATCTGGTGTATCTAGACTGGTTGCCATAGCAATAGCACAACGCATCAGCCCAATGCCAAGAGACATAAGAAACCATCTGTCGATGTGGAACCTTTAAATTTAGCCTTTGCTGATGTCCAGCATGACATCTTGTCATAGTTCTGAACTCTAAATGAATTGAGTTCATCTAACTTACATTTGAACTTTTAGAGCAGCTTTTTGCTACAAACAACAAATACATTAGCATATTATATACTGTATAACTTTGTGTACTGTATAACAAGTATGGTGCTTTTAAGAGTTTCCAGATTCTGAGTCAGTCATTATACTAATGACCCTTCAGCATTTGCTTAATGAGAAAAACACACTCATCTTTTACTAGTAAAAAAGCTCCACCTAACCATTAGCTCCACTCAAAAAAATACACTCAGCTTGAAAGAAACTTCTCCAAATACCAACACAACAGATCATTAAACACTAACAGGTCTCCTACTTTTTTCATTATGCGTAGAAATACATTAAAATAACATTTAATTTTAAAATGTACTCATTGAAGAAACAAATATTATTCACATAGTCCCAACACTATTGGAATCAGTGAACATTGATTGTGCACAACAAAATTAAGTTGAGACAAAATGCTAAAGAATTGTGTTGTATAAGGGGACCTGGGTAGTTCAGCGAGTAAAGATGCTGACTACCAATAGTCGCGAGTTCAAATCCAGGACATGTTTTGTGTTTTCTGCCAGGTCTCCTAAGCAATCAAATTGGCCCGGTTGCTAGGGAGTTGCTACGGAGGGTTGAGTCACATGGGGTAACCTCCTCGTGGTCGCTATAATGTGGTTCTCACTCTTGGTGGGGTGCGTGGTGAGTTGTGTGCGGATGCCACGGCCACGGAGAATAGCGTGAAGCCTAGCGTGAACACGCGCTATGTCTCCACGGCAATGAGCGCAACAAGTTACGTGATAAAATGCGCAGACCGAAGATCTCAGATGTGGAAGAAACTGAGATTCGGCCTCCGCCACCCAAATTGAGGCGAGTCACTACGCCACCACGAGGACTTAGAGTGCATTGGGAATTCCAAATTGGGGAGAAAATAGGAGAAGAAGAAGAAAGAATTGTGTTGCATTAGCTCATTTTAAATAAGTTAATTTAGCGAGCTGTAAAAATCACGTTGAGTGAATCTGAATCCATTTGAACATTCCATAGTAATGTGATCATCCCTTTTTGATCTATATTGAATATCAATGTCAATATAATTATGTTCTCATCTCAAACATATATGTATTAAATTGATTTCAAGTGTACTGGTATAATATTTTCAAAAGAGCTGCTTTCCCTATTTCAGTGTAATAAAAATCTGATTTTATTTAGATTTTGTTAAGATTTGAGTTGGATATGGCCAAAAATCTGATTTATGCTGCCTGTCTGATAAAGCCAAAGTGTATAACTTTAAAACAAAGTTACAGAACATTAATTTCATGAATTATACAGAGGCACTTATTGCAAGACTACAATTGATAGTATTCCTAGAAATAGAGATATTCATGTGTCTATACTGTATTAATCGATACCACTTCAAAGGTGCATAACTCTTGCAGATGACAGTGGTGTTACAACTACTGTAATAATCATATGTCAATTATTACTGCATTTCAACTTTTTTTTTTCTTACCAGCGCTATTGCACCATACAGTTTGGATGTTGTCACCAGCTCTTCCTTTAGCATTGACATCGACTCCATAAACAACCCAGATGATCCTTTCGTTGCCAATATCAAGAAGTTTTTCAAGTTTAATCTGTTCAGTCCTCTCTTGCTGCTAATAAGTATGCAATTTTTGGGGAATAATACAATAATAATATAGGTTTTATTTACATGAATAAAAAAAAAATCAATGCAATTTTTTTTTTTTTTCAGCTCTGTTCCCCTCTACAGCAAAGCCTTTGGGCAAAATAGGTTTAAGTGTTTTTTCAAGGTCGTCTGTGGATTATTTTTACAGTATTTTGCGAAAGATAAAGGACCAGCACAGCAAGGAATCAAATGTATGTTTGTCACTATTTCACTCTTCAGCTTTAGTAAAAAATTGTTGCAGAAATGTTGATGTAGCATTATGATAATGGCTTATATTTTAATTAGGGACGGGTGGACTTTCTGCAACTCATGATCCAGAGTCAAATAGCTGACACTCAGGCTAAAAACACTACAAATGACCAGCCACTAAAAGGTTTTTACAAAGAGCTTTTTACACTTTTCTGCATGGCCATAATCACCCTGAGATGTGTGACTTGTTGTCAAATATGCTTTCATTTGAATTTCATAGGACTGACAGACCATGAGATCCTCTCCCAGTCCTTCATTTTCATCCTCGGAGGTTATGAGACTACAAGCACCACTCTCACTTTCCTTCTCTATAATCTTGCAACTAACCCAGATTGCCTACAAAAACTGGTCGAAGAGATTGATGCAAACTTTCCCCATAATGTGAGCACACTGGCTTCTGCTTGTTTTTGTACAGAAAATCTAGCTGAAGGGAAGTGTAAAGTCAACAAATCAGGGTTCCCACATTCATTTTTTTTTCAAGGTATGCTCTGATCTAAAATATTCCAATGGCTAGGTATTATATTGCTCTTGTTCAGTTAAACCTGTTCACATAGCAGTGTCCATTTTGTAAGTGAATCATTCTTTTGAGGCAGTTCTTTTCCACAGACAAATCTAAATGATTCATTAGTGAAATTTTTGTTTGAATGATTTTTAAAAATCCTGAAAAAAAAAGAGTGGGAACCCTGACAAATGTTGAGTTATTTTCACATTGAGGTGTATTTTTTCAACATTAAAATACTTTCTCCTATGCTAGCTTATTATGCAGAGACAAATAGAAGTAAGCCATTTATAGGTTGATTCCCAAAAAAAGTAAAACACTGTATCTCTGTAGCATTATCAAAACACTACTGCTTTAGCATCCTGACCGTCCCGACACGGCAACACTGGCTCAACCAATGGTGTGAGTTTGGGGCGGGGCTATCTGTTTGTCCATCCAATGGAAGATGTGGGGAGTATTTAGGAAAACTGTTTGAAAACAGTCATAATTTTTGCAACTATGAGTGGTGATGCTAGTAGCATAGACATTACACACCACACCTTTAATATAATTAAAAAAAATTACCAGTATGTAAATATTCATCAGACTTGTCTTCTTTTTCAAAATTCCCCAGACTCCTGTCACATATGAAGCATTAATGAAAATGGATTACTTGGAAATGGCCATCAATGAATCTATGCGTCTCCTTCCCACTGCTCCACGCTTAGAGAGGGTCTGTAAGAAGACTGTGGAGCTCAATGGAGTGACCATACCGAAGGACACACTGGTTGGAATTTCTACATATGTTTTAAATCGTGACCCGCAGCTCTGGGAGTCCCCTGAGGAGTTCAGGCCAGAGAGGTGATGAGTTTCATCTATCAGACAGTGGTGCTTATAGAACATTTATTTCAGTTCCACATATATTTTCTTGAATATTTTAATCTTAATAGCATGCGGGGGCCTGGGTAGCTCAGTGAGAATTGATGCTGACTACCAGCCCTGGAGTCGCAAGTTCGAATCCAGGGTGTGCTGAGTGACACCAGCCATGTCTCCTAAGCAACCAGAATTGGCCCGGTAGGCTAGGCAGGGCAGAGTCACATGGGGTAACCTCCTCGTGGTCATGATTATGTGGTTCTCACTCTCAATGGGGTGTGTGATAAGTTGTGCGTGGATCACAGAGAGTAGCATGAGTCTCTACATACAGAGTCTCCGTGGTGTCATGCACAGCGAGCCACGTGATAAGATGCACGGATTGACGGTCTCAGAAGTGGAGGCAACTGAGACTTGTCCTCTGCCACCCGGATTGTGGTGAGTAACCGTGCCACCATGAGGACCTAGTAAGTAGTGGGAATTGGGCATTCCAAATTGGGGAGAAAAGGGGGAAAAAAAATCTAAATAGCATGCAGTTTACAGAACTCCTCTACAAATATGTATTCTGTTTGTTGAGACCATTTCAATTTCATAGAAGAATTGCAAACCTGAATGTGTCCCTAATATTTCTGTAAAGGTTCAGCCCTGAGAGTAAGTCAGAGGTCAACCAGTATGCTTTTATGCCTTTTGGACTTGGGCCCCGAAATTGCATTGGAATGAGATTTGCCCTAATGATCATGAAACTTCTTGTTGTGAAGCTGCTTCAGAACTTCACTGTGGAAACATGTAAAGAAACGCAGGTTAGTCCATTGTCACCTCTAATCTCATCATTTAGTGTTCACATACACAAGGCATGCATGTGATATGTCATATGCCTTACATAAAAGACATATTAGATAGACTGTTTATAGCCTCTTAATCAAACATAAAGCAATACATGCATTGTTCTTTTTGTTTCAGATCCCTCTAGAGTTGAATGTCATTTTTCAGCCAAAGGTTCCCATCACACTGAAGTTCATACCAAGGGACAGAAAAGAATAACTCAAAAAATGCAAAAAAAAAGTGATCAATATAATTTGATTTCAATATAATTATAAAGAAGAATGCAACAGTTGTAATAATAAAGGCTACACAGTTATGTAGAATGAACAAGATCATAAATAATAATACTTTATTTTTATGTTTACATTGTACACCATATTTAGGTGAGCCATTGTAATACTCTGTGGTAAGATGTATGTTGCTTGTGGTTTGAGCATTTCTCTGTTCATTTTATTTTGTACTCTCTGAAGTATAATTAAAGCATTAAAATTCATTATGAATGTGAATTTTGTATATCATCTTTTTTTAAAAAAAAAAATCTTAAATTACAACTTTGGAGAAAATAAATCTGTTGTCTAATGAGAGCGATTGTTGATGCATTAGTGAAGACAGACATCTTGTGTTGACAATGGAAACTGCGCAGAGTTGTAAAATTAATTTAAATGTCTCCTTGTGAAATTCCAGCATCCGGACTTTGCTTCTGCCTTGTTCTTTCTATGTTTATAAACAGACAGAGAGCGGAATGGTCGATGGGCAGTGACGTCACCTCTCCAAAGCACGTCACATTCTTTTGACCTTTCCAAATATTTTTCAAATCGAACGAAAAGTGTTACACATCAAAAGCCACATGTATTTAGTTACAACCCGAGCAGTCGCGCAGAGTTGACATCAATTATGTTGTTTTTCTTGCCACATGTAACGCACGTGTCGCCCGGTTCCAGGAATTGCGATAATATTAACCATTTCTTTCCCGGAGAGCTCAGTGTTGGGACTCTGACCAAGCCGAACCTTGTCGAGGAATAAAAAAACAGGTCATACAACCGAATAACTGGACTTTACGACAAATATTCGGAATATCACATTATCCCCCACTAATTATTTCAAAGCACGTGAAGAGTAAATAAATTATTATGACCCACACTGCTCCAATCCGGAAGTCCATGACGCGTTTGCCATGCGCAATCTCCATGTTTTGACTACCACCACCAACAGCAACACAGTGAACCCTGGCAACACACAGCCATTGCGCTTGCAATCCCCACTTCGTTTTGTCAACAAAATGGCTGATTTGGGGGATGATACCGGAGCGAGAGCCCTGTTGGCCCTCAAATCCGCTCCTTGTAGCCCGGTGGGTATATCGATCCCGCCCGTGTACACTCTCTCCTCCTCGACTTCGCCCCGGATCACATCTTCCATGCCCCTCTCCCCTCCGTCGCAGGCCCTCGCGCGACTGGAAGGCAGGGACTTCGAGTTCGTCATGCGCCAGAGGTCGGTGACTGTCGGGAGGAATTCCTCGCACGGCTCCGTGGATGTCAACATGGGCCACTCCAGTTTCATATCCAGAAGACATCTGCAGATCGCCTTCGAGGAGCCGCATTTCTATCTGCGCTGTCTCGGCAAGAACGGCGTGTTTGTCGATGGCGTTTTTCAGAGGAGAGGCGCACCTCCACTTCTCTTACCGAGGGAGTAAGTTACAAAAATCAGATCTGTCACTCGAAATCAGCTTCTTTAGCCAGATGGCGTGCATTTAGTGAGCTAATGGACTACACATACAAGAGATTAAATTAACAGGCTCAATGCAACGCCTGCTTAATCCGACTAAACTGTTTGCAATTGCAATCTCAAAAGCTGTCAGGTTCAAAAAAAGACAAAATTGCATAAACAACTATGTTTGTACATTCTCATTAACCCGTCTTTATTTAAAGATAATCTGATCGTATTTCAAATTAATCTAACATTGTGATTGTCATACCGGGATGTTGTGTGTAGTAAAACAACCAGTTAATGAGCCTTGAATGTGACAAGTGATTAAATATTTATTTTTCACACAGTGATATGTGCACCTTTATACTATAGTATCAAATAAGTGACCCATTGGTGTTTGTTTTGTAGAGCTTGACGTTCAGCAGAAGTTAAAATACAAACATGGAAAGTTAGACGTTTCACACTTCGACCACAGGACGCGTGTGTGTGTGTGCACACGATATCAACTGGATCCACCACACGATTTTGTGGTCAAATCTTAGATACGGGCCTCATTTATGACACATCAGTAGTAACCGCTTTGTAATCTTCAGAAGGCAAAGAACAGTGGGGGAAACATAGTTGTACTACAATACTGCATGTCAGTTGGCATGTCCTCTAGATTAGTTTGGATTGTTTTTCAGTGTAAACAACAATTACCATTCAAGGGTTATCAGTTTTGGAATTCGATTGATTTAATTTCAAATATTTGAATTCAAATGATTTCATATGGTATTCCAATTATTTGAAGTCGAGTTCGAATTTCATTTGAATTCATCTTTAAATTTGAATTTATTTGCATATTATCTTGTAGTATAATGATTAAACCTTTCAGTGGAAACTTATCCAAATAGTATTATTACATATTTAGTATTTGTTTAGTTGTTGTTCTGCTTATGCTTGCAGAGTCATACAATGTAGCAGTGTGAATATTGAGATTTCTTTCAATAAAATACAAAAAAATCTCCTTAAGAGAACCTTAAGTAAGTGGTTGGTTCTACTTCATTAGATGTCTCTGATAAAGTGTACAACATGTAAACCAGTTTCTGTATCTGTAATCAGTAGAGTTGATCAAAATGAAAGCTGTTCTCATGTTGTTAACATTTTTAGCCTTCAATCTAAACACTGATGCTTGAGAAGTGGTTCAACTAGTTAACTGGATCAGATTTAGGGCCCTGCACATTTGTGTTAAACAGTACCATCAGCAAATGTAGTTTCAGCGGATGTTCAGCTCTTTGTGTTTAGGTTTTAATAAAATCACTGTTTGGCTTCCCAGTTCTTATCAGAATTGCTTTCAGTATGTTTGGGTGTCCTAACAATATAGAGTATAATAGATCTATGGAGCTTGTTGTCACTGAGGTCAGAGCAACCATTCCTGCAGACTGCTGTGAAAACACGGACAGACAGAACCAGTAATGTGAACTTACCAAGCCAGCCATTCAAAAGAAATGCACTGTGTATGCTGTAGCATTAAAAGTGGCTTCCTGGTGCAGCACTTGTGTAAATACAGCCAGTGGAGGCGGTGCAGCAGTTTGCCATTCTCTGACTACACTGCCGACCATCTGAAAAGGGATTGCATTTTCCAAACTGAACCTTAAAAACTGAACTAGTAGGGGTGGGAACAGCACTGACATGGCAATGTGATATTATATAAATATCTGGGTCACAATATTATAGTTTTGCCATTCTTTGTTTATTATAATTGTATTATTCAAAAGTGTTCTACATTGCAATCTTTTACTCACTTGTTTCTCTATCATTTGCAATGGACTTCGTTGATTCATGCAGTTATATTCTCAGCTCGATAAGAATGGTTTTGTGTTCATTGCCCTAATGCTGCTGCATGTTTCGCCTTGTTGGTCAGAAGGAGTGGGTAAAAAATATTGATTTTCCTATGCATTGCAATCTTCATTTGAATGATTTTGTTATTGATTCTTAAATCCCAAGATTGATCTTTTGCTCTATACGCAACCTTCAACTACAATGTGAGGTAATCACTTGCATTTGCAACCAAATGTCGTGCTATATGGTCTAAAATGTATAAATTTGGCAACTGGCTGGTAAATGTTTAGATTTCACTTACCAGTAATTGTTTAGTATAGTGGTGGAGTAGTGAGATCCTTTCACTGTGTGTTGAGAGTAAAAGTTTTTCCTTTTAATGCGTTTCCAAAGAAGAGATCCACACTAACCATTTGTCATTGAATTAATGTCTCTTTTAATACCCTTTCTTTTCTCTACCGTCAGTTGTTGATCAAATACAATAAAAAATAAACATTTAATTCTATTCACGTGTAGCATAGATGAGATAAAGGCATTTGAGTCTTTTCTCTTTAAGATGTTCTCATTTACAGATGCTCTTTACAGAAATACTGGCTTTGTTAAAGCGACAGTACCGGTTTTAGCAAATGTTCAACAAATCAGTGTTAATACTTGTAAATAGTACAAATTATGAAGCTAAAATGTAAACATGCAACATGAAAACAAATTTTATAGATTGAATACATGTATTTTATTTATATTTAAATAACTAAAATTATGAAAAATGTAATAAAATATAATTAGTCAAATTAATATTTTCATAATGTACCTACTAAGAAGGTCCCCTGTAAAATTAACAGCATCAAATGTAAGCAAAGGGACATTATAACTAAAATATACCCATATGAATTAAATGTGAATCGGAATTTAATCGGGAAATCTGTATCAATACCCAGCCCTAGTGGTCAGTCTTCCGAATTTTTCCCCAAATATTTATTTAAAATTGTAACTGAAATATAAATTCTTGTGTTGAAAGATCAAAACAGTATTGTGAGAATAAGTTGAGTATTTCAGAAACTTGTGTGTGTTCATTGCTTTGTTTTATTGCTCAAATTTGCACTGATATTTAGGCAATTTGAATACATTTGTATTAATCTTTATCCCTCCTTACAGGTGCACTTTTCGATTTCCAAGTACAGTGATAAAGATTCAGTTTACAGCGCTTTACCACAAGGAGACACTGAAGGAAGAGGCTCCTGTTTCACCTGTGAGACCACTTTACCCACAAATCTCTCCGCTGAAAATCAGCATTCCTGAAAATGACTTCAGAAATATGAGTCCCCTGCCTTCACCCACAGGAACTATTAGGTATGACTTCATCTGAACAGCTGCAGCACAGAGAACATGACATGTTTCATTAGATAGTTCAGGTCAACCTGAAACATCTGATGCTATAGCAGTCAGATATCTCTGATATGAGAAGTTGTATATAGCTAGTACATAAAGCATTTGATAACTCTTCTGGACCTTTTGATAGTAAACTTTGTCTGCCTCTTGTCAATGAAAGGCAAACTCAAATATTTTACCCTAAAATGAAAAATGCCATTATTTACACACCCTCATGTTGTTGCAACCCATATACTGTATAATTCTTATTTGAACCATAACAGTATTTGCACATAACGGAATATGCATTTGATATGACATGAGGGTGAGTAAATAATGGCAGAATTAAAATTTTTGTGGTGAACTGTTCCTTTAATTATTGGTTTTCAAGCACAACCCCAGTTCTGCATGACATCTCATTGTAGCCTCATGGTCAGTGGTAAAGCAGAAACTTACAGCGTATATCTATTTGGTGTTTTAAGCAAAATGCAAAAAGATATGGAATGTTGTTCTGGCTGAAAAGTTATCAAATGTGTGCTTTACACTGTGTTAAATTGCAGACAAGCAAATACTGAACCATTTACCATAGGCTTTTTAAAAACTGCATTTTAATTATGGCGCAGAACAATACATTTAGCATATTCCTATTATTTTATGTCCGTATTAAAACAAAAGTAAAATTGTATTGCATCTTGAAGGATGCATTTTCAGTAAGATTTTATATGTAAAAATATTTTTTTTTATTATTGTTTTTTATGGGTATTTGAAGCTGTCACGCTTAATTGTTTATTCAAGTTTGTTGCACCAGTGGTGAGAAAAGACTGCTCCTGGTGGTCTTTCCACTCTTCTGCACCATGTGTGGTTCTCAGTGCAAACATGCTGTGTGCTCATACCATATATGGCATGTGCTGAGTTTGGAGCGCTGTGATTGGTGGATCGGAAAGTGTTGTGGTTTGGTGTTTTGAGCCACAGATAGTTTCCTTTTTCCTAGCCACCAGCCCCCCCCCCCCCCTCCCCCACCACTCCTTGGACTGCTCCTACATCCAAAACAAACAGACACATGCTTTCTGTCCTTCCTGATTACTCTTCTGTGTGCAATATTTCCTTCTATTCAGCTTTTCAGCCACTCAAACTAGTTTTACACTGCTAAGCTGTAGATTCTACTGTAATATTTATCTCTGGTTTTTCTGAAGTTGTATCAGAAGTTCCAGGATTCACTCACTCTCCACTCTAGTGATTGAGTAGGGACTTTTCCAAGATATTTCTGCCTGCTGGAAAACAGCAGATGTGTGTACAGTTTTGAATTCTACACACATGGAGCAACTTGAACAACTGCTATGTACAGTACAACAATCTACACCAGCCTTTACTTTGTACATATATGACCTTACTTACCTTAAATGCTGTTTGTTGTTTTCCCTGCTACAATTTCTTTATGATTCAGGATCATTTTGATGAAGCTAAATGTTGACTTTGATTAACCTAGAATCCGGGATGATAATGTTTTGATTCGGAAGAACTTTCTTTTAGTTAAATGGGTTAATAATTAATCAGTGAAAGAGATATCCTCTGTAAATCATTTCTTCACACAGCTGTTTGGAATCCCTTTGGCTATGGCTAAGTTCACCAACCTCAGTGTTTATGCTATACATTGTTTTGAACTTGAGTTACACTTGAAGTGGTGGCTTGTTATTGCTTTTCAAAAAGATTTTAGTGTCTTTTACAAAACATGCATTTGGTAATATGCATTTGTTGTGCAAAAACATAGCAGTACATATATACATGCCATATAATACACATTAGAACTGCACGATTCTGGATGAATTGAGAAATGTTTGCTTAGAATAAAAATTAAGATTCTGAAGAAAAAAAATGCTTATGTGATTTACAAATCCTGGACATATGGGTACTTAACAAAGTAACATGTAATGCACTAGAGGTTCTGACCAAATGTTCTCTACTTCAATCTATGCAAAACTGCAATAATGTTGTAAATCAAATATATACATTTAAAATGTCTATGTCCACAAAGATGGCACATCTTGTTGTTATTTCTAAATAAATAATTCCATTTAAAAAAAGTGCATGAATAATAAATTAATGATTTAGCCTGTTTCTCACATGCTATGTTCAGAGCAAAATGAGCGGAAAAAAGCTTCATTAACAGTTTTATGTCAACTTAGTTTTTGCACTGGTAGGCTAATATGCAATAAAACACTTATGTTACTACTAAAAAAAATCTCTCTCTCTCTCTCTCTCTCTATATATATATATATATATATATATATATATATATATATATATACACACACACACACAGTGCATCTGGAAAGTATTAACAGCGCTTCACTTTTTCCACATTTTGTTATTTTACAGCTTTATTCCAAAATTGATTAAATTCATTATTTTCCTCAAAATTCTACAAACAACACCCCATAATGACAATGTGAAAGACGTTTGTTTGAAATCTTTGCAAATTTATAAAATAAATAAATAAATAAAAATCTTATGTACATAAGTATTCACAGCCTTTGCCATGACACTCAAAATTGAGCACAGGTGCATCCTGTTTCCACTGATCGTCCTGGAGATGTTTCTACAACTTGATTGGAGTCCACCTGTGGTAAATTCAGTTGACTGGATGTGATTTGGAAAGGCACACACCTGTCTATATAAGGTCCCACTGTTAACAGTGCATGTCAGAGCACAAACCAAGCCATGAAGTCCAAGGAATTGTCTGTAGACCTCTGAGACAGGATTGTATCAAGGCACAGATCTGGGGAAGGGTACAGAAAATTTCTGCAGCATTGAAGATCCCAATGATCACAGTGGCCTCCATCATCCGTAAATGGAAGAAGTTTGGAACCACCAGGACTCTTCCTAGAGCTGGCCGCCCGGCCAAACTGAGCAATTGGGGGAGAAGGGCCTTAGTCAGGGAGGTGACCAAGAACCCGATGGTCACTCTGACAGATCTCCAGCGTTTCTCTGTGGAGAGAGGAGAACCTTCCAGAAGAACAACCATCTCTGCAGCACTGCACCAATCAGGCCTGTATGGTAGAGTGGCCAGACGGAAGCCACTCCTCAGTAAAAGGCACATGACAGCCTGCCAGAGTTTGCCAAAATGCACCTGAAGGACTCTCATTCCATGAGAAACAAAATTCTCTGGTCTGATGAAACAAAACTTGAACTCTACGTCATGGCAAGAATGGCAAGCGTCATGTCTGGAGGGAACCAGGCACCGCTCAACACCTGGCCAGTACCATCCCTACAGTGAAGCATGGAGGTGGCAGAATCATGCTGTGGGGATGTTTTTCATTGGCAGGTCCTGCAAAGAAGAATGGGAGAAACTGCCCAAAAATATGTGTGCCAAGCTTGTAGCATCATATCAAAAAGACTTGAGGCTGCAATTGGTGCCAAAGGTGCTTCAACAAAGTATTGAGCAAAGGCTGTGAATACTTATGTACATGTTTTTATTATATAATTTATTATTAAATATATATTAAATATAATATATAATATAATATAAATATAATTTATTATTATAATTTTTTTTTAATTTTTTTTTTTTAATACATTTCCAAATATTTCAAACAAACTTCTTTCACATTGTCATTATGGGGTGTTGTTTGTAGAATTTTGAGGAAAATAATTGAATCCATTTTGGAATAAGGCTGTAACATAACAAAATGTGGAAAAAGTGAAGCGCTGTGAATACTTACCTGATGCACTGTTTATTAACAGTTTATATTAAAAACTGTTGCCTTCAGTGTTTCTTGTAAAAAAAAATGCTTCAAGCTTTTAAAGGAATTATTCAAGAGCCAGTAATTAAATAGAGAACAGAGTAAACAGTGCTTTTAAGTTTTTCATCAACAGTAATTAAACATAAAAAAGGCAAAATTATTCAAAGACAATGTAGTAAACAAATTACTGAAGAAAAATGTACAGGATTTCTCAGTCCGAGTATGTCATTTAGAAGCAATGTAGAAGAGGCGTGTGTCATTTTGCTTGTCCTTAAGGTGTTTTTGTGATATGGCCCAGCTGTTGTGAAAATTATGCCTCAGGACTGCACTTCAACCCAGTCCACCCCACCTGCTGTGCCCTCATGCGCACACAATTGCCTTCCCCTCACCATTCAGAGAGGCCTGTTTGTCTCAGCTCGCACAACACAATGGAGACTACAGCACAACAATCTTATCTGAGCATTCTGTTGTGCCCTGCTGTCAGAATGCCAACAGTAAAAAATAACACTGCAAGTAATTTAACGGTGCGTTGTGGCTGTGTTATTGGAGACTTACTGAACTGTTGACAATTAACGGCAACCTTAAATAGCATTACTTGGGATAGCTTTGTCTGCTTCTGTCTAAATAGACTTATCTTTACAATTAGGAAACCCTGTGGCTTATGATCTAGTTTCTGATTTGTTGTTTATCAGTATCCTCACTGACTTGCAGATTGTTTTTCATGTCAGGTGCATAACAAGGGATGTGATATTCCCAATGTTTGTGTGGTGCATCTGTGGCATGCTGTTGATTTTGATTATAGAAGACAATGGGGCTCATTCACTAACCGTGCATACGCACGTATTCATATGAGAAACCTGTGTGCAAGTTTTCACATAGAAATCATGGTTCATCAGTGAGTTGTACCAAATGTTTTCTAAATTTACACAGATTTTGGAAGCATAAAAAACATGGAATGTAGTAAGTTGGTGTTTTTATAACAATTTTTTTTTATATTATAATAATTACGGAGTGTGACCTTACAATAAATATTGTGGATTTTAGAGTAATGTAAAATTGTGTAAACTTGTCTTATTTTGTAAAAATTATGTTTACTGTAAAAATGCATTTACAATAAAACTGTCAAAATTAACGCTTTAACGCACGCTATTAATTAAAGTTTAACTTGTTAATTTTTCTTAATGCCGATTAATGTATTTACCATTAATAAAGCATAAACATTGTGCGGACATGGACGGAACCTTTTGAAATGTGTCTGTGTCCGCCCGGAGTCATTACACTGACAGTTACACCACAAAACAAACACACAGAAATTCTGTGTCAATGATCAAGTGATAGAGAAAATATCTCTTAATGCTATTTGTTGTACAAAATAAGCCCAGATGGGACTTGTGACAGAAAAAAAGTATTTTACAACCACTGCTATGTGCAGCTTAAATACCACAGAAGCATTCAAGTCTTAACTATCACCAAAACTCAGAATGATTTTGTCTGCTGCGCTTTTCATGTGGAGTTAAAAGCTGCACTTTGAAAGTTGCTTGAATTGGTGCTATTTTAGTGTATTTCTATCTTTATATTGTGGAAGGCTTTTTTTGGGAAATGTTAATAATGCATTATGTTGTTACGTGTTGTTTTTGTTTCCTAAAACACCTAATGTTTACTTAACATCCTTGCTCCTTTTAAAGTCCCCCACCCTTAATACTCGCACATACCAAAAAAAAATAATTACCTGGTTTACTTTGTCGCTGGTCAAGACGTGAGTTGAATGATTGGATATAACTTCACAGACCATGTTAGGAAGCAATTCTATCACACACAGTCTCATGTTGACACATTTAATATTTGTGTTAATAGAGTGTTAAGAAACAATCGCACAGTTTTGAAAGTATAACCATATTTTATTGCTTATTCATGGTGCTTTTTTAGTGAGACCCCCACGTGACTGCTGTGCATTTTCCATTTCTCTTTTTGATTTATAACTAGTAGCACCTAATAAACAAGCAAAAATAAAAATAAATGTTTTTCTAAAAATGTATGTCCACATATGTGACTATGTTTTGAAATTTTAAATAACACTAAGCTATAGAATGTCCAATTTCCTATTTCATCAAATTGTTTATGTGCAGGAGTGTTGGTTATTCATGTTTTTGAGACATTACAAACATTACAATTGATTTTCTAAAGCTAAATAAATTATTCTGATTCAAAGTAATGTCCAGCATCATTCAATCACTGCCAACCAGGTTAAAATAAAAATGAACATTATACATTTTGAATCTATGTACTGATTACCATTGTCCCATTTCTACCAAACATGTTGAGTGTGTTATACTTGTCCATATATTAAAATGAAGCGAAATGACCCACAAATGTGTTAAAGTTTAAAGTTATTCAAATAACTAACATGTATTTTCTACTTTTGAAGAAAATCAACAGAAGGCTGTTGTGTCACATGACTTGGTGCAGCCAAAGTTAACCCTTTAAATGACAGTCTAGGGTCTTGTGAACTGTATTCAGTTGAGTTTTATTCATTTAAATTATGCGTTGCGTATAGCAAAGTCAAAATACATCGTCCACACATGTGGACACGGGGTCACACAAGGTTAAGTAAAATAACCCAGATTATGCCTTTACACTCTGGAACAGTGTCCTTACCCTCTGCTCTCCCTCTCCTCTTGACATAGTGTTCCCAATTCATGTCCAGCGAGTCCTCGTGGAGCTGGATCTTCAGGATACCGCTTCGGACACAACATCACCTCAGACCTTCAGCTGGCAGCTGAGTTTGCAGTCAAGGCTGTATCAGAACAGCGCACTGAAGCCAGTGGAGGAGATAGTCCTAGGGTAAGAGCCTTCACGATCCTTTGCTGGGTACTGTTGATAATGCACATCAAGTGTATTTGAGTGCAATGGAGCCACAGCAATTTACTCTCCCCACTCTTAAGTATTCTGTTATGAATCCGCTCCACTCTGGGTTTTCCTTTTAAAGAAACACTGCTCTGCTTTCAACTCCACTTTAAAGTTTCTTAAAGTTCAATATGTTTATATATATATATATATATATAATTCTCTATTTATTTTTTTTAGGATGAATCCAAACCTCCATATTCATATGCTCAGCTGATAGTTCAGGCCATCTCGTCTGCACTGGACAGACAGTTAACACTAAGCGGCATCTACGCTCACATCACCAAGTATTATCCCTACTACAGGACAGCCGACAAGGGCTGGCAGGTCTGTTTATCTACCAATTCATCTCTACTTTCCTTCTCTTCAGACAGTGCTTTTTATCTGGTAAAATGTGATTTGTGTTTATTGTTAGCTCTGACATTTTTGTGAGCTAATTTGTTTTTTGTAAATCATATTTCCAGAATTCCATCAGACACAACCTGTCTCTGAACCGCTACTTTATTAAAGTGCCACGCTCACAGGAAGAGCCAGGAAAGGGTTCATTCTGGCGTGTAGACCCCTCATCTGAGGCCAAGCTGGTGGAGCAGGCCTTCCGAAAGCGTCGGCAGAGAGGTGTATCCTGCTTCCGCACACCCTTCGGTCCACTCTCCTCCAGGTGGGAGCTCTCAGACACATTAACCACACCACTGCACCCTGCTGTCTCACTTATAACACTGTTATATCCCTCTATACCTCTTACAGGGTCTTCTATATTAGCCTGTTAGAAGCTTGCTTAGTCTCTTATCTATACCCCCCCCCACTCAATATATTTCTTCAATGGGCAGGACAAAGTAAGTCTGCAGCCTTTTTGTGTTTGATCAGTTTCATTTGTGTGATTTCTGCTTGGTTCACCCAAAAATAATCATCATTTACTCACCCTCATACCATCCCAGATGTGTGTGCCTTTCTTCTGCAGAACACAAACAAAGGTTTCAGCTTTGTACAATGCAAGTGAATGGTGACCAAAACTTTGAAGCTCCAGCTCCAACAAAAGTCTTAATTTTTATTAAAAGAGGTCTTAAATTTGGGAGCGTAAAGACTGGAATTGTGATATGACTTGACCTAAACTTCAAAATAAGATAAATTAGATTTGATTAAATAAATGCATGCGCTGCATTCTTCAAAGTGAAAACGTGGCACTGTTATATTTTGTCCAAGCACGCTGGGGCTTTTCAGTGTTTCCAGCTTTTGCAGAGTTGTTCACAAGCATTAGGCCATATCGGAAATGTATGACAAACTATCACTAGATCAACTGTTGATGAGGATGATATATTGTTCATAAAATATGAATAATGTTTACTTTTAATTGTTTATATTGTAATAGATTATTGTAGAAGTGTACATTTTATTTCCCTTATCTGTTTGAAAGAGCAATTGGAAGAAGTGAAGCCCAAGCATTTCAAAATAAGAGTCCCTGGTGTATTTCAGCCTTTTAGGTTAAAAGTTCCGCACTATGAATCATATTTATTTATTTTGGTTAAAAACTGCATCTGGACTCTTCTAGCCTCAGCTCTATCACAGGAAGACTAAGAACATTTAATACAGGTATATGCTGCCAATTATAAAAAATATCTAATTAATTAATCTATTGGCAGATGAATTGCCTTTCTTTCAACACATTAATATATCAGCAAAATACAATATTAGTCGACCTCTGATTTGTATTTATTTATAGATTGGTACATAAACCAATTTTAATGTGATGTATACACCGATCAGTCACAACACCTGCAAATATTATGTAGGTTCCCCTCGTGCCACCAAAACAGCGCCAACCCACATCTCAGAATAGCATTCTGAGATTATATTGTTCTCACAACAATTGTACAGAGCAGTTATCTGAGTTACCATAGACTTTATCAGTTCGAACCAATCTGGCCATTTTCTGTTCACCTCTCTCATCAGCAAGGCGTTTCAATCCACAAAACTGCCACTTACTGGATGTTTTTAGTAAATTCTAGAGACTGTTGTGCATGAAAATTCCAGGAGATCAGCAGTTACAGAAATACTCAAACCAGCTCATCTGGCACCAACAGTCATCCAAGCGATTGTCTAATCAGGCAATCATGTTTATGCAGTGCATAAAATCATGCAGATATGGGTCAGGAGCTTCAGTTAATGTTCACATCAACCATCAGAATGGGGACAATTTTTTTTTATCTCAGTAATTTGGAATATTACGTTTGTTGGTGCCAGATGGGCTGGTTTGAGTATTTCTGTAACTGTTGATCTCCTGGGATTTTCACACACAACAGTCTATAGTTTACTCCTAAAGGTGCCAAAAACAAAAAACATCCAGTGAGTGACAGTTCTGCAGATGGAAACGCTTTGTTGATGAGAGAAGTCAACAGAGTTCACAATTGTGAGAAGAATAGCATCTCAGAATGCTATTCTGAGATGCTATATGTAGGGGTACCTACACAATATTAGGCAGGTGTTTATAATATTAAGGCTGATCGGTGTATAACGCTAATCATCAGGAAAATATTCCAATTATATGTGAAAAAGGCATCGATCCCAAGCCTACTAGGTGTGATCATGGTTACAAGCTCAATTACACTTCTTAGTGCTTGAAGCACATGCAAAATGGCGCTAGGAAATTTAATCAAGCATAAAATTATAATCGCCAAGGTTACTACAGATGTCAAGATTTATAGTGAAAAATTGGTTATATTTTGGTCTGTTCTCATCAAAAATCGATTAGATCTATTCAGAAGACATGGATTAAACCACTGGAGTCATATGGATTACTTTTAATGCTGTCTTTATGTGATTTTTGGAGCTTCAAAGATCTGGTCACCATTGCATTACAATGTATAAACCTATAGAGCTGAAATGTTCTTTGCTGAAAGAAAGTCATACACATCTGCTATGGTACATAATGAGAGAATTTTCATTTTTGGGTGAACTATTCTTTTAAGGAGTCACTTGTCAAAGCAGCTTGTTCCATCTGATCTCTGGTTTTGAAAGCTCTGTATGATATAGCACTAGGCTTTGAGGCAGTGTCGAAAATTAACACTTGTCACATGTGGCTAAAAATTGGCTTTGCGGGGTATGATAAACAGTAACCCATTATTTTAATGAGAACTTCAACAATGCATGGTTCATTGGCAATTTAAGGATCATATTCTGACATAAATGACATGTGCAAATCAAAACTATATTAAAAGATTGTGAGTCTGACGGGGTACTATTAACCTTGAAATATCAGGAATTGCCTGAACAATTATTTGTAAATATATTATTAACTTAATAAAAACTTTTAAATGTCATAGAACGGTCAAGGGAATTCCTATAGTGAATCATCAGCTAGAAATTGCTTCTTAAATGCAATCTCTATAAAAGTCCTTATCCAGTTATCACAAACAACTTGAAAGTCATGGAAATTCATCAAAAGAAGTGGGAAAAGAAAAGCTTAGAGACTGATTGGCTTTTGATTTTTCTCAGAAGTTCAGCTGGGATGTCAAAAGGTTATTATTTTTTTATCAAATTACCGATATAGCTACAGAACTTCAAAAACACCTGAACATTCATGGCATTAAGCCACTAAACAAAAGTACAGTCAACAAATTAAGTTGAGTTTTGACATTTTTGTGTGAGATATCATTTAACTGACAGTGTGAAACCTTCACTCAGAAGCAAAAAATATTAGTAAACTAAATTATTAAATATTAATACAGATTCATGGTTAGCAAAAATTATTTAGCGATTGATTCAATTGTCATTAGCAGGTCAGGCAAAAAGGTAATTTTGGAGAGAATCATCTGTTCAGATGTTTGTTGCATTCACAGTGTGTATGAAGGTTTCTGTGTGAGAAGATATTCAGGCAGGGCTTTTAATGAGAGTGAATCTCATTCTTATGAGAGATCATTGTGTTGGTTTCAGGAGTGCCCCAGCATCTCCCACCCACTCTGGCCTCCTCTCTCCACATTCAAGTGGCCTGCAGACCCCTGAGTGTCTGTCTCGGGATGGGTCACCAGTGTCTCATGAGCATGATTTTGGCTCCAAGCTTGCTTCTGTGCCCGAGTACAGATACTCACAGAGTGCACCAGGTATGTGAGTGTTCTTGACATCATTGTTGAGTTGTAGCAACACTAACTTGACAAAAGTTTTTCTTGGCAAGCAACAGATATAAAGAAGCTTCCCCAACACTGGTATCTGACTGTATATTCTCTCACTCCCTAAAACTGCTCTTGTCTCACAGGCTCTCCAGTGAGCGCCCACCCTGTAATCATGGCCGTACCACCTCAGCCCTCAGCTGTTATACCCAAACCTGTGGTTTACATGCCGGCCTCAATCATTAGCTCCTCCCAGGCCTCTGGTCAGGCCATTCATGTGGTGCAGCAGGCGCCAGCTGTCACCATGGTCCGTGTAGTGACCACCTCTACAAACTCTCCCAATGGCTACATCCTGGCTAACACCTCCTCCTCCAACTCTGGAGATGGATTTGGAGATCAGAGAGGTAAAAAGCACTCATTTCTTCTTATATAGTTGAATTCAGATGTTTACATACACTTTAGCCAAATACATTTAGCCTCAATTTTTCACAATTCCTGACATTTAATCGTAGAAAACATTCCCTGTCTTAGGTCTGTTAGGATCACTATTTTAAGAATGTGAAATTTCAGAATAATAGTAGAGCGAATAATTTATTTCAGCTTTTATTTCTTTCATCACATTCCCAGTGGGTCAGAAGTTTACATACACTTTGTAAGTATTTGGTAGCATTGCCTTTAAATTGTTTAACTTGGATCAAACATTTTGGGTAGTCTTCCACAAGCTTCTCACATTTTGCTGGAAGTTTGGCCCATTCCTCCAGAATGAGAACTTGTGTAACTGAGTCAGTTTTGTAGGCTCGCACATGCTTTTTCAGTTCTGCCCACAACTTTCTAGCGGATTGATGTCAGGGTTTTGTGATGGCCACTCCAATAGCTTGACTTTGTTTTCTTTAATCCATTTTGCCACAACTTTGGGGGTATGCTGGGGGTCATTGTCCATTTGGAAGACCCATTTTTAACCGAGCTTTAAATTCCTGGCTGATGTCTTGAGATGGTGCTTCAATATATCCACATAATTTACCTTCCTCATGATGCCATCGACATGCTTCATCGTTAATGGTGTTCTTCAGCTTGCAAGCCTCACCCTTTTTCCTCCAAACTTAACGATGGTCATTATAGCCAAACTTTTTTTCAAAAACTCAATTTTTGTTTCATTAGAGCAGAGGACATTTCTCCAAAAACTAAACTATGTGCACTTGCAAATTGTAGTCTGGCTTTTTTATGGGGATTTTGGAGCAGTGGCTTCTTCCTTGCTGAGCAGCCTTTCAGGTTATTTTGGTATAGGACTCGTTTACTGTGGATATACATACTTGTCTACCTGTTTCCTCCAGCATCTTCACAAGGTCCTTTGCTGTTGTTCTGGGATTGATTTGCACTTTTCGCACCAAACTACATTCATCTCTAGGAGACAGAATCCATCTTCCTCCTGAGCGTTATGATGTCTGCGTGGTCCCATGGTGTTTTTACTTGCGTACTATTGTTTGTACAGATGAACGTGGTACCTTCAGGCTTTTGGAAATTGCTCCCAAGGATGAACCAGACATGTGGAGGCCCACATTTTTTTTTCTTGACTGATTTCTTTTGATTTTCTCATGATGTCAAGCAAAGAGGCACTGAGTTTGAAGGTAGGCCTTAATATACATCCACAGGTACACCTCTAAATGTCACCAATTAGGCAATTAGCCTATCAGAAGCTAATTGTCTAAAAGCTTGACGTCATTTTATTGAATTTTCCTAGACGCTTAAAGGCACAGTTAACTTAGCATATGTAAACTTCTGACCTGCTTGAATTTTGATATAGTCAATTAAAAGTGAAACAATCTGTCTGTAAACAATTGTTGGAAACATTATGCATCATGAACAAAGTAGATGTCCTAAACAACTTACCAAAACTATAGTTTGCTATGCCTTGTAGCATTCTGTGGTCAAATATTGTAGCATACATTCTAGTGCTGCCACCAACCAAAGATTTTCCTAGTCGACTAGTAGCCATAAGTTTAAGCCATTAGTCGACTAGTTGTCACACATTTATGATATAAAATTATATATATATATATATATGGAGGCATCAGAAAATGGTATAAGTTCAAGGGCTGAGAAAGAATGTTATCAGTAACACTGTTCTACATTACATACAAATACTAAACCATAATAATATAAATTTTACAAGTGCGCACACGAAGCGAGCTGCAGCGACACCGGGAAAAGCGGTAATGATACTGAATGTGTGGGAAAAACCAGCAAGGAGACTGTCTTAACATTTTGTTAATTTATAGAGAAATGCACATTCAGGTTGAGCCAACAGACGATGATCTTGGGGATCGACGATGGTCAGAGTGATCACAAATAGCTGATGCCTTTGATGTCAAGATGATATTTGGCTTGTTTTTCCATGTGGGAAATTATTATTATTATTATTATTATTATAATTATTTATTGTACAGAGGAGTGCAGTCTTGTGGAACGTTGAAGGTTTTCTGTTTTCTCTCTTTCTTTGTTTCTGTCTTCTGAATTCTTTTTTTTTTTTTTTTTTTTTTTTTTTGCAAGAACATCTATAAGTGCTGTAAATGACCTCAGACATCTCAGTTCAGAAGGTGTTTTGAGTTCAGTTTACTTTATTTCCACAGAGCAGTTCATTGTGACCACAACTCTGCAGCCTATACATCTGTGAATAAAACACAAAATAATACATAAACACATTCACCACAAACCATGATATATTTCAGTGATTATCGTCATTATAATTATTATTTTTAGTATATAATCATATTATAATGTTAATATATTAAATTATTATAATTAAATATTTTAATTATATTTATTAATATATCATTATTAAATTAACAATATATCATTGTTTTTATGTCTTCATTTGTGTAAGTAAATTTCTGCCTGCATGTTTAGATGGATAATGGTAAATGGAAAGGTGGCTGCTATAAATATTTATATATATTATTGTTTTGATCACTTCATTATTTTATTTTATTTTTCGTTTCATTTGAAGTGCGTGTTTGAATTTAGAAATGTATTTGATTTAAGTTTTTTGTTTTTTAAATAAATACATTTAATTTTCAATGCAAAATCACTAAAGCAGAATATTCACCAGTCCCTTAGCCGGGTGTTGCTGATGTGATTGGATATTGTGATAACTCTGTCTTAGTCTTCTCAAATAGTAATTTATAATAAGTAATTTTTAATTACTCAAATCAATATTTCATGTCCGGTTATTCATTTCTTTGGTAAATAACCATGTAATAAGTGGAAAAATATACAATCAGCCAGTCGTTATAGAAAATAAAACCTGTCAGGGTGATATAAAACCAATCTGCGTCTGTTTTTTGGGAAAAACAATTTAAATATTTACTATCTATATTATCCCTTACTAATTATTATAGTTTTGACATGTAGTTCAGATATGAATCTAAAGACCTATTCACAACACAACACAATTTGCAGATGAAAATCAACCATGATTTTTTGCACTTGACATATGCACACCATGTCCAATGTGTTTGTTTGTCAGTTTTTAAAAAATTTAATTTTTGTATACTGGAACAAAACAAAAATGCTCTCTCCAGTCATTCAAATAGAAAAACCCACTAGGCCTACATAGTTGTTATTTTCTGTATACTTTTTATTTTACCTAAAACATTTGAACTAGGTTTATATACTTAAAGAACATCTGAAGATAGAATAAATACATTTTTTTTATTTTGAGCAATGTTAATATATAATAGTTTGCCATCATTTACTCCAAACCAGTACTTTTTTTTATCCGTGAAACACAAGATTGAGGGATGAGGGGATCATGATTGTGACTGTCAAGCTCCAAAAACTCATAAAAACACCATACAAGTTGTCCATATCACTTGTGCGCTACATTTCAAGTCTACTGAATCCATTCAATAGCATTGTGTCAAGAACAGACCAAAATGTAAGCGTTAATTCACTGAAATTCATTCTTCATTTCAAATCTGATGTGTACTCAAGCACGTCTTTGTTTACTTTAGTGTAGTGCAATGAGTGCACATGACAGGCTGATACCACATGAGGAGAAATAGGAGAAAAAAATCGTGAACTATGGTTCTTCTGTTCAGTCATCGCAGCAAATTTAAATGTGAGAAAGTGAATGAGATTCGAGACTGTCTTCCACGCCCCACACACTTTGTGAATCACCGTCTTAATGCGACCCATTTGAGAATGCAGATATCAACAACTTGGTGTCTTTTTGGAATGGTGGTTAAGATAAGTGACCCCAAAACCTTACATCTAATTGGTCGAAAAAGGTTTTTGCCGAGCAAAGAAAAAGGTCACATCATCAAAGAGCTAATTTTTGCATCTGGTGTGAAAGAGTCCATATGGTTGTTTGTTTTTTTGTTTTTTGCTCCTGAACAGTCTCTTTGTCTCTCTTGTCTGTGCAGTAGATGAGATGCCTGTGGTTGGAAGTAGAGTTATTCAGGCTGTAGGAAGTCACATAAGCTCTGCCAATAGGGGGCAGCAGAGCTACACTGTTGTTCAGCAGAGCGCCATACACCAGCTTCCCGTGCAGACGATTGCTCAGAATGGCAAACATGCACTCCCTGTCACCAGTGTATCATCCAGTGCTTACGGTATGTGTGCCTACTGTTCTGAAGCTGGAGCTTAATTTGAATTGGTTTGTCAATTAATTTGTACAGCTAACTTTTTAACTTCGGAAAAAATGGATATTATATTATCCATCGTCCCCTAAACTGGACAGAAGAATAGTAGGATTTTTTAGATGTATTCTACGCAGATGTATTGAATACCCCGAGGCTGTCAAAAGTTTAAAAATGTATGACGATTAACAGCATTCACTTTGACAGCCCTAACTGAACTCAGTCAATAAAAATAATCATCAATATTACATTGCAATAATATACATAAAAGCTGGGTTCAACTAAAAATACAGGTGAATGGAGAATTGAAAAACTCCCATTTCACCAGAAGTGGACCAAATTGAGATCAAAGTCCACTTTCAAGGCTAGGGATATAAGCACTTTTGTCAGTCAGTTTAATTTTTATCCTTAAAGAGGTCTGAGTTTGGCTCTTTTAAAGAGGACTAAGTGTGAAATTGCCCTAAAAATAAAAAATTGCATACAATACTAAATAATTATTCTGGGTTCAATACAAGTTAAGCTCAATCTACAACATTTGTGGCATAATGTTGATTACCACAAAACATAATTTTGACGTTCCCTTCCTTTTCTTAAAAAATGTAAAAATCAAGGGTCCAGGTAGACACTTACAATGAAAGTGAATGGGGCCAATCTGTAAACATTAAAATACTAATTGCTTCAAAGGTATAGCCACAAGACATAAGCAATATGTGCGGTAACATGAATTTAGTGTTGTAAAATCACTTACCTTTTCTGTGTAAATTCTGTGTTGTAGCCAATTTTACAACTTCATTGCCTTGAAGATGAAATGTTATTAACAAACCCTAAAACAATTGTAAAATTGATGATTTAAACAACTTTATAGCTCTGAGTTTTCACAAATAATTAATGGAAGTACTTTTATAAAATTATAAGTTTCACATTAGTGCATTTAAACCCTTTAAAAATGGCCCCATTCACTTCTATTGTAAGGGCCTCACTGTAACTCAGATTTTTGCTTTTTTTTTTATAAAGGAGGGATGTGTCAAACTGATTTTTTGTAGTAATCTACATTGTCCCACAAATGCTGTCAATTGACTTGTGTTGAACCCAGAATATTCCTTAAAAAGTTTTCTTGTGACAGTCTTTAATTAACTAATGTAACCTGTGGCCTCTTCCTTTTGCCCTCAGCTCTTACCAATCCTCTGCAGATTTTGGCTGCCCAGGCCTCAACATCCCCTCCTGTTTTAGTCAACAGGCCTACCAGCAGGGAGGTCGGAGAATCCGGCAACTATGAGCCCGAGCCCAAACGGCCCAAAATAGAGGAGGATGCTGTCGCTCCAGTCCCACAACCTGTTATTGTTGCAATGAACCAAGAGGCCAGCAAATGAATGAGTGAGTGGAAGAGTCGATGATGGGTCTTTAAAGCACGTTCCTCAGTATTGGGAAAGTGTCTTGTTTTCTTTCAACTGAGGACTTTAATGTATTGAAAATGACAAACCCGAACACGGGTAACTGAATCTAATGTTTTGTATAAAGAGGTTAAGAGGTTGTGTTTCATGGAGTGGAGGTATATTGAGCTACATCTAGAAGCATTAAAATTCAATGCTCACACAGTTTTAATTTTGTAGGGGTTTTTAAATCTTGTAAAGAATGTTGGAAAGAATGTCCCTCAAAGGTATGAAGAGAGGTGCATGTGTGCCCCCAAGTAGTTCCTCACAAGGTACAAGTTGAGAAAGTTCTTACTTTTGGGTTGGGGTGGGACCAATACTTATGCAGCTATTACAGTTTGAGAACACGAGTCTCTCAGAATTGAAGCAGTATATATAAACAGGGTCACAGGAAGCTGTTACTTCAGTTTCCTGTGCAGCCTTTGTGAGGATTTATTTATCTCTCTGTTCAAAAAGGCTTAGAAATATTGAAATAAGATTGTTACTACTAAAAAGCACATAAAGCAACCTACAAAATAGATTTCTAGATGGAGTTTAAAATACAATGTTGTAATGTACTTTTTTTCTTTTCTTTTTTTTTTTCTTTTGTGTGGAGGACTCGCTTGCTTATTACAAAGAGAAATGTCTAGAAAAATGCGAATTTCTAAATTGGTCTATATTTAGCGCAAAATTAAAAAGAACTCAATGAATGTAAGTATCGTTTGTTTGTTTATTTGTTATGGTTCATGTCACCCATTTTTGACCTAAAAAGTTTATTAAAAAGTTCAAATGTGTTTGTGGACAAATTTGTCCTGTTATGTGTTTTAATAAATGAGATAACTGTAAGTTTAAAGTTAATTACATTTAACGTTGCTCAGTTGTATCTGTCCATCCCTTTAGCACTTAGGCCAAAATTGTGCTTTGTAGATATCTTGCATAGTAACATGATCAGGACTGCATCAATTGATGAAAGCAAGTAAACATTAGGTTAAAATTTTGGGACGGGCTTCATGTCAACCAAATGCTTTTCCATTTCTACGACCAGGACTGTAACTGTTAATATTGATTGTTGGAGAGGCTGTGATCCTTTAAAGATCATAGAAGCCACTAAATGAATGTTCAGTGTTTTTTTCTGAGAATTCAAGACCTCGCAATTATTTGCGCCTTTAAGAAGCTTATTTTAGTAACATGCACAAAAGCAGCCTTTAATGAGACTTTCTAATTTTACAAAGTGTAGAGTCAATATTTATTGTTAGAATCATCAAAAAGGTTTTTCAAGACAATCATTAATGGGATAGTTCAGTAACTGCTCTATATTTAGCAAATGATATGCACCACAAATGTGGAAAAGTACCATAGAGTACTTTCTAAGTAAGCTAAATGTTATTGCTAACTTATTTGTATGCTAACGTAGTTGTACAATGACCGTACAGTGTTCCTTTTGTAGTAGGGATGGAAAGGATACTTTAACAGACCAAATACATATCCTCATTATTAGTGCCTTAGCACTACTTCTTTCAGGACTCAAACATTCATTGTGATATACTATTTTAAGAAAACAACACCCAACTTTGAAACTTAAAGAAGTTCATTTTCAGGTTTGTTGGAAAACAAAGAGAAAAAAATGAACAGCACACATCATTCTGCTGTATAACAACACACAGCTGTTTACATTGACCTAGAATGTAGGACTCTAGAAGAATAGATATAACGTGGACTTTTGATAGAAATCGACTGAGCATTACGTTAAAGGTAGACATGAAATTAAATATTACGATTTTCTCTTTATTATTTGACAATTTATGTTATGCATCAGTGCTCATTTGCAGCTCAATTTTGTAAGATATATTAAAAACGTTTGATTTCCACACAATCAAGAGTAATCTGTAACACATCTCTACAACTGTAACACAATCCAAGTCTTTTGGAGAACAGCATTAACAATGGTTTTAACACTGGGCATTGAAAAAACACTTGGAAATGCTTCAACTTTCTGTGGTTGTATGATAATTCAAACATGTATTAAAGCTGAATATATTTGGATATAATTATGGCCTTTCAGAGATTTCTCCTTATTAGTCAGATTTGTTAAGGGACACTTTGATGTGTCACATCTTTCCTATGTGGGTTTTAATAAACAAATGAGACCACCACTATTTCATTATAAGTCTGTTCTTTTGTTTCATATATTCATTATTTGATTTTTTTTTTTTTTTTTTTTGACTGGCCTGTCTAATAAAAACAAATGCATTTTCAGATGGAATGTTTTTGTCTCAGCAAGTGAAAAGCTTTAGTGATTCAAACTCTTTGTAGATCATAATGAAATATTCAATGGAATGGCAAAAAAGAAAGAAAACAAAACAACTTTCTGTTCATCATTATCTTTCATTCAGAGACATACATAACCGACAGAATTAGCTCTCACTGCCTAAATGTTTTTCATACATTTACATAACAGTCTGCCAACGTGTCTGTATGCATAGATAACCATAGAGTATTTTTGTAACAAAGACATTCAGATTGTTTATTATTATTATCATTGTTTCCTTTTTGTGTTTGTGGCATATTAGCATATGCAAATGTTGAAACACTAAACCTTTTTAATTTAAACTGAACTGATGTAAGTTTCCTTCCTCTTTTGAAACAAGTTAATACGCTGGACATATTTTGTTTCTACTGTACACAAAACACCCCCCACTACTGCTCCTCAAAAATGTATCACCATGTCCTATTTTTGTAAGATCATGCAATGCATATTTTATGTGTATGAAACTACACAGTGTATGAGGGCTTTTCTTCTGTCAATGCAGTTATTGTAATGGTGTATCTGGAAAGAATAAAAATACTTTATTGGCTAATCTTTTAAAGGATTTGTTATAGTGGCATCTTCTGTCTTAATTGCTTATGGATGAAGGTTTTCTGTTTTTTTGTATGTTTGCTCCTCGACCAATATTGGGGAACAACAGAGTTAAAAGAGCTTTTTTTTCTGGTCACAAAGTGTATCAAGATTGAAAAAATAAATGTATTTTTATTGAATATTGATAGAGCAACATAATTTGTGTGAAATAATAATGTATGGTTTTTTTGTTTAAAATGTATTATTTTGAGAAAACAAAGGTGGCGAGAGAGACTTTTTCCCCACGGTGTAAAAGGCCCCAAGGGGGTTAAAGTGATATTGTGTAAATATAGGGGAAAAAGGATATAGTGCAACATTTGTCAACCTAGGCAAATACATCTGTAAAACGAATTAATCTCCATTGTGATTGGATCAGTCAATGTGAGCCCACTTTGACAGTTTTTCAGAACAAATCTATTCACCCTACTTAAGAAAATCAGTGTTTTATGGGGGCCTTTAGCTCCTGCAACAGGGGTCTTTTTACTCCAAATACCACGTATTGGACAGTTATTTAAAAACTTAATCACCTTGAACAAAACTGAAAATTATCAATAAATACTTTGTCAAAAACTTAAGAAAAAATCAAACTTTAGACATTGGACACAATAATCTCATGGATCAGGAAAATGTACACGCATTGACAAACAGGTGTTTAGGAAAGTGCCGTGGTACTTTTTGTTGCTGTTTAGTGTTTTGGGAGAAAATAAAATCAAAAGTGCCTTTTACGCCTTTAGTCCCGTTGTACCTTACCTACCTTTTATTATTCATAACATCTTTTCAAATGTTAAAATCTTACTGGCTTTGCTTGTTTCTGTAGTTTAATTTCACAATTTACTTCCCAGTTGTATTTCATCAGCTGTTTATAAACGTGTTTACCTAAACTGTGCAGCTCAATCTGCCGTCCTGAAATGTTCATACACTTTATGAACTTCTGCTGTTTGCATATGCAATGGAAATCACTACATTTTCTTTGGCACTCGTTATGGATTTTTAATTTTATTTACAGATTACAGTATTTAAATTTTTTCTTTACTACGTTCATGAAAATGGCATATACAGTAATGTTAAAACAGAACAATATTAGTTTAAAACAAAATTTGTTTAATTCCTGGTGTAAGTGTGTAGCTTTTTATGGAAATGATTGGAACTGAATGACAACGTGAATTTAAAACTATCAAAGGTATCTTTTGTCCATGATAACTCACTCATTTTTAGTTTATTTAGTCACAACTGCAAATTGCAAATCACTTTACTGTCACTCAACCATATACACAAGTGCAACAGTGGGTGAAAGTCTTGGGTGCTGTTCCGAGCAACATAGCAATATGACAATTACAATAAACATCTGATTTACACATAAAACTGTTTACACATCTTGTTACACAACACAGTATACACCTAATAATATTCAGTATATACAAAAGAAGGAGACTGTATACAATACAAATAAACTGACCATGTGAGTTCCTCAGTAATGTGGACACCGAGGAACTTGAAGCTGCCTACTCTCTCCACCGGTGCTCCATTAATGGTGATGGGGCTGTGTTCTGTCTTTTCTCCTGACGATGAGGGAGAGGTTGTGCTCCTGACCCCAGCATGTCAGAGTGCACCTCCTTCCTGTAGGCTGTTTTATCATTGTCAGTGATCAGACCTACCACCGTCATATCATCAGCAAACTTAATGATGGTATTGGAGCTATGTGTCGCCACACAGTCATGTGTGTAAAGGGAATACAGGAGTGGGCTGAGAACACAGCCCTGCGGGGCTCCAGTGTTGAGGGTCAGTGATGAGGAGATGTTGCTTCCCATTCTAACCACCTGACGTCTGCCTGACAGGAAATCCAGGATCCAGCTGCACATCGAGCTTTTAAAGCTCAGAGCCCGGAGTCTCACATGCTTTGAGGGCACTAATGGTGTTGAATGCTGAGCTGTAGTCTACAAACAGCATTCTCACATATGTAAAGAATGATCTCTTTCTTTTTCAGAAAGCTTGCTTCTGTACCCACACTTCAGGTAAATTTACCTCTAATAGGAATCAAAGAGCTGTTTTACTGTTAGCCATGAATTGAATTGAATCACTTCTCTTTGTAAAAAAAAAACAAATATATAGTTTTGGTGCTATTGTGTACTTAAAAAAGTTGAAGAAAAGATTCTGCTGAATGAATGTTAAACCATATATCCTAACCGACAACGCCAGAAATGTTAGGTCCAGTCTCCCTCTAGATCCCTCTCTCTGTGTAAGACAATATCAAAATATCAGAGTTCTGTCTAAAATCTAAAACCAGTCAACATTAACAGTTTGTTATGTTAACTCTTCTACCAGCCCAAGAGTCAGCAGGTGAATATAGCAGAAGGCAGGAGACGATGTGGTGGTAAAAATAAGCTGAATTTATTGAATAATCTTGTCTGTCTCAATAAATGCTCAGACTGACTTCGTCTGATCAGCACAAATTCAACAAGTGTTGAAAAAGGAAATTCAACAAGCAAAGATAATGTAAAATTACTGCTTCACAACATCGACCTGTGACGTTGAAGACCTTGAAATGGAGACTTCTCTTTATCTTTAACTTGTGAGACAATATAGCACACAACATAAGATTGAACAGAAATAATAATGCTATAGTAAGAGTAAAAAACTAAACAAAAAGAAAAGCAGTGTTGGGGAGTAACGGATGTAACAGGATTACATATTTAAAATACTAAATATTAGTTACTGTATTCCACTACAGTTACAATTGAAATAATTGGTAATTAGAATACAGTTGCATTTAAAATGCATTTTAATCACTGAAGAGATTACTTTGCATTTTATTGTCATTTGTTTCATTTAATATTTTGTCTAATCAGTTGGAAAATATTTATCTGTATAAATGATGCGATCCGAAGAGCATTGTACATTTACATTTATTCATTTGGAAGATGCTTTTATCCAAAACAAAAAGGGTAATACATTATAAGCAAATCATCTTAAAAAGACAGTGGTATGAAAAGTGCTGTATTACAAAGGTTCACTAGCATCAGAATAGTATTCAATTTCTTAAGATTCAAAACACTTTCTTAAGATGCGTTTCATTCATACGAGCAGACAGAGAAGTACGTTTAAAGTAAGTTTGGAGCAGTAGAAATAAAAATAAACCCTGCTAAAATGCAATTTCTAGCTATTTTACATGCACCGGTTACCAGGCACAATCATATACACAGGTGCTGGTCATATAATTAGAATATCATCAAAAAGTTGATTTATTTCAGTAATTCCATTCAAAAAGTGAAACTTGTATAATGTATACATTCATTACACACAGACTGATATATTTCAAATGTTTATTTCATTTAATTGTGATGATTAAAACTGACAACTAATGAAAATCCCAAAATCAGTATCTCTGAAAATTAGAATATTACTTAAGACCAATACAAAAAAAGGATTTTTAGAAATGTTGGCCAACTGAAAAGTATGAACATGAAAAGTATGAGCATGTACAGCACTCAATACTTAGTTGGGGCTCCTTTTGCCTGAATTACTGCAGCAATGCGGTGTGGCATGGAGTTGATCAATCTGTGGCACTGCTCAGGTGTTATGAGAGCCCAGGTTGCTCTGATAGTGGCTTTCAGCACTTCTACATTGTTGGGTCTGGCGTATGGCATCTTCCTCTTCACAATACCCCATAGATTTTCTATAGGGTTAAGGTCAGGCGAGTTTGCTGGCCAATTAAGAACAGGGATACCATGGTCCTTAAACCAGGTACTGGTAGCTTTGGCACTGTGTGCAGGTGCCAAGTCCTGTTGGAAAATGAAATCTGCATCTCCATAAAATTGGTCACCAGCAGGAAGCATGAAGTGCTCTAAAACTTCCTGGTAGACGGCTGCGTTGACCTTGGACCTCAGAAAACACAGTGGACCAACACCAGCAGATGACATGGCACCCCAAACCATCACTGACTGTGGAAACTTTACACAGGACTTCAAGCAACGTGGATTCTGTGCCTCTCCTCTCTTCCTCCAGACTCTGGGACATTGATTTCCAAAGGAAATGCAAAATTTACTTTCATCAGAGAACATAACTTTGGACCACTCAGCAGCAGTCCAGGCGAGACGCTTCTGACGCAGTGTCTTGTTCAAGAGTGGCTTGACACAAGGAATGCGACAGCTGAAACCCATGTCTTGCATACGTCTGTGCGTGGTGGTTCTTGAAGCACGGACTCCAGCTGCAGTCCACTCTTTGTGAATCTCCCCCACATTTTTGAATGGGTTTTGTTTCACAATCCTCTCCAGGGTGCGGTTATCCCTATTGCTTGTACACTTTTTTCTACCACATCTTTTTCTTCCCTTCGCCTCTCTATTAATGTGCTTGGACACAGAGCTCTGTGAACAGCCAGCCTCTTTAGCAATGACCTTTTGTGTCTTGCCCTCCTTGTGCAGGATGTCAATTGTCATCTTTTGGACAGCTGTCAATCAGCAGTCTTCCCCATGATTGTGTAGCCTACAGAACTAGACTGAGAGACCATTTAAAGGCCTTTGCAGGTGTTTTGAGTTAATTAGCTGATTCGAGTGTGGCACCAGTCTTCAATATTGAACCTTTTCACAATATTCTAATTTTCTGAGATACTGATTTTGGGGTTTTCATTAGTTGTCAGTTATAATCATCAGAATTAAAAGGAATGAACACTTGAAATATATCAGTCTGTGTGGAATGGATGTATACATTATATATACATATACAAGTTTCACTTTTTGAATGGAATTACTGAAATAAATCAACTTTTTGATGATATTCTAATTATATGACCAGCACCTGTGTATATATATATATATATATATATATATATATATATATATATATATATATATATATATATATATATATATATATATATCAATCAAGAGAATTCACGTTATAGATACTAATTTATTTTCTTTAATAAGACCTTTGATATTAGGGCAAAATCATATTCTTGATAAGTATTTCTGTACAGTTTTTCTGTAAAAAAAAATATACAGTTTGATTTATCTTATTTTAGAAACAACACTGCATAAGATATTTAGGTTTTTACAGAGAATGTATATTTAACATGTTTATTTTGTCTTACTGTACTGACAGAGTTTTTATAGTCAAAACAAGTGAAAAAATCTACCAGTGCTGAAGAAGTAATCCAAAGTATTTAGATTACGTTACTAACGATGAGTGATCTAACAAGTTAAATTACAAATTACATTTTACAGCATGTAGTGGAATACATTTTAAAAGTAACCCTTCCAATCAAGAGAAGTAACAAGTAACATTTTATATTTAAAATGAATATAAAGAATTGATTTAATATATACCATAAGTAATATGAATGAATTAAAGAAACAAATGAAGTACAACACAGAAGTATCTTTTCTCACTTGAAGCTGTATACACACAAGGTTACGAAATGGCTCATAAAAAGTAAATTAAATAATTAAAACCTTTCCCCTAATAAAAATTATGAATATTGTCATTGTTTTAAATTATGTGCAACCTATACATATTTGTTAACATCTCAAAAATGTTGTTCTGCAGGGTGTGCTGAGTGGCTCTAGCCAGGTCTCCTAAGCAACCAAACTGTTGCTAGGGAGGGTAGAGTCACATGGGGTAACATCCTCCTGGTCGCGATTAGTGGTTCTCCTCTTAATAGGGCACGTGGTAAGTTGTGTGTGGATCACAGAGAGTAGCATGAGTCTCCACATGCTGTGAGTCTCAGTGGTGTCATGCACAGCAAGCCACGTGATAAGATGCGCAGCAAGCCACGTGATAAGATGCGCGAATTGACTGAGACTTGTCCTCTGCCACCCGGATTGAGGTGAGTAACTGCGCCACCACGAGGACCTACAAAGTAACGAGAATTGGGCATTCCAAATTGGAAGAAAAGGGGATTAAAAAAAATGTGTTCTGGGTTTTCATGACCCTTTAAAAACTTATACGACAATTCCGCCTGTGCTGGACGTCAATGTACAAATTGTTTGTGAGAAATGTTAATATCAGTTTATGTATTATGCTATCTCTAGTCAATCTACACAGATATGAAAATTCTACCACATATTCTATTATTATTTCACTTGTAAATACTGCGTATTCCCCTATTTTGTCACCGACTGACGCCTTCTTCTTCTTTCGGACATTTATGGAGGTTGGCAAACCAGCTAAAAGGTGCATTTACCGCCACCAATTGGACAGGAGTGTGAAGCATTAACTGAGTGAATCAAATGATCAAATAATTAAATAATCAAATAATTCTGGAAAAAAATAAAATAAAATTTGATTAATCGACTGACGCCTGTGAGGCGGAACCAATGAATGTCATGTGATTTGCAGTCGGGACATCATAAGCTGACGGAGGAGATGTTTTGATTCCAATGTTTTGACTTGTCAGTACATCGTTCTCAAAATGTATGCTGCCGCGACGGAGAGTTTAATAAAGCAGGCAAGGTAAACTATTTATTTCAGAGGCTATACTAGGACACTACAGAACTTTAATGGTCATATGGCTTGTCTTTTTTGTGTGGTAGGCAAGTTCAACACCATGCCTAAGTAATTTATTTAATGAAATATCATGCCTTTCAGAGAAATAAAGGAGGAAGATCTGCAGAAGTTTTGTGGGCGCATTATTAAGCAGCTGCACCCTAAAGGGCTGGGTGGAGAGACTGTGGACTCTCTTCAGAGGCTTCATCTGATAGTTTCTGCCAATAAATATGCCAGAGAGTAAGTCACATTCACCTGAAATGTTCATATGAACAGTACTTAGTCATGAAGGAATTAAGGTACATTTAAAGGGATAGTTCACTTAAAATTGAAATTCTGTCATCATTTACTCACCCTCATGTTCCAAACCAGAATGTCCAAGCTGCAACGAAAGTTAATGGTGACCACAGCTGTCAAGCACGATTTTCAGGGAATAGCAAAATCACACAACTATATTTTATGGCTTCAGAAGACTTAGAGAGTGCACATAAGTTTTTTTTTCTGATGCTTTTATGTCCTTTTTGAAGCTTGACAGCCCCTGGTCCTCTTCCACTTTTATTGTATGGAAAGGAGCAGTTCGGACATTCTTCTCGTGGTGTTACACAGAAGTCATGTGGGTTTGCAATGATGTGATGCCCCTTTAAAGGGAGCATAATTACATTTAAGTTAACGTCTCCTGCTCCATCAGGCTTCCATCTGATCTGGTAATTAAGCTGCAGACGGTTCTTCGCTCTTCATCATCCACAGAGCAGCTTCAGGTTCTGTCCTCTTCCATACTGCAGGAGATCTTCCCTCTCAGTGTGCACAGCCTCTGCTCGGATCTCAGCCAGGACAGCAGAGCCATCAGCCATTTGGCAAGCATTGTGCTATCTCAGGTGGGTCAACAGGCCTTTCACCATGCCATTTTATGTTATATGTTGCTGTATAAGGGAAAGTTCACCCAATAATTAAATTCTCTGATCATTTACTAACACACATGCCATCCCAGATGACCTTCTTATTTCTGCAGAACTCAAACAAAGATTATTAGAAGAATATTGCAAGTGAATGCTGACCAAATCTTTGAAGCTCCAAAAAACACATAAAGGGAGCATAAGGCCAAACCATAAGACTCCAGTGGTTTAATCCATGCCTTCTGAAGTGATGAAATTGGTTTTGGGTGTGAACAGGCCAAAATATAACTCATTTTTCACTATAAGTCTTGACATCAGCAGTCTCCTTGGTGATCACAATTTCAAGCTCAATTACACTTCCTAGGGCCGTATAGCACTCTTCGAATGCGTCAAGCACCAGGAAATGTAATCAAGCTTAAAAATCAGGTTTATCTCTAGAGACTTCAATTGCAAGATGTACAGTGAAAAAGGAGTCATATTTTTGTCTGTTCTCACCCAAAACCAAATAGATCACATCAGAAGCCACTGGAGTCATATGGATGACTTTTATGCTGCTTTTATGTGCCTTTTGGAGCTTTAAAGTTTTGGTCACCATTCAGTTGCATTATATGGACCTATAGAGCTGATATATATTTTTTTTAAAAATCTTCATTTGTGTTGTGCAGGAAAAAAAGTCACACATCTGGGATTAGCATTAAGTAATGATTTTACATTTTGCAGGCTGGAAATAAAGAAGATGTGATTCCCCTGTGCCACCATTTGCTGAGAAGTCTTGAGTCACGGCTTTCAGAGGGGCAGATTTCCAAACATACGCTTCCCATCCTCTCCAAAATTATTAGTGTATATCCAGAGATTCTCACAGATGGTAAACTTATCCTTTTGCCCCTCATGAAAAAAAAGTTTTACACATAAACTAATATTATTTTTGAAAAATACGTTTAAAATACTGAAGAGTCCAGTCATATCAGTAGCCTAATAAGTATGGTGCGGGTCACCTTATAGGGGGCAGCATGCTGTGATCACATGACAAATCAAATACTACTCACTTTCTCTTGATAGCCCCCGTTATCAGAAACTTTCGCCCGCAGAACAAATTAATCATGTCTGACTGTGAATAGCGCATTTGTACAATGTCATTGGCAACTGAAAACTTTTGCTTTTGCTTGATGCTGCAAGGAGGTCGTATCGGCTCTGCAACAAACAAAAAATTACTGAGTGCATGATTTGTTGATTAGATTGCAGTAATGGCGTGAGCCTCAATGGCATGACTGGTTAATTTCATTGACATTGGGGGAAAAAATATGATTTAAGCATAATTTAGATAAAACAAAATATGATCACATAAATATGAGGTCACTATATTTAGATCAGCTGAATCTGGTCAGCCGTAAGCTAGTGGATTGGTTGCGATATGCAAGTGTGCAGCAGGGAGCATCCATGTCTTCCGGGGGATTTTTCAGTGGACCAAGAACACGTCAGGTAGATAATTTTGTTACTTTTGATATATTGTCAACTAATATACTCAACTGAAGTAGATCATGATACTAATGAGAGATCTCAATGAACTGATGGACTGTCAACATTTTGTCTTCATCAGCCAGCACCTCTGACAGAAGTCGATGGGGTGGTAACAGGGGATTTCTTCACTGTACTGTGTGTGGGTCAGAGCTACACTGAGGATCAGTGGATGAACATGTACACTTTCTCTATGATCAAGAGCTGGTTGCTCGCTTATGACACGGACGGAACCACAAATGCAGAATCAGGTAGTTTGAACAGAAGTTATTTGGGCAAACGCTTTTAGTGCAGGTAGAACATAATTTTTTTCTCCCTAGTGAAGTTAATTTGTTTAAGAAACTGTCCCATATCAGAGAGATGATTTTTTTTTTTCATGTAGTTAAGAAATAACTCAAGATTGGATTTCCATTTTTTTTGCTAGCTCCACTAATAGGAACACAGGTCATTCAATTACAGCACCAAAGTAAGATGCAAGTCAGAAGCCTCAAAGCCAGTTTGCCTTTTCTTCTCACAATCAGAAACTAAAATTACAGAATTATTAAGTTTTCCAATATTTCTTCAAACAGAATAACCAAGCTTTCCTAATCCATGGCCAAATTTACTGCTGTGTATATCAATTGATTTGAGTCTATGGCTATGTTCGGAATTAAAGGGATAGTTCATCCAAAAGTGAAAATTCTCTCAACATTTACTCACTTTTATGCTATTCCAGATGTGTATGTCTTTCTTTCTTCTGCTGAACACAAACAAAGATTTTAAGAAGAGTATTTAAACTCTGTTGGTCCATACAATGCAAGTGAATGGTGGCCAGAACTTTGAAGTTCCAAAAAGCAAATAAAGTCAGCATAAAAGTAATCCATACAAATTAATGACAGTGGTTTAATCCATGTCTTCTGATTAAATCAGTTTATATATTAAAATATCTTAAATATTCTTCTTAAAATCTTAATTTGTGTTCAGCGGAAGAAAGTCATACACATCTGGTATAGCATAAAAGTGTGTGAGGAGAAAGTTTTAATTTTTGGTGAACTATCCCTTTACATACTAGTGAACTACATGGAATATGCTGTAAAGAAGGTTAACTCAAAAGTTTATACTACTTCATGATTTATTATTACTATTTATTACATTTTTAATGTAAAGTCACCAAATTATGAAATCTTGAAATGGATCATCATTATGTAGCAATCTACTCTTTGCAATCTCTCAACCAACTTCGAGTTACCACCTGAAATGCTTTTTAAACAGTATTGAAGGAGTTTCCACGTATGTTGTGCACTTGTTGGCTGCTTTTCCGTTACTATCCAGTGCAACATGTGCATTAAGAAATTAATTCATTTTAGTTAAGCAAAAGCCTTCAGATCAAAAGGTTTTTAAGGCCATGAGAAATATTACTACAAAAGTAGTATGGTAGTATGCCTTTCTGAACATACCCTCTCTTTATCTAATCCCACTAGATAAAGTGCTTGTCGGAATCATGCTCTGAGTGATGGAGTGTGGTATAATGTGCTGTGTTGTTGATGCAGATGATCGCTCCGAGTTGGACAGTTCAGTGATTTCCATGGTGTCGGCCACATCTTCCTCCAACAGACTGCTTCCTCCCAAAGAGAGACTCAGAGAGAAGGCTTTTGAGTACTGCCAGCGGCTCATTGAACAAAGTGACCGCAGTGAGTACATCACACAAATACAGCATACCAGCTTTTGGGGAATGTTTGTTATTTGCAGAGTTATGTTATGCTACTAAATATGTTTTTATTTAAAATAATCATTTTATTTCTGTCTCATAATTTCTCAATACAGAGGCCCTGAAGAGGATGGATACAGAGCTACAGAAAGCAGTGAGCACCATATCAAGCTTTTTATGAGCAGTATGTTTCACATTCAATGTGAAATTCTCTTTGCAGCCCATTTTACTTTTGAAATTGGCTGCATTTCTGAATGAATCAGGATATTCCACAAGAAAAAGTGTAGATCAGGACTTCACTTTATTCATCAGGAATTGATTGGATTGTAAAAAGTGGGTGTTACATACCAGAAATGGGCCCATTTATTGGAAGCAGGGGCTGAAAAGAGTGATGTGACATCAGCTAGAAAAGAAAGTAATTTCAAGGGCAGAGCTAGTTATTTATTTTTTATATAAAAGATTCGGGATTTTTGAATCTAGCATGCTTTAAAAAAAAATAAATGGTACATTTTGTTCATTCTTTATTTTCCTAAATAACACCATCATATTTGTTCATTAATTTTGTTGATTTTCCCCTTCATGATGAAAACATGCAGCAAGCTAAAAGTAACACATTTTAACTGTTAATCTGCTGTACAGTGCATTGTTGAGTCTGTGTCCATAATGGACATCATCTGTGGTGAAGACCCCTCCTATGTGTACCGTGCATTCCCCAGTATCAAAGCCCTATACAGAAGACTTAATGGAGACCTTGCCCAAGCTCGAGCCCTTCTACCTATCGCTCAGTTCTACCTCAACCACAGTGAGTGATCTCCCCATCTAAAGTCTCTGGCACATAGAGCAGACTTCAGTTGGATGGTATTGATCTGTTGCAGTGATGTATGAACGAGTGTCTGTGCTTTCTATTATGAGGCGAGACAGCCGCGGTGGACTCGGAGGCCGTGTTCAGTCAGCTCTTTAGACATTGTCCCCTTGAGCAGTTCAACGAGCCCATGCTTGCCTTTGAGTTCATACGGTTCTGTCTTCTCAATGCCAGCGTGCTGCAGGACAGAGTTGCCAACTACAGGCAGAGCTTCCCCAATCTCCTTAAGGTAAGGGATAGTTCATTTAAAAATTGCCCATGTTCGAAACTCTTAAGACTTTGTTTCATCTGCGGAACACAAAAGGAGTCATTTAAAAAGATGTCATGTTCATTGATATCTATTGATAGTGACTATCTTTAAAATTTAAAAAAGACCCAAAAGTGTCATTAAAGTAGTCCATGTGACTCATGCATCATATTCCAAGTCTTCTGAAGGCATTAGAAAATACACCAAATTAAAGTTATTTTATAATGAAAATCTTGACTTCACAATATATAAAATAGAAAGAGCAATATATTCAAATCTAGGAGCTGCACTTTGTCCCCAGTTCTTAGCTTGGAACAGCCCAGGATTGATCACTGAATTTGTTGAGCTGCTCCCATCACTGGTAGCTCCTGAAACAGCCATTGAGTTACTGCACACACTCCTGGATCTGCCCTGCTTAGCAGCAGCCTTGGACCTCCAGCACAAGTACATAATTTCTTGAACTAATTGAGTAACATGTGTCATTGAACCTGTCAGTATGATGGTGCATTTTGTTTAGTTTTTTTTTTTATTTAACCTTTTTTATTGAATATACAAAATACAAAACCGGGGAGGGGCTCTCTCAGGTGGAAGCGACCAATGAGCCAAATGTCTGAGAATGAATGCATAATGATAAAACAAAATCTTGAGTAGGTTTAGCCCACCAATTTCAATCGGCCTATACAACTTACTGAAATGAAATCTGGGATGTTTACCATTCCAAATGAAGGACTTCGCTATGCTATCAAATTGCTTGAAATAAGAGAGGGGGACATCTACAGGGAGAGATTGTAACAAGTAGTTAAATTTTGGAATGCAATTCATTTTAATAACATTAACCTTCCCAAGATAAATGTAATGAAGCCCACCTGCCCACATCACTCAAACCTTTTTATTAAGGGGTCAAAATGAACTTTGCTGGGAATACAATACTCAAATACATAATGCCCTGTTTGGGCCACTGGATGGCGCCCGGCTGGAAAGATGTCAGAGCCAACGCTTCGGATTTAGACCAATTGACTCTGTATCCTGAGAACTTAGAAAATGAGTTAATGATTCTGTGGAGGCAAGGCATTGATCTAGTAGGATCGGAGACAAATAATTGATGGCTCATTTTGTAAACTGTTACTGTTTATTTTGCTATTTTAGTAACAGGTTTTGGCTATTAACTGTAGACTTGAAATAGAATAGAATAGAGATTGAAAACAGTTGACTGTGGTGTGAATCAGAGTGTGATGTGATGCCATTGCAGGTCATCATGCTATCATGCTTCAGACCATACCACTTGGCACCAGCAGGGGGCAAAAATTGCTGCTTGTCTAGATGCTTTCCATCAGCCTTCCTATAGGGGGCTCTTTCTCTACATCCTCAGACCTGAGGCTGGGACAGGAGACACAATAGACAGGTAATACCTGCAATTTATATGTCTGTTGCCTCACAACAAAGGATAAAGGCGTGTAATGTCAAATTGATTTAACCCAACTCTTGAAAATTATTACAGATGAATATTGTGATAACAATGGATAAACCTCAACCTGTAAACCTCATGTAATTGCCTCAGGCTAAAAATGCTTCATGAGATTGTGGCTGACATGGCAGAGAGTCCTCGTGTTATTCGGTGTGCCCAGGTCGTCCCTGTGCTTCTGCACGTGTACTTCAACACAGTCACTCGGGTAACAGTCACACATGGCTTCTTCTGTAACTAAGTGAGAGGTCAAACTATTTAAAAGATCACATGAGTGCATGTTTGCTCCATTTTTCAGTAATTAGAATTATTTTATAAAATAACTGGAAATGTCTGTCATTTGTTCCAATGTTTCTTCATTGTGGGCTATTATAGATAGCTGATGAGAAACTGATGAACCACCTTCTGCTGGTGCTGCTGGAGAGAAGCAGTCTGCTTTACAACATCAAGACATTTAACACTGAGGTCCAAAAGTAAGGCTTTTTAAGGTATTTTGGCTCCTCTTGTGTGACTTCAGCTTTGTTCCAGTTCCAGAATCTTTTTTTGTTGTTTATTGGCAGCATCCTAACCAAAATGGAAGGAACCTGGTAAACGGTCTTTCACGCATGACACACATAGTGCTACACATGTGAAGTTCATGAGTAAAGCCCTCATACAAAAACGAAGAACTAATGGGTATGATGTAATTTTGAACTAAATCTGGCCAAAACACAGGTGTTTTTTAATTTGTTTCGGTAGTTCATAAAAGCTTGTCAGCGTGAAATTTCAGTAAAACTTTGTACCGGCAGCTAAACACCTTTTTACCATTGGCCCACATCGTCAGTAGGTGTGACCTAGAGCTCCACCTACTTGGAGGCCGACAGCTCATTCTGGTCATATTGTTGAGTCAGGTAAGTTCAGTCAGTTAAGTTCAGAACACACCACTGTGAAGTTATTGGTGAGCTGGTGCCACCCTACCTACATCTGTATGGCCGTTCACGTGGAGAAATTTTCCAAGACCATGTAATGTGATTTTATTTTGTTTTTATATTTAATTAGTCTAAAAAAGGAATCAAATCTTAAGTTCCCATTCACTCTGTTTTTTGATATGCTGCTTCACTCATGTGGACGCTTCCCACAGCGGTGTGGGTGGTGTTTGAATGATGGCAAACAGTATGCCTTTGAACAATTTTTTGGCTCTGAGCAAAGAATGAAAAAGCAATCCGCCATGAGTATACTGGGCCCTTAACTCTAATAATGCTCACATTTGAGGTATCATACTAGGCAGCTTAATTTTACAGCCTTTATATCAACAGATGGCATAACAGAAAAATGTCATCTTGACATACAGTTGAAGTCAAAAGTTCACCTTAGCCAAATACATTTATACTCAGTTTTTAAAAATTCCTGACATTTAATCATAGAAAACATTCCGTCTTAGGCCAGTTAGGATCACGATTTTATTTGAAGTAAGGATAATAGTAGAGAGAATGATTTATTTCTTTTATTACTTTCCCAGTGGGTCAGAAGTTTACATACACTTTAAGTATTTGGTAGCATTGCCTTTAAATTGTTTAACTTGGATCAAACATTTTGGGTAGCCTTCCACAAGCTTCTCACATTAAGTTGCTGGAATTTTGGCCCATTCCTCCATACAGAACTGGTGTAACTGAGTCAGTTTTGTAGGCTTCCTTGCTCGCATAAGTTTTTTTCAGTTCTGCCCACAAGGTCCTTTGCTGTTGTTCTAGGATTGATTTGCACTTTTCGCACCAAATTATGTTCATCTCTAGGAGACAGAATGCGTCTCCTTCCTGAGTGTTATGATGTCTGCGTGGTCCCATGGTGTTTATACTTGCGTACCATTGTTTGTAAAGATGAACGTGGTACCTTCATCATTGGGAGCAATTTCGAAATGCCTGAACTACACTTGTGGAGGTCCACTTAGCTGATTTCTTTTTATTTTCCCATTATGTCAAGCAAAGAGCCAGTGAGTTTGAAGATAGCCCTTACAATACATCCACAGGTATGCCTCCAATTCATTAACCTCCTATCAGACACTAATTGTCTAAATGCTTGTCATCATTTTCTGGAATTTTCCAAGCTGCTTAAAGGCACAGTTAACTTAGTGTATGTAAACTTCTCACCCACTGGAATTGTGATATAGTCAATTAAAAGTGAAACAATCTGTCTGTAAACAATTGTTGGAAAAATTACTTGTCATGCAAATGTAGATGTCCTAAACAACTTACCAAAACTATGGTTTGCGAATATTAAATCTGTGGTGTGGTTAAATACATTAGTTTTATTGACTTACAACCTAAGTGTATGTAAACTTCTGACTTCAACTGTAACACTTAAATGAAATTGTCATGGTGTATATGTACATGAGTAAATGAATGTATTTTTGTGGTATAGAGTGCTTATCACTCACCTGCAGGCCCTGTGCAAGCTCCACCCTTCACTGATTGTGGATCAGTCCAAAGAGCTACTGGACTTTGCAGGCTCCACTGCCAACATTTACAGTAAAGAGGACTTATACACGCATGTGGTGAGGATAAGTGGTACATAATGATCACGGTTATCTCTCATGGGATATTTTTCTTAAGGTGACTTTTGTATGTGTATTCAGGTGTGGGCGATCGGGGTGTACCTGTCAGTATCGTATGACTGTCGCTGCACTGTGGAGCTGATCACTTCATTTTTTGAGAGTTTGGAGGCGGTGCTGTTCGAGATCATGCAGGTGCGACAGTCAGCCAGTCCACCGAGTTTCTCTCCTCGCCTTATCACTGTGCTCATGACCACCCTGACTAAACTGGCCACACGCAGTCAGGACCTCATCCCCAGGTACACAACCTGCTTTACAATCCAACTTTACAAAACCTACTTTGATGTACTTATGTAATTCTCATCTTTATTTTCTCTACGTATACCGTGACTATTTGGGTATTGGGCATTATTTGTGTTTATTATTATCAGCATCAATCAGATTTGACCAATATCTGAAATGGATATTATCAGGGTTTATTTTTCCTGATTCAAATATTTTCTGTGCCAGTTTCAAAAGTACTTAAGTTGTTAGTTTTTTCTGCTGTACATTAAAATGTTTCTAATGCCTGTTTTTACTTTTAATATGTAGAATTTGTGGTTGAAACTCTTGTGTGAATGCTTTTTCTTTCTAAATAAACAGACAAAACAGTATAGATTAATTAAGTCTGGCCAGTTATCATATCGATTACCACCCGTAACATAAAAAATTATCATCTTGTGCGATTGACCAATATTTGTGTATCAGTGCATCCTTAATTCACTTCCTCACTTTTTCCATTTCTGTTTATTTCTCTCAGAGTATCGCTCTTTCTATCTAAAATGCGGTCGTTTGCCCGCAGTGGTCCTGTAATGGCTTGCTACAGTGAGGAGGACTCTGAGGAAATCATTACTCGAGCTCATGAGCTTATTAACTTACTCAAGTTACCAAATGTGGCTCAGTTTGTCCTGGCCCCTTCAGCAGAAGTTGACAGCCCCCGCTGGCACAGAGACACCAATTCCTCACTTCCTCAGGGCATGAGAGCAGTCAGTGGAATCCTTCATAGACAAATCAACTTCCTGCCCACATAAAGCCTGCCTAGGAAGCTGTTTACTAATTACGTGAGTGAGTGAGTGAGTGAGTGAGTGAGTGAGTGAGTGAGTGAGTGAGTGAGTGAGTGAGTGTGTGAGTGAGAGATTTACCTTTATGATAAAAAGTGGGGGTTAAAGAGCATGTCAGAGAAACTGGAAGACACAACAAATTTATGATTTATTCAAGTGATTGTCAGACTAATGTCAATAAAATAAACACACTATGTGTGCCACTTGTGATTAGAAAACTGTTCAAATAGAGCATCGATTGAAAAAAATAAAAAATCTCAGTTAAAAATCGGTTATCTTCAAGGTCTCCATTATTCTAAAACTAATATAACAAAAACTGAAGACATAGGAATAGTTCATCCTAAAATGAAAAATCTGTAATCATGTGCATATGCAAACTTACATTCGCCAGGTATGAATATGCAAATGAGATTTGCACACCATAGCATAGGAGATTTCGAAACAGAACTGAATTTTGGTCTGTTCCTCACATAGGAATAAAACAGCCATCATTTGGCCTCAAAAGTCTTGCCACATGAGATTTATTATGGTGCTTTTTTTTTCCTTTTGGAGCTTGACAGCCAATGGTCACTGCAGCTTTCATTATGGAAAGGGCATCATAAACATCTAAATTGATCCTTTTTGTGTTCCACAGAAGAAAGTAAGCCATACAGCTTTAAAACAACATGAGGTTGAGTAAATGTCGTGTGTGTTTGTGTGAACTATTCCTTTAACACAAGTGTTTCAATGTTGCATTATGACAAAATGTGTCAAAAGCTCTTTTACATTCAAAGTCAAAAAAAATAATTTGTATAGAAAATATGCAGCTGCTGGACACGAAGGACATTTTGAACGGAGCATACCTTAGCAAAAAATGTGAACCCATCAAGAACTGCCACAGAATTGAATCTGGAAATATGCAGCACTTATTTTTTTCACATAACGTTGAAAATGACAAAGTTATAGTTGCAAGAGCAACTGATTACTCTGCACAGGAATTTAATCAGACTTTTCATAAGGTAAGGTAAATAAAGGTTATACATCCAATCTAGTTTCAAAAGTCAGCAAGGGATCCTGTTAAATATAAAGCATGTCAGGTTCCTAATAATAAATAAAGTAGCTCTGCAATTCAATTGAATTTCATGGAATATTTAAGGCTCACTCAATAATTTTCTGAAGTACGTCAAAGTGGCTTACACTGACACCTATTGGCCTGGATGCTGCATCATTCAAACACAGTAGTTTTCAATTACCAATGACATTGTCTACATAAGATAGGTATGTAATACACAGTAAATCAGGATTAAAGTATTCCATTAATTAAAGTGTCCATTAACAGGGCCCCCATGAAGAATAAAAGAGCTTTTATAAGGTTACTGATATGACTAAACTTCATATGTCACTTGAGGAGATGATTTTATAAATATGTTTCAAAATTACTATTTATTTCTTTGGAAGTAAAAAAATGTAAATGAGGAAATAAAATACTGTGTGAATCTTTAAATCTCATGTGGATAATACCGTCCATCACGTTCTCTATTCTGGCTTTCCACAATCTTACAACCTCAAAGGATACATTGTGCAACACTTAGAAAGAAACTTCTAATACACACTTTTTAGGTTACAAGATCACAGTAGTAGAAATACTTCAACATAAATTCTACAATTGTAAATAATTTGACTTTTACAGTATCATAAGTACTGAATGAGAAAGTTTGATTGCTGATTAAGTTTATAAAACTAAAGGCATTATATGCATCTCTGTTAAAAGATATGGAATGTTATTTCAAAAGTTTCATCGATATTACACAAGTTTTGTCTGTAAACACTGACATTTCGGACAGTACATTGTCAACAGGTTAAGACTTTGTCTGTTAAAACAGACTGGCCAGAAGGTGCTGAGCTATCAACTATTCATTTGAAAATTAGAACTAAATAATTCTATATAAAAATAGATTTTAGAACAACATTACTAGGACATGCCCATCTATGATTAATATAGAGGGATGCAAAGGCAACTCATGATCAAACAAATTGTCTTTTATAGATCAGGTCTTCTAGATCCGTCACCTGGAAATTAGGATTTGGCTGGTGCTCGTTGCATACAAGTACCTCCAGATGGCGTAATAGTGAATGCCAGCCCCCACTGCCACAAAGACATGCCAGATGGCATGAGCAAATGGGATGAGGCCATCACTCTTGAAGAAGACAATTCCCAGGCAGTAGAAGACTCCGCCCACTGACAGCTCTAATATGCCCTCTCTGTTAGGCTGAAATAACATGGGCATAGATTTTAAACAGGTCACTTTCCACAGACACATAATGCCTACTTATATTACAAAACACTACATCTGTCTAGAATAATAGGTCTAGCACTTGGGAATGCCTTAAAATATATATGAAGTAATGCCTAATGTTACTATATTTTTAAAAGAGATAAGATGCACATGCATAGGTGCCAGTGTTATACCATTGACAGAAGAACAACAGCAGGCACAGCTCCCATGGCAGTGTAGCACAGTAAGTCTAGTATCTTATTCCTGAAACATAACATAGCCATTTTAAAGTCAACATAAAACAATGTTTGCAACTTTGCAAACCATTTTAGTACATAATCTGACATTTTTCCACGTGATACAAGATATTCAATTAGTAAAAAAAAAAAATGTTGGTCAGGACTCGATTTTATCCATTAGTGAGTTAGAGCAAGCAATTATATTTAGATAAAAATGTAACAAACAAAACATTTTTTATGGAATAGCTCTGTAGGTCCACACAATGTTGACCAAAGTGAATGTTGACCAAAGGTTTGAGGCTCCAAAAGGCACAAACACAACATAAAGGACATGCATACAACTCCAATGGTTCAATCCATGTCTTCTGAAATTATCCAATAAACTCCTTTTACACTGTACAACTTGCCGTTTCAGTCTTTAGGCACGATCATGATTTCAAGCTTGATTACACTTCCTAGTGCTTGACTCATGCACAGAGTGCTAGATGGCACTAGAAAGTGAAATCGAGCTTGAAATCATGATTGCCAAGGAGACCGTTGATGTCACGATTTATTGTGAAAAAGTAGTTACATTAGTTTCATGCTGCCTTTATATGCTTTTTTCAGCTTCCAAATTTTGGTCACCATTCACTTGCATTTTATGGACCTACAGAGCTGAGATATTCTTCTAAAAATCTTTGTTTGTGTTCAGCAGAAGAAAGAAAGTCTTACACATCTGGGATGGCATGGGGGTGAGTAAATTATGAAAGTATTTTGATTTCCTGTTACCATTTAAAAAATTATGAGCTGGGAAGATAACATTCCATAAAAATAGTTTATTATGCATTTGCCAAGGTTCAATGCATTTATAAAAACATATACATTTTTTACACATTTTAGCTCCATAATCAATCACATCCTCAACAAAGTGGGAGCCTACTTTTCATGAAAGAAGAAGACATAGCCTGAGCCAGCACAGGCCATAATCCACACCAACCAGCGCATGTGAACACCCCAGGGTCCTAGCTCCCTCAGGTTCAGCCTGCACACAACACAAACACACCTGTATTATAGCTCAGTAACACACACACTCAACCCTGTGAGATCCCTGAGACAGAATGCTGATGGTAATGTTACTGACATCCACAACCATTATCTACTCACCAGGGCGCATAAGATGCAGCTATGAAGAAATAGATCACCATCCTATCACACATGTGGAATCGCTCCTCCACCTTCCTGTTACAAGACACAAAGCAAGGTCATGGCCCTAAACTCAAAAAATATCTAATTTGTACTATTATCCCTAAATAAAAATGACACTCTATTGTCTTTTGTATACTGTTTGTAGTATAGCAACTCCAGTAACTGTAAAAACAGTTTGTACCTGTCAAGCTAGCTACATCACAACTTTGTACTGTAGCATTTCTGACATTTTTAAAGGGTTCAGTTTGTCCAAAACTGTGAAAACTCTGTCATCATTTACTCACCCTGTTGTTTTAAACCCATTTGACTGTATTTCGTGAAACATAAAAGGAGATTTACAGTTTCAGTCACCATTCGCTTTCATTGTATTTTTTACTTTCATACAGTGAAAGTGAATAGTGACTGGGGCTAACATTCTACCAAACATCTCCTTTTGTGTTCCACTGAATACTTAAAGTCATACATGTTTGCAAAGAAATGTAACTGTACTGTAAATGACAACATAATTGAACTATTCCTTCAACTTCATATGATTAAAGTCACCTTCTAAATCCAAGTAAATGGAAGTTTGAAAAAAAGAAGAAAAAAAGTACATGTTGTAACCCAAAAATACAGACCACATTGGAGTTCTGTTCTAGCTTAATTAAGAGTCATTTTGTACTTTCTATCTTATGGGTAATTTGGAACTGGCAGGGTCATGATTAAATCATCAAAGGAGAGGCTGATGACTTGCATGAGAAAACTGAACATGAACTGACAGGCCCATGTGATTACATCTGCAGTGTAGATGTGAATTCATCAGAACTGTCTTGTGTGACTGTTCAGTAGTCTGACAGCTGAAATCCAAAGTCCGTTGAATTTTTTCTTGCCACTGTATACAAATTATATATATATATATATATATATATATATATATATATATATATATATAATGTATGAGGGGAAGTGCTTGGACTGGTCACCATATATTAAAGGGGTAGATCACCCAAATATTTTACATTCTGTCATTTAATCACCTTCATGTTGTTCCAAATCCACTGACTTTGTTTATCTGTCAAAAACAAAAACAAAAAAGGAGATGGTTAGACCGAATGTTGGCCTCAGTCACCATTCACTTTCATTGCATCTTTTTCCATAAAATGAAAGAGAAATGTGACTTGAGTCTAATATTCTGCCTAACATTTCCTTTTGTGCTCTACCACAGAAAGAAAGTCATTTGGGTTTGGAACAATATGTATGATGGATAAAGTCAAACAATAGACATGATGCCTTGTTTTGCTTTCATAAGCATTTCAAGAACTTTGAATGCCAATCTATTCTGCACACAAGAACATTATTTGACAAGTTCATTTAGAACTGCATTTATGATTGCAGCCCTATGAACAGAAAGTCTCAGCACTCAGATTACTGACCTGAGGTGACTTTTCTTCCAGGACACAGTATGGAACATGGTGGACATGATGAAGAGCCCAGACAGACCTGTACCATACATCCATGCAGAGATGGTCTCCCACTGGTCATCAGATAGGAAATACAACACCGAACTGCCCAGGATGCTGGGAATGATCCAGAACTAAACAGCAGACAACCATCATTATGTTTCGCACGCACGGCTGAGGGCTATTAGTTTAATGTCTGTAACCAAAATGTATATGATTTACAATATGTTGATCCACTTGCATTTGTTGGAAAAACTATGCCAACACCAAGTCTTACATAATGTATGTCCAGTTCGCAAATGGGATTACTGAAATTGTATCAGAGAAAGAGGAAACTGACAATTCTAATACATGTAGCTCTGACTGACCGTCCTTGCATTTGTCACTATGTGTGTCTGATCAAACTTCATAAAGTCCCATGAAATCAAAATTGACGTTTTAGTCCACGTCTGTTTGTTTTGAGGCCATCTAATCTACATTACTTGTCAATTATAACAAAATTAACTTTTAGCAGATATACACATTTAAAACTTACAGTCTTTCTCTTATGGAAAAACGAACCAGAAATAATGATGACTCATCTTGCACTCAGTCATTTTGTCCAATAAAATGATTTCTAGAATAAAATGTCTCTCCCCGTAAAATCAACTATTTCAGACAAGCAAGAGCATGATTGTGACATAAACAAAAGGCTATTGGCCTGTCAAAAAAAAAAAGTGACAAGCCTTTCAATATATCAGGCCCCAACTTCCTGTTTTAATACGTCTACATGTGAAAGACAACTGTGCTCATCAAGCCATTCCATGGGGTCTTGAACATATCCCACAAGCCTTACTTATTTTATATTGTAGTCCTCCAACATAATCACATGCAAAATCAACATGCTTTCGAATGTACACTGAAATCGACTCCATCCTGACAAATTTATTGACAAGCGCCATCCCCATGAACACCATGGAAACCAGGAAGTATTCGCATTCACATAAACAATGGTGGGTGTGATTCTGAGGTTGCAATTTCTTTCTAAAATTACATTACGGCTGACAGTTAGGTTTAGGGTTGGGTTTTTTATTAGGGTTTATGATTAATAAAATATGCATTCCTGTTGTTGACTGTATTACATTATTTACTACAATAAAAAAAAAAAAAAATAGCTTTTTGCGCCACTCTGGACCTTTCACCCAGAAACTGGAGCTCACATTGGGGGTAGTGATTTGATTTTTAGGTAAATATAGACACGATTTCAACAGCAGAACTTTCTATGGGCTGTTGCCAAATTCACACTGCGAGTCCTCTAGTTTACAGAAGAAAATACAGAAAACCAGGAGTTCAAGGCATCTATGACATACATCTATTTATCTTTGACACGACAACAGTTACCACTAATCAAACAAACATACAAAGGTAATTTGCATAGCATTTACATTTTTAAAACATCTAAAAGAGTATACATGCTATAGACTTCAGTTAGTTCACTTGACGTGAATACTAATGAAGTATAAATGAATGTTGTTGAGCATTTAACCCACAGATAAATGAACCAAAGCCCCAGTGCAGTAGATGGTAGGATCAAAGAGGATTTGATGTGTACTGAAAGTCTCGTGCTGTAGCTCGTGAACTGGGCATGCCAGATGTGTGGCTCTGAGAGGCGGGGATTAGAGAGTAGGATGTTATCCAAACAACATCACTCCGTCAAGGCCATACCCAACATGTCCATAAAAAAGCTCACGGTGAACAAAAAGGAAGATCAAAAACAGAGAACTGACTCACGTATACAAAAATGTATAAAGACAATGACTTCATGATGAGTGCGATCTAAATTTTGTGTATACCACATATTATTTATTATTTGGCACTGACATTCTCTTATTTTTTGATGTATGATAAGGAGTATTACGTCACACAATCTGTCATGTCTTTGTTACATTTCTGATCCTTTTATGTCTACTGTAAGTAAAATGCCATGAAAACCTTCTCTCTTGACTACACCCTATCCATCTACCAATATAATCCCCAAACCTCAGATTACACTTTTATGTTCAATACAGGCCAAGCCATCCAGTTTCTATTCTGATGCAAATCACTTTATTTTCCATTGAGGCTTCAATTCAGATTCTTTCTGGATTCTACACTAAAAAGTGGTCACCTGCATTTTTTTTACCTAAAGCAGCTAATGTTCTGACTCAGTAAATCAGTTAATCTAGATGTTTCCTCATGAAGCAAATTTTTAGACTAACATTTTTGGTCCCACTTTATATAAGGTGTATTTAACTACTATGCACTAAAGTTAAAATATGTACTGTAAAATGTGTATTTATTGTATAACTACATGTTGATCTGAAAACTTCTCACAATATTCACATTTGCTGCTACTGAAGTTGAGGTATGGGTAGGTTTAGAATGGTTAGGGGTAGAGATTAGGATTTAGTTTAGGGTAGGGTTAGGGGTAAGGTTAACAGTGTTACAAATGTAATTAAATGCAGGTAATTTAAATGTAAGTACAATTCAACAACTGATATATTTACGTACATAGTAAGTACATTATAGCAAATGCTTAAAAACATAGTAGTTAAAACCACATAATAAGTGGGTCCATAAAAAGTGGGTCCACATTTTGTTAGTGTACCTTATAAAAATGTTTTGTCAGGTTACCTATTAAATGTGCTTCATGTGGTAACATCTCAATTCACTGTTTTTATTAAGTCAAACATATTTTTTTAATGTGACTAAATCAACCTGACAAATTAGGTTTCACCAACAAAATGTAATTTTTATGGACCCTTGAGGTCACAATTGCAGGTTACCACTTTTTTCAGTGTTACATAATGAGAACTCATTATGTATGAATTTGTGTGAGATAATAAGAAGATAGTCTTACTCCATGTGTGGCACAGTTGGCCGCATGCTCGTACTCGGTTGGCTGATATCTCTTGCTAGATGGGACCCGGTTGTTCATGAACCTAAATAAAAAAGTTTGATGAATTTGTATTGCTTTCTCAACCTTATTTTAAAATCCAAAGCATTCATTTTACAATTTCTTAAAGCATAGTGACCCATAATGACATGGTTATGGTTTCGATTCTCAGGAAAAACACATACTGATCAAATGTGCAGGCCTACCTTCAACATGCTAGAAATAGCTTTGCATTAAAGTGAATGAGTAAATGTAAATATAAGATGACTTCCATGGAAAGCCTTCTTTAAATCATATATAAACTGTATTATTTATACATCATGGAAAAGTGGAGAGCTTGCAAAAGTTTTATTTCACAGGTATCAAACTACTCAAAAGTGTTTTTTAAGAAGTGATGCATATTTGTACGCGTCTTTAAAAACTATGGTTATCTCACATTCTAGCTTTAAACTACTAAGCTGAAGTGTGTTATATCTGCGTCACTATCGTCACCAAACAGAATAGCAAAATAATCACTATTTTCTAACAGCTTCAAGAAAGTTCCCCCTGTCTTATATTGGTTGTACAAACAGATAGTACCGCCCCAAACTCATACTTTTGTTTAAGTGAATGTTGCTGTGTCTGGCTGGATTGTTCACTCATACAAACAGAAGAATGTTTTGATATCGCCACAGAGCCACACTGTTAGACTTGTAGGTGAAATCACCCTACAAATGGCTTAACAATAGTTGGCTCTGCATATTGAACTTGGATATGAGAAAGAATTTTTTAAAAATTACACACAAAAGCTTTAAGTTTCTCAATTGGATGTTTTAAAGGGGTCATGAACTTATATTTTTTATCATTTTATTATGTTCCCTGGGGTCCACTGATAATGTTATGAAAGTGTTTTGCACAAAATCAGTCACATTTTCCACCCTGTTTTTCCGCCCACTCTCTGAAATGCTTAGTTTTGGCCTAAGCGCCTCCTTAAAACTTCAAAGTAAACGCCCACTGTTCTGACTGGCTAACATCATGCAGCACCTCAAGTTCAGCACACTCAATCAGAAGAACATCAAAAAACAAAATAGCTGGTTTTACACATTACACACTGTAATCTGCATCTGTATATATTAACACTCTGTTAACAGTCCACACCATAAACTATCAAAAAGTCATGACATTTGAAATATTCATGAATGAAACGATTTACTTATGATTTTGAAGTTTTTAACTGCCCCCTCCTTCAATAGCAGTTCCTTTGCAAAGCTTCAATCGTATTTTGTCTGTTCGTAAGCAGTCCATGCTGACATGAGCTGAAAACAAATGCATATACATAGTCCAAAAAAACAGTGAAATTACGTACATACATAACGAAGGCGCACTGAGGCAGAAACACACCGAAATGGACGAAGATATCCATCGTCAAAGACGTCCTATGTTTATATACACCAACAAATATAAAATAGCGCAGATGGGCCGAAAGAACATGGCCATGACGTGTTTGTGCTCAAAGAAACACAGACAGCAGCTAAATTAAAGAGAATTGCTTCTCCCTTTCAGAGTTGTAACTTGACATTGCGTCTTTTAAAAGCAGCATGAGATATGTATCAAGCAGTCAAAGATGTCTGTCTAGTGCATGAATATATTCAAAAATTATCCAAAATAGTCCAGATGAGTCCCTTTAGGTGTTATGTTAGGAATAGTTATCAACACAAGGCCTGCTCTCTTGACTTGAATTGCATGCCAGTCGGCGTGGGCCAAGGGTGCAATGACGCATGTTATGGGATGTGTAAAAACACATAAGCAATGCGTCATGATGTCATGAGCAGGCAGAAAAAATGAGACATTTCAGCAGGGTGGCAACTATAAATGCTCTTTTTAGACTGGGAGGAAGTTTTCAGTCTTTACACTATGTTTAAATAGTACAGTTACCTCTTATATGTCTAAATATCAAGGAAATTTGATTCTCCATTTCATGACCCCTTTAATGGACAGTTTTACACCATCTCATTAACAGTTACTCTTGTAGCTATTTACAATGGTAAAGAAGGTAAAATCCTCAGCGTTATGTAAAAATCCATTAATCAGATTCTAATCTGAAAAAATGGCAATAGCAGTAGTTTTACATTCACCAAATTAAATATCTTTCCCAATGCAGATGTGAATCCATCAACTCAATGTGGCTGTGACTAAACTCTTAAAAATTGACCCATGCTTGACCATGTATCCCACTGTCATCAGTTCTGTTCCTCAAAAATCTTGTTTAATTGCCAGAACTGATGTCAAAGAAAGCAATGCGATTGCTTAAAGTCCTTTCCTATGTAAGAGGTTCATTCAGACTAGAGGAAACCCATTAAAGATAAAGACCATGCAATACTCAGGTTCAAGAGTGTTAGGTAACCCTCTTTTTGAGGCATCAGAAGGGCATAATATGCATTCAGATAACCTTTTTTGAATTTTCTTGCATTATGTGGTTGCCTAGCATCAGTAACTCAGAACCTCTTGAAAAAGCTAATCCTGTTCGGAATGAGGTCTTTTATGCCACTTACATTGAGCCGCTAATGTATTGAGTGATTATGTCATTGTCTCCATGCCAACCTAAGGCTTGGGATTTTATTTTTTATTTTCCCCCAAACACTCTTTATCTGTGTGATTTAATTAATGTGCATGAGGACACAGGGAAGTGGGGTAGACTGCTAACCAGAATAAATGAGCCACAGCAAAGCTCTGAAAACCATCTTACTATGCCTCTTGATTATATTGCTTGATTATACTAGCTGTTACCAGATTGTTTGTCTTCAGCTGCAGCCTTATCAAAGAATGTTGCCATTTCTTTCCTTTTCCATAACATTTCTCCTTTCTCTTCATATTGTTTAATGTAAATATTTAATGTAGGTAGAAGAAAATGTTCTTTTACTTTCATATTTAATTTAATGAGACTATAAAAAGTGTGATTCAGGTGTAATGTGTGAACTACGTACACATAATTTAATTATAATACCCGAATGAACCTGAGATGCTTGTTCATGCAGAAATTTGCCTTGTAGTACCATAATCTTCTTTTACTATACAGAGAGAAAATATTTACTTAGATGTCAGAGCACTGCAGGGTTTTCTGTTCATTAACATGGATGAGTTCATTAAATAAATGTTTGGCATTTCTCCAGGGTTTAGCACCCACTGTGTCTCTGGTTGGCCTTCATAAAAAAAATTACTTTCATACTGTATATGGCATTATCTGGGCCTGACCTGCATAGCTGAACATCATTATAACAATGCTTTTAATCACATATACTTGCATTTATCAATATTTTTTTGTAATAGGCCTACTGTCTTTATACTCAATACAATTAATAAAAAACAATCAATCAACTTCAATTCATGAGTTTACTTTATCTTAAATAAAAATTGATTCCTGCTTCTTATGGAACTGTACAATTAGCCTGATTAGAACAATAGAATCAACTCTACACTCTCTGATAATTCAATACAGTGCTATTGTTTGATCTAAATTTGAATCAATTTAAATAAATTATTAACAAAAGTATAAACAACAATATTATAGACAATCTGAGTTCATTCTACTTGCATCTAGTTGACTCAACTTAAATCGTTAAGTTCACTCTACTTGAACACCAAGTAAATTGAACTAAAATCCTCAAGTTTTGGGAGAACCTGTTACTCAATGGAATTGAGGGAATGAGTTTACTCAATCAAATGAGTTTAATGAAATGATTAGGGCTTTCAGTGTAGGAGAAACCAAAGATATTAAAGTGTAATGGGTATACAAATAAAATAAAGTTTCATATATAATGTGATGCATTGATTCTGAGTATGTCACTGTATGAGTGCCAGGCTGATATGCCTACATGTGAGAATTAGAAAATGCCCAGCTGTGAGACTCATCCAATGGCCCTTCACCAGTGACAGCATTCACTGATCTGGATGTTTGCACTTCAGACTGCCTCTACAGAAAGATGACACACAGCGCTGGGCTTGAGTTTGATCCAACTGTCTTCTCAAAAATGGTTCAGTCAAGCAGTCAAATCTTTAATTTCATCATTCTAAGTCTGATTAAGTTGTTTGCAGGTAAGTTAATTAAAAGGCATTACACTGTAATAACTGATGCAGCTATTACAAGATAACTGGGAAGACAAAAATGAGCACATGGGCTTCAGATAGAAATATGTCCAATATCCCTTCATATTCTCTCTCAGTCTTTCGATAAGCAAGGACAATTAATTGAGTGATTTACTGTTGATTGTGCTAATCACACATGAAAGAGGCCTCACCATGCTGTCCAAAACCAAAGTGCTGTCAATCCAAACATGCATTCAGATGACCGCAATTCAAGTCGCGCATCTCTGAAAGATACTAAGGTGGATCCAAACAGACAAAAGGGACAAAAATACAACACGGTTCATTGTAGTATATTAAGAGATAGATATAATAAGAGAAGATTAAAGTGCACCCTCTGCTTAACCATTCTGAGAAGATGCTGAAGATTAAATGAAAGTGATCAGGTGATGACTGGTTGGGAATATGACTGAGAGTTATCTCAAACTAAGATGAAACACTGCATCTAGGTACTGCAGTAGTAGTAGCACAGCTAAAAACCAAACATCTGAGGTTTAACCCCTCTCAACTAAATAAATTTGTATCTAATGTTCTTTGGTTTTATGTGTATATTTCATTTTGCAAAAAAAAGAAGTCTAACTTTTACATAAAGTTACAAGTGGAAGTATAAAAGAGGAACATATACAGTATTACATAACAAAACAATATAGGTGAAAAAGCTAACATGGGATGAAGAGGAAACATCGTTTTAAAGATAAAAATAAAACGTGTGCATGTCACCCCACCTAGTAAACATCCCTTGCACTGGGAGGAAAGTTATCAAAAGACATATAATACACTGTTAATGTAATCTGACACTGACAAAACTTGTCATCACAAAAAAAATATTTGAAATTATACAATATTTGTATATATTATCCATACAGAATGAGTTATCTAAAAATAGCTACATTTATATATAGCACTATGTATACGTATAGCAATTGTATATAAATTGTGTATAAAGTAATAACATATTAATAGCCTATTATTTTTGCTATTATATATCACTATATGTATGCCTATAATACTGCATCAGGTCATTGTTAGAAAGACAGTGCAAGTTATATATAATATATGTTGTGTGTGTGTGTGTGTGTGTGTGTGTGTGTGTGTGTGTGTGTCTTTAGGGGAAATCCTCTCCAGAGGCCGGTTTAACGGTGCATAAATTAAATGAAACTGGTGAAACTGTAAGTTGACCACCCCCAGAACTTACAACATTACTCCAATCCAATACTTGTACATACGGCTCGCGATGTCATTTAGCATCTCATATTTGTTATTTTGTCAAGGATACTGTGCTCTAAACAGACTAAACATAATTTGCATTGCTTGTAAATTTTACAAGTCCACCACAATTTTTTTCAATTCCTCAGCAATATTAAGAAAACAAAAAACCTTCCATGCATGCGATTTAATTTACCTGCCAAACTTCGTACTCCTAAAATCCATACTGTACATATTTGTACATGTTCGCTTCGGAACTTGCTCCTGAGTATATCGACTACTCACGACACCCGCGAATAACAAACTCCGGATGTTTCAGTGTGCACGTGAAGACTTACGCTGTTTGATAAGTGCACGTAAGCAGAACTCCGCGACACGGAGATTTTTGGAAATATCGTAATCACCGTCTCGCGAGTCGCGACCTCTCTCTCTCTATCTCTCTCTCTCTCTCTCTGCGAGTGTGTGTGTGTGTGTGTGTGTGTGTGTTAGTACATAACGCTGTGTGCTAAATTCCATCCCGCCCCTTTCGTTGCTTCCAAGTAAACTTTAAAAGACCTTTCGGCATTTTCCTATCATTTGTTTTTTTTTAGCGGACATTGTTTTGCCAACATTTAGAAACACATAAGACAGACTCTCTCTCTCTCTCTCTCTCTCTCTCTCTCTCTCTCTCTCTCTCTCTCTCTCTCTCTCTCTCTCTCTCTCTCTCTCTCTCTCTCTCGTACATTCATGTTTAGTTTGCTTAAACGTATAACGTTATTATAAGTGAACGGTCCCAACTTCTAGAATCAGGGGGATGGAATGTCCGACGACCTCAAGCACTCTTGAACTCATAAACTCCCTTTTTGTTCCACGTGAAAACTGATAATTATTTGTGTAACAATAAAAAAACCGCAGTAACGCAGACACATTTTGACCTGGCCGGCATATTTCAGTACTTCATAATCAAGGCTTGCATTAATAGTGAGCGAGTGAACGGCAGAATAATATTGTTAGAAAGTATACGAAGCCCTCTGCCGGTTAAACAAGTTCACTACATGGCAATCTGCGTCTCGGGGATTAAAGAAGAGGAGTCTTCTGATCAATGGCAAGTCAGTTCATGTACACTGTCTACAAAGTCCCAAGTGGAAAATGAAGCAGTCAGAACAAGCAGCAGGGTACTGGGGATACTGATACCAATAAAACATATTTCTTAAGCAAGTGAGAGCTAAACAACAAATCTCTGAATGAGAAATTTGTCATTTTTAGCTTAAATATAGATATGTTTTTCACCTACGCTTATCATATCGCTTCAGAAAACATGGAATAAAACACTGGAGTCGTATGGATTACTCTTATGCTGCCTTTATGTGCTTTTTGGAGCTTCAAAGTTCGGGCCACCATTCATTTGCATTGTATAGACCAACAGAACTGAGATATTCTTCTAAAAATCTTCATTTGTGTTCAGCAGAAAAAAGAAAGTCACACACATCTGGGAAGGCATGAGGGTGAGTAAATGATGTCAGCTTGGATTTACACTGATCCCCAGCGGTGTGGATGCAGCATCATTCAAACACAATAGTTTTCAAGTCACAGATGCCATAACGTGATTCATTTAATCATGAGTGAGTGTCAAATAACAAAGCGGTTTGTATTAGCGAGTAGTATTGGCAGCCTAGATGAGGAGTCAGACCTGTCCTCCGTGTACAATAAAACAGTTTTTATAATCAGAATGAGCTTTATTGCCAAACAGTGGCGTCCCCCCTCACTCGCACACTGCGACATTTAAATAAAAATATTTTTAAAACTCCAGGAAACATGAGTTGTCTAAAAATTAAATGTGATCTAAGACCCCCTAAGTACGATCTTATCCGCGTTGATATTCGTTATGCAAAGCGATATGAAACTCTTTCATTGAAGTGGGCAAAGAAGTGTTCCTTTCCCTTTAATTAGTACGAAACTGGTGCGTGCTGCTGCCACTGGGCATGCGCAGAAAAAGGTGCACCAGAGGCAGGAGGAAAACAACAACATTCATTGGAAGAAGGGTGGAACTTATGGCAGCGCGAGGCGACCCCAGATCGGACTGATTTAGTTCACTTCTGAGCCTTTATTCAATTCCACTTGATCTGTAAATGGTGTCGAGCCCATGAACCTGGCCAGTCATAGCGGAGAGGCCGGCTGTAGCCAGCTGCTCTTCGCCAACTTTAATCAGGATAACACGTAAGAGAGCGCCGCGGGAACAATCATACTGCTGCTGACCTAACAACCCACCTGCGTTGTAAATGCGCCACAGTATATTTTCAATTATAATTAACACATCTGTGTTGTACACTGCAGTCGTGCGCTTCGCGGATTATAGTGGAGTCGCTCTAGAATGGCTGCGTTTTCAGTTTCATTGTGATGGGATGTTAAAACGTGCTAACCAGCTAATACACTCACTCACTGTTAATACATATATTCTCACTGTATATACTCATTGTTAATACATATTCGGCATTAGCATTTCAGACAAGTCATTGTACGTTTTTACTGCTCTGTTTTAAAACAGTGGTTGTCTTATTTATATCAGTCCTTATTCTGACCACGTGAAACGACAACGAGCACATGAGCCATTTAGCACTAGCACCCATGTTAATTTATTTCCACTTTTTCATATCTATCTGTAGTGAATTTGAAAAACTTCAATGTTTAGCACATTCGGTTGTATATCTGCGTTAACAGGTGTTAAATTGGTTTGTTAGCCGTGTGTCTACTAAATTGTTGAAGTAGCTCGACACAATTAAAGTACCTCAATTGTTAGCCAAACACCGAAGTAGACTGTGTCTTCAAATTGAGCTTTGAACTTGTGTAATTTATCTGTCTATATGATACAGACGGTTTAAAAGATAGTTTAGGGCAATTTTCAAAATCAATGTTTTATTTTCAAGTAACCAGCGACATGTCGAGTTAGCAAGAGTATATTGTTTGGACTCCATTGCACGCATTTCTGCTGCCACACTGACAAAACTGCCAGTGTATAAGCAATAACAGCTGCTACATTTAAACTCTGCAGACAGTTTGAATATAGTTCAGTCTCTTTAGTTTGATGTCTCCTGTTCATCTGGCCTTACAAGTTCAAGCATGACACATTACGCCACTAGGATTGCAAAATACCCCTTTAACACAAATCGCCATCATGTCAACAACCCATTGTGTAACCATGCATACCAATAGACCAAAAAGCAGCAGATTTAAGCTTTAAATCAATTTGACCTCTTTTCCTTACAGATCCTTAGCAGTTGGTACGAAGTCTGGGTACAAGTTTTTCTCCTTGTCATCCGTGGACAAATTGGAACAGATATATGAATGTAGTAAGTTATTATTTTTGTATTAATGTTGAACCATCTTAAAACTTATTCTAAACCTTATGTAATCATGCATTTCACATCTAATGTGAGTACTTGCAACATTGGTCTGGTTTCAGTTCATGGAAGGGGTTGATAATTTATTCTGCTCTCTCTGAAGCACAGAGATAATGGGGGCATAGGACTGATTTGAAAAGAGTGGGGGTTTGGGGGGAGGTGCAAACTAAGTGTTTAAGTTATTTTCTTTGGATGCTAATGGTCTGACGGAGAACCGGGTGGCTCGAAATGTCACCAAGGTAGGAATATATTACATTTCTATTTTGGGAGCTATGGTGTGCTGACTATTTCTTTGATGCTAATTGGGCAATGCAGCTCTCCAGCCATGTTAAAATGCACAATATAGTAACAGATATGATGCAAAACGCCTGTTTAGCCAGCTATTGTTTATATCACTGTCCAGCATCCATAGATAACACACGTTCTAAACCGTATTGTTTACACATGAGGGACTATAGAATGGCACTTCATTTATGCATTTGGCTTTGTATGAATTTGCTTTGTAAACAGTATATTGCTTCTGTATATTGTCAATATAGTAACTGATCAAGGAGTTGCAGGCACATTAGCAGCAATTCCACTATTGGGCCAGGGCTATCAGTGAAAATCTGGGTTACAGTGAGGCACTTACAATGGAAGTGATTGAGGGCTTATCTGTAAACATTAAAATACTGACCATTTCAAAAGTATAGACAAAATACGTAAACAATATGCATGTTAACGTGATTTTAGTATGATAAAATCACTTGCTAACCTTTTCTGTGTAAAGTTATAGCCAATTTTACAATTTTGTTGCTATGACGATGTAATGTCAAGAAACACTAAAGCGACTGTAAAAATGATTTAAACAACTTTACAGCTCAAATAATACATTAATTTTAATAAAAGTATTTATGTAAAAATCAGCTTTATTGCCAAGTATGCTTACATACAAGGAATTTGTCTTGGTGACAGGAGCTTCCAGTGTACAACAATACAAACAATACCAAAAACAGCAGCAAGACTATGTCTTAATAACCTATGGTTATTAAAACAAAAAAGACTAAAAATAAATAATTATACATATACGTACATACACTCACCATCATACATACCCACATACACACACACGTAGTGCAAATCTAATACAATCTGTTATATAAAGAACAAAAATACAGTATATTATGAGTCACATGTAAGTGCTTTTATAAAATTCTAAGCTTCACATTTCTGCCTTTAAACCCTCCAAAATTGGTCTCCATTCACTTCCATTGTAAGTGCCTCACTGTAACCTCGATTTTTGCTTTGAAAATGAGAGACGAGTCAAAATATATTTTGGTGGTAAACACAATGACACACATTCTGTCGATTGCGCCTAACTTGTATTGAACTCGGAATATTCCTTTTAATTCGCCGCCCTGGTGCCAACACCAAATGTCACATGCCCCACCCATTTCACAGGCAAGAGGGAAACCTCTAAATAAACATGGTGGCGACTGAAGCTGTCGTTTGTTCCTTATTTTGGTCTTTGCTTGGTTGAAAGCAAGACCTAACTCTGAATCTCTGCCTTTGACATTGGCCCTGCATCAATCCCCAGTTGGCCTTCTTTGGCCCAAGAGGAAGCCCCTAGGAGGCACAAAAATGTTGGTGGAACAGGTGAAGAAATTTCTGTGTTGTGGAATTTGTTCGTTCTGTCATTTGCTTTGTTCCTGGAATCCATTTGAAATGCTTGCATGACATAAGTTGGTACCATTATCTTTCTAGAATGTAAAAGCATTTTCCCCATGCATTCCGTTTCAGCTGACACAGAAGATGTGTGCATCGTGGAGAGACTGTTCTCCAGCAGCCTTGTCGCAATTGTCAGCCTTAAGGCACCTAGGAAGCTGAAGGTCTGTCATTTCAAGAAGGGGACGGAAATATGCAACTACAGTTACTCAAACACTATACTGGCTGTGAAACTAAACAGACAAGTGAGTCAGTGATATGTGTGTGTGTTCATGTGAGCTGTGAGTGCGTGACCTGTGACTTCTGGTTACTTTGTTGTACTTATTTTATTAAGCATAATCAAACAATCAACTATTTTATTTCCACAGAGATTGATAGTGTGTTTAGAAGAGTCACTCTATATCCACAACATTAGGGATATGAAAGTCCTACATACCATTCGGGAGACTCCTCCTAATCCTTCAGGTTAGTTTTCTTGCCAGACTTTCCATGTAGAATGTAGAGATGCCTGAGTTTCTTTTTTCATCTGTTGTAGTGCTTTATTTATGTTTTGAGAACTGAAAGCATAGTTTTAGTGATGTGGCAACTCATTAGTAATGACCCTGTTATTATTAGTAACAGGGCATGTAACTGGTCATACAGATACATGCAGATGTTTTATTTTTGATCATTAATTTGTAATTTAACATTTATAGGTCTCTGTGCCCTGTCAATCAGTAATGATAACTGCTACTTGGCCTATCCAGGAAGTGCAACAATTGGGGAGGTACAAGTTTTTGACACGGTCAACCTGGTAGGTGCTTTTAACTTTACTTTTTTGCCATAATAATGGTTTTAAGGAATTATGTTAAAGGGAGTTAGTTAATGTGTGTGTGTGTGTGTGTGTGTGTGTGTGTGTGTAATGTTCCTCCCCAGAGGGCAGCAAACATGATCCCTGCCCACGATAGCCCACTAGCAGCTCTGGCGTTTGATGCAAGTGGAACTAAATTGGCCACAGCCTCTGAGAAGGTAGAGCTATGTGTGTGTGTGTTTGGGTGGGTGGGTGTTTTTAATGCAACCAATTAGAATTGAGTGTATTGGGCTGGGCAATATATTGAATATTTACAATATGTGTGCAGTTTTGCTGGTGATCTAAAAAACTAAAATTATTTATACATGCCTTTTATTTAAACATTAAGTTTACTAAAGTGTAATTAAGATTTCGCTAATCTTTCTGGGGGGGGCACATGCAGGAGCCAGGCTTCTGCCCCCCTCTTGAACCGCCCCCTGCCAGAGTGGTATCCCCCATATGCCCACTTTGAACATAGGGCCTGGTTGAGGAAGTAGCATTCCCGTGTGGGTGGCCAAAGAGTGCACACCGGAAGTGAACAGCTTGTGCTGCTCACCTCCGATGCATGCCGTTTTCCTCAGTGACACATCTAACTCGCGCCGAAGGTCCGAGGAGCAGGTACGGTGACGCATCTAATTTGGCCAAACACTCCCCGCTCTGGTCCTGGGTGTGCACATGGAGATTTTAAGCTGGTGTTATGGATCAACTGGGGATTTGCATGTGAATAATTTTACTTGCCTTTTCAGCAGATTTGTTCAATGTGAATTGTCAGTGAGTAAAGCGATTTTTAAAATTTTCACAGGGTAACAGCTGGTTTACCATGTTAACGAGGGACAATGGTTTGAATGGGAACTGGCAATTACACTTGTCAAGAGCAGTAAATTGCAAGTGGAATTCTTTTATACACAACACTAAAGCATCATAGGCTGATGTGTGTCAATAATATACTTTCACTTGCTTTATAATGAATAGTGGCTTAATTAACCATGATAGTTTGTGTAACTTTCTCCTACGATTTGAAAATGAACAAAGTGACCTGCTAGTTTGAACTTGATCGTAAGATCAGTGGTAAGTCACACTGATACATCACTCAGCACCCGGGTTTAAATCCTGGTTCATCAAGTGCAATTGTATCTTTACTGCAGGTTTTGATGTACTTTTAATAGGTCTATTGAAAACTATTTTGTAACACACAATTTATTATATTGTTTTAAACAATTCTATCAAAATTTCAACTGAATCTGATATGCCAGTAATCACAGCATAACCTTCTGAATTTTCTGAGAATGGTTGAATTACTTTGAAGAAAATGTTCAACTATGCTGTCTATAGATTAGTCTTTTTTTAAATTGTCAAAATTTATTTAAGATTAAAATCTTAAGATTTTGCCAAACAAAGGAAATCATTGATTCCGAAGAACTCCCTCAGAGTATAATTTATCTTTGGTCAGTTTGGCATTTGTACATGCTCTCCAGTCTCCAAACAAAAACAAAATTGCTCTTCAGAAAGTTCATCTTTAGGCAGTGTCTTGGGTAATCATAAATATATGACATTGTCATGCACAAAACCTTTGAAAATTAAAGGATATTATTACATCAATTTAATAAAAGTTTTGCTGAGGAATTGAACTCAGGTCTATTTGTATGGTTACGATCACACTACCGCTAGACCAGACATGGGCAACATATGGTCCACGGGCCGTATCAGGCCCTCCACATGGTTTAATGTCGTAATTATTTAATTTATTGCAACAGCGTTTTTATTTTTAATTGGATATTTCAGTTAACTTGCATTGGGACCTAACGCATTTCCATAAGTGTTTAACATGCTCATGGTTGCCAGATAAGAGAGACAACACCCCCAGTTTGAAATTTATACTTTGAAATTTATACAGCCCTAAGTGGCGGGGCTACGACGATGAGAGGAAGGGGCAGGTCGTTCTGCCACAATATATATATATATATATATATATATATATATATATATACACACACACACACTCTCACCTAAAGGATTATTAGGAACACCTGTTCAATTTCTCATTAATGCAATTATCTAATCATCCAATCACATGGCAGTTGCTTCAATGCATTTAGGGGTGTGGTCCTGGTCAAGACAATCTCCTGAACTCCAAACTGAATGTCAGAATGGGAAAGAAAGGTGATTTAAGCAATTTTGAGCGTGGCATGGTTGTTGGTGCCAGACGGGCCGGTCTGAGTATTTCACAATCTGCTCAGTTACTGGGATTTTCACGCACAACCATTTCTAGGATTTACAAAGAATGGTGTGAAAAGGGAAAAACATCCAGTATGCGTCAGTCCTGTGGGCGAAAATGCCTTGTTGATGCTAGAAGTCAGAGGAGAATGGGCCGACTGATTCAAGCTGATAGAAGAGCAACTTTGACTGAAATAACCACTCGTTACAACCGAGGTATGCAGCAAAGCATTTGTGAAGCCACAACACACACAACCTTGAGGCGGATGGGCTACAACAGCAGAAGACCCCACCGGGTACCACTCATCTCCACTACAAATAGGAAAAAGAGGCTACAATTTGCAAGAGCTCACCAAAATTGGACAGTTGAAGACTGGAAAAATGTTGCCTGGTCTGATGAGTCTCGATTTCTGTTGAGACATTCAGATGGTAGAGTCAGAATTTGGCGTAAACAGAATGAGAACATGGATCCATCATGCCTTGTTACCACTGTGCAGGCTGGTGGTGGTGTAATGGTGTGGGGGATGTTTTCTTGGCACACTTTAGGCCCCTTAGTGCCAATTGGGCATCGTTTAAATGCCACGGCCTACCTGAGCATTGTTTCTGACCATGTCCATCCCTTTATGGCCACCATGTACCCATCCTCTGATGGCTACTTCCAGCAGGATAGTGCACCATGTCACAAAGCTCGAATCATTTCAAATTGGTTTCTTGAACATGACAATGAGTTCACTGTACTAAAATGGCCCCCACAGTCACCAGATCTCAACCCAATAGAGCATCTTTGGGATGTGGTGGAACGGGAGCTTCGTGCCCTGGATGTGCATCCCACAAATCTCCATCAACTGCAAGATGCTATCCTATCAATATGGGCCAACATTTCTAAAGAATGCTTTCAGCACCTTGTTGAATCAATGCTACGTAGAATTAAGGCAGTTCTGAAGGCGAGAGGGGGTCAAACACAGTATTAGTATGGTGTTCCTAATAATCCTTTAGGTGAGTGTGTGTGTGTATATATATATATATATATATATATATATATATATATATATATATATATATATATATATATATATATATATATATATATATATATATTTATTTATTTATATACAATACTGTGCAAAATTTTAGGCACATATGGTGTTTCACAGAAGCTTTTGTCTTAAGATGGTTATTTATATCTTCAGCTTTATATAGGAAATATAAATGTGAGACTCCCAAACATTACTTTTGCAAATAGAAAAGATTACAATAGAAGAACAGGGAGCCCTGCAACAGATATCATGTCCCCCACAATGCCCCCCACTGAACATCGTGTCTGTCTGAGATTATATAAAGAGACAGAAGCAATTGAGATATAAATGGATAGAATAACTGGTCTGAATTCTCCAAGAAGCTTGAAACATATCTGCCAACAATCAAGAAAAACTGTGTCCAGGTGTACTTGGGAGAATTAGTGCTGTTTTAAAGGCAAAGGTGGTCTCACCGAATATTGATTTAGCTTCTTTATGTTTACTGGATTTTGTATGACATTTAAATAATAAATGAAAACTATTTATGTCATTATTTTTTAAGATATCCTCACTATGTATTTTTCACAAGTGCCTAAATCTTTTGCACAGTTGTGTGTGTGTGTGTGTGTGTGTGTGTGTGTGTGTGTGTGTAGATAGATGTCAATTTTATTTGTATAGTGCCTTTCACAACTCACATCGTTTCAAAGCAGCTTTACAGAAGATCAGGCATTAACAGACAATAAAACTGTACTGTCTATAATATCAATGAATCATCATTGTGTAATTAGATAAAATACGATTAATCGTGTTTAAAAATAAGTAATTAAATAATAATTGTATTAATAACCCCAGTGAGCAAGCTGAAGGCGACTGTGGCAATGAACACTAAACTCCATAAGATGTTGGTTAATGGAGAAAAATAACCTTAGGAGAAACCAGACTCACTGTGGAGCCAGTTCCCCTCTGGCTAACATCATGAATATAATGCCAATATTACTTATGTATAGTTAAATTCATGGTTTAAAATTATTAAATTAAGTAGGTGTTAAGGGACAGTGTTTAAACATAGATTTTGTATGAACTGCAAGATGAATGACTAATGTCTTTGTTAATTGATTGATGAAGGGTTTTGTTGGTAATTGATAGTCTATGTATTCCATTTTTATTATTTTTAATACATTTTCAAAGATTTCAAACAAACTTTTTTTCACTTCATTATGGGGTATTGTTTGTAGAATTTTTAGGAAAATAATGAAATTAATCCATATATAAAGCTGCTTTGAAAGCAGTACTTATTTTTGCAATTCTGTTTGTCGCTAATGGTGCAGAAATTACACACTTCAGCCTTAAATATTGAGATTTAAATGTTTCACTGTCTATATAATCAAGACTTAGTGTGTTTTTGTGATTTTTAGGTGCTGAATTGTGGGTTAATTATTGATTTAGGGAAAAAATTTGAAAACTTGTTTTCTTGCTGTTATTTAGGGCACTGTAATCCGGGTGTTCTCTATTCCAGAGGGCCAAAAGCTGTTTGAGTTTAGGAGGGGAGTAAAAAGGTAGTTAATTATATTACAATAGATTCTTTCTGTTTTGTATTGATTAAAATAATCAGAGTTATAAATGTGCATTAATAATCAGACAGAATGTAAACAATACTGCTTTCTTTTTTTACTTAACAGATGTGTAAGCATCTGTTCCCTCGCCTTCAGTATGGAGGGACTCTATCTTTCTGCCTCAAGCAACACTGAGACGGTTCATATTTTTAAGCTGGAGACGCAGCGAGAGAAGTCAGTGTAATGAGTCTCCATCAAAACATGATCAAGATCTCAAACTTTGTTTGCCTTATTCTTTTGGACTAATGTATTTGACTTTTTCATGATAAGGTGTTTTTTTTTTTTCCAACAATGCCTCTTCTGATAAGAGATCTTTAAAGATGCTGTAAGCGATTTTATTCATGGAAAGGTATGCAAAAACATTTACCTGCTCCCTGGAAGATATTAATGAAATAAGGGTCCTGAGATGTCTCACCAGTCTCTGTGAAAACTCTAGAATCTGTAAACAGCAAATAAAAATGTGTCCGCAGTTCGAGGATGATGACGCTTTTCATCTGTCAATCACTTTGGTCGTTTTCATAGTACTGTAGTTGCAGCGAATTATTGAGGCATAATGCATTTTTATGCCATGTTGTTCATAATGCTATTTTGCAACTGTTGTTTTTAACAACTGTTTCTGCTCTCAGTAAAGCTAATTTTGGTATCTTTGGAGTTTTTTTTTTTTTTTTAAAGCGGGGGCATGGCTAATCCAATGGCTCAGTCTCTAGGAAGTAGAACAGCTGAAATCGCTTACAACACCTTTAAGCTACACTAACAAGCCAAAACATTCTGAGCACAACTTTCTTTTTCATATTTGTTTTTTGGAATCTTATGATTTTAAACTCACCTTTTCCATCACAGGCCTCAAGAGGAACCCACTACTTGGACAGGATACTTTGGGAAAGTATTGATGGCCTCCACAACATATCTGCCTGCTCATGTGACAGAGATGTTCACTCAAGGAAGGGCATTCGCCACAGTCCGATTGCCCTTTTCAGGTCACAAGAACATCTGCTCTTTGGCTGTGTGAGCAAACCATTCTGAATGATCACACTGCATGTTTTTTCAAAGCTAGATATGGTTTCTGTGTCCTAGAGTTTCTTTCAGAGTAGATGTATGTCTGATTATCTTGCTTGTGATTTCTCTTTGGTTTCTAGAATCCAAAAGATCCCTCGCCTTCTGGTGGCTGCAGCAGATGGTTATCTTTACCTGTACAATCTGGACCCACAGGAAGGAGGAGAGTGCACGCTAATGAAACAACATAAGTGAGATCCATTGTTGCTATGTTGAAATCCATTTTGTTGTTTGTCTGAGCCTCTTTCTTCATAAAATACACAATATGAATATAAATTTTTCTAGTTATGGTCAGCTCTTAAATATTTATTGTGTTAAAAATACACTCACTGAGCACTTTAAAAGGAACACCTCTGCATATACTTATTTATATGATTATCTAATCAGTCAGTCATGTGGCAGAAGTGCAATGCATAAAATCATGCAGATACTGGTCAGGAGCTTCAGATATTGTTCACATCAACCATCAGAATGGTGAAAAACTGTGATCACAGTGACTTTGACCATAGCATGATTGTTGGTGCCAGATGTGCTGGTTTGAGTATTTCTGTATCTGCTGATCTCCTGGGATTTTCATGCACAACAGTCTCTAGTTTATACTCAGAATGGTGTCAAAAAAAGAAAACATCCAGTGAGAGGCAGTTCTGTGGACGGAAATGCCTTGTTGATGAGAGAGGGTTCAACAGAGAATGGCCAGACTGGTTCGAGCTGACATCAGAATGTACAACACAACCTTGTGGCACATGGGTTATAACAGCAGAAGACCACATTGGGCACTGTTTTAGGACCTTAGTGTTCCAAATAAAGTGCTCAGTATATACTATTAGTAGCGGAATCTTTTTAAAATAATCACGAATAACAGGAAAAGTCAGTGGAAATTCATGTGTCAAATAATGTGAGTTAGTTACTGAATGCCCTGAACAGTTCATTAAGAACCAAAGTTCGAGGAGTCATATGATGCCATGCAAGGTTCAGACATGTGAACGGCGAGCTCTGCGTACTTTGCTAGTTTTAACACCATTAATGACATAAACCAGTGAGATTCGATACACTCTTTTCCATAACTGTTCTAGGAGGACAATATGTCAAAGCTTTAAAAAACCTCAGGCTCTAAAGAGCGTGCTTAATCTGATACCCCTGAGAAGGCCCAGAGTCTGGGAGCCGATTTGGTTGGAGAAATTAGGGAAATTCCGAGAGACATGTTGAACATGTCGGCAATGCTGACGAAGGTCATTGTTGACTTGGATGATCTTGCTGTAATGCGTCGATCGATCACTGCCATGGAGACCAAGTTCTCTGAGGTGGTTACATGAGTGGGGGGTGTTGAGAAACGGATCAATTATCTGGAGTCATCGGAGAGGGAATTAGCTGCTAATCAGCTAGCAATCATGGTGGATTTGGAGCATGTTTGGGAGAAATTGGAGGACATGGAGAACCGTGGCCGGCAGAATAATGTCCGAATCGTTGGAATTCCTGAAGTCGAAGAGGGTCAGGATATGGTGAAATAGGGCAATAAGCTGGAAATTGAGCGAGCTCACAGGGATCCAGCACGGTAATCCGCTGAGTGAGACAAGCCCCAATCAATTCTGGCCAAATTTCTGAGATCATCCATGTGACAGGGCTGAAGGTGGGGTCGGGTCGTGATTATGCACACCCGGTCCCTTATCACGCTAATTAAGCCAACGAGAGGGATAAAGGATGGCTGCGAATGGTGGTGCGACTGAGAGAGAGGTCGTTTATGGGCTGCTGACCGTCGTGTGTGTGTTTGTGTCTTTTGTTTAAGTTTTTCATTAAGCTATTATTTATATTGTCAAGCCAGTTCTCGTCGCCTCCTTTCCATTGAAATCTCTTTACGCTGCTGCCGAAGACCCAGGAAGGAGTAGGGATACGCCGTAGTAGTGTTCTCACCACTACCATCCACCCCAACGGAGCAGTCGCGGCCAGGGGATGGAGGAGCCCGGCCGCCTGGAAGCGGAGGAATGGCAACCAACCGCGAGGGGAGAAGGGGCTCCTAACCAACCACCTGGAGTGGTCAGGGCCGCTGCCAGTGGTGGAGGAGTCCCCTACCAGCCTCTGAAATGCAGCGGGGTCTGATACCGCCGATTTGGTTGGAGAAATTAGGGAAATTCCGAGAGACATGTTGAACATGTCGGCAATGCTGACGAAGGTCATTGTTGACTTGGATGATCTTGCTGTAATGCATCGATCGATCACTGCCATGGAGACCAAGTTCTCTGAGGTGGTTACATGAGTGGGGGGTGTCGAGAAACGGATCAATTATCTGGAGTCATCGGAGAGGGAATTAGCTGCTAATCAGCTAGCAATCATGGTGGATTTGGAGCATGTTTGGGAGAAATTGGAGGACATGGAGAACCGTGGCCGGCAGAATAATGTCCGAATCGTTGGAATTCCTGAAGTCGAAGAGGGTCAGGATATGGTGAAATAGGGCCATAAGCTGGAAATTGAGCGAGCTCACAGGGATCCAGCACGGTAATCCGCTGAGTGAGACAAGCCCCAATCAATTCTGGCCAAATTTCTGAGATCATCCGTGTGACAGGGCTGAAGGTGGGGTCGGGTCGTGATTATGCACACCCGGTCCCTTAACACGCTAATTAAGCCAACGAGAGGGATAAAGGATTGCTGCGAATGGTGGTGCGACTGAGAGAGAGATCGTTTATGGGCTGCTGACCGTCGTGTGTGTGTTTGTGTCTTTTGTTTAAGTTTTTCATTAAGCTATTATTTATATTGTCAAGCCAGTTCTCGCCGCCTCCTTTCCATTTGAAATCTCTTTACGCTGCTGCCGAAGACCCAGGAAGGAGTAGGGATACGCCGTAGTAGTGTTCTCACCACTACCATCCACCCCAACGGAGCAGTCGCGGCCTGGGGATGGAGGAGCCCGGCCACCTGGAAGCGGAGGAATGGCAACCAACCGCGAGGGGAGAAGGGGCTCCTAACCAACCACCTGGAGTGGTCAGGACCGCTGCCAGTGGCGGAGGAGTCCCCTACCAGCCTCTGAAATGCGGCGGGGTCTGATACCGCCGAGCGGGGAGGGGCACGTGAACTCCCCAGGAAGTCCTGTATGTGTCCGTTTGTAGGCAAGTTCACAGTAGTTTAATTAGCTTCAAATTTTTGTATAAAAAAAAAAGAAGCACCTCCAGTGCCATTCTAAATGCATATTATAAGTGAACCGAACTATTGAGCATCTACATCTGAGATGTTGTTCGTGAGTAGTGCTCAAATATTGTGCACCACTTTGAAGGCTAAAAATAGGTGCACGTATGTCAGTGTAGCGCCTTCACTGACATGCCAGAGCTGCGCGTGCATTTTATATATTTACTTATTAAACATAGGCTGTTGTGATTCACAGCTATTGCACGTATTCAAGAGGCTTTGAATAAAATGCACGAGTCATATGAACTACTTGTGTTTCAATGGTTCTTTTATGTCATATTTTGTGCTTGCCATAACGAACGTGACTAAAACACAGTATCGAATCGAATTGGATCGGGCTTGTCGGTACATCCCTATTAATAAGTCCCCTTTCTGCTGTGGATTGTGAGGTGGGCTGCTTCACTCTGTGACCTATATGAGAGCTGAGTGTTGAGATCCTTTTGAAAATTTGGTTCAACACTTTGAGATTCCCAGATCTCAGTTCTTTAGGTATTTACAGCTGTGCCACCTGTTCTGTGCTATTTTTGGGAGTAGCATACACCCCCCTTAAGAGGCAGATAGTCTGGAAGTGGTGATTACTGCTTTTGGAGAAGGTCATTAGGCATCAGAGTATTACTCCCTGCTAATTCAGAGTCTGGGGGATTGAGCTTTAGCTTCTATCAAGAGATTATGGGAGAAAGATTTAAACTTGGTATTGGAGGAGGGAGTGTGGTTTAGGATTCTAAAAAACATCAAGTGTACACCTAGAGATTAAAGGGTGCGCCTTATGCAATTCAAGATTTTACATTGATTCTATTGGACCCCCTCTAGATTGTAAAGGCTTTGTCTTAGTGACACACCCACCTACTGGTGATGCCAATCAGAAGATGGGGACAAACCCATGTCTTTTGGTTGTGTGTTAAGATTCAAGAATTTTGGTTGAAGATTGAAGAATGTTATGTGTGACGTATTGGGCACTCAAATTAAATTTTGCCCCAAACTCTGTATTTTAGGTGATGGGGTGGTCATCAATATAGTGGATAAACGCATAAAAAAATGGGATTCTAACCAGTGTTATGATCAGCAGACAAATTGTTTTAAGGGGATGGTAGTTGGCTGGAGTGCCCTCATTTCAAGAGTGGTGCATGTAGATTTGGAGGGTGGGGCTTTTGAGGAAGAGTCATGCATAAGGCTGGGGATCTGGGAAATGGGGCAGCTATTTGCCGTTTTTGGAGGGCTCTCGGTGAGTGGCAGTGGAGAGAGAAGCATATTTTTAAATGTGTGATTTATTATTAAAAAATGTTTTGTGTGTGAATGCTTCTATACACAAATGACCACAGGGATGTTTGTTGAGGGGTGGGATTGGGGAGGGGTAATAGTGGGGGTTAAATGTTGATTCTGTGTGTATATATGTTTTGCTTTTCTTTAGTATCTGTATGAATCAGTAAAATGTTAATCAGAAAGAACCAAAGTTCAAGACTTGTATAAGGTGTCCAAACTTAGCACAACACGATAAAGCGTCATGTTTTTGCCTTACCTGATGCAAATGTCAACAGTGATTTGGTTTCTAATCTTGGTGCTTAATGCTGGTTTGTCCCACCTACTGTGAAATATCTTTGGTCAAAAATTCCACTCCACAAATATGTATTTTTTGTCCCATGGTCAATATCAGGTGATTTTTAGATTGTGATTTCCAGGCCTGGAAAGAACAAAATCACAAAATTCATGAAAAAATCTATAGTGAATGAATAAATATTTTTTCTAGTTATTCTTTACTCAAGCAAGCCATAATGATTTTTCAACCTCCAAAGGACATTTTTGTCAATGTAGTTTACATTAGTTTACAACAGTTTACAAATTGGTCAAAATTATTCATGTGCAGTTCATTCTTAATCAACATTCTTTTCAAAAATCTATATCCAGTAATCCCAAAATGCCTGAAAAGGTCATGGAAAGTTCACTGGTCAAAAAGGGTGGGAACCCTGAAACATGAAATATAGTCTGGTTTTTATCGCTTTGCATGAGGACAGAAAATTGTCACTCAAAACGTATCTTGCCTAGTTAGGACAAGGTGTTGTGACTTAAAAAGACATAAATAAAAATCTGTTACATTTTCTAGCTTTATTCCTTTTTCACTGTGTATGATTTTATTTTGATAAAAATTAACATGCTCCCTACTTTAGGTTAGATGGAAGTACAGAGCCAGCAAATGAAATACTTGAACAGACAGCACATGACCGGCCATTTGTGGCACAGACCCACAGTGCTGGTGTTGCCAAAGGTGAGTTTTCAGGTTCATATATATATATATATATATGTATGTGTGTGTGTGTGTGTATGTATGTATGTATGTATGTGTGTGTGTATATATATATATATATATATATATATATATATATATATATATATATATATATATATATATATATATATATATATATATATATATATATGAACCTGCAATGGGTATGAGTCTGTTGTTGAATATATATATATAAGAGAGAGTGTGTGTGAGAGAGAGAGAGAGAGAGAGAGAGAGAGAGAGTGTGTGTGTTGGAAGGCAAAAATAACCTAAAAACAAGGATTATCAGATGTAGCTCAAGGCCTTCTTTTAAATGATACCATGGTTTTCATTGGCACAGGTTACAGTGAGGATCAGGGGGCGGTAGGGGGTGCTGGCATAGAGGATGACATGAACACACTGCACCTGGATGACGAGAATGAGCAGCCTCCCTTAATCCTGGAAACAGAATGAGCCTCTGCCAGTCACGCCCTGGCCAGAAGATGGAGCCGACTGAATGACATTGCAAAGGAGCGCTATCCTCCTCTTGAGCGCTGCTATGGACATGTGTGATCTGATACAGAAGGGATTAAAAGAGAGAGAATTTTTAAGCAAGCCTAGCTGTAGCCTTACTCTGTCTGTTGTTGCGTATAGATGTTTTCCTACCCCCACCCACCCTTGTGGCTTTATAGAATCTGGTGAATTTTTCTTTCATTTTTTTTTAATGCCCAGACATGTCCTTAATCAGACCAAAATATGAAATCCGAGCTGCAGGTGTCACTTCTTTTAGCTTTGCATGTACATGTGCCAAGAATAGACATTCTAGAAAACCTTTGCTTTCGTGTTGTTGGTTCTGAAGTGTTTGCTGGCCATTCCTCTTTTTCCAATGTAGTTGAAAGCTAACTGGCTTGCGTTGCCTGCTACATCACATGACTGCAATGTCTGCATTGTTGAGTCCCATTTGAATAATCAACATTTGTGGCTGTGCTGTGACACCAAGCTGTGAATTGTGTCCTGTAATAACAATCTATATAACATGTTTATATGGCAGCCTGGTTATAATTACTGTTAAAATGAATGGCCAAAACAGTGTTTCTAAGAGGCTTATAGCATTACCTGGAGGTTGTTTTTGGTTTTATCTGAATTAGTGCATCTATAAGCACTCTCTTAAAGAATCCCAAGCCACATTCTGGACTATTTGCTTGACCGATTTATTACATATTTTTGGCTTTTGAATTACCCTCAGTGTCTTCCTGTGGCCTGAGTTGATAATTGGATCATTTTATTATTTCAAGTACCAAACACTTCTGTAACCTCAGTAGAAGCAATGGCTATGTAAAGGAGGCAATTAATGTACTGATTTGGAAAATAATTAGCCTGTGGTTTCAATGGGCAATCAGTCACCATCTTGTTTCTAGATACATTTTATTTAGCTCAAGTCATGTCCTGTCTCTTCGCTTTTGCTCTATAAACCAACAGCAATGACAGCTCATGAAATAACGTGGCATCATTTTAGGTGAGTTCTATCTTGAGGTCAAAAAAGGTTAACATTGAAAGTCTAATGTTTTGAAAAAGGGAAACCACAATATATATTTCTAAAAGACATGTGTTCTCTGTCTTGTGACAGTGAAATGGAGAATGTTGTAAGCAAGATGGCGTGAGCTTACAAAAGGCATATGTTCCCACAGACATCCCTGTGGACCACAGTCTGTTAAACAAACATGGCTGGAGCCCAGGTCACATGGACTGGCTGTTTAATCAGAACAGGTCAAATATAAAATGTGATATCCAGGGTTCCTGAGTTCTTGTGAGAAATTAGAGGACCAGGGCTTAAGAACGTGATTACCAATTATTCACAGAACCACTGGCCAGTGTGCCCAAATGAGCACACTTTTTTTTTTTTTTAAGCATGATTGTTTCTTCAGCATGTTTTGATGTTGCTTGTCAACATCATTAATCAATTGACTTGTGTTTTCATCAGCCTATGAACTCTAATGCCCCAAGGCCTCTTTAATGTTTTCTAATGATTTTTGTATAAAATGCAAATTGTTCCATATATAGATTAAATAAATCCTCTGTTGGACACGTTTAATCGCCTTTGCATATAAATCATGTTGTGTAACAGATCAAGTATTTATTTATTTTTATGTAGTGTGATGTACTTGATCTTTCATGTTAAAGGAATGTTCCTGGTTCAATATATGTTAAGCTCAATTTGTTGCATTATGTTGATTACCACAAATATTCATTTTGACTCATCCCTCATATTCTTTGAATAACAGTGAGGCACTTATAATGAAAGTGAATGGGAACAGTTTTTGGAGGGTTTAAAGGCAGAAATGTGAAGTTTATAATTTTATAAAAACTCTTAACATTACTACTGTTATAACATATGCATTATTTAAGCGGTTAAGTTGTTTAAATCGTAATTTTTACAGTCGTTTTAAGGTTTGTTGACATAATGACGTAATGTCAAAAGTTGCAAAATTGTCTAACTTTACACAGAAAAGGTTAGTAAGCGATTTTATCACATTAAAATCATGTTAACATGCATGTTTAGTAGTTAACTTATGAAACAGTCAGTATTTTAATGTTTACTGATTGGACCCCATTCACATCCATTGTAAGTGCCTCATTGTTACCTTTTATTTAAAAGTTGTTTTTTTTAAAAGGAGGGATGAGTGAAAATAAATGTTTGTGATTATCAAGATAATGGCAAAAATACTGTCGATTAAGCTGAACTTGTATTGAACCCAGAATATTCCTTTAATTTAACAGGTAGAGAATCTTAATTGTTGTATCCTAGAGCGTTGCATTAAAATAAAACAGAAACACATTCAGAAAGTTGCACCTCATTAGGTAATCATATTTATTCATTTCAATTTGCAGTATTAAACTTTAAGGCAAGGTACCTACAGTTATTAAAGAAGAAAAGCATTCTATGACCAGCATATACATTCAGAAAATGCATAAAACAGCTCTTGGTTCATCCAGAACCTGCTTCCAAACCCCATATCAGCATCCTTATATCACTTAAAACATACATTCTTTTAGAAATGTGTAGACAATTGGTTAAAAAAAAAGATTACTAAAAAAGCAAGCCGTCTGCACAGATTTTGGTTCTGGATACACTTTGATTTCTTGCACTAAACAATCTTGAGGTCCTTCATTGCGGACTCGAGGGTCTGAAACAGAAAGTATCAATCATTTATATGCGCTGCAACACTTTTTCATTTACATTTTGTGACAACTGCTAATGAACTTAATAAGTAAGGGAAGAACAACTGTTCAACAATTTTACCTTTACATCCCAAATAGCCATGCCTCCATCCATACCAGTGGTGCAGAATTTGGTACACTTGGCTTTTCCCCCACCAAGAATTGAGATTTGACTAAAAGGAGTACAAACAAAGGCATTAATACATCTGTATGCTCATTTGATGGATAAGGCTAGATAACAGACAATGAGAACAGCCCTACCTGATGCTGTTCTTGTGCACAGATTCCAGGACTGCTTCCTTGCTGTCAACGGAGGCTTTCTTGTCTAGGTTTTGAAAGCGCTCTCTGGCTGTCATACCCTTCTGAGCACTCTGCTTCGGGACATCCAACTTCCCTCCAAAAGACAGGGCTGCTTTATTTGAATCATAGACAAACAGCACAGGGTAGCAGTCGTGGCCCTGAAAAAGATGTGAGAGTATCAGATTTGAGGAAAAACAGGACACAGTGACAATGTTAATGCTTTACTTTAGTATGAAAGCAAAATATAGCATCTAAAGATACTTACAGCTGCCACTAGGCTGTTCTCAGTAATGAAAGTAACACACAAAAGAGGCAAGGTTTCCGAAGTGACACTGGCACAGCTGGAATGATGAGAGAATAAATTAAGAACAATATATTTACAAATTATGTGTCATTGTATCAATTGTACAATCATGTGCCTGCAATACACCGATCAGCCACAACATTAAAATCACCTGCCTCATATTGTGTAGGTCCCCCTTGTGCCACTAAATCAGCACCAACACGCATCTCAGAATAACATTCTCAAATTATATTCTTCTCACCACAATTGTACAGAGAGTTACTTTAGACTTTGTTCAAACCAGTCTGGCCATTCTCTGTTGACCTCTCTCCTCAACAAGACGTTTCCATCAGCAGAACTGCACCTCACTGGATGTTTTTGGCACCATTCTGAGAAAACTCTAGAGACTGTTGTGTGTGAAAATCCCAGGAGATCAGCAGTTACAGAAATACTCAAACCAGCCTGTCTGGCACCAACAATCATCCATGCAATTATCTTAACAGTTTATCATGTTGCAGCAGTGTAGTGCAGATACGGGTCAGGAGCTTCAGTTAATGTTCACATCAACCATCAGAATGTGGAAAAAAAATGTATCTCAATGATTTGGAGCGTGGCATGATTGTTGGTGGCAGATGGGCTTTGTATGTTTATTTCTATAACTGCTGATCTCCTGGGATTTTCAGGAGGTGATTTTAATGTTGTGGCAGATTGGTGTATACTAAACAATCAGATGACATTAATTCACTCTGCAATCAAAGTCCTGAAGACCTTATTTCATTAGGATGACAATTAGGTGACAACTGACAACATCAAATTGAACATTTAAATTTAGACCACACCATTTTAGTCGACTTATAGTGATAAACAGCAGCAATTAACTTAATATTTCGCTTTGGAAAAATTCATGTGTTACATCGTAGAACTATTTAAGTCAACTTAAGCTCAATCGCCAGCATTTGTGGCACAATACTGATTACCACAAAAATAAATTTTGACTTCCATCCTTTTTGGATGATCAATGATCTATTTCAAAAGAATAGCCACAAGACATAAACAATATGTGTGTAACATGATTTCAATATTATACATTCGCTTACTAACATTTTCTGTGCAAAGTTAGCCAATTTTACAACTTAATTGCCATGACGATGTAATGTCAACAAACCCTAAAATGACTGTAAAAATGATTTAAACAACTTTACAGCTCAAATAATACATGAATTTTAAAAGAAGAATTTATGTAAGTGCTTTTATAAAATTATAAGCTTCACATTTCTGCCTTTAAACCCTCCAAAAAGTGCCTCACTGTAACCTCTAAAGAAAAGGATGAGTGAGTCTAAATAATTTCGTGTAGTAATCAACATTGCCACAAATGCTGTCGATTGAGCTTAACGTGCACTGAATCCGGAATATTCCTTTAAAGTTGCACTCATTCATTTTTTCCTCATTAAAAAGTGTAACTCCTGAAGACATGAATTGTAATTTTGCAATATATGTAAGAAATCATAAAAACTCACATTAAAATGAAGACTCTAGTTATATCAGTATACCAAAAATCTTGATGTTTAAATTTGTATTTTATGTTATGTTATTATGTTACCCTATAGCACATTCTAACAGTTCTTTTCCACCATCGGGCCAGATGGCTGAACATGGTATGTAATGGTTCCAGTACCATTACCACTTCATCATGGTTCGGTACGGGTCAATTACAAACCACCAGGCACAAACTCAGGACTCAGTTCTGGTGGTGTAGGGACGTGGTGATTCATAAGTGGTCACTTCCTTTCAGTCCATTCTTACCCTGATTTTGGTGCACCACAGTGCACAGGATCAGTGTAGAATGGTTCCACAACAAGAACTATATGGTGGAAAAGAACCTTAAAGTTGCTGTAATCGATTTTAACAGTTCTAGAACTTCACGTAGCAAAAAGCAACGGTAACAAAATAGTGTTCTCAAACTTAGCGGGTACCTGTACTGACAACTGTCAAACTGACTGCTGCCAATGTACAGAGACTAGTGCTGTTACAGAGACAGGTGTAATATTTTATTGAACAGTTTAATTTAGATTTTTCAGGTAATAGGGACATTTTCTGTTTGTCATTTCATAAAAAAATTGCTTATGATTTGAAAAAGTGATTAAGCTGTGTGTGACTGCACAACTCACACAGCAGTCTTTCCGCCTTGGGCCACAGATACAGTGCTGTCATGGCTAGCCCAGGCAACACGATTCCCGCTGTCCGAGAAACAGACCCCATGTACCCAGCCAGAACTTCCAGTCGATTCAAACATGACCTCTCCAAATGGCATTTTAGAGCCCCATGCAGTTGGAGCAGGCTTCTCCTCTACCTCCTTTATATAAGCAGAAAATATCCTGTAGGGATTTGAGCAGAAAGGAACTTTACAGAATGTCCAAAATCACAAAATGTACAATAAAATGTGTTCAGATTCAGCCTAACCTGCATTTAAAGTCACATGATCCTGCTGCCAGCAGGACGTTATTGGGGTGCCAGTCCAAGCAAAGAATGGTGGAGCGGATGGGCTTCTTGATATGCTTGCACACCCACCTATGGAAACGTGAAAAAGATGAGTCTTAAGCATCTTAGATGCACACAAATCTTTGTCTCAGAAATAATCGATTAGTCTGCGTTTAAATTAGGATCCATCCAGCAATGGAAGAGATAATGTCTTTTGCAATCATTATATCACATTAGAGAATACAACATGATATATTCAAATTCATTTTATGTATGTGCCGTCAGTGTTTCTCAAATGGTTTTACTTGAGGACTACATTAGACATCAAGTGGTGACATAACACAGTACCACAACAGTTTATCAAACAGAAGTAAACCAAAACGCCCTTGAAATCAAACATAAACTGCGCAAACCCAACAATAGGTAAAATAACTAACATAACACAGGCTTGTCTTCATAGTTTGAGTGTTTGGTTTCTAAATGTTACTTGAATTTCAATGGTTTCATGCTTTTGTCAGCCAATAATTCAGAACAAAAAACACCTTATGGTCAGCATAAACCATGTATATCCTTTTTGCAAGTTAACCCATATTTAAAGGGTTAGTTTACCTAAAAATTACAATTCTTTAACCATTTACAAACCCTCATCAGACCTTTGAAGCTCCAATAAGGAGATAAAGTCAGCATAAAAGTAATTCATTACACTCCAGTGGTTAAATAAATGCCTTCTGAAGCGATCCAGTTGGTTTTGGGTGAGAACAGACCAAAATGTAATTCCTTTTTCAATGTAAATCTTGAAAGCAGTCTCCTTGGTGATCATGATTTCAAGTTTGATTACAATTCCTGGCGCCATCTAGTGCTCTTTGCATGCTTCAAGCACTAGGAAGTGTAATCAAGCTTGAAATCATGATTGTGACTAGAGACTGCAATGACAAGATGTACAGTGAAAAAGTAGTTACATTTTGGTCTGTTCTCACCCCAAATCAACTGGATTGCTTCTGAAGAAATTCACTTAATCACTGGAGTCATATAGATTACTTTTTCTGCATTTATCTGCTTTTTGGGACTTCAAAGGCCTGATCATCATTCACATGCATTGAATGGGCCTACAGAACTGAGATATTCTTCTAAAAAATTTTGTTTGCGATCAGCAGATGAAAGAAAATCTGGATCATATTTTTTATAATTTTCCTAATTTTGTTCAAGGTTTACTAGGCCTAATTTAGCTAGCAAATAACAGGTTTATTTGTGCCAAAATGCTGTAAAGTGTGCTTGGAAGCAAGGCCTGTGACCATCAAGAGTTAAATATGAGATTTGGGATACATTTTTTCTTTCCTTTTATAAGTTGATAAACCGATTTATTTTGTTATCCAAACAATTCATGTTAATATAGTTTATAGCATTTTACAAGTTGCAATAAGCACTATTTTCAGAACATCAGAACAGACCTGCAACCCATTTGCAGGTCGTGGCCCATCAGTTGAGTACTACTGATGCAGTGACATCACATCATATAATTTCATGTTTAATCTGTAATCTTGCATCCTAACACACTGGTGTTTATGAACATGATGAATGTGTTTGGGTTAGTAGATTCATGTTTGTGAGCATGTCCCCCATGAACACAGACAGCATCCTATATTATGCACTGTTAAAGCCCTATCATCCAAAACACTGCATTAAACTGTGTCATTTAAAATTTAGAGAGAGCCCATCTGCCTTTTAAGTAGATTAACCAACATCAGCCCTGCTCTGCCAGAAGAGCCTCAATATCCATTTATCCTGCTTGAAACTCACCAGTCATTTTCCTGCTCAAAATAGCACACAGAGATCAAACGTGAGCCGCTGCCCACAGCAAACTTGTTTTCCTTGGGAGACCACGTCACACAGCGGGCGGCACGGTTGATCCTGAGAATGACCAGGGTGGGCTTCCATATGTCTCCCTTTAAAGTCCAGACATAGGCGTTACGGTCTGTGCCACACGTGACGATACGATTGCTCTCTGGGGCCCAGTCGATGCCTGTTTGATGAGGAAATGGCTTGGATGAGACAATGTTGGTCATATTAATTCTCTGTGACTGTGCAGGTCAGATTAACCAACTAAACGTACCTGTTACCTGCCCATTGTGCTCCTTTAGCACGTGGATTTTGTTCCAGTTGTTTGCATCTTTTTTGTAGATATGGACTTCATGGTTATTTGGACATAATGCAATTTCTAAAGGAGACAAGAAGCCAGAGTATAAAATATTCAACACAAGCATATATGGCCAAAATACTTTGGCTTGATGCACCGGATAACTGCCTAAATATTTTATCAGTAAGGTTAATTAGTCCTTCATTCTAAGGCCAGCTTCCCTATTAGTATTGCGTTTGCACTTCAGAATGAATTACACTTACCTTGCACTTTATTAGGTACACATGTACACCTACTTATTCATGCGATTATACAGTCAGCCAATTGTGTGGCAGTGCAGTGCATAAAATAATTAAGTTAGGGGTCAGGACCTTCAGTAAATGTTCACATCAACCATCAGATTGGGGAAAAAAATGATCTCAGTGATTTGGATCGGGGCATGATTGTTGGTGCCAGACAGGCTAGTTTGAGTATTTCTGTAACTGCTGATCTCTTGGGATTCACACACACAATAGTCTATAGTTTACTCAGAATTAGGGCTGGATATCATTATATCGATACAGATAATTTGGTAAAAAAAAAAAAAAAAATCTCAGCAGGAAAATGACGAACATCAGTATTACTGCTGGTTGGATGATAGGTGGTAGGCCTACTATGGGATAATTTTTTTTATTTTAACTAAAGTTCAAATGAAAGTGGGAAAAAAATAAGTGCATTTAAAATATGTTGTTCAACTTTTTGAAAGATGGCTTTACAACAGTTGGGAACATCTCTCTGGCAAAGAAGCTTCATCCGTGCATTCTCTACACGTCGGGTATTTAGTTATCCAGGAAAATATATCATGTGTGTGAAAAAATTCGTTTTGTTCCCCCCTTCGCGATATATATATATCCAATTACATCGGAAATCTCTGGGCTGAGATATTAGTGAATATTCTTGATTTATTGATTTTGCATCGAAAATTAACGAATTTTTTTAAAAAACGAAAAACTTCAAATTGCACTCCAAACGAAACGAAAAAGCAAATATATAATTAATAAAGTGACACAATTATATATATATATATATATATATATATATATATATATATATATGTGTGTGTGTGTGTGTGTGTGTGTGTATCCACTCATAACGCCCTAATATTGTAGCGGCAAGTGTTGCATGGGCAAGCACCACTCATATTATCTTCAGAACATGTAAAAATATAGTTGCAAATGAATTTAAGTCAAATTGCTTTTGCAATATTCAAAGGGCCGGTCAAAATCTTAGAATCATTTTCAGTAAGTTTCTGTAGAATAGCAAAAAAAAAATGTCTGACTTAATTCTGGCACACCATCGACTTTCTGTTACCACAGATGTGCTCCTATACTTTTTGTGAGCTTTTTAAGTTAGCTAAAAAACGTTTTTTTTTTTTTATATTAGCAGTTAAACCTAAAAGTTACTCTCAGCCGTTTCGCTTCCCTTCTGTTCCTCTGCGGTTTGCTGAAGACGTATGAAATCAGCAACAAAGCACCATTCATGGTAAAACAGGAAGTCTGGGGGGAATTAGTCATTACAGCTTCTCTCATCAGCATGGAAAGAAAAGCAGGGTGGTAGCTGCGTAAAGATACAGCCTTGACCTTTATTTTCTTCTGCTATTAAAACTGTTTTGAAAATACACTTTAAACAAAAGGACCTCTGTTCCTAAACTGATTTTGCTTTTTGAGAGCAGTTTTGCTCACTTTGATGCAGGTTTCTAACTCTGTCAAAAATTGTGCATGCTGTGTGCATGTCCATGTATTTATTTGTTTAAATGGGTAGGTTTTGAAGTTTCTTCAAAAGTTCAGCAGAGTAATGTAAATATTCAGCAGTGGCCTGACTGGCTCTCAGGGGTAAAATGGTGGTTCGTAAATTATAATGATTATAAAAAAGTCTAAAACAATGACAAGTTTTACAAGTTTCAGTACAAGGTGAATGGCTGATAAGACACGGCCTAATGCAATCTTTGTGAGAAACTATGTTCAGAGTATTGGATATAGGCTGTTGCATAATGTATCCTGTTATTGCTGAAAGGATTAAATCCATGCCATAATCTCTGTCAAAATCTAACAATAATTTTAAGAGATTTTTTCAATACTGATGTTTAATGCAAAATCGGTTAACATTTCACAACTCAACAGGCTCTTTTCAGAAAACTCCTAAGAGGACTCATGATCCAGTTAGTTTTTGTGAAAGAATAGTTTCCTGTTATTATTTATATATTCAGGAATTATGCTCATGTTATTACACAGTTCAGATGGTGAGGGATATCTTTAGCCCCACAGACTAGGAACTGATCCAAAGACCAAGATACATTGTAACGATGAGAACTTACGAGTTCGGTCCTTGTTCCAGGCATGGCAGCTGATAGGTTCAAGCAAGAAACTGTGATAAGCCATGGGTGTTTTTTCTATAACATAGAATTCTGAAAAGAAATATGAGGTTTATGAAATTGCAAATGTTATGCTAAACGTAAACCTACTACTACTGCAATATGATTTCATGCTGCTTATTCACTTCCGCAGAGATGTATTAAAAAAAGGAGAAGTTTTAGAACTTCCTAATTCTTGATCATTTTCTTTAACATTTTTGGCACATTAAAACCAATAATATACAGTACATTCATACATAAGCAATGGTTTTGTTTCTAGTAAATTAAAACCAGACCAGACAGGAAAGTATGTGACAAAGCCAGATGTTCTGCTGACCACTTTACAAGAAAAACACATGAAACACCTCTCTCATCTCATACTTTCCATTAAACGGTCATCTCAGCAGAGACATTGGAGCAAGTATATTGGAAAGTATGTCTCATAAATAGCATGAAAGTCTTTTTAAACATTCAGCCCAAACTCTTCAGAAACACAGAAAATACTTTCTAGATGTCATTCTGCATGTGTTCATGTTAGTGCATGTTATGGGTTGCACCAACACCAGCATTCCAAAACAGCAGCCTGTTCCAAAGCTTAAGGACAATGTTTCAAAATTCAGATAAACAAAACCATACATTCTTCTACTTACCCAAGAAACCTTGACAAAGCCTGCAACAGAAGCCTGAGTTCGTGGACTCTGAGCAGTCAACACAAACGCTTGCTTTGCTCTGAATGAACTTAAGTATTTCCTTAGTCGTTTTTCTCTCAAAAAAATGCACTACTTCCCCTTCTCTGCAAGAAACAAATAACCACTTCCTTGTGTGGGCGGCTGTCTACTGGTGAGGAGGGTTTTCAGCTCAGCTCTACTCCACTTCACATTCTCATCTGTGGCATGTTTAACATATGTCTTTTTTAAAATCCTACATCTGCGCAGCTAGTTCAGTGGTCACTGAAGCTTTGTGGAACCACTTTTGAACATTTCTGCAATTTACTACAGAAAACATTAAAAATAATGGTACAGCCTAACTTTAAGACAGTTATACAGTCTACAATTGACTGTAAAGCTGTTTATTTTTAGTAGCACTAATTCATTTGGCAGAGAACTTGGAAGCCAACATGCTTAAAAGGCAATCAAACAATCACACAGACATGAATTCAAACAGAATGAGACTGCATACCCAAATGGTGTGTAGTATACGTCATTTATTTCTAGCAGACCATTTACATAAAATTCTCATTATTTAATTCCTCTCCGGTTCCTCTGGAGAGCCAGAACATCTTGATCAACCTTCGCACACTGCTGGGGTCCCAGCTTTGGCATACATTTTTTTTTCTTAAAACAAAAAACAAACAAACCCTTCCTAAAAATCCTAAACCCTTTTTCCATTAGTGTTTTTCCATTTTAAGTGTCACACATCAGTTCACGCCACTGCTCAGTGCTTTTTTTTATTTTTTATTTTCATTTAAAAACTTTCAGAAGTGTTATCGGAAATCTCCTTGTTAGTCTTCAAGCCACATTGCTTGTGCTGCGTTCATGCTAGTTCAGCTTGAGTTTTACATGATCCTTAGGCCTTGGATTGAAGACTCTAAAGTCTGTGGGGAACAAAAAAAAAAGGCAGAGGTCTGTTTAACTGCCACTGAAAGTGTCAAACTCTATGCAAATGAATGCCATAAAAGTATATGATAGTTAAACACGTATGTTTAGCAGGATTTAAAAATAACTAATATAAACCTTGAAGTCCCATATGGTCATTGCTCCGTCAATTCCTGTAGTGCAGAATTTGCGACAATCTCTTTTGTCTCCTTCATATATAGACACTTGGCTAAAGGGAAATGACATTGTGCATAAATAACAAAAATATAAACATTTTAAGATTTTGACAAAGAAATCAGAAAATAAGACTTACGTGATGCTGTTCTGATGCAGGGTTTCTAGGGTGCTATTGCGGTCCTCAGTGGTGGCCCTCTTGTCCATGTTGCGGAAGCGCTCCATGGCAGAAATGTTGCGCTGGATGCTCTGCTTTGGAATGTCCAACTTCGATATGAAGGTCAAGGTACCGCCATCATCAAAACTGAACAGCATAGGGCAGCAGTCGTGACCCTAACAGAAAATACTTTACATTACATCTTGAAGGAGGCAGTCACCTCTAAAGTACATCAACTGAAATTTTACAACCAATAAAGAAAATCAAAATGTTCTTACTGCTGCCACAATGTTGTTCTCCGAAACAAAAGTCACACTCAGAAGGGCAAGGAATTCTGTCTTCAACTGACTTGGCCTGCAAAACACAGAGGAATGTTATTAGTCCTCAAATAATTTTTTGACAGAACAGAGGAGACAAAAGGTTTAAAAGGTCTCCCAAAGCAAACAGAAAACAGGTCAACCAGTCATGATTGATACTCACGTTGAGCTTTTTGTGGGGTCCACAACAGTGACAGTGCTGTCATGGCTGACCCAAGCCAGTCGGTTCCCACTGGATGAGAAACACACACTGTGAACCCACCCTCCACTTCCTGCCCCACCGAACTCCGCCATCACCTGCCCGAAGGGCATCTTGGACCCCCATGGCGTTGGAGCTGGTTTCTCATCCACCTCCTTGATGTAAGCAGAAAATACCCTAAGGAATGCAAAGAAAAATATGATTCACTTAGAGCGCAATATATTCTGATCCATCAAGAAAGGTAATACAAAAGTGTATTTGTAATAGAGGTGTGAATCTTCACTAGCCTGATGATTTGATTATGATTCAAAAGGGTTTACAGAATGATTCTATATGCATCTTGTCCTCCAATTTTTTAATCAATATACACTATCAGTATTAAACTATTAATTTACAATTAATTAATCCCTAGCCTATAACTATAACCACAACTATCGGTTGCTGGTCCAGGATGGCTACTTGAGATATCTGCTTCTGTGAGAGATGTCAGCTTCTCCTTTGCACACCACAGGTGATAGTAAAGTGACACAATCAAGCATCTCGTATGTGCACAAGCAATGAGCAACAGCCAAAGAAAGAGAGCGCAAGAGCGGTTTTTCCCTTTCTGAACAAATCAGTGTAATTGGAATTGGAATGCCCAATTCTCAATTCGCTCCAAGTCCTCGTGGTGGTGTATTGACTCGCCTCAATCCGGGTGGCGGAGGACAAATCTCAGTTGCCTCCACATCTGAGGCCATCAACCCTCGCATCATATCACGTGTCTTGCTGAGTGCATTACTGTGGCGACATAGCACATGTGGAGGCTTCACAGCATCCACCACGGCATCCATGCAAAACTCACCACGCGCCCCACCAAGAGCGAACCACATGATAGTGACCATGAGGAGGTTACCCCATGTGACTCTACCCACCCTAGCAACCGGGCCAATTTGGTTGCTTAGGAGACATGGCTGGAGTCACTAAGCAAGCCCTGAGATTCGAACTTGCAAACTCCAGGGGTGGTCTTTACTCACAGAGCTACCCAGGCCCCCTTCATGCTGTTTGTTGACGTGTTATCACGAATAAACTCTCCAATTGCTATGTGTTAAGAGTTTGTGAATTAATTTCAGGATTGTAGTTTCAGTCAGGGATGATGGTCGAGTGGTTGATACATCCAGTCTGCAATCAGTTCTGTACACGGCCACTGCCATGGTTTAAACCGAACTCAGAATAGATTTTGAATTCTTGAGAATCAATTCAGAATCATTGGAGAAAGAATTGCAATGCATTGGAGAATCTTTTTTCCCTCCCAACCCTAAAATTTCACACACACAAACAATTTACAAAATTAATATTTACAAAGCCTTACCTGCATTTGAAGTCACATGACCCAGCTGCCAAAAGCACATTGTTTGGATGCCAGTCTAAACTGAGGACAGTCGAACGGATGGGCTTCTTGATGTGTTTACTAACCCACCTAAGCACCACAAGAATTATAATTAAAATGTCCACATGACCTATATTACAAAAATCCAACATGGTCAAATATGTGAGGAATCCATAACCACAACTGTTACCTACCAATCATTTTCAGACTCAAAGTAGCAAACGGATATGAGCCGTGCTCCACTCCCCACTGCAAACTTGTTCTCCAGTGGAGACCATTTCACAAATGTGGCAGCACGGTTGATCCTGAGAATAACAAGGGTGGGTTTCCACACACCATCCTTCTGACTCCACACATACGCATTCCGGTCCGCTCCACAGGTCACAATACGATCACTTTTAGGTGCCCAGTCAATGCCTTTAGAGAAGTTAAAACATTAGATGTCTTGTGTTTCATTTATGCATTATGTCTACAGCTGTCAAAATGAATGCGTCAATGCATGTGATTAATTAAAAAAAGTTTAATGTGTTAATTTTTTGCAATGAACACATTTACAGCATAAACCAGCATAAACACTAATTGTAAGGGCGGAACCTTTGTGATGTGTCCGCCCGGAGTCATTACACTGATGCGCACATCACAAACACACACAATAGCGCTTCCCTGTAAGTTAAAAATGGATCTCTTAATGCTATTTGATGTACAAAACAAGACCAGATGGGACTTGTGACAGAAAGCATCTACTTTTCAGCCTCTGTAAGGCACATTTTAATTACAACAGAAGCATGTGAAATCTTAACTATCACAAAAACGCAGAATGAGACGGTTTTATCTGCAAGCGCTTTTCATGTAGTTTTCAAGTGGCGCTTGATGCTGACACCCTGATGTGAATCATGAATTTGAAAATCAGAGTTTAATCACAATTAAAAGATTTCAATCGACTGACAGCACAAATTATGTCACATTTAACCAATTATAAACTGATAGATTAAAATACAACAAATTCATTTTTAGGTTGCTGTGAATTTTTACCTGTGATGTGTCCATTGTGTTCTTTTAATTCGTGAGCTTTAACCCACTGGTTTCCACTTTTCTTGTATATGTGAACTTCGTGATTGTTAGGACTGATAGCAATTTCTGTCATTGGAATAAAACAAAACTAATTAGAAAAATAGTATAAAGATACATTGAAGGCAGTGAGACTGATATAGACAACAACGAAGAAAATGTCAAGAGAAAAGTTATCTTACGGGTCCTGTCCCGGTTCCATGCGTGGCATGTGATGGGTTCCAACAGAAACTGGTGGAGTGACATTATCTTCAAGTAATTGGCAACTCTGTCTGAAAAGAAACACACTCGTGTGATTGCAATGCCACTTTTGCGACTAAACAAGTTCACCAGACTCTCGTTACAGCAAGAAACCCATAAACATGTTTAGAATAACAAGATAACGATGAACTAAGCATCTGCCCTCTCCATACAGATATAAATGACATTATAAGACACCAATGACAAACTGGCAATCCGGGGCTAAATCTCAAACATCAGTCTATTCCCGCAACTAGATCTGGCATTATTAGAGCTATATTCGGGACCATTTAATGAAGTCAACACGGCTCGTTCAACTGGCAAAACCAGATCATGGCTGTCAGTTTCTCGGTTTCAGGGCGTGGATGAGGCAGTAGATCAATATCTGATGCCGTCGGCTCTTGCTAGCGAGCTGTATGCCTGCTACATTAGCCTACAGCTAACCCGTAAAACAGTACCAGTTCAGCTAAAATCATTTCGGAATCAGGAAAATAGACTACAGGCCAAACAATAGATAACTGCAGCACCTTGTATGACCACAAACACCTTTTTTCCTGCGAGTAAAGTCACATAAATGCTCGTGGTTTTCTGCATTTCATGATCAGGAAGGCCTTGTCCAAGATGCCGGTTTACTCCGCTCCCTGCTGTCGGAAAAGGGCATGACAGAGGCCTCGTTTACCTGAACTGATGCTCCGCTTCTCGTGGAAATGTTAGTGAAGGATGTTCTCTCTCGGGCTTTCACCTGATGGACGGACTTGAATTCGCGGACTCTGGACAGTCGACACGAATCCACTCCGGTTGCTCGTTCGCGCTCTCTTGCTCTCTGATTTCGTTCTGTCAAAGAATCCAGGAAATGGCACACTGCACAGCGCGCATGCGTACGCACGGCAGAACTGTGGGCGTGACCGTGTGCACAATGCGAAGTCATTCAAGCAGAAACGTTCAGACAAGATGAGGTCAATTACATATTAGTCATATCGAGGTTAATTCTGTTTATTGATTCAGGCATCTTTTTTTGTCTTCGAATAGCTCTAATCTTTAGGTATCTTAGCAAAAACAAACAAACAAACAAAAAAAAAACTGGTTCTTGGTCACAAGATAATTTCTCCCTTTCTTGTGGTGTCTCACTCACTCTGACGTGCAGGTTGCTCTTTTTCACTTTTTACACAACACGATGTAATTTGACACAATTTAAATTCTAAAAGTAACAGTTTATTCCCTTTAAAGATATATCTTCTGTGTGCCAACTCCAGCTCTAAGATGTAAGTAGGTGTTGTTATGCACGAAGAATGTAAATCACCAAAAACAAAAGAAGAAAGTGAAAGTGGAGCTTTATAGTAAAAAAGGACTTAAATATTGATCTGTTTCTCACCCACACCTACCATATCACTTCTGAAGATATGGATTAAACCACTGGAGTTGTATGGATTACTTTTATGCTGCCTTTTATATGATTTTCAGAACTTCAAAGTTCTGGTCACCATTTTTTACTTGCATTGTATAGCTGAAATATTCTTCTAAAAATCTTTGTTTGTGTTAAGCAGAAGAAAGTCATACACATCTGAGATGGCATGAGGGTCACCTGCTTCTCAGATTTTGTTCCTGAGAAAAAAGACCCTAGTAATCTCTCATGTGTCCTATGTGAATTAAATGTTACAAACAATACTATGATTTGCAGAGATACAAAAGCTTGCAATCAAAAGTCTGAGATTCCTGAATAAACTCATATTTAATCAAATACTTCCAAAGACCAAACTATCTGAATAATTGTTTGCTATTATGTTTGTAGCTCTCTTGTGTAAAACATATGACAAAATACTTAAGTATGTATTATATTTATAATATAATTATCAGATATTTCATACATAAAAAAAAGAAATTGATGGGCCCCTTGCAGTTATGCCACAGACCGCTCTGCAGTCCACTGATTCAGAGACACTGGTAGAAGTGAGCTGACATGTTCTCTTTTTGTCTGAAGATAAGCAGATTATCAGAGACAGTATCTTTCTTTTTTTTTACTCAGAGACAGAAAAGTGAAAAATACTGGGTTCCTAAACTAGGGGCCCCCTGGTGGCTGAGGGGCCCTAAGCAGCCATTTATACATCTTATAACAAGAAACAGCCCAATTCGTAGCTCCAAAACACACCTCGTGCAATTGAGCTATGAGCTTGTTTTGGATAATGTTTTATAGAATGTTTTAGATAGCAATAACTGCTGCAATGATAGATTACTAATGGAGAGTGCTTTAGCAGACTGTCCCTACTTTGCCTGCTCAAGGTCCTCAAGGGCTTTCTTTTCCTTTTGGGGCCTGGCTTTCATCCCTTTAGCCAAGGTCTCCTGTCAGATTGTGCACTTTGACTTCCAGACCCTAAAGATCCACAGCAGGAATTTTAGAGCTAATAAACGTAATTATTTCAGATCATTATATTTTATTTTTAATGTGTAAATCATAATGTGTTTGCTTGAATTCACACATGATAACAGATGTCCAGGGAATTTACCATCATATTTTAGTGAATTGCTTTCACCTGTTTTCCATCTCCGACTTCGCCAATGTAGACTACAGTCATTCCAAGTCTCTTCTCGGGTTCATAAGCTCTGTATCTATCCTGCAAAGCACCATAAAGCACTGGTTGCACTTTCCTCCTCCAGTAAGCCCTCTTTGATATTCTAAATAAGTTCTTCCATGCTGATCTTCTGTTTCAGCTGATTACAGCGTTTCTCAGCATCTGTAAACATATATTGTTCCTGAGAATGTGAAAATGCCCACATTGGAAATTGCACACATTGTTCTTCAAGGACGGAATACATGTGTGTTGTGAGAAGCGCTATACAAATAAAAATGACTTGACTTGAATATGATAGTTTATAATACTAAACCGCATTGTAAACAAATATCTTATAGCAGTTTTGTTACCATTTTGCTTGGAGTTTGCTAACCTTTTTCAGAAGCTCAGTACAATCTTGCAAGTCTATTTCAAAGTCTGTAAAGACTCATTCTATCCCTTCTCATTCCAAGGTGATTGAAAAACTCTACAAAAGTGCGAAATTCTTATGAATGCAACCAAGCACTGTGACATTTTACCTCAAAAGTTTCAAATCCAGTAATGCCCAGCACACAAATAAAAATGTGGCAATACATCTTTGTGTACAGTGTTTTATTTATGCAGCAAACCCACTTAAACATTCTGTCATAAACGGCTGTTGGTCCTGACCTCATTCCTAACTTTAACACAAGGTCGTGTGATCCATTTTTGCAGATCCCCAGAAATGATCCTCATGAGATGACCAACTTTATTAGCCACTTATTCACCATCCAATGATCCACCTGCAACTCTTCTCTTTGTTTCTGAAGTCTGAAATAATTCTAAACATTAATATTCATACACATTTTAAAATATAAAAAAAAAAAAAAAAAAAAAAAAAAATTTCTGGAGCATTTCCAGATTTGTAACAAAAAACTTGAAGGAAAAAAATCAAAGAAGTTGATTAGTTAGAAAAAGAATGCACATTTACATTTACATTTTAACTTTATGTCAACATTTACAAGACGCGCTCAACAAATATTCCTTACTCACCAAATTTTATTGAAAAATCATCAGTTTATCTCATTACGGAAATGCATTTCTCACTTTGTTTTCTTTTCTTTTCTTTTTCTCAGATGTACCCACACAGTTTTAAAAAGGTTTATGTCTAATGGTTGGTCTAGGGATAAATGATAGGAATTGGCATTAAATAATTTTTTACAGTTTCTTGGCTCTGTAAATCTCTAAGGTATTGTTGCGTGTTTTGGAAATGATAAACAATTTGCGGTAATGAGAATTTAATTCACAATTTACAGTTAAATACCATAAAACATTTTAATATGATCATTCCATCCACCCTCAAGCTCCCAAATCATTATTTATGCACTTTAGTGGCTGGTGATGTAAATGTAAGTATTTTTCTATACCCAGCCCTACTGATTTAACCTGTTCGAACATGTTATTCAACAACTCCAAGATACACTCAAGTCAAGTTTATTACCAGTTTCAGCACACCAGTTTTAGTGGTATAATAATTTATTAAAGAACAACTGATGGTACAAATACAATTCATTGTACAAATCAATGATATACATTACACAATTCAGAGCATAACTTATATTCAAGTCAGAATGAGTTAGGGGACAGTTATGGATACATTGGTTATATGAGAATTTTAGGTATATATTATGTTAAAAGGCTAACTTTTCGTTTTGACCAGACAGAAAACGTAAATTTTATTTCAGATGTAAATAGCTCCTGCCACACAGCTCCACTTTTTGCACTCCAAAAGTCTGGTAGAAATTCAGAACTTAAACACAAACTGCACATGCACACTTGTGTTGTTATAATGCAGTGGGTAACAACAGTATGGGTGTGCTTTAATTGTGTGCAGATGACCTGGGTTCTAATTTGCCTTTTGTCCCAGTTTTTCCCATCCTGTTTCCACTTTTTTCTCTCTCTCCCCTTTTCTGTCCAATTTGGCATGCCCAATTCTCACTGCTTACTAGGTCTTCGTGGTGGTTACTCACCTCAATCCGGGTGGTGGAGGACAAGTCTCAGTTTCCTCCGCTTCTGAGACAGTCAATCCACGCATCTTATCACGTGGCATGCTGTGCATGACACCGCAGTGACTCACAGCATGTGGAGGCTCATGCTACTCTCTGCAATCCACACACAACTTGTCACACTACATGGGGTAAGTTGTCACAAAGGTACCTACCATTAAACTACCCCCCTCCACACCCACACACAGACACCACCGAAACATAATCAACACCTCTCTTTAAAACTATGTAAAAAAAGATAAAAAGAAAAGAAAAACAATGACCCTTAATCAGAGTAGAGCCATATTTAATCTTTGACAGGAATCAAAATGAGACTGTGAGTGATAGACCAAGGGGATAGAGAGTCTGACCCTGAGGAAGGCCTATGCCAAAACATATTGGGAGTTTCCATATTTGAGGGGGGTTCAACTTTTCTCCTCAATTTGGCATGCCAAATTCCCAATGTGCTCTAAGTCCTCACGGTGGTGTAGTGACTTGCCTCAATCTTGGTGGCGGAGGATGAATCTCAGTTACCTCTGCATCTGAGACTGTCAATCTGCACATTTTATCACATGGCTTGTGACAGAGACCTAGTGTGAGACCTAGTGTGTGTGGAGGTTCACGCTATTCACTGTGACATTCACGCACAACTCACCATCCCACCAAGGGCGAGAACCACATTTTAGCGACCACAAGGTAAACCCACTGTGATTCTACCCACCCTAGCAACCGGGCCAATTTGGTTGCTTAGGAAGTGGGAGCACGCCCTGGATTCCAACTTGCGACTCCAGCTGTGGTAGTCAACATCTTTACTTGCTGAGCTACCCAGGCCCCCTCGTATGGGGGTATAGAATGTATTAGCCACGTGATGATAAAGGATTCTTTAACTCACTTTTATTCAGTTCCATTTTTATTTCATCCATTTATCCTGTCAGTTATTTGGACCTATCATTTTACTATCAAGGGCTCTGTCTGTTGCAATGCAACCAATAGTAATCAAATACTAGATAGCATGATCATTTTATGACCAAAAGATGGCAGAAGTGAGCAACATCAAGATTTCAACAATCTGAATTAATCCTGTCTATAAAAGTAAAAACATATATTGAGTCATAAAATTGTCTATAATCTGTTTACCTTAATATCATAATAAAAAATTGCTATTTGGTGTACACCTTTTATTAACCACATTATATAACTGTTTATTAAGAATGCTTAATACAATTACCTTCTCCATTAATTGAGCATCACATAATACATTCATTATGTTGTTCACAAAGTACATTGTAACATTATAAGGTAAATACATAATCTTTATTTTTAAGATTTCAAATAAGGCCTGTTTATACTGTATAAGTCCTAGACAAAATATCAAAGGCTGAAATGATGAGACAGGGTTCTTTTCTAATGACAAAAATCCCATAAACTTCATAAACTTTATCACTACTGAGTACATTGTTCGTGCTGAATAACATAATATGTCATTTCCTTCATATAAATTGTTGTGAAGAGGTACTGCCATAGTTTTCCTTCAGTGCATATGTTATGCTTATGCAATATGTTAAGTGAAAGAAAAGTATTTGTGTGTGTGTGTGTGTATGTGTGTGACTTCACTAAAATAACTACAAATAACAGAAATCATTCATACATGTAATTTGTTATGAATGTACTATAGTCCAAGAAAGTAAAAAGCTTCAATGACTCTTACTGTTTTCAATTCATAAATCTAAATCTTGTAATTGTACTCAGGTTAAAACAAATGTGTTTCTGTAACTTTAAAATAGAATTATTGAAAAACCCTTTGATGCAGTAAGCTGTTCAACAATAAAGTTTTTCCACTATACTTAAAGCTTTAGTTTTAATTGGCCTGTTGTCAAATTGAATTTTCATATTGAACAATATCTGATATGATCAATATCTGCATGTTTCCTAATTTATCCATGCATAGGATAAGTACATACTGTATGTTCAAATCAATAATCAATCAAAACTCTGGAAAGTTTTTATTTTTTATTTATTTATTTTTTAATTCCTCCTTCCCCCCTACTAAGTAGGTCCTCGTGGTGGCGCGGTTACTCAACTCAATCAAGGTGGCGGTGGACAAGTCTCAATTTCCTCCACTTATGAGACCGTCAATCTGTGCATTTTATCATGTGGCTCGCTGTGCATGACACTGCGGAGACTCACAGCATGTGGAGGCTCAGTTTACCACGCACCACATAGAGAGCAAGAACCCCTAATCATGACCACGAGGATGTTATCCCATGTGACTCTGCCCTCCCTAGCAACTGGGACAATTTGGTTGCTTAGGAGACCTGGAGTCATTCAGCATGCCCTGGATTCGAACTTGCGACTCCAGGGGTGGTACTCAGCATCAATTCTCGCTGAGTTACCCAGGCCCCCATGTTTTAATTTATTAAAATGGATCAATTTAAGCTCCATTCAATAAACTGATTTTAATCCCATGCAATAAAAAGGATTTAAATAATTGCATTGGTTTCCATTTGAATGACTATTAAGATCAAATACATTTCATTATAATGCCAATAGAACAATGCCTCTGTTCTCATTAAAGCGGTGATGGTTTGAAAAAGGCCAATGCTTTGCCTGCCTCCCTCATTAGCCTGCTGTTTATGTGGATTGGCTTTTCTCTGCACAACACTATTAAAGGCTCTATCGTTTCCAGTTGCTGATGTTTTAAAATCCAAACCCTTCCCCTCTTGCTAAGAGGTTTTTAAAGCACCACTGTAATTTTCATGCCTAATGTGTAAGACTGAATAGCCATACTGAAAAAAAATCTTTATGTTTGTTGATTTAAAAATAATGCTAAATACATTTGACATCTTTGAAATAGCAGCCTACATACAATTTTCCCATAGAGTAAACTAGCTTTGGCCATTTTCAAAACCTTGATTACTAACATCCTTTAATGTCACAAATGTAGATGGTTATTTATATCTTCAGATTTAGTGTGTCAATAGGAAATATAAATGTGAGACTCCCAAACATGACTTTTGCAAATAGAAAAGATTAGAATAGAAGAACAGTTTCAAAAGTAACCCTCCCAACCCAGCTTGTATGTGTAAGCATACCTGGCAAATTGCAATAAAGCTGATTCTGATACTACACTGCCACTAGTCACAGATGTCAGGCTGAAGCGCGCAGAACCGTCGCGAGTACGTGCACGTACATCTGTACTAACCTGACGTCAGAACGCCGTTGAGCTAAAAAAAAAAAAAAATGTTAGCCAGTGTTGTCAGGTCTGGAAGATACAGGGGATTTGTCAGACGGAAATAATACCGTTTTATCGACAGGAAACACATGCACAAGCCACATATTACCGTAGCGTGTTTTTTTACGTTTTTATATACGCTTGAATCGAGCGTCTTGGGTTTATCCTGAGAGAAAGTTCGTTGGTTATTTTGTGGGAGTGATGTCGAATCCTGGGACTCGAAGGAACGGGTCAAGCATTAAAATCCGACTGACAGGTAAAAATACCAGCAAATAAAACCTTTTATCGCTCCAATATAAACGTGATGCAGTTTAATATTATTTTATATCTCTTATTACATTTATATCGGTGTGTATTTGTCGCTAATGTGTGTCTGGTAAGCTAAAGCGAGTATCCGGCTAGCTTCTGATGAGGCGAGTTGCAGCAGCTCTGTTCTTCATGCTAAACCCGAATTAACACACACACACACACACACACACACACACACACACACACACACACACACACAAAAACTCAAACACAAAACAGTCTTTAATTCGTTCAACCTGTTTAGAAACAGTACATTGGTCTGTTGAATTGCTTTATGTTCACATATCTGAATACTAGTAGCCGATAGCTGCTCTCCACACATGGTTTGTTGTGCTGGATTAGTCATAAATTAGATGAGTATAACCGGATGAAGCCGAGGCAGCTGTGTTTTTTTCCCCATTTCTCATCTGGATGAGTGTGTACACTCTGTGATATATTAAGATACCAAGACTGCCATGTATGGTTGATTAATTGCAAAGCTATTCAGTAATGTTTGTGGTAGCCTATTTAGTCACTCAAATATGAATGAAACAAGTTAACAGGATTAGAGTGGTTTGAGTTTATATGCTAATATACTGTTTCACAATCCACTGTGTTGTGTGATTGGGTTTGTTGGGTGGAATATTTTTTTTCCTTCTCTTTTGAAATCTTTCCTTACTTGGAAATTAACAGGATGTGACTGATGCATACTGATCTCAATGTAATAATCTCTGACATAGACTGTGGACAGGATTTACTATCTTTACAATGATTGACAATAAACAGGGTTAATGCCACTATAGTGCCCTTTTAAAGTTTTAATGGAATAGTGTAATGATCTCCAAATGCTGAAATATTATTTGTTGTGTATCATAGACTTAACATGGGGTCAGTGTTTCCAGAATAATATGGTTTATTCCCTCTTTACTGTAAACTTTTGAGATGTATGCGTCTAGAACAAGGAGGATCTCTCTTTTTGTGGGTGAGATAGTGACATGCTTTTTGTTGAATATAATGGCTTTTACACCACACCCTCACCCCCCTTTTTGTGTTACATAATTATTTATGCTGTCCAACAAGGCACTGTACTCTGAATTGTTTGCAAAGGCAATGACAGCACCTTATAAAGACATTTTGTTCTCAGTTCTCACACACAAACAAGAGCGGTTTAAATGATATGGTGTCTGGTGTCTCACATCATCTCCTGTTGTCTGTGGCCAATTGAGAGTTTGTTTGTGGAAGAGATGTCCACAACAGAGGTGGAAAGCTCTCAGGCATATAGACAATCCCCGTGTCTCCAGCTGTGCCGCACTTCTCCCCCTAGGCCCATGAAAGGAATTGTAATTGGACAAGGAATGTCTGTACATGAAACAATTGAGTGTTGAGTCTCGAAAAGTGTTTAACCCTCATGTTGTGTTCTGGTCATTTTGACCCAAAGAGGATTTTCTTTTGCCTGAAAATGCTAGTTAATGTTATCCTATTGGACTAAAACTTACTGACTTAGCTCACAAAGGCAAACCCCCCCCCCCAACTTGCCAACTTGTTTTCTTTCAATAAGCACAGGTTTTGTATTTCTTTTTGGAACTTATTGATCATAAGCCTCATTAACCTGAGCTTATGTACCTCTGTTTTTGTGTGAAAAAAGCATTATTTGTGGATAATTTTGGCAATGTTTAATAAAATATGAAAACATTTTGTAATATTTATCACACTAGTGTGCTTTAATGTTTAACCAGGAAATTTGAAATGCTTTTATTTTGTCCAAAGTGGCACAAGTCTCATGTGTGCTTGCAAACATTTTCAGGAGCTTCCAAACATATTTTATCTGTTACGGTAGATACAGTAGTGGTCCTTTTTGGCATTTACCTTGTTGGTCAGTATTCACTTTTTGTTTACACAATTTATGTTCAGATTCAAACTAATGTCATGTTATCCAAACTTTTTAATAGGTGTTGAATTGTGTCCCCAAATTAATTTGCCTAAACTAGTCAGGAAGGCAGCTTTTTGCTAGTCCAAATGAAAGCAACAACCACAGCATTTGATCTTGTTTATAGCAAGAATCTATCTAAACATATTATTATAAAGACACTCTTTTGTTAATGATGGTTAAGAAATGTAATAGTATTTTGACATGCCATCCCTGTTGTGACTGCTGTTTTTGGCAACCTTTATCTTTTTTTTAACACACTGATTCTTGGTAGTTAGTTTTGCTGTGTTATGACTTTATTCCATCTGATAAGAGTTGAGCATCAACACCTTCTCTTTTGGTGTAGTGTTTGGTGTGGGAGGCCGTTATGGCATTGCTTCATGCGACCTTATCAGTGAAAGGCAACAAAGACAAATTAGACAAAAGCCAATTGGCATAAACTGATTTTTAACCATTACACCGATTTTGGTCCACGTGTAAACAACTTCACCGGTGGTCTTACCAACGTATCCAGTGTATTGTGTGCATGACTGTATGTTTTGACATCAAAAACTGAGAATAATGAGTTAATGTGTTTGTGTATTCACAATTTGCATTTATTTAACTAGCTCCAGGTGTGCTATTGTGAAAACAATCTAAACACGTGTAGTTAAATTATTACTCATGATCAAATCACTTCTTTTGTTAAGGCCCTTTTAAGTTTTAAACAGATTTTACCATTTAGTTTTTGACAAGTTAATTTCTTGCTCAGAAATATGCATGGTTTGATTTTTTTTTTTCTAGCAAAGACATTTTATATACATCTTGTATAGACTAATTTATCTACAATCTAGATCTAGGTTTTTATTGCATACACATTTTATTGCCTTGATGTTATTGCACCCCCGAGTCTTAATTAAGCAGTTTAGCAACTCAAAAGCTACATACAAGAATGGTGACGCTACCAACCAGCTACTGAGAAGTGTAGTTAAACTAACAGCTTTACGATTTGAAGATATTTTACAGATGAACACAGCTGAATCTTCAGCAGACAACTAGGGTTGGGTATCGTTTCAATTTTAACGATTCCGATTCTGCTTATCGAATCCGGTTCTTAACGATTCTTGGTTTCGATTCCAATATTTATAATTAATTAATTAATTTATATTTATATTTAGAAAAAGGAGAGCAAATACTTTCTACCTTTTATTCTTGTCACATTTAGGCTATTACCAGTAAAACTGTGACAATGCGTCTTATTACATTATTAGACCAATAGGTGGCAGCAAGTGAGTGTTAAACGTATTTTTTTTCATTGAATCGTTCATTCAAAAGATTCGTTCAGAAAATGGTGAATCATCCATTAACTAAAGTATTTATGGAGTATCAAACAAGTACCCATTAAAAAAATACATTTAATAGACTCGACTCATTAATTGTGTGATGTATTTATTCATCATGATCTCCATTTTAAACAAAACAACACAACAAGAACAATTTTAAACAAAACTGGTTCTCATTTTATCCAGAATTATGCAGCTCTAATTCGAAGACGAATGTCTGCTCATCTGTGTTTTGTACCTGAGTGTGAGAGACTGCTAGTGCTGCTGCTAGTAGCTTTATCTGGTGTGAGGAAACCTGTGGTACTGCTGCTGAGAGATCGCACCGAATCAAATGCGGTGCATTCCTTCAAATTGACCCCGTGTTGAAGCAAATGTTTCATCATATTGGAGGTGCTTCCTCCCTTGCATGAAATGTCTTTCTTGCATGTTAAACAATTCGCTGTATTTTCGTCTTTTTTTTGAAAAGCTTAACCACACTTTTGAACGTTTGCCGCGCTCTGCCATTGTAAATATAACGTACAGCGCATGTGGAGCAGGCAGGTCCTGGCAGATCAATACAACAGTAAACAAATGCTCACTGCCCTTCACCGCGCGTACGTGCGTACGTGCGTGCGTACGCGAGCGAGCATCACCAAAGTAAGGAATCAATAAGCGGAACCGAAATGCGTGTCTCTTATCAAATCCCCGGTTTTTGGCATTTTAGAACCGGTTCTAAAATGGAACCGGTTCTCGATACCCAACCCTACAGACAACAGACTAGTCATTCAAACTACTAATCAACTTGTCGATTATGAAATTGGTAGTTTTTCACATCTTTAGAAGGTAGTTCTCACAACAGTTTGAGGGACAAAAACCTAAAAATGTCTTTAAACCGAAAACATGAAAAATGTCTGGTAACCGTGGTATAAATAGAATAAATGACTCTGTCCCATTGAGTTATTGAAAAAATAATGGACACCCGGTGCAGATATTTCTGTCGTATTTGCTTCACCTTCACCTGGAGCTTTTATTTTGGCAGAACATTTTAAGTGCACCACAGTGTCTGAGTGTATTTGATAGTTTAAAATGTTCCTTATTACAAAATCTGGCAGAACGCTGTCACTGACTACATTTCTGTGTACTGTGTGGCATTTTAACATTTGTATTATATCTTAAAGCAGTTTCAAATATTTGGAATTGCATGAATGTGTAAACCTACAGTACTTTGCTGTCACAATACATGTAAACCACTCTGAGATCGCAGAAAACATCATGAGGCCATGTCATGAATTTTTGATATATCATTCAGACCTAGTGTTCACATTTTTACCTGTTGACATGCAGGTGTGAATTCTGAGGAGACACTATGAATGATTTATGTAACATCCCATATCCCCTGCACATGCAACCTCTGAGTGCACAGGGCTCACCATTATTGAATACCCAAAAGTATGACTCCACATTCTTGTATTTTTGTGCTTTTTCTCCTGCAAATTTTTTTGTTGGGCTGCAGTCAGTTCAAGCTTGGATTGTGCTTCTGTGTAAAAAGCTGTAGAATGGCATGATCAGATAATGTGCCAGGTGTCCGGCATGAGATGTACTGCTGAAAGAGGCTTATGCTCCTGCTCCTGTGAGCCTGTGCTAAAGCCAGAGGGTTGGGCGCTGAGGAATCCTGCTTATTCATTTAGGAGCACTTGCTCTACTGTCTATACAGCCTGCTTGCCTGTTTCCTCTCCCTCTTTCTTCTTCCCCGGTCTTTATCTTTTTTCCCCCCTCCTCCTGCACACTCATGCATGAGTATTTCATGTTCATGGCTTTATAGGTATGTGGAGCATGTGGCCTCAGACATTCATGTGCTTGATGTTGATGTGGAGTCAAGCTGGGGATTTGTTTATTTTTACCATCTACAACATTGTAAACTGACACTATTGATCAGAGCCAGACCATTACCTGTCCTGTGTAAGTAAATCTCTCTATGGAAAGCATCAGGTATGAAAACCCAGACTGATCTCACAGTGAAATTGGAAAAAGTAGGTTGACTTATCTTTTACTAAAATCTGTCTGTGCTTACCAAAGTTTGAAACACTGCCCCAGTGGCCAAAGCGGTAGGTGTTTTTGGACATATGGCCACATGTTTGCTCCAATTTCTGGGTGAAATGTAAACAGAGGGGTGGCAAAATCAAGTTGTGAAGCAAGTTGGATTCAGCAGTACAGGCTGTAATACAGTTAAGAGGAATGCGTATTTATAAACTACACCAACCCAAACCCTAATCCTTAACCTAACCATCAATGGAGTAAAAATTGATTGTTATTGGGGAAAAGGCAACCGCAGAATCAGGCTCTTCGCAGATTATGCAAACGCAATTACTTACTGGTTCACACATTAATTCCCACTGTCTGAACTGCTTTAAATGGGCAGTGCTTAACTGCTGTTCTAGGCAAATATAGCAGAACCGGTTCTGATGCGTCACCAACTGGACTATTTTATTTATTTTCTGGAATCGGATGTACCAGGTACTGTTCCGGACCGCTCTCCCCCAATTGAACCCCTTGTTGTTAGATTTTATATAACTTTACAGGGCCTGAATAAACCAGTAGATACAGATGGACAAATCAATAAACTTTTTTGTATTTTTATCAAACTGTCACTCCGGAAGATGGAGTAAATCAGATCTATCTCATGAGCAGTGAGGGAGCGCTCTGTCGGATAGTTAATGAACTTAAGATATTACATATGTATAAACATTTCTAAACCTGTTCGACATGCAAATGGTATTATACTGTGACTCCATTAGCGAGTGACTCAATAAAACATTTGCTCCTGTTAATAATTAACAAAGCTGTTAACATTGCAAGCATGACATTGGAGCGATCTATAGTTTTGGCGCCTTTCATATCTTGGCCCTCCATCATTAGTCATAATGCAGCACATTTGACAAGAAAGGCAGAAATAACAAAAAAAAAAAAAAAAATGTACCAGCTGCGTGGTGAAGAGAGACACTTAATCATCTTTTACATCTCTCATCTCCATCTAGTGCTCCATCCAGTGTCGGAAATTAACTGCATCGCCAGCAGGGGTGTGTGTCTTTAAGACCAAGCCTATACAATCTAGAGAGGGTCCAATATAATCGATGTAAAATCTTAAACTGCATAAGGTGCACCCTTGCTTCTCTAGATGCAGACGTCTAGTCCTTCCTCCAATACCAAGTTTAATTCTTTCTCCCATAATCTCTTGAGAAAAGTTGAAGCTCCATCCCTCAGACTCTGAATTATCAGGGAGTAATACTCTGATGCCTCTTGACCTTTTCCAAATGCTACTCCCAAAAATATTACAGAGCAGGTGGTGCAGCTGTAAATACCTAAAGAACTGAGATCTGGGTATCCCACAATGTTGAACCAAATTTTCATATATGTCTCAGAGTGTAGTAACCTCCCTATTAATCCACTCTGACCAACAAATTATAATACATAATTTGGGGTGCAGCCATAAGCACAAGGCAACATTTAAATAAATGTCCGAATTCTGGACACTTTTGTCCATACCGTGTGCAAATGCAATATAACTGGGTGTAATTTAACTTTTCCGGTTAGTTTGATAGAAAGGCTTTGGTTGCAATGTTGAAATAGTGGCGAGAACTTCCTGTTCAATACAAAACCAAGGAGTGGCTCTCAGTTGGAAGCGACCAATGAGCCAGATGTCTGAGACCGAATGCATAATAATAAAACAAAATCTTAGGTAGACCTAGCCCACCTTTGTCAATCGGCCTATGCAGCTTACTGAAATGTAATCTGGGACATTTCCCCATTCCAAATGCAAGACTTCGCTATGCTATCAAATTGCTTGAAATTAGAGACATCTATAGGGAGAGGCTGTAGCAGGTTGTTAAATCTTGGAATACAATTAATTTTAATAACGTTAACCTTCCCATTCATTGATAAATGTAATGAAGCCCACCTGCTCACATTGCTCAAACCATTTTTTTTAAAGAGACATAACTTAATCACACAAATTTGCTGGGAATAAAATACCCAAATACTTAATGTCCTGTTTGGACCACTGAAAGGCGCCTGGCTGAAAAGCCGTTATCGGGCAGTACGCTGTCAGAGACAAAGCTTCGGATTTAGACCAATTAACTCTGTACATTCTATAGAGGGACTATTGAGAGCATCCTGAGCAGCTGCATCACTGCCTGGTTTGGGACTTGCACCGCTTTTGACCGCAAAGCCCTGCAGAGCATAGCGAGGACAGATGAGAAGATCATCGGGGTCTCTCTTCCCTCCATCAAAGACATTCACACCAAACGCTGCATTTGCAAAGCAACCAGCATTGTGGATGACCCCACACACCCCTCACACAAACTCTTCACCCTCCTGCTGTCTGGCAAGAGGTACCGAAGCATTCGGGCCTTCATGGTCAGACTGTGTAACAGCTTCTTCCCCCAAGCCATCAGACTCCTCAATATTCAGTGACTGGACAGACACACACACGTGCAACTTTTGCACATGTCCAGAGTTGCACATTGTCACTTTATACTTGGCTGCTACCTCAATAACTGCTATGTCCATAGAACGCTATTTTATAGTATGTTATGTTTACATTTGGCATTTTTAGAAAGTGTCATCTTTTTGGACTTCTCAGATTATAAATGTGTACTGGTTGGTGCTGCACTGTCTCTTACTGTGCCTATTGTCCTGTTCCTTTTAGTAATTATTGTACTGTCCCGTACTTTTTGCACACATTTGCACGTGCACTTTATGTAGGAATGTTATTTACTCTGTGTAGTCTCATGTGGTTCTGTGTTTGTCCTATGTTGTTTTATGTTGCACCATGGTCAGGGAGGAACAGTCTCTCGTTTCGCTGTGTACTGTACTAACTGTATATGGTTGAATGACAATAAAAACCACTTGACTTAGAACAAAGAAAAGGAATTCATAATTCTGTGTAGACAAGGCATAGATCTAGTAGACGAATAATAAAATATAATATGCATAAAGCAGAAGCTTATCTGCCACACCTTCTTTGTGCCGCATCACCCCATAGAAAACCATCCTTATCATGGTTGCTAATGGTTCCAGGGCAAGACAGAACAATAATGGGGAAAGTGGGCAGTGCTGCTCGGTGGCCCTATCTAGAGTAAAATAATCTGAAATTAATCCATTTGTTTGTACCGCCACTACCTGGTGTCTATAAAGTATCTTAATCCATCCAAAAAAAATTACTCCCAAAACCATGCATTAACAAAATCTTAAAAAGATAATCACATTTTACCATATCAAACACCTTTTTCGGTGTCAAGTGAGATGGCAGCGACCGGAGTCTGATCATTCGCCATTGATTGACTATATTGATAAAATGCCTAATGTTATCATAAATGCTGCAGACCCGAATAAACCCCACCTAATCATATGATTAAGAGATGTCATAACTTGATCTGTTTGCAAAATTCTTTGACAATATTTTAACATCTAACAGGATCAGGGAAATTGGATGGTAACACTTGCTTGGATCTTTGTCCTTTTTGAGAATCAGACTTACAGTGCTCTTATTACAGGGACAATCCCCCCGGAGCAACCTGGAGTTAAGGGCACAATGGTGGTGGCCGTGGGGTTCGAACCAGCGACCTCCTGATTAGCAGCCCTGTGTTCTAGCCACTACGCGAATTGAAAAAAGTAGCCTCCTGTGAGATTTAGGGGTGTTTGTTGTAAACTTTCGGATGTTTTAGTGTAACGAGTTTTAACTTGTATTGAATCCAGAATGTTTCTTTTAATTGAGAGACTTTGTGGGATTTTTGCTCTTTTTTTTTTTAAATGCATTTGTCCCACCATTGGACTATTTAAATTTGAAAAGCAATCAAAAAGGTGATTTTTAATATTTTGAAAAATGGAAAGAAAGGTGACCAGTCACAGCAACTAAAAACATTTAGAAAAAATGTGATGCACATCATGGAGATGGGATGGTTTTTTTTCATAATAATTATATATATATATATATATATTTTTAGTGTCTTTTCTGTCCAATAAGCCCGACATCCTAATCCTATGTAATACTGCCAATCAGATGGTAATCACTTCATTGCACACAAAGGGCTCTAAAATGCAACTGGTCACAGCCACAGGTATAGCCACAGGTATTTTTACAATGAGTTCGGTTGAAACTGTGGAAGTTGTATATCATGCCTATGTCTCCCAAGTCAAAGTCTGCTGATTTTTAAGCATTTTGGATGGTTTCCCTCAACATATTGCCTATAGGCAAGTGCCTCTTTCACAACTGTCTGAAGAGACTAAAAATGAAATCTTACATGTTCTTAGGAGTGCCAATAATACATAATTTTGCTATTATTATTTCTGGATTGTGCATTTGAATTGACAGTGTTTTTACAAGTGTGTTAATTAAATGTATTGCCTTTTTCATGCTTCTAATCAAAATGCCAGTGGTTTTAATTTTGTCAATAATTGGCTGATAAATATCAGCAGCCGCATCGGTGCATCTTCAGTTGCAATATTGGAGTGCTTTTTCTTGGAAATACTGTCCATACTGCATATGTGACTCAAACACTATACCTTAAACTGAAAGTTCTGCATAGCTGCTAGTTAGTTGAGACTTTGTATTTGAAGTTACTCAGTATCAACCGTGACTGGATCAGTTAACCTCTGTTATGTGATCTTTATTACTGGGTTAAATATAAACCTGTGACTTGCATTTTTCAAAATATAGGACAGTGAACTTATTTGTGGCTCACCCTGTTCAAGACCAGGGATATGCAAAACTACATTTCTTCAAAACTGACTGGTTTGTGGGTTGTTTGAATGACTATTCAGTTCTGTTTAATTAGGCTGGTTTATGTCAGCCATACACTGATCAGACACATTTCTAAGGGAGTGTTCACACAGGATACATTCATAAAACGCTTGACTGGGGCCTGGGTAGCTCAGCAAGTATTGATGCTGACTACCACCCCTGGAGTCACAAGTTCAAATCCAGGGTGTGCTGAGTGACTACAGCCAGGTCTCAACCAAATTGGCCCGGTCGCGCTCTATGGGGCGCGTGTTAAATTGTGTGTGCATTGTGGAGAGTAGCATGAGCCTCCACATGCTGTGAGTCTCCGCGGTATCATGCACGGCAAGCCATGTGATAAGATGCACGGATTGATGGTCTCCGAAGCGGAGGAAACTGAGACTTGTCCTCCGCCACCCAGATTGAGGTGAGTAACTGCGCCACCACGAGGACCTAGTAGTGGAAATTAGGCATTCCAAATTGGGAGAAAAGGGGATAAATATAAAAAATAGCTTGACTGAGAGCAGCGAAATGGAGCAGAACGCAGTGGTCTTGAGATGTGTTTTCAAACTTCCCATGATGTCTTAAAATGGATGTCAAAGTATCCATCTGCAACAACTAAAAAAAATAGACAGTGCATTAACAACTGAACAGAAAAACTTGCAGAGCCTCAAAATAAATTGTTAGTTCGATTGCTTGGTCTGAACTAGGGCTGCAACTGACGATTATTTTGATAATCGACTAATCTAATGCTTATTAGAACGATTATTCGACTATTTGGGTGATTATTGCAACAATCATTCGCTCTTTACTGACTATTCAGCTTGTGCCCTGACTTGTATTAGGTTATTAGGTTGTATTAAACATGCTTACTAACAATAAAGAGGATAAAAAACCTCTAAATGACATTTAACTGAATTAAAAGAAAATACAAGATACATTTACTTAAGAAGCAACATGTAAGATAATTAGACTTGCTTTAGGAGAATTTATCTTAAATACTGTATTTTGTATATGTGTATTTTTTTTCACTTGTTTTTTCTTCTGCAAGTGCAGTAATTATTTTGTGAGTTAAAGATGGATTGAAGTGAATAGAAAGGTGAGAGAGGTAGTCCTGTTATACACTGCAACAAAATATGTTTTTGATTTGTTTTTGTTTTGGCTTGTTTTCCAATATAAATATGTAAAACTCTAAAATAACTTATATTTTCTTTAGCAGCTATACTGCAGAATAAATGTTTTTTTATCTGAGAATGTTTAATATAATATTACATTTTTTAAAATATTTTTTAAAAATGTACACTTTTTATATTTTAAAATACCTAAAAATCCTTTAAAAAAAGATGCATTCACCTGAGAAGCAGCATATATGATATTTAGACTTGCTTTTAGAGAATATATCTTAAATATCAGTATATTTTGTCTTTACCGCACTCACAGAAGAATAATATGAAAAAATTAGAAGTGAAAAAAATACATTTGTATATAAAATACACGTAAGATATATTCTCTTAAAGCAAGTCTAAATATCTTATGTTTCTTCGAGTAAATGTGTCTTGTTTTAAGGATTTTTGGAAATGTTTTAAAAGAAAACAAGACAAACTGGAATTCAGTGAATTCCATTTAGAGGTATTTTTAAAAGATTATTTTGTCCTCTTTATTGTTAGCAAGCATATTTAATACAACCTTTTATGTCAAGGCACAAGCTGAATAGTCAAATAACTGTTCTAATAATCATTAGATTACTCGATTTATCAAAATAACAGTTAGTTGCATCCCTAATTGCCAATTTTCTTCATGATAAGAAATGCACAGTGACACTTATATAAGTCACGACAGATTGTGCATCAGCCGGGTTCGGTTTCAATCTCTCCCCCAAAAACTCCTAGAAGAGGCACTGACTGCACCGAGAAATGCCAGTTTCTCTTCTGTTTGTAGTTATTTTTATGACATTTTTCCTTATTATTTGAACTTTATTGAAGCTATAACGCATTAAATATAACTTCATTAATGATGTCACGCCAGGGTCATTACATTTTAATAATGGGATACTGTAGCCTATTACCAATAAAATTAAATCAACATCAACTAATATTTGTATGGCTGCACTGACACTAGCACTGATTTCCCAATTTAATTTGATTAAGTTAGATTCCAATTTTGATTCTTTTCAATATTAATTAATTTGGGAGTTACAATGTCAACAGGCATGTTTCAGAAATGACATATTGCCTGATCTCCACTGCATAACACATTTCCAAATATTTTGGCTATTAAATTAAAATAGCCTACAAAACAAATATGATTCAATGACAGAGAAGATGGCAGCATTTCTCCAGATTCGGAATGAGGAGCTTATTAAACAAACTGTTCTTCATGCCAATTAAATAAAACAAGGTAAACATTACACAGATATGATTCACACAGTAAAATTATTATTCAGTTTTATTTAACATCATACATAAATTTGTGATTTCTCATAACTGAATATTTTACTAAATATATCCATTCCTTCTGCACAGGCTTTTAAGACGGTCAGAAAAGTGAGATGGGAGGATGGACAGGGAATTACAGTACAGGAAGTGATAGTATTACTCACCAGGACAGTTTACTAATGAGAGGAGCGAACGGTCATGGAATTTATTGAGGTAGCACGACACATAACTGGTGCTGATCGAGAGAATCGGATTGCCAGTATTTGGGTGTCAATTTATTCGATGATACGCCACTTGAATCGTCAGCATCTGCATGAAGGACCTACAAGGAATGTTAAGCAAAATTAAAATGAAGATCGCAATGTATGTACTTGTATCAGATGTTATTAATAAAAAACAGGAAAATTGTGCGGTAGCATTTTTTGCCCCCGTGTTTGAATTTCGGTGGCATTTTTGCCCCTAGCCCCTCGTAAATTTCCGACCTTGCTCTAAGAATTTCTCCAGGGATGAGAAGTTGCCTTCTTTGATTCAACTTGTTTGTTCAACTTCCCTACCTGTTCTGAACCATGTATTGATGTTTTAGTTCTATCGATAACCACATTTATTAATATATTCATACCATCATACCCAAACCAGCCAGTTAATGATAGCCTGCATTAGTCTATAAATCTCACGCTTCACACTCAGTCACCGTAGGCTGGCAATTACACACTCGGTCACCGTAGGCTGGCAATTACTCACTCTCAAAGTATGAGAGTGTATGAAATCCCAGTTTATTTTTGATTACAGCTAGTAGTACATCAGAGGAAAGGCCAGCATAATTTTTGCAAGTGATGCGAATCTGATAGCAGATCTGCTAATTTGTTTGTCCTACCTTCCTCTTTTGTTTCCAGACAAATTCACTGAATTTCCACAAATATTTAAATGATTTGATGTCATACAATCTGTAGCCCTAATTAAAATGTTTGACATATTAAGCATTTGTTAGTGGGACCGAAACTGTACTTTGCTTAGCTGCAGACAGTACTGTGTTGTATAGTGCTGTAAGTCTGTGGGGCCTCCAGATGAAATGAAGAGCTCATGTGGTGGTTTTAGTCTCTCAGCAGCCTGGCCGACTCCCCCGCACCTCATCTGGATTTACTTTACTCCACTGAACCCAGGGGTCACGCAGCCACCCCCCAGGTCACTGCCGGACACAGATACTACTGTAAGACACATTTCTTCAGCTGTTGTAAAAAAAAAAAAAAAAAATGCTAAACACAGGGATTAATTCAGCGCATCAGACTTTGAGACTGTACTTTTTATCATAATGTTTCTCACGCACTGATGGGAACACAGAAGTAGGCCAGTGTGATATTAGGATTTCTCTTTTGTGTGAGCAATCCTCTCCGCTCTCGTCTCTACAGGAGACATTCATCTGAGTTGTCCATGGCAGGCAGCACATGCTGTAATAGGCATTGCTCATGTCTTTGCAGGGATGACAGTTGACCAAAAGGCGTTCTCTGACTGACCAACATAAATAGCCTGTTTCTTTTCAAGATTGTTTTTGGCTAGTTCCTGCAGGTCTTCTTTGTGTGAGCTGTGTGCATTCTGGAACCAATTAGTTTTCTCAGAGCACTCATAACAGACCAGACTGCATGTTGTGTATGAGTAGTACTAGTTTTAGAACATATTTTGATGGTGTCAGACAAGCTGTCAAGAGCACAGACAGGCAGACATCTGTCGTCATTGTCGCCATAAGGTTCAAGGCTCTTTGGAGCTCATTGCTATGATTAATGCACCACACATCAGATTCAGGATGTCTTCCTCATGTCACTGCCCAAATGAAGGCATCGCAGTGGCAAATGTTTACAGCCTGCTGCCATTGCTGTAATGGGATTTGTAAGAAATTTTGTGATTCTTGTTCCAATAGTAGTAACAGTCAGGTTCTGGAAGTAAAAATCTTATTTTCTCCATAGGGGAATCGATTTTTTTCAGTTAACTTCTAAACCTTCAAGACAGACCTATCGTAAGCTGAGAAGTTAATCAATGGAATGTGCTTCTGTTGCCATCAGTCTGCTTTATTTCATCTTTTTTTTTGAAATTGTGTTTAATAGCAGAATTATTTACCTATAATCCTGCGGGTAAATGATCCACCAATCAGAGAATTGCGGCAACAAAGCGCACCAAACAAGCTCTGCAGCAACAGCCCACTTCCATGGCATACTGTGAATGATGCAGGAGTAAGATGCAAGAGTCACTCTCAAACTACTTAGCCTATACATTTGCATATATTTTGCAAAGAATTTTATTATTTAGAAACCTAAATCAACTCTTTTCCTTCAAATTATTGAAAAAATTAAAGGGGGAAAAAGACTTCTGGAACCATGTAGAGATACACCGATCCGATACCTGGATCGGTATCGGCTCCGATATGGAAGACTTAGATGGATCGGGGATCGGTCCGACGAGCCCAATCCAAATCCTATACTGTGTGTTAGTCATGTTCGTTACTCTCAAGCTCAAAAAATGACACAATGAAAACACAATAAAAGCAGTTCATATGACTCGTGCATTATATTCCAAGCCACTTGAAGACGTGCAATAGCTCTGTGAATCACAAAAGGCTGTTTAATAAGTAAATATATCAAATGCATGCGCAGCTCCAGCGTGTTTACTATTTACACACAATAGTGGCTATTTTAGCCTTCACGCGGTGCACAATATTTGAGCGCTACTAAAGAACAACATCTCAGATGTAGATACTCAGTACTTCGGTTCACTTATAATATGCATTTAGAACGGCACTGGAGGTGTTTTTTTTTTTTTTACTAGAATTTGTATAAGATGCGAATTAAACTACTGTGAACTTGCCTACAAACGGACACTTACAGGACATCCTGGAGAGTTCAGAATGTCAAAAAAAAAAAAAAGCATGAGGGTTTAAATGTTAAAGGTGCACCATTGAGATATATTACTATTATAATATATTATTTCATTTGTTTACAAATGATAATAATATTTATGTTGAATGGTTCCAAAAAATAAGTGTGAATGAAAAATGAGCTGATGTCTTATAACTAAATGAACAAAAAGATATCTGAATCCTTAAAGTCCAGATACAAGTTGAAAACATTTTGCAAAAAAAAAAAATAATTATTTTCTACTGATGACTTGTACTGGAATTACTGTTAATTTTGCTGCTACATTATCCAGTATACTAGTTAATAATAAAGTTTTTCTTAATAAGCTATACATTTATATGAAATAATGTGTAGTTAGAGGTTTGTGTTTCTTTTCATATTAAAAGAGCACACCCAATTAGTTCCATACAATAATGTAAAGATATTCTAAACTGATTATGCAAAAAACAACAACCCTGGTATTGAATCGGGATCTGTATCGGCCGATACTGAGATTTCCAATATCAGAATAAGATCGGCAGAGAAAAAGTAGTATCGGTGCATCCCTAGAACCAAGATGGATGAAAAAGTGGGTGGGCACTCTTGCGCTCTATTCTGGTTCCTCTTAACAATTCTTGTTTCATTAATAATTCTTCAAATAACAAATTAGAAATAAATGTAATGGGACTGGGAAAATAAATATATAGAGAATTTCTGATGTCTTGCAATCTTCATCTGAATGATCTCTATATTGATTCTTAAATCCCAAGATTGATCTTTTACTCTGTGGCAACCCAAAACAATGTGAGTAAAACACATGCTATCTACTAAAATATTTTGGTTTTGATTCACTAAAAAGTAACTTGCTTGGGAATGAGACTACACTAATTGGGCTGTAGATTCAGTAGCTGTACCCCTGAATAGCAATTTTATTTATATTTATTATATCAGTTCTGAAATGGAACAGATTCTCATTTCCTCCATATTGTGCTTTTAATCACTCATCCCCAAGTTATGGGGTCAGGTTTCCCTTAATTTACACACCCAGTGACTTAGTGATAGGAAATCTCTCTCCCTGTCTTCGTTTCTCTTCCTAGGGGAGGTTAGCGGATCCCACATGGAAGTGGGACTGGCTGACCTACTGTATTTCTGCTCAAGGAAATGACTTTTCATGCACAAGGAGATGTTTGGCATTCCTCCATACCCTCCTGACTTGCAAGGTAACAAGGTTAGATAGGGATGTATTTTTAAAAATCTTCAGCTCTGTGCAAGGATTTGGACATAGAGACTGGGAGAAGTAGAAACAAAGAGCCAGGAAGGAGCGTTGAGGATAACTCCAGAAAAGCTCATGTATATTTAATTCGTTCTGGCGGCCTGACGTCTTGTGTTTCAGCCCTGTGTATGATGGCAATGTGTGTGTGCAATACAGCCTTTCTTATATCCCTCCATTGCTCGCACTGCTGTAACTCGAACCAAAGCTGTGAATGGGAGGAGTGATGTGTGTCATCTCTGACTTTTGCAGGAAATGAGTGGAGTAGCCAAGACCTAGTCGATTAGGCCAAGTTTTGCAGCCTTTGGCTAGTACTTTATCTGTTAATCAGTTGATAAGTCTAGTTCATCAGTCAAATTGAACGAAGCCCTGTTCATCAGCCAATTACAATGAAGCCCTGTTCTCTTCATGTCTGAATTATCTGTACCAAAACATGCATGACAAGAAGAACTGCATCTCTCTGCATCTCTTTTTTTTGTTTGGAGACTATTCATTCAGGTATCCAAACCTTTTTCAGAGAATGTTGAAAATACAGCATCAGACTCTGTGAATTATGACTGTAGGCAGTCAAAACAGTGCCAACCCGCATCTCAGTAGCATTCTGAGATTATATTCTTCTCACCACAATTGTACAGAGCGGTTATCTGAGTTATTGTAGACTTTGTCTGTTCAAACTAGTCTGGCCATTCTCTGTTCACCTCTCTCATCAACAAGGCGTTTCCATCTGCAGAACTGCTGCTCAATGGAGGTTTTTTGTATTTGGCACTATTCTAAGTAAATTCTAGAGGCTGCTGTGTCTCTAGAAAATCCCAGGAGATCAGCAGTTACAGAAATACTCAAACCAGCCCTCATCATCTCAATCATCACCTCAATCATCGCCATGGTCCAAATGACTGAGATTCATTCTGATGATTGATGTGAACGTTAACTGAAGCTCCTGACCCATATCTCCATGATTTTATGCACTACACTGCTGCAACATGATAAACTGTTAAGATAATCGCATGGATGATTGTTGGTGCCAGACGGGCTGGTTTGAGTATTTCTGTAACTGCTGATCTCCTGGGATTTTCACACACAACAGTCTCTAAAATTTACTCAGAATGGTGCCAAAAACCAAAAACATCCAGTTAGGTGCAGTTCTGAACAGAGAATGGCCAGACTGGTTTGAACTGACAAAGTCTACTGCAACTCAGATAACCACTCTGTACAATTGTGGTGAGAAGATTAACATCTCAGAATGCTATTCTAGGTGTGTGTTGGCACTGTTTTGGCAGCATGAGGGGGACCTACACAATATTATGTAGGTGGTGTTAATGTCGTGGCTGATCAGTGTATACATGTATAAAATGCATAATTCTCACTCTCGCTATTGTTTGTGTGCCAGTGATTACCCATCCACATGCTAATTTAACTCCATTAAAGGGGTTGTGAATCTTGATTCATTGATGGAAATGATGCTACAGGGAATTCAGAAAAATCTAAACAGTTTGCCTAAAAGGTTATTTAGAATTTATCACATTATTTGGACGTGCACATGATAATAGTATTTCGCATTTTAACTATCAAGGTATACTGTATTACTGAATTCTGGCATATCTCTATTGTCAATGTTGAGAAACATTGAAAACTGTATGCAGCAAACAGGGAGAACTCATTGACACATTGTTCTGGTTGGCTGTGATTTGTTGCATTATCACGTTTTGTGTGGACAGAAAAATTGCTTGTCGCTGGAATCTTGTAGCATCACGCCTGGTTGGGACACAGTGTTACACAGTCAGGGAGAAAACACTCCTGCTTTCCACACTGTACACCTGCCTTATATCCTCCAACCCTGCTAAGGCTCTCCTCATCGAATAATTGGCTCTTATTGATAAAGTACAGAGGTAAATAATTGTTGGCTCATACCCTGGTGAGTTACACTGTTGTGTGTCAGCTTTGCAGTGCCCTCAAGCTTTAACCACATATATCAGCAATCTACTTGCTACAGAACTCACCAGAGACCCATTGCTGTGAAATACTAAGTAATTGGGCTCTCGCGATTATGAAATTTGACGATAAATTGTCTGTATTAGGACTTTCACAAATTCTCAAGGTTGTCACACAAATTGTCATACTACTTAATGTGTATGTGTGCTTTATACATCTGAAGAACTAATTTATTTATATTATACTTGGAGTCATTTAGTGAAATAGAAATATATGATTTCCTTTAAGGCTACAAAGTCTTAATAAATATTAAAATATTTTCAAATGCTAAAAATATGTCTTTCTTTGTGGTCAACTTTAGTCTTGGTCCATTTTCATTTACACTGTTGTTTTTGGAACGCAGCCAATGATATGGAGTGGTCGCATAATGCAATAACACTGGAAAATGAAACACATTTTCATGCCATTTATATGTACATGCTTAAAATTCCCTAATTTGGACAGTAAAATGTGAAAAAAGTGCACAAATAGTCACAGTTATCTCAAGTAATCACAATCTGTCAATTATTTAATAAATGCGACAGGCCTACTGAGAAAAGTTCCTTTTGGTTACGCACATTATATTGTTAATATTGTTTGTGAACTGTCTCTGCATATGGATCAGCTCTCTGCCGTTTCCTCAGGTGAAGAAGTGCTTAATATTAAAGTCAGGGAATAAGTGGGTGGGAAACCAAGAATAGAGTCTCTCTTGCACCCACCCTCATCAGTCACCATACCAACTGTCCTGATACAAATTTCTGAAGACACTGTGCACTCACTAGCAAAGATGATGTTCTGCCAGGTTTTAATGCACAGTTTTGGATGTTTTTTTTGCTCTTACATTTTTATGTCAACATTTTAGTAAGTGATATTTCTATTTGAGTGCAAAAATGACAATGTAATACAACATGCAAACTAGGAATGTGCTGATACAATCGTATCACGTTTCTTTTTTCTGCGATATTGCATCAATACTTTGTCCTTGGATCAGTCATTTTGGTTTGTATGCAATAATATTGTTTTCTGGAGTGCAATTAATGAAGAAGCCAGTCACAAACTCTGAAAACAGCACTTCTCATCCAGTATGTTGACATGCAAATTTATAATTGAGCTTCAGTATGTTTTTGTGTAGTAGAGTAACAGTTTTCTGTCTGTCCTAGTATACATGACAATGCATAATTGAATATTTGAAGGACATCAGCTTGTCTTTCAGAGCATGAAAGTGCACAACAGCAAAGCCAGTTGTGGTCCAATTAGCACGTATACATGCTGGAGGAAGACAAGCTGCAGTCGCATAATCTAGGTCTGTTAAACACTTTAGTTTGACTGAAATTGTACAAGTCAAATTTTTGCAACGTCAGTCTAAAGTGTTTATATATATATATATATATATATATATATATATATATATATATATATATAAAAAAAGAGGAAATATTGTAACTTTGAAAATGCATATCAACATACTGAGAGATGTCAGAGCAGCAATTTGAAAGAAAGGCACGAAAGTGAAACAAACTACATGAGATAGCACTCAATAGAATTTTCCGGTACGCAAGAATAGCTGTCGGTACCGTGTAATAATTTTGCATCATTGCAGGTACTTCAATGCCGGCCGGCTTAGAGTATTATGCACCTTTAGATGCATTTTTTTTAACTGCAAAAGATAGGGTTATTTCATTGTATGTTATTTATCTGACCTTTAGGACAGATAGAAGAGGGGACACAAAATATTTTTTTACTGTATAGAAATACTTAAACTCTGAAATTAAAAGAACGTTATATTTCCGAATTCTTTTCAAGTACCCCGATCGTCGCCTCACTTACACCATGAGTATGCATATTCTAGCTTAGGAAACACTGACTTATTGCATATATGTATCCTGTCTTGAGGTTGTTGGCAATACACAGCAGCACTAATAAAAATATACCCTCGTACTACAGATGCAAAGCTGTAGAAAGCTTAAGGAAATTTAGTAACACTATAGAACATTGTATTATCTTATACAAAGTTAAAGTGACAGAGACCACCATAAATATATTGACACCCAACTGGCGGGTAGAGCAGTTGCACATTTCATCCTCTGTAATGAAATGGTTAAGACTAGGGATGTGCACAAGTAGTTGAATATTTGAATATGCGTTCTGCAATAATTATTAGAATAGTAAAAATACTATTCAAATTTCGCAGCGTTTTTTGGGGAAATTTTGTCGAAAAAGTTCTTTGCTGGCCATGTATACAGTGAGATGCATGTTAAATCCTGAACACATAACTAAAACTGGCAGTTATTACAGAATGCACTGGGTGACTGTTGAGTGTGGACACAAGTTGATCACATTTGTTGAGCGATGGTTCTATCAGTACGTTCAGATGGACACTAGAAAAGTGGGTTATTGTGAAAATGTGGCTTACTTGAGAAAGCTGGGTTCCTGTTTAAATGTACTGGATAAGCGGTGTACACCTTACTTTCGTATATGTGCAGCTCATCAGAAAGCAGCATCCCAGTTGCAACGTAATCCCTGTGACGCTTCTGTAAACAACAAACATGGCATCCGAGAAAGTCTATGCTATTGCTAGCTGAGGTAAGGGACATTCCATCATTTAAACTGGTGTGTATAAATGAGTATAGTTTTCTGAGCACATGTATATGCTTGTTTATCTCAACAAAAACATGACATGAGATACAATATAAACATTATAACTATTATATGGTGTGTGTGTGTGTGTGTGTGTGTGTGTGTGTGTGTGTACACACACACACACACACACACACACACACATACATACATGCATGCATGCATGCATGCATACAAAACATAGGACAGGATATAAGCTTGTGTATATATAATAATAATATAATAAGAAGCTTTTTTTTAATGGTGATGCAACCTTTATGACTAAAAAAAATAATTTTACAGCGTAATTTTCTCAATAATTGCCTTCATTTAAATAATAGTATATTCAAATATTAATTTTTTATGAGCTTAAATATTTGAATACCAAATTATTGATGAATGCCCATCCCTAGTTAAGACGATCTACCATGCCTGATAACACCATACCAGTCTATTTGGCCTCCTATCAAAAGGCTTAATGAAAGTTCATGGACAATGATGTTTGTACAGCCTACAGTTCTCCGCATACACCTCTGGGCAAATAACACTCGCTGAACACACCACGTATACGCGTGTGGTGAGTTGTTTGTCGGTTTGTGCAGCTTGGCAGCAGTAACTCTGAAGAGTTGTGCATGTTTGTTCTGCCAGTCACCCACTGAGATTAGACAAAAATTAAAGCTACAGGCAAAATCTCTGTTTAAAATGCCCAATCCAGTCTGTACTCCTCTTGAACTTCATTAAGAGGAACACTGCAAGCTGTTTAAGAATGGTACGCCAACTTGTTTTCCTGCTAGTAATTATAATGTGACCTATCATACGGTTTCATGTTCACGCTTTTGGCACTGAACTGTTTTGGGTTTGTTTTTCCTCCAAGTCTTCAGGATTTAAAAATCATTGCAGCATTAACTGAACTAGTAGATCCAACATGTAGGGTTAGACTTATCAACCAAGTTTAGTCAAGGTAAACATGATATTTAATTTGACACAAATGAAAACGAAGCTATGAGGTATAGACAAAAACCAAAATGTTTTTTATTCACACGGTGCGTATTTCAAACTGCACTGTTTCTCAATTGTTTTCTATGCAAACGTATGCTAGAATATGACTATTTTAGTATGCAAATAATTTTTGCCCTGCTGATCAAAAAGGCTATTTTCAATGACGTACTGACTGCTTAACAACCCTTTTATTCTATGTGCATGTCATGTTTAGATGTTTAACATTAGGGTTATTGCTCATTTCTCACAGGCCCCTTTTTTCAGTCAGAACAATTTTTTTTTTACATTGTAACTGTTATTATTAACGTTATTAACAGAACAGCTGTCATATTTGATCATAGGCTAATGCACGTTTTGAAATACACAGCTTTTCAGCACATTTTTTCTAGATTTGGTTACCTTTTATTTTCAGCAATTTGCTGATTTTAATATGTTACGTTACTTGGTGATTTCCATTTAGAACAGGCTATTAGGGTTGGTCTATTGGTCCTGCAATGTTCATTCAATTGTTTTCAATAATTTGCCTGTATTCGCTTACGTTGATTTAGTGAATGTGTGTCATGTTCTATATTTTATGTAGCCTACAATAATGATAATGCAAGTCAAGCACGTCACAGATAAAGGCCCCTTTTTCAGCGGAATTTAGCATCGGATTTGGCTGTTGGGAGTATTTTAAATGGGTCGCATAAACACAATGTTTTTTTTTTTTGTATTGTTTTCTGAGGGCTTCTTTTTAGACTAGTCGACTAATATTTTCTTTAAACGTCAGTGAAATTAGTCATTCTGCACATCCCTAGTAAATACTACAGTGACAATTTGTCATCTCTACAGCAGTCAAGCAAGTGTTTCAATCCAAAATGCTGGCATACACACAACTTTTTTCCGACAGGAGAGTATGTGCTTTCTTGAATGTGTTTTTTCTTTGCTACTTCAACAGTTGTATTGAAAAATACTGTTACAGTTTACTGTGATAAATGTTAGTAAGGGGGTTGATGTGAAAAGTCTTGTAATTGATATTGGTGCAGGGCAGGGGTTTCTCTTTCCCTTGTCAGCACTGTTCAGGATATCATGGTTATTTAGCCATTTGAATTGACTGAATTGATGCATAGTGCTTTAAAATAAAAAATTGTCATGAAGAATTCAAATGGGTTGCATGTGGCCACTGTATTAAGGGATGCCTGATTTAATCGTGCATTTGAGCCATTCTGCTCTATTCTGTCACCGGAGCTCGCAGCCCTGTTGATGCCCAATCACTGATAGACCAGAGCGCAACTTCAAACAAATGAATCATGCCACGCTCATCCGTGTCCCACATGAGAGGCATATTTAGCGTTTATAAAGCGAAATGAATATAATATGGTTGCTGCTATGCTTGACGAAAATGCGTATGGATGTGGCTGGCATAAGAATGTTAAAATAAAAAAATAGATATTAGTATTTACACGCTGAATCAGTGACATCGCATTGTTGATGATTTGATTGATGCATTGATCCAGATCAATAAATAGTTCACCCCTAACCCTGACTAAGGTCCATTGGTTGCACTTCACTAACGGGAAAATATCTACCTGCCATTGAAAAAAACAAACCTTCCCCTCATATACATTAAATGGTACTTAAAATAATGGAAACTTGCAGCCTGACTGCCCGTGATGAAAGTTCTGTCTGACAGCAAAGTTCCTTTCTACTTTGTTTCCATGGCTACAGAGGTGGAAAGCTCCAAAAGTGAAGCAACGGTGGTAAAGGTTTGAAATATTGGCTGCATGTATATTTGATTACTTTGTGACTGCTGTAGCTGAAGCTCAGCAACTCCTGAGGGATCTGCCTCGACATCGTCATACCTGCAGACTTTGATCTGAGGTTCTTATGCATCACGTCACTATTGCAAAAAACTACTAGGGTTATTGGTTGCCACAGTAACCGTTATTGGGAAGTGATGGACAGCCTGGAGGCTAGAGAAGTGATGGTCTAGGGAACCACCCCACCCCCGCTCTCAGTCTCTTCCTTGAAAACGGAGTTGAATCTCAGGGCTAATGAGGCAGTGCTCTCCTTGAGGTATGGAGCTGTGAGTGGGTGGCAACAGAGGTATGCCTTTTGGGTCTTCTGACCACAGTGCTAAATTTCCAACACCCTGACCTTTTTGAAGATCCTGTCCTCGCAGCTCATTATTAGGGCATAAACCATACCAAGCTTAGAGGCAGCATGAAACCTCTGCAAAAACTAATTAGCACAGGCTGATGTTGCATGATTCATGATACACTGAAACACACAATCTGGCTTCCCTTATTTTTTACTTTGTGCTTCCATTATCTTTACTGAAATGATTTGATGGATAATCAGGTGGATTTAAATGTATGACCAACATGCCATGGCCTTTTATTATTCTGGAGTCTCGTTTTCAACATTGGAATTATACCTTTGTGCGCATGTGTTTTATTAGTTGACCAATATGTGTTTTTGTTTTTTATTTTCTTTAATGGTTGATGCCAATATATAATGAGCAGGGTGTAATGCCTTTTAGATTAGGGATGAGAATCAAAAGGAGCGTAACCATTCTTGTTTCTAATGACTTTTTATACAATTCTGATTCCATTAACACTTCCATTAAGTTTTCTTTCAGTGCTTTTGAGGAAGAAATATTTAGAAATAAGAAATGCAATTTTTATTGCATTTATAGCCCTCAGCAGTCTGTTGCAAAATGATGAGAAAATTTCAGTTTCAACAGAGCAGATATAACAAATCTTAATAAACAAATAAAACATTTTAAAATATTTTTTTATGACTTCAAAGACTTTTTAGAGGCATATATACTATTTAATATTTGCTCCTGCGTTGAAACTGAAATTGCAGAATGATGTTGCATGATTACTTAGAAAATAACAGTAAAATGTAAGAGATGCGCTGGATAGAAACAACTCTCAAGCTCTTCACACAGCATAACTTCTCTGTCAACCCACCTGATGCAGCAACCGGTCCACATTAAACTGTATGCTCATGATTTTCTGTGAAGTGTTTATAAAGTGCTCCTGTGCGCTTGGGTCATGTTTTTTCTGCTTTAACTTGTCTCTGTCATTTTTCAAACCTGTTATCAAGTTAACTCATATTTCACTAATGTGAAGTGACGTCACTGACGAAGCTTCTCCATTTATTCCGCACATATTCTACATAACTAAACAATAATTAAATTCTTGCACCGATCTGATACCTGGATCGGTATCGGCTCTGATATGGAAGACTTAGATGGATCGGGGATCGGTCCGACGAGCCCAATCCAAATCCTATACTGTGTGTTAGTCATGTTCGTTACTGTCAAGCTCAAAAAATGACACAATGAAAACACAATAAAAGCAGTTCATATGACTCGTGCATTTATATTCAAAGCCACTTGAAGACGTGCAATAGCTCTGTGAATCACAAAAGGCTGTTTAATAAGTAAATATATCAAATGCATGCGCAGCTCCAGCGTGTCAGTGAATGGCGCTACTCTATTTACACACAATAGTGGCTATTTTTAGCCTTCACGCGGTGCACAATATTTGAGCGCTACTAACGAACAACATCTCAGATGTAGATACTCAGTACTTCGGTTCACTTATAATATGCATTTAGAACGGCACTGGAGGTGCTTTTTTTTACTAGAATTTGAATAAGATGCGAATTAAACTACTGTGAACTTGCCTACAAACGGACACTTACAGGACATCCTGGAGAGTTCAGAATGTCAAAAAAAAAAAAAAGCATGAGGGTTTAAAAGTTAAAGGTGCACCATTGAGATATATTACTATTATAATATATTATTTCATTTGTTTACAAATGATAATAATATTTATGTTGAATGGTTCCAAAAAATAAGTGTGAATGAAAAATGAGCTGATGTCTTATAACTAAATGAACAAAAAGATATCTGAATCCTTAAAGTCCAGATACAAGTTGAAAACATTTTGCAAAAAAAAAAAAAAATTATTTTCTACTGATGACTTGTACTGGAATTACTGTTAATTTTGCTGCTACATTATCCAGTATACTAGTTAATAATAAAGTTTTTCTTCATAAGCTATACATTTATATGAAATAATGTCAGTTAACAGTGCAGTTACCAGTCAGTAAAATTTATTAGGCAGCATTAATTGGGGAACACAAGGGAATTTATTAAACTTGCACCTAATAAGAAAACTGATGTTTTTTATTTTTTTAAGCAAAGACTAAATTAAGTTAACAAACTGTTGTAGCAGTTTTATGAGTAGAAATTATATGGATTGTGTTAAACATTCTAGAGGTTATGGTTTATTTATATTTATATTTAAATTAATATTATTATTATCATTATTGATATACTGTTTACATTTATAATTGTCTGTAGATCTTAATTTGTATTGGAAATTTTCCACCTGTTGTCGTAGGCGGATACTTGCGTGATGGCAAATGGGGCCGAAATATGAGACTGTAAATGTTTAGTTTTTGGGAGGTGATAATAATTTTTTGACCACTTTGTTATTTTAATTGCTTTTTCTTTTCGATAAAAGTGCAATTTAAATGTAAAAATATCTTTTGAATTTTTTTCATTTATCTATGAAATGTAATATTTAAAGCAAATCTTTAAAGCAAAAAAAAAATACTTGCTGATCTCAGCAGTGCGGACATTGGAGTCAGGGGGGTTTATAGGGGAACACATTGCAATCAGCAGTAAATTTTTAAATTGGAGAGTTGCCAGGCGTGTTTTGACTTTGTCATGTGATTGACGGCACTTGTTTGTACTGTGCCTGTTCTGATGGCATGCATAAATTAACGAGCTAACAGGAAAAAGAAAAACCTCATACAGAGAACACAGATGAGCTGTGTTTGTAGACTAAGTCCATACAATTCAGAATTATATGATACCCCACTTTTCCCCTGATGTAATTTGACTGCACTGCTGTAAAAGTTTTTGCATTGTACCACTGCACTCTACTTTTAAAGCAATAGTTTGCTTTGAATACATTTTCATTTATTCACTCTCGTGTTGTTACAAACCCATATGATTTTCTTTCTTCTGTGGAACACAAAAGATGTTAGGTGAATAGTGACTGAGGCTAACACTTCTCATAACATTTCCTTTTTTGTATAACCAAGGAAGTCATATGGGTTTGGAACAACACAACGCATAATGTTGCAGGTAATTGGTTTGCTTTCTCTTTGCCTGCTGTGTACATGTGGTGAATTTTTAAAAAGCTGAATATTGCTGACCACACCTGATCCGTCTCGCACCACAGCATGTCAAACACAAACTGACATCAACCTTCACAAACACTGCTTATTTTAAGTGCACCAAATCCCATTGAAAAGCATACAATTACATTGCAGCCTAACACAGAATGACCTTTGATATTTTCACATTAGGTGAAGACTAGTAAGGAAAACAAGACTTTCAGGCAGACAGTTTATGCTTTAAATATCCAGGGGAAAGCTGTGGATTTGAGGTGCTGGCTAACAGCGTTGAGAGGAAGCATGTCTGATTTATTTTGTACAGGCTGTGCTGGGACGGCCCTAGAGGCCCCTCTTTGGAGGGACTTGAGGAAAGGGGATCCTGATTATTTTAGTCAGTTAGTGGAATGAAGCTCAGCCCTCTCTTTAGACCTGTCTCTGCAGATAAATGCTGCTTTTATTTCACACACTTCAGCAGCAACCCTGGTGTACATTTCAGATGCATCATTGCAAATGCATAAAATGCAAGTGCCCTATTAGTTTTACATATTCATATGTAAAGTGGCACTTGTGGCACTTGTGTTGAACTGAGTTGTAATGATAATGATGGATTTTTCTTTCTTTTCTTTCAGTGTTATGTGCCAAGAATCTGGCAAAGAAAGACTTCTTCAGTAAGTATTTGTTGTTTTTACCTCTTAACTGTCTCTTTCCTTTTTTGTGTACCTCAAAGGAATGGTTCATCCAAAAAAAAAAAAAAAAAAAAAAAAAACTGTCTTTAACTCATATGTTGTTCAAAACCTTCTTTCTTCCATGGAACACAAAAGGAGATTTTTGGAGGATGTTCATGATGATCTTTTTCAAACAATAAATGCATATAGACTCACTGAGCACTTTATTAGGAACACCTGTACACCTACTCATGCGATTATCTAAAGAGCCAATCATGTGGCAGCAGTGCAATGCATAAAATCATGCAGATATGGGTCAGGAGTTTCTGATAATGTTTCTTTAATGGTCTTATCAACCATCAGAATGATCTCAATGATTTCGAGTGTGGCATGACAGTCTGGCACCAACAATCATGCCACAGTCCAAATCACAGAGATCACAATTTTTCCCTATTCTGATGGTTGTGAACATTAACTGAAGCTCCTGAACCGTATCTGCATTATTTTATGCACTGCACCACTGCCATATGATTAGATAATCGCATGGATGATTGTTGGCACCAGGTGGGTTGGTTTGAGTATTTCTGTAACTGCTGATCTCCTTGAATTTTCACACACAACAGTCTCTAGAATTTACTCAGAATGGTGCCAAAAACAAAAAACATCCAGTGAACGGAAGTTCTGCAGATGGAAATGCTTTGTTGATGAGAGAGGTCAACAGAGAATGGCCAGACTGTTTCAAACTGACAATCTCTCCTATGATAGAGCCACGGAGGTTGTTCTCAATAAATAAAAAAATCTCTGACAGTACTTCCCTGTCAGTGATAAAATGTTGGAGAAAAGAACCTCATAACACTGTTTCATGTACAAAAAAGACCAGATGGGACTTATTCAGCCTATGCAAGGCACGTTTTGTTTACCACAGAAGCACACCAAATCTTAACTATCACCAACATGCAGAATAAGACATCTTTTCTTGGCGAGTTCAAAGCGGCGCGCGACACTTCAATGCAGCTTCATGATTGCTGTAACCAAGTGGATAGCTACAGCCTACTGGCAAATTAATATTGTGGAGGATGACAGTTTAAGGGATTTAATGCCCATTGTAATGAATATGCAACGTATGTGAGGACTAGTTTTTTCAATTAGTCATCCTCACATTTAGACTTTGGGAAACATTTCAGGGCCTGAAATTCGGCACGGGATTGTGGGTATTGCGCACAATTTTAATAAATCCCACAAGCTCCACGTACATAGCATGGGAAATTCCTGCACACTTTTTTTTCACTTTACAGTGCAGCTGTGAATTATTAAACCAATAGATACAGATGAAGAAATCAAATCAATATACTTGTTTTTGTATCAAGTTGTATTTCAAGAAGCAGCAAGTAAATCTGCTCTTTCCCTCGTGCAGCTCTAAGCAGCACATTGAGCGCTTGAGTTTAGTGTAAATGCATGCAGTGAGGGAGCTCTTTGTCGCATATTTACTGAATTTAAGATGTTACAGACATGTAGAAACCTTTCTTAATCTGTTAATTCGATGCTCAAATGGCATTTTACTGCGTCTCTGTTAGCGAACGACGAGATAAAACATTTGCTCCTGTTCATAATAAACAAAGCTGTTAACATTGCAAGCTTGTGATGTTGGAGTGATCTATAGTTTTGACGTCTTTCATATTTTGGTGCTCCATCATTAGTCATAGTGCAGCACATTTGACAAGAAAGGCAGGAATAGTGAAAAGGCTTTGTATGCCAGCTGCATGTTGAAGAGAAACACTTAATCACCTATTACATCTCTCATCTCTATCTTTCTAGTGTTCCATCCAGGATCAGAAATGAATTGGGGCTCTGGGCAAAAATGCTCCATAAATTCAAAATATGGGGGCAAAAAAATGCACCCACAAAGAGTTGCTGTTCCTGTTGTTGTATTAATAACATCTGATATAGGCCTAGTCCAAATACACACATCGTGATCTTCATTTGAACTTTTGCTGAACATTATTTGTTTAGTGACGTGCAGATGTTGCCGAGACAGTGGCGGATACTTGCGCCATAAATGAGCACAGCGAGTACTCCGCTTCTCATGCACCGCAGCAGTTCGATGTCATGCTCACGTGCTAAATTATGTGACCGTGTCGCTCCCTGTGCTACTTCCCTGCCATAAGCTCATCTCACAGATCTGTCTGTTTGAAAAGCCTCACCAGCTAGAAGCAGAAAGTGCAGGAAGGTTGGGTCTAAGAGAACACAAAATCTAATGTAACCAAATGCTACAATGTAGTTAATAATAATATTAACACAATTAATATCTGGATAAATAGCCTTGATGAGAAATTAAACTTTATTAATGATACTGTAATAATTGTACATTAACCACTTTTAGTGTATGAATCAAATCTCATTAGACTAATTAGACTAATTTTCATTGTGAAATGTTTATTTTTACATTGTTTTATTCAGTTAGCATGAAGGAGTTGCTAAGTTTTATCCTTTTTAAAAGGATAGTTGACCCAAAAATGCAAATTATCTCATTTACTCACCCTCAAGCAGAACACACAGAAAACCTCAGCTTTGCCGGTCCAAACAATGAAAGTGAATGGTGATCAGACTTTGTAGCTCCAAACATCACATGAAGGAAGTATAAAAGTAATCCATAAGTCTACAGTGGTTAAATTCATATCATCAGAAGCAATATAATCAATATTTAAGTAATCTTTTACTCTAAATCCCCACTTTCACTTACATTTTGTCTCCCCCACACATATTATATTGCTTCTGAAGATATAGATTTAACAACTGGAGTCATATGGATTACGTTTATGTTTCCTTTATTAGATTTTTGGAGCTACAAATGTCTGATCACTACAGAGCTGAAATATTATTCTAAAAATGTTAATTTGTGTTCTGCTAAAGAAAGAAAGTCATACACATCTGGGGTGGCATGAGGGTGAGTAAATGATAAAGAGAATTTACATTTTTAGGGTGAACTATCCCTTTAAGCTCCTCATTTGGGCTGAAACGTTTAGTCAACAATAAAAAAAATTGTCTACAAACATTTTCGTTGTTGAATAGTCTTTTGAACTTATTTAACATAACATGAGATCTCTAATGATGGTGCGTGAGAGGTGCACTGCAGCTTCCGTCTGATTGAGGAGAGGAAGAAAACACAGCTCACAGATGCACTCCAAACTTTCCAAACAGCTTGAGGTGATTTTGATTGCAAAATATGAAGAATTATACAAATGTACAAAACAAGTGCTTACAAAGCGCTCTCTGAAGAGTGCTTCCTTAAAAGGAAACACCTTAGCCTTATATCTTTAGTGCATCCTTTATTAAAGTTCAAATATTAAGGAAGCAGTTCATGTAAATAAGTACAAACTCCGCAACTGGCTTTTCTCTGTGCGGTTAGAGCCTCTTCTATGAGTCATGTGAAGTGACCCGATTTAATGAGGAGAGACTCCACCCGGCTGATGCACACGATGTCACGGGGACGCTTGTCCCTCGAATCAAAATATGTGTATCTTATCATGAAGGAAATCGGTCGCAGTGTATTGAATCATAATATTTGTGTTGCGGTGTATCATGAAGAAAATCGGTGATACGCAGCTCTATTAAGAAAAGTTGTACATATATACTCTTGCCATAAATGATCAAACATATTGTAGAAGTCCAAGAAGTTATGGCTGATACTGACTTGTCAGTGTGGACAATGGACAAAATAAAACTATCAGGTCTTGATAATAAAAACTTTCCCAAACTTTTTCATCAGTACCGACAGACAGAACTTTGGATCGCTATAAACATCAAGACTGATTTGATAAACAAAAAGCATTTATCATTGGATTCAAACAAGACTCCGACTCAGTCAGAACTGAATATCTTCGATTTACAAATTGCTACAGAGCTTATGATTCAGTCTTGAGAGGATTTATGCTGTCAGTCAGAAGAAATATCACTGAAATGAATGAACACTTTGAAGTGACAGAAATGAACAATGACTACAAAGGAAAGTCATATACAGTACATTACAAACATCATCCACATCCTCTTGTGTATTTAAGGCCTCTGCAGTCACACTGCGCTACAGTCAACAAGTAAAAGATGGAGAGGTCACAAGGGAAAAAGCACCTTTTCAAACTATGATGCACACAAACCTGTGCTGAAAGACAGCATTTAGCACCAGTGTAAAATGATAGTATACAGGAATTGAGAAAAGTAGCCCCCAATGAGATTTAGGGCAGTTTGTTGTAAAAGTTTGGACGTTTTAGTGTTACGAGTCCCCCCCCCCCCATATGAGCCATGGAAGGGTGGAATTCCCCCATTTTCAGAAATGAATTTCAGGCCCTGCATTTAATGTTACCTGAATTGGTGATATTTTAGTGCATTCTATAATGTTTTAGTTGGAAGGCTTTGTTTGAAAAGTATTAATGAAGCATTATTTTGCTACATATTGTTTTGTTTTCTTTCCTAAGATGGAAATAAATGAATTTGGACTAAAATAACTTTTAAAATCTGCGATCACAAAAAAGTGATTAATCACGATTAAAAAATGTCATCGGCTGATAGCACTAATTAATAAATAAAAAATAAAAAAAATCTCTATATATACTCACCTAAAGGATTATTTGGAACACCTGTTCAATTTCTCATTAATGCAATTATCTAATCAACCAATCACATGGCAGTTACTTCAATGCATTTAGGGGTGTGGTCCTGGTCAAGAAAATCTCCTGAATTCCAAACTGAATGTCAGAATGGGAAAGAAAGGTGATTTAAGCAATTTTGAGCGTGGCATGGTTGTTGGTGCCAGACGGGCTGGTCTGAGTATTTCACAATCTGCTCAGTTACTGGGATTTTCACGCACAACCATTTCTAGGGTTTACAAAGAATGGTGTGAAAAGGGAAAAACATCCAGTATGCGTCAGTCCTGTGGGCGAAAATGCCTTGTTGATGCTAGAGGTCAGAGGAGAATGGGCCGACTGATTCAAGCTGATAGAAGAGCAACTTTGACTGAAATAAACACTCGTTATAACCAAGGTATGCAGCAAAGCATTTGTGAAGCCACAACACGCACAACCTTGAGGCGGATGGGCTACAACAGCAGAAGACCCCACCGGGTACCACTCATCTCCACTACAAATAGGAAAAAGAGGCTACAATTTGCAAGAGCTCACAAAAATTGGACAGTTGAAGACTGGAAAAATGTTGCCTGGTCTGATGAGTCTCGATTTCTGTTGAGACATTCAGACGGTAGAGTAAGAATTTGGCGTAAACAGAATGAGAACATGGATCCATCATGCCTTGTTACCACTGTGCAGGCTGGTGGTGGTGGTGTAATGGTGTGGGGGATGTTTTCTTGGCACACTTTAGGCCCCTTAGTGCCAATTGGGCATCGTTTAAATGCCACGGCCTACCTGAGCATTGTTTCTGACCATGTCCATCCCTTTATGGCCACCATGTACCCATCCTCTGATGGCTACTTCCAGCAGGATAATGCACCATGTCACAAAGCTTGAATCATTTCAAATTGGTTTCTTGAACATGACAATGAGTTCACTGTACTAAAATGGCCCCCACAGTCACCAGATCTCAACCCAATAGAGCATCTTTGGGATGTGGTGGAACGGGAGCTTCGTGCCCTGGATGTGCATCCCACAAATCTCCATCAACTGCAAGATCCTATCCTATCAATATGGGCCAACATTTCAAAAGAATGCTTTCAGGACCTTGTTGAATCAGTGCCACGTAGAATTAAGGCAGTTCTGAAGGCGAAAGGGGGTCAAACACAGTATTAGTATGGTGTTCCTAATAATCCTTTAGGTGAGTGTATGTATATATATATATACACACAATACAAAAAATGTCTTTAGACTGCAGTATATTGTTTATTTACATATTAATAAACAAAAGCCTATCTTTGGCATACAGGCCACAGGACATTTCTAAGGACGCTTCATTATACACATGAATCAGATTTATGCTTTTGGAGCATCTCACTTTGGTTGCGTTGCATCGCTGTATCAAGTAATGCGTAGATTGAAACTAAGAAAACATACCAGAGATCCCTGCATTGGAATTGCACTCTGTCCAGCTGTGTTTGAATGCAAGAACGCATTCTCATCTTGTGCTGTCACTAGTGTCAGCAAGCCTGAATATAAATTGTTGTCTTTACAGCTGTGTGTTGCCTATACAGCTGGAGTTTTGCTTACTTCCACCTCCTTAAAACAAGCGGTACTTTGAGCTTGAATTGCTACAGTAGTAGGAATGTTCCTTATTAAGGTATGGGGACATGATTATCACTTAATAATCACACTGATCAGCCCTATTGTTTACATATAAACTTGGCACATTATATTGACTAACAACATGCGTAGGAACCATTGGCATCAAGCCTTACACAAAGTCTTTTGCATCCCACTGAAGAAAGAAAAAATGTGGGGTTAGAATGACGGTGAGTAAAATGTTACAGAATTGTAATTTTTGGGTGAGCCATTTCTTTAATGAAGTCCTTAATATTTTCAGTAATGTATACATTGGAACATTTAATGAAACAGTTAGTTGATTCATTAGCTGTGGAACATTAGAGCCTCTCCCCTTGAGTCTAACTGCTGGCTGCATTTATCAGTGGGGGAATTCACATCCTCATTCAGTGACTCCAAATTAGATTCCACCAACAACGCTGAGAGTACACTACACTGTTGTGAAATCAGGATACGTTTGGGCTTTCTATCCCAGCTGCTCTGACTGACAGGCTTGTTTGACCTGCTAGCCTCATCGGTGCATGGCCCACATATTATTCAAATGACTGATATGCGTCATTCATAGATCTTGTTTCTGTGTCATGAACATTATGCCTCCCACATAACAAAAGGCTAAATGAGAATTTGTGACAAATACAGGCAGGACAAGACCAATTGTCCTTGATAATTATACAGTAAATTATCAGTACTTATGAGCCACAACATATTTCCATTGTTACAGAATATGGCTGTGTGATATGGCCTAGTTTAGTAATTATATTGCAATTTAAAATGTTTAGAGCAAGAAGAATGATGCTGTAAAACTTTAGTTAAAATTGTAAGATATGTTTTTTCCTAAATAAAATCAAGGTGCAGTGTAATTTAATTTCCTTTCTTTACACCAATATAACAATACAGATTATTTTCACTCTTGAGTAATAAACAGAGTAAAAATTATATTAACCTACATATTTTTTTGCTAAAACAGTTTAAAGCTTGTGAAAAGTCCCCATGTGGGGACTTCCATGAACAATTTTGAGAGATGACACAGAGTGTTCTGATCCGGTTCATTGAAGTGGACATTTTAAATGATCTCAAGAAATGAATTTAAATTCCCTGCTTTCAGCATTTCTGCAACGGAAGTTTAAATCAGAGACCATATCTTACACTTGGGCATGAAAGCAGTCTACTGTCATTGTCTTTAGGAACTTGAAAGCCAATTGAAAAGCTTGTTATCACTACAGTATTCTTGATGTTGATGCATTTAAGTTTAATCCATGTTTAATGTCACCAACAAAATATAACAAATTTCACAAATACACAATATATCACACAGCCACAATACAGTATGCACCCCCACAGTTTTTCACAGCTTTTCACCACTGAGTAAACAGTCCTCAGGGCATGAATCTGTCCTTTCAATAACATTGAGCAAAATGCATTGCCAAATATTTTCTGTCTATCTAAATTTTTGGAGCAGTCACTGTGGAAGCTGCTTAGCTGTCCAGATAGTGCCCAGTCTTTTAGAGGGCAATGTGCGGACAGTGTCCATCTTTGTTTGCTGCGACTGCTGAGTTTCTTCTTCTATTGTTTATTTAGACACTTTGATTGTCTTTCTACTTCAGGGTTGCCTGATCCTTTCGCCAAAGTGGTGGTGGACGGCTCGGGTCAATGCCACTCTACAGACACAGTCAAAAACACGTTGGACCCCAAGTGGAATCAGCATTACGACCTGTGAGCAAATTCCTGCAATGTTTTGTCCCTCTTTGGAGTTACTAATGACTTATTTCCTTTATGTTCTCAGTGGTATTCATAATGACACTGGTCAAGACAGTATTTCACAGTGTGAAACTTGCTAAATAGAGTTTCTCTGCAGATATATTGGGAAGACAGATTCCATCACCATTAGCATCTGGAACCATAAGAAGATCCATAAAAAGCAAGGTGCGGGTTTCTTAGGCTGTGTGCGGCTCCTTTCCAATGCCATCAGCAGACTCAAAGACACAGGCTGTGAGTGTAAGATCTTTATAGCTGCCCTAATCTCTTCACTGTACCATTCCACAATCATTATGATCTTCATTAAATACTTGAAGGACTGCTTCTCTGTACTTTATAAAAATGTTATCATATCACACTTATGTAAGGTCTCTCCATTCTCACCAACAGACCAGCGTTTAGACTTATGCAAGTTGAACCCATCTGACAGTGATGCTGTCCGTGGACAAATTGTTGGTATGTACTGAACAGTATAGAGGTAGAACCTAAATATAAAACCTAATATGAGATGGTGAATATGTACTTTCTTCTTTTGTAGTGAGTCTGCAGACTAGAGACAGAATTGGCAGTGGAGGGCCAGTGGTTGACTGCAGAGGACTGGTAGAGAATGATGGGTGAGTCAACCTCTGTACTTGGATTGCATGTTTAGTACTGGCTCAAACTGGCTGCAGGTCACATGAAAATAGAAAACACTTTGTCAGCTTCCTTAAAGTTTCTGATGGTCTGATTCGGTTTCTGTTTTGACTCTAAATACTAGAGTTTAGGCTCTGTATGTACAACATGAAATAATGATAAGGCATTCGCAACACATTTCTGAGATATTACGTGTTTCTGATCGAAACAGCAGGAAATAATAGAGGTCTGAACTTTATTTAATTATCATATTTTATATTATGTTGACAAGTGGACTATGATATTAGAGGTTAATGTAATTTTTTCCCAAACCCAAGTTGTTTCAGTGAAAAGTAGTACATTTTTTTAATTTTTTACTTTTTATAGGAGAAATTACATATATTAAGATAGTAAATAGGGTCAGTTTTGATGTAATGTTCCCTTTAGTAGTGTTTGTGTGTGCTGGGTATGTGGCTATGTTGTTTTCACACATGCTCTGTATGCATGTTTCAGACCCGTCTTTGATGACTCTGGGCCCGGACGGCCTCTCAGCTGCTTCATGGAGGAGCCCATGCCCTACACAGATCCCACAGGGGCAGCTGGAGGGGGCAACTGCCAAGCACTCGAGTCACCCAATCAGGAGCAGAGGCTTCAAGCACAACGAATCAGAAACCAGGATTCCCGAGGGCATGCACACACACCCCAAAATCGACCACATGGACCCCAGTCCCCCGACCTCCCTGAGGGCTATGGTAAGTGTATCCACATTAGGCATGGGTCAGGATGGTGAATTAGTCATCTAACACGACTAGTTTATAAGTGAAATTGACTAGTTTTTGTTATCTTTTTAGCTTTAAAGGGGGAGGATTTTAGTGACATGAATTTGTGGAGTTTTAATGTGCTGACAATCTAATAGTTAGCCCTTTCCAAGAAGTGGCATCTCTAAATTCATCCCCTTTTAAAGGGGTCATGACATGAGGAATAAAAGGTTCCTTGATCTTTTCACATATAAGACATCATTGTATTAAAAATACATACTTTAAGTTTCATAACTCAAAACGTCCTACTCTCTGCAAAAAGAGAATTTGTTTGAAACTTGTTCTCAACTTTCTCCACAATGTGAAGTCACACTGAGGTAGACATCTGACCTATGTTATCTTATCACCCCCCCCCCCCCCCCCCCCCCCCCATGCGTTTCTGACAGAGGGTCAGAATGAGGGTGGAAAATGATTATGTTTCACAAATATATGACTGTTTTTTTGTGCACAAAACTTTACTAATATTATAAGTGAAACTTAAGGAACAAGGCATGTCATGACCCCTTTAAAGCACTGCTACTATAAGTAATTCATGCCATTCTGTGGTTAGATATTAATTTAATCTTATATGCTAAAAAACAAATCCATTCAAATTAATATTTCATGTCCAATGACAAGAAGCCATGGCTAAGTGGGATAATGGCTCATTAGGTGATTGTCACGAAATCTGTCAAGAAAATGTCCTGGTCCTATTTTACTCAAAGCAAAAGAAACAAACAAGAAATTACATTTTGCATATTGAATATAAAGCCTTTTTTTAGGGCCATTAAGATTTTTTAACATTGTGACAAAAATATTTTGATGACACTTATACACATTTTACCCTCATTTGTCATTACCGTAACATGTCTGGACATTATACTTGTACTATTGTTTTCAAATATGATTCTCATTACCGTAATGTAATTTTTTTTACTGTATTACAGTCAAATGATACTGTTGTGCAATTTTTTTTTATTAATATCAGCAAAAATGAAAGGCAGTCCCAAGGGAGTATGTACCCCTAATTATCATTATCACAATGCGAAAAAGATGAGATGTGTCCAAAATGACACACTATACACCGTGTGCTTACACTATACATTATGCACTCTGTACTGTTAACCTGGCATTTCACACGTGACAAGCAAAGGGAAAACGGCGCGAGCTATGAAACTGTCCCCACTGTTATTTCTGTTGTAGAAGTAAATCATCTGAGTACTTGTACACTTATTTTTGTTGCATTTTAGATGTAAACTAATTACTTTTACTACAAAATGATGTAGAGTAGTGCCAAAGAGTGTGATGTGGTGATGCATCTATGTTCATTATGAAAATCTCTTTACCGCAATGTGAAATTTTTTTATGTTGTCTAAATTGTAAAGTATTTATACACCATAGTAGTCAAGCATGCCATTTGTCTCGGAAGTCGGAGCTCCGAGTTATTTTCTGAGTACCGAGACTGGAACTGACAAATGTAACACCCCCGATGTCGGAATTCCTACTCGGAAACTCGGACAAACTCTGAGGATCCCGTGTTCAGAAAGCAAGATGGCAGCGAAGAGCATCGACCGCTGGTTCGATTAAAACGTGGTTAACATGTTTTGATTCAATCAAATACACGGAATCATTAACAAATCTTCTCCGCTTTCTGTCATTTTCCTCGAGGTCTCTTAGGTGAAGGGCATACTTATTTTGTAGTTCTCTGTACTCCGAAAAAGCTAGTGCAACAATGACTTGTCGTGTTGTGTAAATGGAACGCATCAAACTCCGTTTTTTTTTTTGTGTTTTTTTTTCGAGCTCTGACTTCCGGGACCTTTGGAATGTAGCATAGTTACTCATCTGTTATTGCCTTTCATTTTTGCTGTTATTAATTTGAAAAAAAATATTTTACAAATGTAATGTTACGATTACGGTAATGAAAGGCATCATTGGAAAATGTATTAAAAGTAAAATTACTGTAATGCAAATTGAGGGTAAAATGATCTTAAGTGTCCTGAAAATATTGTCACAATGCAAAATATTCTTAGTGCTTCATTTCCTTTATGCAAAATGTAATTTCATATTTGTTTGCATTGATTTGGGGTTAAATATGACCAGGGGATTTTCTTGACAGGTTTCATGTGAATTACCCCTTACAAATTCAATAACACTCTTTGGGATTATACAAGATCCAAGATATGGTCCTGATCACCCTGTCAGGGACTGTTTTGCCATAATGACTGGCTGGTTTAATTTTCCCTTAATTAACTTTATTTATTTGTTGAATGTCTGTCAGTTATCCTATTGAAGGGCTGTGCAGCGTTCAAATATCACTAAAAGCTTGCTAACCCCAAACTAGCCTAATTGTACAGGGCTTCTTTAAGACAAAACACCAACTGTTTTTGAAAAAAATTTTGAAAATATGTAGTTTTGCACCTCCCTAGTGCGCATGCCTGATCTCTTACCCACATGTACTGCTAGAGTCTTTCCCTTGAGATTAATACAGCTTAGAGCTCAGGGGTAGAGGCTACTGAAGTGCAGTGAACTGGAGAGCCTGATCTCTCAAAGGAGTCTATTCACACTGGCGCTACTGCCTGCATTGTGCAGGTGGATTGGCTGTAGTAAAGCTTCTCATTTCAGTGCAACTGTGCCTGACCCTACTGGTGTTGTAGTAGAGTCCTCTGATGTGACCAGAGGACGACACCAATGTAATTATACCTCAGGCAAGACATGCCACACAGGCCGTTTGCACCCTGAGAACCGGAAGCTCGGCGTTCCATTTGTAGTAGCCCTGGCATTCACTCTTGACTTGTTTGAAAATATTGCGTGTGTACATTAGACCTTGCAGTGAAAATTCAGCCTAATCGACTTGTTGTTATTAATACTACACATACAACAATATTGACAAGAAAATGAGAGAACTACTTACTGCTCTTAAAGTGATAGTTCACTCAAAAATGATTGATCTGTCATCAAGTACCTCTCCCTCATGTCGTATGACTTTCTTTCTTGCATGGAACACAAAATGAGATGTTAGGCAGAATGTTAAGTCTCAGTCACCATTCGCTCTCTTTTGAATGAATGTATGATTTTTGCAATAAAGGTGTATGGTGATTTGAGGCTATCAGTCCCTAATATTCTGCTTAACATCTCCTTTTGTGTTCCACAGACAGAAAGTCAGGTTTGGAACAACATGAGGGTGAGTAAATAATACCAGTGTAAATTAATAATATTGTTATCGATTACTGAAAATTGGAATGATGACAACCCTACTCTTGATATCTCTCTCTTCTCTTTTTTTTTTTTTTTATACAGAGCAAAGGACTACCGTACAGGGCCAAGTCTATTTTCTGCACACACAGACTGGCGTGAGCACCTGGCATGATCCCAGAATACCCCGGTAGGTTCAATCACCATCGGCCTTTGCTGAAATAATGATCAGCCTTATTTGATTCCCCCACACTGCTATTGTGATTTCACCATAATCATAGCTCTTTAATTTCTACAATCAGCTAACTTGATTATAAACAATCTCACATAATAGCTGCTGCTGTTTACATTTGAAGTTTAATAAATTGCTTCACATCACAATAATGACCTCATGAGAGTGAGGAATGATACTTGAGGAGAAGCCTGTTCGTGAGGTGAGCAGGGTGGGAAATTAACACCCTATCAGGAACTGTGGTGGGTGCACTAAAACATCTTGGATTGGCCTTAGGCCATAGTGTGCTCAAAAATTTTTGAATGCTTGCTTGTTTTTTCAACACATGCATTTAAGTATATCTTTAAGAACAGAATAAACCTGGTGAGTCACATCTTATTGGCTATTTGTTTGGGATATTCTGTTTTTGAGTACAGTGGGAATGTTCTTCATATTTGATTCACTATTGGGGTCCCAAAAAATTTCACTGGAAGTTTGGCTTATATGTTAGATGGTACGAATGAACTCGGACCATTTCAGATGTCAGTTATGCCTTGTGTGATTATTAATTTACAGTGGCCCCAACGTGTATTTGGACACCTGTGTGAACTTGAAGGGAACTGACATCATACATCCACTAAAAATGAACTCACCAGTTGCTCAAAAGACATTGCAAAAATGGCAATAAAAGTTAGTTTTGAGAAAAGCTCTAGCTTCATTTGTTTGCAGATTTCATTTTCTTTGGTTGTTATCTGTGTTATCTAAGTGTGGCTTAAGGCGGGTGCACGCTGTATGATTTTGGCCACGATTCTGCCGGATGAGACAAATTTAATTTCTCTTGTTGCAGGGCAAAATCGGCAATCTTACAACGTTCAGTGTTACATGTTCACAGACGGCCAATTAAAAACTTTTGCGATGATCTTCATCCTCCGAAGTTCTGGCAGTGCCTGAAATTTAGCATCGCAGCCGTATAGTGTGACTGCTATTAGGAAAGCCAGATGAGATATTCCGCTTCTCTCTCGCACCCCAAAGAAACCTTCCCCGCATTTGCACCATAGCAATATTTTTGCCCAGTTATCACTCTACTCAATCACTTTTGATGTTTGTTCTTCTTTTCATTTTATATAAAAAGTTTTAATAAATAAATAAGCAGAAAATACATGGAGAAAATTGTAACACTTCCGCAATATGAATCACTCAAGATTTATTCTCCGAATTAAATTAATACAGAGCTTAGGCTACAAGATGAAAATAAATAAATGATTGCATTTTATTTCTTTACATTTATCATAAATTTTCTTTACAAGGTTATTTTAATTACTATTTAAAAAATAAATGACTAAATTTACTTTAAATGACTATAGTTAAGATTCACACCACTCCAATTTTATTTATAAATAAATAAAATAAAATAGAAAGATTGAACAATTTATACTGGTAAGTATTTATGGGACGTTTTAATCCAAATTAGCAAATACAGTTGGATAAAATTATAGAAATCTATGTCATGTTTATACATCAGAAATATATTATCAGCCATAGGGAATTTGCAAGGGCAATATATCATCAGCCTTTATGAATTTACATTTTTTTTTGCGTGGCCTAAAGTTTACTAATCTTTAAGAGGAGAAAGACGTACTATAACCCACCTATTTTGTTGTCTCCAATGTGAACGGAGAACTTTGTAATTTTTCGTGCCACAAGTTTTTATTTCCACAATGCATATTTGCTTGTGGTAGCTCATTATTACTGTAGGCTACCTCCCGCACTCATGTACATTTTTAGCCTATCCTCGTGATGGAGTGGTATTGGAGCAATGAAAATGCTGATGTTCACTTTCAGAGAGAGAGGAAAAGATGCTCCTCTGTGTTTCGCTTCTATTCAGCAAACACTCCTGTAAAGTGAGTCACATTCACTGATCGGGACGATTGGGACCACAGTCGGCTACGATGTATATCACACAGTCTGACATAATGTCGCTCAGTGTGCCATGGCGATATCAATGCGTTCACATCGTACAGTCTGACAAGCAACAATCGCGAAGGACTATTATAAATCGTACAGTGTGCACCCGCCTTTAGGTGTTCAAAAGTGTTGAAAAAACTTTTTGGGGCCACTTTATAGTGAGTTATTTGATATTTCAATTGTATTAAATAGATGTGGTTAGTAAAAGATGCTTGTAAAATTGGGCAAAAAAAAATGACTTTCCCATTCTGGAAAAGGGTAAAGAGGCAGTGATTTGGGGCACCATAATATGTGTGACCAGTAGGGATGTAACGGTTTCATGATTTACCTCGGTTTTAAAACAGACGGTTTTCATACCGTTGATGACATCTCATCCGCGGTGTTGCATTAATATACTCTTTTAATTTTTTCGGAACTTTTTTAAAATCCAAATCAGTTCAAATGACACAGAATCTGCTACATTTACACACCATCATATATATATACAGTATATACTTGACGTGATAAAATAAATCTCTATTTTGCGACTTCCTTGCTTTAAATTCAACCATCGTTCCATTAAGATGACACGTGTTTTGTGAGTGTAGCATAAAGCAGCATAGCACACAGACACGTCGAAGCCTGAATCTTTATTTCCCCTACCAAAGTCCATAGTGTGGGGACCCAGGTGGTACCACCAATGTTTCTCAGTTACCCAGTTTGTAAGGTTTGTCAAAAAAATACAGACAGGAAACACTTCAAACCTGAAGCACCATCTCCGCAAGCATCATCCCACGAAATTTACGGAGATGAATGTAAGTGAAAATACAGTATATATGATAATAAATTATAGACCCCCTTTCATAAAATACACCAGATACAATACAGTTTTACATGATTTCTAATGTAAACTGATTTAAGCATTTATATATACAACGTTATGATGCGGCGTCTGTTTGTTTATAACTTTATTTGCTTATAGTTCCCCCAAAAATCTTCTCATCATTTACTCACCTTCATGCCATCCCAAATGTGTATGACTTTCTTTCTTCTGCAGAACTCAAAGATTTTTAGAAGAACATTTTCTCCACTCTGTAGGTCCATACAATGCAAGTGAATGGTGACCAGAACTTTCAAGCTCAAAAAGCACATAAAGGCTGCATGAAAGTAATCCATAAGACTCCAGTTTCATTTTTTCTGAGACATTCTTTCATATTTTGAAAGTTGAGATTTAAGGTAAAAAAGGACTTGAAATATTGATCTGGTTCTCACCCACACCTATCATATCACTTCACAAGACATGGATTAAACAACTGCAGTTTTATGGATTACTTTTATGTGGCCTTTATGTGATTTTTGGAGCTTCAATGTTTTACTAACCATACACTTGTATCGTCTGGACCTACAGAGCTGAGTTTTATTTTTGGGTGAACTATCCCTTTAATTGCAGCACAACAGTGGGCCAATATGTTTAATAATACTAATAATAAAATGTTTAATTTATACAGTACTAAATAAGGTTTACAGAATGTTTAAGGCATACAGTAAATAAACAGTGATACTGTAGCAAACTATATTAAAATTGATTGCACTGGAAAAAAACACCAATAACCACAAATTAATAATTTTCAATCGGTATATTTTAGAATCAAACTAAATTACAAAAGCAACCAATTACTGAATCAAATCAGCAACTGAACTGTTAACCTGGGCATTAATAATGACAAATTATTCGTTTTTGTTTTTGCTAAATTACATTTCATAAATCTTAAAATAATAATAGAAAAGAAATTGTGTATGGTATAAAATTAAATGGCAGTAGGGAACGTCTTTTTTTAGTCTAGATTTAACAATAACGAAATAATTAACTATGCACCTTAATATCGTGATACCGTAATACCGTGGTATTTTTTGTGCGGTTTTCATACCGTGAAAAATCTTATACCGTTGCACCCCTAGTGACCAGTGATGGTGTTGAGCAGCAGGGTGATGGGTGCGCTTGCTCCTTCAGGGATCTGAACAGCGTGAGCTGTGAGGAGCTGGGCCCTTTGCCGCCCGGTTGGGAGATCAGGAGCACTGTGTCAGGAAGAATTTATTTTGTCGATCACAATAATCGAACCACGCAATTCACCGACCCCAGGTTACACCACATCATAAGGTAAAACCCCACGCTTCACTGCAGCTCCGCTCATGACATCTGATTACTCACCCCAGTTCACATTCTCTTAAATTATCTTTCATTAGATCATGTTATTTTTTTTCACCACAATGAACAAATCAGACATGTGTAATTAAAGTTGCTTGTAATTAAATCAGCTATTGTAATTAAAGAGTAATTGCTTGCTCCTATGTGTTTATGAATTTAACTCTCAACATTTATTTAATTCTTAATTGTCCCTAATGAGATTGTAACCCAAATAATGCATGAAAATGTCATGGTCCAGTGCTTTAAAGCGATAGCTTACTCACCTTCATGTTATTCCAACTTTGTTTCTTTTGTGGAACATAAAAGGAGATGTAAGGCACAATGCTTCCACAGTCACATAAAAGTGAATGTTGACGAAGGCTAATATTTTGCCTACAATCTCCTTTTGTGGAAAGTCATATGGTTTGGAAGGAAATGAGGGTTAGTAAATCAGGGCAGAATTTTTGAGTGAATTATTCCTTTTACTAAAACGTCATATTTGAAAGAGATTTATTGTGTGTTGTTTGTGTGTGCTCATGGTGAGCAGCCAACACTCTCAGGTGAAGGAGTCGAGCCAGACTTTGCCCTTGCAGATGGAGGTTGGTGTGGAGGAGGGTGATGGGGAGTTACCGGTGCGTTATGAGAGAGATCTGGTCCAGAAGCTCAAGGTTCTCCGCCATGAGCTCTCCCTGCAGCAGCCTCAGGCGGGACACTGCCGTATAGAAGTGTCCCGTGAGGAGATCTTTGAGGTAACTGCAGTCAGAAATCTGGATAATACCCGTCAATTATTATACAGTTTATTTTCTGTATCACTTTAGGTAAGTGTGTTTATTATTTTCAAGAAAGTCATCATGAAAAACAAAATTGACCTTATTTGCTCTGAGTGGCAGGCCAGGCAGGGCGGAGCAAGAATGGAGAGGAGTGAGGCCTAGGTGTGCATCTGGGGCGAATGATCTTGCCCAGCTGTGAGTGATGATGGCGTGAGTAGGTGGGGGGATAAAGCCGGGAGCAGAGCTGTAGTCGAGAGAGAGAGAGACATTGTGTTTCGTTTGATGTGGTGTTTGGATTAAAGTTCGTTAAATGTTCATCCGGCTCCAGCTTCCTCCTTTCCTGACCGAACAGACATCTTTCACACTGGTGCCGAATCCCAAGAAAGGAGGAAGCTGGAGCCGGATGCAGCTTCAAGATGTCTCCCTCGACTGCAGCTCTGCTCCCAGCTTTATCCCCCCACCTACTCACACCGTCATCACTCACAGCTGGGCAAGATCATTCTCCCCAGGTGCACACCTTGGCCTTGCTACTCGTCATCCTCGCTCCGCCCCGTCTGGCCTGCCACACTCTCATAATACACATTCTTGCTCTTAATGTGCATGATTTATTGTTGCACCTTATTCCAAAGTATAAAAGTTCAGTCTTCTTAATGTTTCATTAAAGGGTAATAACTTACTCTCACTAAAATGAATTTCCTTTTCGGCTGACATCACATCGGCCATACATGCCATTGGTTAACCTTCCCCAATAGTCAAATAGTTATTTAGGCATTGTTTTAGGCTACTGTTGTTAACAATGCAGCTTTTATAAAATCTTGCCAACAGGTAATGCTAATGTAAAAGTTAAAGAAATAATAGCAAATAAGTATAGATTTGAAAAAGAAGCTTTACCATGAAGCCTCCTAAAAGTGTCAGCTAGCCTTGTTTCAGAGGGGAGAAGTCTTCCATTATCAACTGCACACATGCATTCATGTCTTTACTCTGGTATGGAAAGCTATCTTTTCACTGTCCTATAATTTCCCAGTGGATAAAAATAAGTACAACCCCTACATGTTTCACTTGGAACTATGGATTTTAAATGGGCTGTGAATATGGTTTCATGTTGACTTTATTATCTAATTCCACTTTTACCAGCATCATATACACAACACTGTATACTTTGTCCAATGTAGTATACTATTTATTTACAGTTGCTGTCACTGCTCTTTTATATCTGTTCTATAGGAGTCTTATAGGCAGATCATGAAGATGAGACCTAAAGACCTGAAGAAACGTCTGATGGTGAAGTTCAGAGGAGAGGAGGGCCTGGACTATGGTGGAGTTGCTAGGTAACATGTCTGTTTCATGCAAAAGGTTCTCATTAATTAATTTCCCTTGTCTAGAACAGACGTGACTTTAAAATTTCAACAATTTACCCAAGTCACGTTCATTATATTGCCTTTACATTGAACTACAGACAGTGTGGCCCAGATATGAGCATCTTATCAAAAATATGGCTTCCATGTATGATTTTCATGTCTTTTTTCTAGGGAATGGTTATATCTCCTCTGCCATGAAATGCTGAATCCATACTATGGCCTGTTTCAGTACTCAACTGATAATATCTACACATTACAGATCAATCCAGACTCATCTATCAACCCTGTAAGTCATGCAGCAACTTCACACATAAACAAGAGCCTCTCTATAAATAATTAGATGATGAAGAAATTACAATAAAAGGTTATAGGTCTCAACTGTAAAGAGTTTTTCTGTTAGTATTTTTGGGCCAGTCGTTAAAATTTGTACTTGTCTTGCACACACAAAAAGTATAAAATTGTATTTTTTGCCACATATTTTATATGTGGCAATAAAAATGTATTTAGATTTTTTATTATACAACAGTTATTTCCAGTCCTCAGATCTGATTTGACTAGAGGCATTCCAAGAGTGCTGATAGCTTACACCACCATCAGCACTGGGACACTTTATTGTTTCTATCACTCTGCTTGTGTTTGTGAATTTTCATTCATCCCTGTGACATTAAAGATTTGAGCCAGCAGGTGGCGACAAAAGACCGTGTTGTGTGTGCTGTGAACGAGTTCAGCTGAACGGTGTCGTCATTCAGAGTGCACATTTCTTTGAAGTCATCCAGAATTGTCTCTCACTCCATTATTGCTTCTAAACTATAGCTGAGAAATGAGTTAAACTAACAGCTTCAGCATTACTGCATATCACTGTGTGTCGTGACAGACGGAGTAATCAAACATGATCAGGGAGCCTATCTGATTGATACAAGTTTAAAGTTGGGAGAAGATGTAAACTTTCAACATGGTGGAAGAAAAAATGCTTTCTGTTTTGGTTTCAGAAAAAGAGATCCACATGAATTGTACAAGAATGAAACTGCCGTCCTCCATGTTTTCTATCTGACAACAAAACACATGAACATGAGTGAAATACTCATAGGATAATTGTTATAGCACGAATGGCACCATGTCATTCTTGCAATTTTAACAAAACCTCATCTATGTTAGCGAGCTAAATAATGTTACCTTATTAAAATTTTAATCAGCTAATATGTGACGGAAAATGAACTGTAGTAACAGTGCAGCACTGGCCTCGAGCGATCCTTATGGTTGAGCCCTGAGGTCTGCTTCCTAGCCCTGATTGCAAATGTCCATCATGTGTGTTTAGGTTGTCCTAAGGGTTCCTGTGCTTCCTCTCACATGCCCTGTGCTGTTGTTTTTATTTTATTTTTTTTAGGACCACTTGTCTTACTTCCACTTTGTTGGGCGAATTATGGGTCTGGCTGTTTTCCACGGGCACTACATAAATGGAGGTTTCACGCTGCCCTTCTATAAGCAGCTCCTGGGGAAGCCCATCCAGCTTTGTGACCTTGAGACGGTGGACCCAGAGCTGCACAAGAGCCTCGTCTGGATCCTGTGAGTCCACAGATTATTTAACCATATTAAATAATGTCAGAGACATTCTATATCTGTTCAAATACCAAGTGAGCTGCCTACCTTGGCAGCAAGTGGTTATTTTTGTGAGTATAGAGTCATTAGCTTGGCTACAGTTAATGTCAGACTCTATTTGAATCAACTATGAGAAATAGTTGGGTCTCTCATGTTTGTGTGACACACCTGAGTGAGCGTTATTGGAGTTGCTGCCTAAGTAGACCATTTCAAATCAGTCGCTTATGAGGTCCCATTTTGGATTGTATGCTACCTTAGACTGACGAGCTATATTCCTTGTTGTCTGTCTACATAGGTGGCTTCTAAGTTTTGAGCTGTTGATGTAAAACAATTATTAAAATAGGTAAAATGATTTATTTTACCTGTGCTTTGCAGAGAGAATGACATCACATCTGTTCTGGACCATACATTCTGTGTAGAACATAATGCTTTCGGCAAGTTCCTTCAACATGAGCTAAAACCAAATGGCAAGAACATCCCAGTCACAGAGGAGAACAAGAAAGAATATGTCCGGTATGAGATGCATCCATTGTGGACTAACAAGGCATAGCTCATTTTTATCTGCCACCAGAGGGCAGCAGTCATCCTGGGTACAGGAGCTTGGCACTGATTTTTCTGCTGTCAATTTGATTGAGTGAACCCTAGAATGTTAAAGCTAGCTTTCAAAAGTGTTAGTGGATGTCAATTTTAATGGCAGGTTTTTTTTGTTTGAGAGTCATTGCCAAATTGGAATGAACCAGAGGCTGTCAATGGAGAACAGAGGAGCACAGTTGACCGATGGTGTTCTTCAGGTTTCATTACGGTTCTCTAATGATTGATTGGGTCTCTTTCAGGTTGTATGTCAACTGGAGATTCATGCGAGGTATTGAGGCCCAGTTCCTTGCCCTGCAGAAGGGCTTCAATGAACTCATCCCACAGCATCTGCTCAAGCCTTTTGACAACAAGGAACTTGAGGTACTCCAGTCATTTAATAATTATGGATATTTATTATTATTTTAGTTCGATTTATTTTTGAAATTTGTTTCCAATTTCACATTTCTTTTAATTTTGTTTATCTTGTTATGTCACGCAACAACATCCACATATTTTTATGCAGATTTCAGGATATTGCAACATCAAAATGTGAATAATATTTCCAAAATGTGCATAACATTATTCAGTAAGAAGACACGTGCATAAACTTTGATGGAAACACATTCAGCAAATAAATCTTAGATGTGCATCAAAGTCATGTGACTGAATAATTTGTTCAGATCTGAACTAACCAGTTGATCAATATGATCACGTAGCATCTCAAATGTTGCTCTCCTATTATAAATTCTAGAGCCAAAGCTTGTCATCAAAATGTCTGACCCATAGTGGCTACAAGTTCCAATTCTATTTTGTGCCTACAGTGAGTTTGCACTAGTATCTGGATTATTCCGGATCCAAATAATATTAGATTGTAAATGTGTGTTTGTCAGAGCCGTGACTTAGCATTTAGCGCACACACTACTGACTCATTGAATCTTTGTGCTCAAATTGTTTGAATCCGACACCAAGTCGTGTCCCAATCCTTTTCGCCCTTGTTCTCCTCATCATCTTCTGTCATCCACTTTGAATATCAATAAAAGAAAATGAGTGGCTTGTAAAAGTGTTTTTATGTGCATCTATGCATTGTAGCTGATCATCGGTGGTTTGGGGAAGATCGATCTGAATGACTGGAAGGCCAATACACGACTGAAGCATTGTGTGGCTGACAGTAACATTGTGAAGTGGTTCTGGCAGGCAGTTGAATCGTTTGATGAGGAAAGGAGAGGCAGACTACTACAGTTCGTAACAGGCTCCACACGTGTTCCTCTACAAGGCTTCAAAGCACTGCAAGGTGGCTAATGGATACGCCATGTGCACTCTCAGTACACTTGATATATGATGCATAGAACTTGTTGAAATCTTTTAACTTCCTAGTCTGCCATTTTTTTGTTTACATTAAGTTATAAATTCCCTAGACTACCTTGTAAAAAGTAATTTGTGTAGAATAAATAATGCATGCTCAGTTTTGTTTCAGCATGGTGATTTGGAGAACAGTGATAACTAGAATGTATCTTTGTAAGGTTCTACAGGTTCTGCAGGACCAAGACTCTTCACTATTCATTTAATTGATGCCAACACAGAGAACCTGCCCAAAGCCCACACTTGGTATGATGTGGCTTTTTAACACTTAAAACTAATCCGAGATATTGTGTTGAAGTTGTGTTGTGCTTATGTAATATAAATTAATTAATTTATTAAAAACTAATTCTGGGTTCAAAAATTAAGCACTATCAACAGCATCTATAGCATGTTGACAATTACCACAGCATATCATTTTGGCTTGTTTATCAAAATTAAAATAGTCTGTTACAGATATGCTCTGACAGTGCAATTCAGTTGGGCAAGGCATTGCACTGGATAAACAATAAATTATCAAAAAAGTGAATCCACAAGATACTAGGGGTTAGCGTTTTTGCTGATTAATCTGTGCCAATAAACCACAATAAAAAATATTTTTAAATTTAAAATCTCAAAACAAAAAAAATTTGGAACAAAATCTATTATTGTTTTTTCTGGTTATTATCGAGACTGCATCTGGGATTTCGTAAATTCTAGGCTCCTGTTAGCCTCTATGTTTGATTTTGCTGCCCAGTCTCATTAAGGAATTATTTTTAAGCACGTTCATTTAAAACTGATTAATCAGTTATCGGTATCTGCAAAAATCCAATATCAGCCAACCTGTAGTGTTAACCTGTTGAAGCTCATAGTCTACTGTCCAAAAATGTTCGTGTTGACAAATCACACAGATGTATAATTTGTCAACATTATTGAATTTTTTGGACAGTAGACTGTACAGTAAATGTGAACGAAAGCAAAGTGATGTCAGGCCTGTGGTGGGGAGGCTTTAACAGGTTTTAACATGAGAAACGTTTTAAAATCACTTATTACATGGGCCTCTGGAATACTCTATTCTGAATGGTCAATGGTGCCATCTAGTGGTCAAATTTTTTTTACCAACTGTAGATCTGGGGATTAAGACAGAAGTCATCTTTTCTTATTGTATCACTTTGCGATCTTTACAAGTAAGCTAATAAAAAATATTTCAAATAAATTCAAGGTTTCATCTGCATTTAGTTAGTTATTTGGCAATTAGTCTTATAATAAGAGGGATAATGAGCAGTCAGACTACCATTTTCACAAAATAAACTCAGCTGTTCAGTGATTTTCTTTCTTTCTTTCTCACATAATAGCATCATTACAACACAAATCATTATTTTGTATCATATATAACCATTTACTTTTCCAACTCCTGCCACAACCACATATATCTAAATACCAATAAATAGGGTAACTTTCACATGATGTGTGCAAGGATATCAGAAGGGACTGTTTACATAGTTCAACTCACAGATATTACAGCAGCATATAACCAGAAGTTAAACCAAGTACTCTCACTGTCAAAAACTTTAATTTTAAATTATATAATTCATATTTATTTGAAAAAAATAATATAAACACTTAAACATACTGCACATTTCTGCTTTTAAACCCTCCAAAATGTCTTGTAATTAATGTTTGTTTTTACAAAACTTGGGAAGGAGTCAAAAATCTTTTCTGTTGTAATCAACAGCATTCCACGGATTCTGTTGATTTGAGCTGGATGTGTGTTTAACCCAGAACCTTCCCTTAGAAGTAATACCTTAGATGTTGGTGTGGTGTAAAAACTGAACCCTGATTTCCTCGTATTTCCCCAGCTTCAACCGGATTGACATCCCGCCTTACGAGTCATATGAGAAGCTCTATGAGAAGCTCTTGACGGCTGTGGAGGAGACGTGTGGCTTTGCAGTGGAGTGAGAAAGTGCCCTGTCCAGCCAGCCAACAATGGCAGCAAACCCACCAAACAACAGCCCCACACATCCCCCTCACCCCCTCCCCTTTTCCAGGACAGATAGACTGGTGTCTACTGACAGACTTTAGCATCACCCGCCACCCTGAAACCCTGGACTGCAATGGAGGGGAGCAAACACCCAAGGACAGGAACTCTTCAAAGACTAATCCCTCATGGTGTGATTCAGGAATTGTTTTCGCATTACCATAAAGTTCCAGAGAACTCTGATCAACGTTTCTCCGTGTTTGTTTTTGCAAAACAAAATCGACAATTGTCTTTGTCACTGAAACGGTGGGTTGATAGTTAGAGTCTCAATACAGGTTTTTGCTGCTCAGCTGCAGTAAGCAGAGCCTTACGTAGCCTGTGATCTACATGAAGTAGAGCTAATAATAAGGAATCATTTAAAGGGATGGATCACACAAAAATGAAAATTCTGCCATCATTTACCCAACCTAATGCAGTTGCAAAGCTGTATGATTTTCCATCTTCTGTGGAGCACAAACGGAGATGAAAGGCCTAATGTTAGACTGTTAGTGAATGGTGACTGAGATTGTTATTCTGCCTAACATCTCCTTTTAGTGTTCCACAGAAGAAAGTCATATGGTTTTGTAGCAACATTTTTGGGTGCACTATCTGTTTAACATACACACAGCCTGTGATCTTTATACCAGTTTACCTAAAGCAAATGTGTCTTGAAGGAACAGGACAGGTGGTCTTCATTGTCGTGCTCAGTATGTCCGCTTATTTTTGTTGTTTTCTTGATTGCATTTCAGTGGTTGCATTAAGTGGCTCTTGTACCATCACCATCCTCCATGTTGCAGTTTTTTTAACTTGATTGCTTGAAATGTAGTAATAAAATGTTTGTTTGTTAGCAAAAGATAGACCTCTTTTGGGAGTTGGGAATGTAACAGTGCCTGTGAGTTAAAGTTCCTCACCTGATGCTCAAAGATGATGTGCAGTGTAGAGAAGGTCAGAAAGCCCTGTCAGCAGTGTCCACATTATCCCGAGTATGTCCGTATTTAATTTTTTTACTTTGTTTTATCCCGTGAGCATTCCTCTGTTATCAACAAAAGAGCTACGTAATGTTAAATGATTAGAAATGAATTTAAAATGCAGATTTTAAAGCAACTTTTCTGTAAATTTCTGTCAAACTTTCTGTTGCATTGGGATCTCATAGACAAACTGAACTCATAATATTCGTTTTTGTGTCATACTAGTGAAGGAACGCAAAGAGAACTGGTTAAGGATAGTGAATTTTTTTTGGTCCTTCATTTTCCCCAAATGAATATTGACGATATCTGACGGTGACTTAGCATTAACAATTTTATCTTGTCTCGACATGGTTTCTTATGAAATTCACCTCTTGACTGTTATTCGCATATCTCTGTAACCGTTGAAACCACTGCTTACAGTAACACAATCAAGCACTTTCACCGGCACATGTACAATCACCCCTCATTTCTATTCCACAGACAGCCATGTGGTGTTTGTTTCCCATAAAGACGTGCTGATGGCTCCACTACATCTTGTCCTTTGTGATTGTCTTCAAACTCTGAAGTACGGGAGGTGATTAATTCCAGGTTAGGTTCAGGGTTTATTTCTAGTTAAAGTACAGGGAGGCTTTTCGGATTTCATTATGTAGTGCTTGATGTGCATGGCATCAGATTATTCTTTGTAAATGTAAAAAATGAGCCAACCTCAGTGTTTCATCAACCACTTTTTATGTTAATCCTTTTTTCGTTTTTTTTTTTTACCAATTATTTATTACCATGTAATGTCCTTTTAATTATTGCTGCTATTACCGTTATTCCCTAGTTTTCCAAGAAGACAGAGTTCTTGTGAAAGCTGTACACTAATCTCTTATGATATGTATGAAATAAAGTATTTAAACCTGCTGCTAATTCTTAAAGAGGTTATGGGGATGGGAAACCTGACCTTTGACCTGGATGGAGTTAGCGAGTGATGTAGGCTGGGCCCTGGTGGTCATGTTCATATTTGTGATATATGCAATAAAATCCATCACCTTTATATTCTTGGTTCAGTCTTAAAGCGTCGCTTTTTCTCACTTGGATCAGATTGGTCAGAATTTGTCTTTTTGACTTGTTTTCCAAAAAGACTGTGAATGCCTAGATTGGTGAACCATTTTAACACAAAAGAGGTGATGTTAAATGTCGTGTAATTGTGGGAATGGTTAGTGAGCTTGAAGATGAGTATGGGCTTTGCCTGAAGTTACAGTTGTTTTCATATTTCTCTAAGAAAAATGTTTTCCAAGTAATGTGACCAGTCTCATCACATTGTACAATTATTAGGTCCTGAATGTCATGGTTTATTCGATGCAAGAGTAATGTAACTTACAATGTACTAAACATTTCTGAAAAGAATTCAGTGTAAATAAGATTATATTAAAGAAACTAAATTGCAAATTGTCTCTTTCTTTCTTTTTTTTTGTCTTGTGTTACATAGTTGCGATAGTATTAAGCAATGTTTTATTTTATTTATTTTTTTTATTTCTTGAACCAAAAATAAACCAACTGCTTGCTTTGATATTTTGAGCATAAATATGCACTGTTCCAGGTTTTATTTCTTTATTCAAAAGGAACAGGTGGCTTGTCTAATATATAGCTTAGGACGTAATGTCCTTTGGCACCTGTGCTGAGAGCACAAGCAGAGCCTTGTGTCTGGGGTCTCACAGTCGAGCCATTTGCAAGACTGGCTTTTAATCTTGAAGTAAATTCAGAATGGGAGGACTCTCCTGTCATGAAAAATCCAACTTTTCACCATTCATTTCTTTGCCATTCTTTTTATAATGATTGGCCCCATGGGACCAATGGGACTTTTTCTGTTTGCATCTTTTGCTAAATGTTGATGGTTTACAGTATAGTATAAATACTACAGGTTTAAAAATTATATTCACAAGATAGTACACTGTAAACCCTAATGTTTTCATTACTGGAAAAACTAAGTTGTCATAATTAAACCACTTGAAATGTCATGTTTTGGGTTCACAACTCAAATATCTATGCTTGAACGTATATCTTAAAAATCCATAGACTTAAGATGGTAATTCAAATGATTGAGTACACAATTGAGGCTGTGGGGAATACCCATAATCCCTTGCAATTCATGTTTTTTGATAGATATATGTAAAGGTGTACAATCGAGTAATGGTGACAACTATTTACAAAAAAATGAATACTTTGAATGCTTAACTATTTAAATGCCTCCATAAGTTCTATTAGACCAAAGAAACATAATGAAATATATCAACTGCAAGATCTATTTAATTATGTTTCTTTGGATTGAGTGATCTGTGTCCCCTTTGGTCAAGTTATGTTAGTCTTTGTACATGTGCAACTGAAGTACAGACATGTACCTATTCATTTCTGTGGAGAATTAAGTATTTTTTATGATTCATTTACAATTAGTTATTGCATGATCTAAATTTGAGTCAATTCATATAAAGTAGAAACAATATTTAAATGGCAAATTTAGAGTTTAGTCTACTTGCATCTAGTCACCTTTACTAAATAGTTAGGTTCATTCAATGCCAAGTTAAGTTAAATGAATTGCACATGTTTTGTAGATGTCATTACTCAATTCAGTTGAGGGAACAAGTTTACTCAATAGAGTTGTCAACTTATTAGGGTTTTCAGTGTATGATTTTCATGTAATATTTTGTTAAGCAGGGAAACACTATATGATACATACTGAATATACAAATATATGTGTGTGTGTGTGTGTGTAAAATGCATTAGTTATCTTGAACTAACTATTCAACAACATGTATTAATATTATGAAACTACAGTTGTTCATTTTTGGTTAGTTCATAATGCTAATGTTAATGTGTACAACTTTTTAAAATCTATTATGTATCTATTTATTAAAATGATACGTTGAAGTATTGTTCATTGTTAGTTTTTGTTAATAATGTATATGATTGTTAATGAATACAACCTTATTGTAAAATGTTTCCAACAATATAGCAGTATATAGACCTATAAACAGTTACAAATAATTACCCTCAGTTATGACATCTTAATTGCAACTAAAACACTTTTGAAAGACAAATTACCACAAATGTCATTTGACCGCACTCTGTAGTAAAGTTAGGAATAGGAATTAATTAGGAATACATCATTAAATGAACTGTCTCAACTTAAGTTTGCTGTCTTTTCCACAATAAAATAAGTCTGGACATTTTTATGAGAAGATGACATAAACATGAATAACCCTACCAAAGAAATAACTGCAGTATCCTTGAAGGGTTTTTTTCCCCCTTCTTAAAAATTGCTTTCCCTTAGAACATTTTGAAAGCTATATCCATAGAGAAAAGGAACTAGAAGAGACAGCCGTGCCAATGTGTGAGCCAATACAAAACTGATTTTTATGCGGTTTCAAGTGTGGTTGCTTGGGTGTTGCCTGGTGGGTGTTAGCGAAAAGAGCCCAGCTCTTTGTCTTTGTGATATTCTGATCCCTAGTTATATCTCAGGTCCCTCTTTCATTTTTTCATCTGTTTTTTTATTCATTATGACACACACCAAAATATAAATATGAGCAATAGTAACAGCGCTTTCTTTAAAAAGCACCACTAATAAATGTTGTAAGGCATATACATTATATGCAGTACCTTTATGCGGAAGAGTGAAATGCAGTAGTTTATTTAGTGTCTCAAAAACATTCAAAATTGGAGTGAATGAAACTATTCCTCCCCGAGATCAATGCATAACGAATTTGTAATTGTCAGGCTATGTATATGTATAACAGAGCATTTGGTTTGGCAGAGGTGTGTTATTTTTAAAGTCTGTCCTCACAGGCTCACAGAAAATAAGAACGCAAGAGGTCTCATCATAGTCCAGCCGGTTTGCTTTTAGGAACTCGAGTGAGTTTTATAAGCAAGATAAGATCAAAGCTTGGAGTTTGTGCATCATGTTTATTACAGACAGGCATATGCAAGTAAATCATGAGTATACTCATAATTGTCTGAATTACTGGAAATAACAATAAGCACTGACACATCTGGATTTCAGATATTTTCATTTTTTTGTCCTGACACACTTACCTGTTATTTTGACAATAGCTCTTCCAGATGTGGCAGAAATGAGAAACAGAAAATTATTTTCTGATTGCTTAGTACTGAAAAGAACCACCAAAATAGATATCTGGCTTCATTTCTAAATATCCCAAGGTGCTTCACTGTGTTCCATTCGGTCTCTAGAATTCTGCAGATTTACAATGAAAATAAGCACAGAAAATGCCACAGATTCTGTCTGTGCCTGCCGACTATAATGGTCAAATAATATATTAAATGTGTATATTAAGTGTATATATGTGTTCCCCTGACTTTTCACCAGATATTAGGTACTGAAGCTTTATGGGTGTCTGTTGTATCACAATGTATGCATAGACTTTTCAGAAATATGACTATTATTACTATAGTAACATTGTTTCTATTGGGGTCAAATCACTTTGTAGAAAAAGGACGATAAATCCAAATCTAAATCTGGTGAGAATACACTGATATACTATCCTGAAAAAAACTAACAACATGCCAAATTAACTGGTTTGATTCAAGTAAAAAATATGATTACTGAATCAACCCAAATACATCATGCAAAAATAGCTCCTAAAGGACACAATTGCAGGTTATCACTTCTTAGAGGCTTTTAGCATGCAGAAATGAATTGCATTTATTCATGAATCTGAGACCCCAGATGGAATTATTGCATATTCTTATGCATATCTGAAGCGTGTTATCAAATTGACATGTTATTCATAATTAGTTCTCATTAAATGAGGAAAAGTCATGAAGTACCAACCTGTTATTAAAATGTTAAGTATGTCTCTCACATCACAAACAGAACATAAGGGGTTAAAGGCAATACAGGCTGGACTTTTGAGGAATTAATTTTAAAATATTTTTTTAACAATATTAGAGCTTCTATTTCATCCATCCTTTTTGTTTTCAAAAACGTCAAACCTAAACCAAGAATTGTAGCACCTTGTTTCCCACCAGGGTTGGTTTTTAAGAGATATTTTATCACTCACAGTTTTTACTGCTCATGTAGCACTTGTTCGCAGCAGGACTGGGTCGTTGACAGCTGCCAACATACCGAGAGGAAATATTGCAAATGGAGACATAATAAACCAAAAGCATTTGAGTCCGGGGAGAGGGAGAGAGAAAGCTACAACAGTCTACAGGAGCTTACTCAACTGATACAGGTATATCTAATCCCCAATAAACATGTGTCCATCTGCTACAAAAAACTTATATTGAAGAATGCAGGGAAAACGCTGCCTTAAAGAAATATTTCACCCAAAAAAACAATTCCCTCATCATTTACTCACCCTCATGTCATCTCAGATGTGTACGACTTTCTTTCTTCTGCTGAACACAAAAGAAGATTTTTCGAAGAATATTTCAGATCTGAAGTTCCTCACAATGCAAGTGAATTGTGGCGAGAACTTTGAAGCTCCATAAAGCACAAAAAGGCAGAATAAAATGAATTAATATTACTCCAGTTGTTAAATCAATGTCTTCTGAAGCGATCCAATCAGCTTTGGGTCAAAACAGACCAAAACATGAATTTTCCATTACTGCACATCTTGCCATTGCAGTCTTCTTGGCAATCATGATATCAAGCTTGATTAAACTTCCTAGCACTTAATGCGAGCACAGAGCACTAGATGGTGCCATCAAGTGTAATCGAGCTTGAAATCATGATTGCCAAGGAGACTGCTGATGACAAGATGTACAGTGAAAATGAAGTCACCCAAAACCAATTAGATCGCTTCAGAAGACATTGATTTAAACCACTGAAGATGGATGACTTTTATGCTGCCTTTGTATGCTTTTTGGAGCTTCAAAGTTCTGGCCACCATTCACTTGCATTGTGGGGACATACAGAGCTGAAATGTTCTTCTAAATATCTTAATTTGTGTTCAGCAGAAGAAAGAAAGCCATAAACATCTGGATTGACATGAGGGTGAGTAAATAATGAGAACATTTTCATTTTGGGGTAAACTTTGCCTTCTTTTTTAAGCAAATTATTTAATTAATTCCTGCTGTTTATTGCTATATTTTGATGCAGACAGTTGTATAAAATACAGTGTTTTCTAGTTTAATACATTTTCATTAAGTATATATTTATATTGTCACCCTATTTCTTTAACACTTATACAAATTAACAATCTTTCTACTAGTGAAATCATGGTTTACTATAGTAATTCTGTTGTAACCATGGTTCATTTTGTGGTTACTATAGTTTTACTACAAATAATATGTTTTAAACTATGGTTACTTTAGTAACACCATGGTTAATTTTTGTAAGGGAACATCAACCAATTAAATATATAACTTTCAGGTGATATTATTTCGGAATGCAGGATTGAATAATATAATCCTTTTTTTATATATCTACAACTATTTTCTTCATTAATCGTAATTTTTAGTTTACTAATAGTTTACAAGATTTTAATAGTAGCTTGTAGTGTAGTTTCACTAATTTAATGAGACGTTTGGGACATTTCTGTTTCAAAGAAGCTTTCCCAACACTGCTAAACAGAAAGCTTCAGCTTGGGCAGATGTTAACAGTACCAGTATTTAGCTGATTCTGTGACTGCTTTCCTTTAAAAATAGTTAAAACCAAATGCAATATTTTGACAGTAGTAAATATAATTTACTAAAACAGATGCCTATATCAGTGGAATCACAGATTGATAGTCACTTATTAGCAGTAATTACCCTTTTTATAAGTCTGCACAGTGCAAATGAAGAATTCACCCCAGATAAAGTAATCAGGTTACAAGGGAAGTGAATGTGATGATAGGATGCTTTCTCTCTCAGATAGTTTTTGACTTTCCATTATATCCAGGATATAGACATACTGTATATATTTTCAGTGATATACACTGTGATTTCTGACTGCTTTGTGCACCTGGAGTCAAGCACATAAACTGCTGTCATATTTATGACAGTTTCTAGATAACAGCTGCAAGCTGCTGCGACAGGTCTGGAGAACATCACAGAGCAGTGCTTCAGAATGTTCCCTCCTTTAACTTATATACTGCTGCCTTTTCAAAGAGTTTCACTCAGTCTGAAGGGTGCAGAAAATTTGACGCAGCATTTTGGCTCAGGACATCACATGGTGTTTGTGCATGGCATTCAGTCTCAGATTCCTTTTAGCAAAAGTACATCAAACACAGCCACAGTACTCACACAACGAGCATAAGTCCTCTGAAGCTTATTTGGATCAAACTTTGGCCCATTCCCTCAGATTTTCTCATCGTTTGTAAATGAACAACTCTTACTTGCTTTTAAGATAGATCCAATACATTTTTTGCCTATGTGATAGTCAACAATGTCTTTAAACATGTTTTAATAGGCATAAGCTTTTGTTTTAAGTCTATGGAGGGAATTTGGTTTTGAATCTATTTATCATTAATTGTATTAAAATTGAATATGGTTTATGAACTACTTATAACCTTATACCAACTATTAACCAAACAAGCTATTAAGTACAATAAGCTATAAAAGCAAAAGAAAAAAACTGGGATAATTTATTAAAGCTAGCGTTCTGCACTGCATTTGTTATTATACTTAACATGGCTCACAGTAAGTCATTAAATGTGTTCCTACTGTAAGTGCATTTTTAAAATCCTAAAGTCCAAATGTATTTGTTATATGCAAAAGAGATTTGTATTTCTCTGGAATGGACAATCCCACCCAAACAAACAATATTTGGATGGGCAACTGCTTGTCAGGGGTTTCTATTCAAAGACTGCTGAAAATGAGATGAGGCTCTACTTTTCTTTAGCATGGTTTCGATTTGCTGAACGAAAACTTGGAATGAAATTTGAGACTGTGCAGACTGTCAAATATTTAGATTTTATATTATATCTTATTTTTTGTATTTTTTTTTTACACATAATTTTTAGTTCCTAAAAACAGAAAAATGAAGCTTCATTAAAAATGAAGAAAACAATGCCCAAGTGGAAAAAGAGAGAGATGAGTATTTTTTCTGTCGCGGTTATTAAAAAAGTCACTGTATGTTTGGGAATGGGCATTCAATCGCTTTGTATTTAGAGAGAAAAGCTTGTTAAAAAAGTTGTTAACTGACCCTCTACCATGTCTTGCCTATCCTTTGGGCTCATAAATAATATTGCTGCACTTTCCAACCTTCACATGTTGTCTCACTGTGAATCATGACGTGAGAAACCACTGGATGTGGTTTGAGTAAATTACCTTAGAAATGATTAAAAACACTTGGATCAATTGGGCAAAGATTCTTTCTTCAGAGTCATGACTGTTCGTATAAAAATATATTCTACATATAATAGTATTTTAATAATTGGCATCATATTAAGCTGTAACTTTTTTTTATTTAGTTCTTGATTTTATTTTTTTTTAGATTTTGTATTCATTTTAATTTTAGTTTTTATTGTATTCATAATTTTAGAATTAGTTCCATTTTGAAGCCGTTTGAATGTTGAACAATTAGGCATCTTCTTCCTTCTATTCTGTTTGGATAGAAAATGATGCAGATAAAATTGAATTAATAATTTGTATTTATAACTAAATGGATTCTGTGCTATGTATTCAGGCCATTATAATTTACCTTAAAGTCAAAGCACTTTTATTATAAATAAACTCCCTAAAGCAGTTTGAAAAGTGTCCAGTTATTAACCGTTCTGTTCTAGGAAGCTTCACATTTTTGTCACCTTCACATGACAATTAATATAAAGTTAAAAAAGCTCCAAAGGCCACGTAATTTGTCTATGGGTTTTTGGCTTTTTATTTGTGTTGTAGTGTGTGTGTGTGTGTGTGTGTGTGTGTGTGTGTGTGTGTGTGTTGTAGTGTAGTGTGTGTGTGTGTGCGTGCGTGCGTGTGTGTGTGTGTGTGTGTGTGTGTGTGTGTGTGTGTGTGTGCGTGTGTGTGTGTGTGTGCGCGTGTGTGTGTGTGTGTGTTTCCAGTGTCCCCATAATTCTAATTGCTTTAAAAACATACTAAACTATGTTTGTTTATACAAGCAGAAATGTACGTTTTCTTTTTTTGAGGTAATGTTTGAGGGTTTAAAAAATTACATACAAATAATGTTCCAAATAATGACCCACATTCTTGTTATTATCAATTCCTCAATCCTCACAGCAGACATAACCTTCCATCTGAGTGGACCTATGCTATCTTTTATGTCATACAATGCTTCCTTTACAAATGAAGACTAATGCTCACAGCGGCCTCTTTGAAATACTTTCAGTTGAGGAAATGTGGTGACACACATGCCCAAATGGAACTCAGAAAGCACATATTTGTGTCTTAATAAAATGTTTTATGACATATTAAAGCTTCTTTGAATCCTGCAAATAGCTGCATTTCTATGGCTGTTTTTGCAAAAGTAAATGACATGTCTGACATTTCTCATTTCAGCATTCAAACACCACTTACTTAAAATGCATAAACAACACATTTTCCAAGGCATGAATATGCATAATTGAATAAAAATCAGTTGTATGTTTTTCAAAAGAGATTTATGGCTAGAATCATGCTTCAATCTTTTTCAGATTTGTGATGGGATGTTTTGTACAGAGAGAGGAGATCTGAAGAGTACAAAAGCGCAAAGGTGATTATTTTCAGTGTAATGGACAAATGAGCAGTTGGCTCCCTGCTGAACTCAGGGGGTCAATGCCACAGAAAAGTTGATAATTGGGCATAAATTATATATATTATTATTATAAAAAATATAACAATCTTGTTTGGCTCAGCCACCAAATCAGACAGAAGGAAACTACAACTGAGAGTCAGAACCCCCTGCCCACACTCCAAGGCCTGTACATTTCCAGAGTGAGGAAATGTGCAGGTAGAATCACTCTGGACCCCACACACCCTGCCCACTCCCTCTTTGAACTGTTGCCCTCTGGCCGGTGCTACAGAGCACTGAGCGCCAGGACATCCAGGAACAAGAACAGTTTTTACCCTCAGGTCATTTTCCACATGAACAATTAAACTGCTTCAGGACTCCCCATAGTACAATAATGTAAATACATATCTCATGCACATGTAAATTCACTCAGATTTATTCCCTACCTTGCACATATATTAACACTTGCACATGTGCATACACCATTCTATGTTACACATCCTATTTGTTTTGTTTTATATTCTTATATAGAATTGAGATAATATTCTTATACTTTATAGTCTCACTGTAATGATCTGTGTGCAGCTAATTTCATAGATAACATTTTATGTATCCAAAATACACACAATAAAATATTATCTTCACACATTTTGCAATTATAAATTATGCAAAAATATAGCTTGATTGAAAATGATGACCAAATTAAAAAAAATAATCTGCTCACATGTGATATTAACCTGGATTTTTCTTTGTTTTCTTCAAACATCACATCTCTCATATTTAATGTCAAGCTGGTTCTTCACTGACACTTTCTTGAGTACATTTTTGTAAAAAAAATTAATTTAAATTTTCAGGAGCCAAATTCTTTGGTGTGGTGGAAATGACGCCACAACTGTGGGACAGTCGTATTTTTGAAAATGTTATCAAAATAATTTTCACACAATAAATATTGAAATTGTTGTGTTTATTCCACTCTTTAAATGTTAATGATAGCCACAGATCAATATTGTGAATGATGAGAGTTTAAGAGATTTTATTGCAATGAATTTGCAACCTATGTGGGAACTAGTTCTTTCAATTAGTCACTCCCACTTAGAATTTTGGAAACGTTTGATGTGACTTGAATTAGTGATAATTACATTTGTTATATTCTGGAAGGCTTTGTTTGGAAAATGTTACTAAAGCATTATATTGTCACATATTGTTTTGTTTTCTTTCTAAGATGGAAATAAAAAAAATTGACAAGAAAATAATTACAGTATATATAGTGTCAAATTTCAACACTTTCGACATCTGCGATTAATCGCGATTAACTGCAAAAATTATGCAATTAATCACAATTACAACATTTAATCGCTTGACAGCACTATAATATTTTGTTTAATTACTTTCATTATAGTTTACTGTAATATTGAAAATCTGAGTCTATACAAGGCTATAACGATGAAGGCATGTTGAGAGTCTGTAATGAGAAATTGTGACCTTCATATAACAAAAATAAAGTTTGAATAAAAATTAATCCCTGGAACATGCCCTAAGTTAAAGAAACGACCAAATATTAACAATAAATTAAATGTATTATATATATATATATATATATATATATATGTACACACACACACTGTATTGTGACCCATGTAATATATATAAATATATATAACATCTGTATTGTGACACATGTAATATATATACATATATATAACATCTGTATTGTGACACATGTAATATATATACATATATATAACATCTGTATTGTGACACATGTAATATATATACATATATATAACATCTGTATTGTGACCCATGAAATATATATAAATATATATAACATCTGTATTGTGACCCATGTAATATATATATATACATATATATAACATCTGTATTGTGACACATGTAATATATATAAATATATATAACATCTGTATTGTGACACATGTAATATATATACATATATATAACATCTGTATTGTGACACATGTAATATATATACATATATATAACATCTGTATTGTGACCCATGTAATATATATATATACATATATATAACATCTGTATTGTGACACATGTAATATATATAAATATATATAACATCTGTATTGTGACACATGTAATATATATACATATATATAACATCTGTATTGTGACACATGTAATATATATACATATATATAACATCTGTATTGTGACACATGTAATATATATACATATATATAACATCTGTATTGTGACACATGTAATATATATACATATATATAACATCTGTATTGTGACCCATGTAATATATATATATACATATATATAACATCTGTATTGTGACACATGTAATATATATAAATATATATAACATCTGTATTGTGACACATGTAATATATATACATATATATAACATCTGTATTGTGACACATGTAATATATATACATATATTTAACATCTGTATTGTGACACATGTAATATATATACATATATATAACATCTGTATTGTGACACATGTAATATATATACATATATATAACATCTGTATTGTGACACATGTAATATATATACATATATATAACATCTGTATTGTGACCCATGAAATATATATAAATATATATAACATCTGTATTGTGACACATGTAATATATATACATATATATAACATGGGTCACAATACAGATGATTCAGTGTTGTATTCTGTGCTGCAAAAACACGTTTACATTTTTAAGTGATTTGAATCATTTTGGCTCTCGATCAAAGGCTGTGGAGTGTACGTGTCACTATTCTTTTGTTATACTCATGGGCTCATTTGCCGTGGATAAGAACTGTGCCTCGTTCGCAGAAATATTTTTCTATTATGTTGCTGATAATTCTCAACCAAGAAAGAAGGACCTAGAAGCCGCACAGTGGGCATCCAACAGTTATTGCGCACTCGCAAAACTTAATTGCTCTAAATTGAATGGAGTCCTCACAACACCAGACTGATTCCCATTAATCCCACCCTCCTCACCAGAACTAATGTGTGACTGTGACAATATTACTCCCTACTCGCAGTCTGAGAAGTTTTACGCGAATATGATGAGAACGCGGCACAAAGTGAAATACATTATGGGCATATTTATGTACAAATGAATGCTAGAATGCACCTTTTAGTGCGTTATCTGGATTTGTACGTTGAACATTTGGAATACGCACTTGGTTTTTGGAACATGGAAATATCTAACTAGTTTTTTAACATTGATATTTCTTGCAATAGTTCCTGAAATTAAATTATTTCACCACGGACTAAACTCTTTTCATACCTGAAACATAAAATAATAATAATAATAATAAAAATGGGGACAGTTGATCGACTTGACCTGCGTAATCAGGTGAATGTATCCTCAAACGCTTTTGCCAACACATCACCAATAACTGGACCTTCCGAAGATGCGCCCGTGTCCTCTTATGACATCCTGATAACATCCATACTCGGCACAGTGTTGACCTGCATGTGTTTGGTTGGTGTGATCGGAAACGTTTACACCCTGGTCGTCATTAACATCTCCGACCGAGTGACTGGATCCATGTATGTTTACATTGTAAACTTGGCACTTGCGGATCTGCTGTACCTCTCCACCATTCCTTTCGTGGTTTGTACCTATTTTGTCAAAGACTGGTACTTCGGCGACATCGGTTGCCGTGTTCTGTTTAGCCTGGATTTCCTCACCATGCACGCCAGCATCTTTATCCTGACCATCATGAGCACGGAGAGATATCTGGCTGTGGTGAATCCGCTGGACACCTATGGTCGCTCCAGGCGCTACAGGCGCGCGGTCATTTGCATGGTTTGGTTCGTTTCTTTTGTCCTGGCTCTACCGACCATGATCATGATTGATCTGAAGAGAGACGTGCACAACGGCGTAGTAAAACGCATGTGCCACCCGACTTGGCAGATCACTGCGTACACGGTGTACCTGACTGTCCTGTTCAACACTTGCATCTTGGCTCCTGGCTTCATCATTGGCTATCTCTACCTGAAGTTAGCCCGGACCTATTGGGTATCACAAACATCTGCGTTTGCATCCAGAGAAATGAATAAGAGTCCTAAGCAAAAGGTGTTGTATATGATATTTGGTATAGTTCTTACATTTTGGGCATGCTTTTTACCCTTTTGGTTATGGCAGTTATTAAGTATCTATTATTTTGGGCATGGGGGGCTGTCGAGCAGTACAGTTGTGTACACTAACTTTGTTGTGACTTGTTTGGCATACAGTAACAGTTGTATCAACCCTTTCTTGTACACTTTTCTAACAAGGAATTATCAGGAATATGTGAGGGAGAGACAAAAGAGCAGCATAGCCTTTAAGAAAAGGTTCAGACAAACATCTCAGGTGACAAGGTCCGTGTCATCCCGGAGTCAACAATGTTGTAATACTCTGACTATAACGCATTAAAATGGCATCCTGGATACTTACAGAAAACTTTTTATTTGTATTATTTGTACATGGCAGTGTTTGCAGTGGCATAATTGATTAGAAGTCTTTTTTTCATAGAAGTTAAAAAGTCAGACTCCACGTTGAAAAACTGGGATTCAAATGTTAATTTAAATCTGGAAATCTGGAGTGTTTTGTGGATTTAAGAGCATTTCAACAAAGAAACGTTATGAAGTAAAATGAACAAGATATAGTATGTATGTGAGATTCTGCACTTTTTCTTGGTCACTAATCATATGATCAAATCTGTGACAATGACATTGTATTGAATTAGAAAAATGCAAAATAGAAGCATTTTCACAAGTGGAATATTTCACTAAAGGTCTCTTGTAAGACATGATCAATAGACCATCTTTGTACATAGCGCTCAATAATTGCACATTATCACAAGCATACATGTGAATGTTAATATTTTGCACTATTCATGTTATTGTATTCACATCGCTGAACAGATATGTAGATACTAGTAAAATGGTGACGTGGACGTTGTTCTGAACACAAGGAACATAAAAACATGCTGGTTTGGAAAAAAAAACTTGTTTTATAATGAAATTAGTGGCCTAATTGTTAGATTATTATGTGGAAATGTGTGCAATCATAAATATAGAGTTCAATATTAATGTGTTTAAAACAAAGTACCTGTTTATTGAAACTTGGCATTCAACAAATAGTTTGTATTGTATTTGAATATGTAATAGTCTATTTTCTAGAGTTTAGTTTACACATAAAATGTTTTGTACTTCAGTGCATTATATTTCAGTTAAAAAGCTATTGTCAGTTTGTGGTTTCTCAATTTCATGCTGTTTAGATAAGAGTTACGACTGGGGTCAGGAATGAGATCTGACTGCATGAAATGATCAAATGATAGCATATGAAAAAGCATACGTATGTGACTTTTAATGGTGATAATTTCTCATGTTCTTTTAAAAGCATTGATGCCTGAAATATTTAAATAAATTGTCTCAATGCAATTCAGAAACATGTTTCAATTATATATTTTTTTTAATTAATTTTCTTGTTTTCCTATTTTATCTTAAAATATATCTCCTTGTTTTTATTAACAACACTGAAAACAAACCTAAAAAAAGATTGTCCTGAAAATGACTTGTTTCTTTTTCCAGCACAGAAGAGTTTCTTTGTAATTGTTTGTTCTTTTGCTAAAAGATGGCCCACATTTTGGCATTCAACCCTTTGTGGAAATAAATGTAAAGCCACATGGTTAAGCGTTTCCATAGCTTGCTGTGAAAGAGATATTGCATTCATGGCCTGAGTTAAATTCGCTGAAGTGCTGAGCAGTGAGGCTTGAAAGCATTTTCACTACCTAATACATTCTTATATCACCAACATACAAATGTTCAAACAAGGTTGCTTGGAAGCACTTTATCCTGTTTTTTATAAACATAGCAGTAAATTGTTAAGAACCCAATCGTTCCTTAAACTGAAGAATTTTGTCCCTCACAGGACAAAAATCACACATTTATCTAATTATCTTGTGATATTGAATCCAACTCTTATTCTGTCAACAGAGAGGTCTATCGTTCATGAACACTCCGTACTGGGTATTTTGGCACAATATTGACACTCCATATATATTTGTCTGCTGTTCTCTTGGTCAGTCATTTTTAGACTTCTCGAGTCACCTTCAATTGTGCAATAAAAGCTACTGTGCACAGAGCCAGTTATATCTTGTATGTACATGTAAAAAACAAGAAATACATTTACCACAGAAATGTTATAGCTTACATTAAGAGGAGCAGCAGCAAAGAACTGACACTAAAAGTCATACAGTTCTTTCAGTCATGACATACACAGACATACAGAGTAAACATGTATACATACTGCTGCTGCACAATTAGAAAAACACAAGACATGTTGCATCAAGAATGCACATGTAGTTGCTGCACAATTAGACATAAATACAATCCCCCAACAAAGCAGGAAATAACACAAACTCATAACACAAAACACAACCCCCAAACAAGCAGATCTACAGCAAAAATGTGTACAGCTGCTGCTCTGGAGAGACATGTGCAGCGAGTGTATGCCTGCTGGCTGAATGGGATAACCCTGATGAAATAAATCTCATGTGTGCCTGAGCTTGCTTGACCAAATGGCTTAAACAGCTAGTGACCTGACTCATAATGTCTAGCCCAGAGCTTGTTTAACTAGTGACTTAACCTGGCTGTGTGTGGATTTATTTCAACTAATCACTAAAGAAAGCAATGTGTACCTGTGCCTAATTTGGCTACGGCTTATTTGATAAAGACAAGCTTCTATGTGTTCATGGCCAAAAGCAGACCTAACCATGCAAGCTGTTAAAAGAAAACGCCCTAGCAACCACCTGAGTAAATAGCATTTTCAGAGAAAACTCTAGCAGTGAAACTGACAAATTTTAATATTAGGCCAATAGAGAGTTCGTAAGCTGATTAGCAACCCGATTTCTTGTCAAAGGACCCCTTAGCTTGCGCCATGTGAGACGACTGGCTTGGCTTATCACATGTGAGCGAGCTGATTAGCTAACAGACAACAAGTTTAAAGAGCCTATCTGCTTGCACCATTCAGAGTTTCATGCCTAAACTTATTTATGTGTTGTGAAACATTTTAATCACACAGGTATTCAATTATATCAAGGATTAAGCTTTTTTGAAATCAGTAACATTTCATGGAATAAAATTGATAAATGTAATGAGAAAATCCCACCGTACTTTAAAACTGATTTCACATGAAGAGTGCATTTTTAAACCTCTTCCTTGGGTATTTGGTTTTGATAAAGAGCTTAAGTTTAAATTAATAATTACTTGATAGATAGGAATTACATATCCTTTTGGAGTTGTATTTAACAATATATGAATTTTAACATGTTTTTTAAAAAGAATACTATCAACTCAAGTGATGATTTTATGGTTTCCCTTGAATGTCATCATTGGTTTACAATGGATGGTTGTTAAACTACTTTTTGCTATTCAAGTCAGGTTTTGCAATCCCAAGCAGTAACCTCTATCACTTTGGTGTGCCACAGACTTAAAAATGTAGAGCCAACCAACAGATTTTCCAAGGAACATTTTGAAGAATTTCAAGGCTGCATTTTTCTGTAATGATAAACAAATAGACTTAGTGTGACTCAGAAATCAAACACCAAAAGAAAAAAGGAGAATGTATTGTAAAAAAGGACTTACATATTAATCTAAGTTCTTGTCACTATTCACTTGCATTTTATGGACAATCATAGCTGATATATTTTTTCTAAAAATCTTTGTGTTCAGCAGAAGAAAGTCATGCACATATGGGATGTGTGGGAGTGAGTAACGAAGAGAGAACTGGGTAAAATATCCTTTATAAACAGCAAAACCATAAATGAGGGCTGTCGACATTTTTTGTGATCTTATGCATTTATTTACAGTATGTATTTAAAGCAAACATTTGCATCTTTCCTTAAAGTTTAGGAAGATGGCTTGACACATTTCCCCCAATTTTTTTTTTTAACAGAAAATACCGCATTTCTTAAGGTAAACTTAGTGAGTTAGGTTAGATAAGAGAAAATAATTGGTGTCTACTGATTTTAGTGCCTTGGCAGTCGTAATTGCAGGGTAATGATTTCAATGATTGATATTTCAATACTCTTCCCTGCTACGACGCAGCTAACTTCCAAATTTGAGTGACGACTACTGGGTGCAACCACCTTTTATGAGAATTTCTTACAAGACTTATATGAATAGCTGACATGTTAGTAAAATCATCATGGCACAAAAATTATGTTTTTGAATGAGGGTATAATTGTGTGTGAGTTGGATCCCACAAGATTATTTTCTTTGAAATAAAGAAGCTAAAACTGAGTTAGCAGTTTCCATGAACAGATCCCATATTTAGATTTCATGGTAATTCTGCAATATGGCACCAGTCATGGCCATTTGAGGTATGCTTTTCAATTTACACTGGCCTACTTTGACATGTCTTTATAATTTCAGTCAGGACCTCTTACAGGAGTGCCTATTGTATCCTCAGGAAGTCTGTGCATAATTGCTCTCTGTCCATCTCTCCATGGGCCAGCATATTTTCCGTTTTCACAAAATGCAGTTCAGAATAAACATTTACATTGTTAGAGAAGCTAATGAGCAGTTACATTCTTAGTGTTTGGACACTATAAATTCTGCTATAAAGAGTCTGCAGCATTGGCTACTAGGCTAATTTAACTATGTTTAAATGTGCCTCTATAAATCATTCCATCAAGCAATCTATCTATCTATCTATCTATCTATCTATCTATCTATCTATCTATCTATCTATCTATCTATCTATCTATCTATCTATCTATCTATCTATCTATCTATCTATCTATCTATCTATCACCTGACCATTTAACTGTAAAGTACTCATTAAAAACTACTTGGAGGGTCATGATTTGTAGGACAACTCAGAAATGTCATCAAAAGTTATATTTTTTTATGATTTATGAATTTGTCAAAAAAAAAATCCTATTTATTCGTGCCTAAATCCTGAACTTACATACGAGATTCTAATGTTTTTTTTTTTTTTTACAGTATTCAAATCCATTCTGAACAACCAAAGAGAAGAGAGGCATCTAGTGGCAACACAAAGTTGATTCTAAAACCTTCCCACAGAGGAGAACTACAACTCCCTTTTACATTCACGGCTCCGCCACATTTCGACGCATTTACGTCTGACGTCACACTCGCTTGTTTTGGCCGTTTGTTTTGATATCCGGCGATCAAACGTTGTCGATGTGTTGGACGTTCTGACTGAGAGGTACGTGTAATGCATTATACAGTGTACGTCTGTTGTATGTCTTTATTGATTTCTTTTTCTCGCCTTTAAGTTAGAGTGAATAACAGCCTGAGTGTGTAAATCTGGCTGTTTAAGTCATGTCAGCTGGCGCGGAGGGTTAACGCCAAATTAGCTAGCTGAGCTTCGCTAGTGGACTTTTGTGAGTCCACATTTATTTGTTTTGTGTTAATTTATATTGTAATTCTCTGTCACTGTATAAATACATCACGTATGTGAAAATGGTTGATCAAAACAGCAACAGTGTTTCACATTCTTACAATCTTTAGTTTCAGTTTAGAGGCTGTCTCAAAACTTACTGAGTTCTCTACATAGACTGCATGTTTTGGCATCACAGATGCGTTTGAAACGTAATAGATAAACTCAAAGCATAAAATGCACATGCATGTTTACTTTTACGCAATACTCAGTCATTCAGTGACAAGATAATACTTGGACACATACTTCTAACACTTTTATCTCTCTCTAATTTCCCCTTGTGTTATTAATTTGTATTAAATATTCTTAGTCATGTTTGGAAACCACACCATTTCCTGAGAAATCTGATGTGCACACACAACTGTATCATGAAGAATTTGCCTGCCATGCCTGTTATGAAGGGTTTCACAAATAAAGTTTATTTCCATTATAACCTTGATGAATCCACAATCTAAAAGTATTAATGTGGTTTTATATGTGTCTGATTTCAGGATCCTGTATGTGCATGGGTGTTTGTGTGTGGAGGAGAGAGAGAAGGTGGAAGACTCAGGGAGTCTGTGTGTCTTATCATGGCTGACGGGTCCAGTGATGATGATGTCATACACCTGGCTAGTTTCAACACACATCGCAGTCTAGGTTGTTGCTGCCTGATAATTTGCATTCTTGTGTTGTGAAAAAAGCCTGGCTTTATCTGATCACCTATTTTGTAAACGGTACTGGTGTTCGGGACATCCTGACCCTGTTTTTGATTAGTTTTTTTGTGGTTTTGTCAGGTAAGAGTGTTAGGACGTACATAACCATATCCTCATCGTCGGATTCTGATGATGAACCTGTCAGGTTTGTACCAAATGTCCCTGTTGTGGTCAAGGATGATGAAGAGGAAGTGAGCATCTTAGAGGTAAATGGGTTTAACTTTAATAATGAACTTTACAGTGAACCAAGAAAGCCACACTTAAAAATGAATGAAACTTTGCATCATTGCATGAGATACAAAATGTCAAGCCAAGTGGCATCTGCGAAAAACAAATAAATAATGGCAGATCTTTTTTCAGAACTACACTTTTCTTAGTCATTTTTGCTCACAACAAATGTGATTTTTAGTGGATGCATGAAGTCAGATTCCCTGCAATTTACACAACTATCCTGGCAAAGTAATCACAGGTGTAGTTCATGATTTTGACTATGGACATGTTTCACTAACTTTTGACACCCAGAAAGTGTTCAGATACTTTGTCTTCATTTTTAACTATATATTTATTTTATTATTTAAAATTCAAAATTGTTTTTGCTTGAAAATTGTGCTATCTTTCTTGAAAATAAACACCACTTTGTTTGATGTTTTGTTATCTAATGCAATGGCATTCATACATTTTTAAGTGTTGCTTAATCTCCAGATACTTTTTAGGGTCACTGTATCTCATTTACGCATATTATCTGTCTCTATTAAAGGGATAATTCACCCAAAAATGAAATTTCTCTGATCATTTACTCACCCTCATGCCATCCTAGATGTGTTTGACTTTCTTTCTTCTGCTGAACACACACAAAAAAGAATATTTTAGAAGAATATTTCAGCTCTGTAGGTCCATACAATGCAAGTGAATGTTGATCAGAACTTAGAAGCTCCAAAAGCACTGTGTTTTTTGGAGTTTCAAAGGTCAGGTCACCATTCACTTGCATTGTATGAACCTACAGAGCTAGAAATCTTTTGTGTTAGCAGAAGAAAGTAAGTCATTCACATCTGAGATGAGGCATGAAAGTGAGTCAATTATGAGAGAATTTACATTTTTGGGTGAACTATCCATTTCAAGAAAGGTAAAGAAAATAGGACGGAGACCGAAAGAGTGAAATGTTCTGTCTGCTCAAGCCTTGAATTCATGATTCTTTATAATAACACAAAGAAGTGTGCCAGAAGGTTATTCTTGGGTAATCTATTTCATACTTGTTTCAAACCAGGAATAGTTAGCCATTTTACTCAGTACATTGAAGTACTGATGATCTGTTCCTATTCAAATATTGATTGTACACTCTTTTGCAGCCACAACCCTCATGTCATCGTGAACTGATCCGACCTGCTGCAAAGTGGGGTGAGAAGTCCTTTCTTAGCCAGGCATCTAGATCCAACCGACATCCATCCAACACACACACCCATCACCCTCCCGTAGCCACTGTACATCCTACATTAGGAAACCAAGCCATAGGTGTCTTAACCACGGACAGGAATGCTGTACCCTCAACGTCTAGAGGAAATGACTTGCACAGACCTCCATTGCCTGTTAAGGACTTACTACTCCTTCATAAGGACCGTTTACCCAGTGATTACTCAGAAAATCAGGCCATTTCTGTTTCAACTGCACCTGTCACTGAATCGGGTCTGTCAGTCACGGACCGTACAATTGAAGTGGTCATCCGGCAGAGACCTGAAAGGCACACAGACAGACCTCCAACACCACAGGGGGTTGTGCTAGTGGAAATCCAACAAGATGAACCGCAGCCAGTGGCCAACCCTCTTGCTCCTGCGCGATTCCCCGCACCAGCTGACAATGAGAGGCCTGGACCGTCAGCGCCCAGAGAGCCCCATGTACAGCTGGCCCCTGACCAGACTGCCTTGAATGTCTTGGTGAAAGGAGTGGTGAGTCCACTGATCAGGGTTGTGCACCATTCAGAATTGAATCGAGAGTGCCTTTTCAATTCTAATTTGCTTTGTGAAATTGAATTGATGTAGCAAACAGGATGCAGAATTGTGTTTCAGATTTGAATTTATGTAGAATTTAAATGTATTGACATTCATAGAAATACATGTGACTGCTTTGTGTAGTTTATAAGTGGGTTCATTTTTCAGCACACATTTTCCAAAAACATGTTGTCATACAATCAGTATATAGTCACAACTTACCACATGCCCCATTGAGAGCGAGAACCACTAATTGCAACCATGAGGAGGTTACCCCATGTGACTCTACCCTCCATAGCATCTGGGCCAATTTGGTTGCTTAGGAGACTTGGCTGGAGTCCCTCAGCCCCAGTCACCATTAACTTTCATTCATCTTTTTCCATACAATGAAAGTGAATGGTGACTGAGACTAACATTCTGCCTAACATCTCCTTTTGAGATCCATTGATGAAAGAATGAATGTCATATGTGTTTGGGATACATTGGGTGAGTAAGTTATGACAGTATTTAAATTGTTGGGTCAACTCTCCCTTTAAGAGTTCAAGTCAATGCTCACCAGACTGAAGTTGACATAATGCTCTGAAAGTTAACAGATGAAATAATGAAAGAGAGGACCTGCTAAATCAGTTATAATGTTTATGAATAGCACATACTATATATATATATATATATATATATATATATATATATTTATTATTACACACGCACACGATCAGCCACAACATTAAAACCCCCCTCGTGCCGCCAAATCAGTGCCAACCCACATCTCAGAATAGCATTCTGAGATTATATTCTTCCACCACAATTGTACAGAGCGGTTATCTGAGTTATTGTAGACTTTGTTCAAACTAGTCTGGCCATTCTCTGTTCACCTCTCTCATCAACAAGGCGTTTCCATCCACAAAACTGCCACTCACTGGATGTTTTTAGTAAATTCTAGAGACTTGTGCGTGAAAATCCCAGGAGATCAGCAGTAACAGAAATACTCAAACCAGCCCGTCTGGTCAAGCCCTGTATTAGGGCTGTGTCAATACAATCAATTATTGATATATCATGATCTTTTCTCATGATAATGTATAGATACACTAGATCTGTGTATTGATATTTATATTCAACTATTTGTGTATTCATATCATATAAAAAAGTATTGCCACAAGACGTAAACATGTGTGTAAACATGATTTTAGTGTGATAAAATCACTTACTAACATTTTCTGTGTAAAGATAAAGATATCTAAAAACCTTTTATGCCATGATGACGAAAATCCTGAAACCCTTAAACGACCAAACAACGACCATTAAAACAACTTTGCAGCTCAAATAATACGGAACTTTTAAGTGATTTTATAAAATTATAAGCTTCATATTTCTGTCTTTAAACCTGCCAAAAATTGTCCCCATTCACTTCCATTGTAAGTGCCTCACTGTAACCTCCATTAGTCCTTTTTTCTTTTTCTTTTTTTTTTAAGGAAATGAGGGATGAGTTGAAATACATTTTTGTAGTAGTCAAATATTATGCCACAAATGGTGTCGACTGAGCTTGACTTTTTTAAGCCATGGGTTCTCTAGGGATTTTTCAATTGGTTTTTAGAATAGCTGTTTTCAATTTCAGTCATATAATGTCTGTGGTTAACAATGTTAAAAGAGACATTTGTTCTACAATATAAATTACTGAAGCTGTTGTGTGCTTTATAAGCATTCTATACAAGTATGTAACAAGTTGCTTTATAATAATGACAAAGGTTGCTTGATTCATTAAATCTACATTCTTGTGTTAGTTGTAGCAACTTGCGTTTAAAGCTCACAAAAGTTTGATGTTTGAAGTAGGGTTGCAGGTACTGCAATATACTGGTTTCACGGTATACCACGGTTTGAAAATTGACGGTTATCATACCATGCACATTTGCTTATCTACGGTATTGAGAAAAAAATGCAATCGGACGGAGAATCTCAAATGCGCGTGCGCATCTCCTTTCATCCTCGTCTGCCTGTCAGACTCGTCAACTTGCGACACACACGCAGCGGAGAAAATGTCAGAGAGAAGCGAGGGGGACTGACATGAGTGTGTGTGAGTTAAAGCAGTGTTTCTCAATTGGATTATTCGGACTGGGTCGTGGACAGCAGGGAAAGAGCAATGCCATGCTTCTCCCATTGAAGATATTTCGGCAGCCGCCCAAATGATAGACTATTTAGGACTGCCGAGGCAGATTTAATGATAATCTCGCAAACAGCTAAAGCAGACATGGGCAATTTACAGCCCGCGGGCTGGATCAGGCCCTCTACATGGTTTAATGTGGCCCGCGGCTCATTTATCGTAAAAGCGTTTTTATTTTTAATTGGATATTTCAGTTAACTTGCATTGGGACCTAACGCGCCTCCACAAGTGTTTACCTTGCTCATGGTTGCCAGATAAGAGATGCAACACCCCCAGTTTGAGATTAACCTAATTTAATGCTTATTTTGTGCAGTCTGGCATCCATGCACGCGAGTGCGCTATTTCTATCTGGCTTGCCCCTTTGAACAAACTTAGAGATCTGTAGTGCAATATTCTGCTCAAGGGACAGTGTTATACGGCTACTCTGTGTCCACTCTTGAGGCTGCTTGTGATGTTTGGTGCTACTAATTTTCCAGGTAAACCTTCTCAGTGATTAAATTAAATATAAAAGTAGATCTCGGCGTCATTGACACACGGAGGAGTAATCATTGACATGCGAGCAAAAGCAAGCCAGAGACAAATATGTATATGTATTTATTTTTTGTGCAATTTAGAAATGTTGAAGTCCCTTCGCGCCTGTATGTTAATCTAACTCTTGCAATAATCATTTATCATAGTCATGCAGTCTGTGTTATTCAGTTGTGTGCTGAAAGTCAAACATTGACATCAACAACAAAAAATAATGTCACTTGATGCATGTCCTTGTACTGGAAAACCATGAACAAAACTATGCAACAATAAAGGAAATATAACCCAAGATACATTAAATACAGGTTAGGTTTAATCTATTGCAGGTCGCCCCTTGATGTCCAATGTAAAATCTGTGTCCTGAAGCAAAACCAGTTGAGAACCACTGAGTTAAAGGTACAGACAGGAGCAGTCTGGCCTCAATGTCGCGCACCTACAGTATACGTTAACTGTTAATAATCATAGGACATTACTTCAAAAGCTCACGCAGCTGATGTTATTTTTCATTTAGTAGTTCATTTAACATATAAACTAACATGCTTTAGTTATATAACATGTTATAGTTACATGCTATTTTATCATGTTTATAATTCAATTTATTATTATAATTCTGTTAGCTTTCTTATTTTTCTATTTATTTTATTTTCAAAAAGGAGAATTTTTTTTACACATACTTTAATCAAATAAATGGTTTCAAGTTTCAATTATAATAAAGTGTTTGCTCAAATATAAATAAAATAACCCTTCTGTTTTCACTGATAATAGTGATTGTGTAATACCGTATACCGTGAAACCGTGATATTTTCTGAGACGGTTATCATACCGTGAAAATCTCATACCGTTGCAACCCTAGTTTGAAGAATGCCTTTAAGTAATTTGTTGTAGAACAAAATTCTCTTCCAATAATCAATTACTCTTCAATTATTGTTGACTACAGGCCTTACTTTATTCATAAATTATAACCCATTGGAAATTTGTGAGAACCTACAATGAAGTTGCCTTAATGGGTGACATGCAAATTGACTTGATGACTGAACAGCTCCGTTCTTAAATTCTGAATTTTGCTCCAACCCTGCATATGATTAGCACTTCACTCAGAAGTTACATTATCCCACTGTGCATACTGTACATTAACAGCAGGGTTGGGTTTGCTTTGGCTCATATTCCCAGATGGACCTTTTTCCAGATGTGCAGGAAGCATATGTAGCTGAACTGATAGAGAGAGGCGAACTGAAAGATTTAAATGTGTAAGTCCAAGCTTTTCTCTTCTCATTTCTTACTAAAATTCACCTTACATGAGATGTTTGTGATGTGTTATGTTTGTTATCACAGAATATGCAATTTGTTGTTGGAAAATCCTGACTATCCGAAGAAAGCCAACTCTGTTTTGATGCAAAGCAGTGTGCTCCTCGAGACTAATGACTCTGAGACGCAGGTTTGCACATGTCTGTTTTCATCATGTGTAACGCAATGGATTTCATGTATTTATACAGTGTTTCCATGTATATTGAATTGATGGTTAATTACTATTCAATGATATGGTAAATATAGGGTTCCCGTGTTCATAGAAAACCCAGAAATACCAGGATATTCCGATTTCCGTTTAAATGAACACAATCCTGAAAAGTCATGGATATTGTCTAGGAATTGCTCTTTGGAAGTGTAATCTTTATAAATTATTTTTTAAATCCGTATTCAGTAATCACAAACAACTGTAAAAGTGATGGAAATGTATCTGCCTAAATGTGTGGGAACCCTGGGTAAGAAGCTTATGTTGGTTTCTTTTTTAAATTTCTATCTCCTTTTTCTCTCATTTATACAGGAAAGTGAAAATTATTTTGATTATTTCAAACTAAAGACTGTTGGCCCAGAGGTTGTAGTTCAAGCTGCAGATATGCTGATGCGTGATTTCAAAATGTTGAGCTGTCAGGATATCAGATGGGCCCTGAACTGCCTTAAAGGACACTATGCAATCACCCGAAAGGTGCTCCTTCATATGTACTTAAATTCTTCTGTGAGACTTTAATGTCAAGGGGTTTTAACGGCATGCCACATCATTAATCATGTGTTTCAGTGGTCATGTTTAAGTATCGATGAAAGCTTTTGAGTTTGTTATTAATACATCTGGTTTCTGTTGAAGGCCTTATTCGAAGCCCTCAAGAAGTGGCAAGAGATCTCCACTGACCCCTCAGGGAAGAAGAAGAGAAGGAGAGAGCCCAATGAGCGCGCCTTCTTAGACTTCAAGTTTGAGCAGGGTGACTACATGTATTCCTTACCTTAGGGGCCGTTCGCACAGGACACAGTATTGCATTCAAAAACTGTTCAAAATGGAATAGTTTATCAAAAAATTAAAGAAGAAAAAGTATAATGAAAATAGATCATAAAACTTGAATGTTATTCAAGTATGGAACAGATTCAAATCCACTTCATTACTTACTGAAAATCTAGCTCTTCTTGGAGAGTTCATGAGAGGTATTGTCGTCGATTCTGAAACAAATATTTAATCGAATCAGATCTTTGTCATGAAATGGTCGAACCAGTTCACAAAACCAGTCTGAATGATTTATTCGAATCGGACAGATCCAGTTCTCATTCATTACGTTTACATGGACACCAAAAAGCCGCTTATTGTGAGAGAGCGCATTTTTGCGAGAAAGCAGCGTTCTGGTTTACATGTACTGTATAAGTGGTGTATTCTTTACTCCTGTATACATCTTGCTCTGTAAGTAAGCAGCTTTCTCCACATCAACGCAATTTTCCTCTGTAAAAAACAAACGTGGTATCTGAGGTAGACTTTGATATTTTATTCTCAGAGCCTTCACTTTATTTCCAGATATTCCAGAGTTGCCGCTGTTTTTGTTTCCCTAACTTTGCATTGCGACCTGCAGCGGTATTACACTGGAATTACACTGTGGGATTCCCCTGATGTCCAAACACATACATGCGAACACGAGGGACCGTTAATATGTTAAATTGGTGTATATAAATGGGTATAGTTTATAGTGTGTGTACTTTTCCCACTGTATTCCCAGAAATGTTTAATTATTTCCGCTGTGGACCTTGTAAAGATGCTGGAGGAAACGGGTAGACAAGTATCTATACCCACAGAGTCGTATGTTGATATAATCTGAAAGGTTGCTCAACAAGAAAGAAGCCAATGCTCCAAAATCAACATAAAAAAGCCAGAATACAGTTTGCAAGTGCACATGGGGACAAAGATCTTACTTTTTGAAAAAATGTTATCTGGTCTGATGAAACAAAAATGTTACTTTTTGGCCACAATGACCATCGTTATGTTTGAGGAAAAAGGGTGAGGCTTGCAAGCTGAAAAACACCATCCCAACCGTGAAGCATGGGGGTGGCAGCATCATGTTGAGGGGGTGCTTTGCTGCAAGAGGGACTGATGCACTTCACAAAATAGATGGCATCATGAGGAAGGAAAATTATGTGGATATATTGACACAACATCTCAAGACATCAGCCAGGAAGTTAAAGCTCGGTTGCAAATTTGGAAGGACAATGACCCCAAGCATCCCTCCAAAGTTGTGGCAAAATTAATTAAGGACAACAAAGTCAAGGTATTGGAGTGACCATCATAAAGCCCTGTCCTCAATCTGATCGAATATTTGTGGGCAGAACTGAAAAAGTGTGTACGAGCAAGAGTCCTACAAAACTGACTCAGTTACACCAGTTCTGTCTGGAGGAATGGGCCAAAATTGAAGCAACATATTGTGAGAAGCTTGTGGAAGGCTACCAAATATGTCTGACCTAAGTTAAACAATTGCTACCAAATACTAACAACGTGTATGTAAACTTCTTACCCACTGTAATGTGATGAAAGAAAGAAAACTGGAATAAATAATTCTCTACTATTATTCTGACATTTCACATACTTAAAATAAAAGAATTGATAAAGGAGTGATCCTAACCGACCTAAGACAGGGAATTTATTCTACAATTAAATGTCAGGAATTGTGAAACTTGTGAGTTTAAAAGTATTTGGCTAAAGTGTATGTAAACTTCTGACTTAAACTGTAGGTGTGTTAAACCGCTTTCTCTTAATCCCTTAAGCTTCATGACATTTAGAACGCCGCTTTCTGCAAGAACGTGCATGTAAATGTGGTCATTGACTATATTCGAATTGCAGCAAACAAGTCTCTGGAGTTTTAGATTGTCAGTGAATAATGACTAAAATTTCAGTCTGTTCATTATACAAAGCAATCAAATAACATCAGAAGGTGTGAGATACTGCAAAATGACCACTTTTATTGAACTTTTATGCTGCTTTTAAGTCCTTTTTTTAAACCTCACTCCATGTTTATTGTTATTGCACGAAAAAAGCATTACAAAATTTATCTTTTTGTGTTCCGTCAAATAAAAAAATCATACAGGTTTGGAATGGGTTGAATAAATTATGACAGTTTTAATTAGGGACGGGCATGGGTTCTCTGGCACTCAGACATGGCAACAGTGATCGATGATTATCGATAGTGATCTTGCATGATGTAACTTTTCACTTAATTCGAAATTCAGTGACAATTACCTGACAACTAAACACACATGTGTCAAAGAGGGAGCTTATTTTTAATTTTGAGATTGATTATGTTGTGGTTTTGAGGGGTACACTGATTGTCAGAAACATCTCATAACAACAAAACAGACACAACACTGCAATGCTGTCGTTACGATAATCAAAAGAGAGTGTAATTAACCGTTTTTTGAAAACCAGTCTCTGCAAAACATTTGCTAAACACATTTTATTATAATTGAATGTAAGAACTTTGACTCGTTAATGGATATCATTTAATAGAAGTAAATGTTTGTCACTGACTGTAAACCTCTGAAGTAACACGCACCTGCATCTCGATGAAATGGGAGTTGATTTCTGCACGAGTTTCCAAGTTAGATGTCCAATATAAAGTGTCATTCTGTTGCACTTTCCCTAGTTGAGAGGTGGAAATTCAAATTCTCCCAGTTCAATGGAATGCTTTATGAATCACAGCAACAACAATATAGAGCATCGCAGCTTTCATCTTTCACAAGAGTGAACATTTGGACACACACACTCACACACACACCAGGCTGTGGACTCAACGCGCTAAAGCAACGCTTATACAGCAGGCGAGGGTCACAATGCAGTGTCTTCAAACTGAACTTCAAATTAACATGCACATTTTAAACGCAATAGTTATGGTGTCTCCTGTTATTTGAAAAATAGAAGGTTCAGACAGCCACTAAAAAAACTGGTCCGTGCTTACTAAGATTACTACTGTAACTTGAAGGAAGAACAGACAGACGTTCTCGACAAGTGCTCGAGTAATTAGTCAAAATGACTAAAATGCCCATCCCTAGTTTTCATTTTAGTGAACTAAACCTCAAACTTGATGTTGTCTAAAAATGGCACAAGACACATCACAACAGTCAAAGCAGGGGCGTCTACTGTGTGTTTACACAGAATAACAATTTAAAATGCAAGAGTGCATCCCGTGGGAACGGGCTGTTGCTTTCAAATACATCAAAACAAAATCAGATAAAAAATTAAAGACTTGATTGTTTTGCTAATTTTGTCACATTCATCTCAGGTTCCTTTAAACTGGAGCGAAAGATGTACTTTTTGGAGAAAAATCGGAGATGGAGCCGAGGTAACGAGACTACACAGCAGCCGTCTCTCATAAAAGAGCTTGAGTTTTACGAGCAGAAAGCCAAGGAAATGGCTGAGGTACAGGTCATTTCTTCAATTTATCTTATGTAATAACCTAAAGAAATAGCATTGTGATGAATCAAGCTTTCAGGCTGCCAAAAGTTCAATAATTGTGTGGTTCTTTTTTTCCCCACTTATAGCATGAAGATTTCCTTTTGGCTTTGCAAGTGAATGAGGAGCAATATCAAAAGGTGGGTGTGAAGTGTTTGCATACTTTAAGACGCTTCTGGAATGACATGTCAGACCACATCAATTGAATTATAAACTGTACTCTTAGCTACAGTTCTATGTGCCTCAACAACAGCTTTGAGTATAAGAGTTGTTTTCAGCTGTTTGAATCAGTGACCATCTGTTTTAATAATCTATTTTAAAACATTTAGTTCTGGTTCACTAATTCAATTGGACAAGTGACTTCAAGAGTGTGGACATTTCTTTTAACAGCTCTGAAATGTTTCAATGTTTGTATCTCTCTCTTTTCTGTTATTGCTTGCTGCATAAAATTCCAATTATGTAGTTTGTAACATTGTAACTAAACTATTTTCATTGGTGAAAAAAACAGTTGTCCTAAAGGGTGTTTACTCAATATTAACTTCTTGTTTATAACTTACTAACTGTTGTATGTGATGATCACAGCCATGTAGTTGGATTAGCTGCATTTAAAGACATAAATTAGCATAACTAATAATGATAACCTTAATTGTTTTAATTATTTGCATCAATGTATTCAGTTACTTACCAACTTCATTTGAAAATAATTGTCTACATTGGTCTCTTTTATTTCATTGCCATTGCTATTGTTTTATGAAAGCATTAAGTAATTCAAAGGTGTGGCTTGTGTGTATTATCTAATATGTTTTAGAAATGAAATGGTTGACTGGACTCAGACATTTTTTTTATTGATTTGGAAGCTGAACATTGTGATTTCAGAGCATTAAATGATGACATGAAAATTACATTTTGGTCTTTTCTGTGCTCTCAGGATGGGCAGTTGATTTTGTGTGGATGCTGCTGTGGGGATTTTGCCTTTGAAGAGATGACCCAGTGTACAGACGGCCATCTCTTCTGCAAGGAATGCCTGGTGAAGTATGCCCAGGAGGCAGTGTTCGGCTCAGGACGGGTAAGCCAGTCCTAGAGGATGATTGTAGAATAATAGCTGCTGATAGTTAGTACTCAACTGAGTCCTGTGCTACAGATATGATATTTCATCATCCGTGACTTAAGTGCTGAGATTAGACTATTCAATCTCAGAGGTTACCTTTGTGTCATTTGAACCATGTTTTGTGCGAACTCATCTTTTGAAATCCCCTTGTATTTTGGTTTCATTTCAGCCCTGTGCTTTTTAGGTGCTTTCCAGTTTCTCTACTGTCTTACTTTCATTTTTATCCTAAAATGAATTCAATTCCAATAAAATTAAGTGTCAAGCAAAACATTTCACAAAAATAATTTTAAGTTTTAAATGATAAAACAATAGATGCACTATTCAGCGCTTACACAAGAAGTATTTGGACACCTGGTGCTGGCTAGAAATGAGTGAAAAATATTATTTGTGTTTGTTTGCAGTCAGAGTTGAGCTGTATGGACGGAAACTGTACGTGTTCCTTCCCTACCAGTGAACTGGAGAAGGTTTTACCTGAGAACATTCTGTGCAAATATTATGAACGACAGGCAGAGGAGGCCGTAGCAGCCACCTGTGCTGACGAACTTGTCAGGTGAGTAAAAGGCAATGGTTTACCCAAAAACAGATACTCTGTTATCATTTATTCACCTCATGTCATTCCAAAACCCATATGACTTTCTTTTTTTAATGGAACAAAAAATATTTACACTATTGTTTTCCATGTAATGAAATTGAATTTTAACTAAGTAGTCAATACGACTTGAGCGTGCTATAGTCCAAGTCCTCTGAAGCCATACGATAGCTTTGTGTGAAAACAAACCAAATTTTAGGTCTTCATTCACTAACAATCTTGACAGCCTATTTAATTTTTGGGGCCTGAGACTGTTATAAGTACAAATATATTAATGTTATTAATTAATTAAATTACAATTGGACTCAGGGAAAAATTAAAATGTGAATACATTTATGAAATGACCTCTTTAAGTGGCTCACCATCATAATTATAAAAAAAATGTTTTCCTTACTTTCCTTTCAAGGTGTCCATTTTGTAACTTTCCAGCACTTTTGGACAAAGAGATTTCTCTATTCAGTTGCCCAAACCCTCGCTGCAGAAAGGTTGGTCTGTTTGTTGGATATACATAAAGGTGTGTGTGTGTGTGTGTGTGTGTGTGTGTGTGTGTGTGTGTGTGTGTGTGTGTGTGTGTCTGTCTGTTATTAATTCAATGACATCTGATTTTACAGTAGTCCCTTTATAAAAATACTGTCGTGATCTGGCTCCAATCTCTCTCGGTCCACTTCTATATGTGTCTCGAAGCGGTCACTTGTAAGGCTGTCAAATTAAAATTACAAATTAAAATTTTCTTCGAAATTCAGATAAAACTGCACATTTGAATGCTAAAAGTGTGCATTTGTATTTTGGATGTGTGCCAAGTATGTTGATGACCTCTGACTGATTGCATTCTTCCTCTAACAAAGGCTAGATGCAGCGCAATAAATACAGTTTAACAGAATTCAGGTGTGTTGTGTTTTTAAAGGTTGAAGTTGAAAAACACAGCGCTCTTGAACAAGACTCTGAATAAACAACGAAACGTGGTGTGATATTTCTTTAACTTGCTTTCTAGGAGGAAGTGGGAGCCAGACAAACAATTCACCGCGAGTCTTTTAATCCTGGTACTTTTCAGTATAACACACATAGAGATGGCTTTTCAGCCCAACCGATCACGGACACAGTCAAGTTCATGTGTCGCTCTCTCTCTCCTTCAGCGGCATGGATTGCACTTTTATCCCTCTCCAGCTCTCACTGCTTCATAAAACAGCTGTTAGAGATAATTTCCTACAGGTGTCAATCCTTACCACTCTTCCTCTCCTGGTCTCGCTCTCTATAGATGTCGCTTGGCCACGCCCCCACTACCACATACCCCCATCACCCAACTCAGGCTGGGGCGCCATCCGGCCGGTCACTTAGGACCGGAAATCCGCAACAGCCATCTGCCCCTGGCATGTGGACCACCTCAAACTTAAAAAGCTGGAGAGCTAGATACCAACGGGTGATCCGTACAATGGTTTCCTCCATAGAAGGATGGAGCCACTGGAGTGGGGTGTGGTCTGAACAGAGGGTGAAAACATGCCCCAACAGAAGAAGGTGAGGACCGTCCACTTCATGGCCAAACACTCCTTCTCGACTGTGCTGTCTCTCTCAATGAGAGATTTCGACTAATGTACAACACGGGGCACTCCTCCCCCTCCACCATCTAGGACAGTACCTCTCCCACCCCTCTGTCTGATGCATCCGTCTGCAATATAAAAGGGAGCTTGAAATCAGGAGAGTGCAATAACGGCCCGCTACAAAGTGCAGTTTTCACCTGTGTGAATGTCTGCTGACATGGCTTCGTCCACTGGACCAGATCTCGTGCCCCCTTTTTAGTAAGATCAGTCAGCGGACTGGTGGCGGTCAAATAAATAGGTACAAACCTGCGATAATAGCCAGCCAGCCCCAGGAAATGTCTCACCTACTTTTTGGTCTTAGGTCCCATGCAGGCTGCAATCGCTATGGTCTTATCAATTTGGGGCTTCACCTTCCCATTATCCAAGTGGAAGCGCAGATACCATACTTCCACCCGCCCAATTACGCACTTCTTTGGGTTTGTCGGGAGTCCCGCCTGTCTCAACGACCTCAGGACAGCCCTCAGATGCCACAGGTGCCGCTGCAAATCATTACTGAAAATTATGATGTCATCTAGATAGTCAGCGGCATAAGCAGCGTGCGGTCTGAGGATTCTGTCCATGATCTGCTGAAACTTAGCCGGTGCCCCAAACAAACGGAACAGAAGCATCTTAGATTGGTGTTGTCCAAACAGTGTGTAAAATGCTGTGTTTTCACGGGACATGGGAGTTGAGGGAATCTGCCAATATCCCTTTGTTAAATCCAGTGTTGAATAAAAGTGATCTGATCAAGCAGCTCATCAGTCCAAGGCATTGGTACACATCAAATTTAGACACCGCTTTGAATTTTTTATAATCCACACAGAACTGGACCAAGTCGTTGCTCTTAGGAACCAAAACCACTGGGCTGGCCCAGTTACTGTGGGATTCTTTTATTACCCCCATATCCAGCATGGCCTTTATTTCTTTCTGAACCACTTCTATTTTTTGCTTGGGTAATCGGTAGGGATGACTATGTTCCACTACCCATGGGGTCATTTCGATATCGTACGACCGGGAAGAGGCGAGAACTTGTCAGAAAATTCTGGTGAAAAATTGGGATGGTGAAAGGTGGTCTCCACAAGTGACTGGGGGTGACTCAGTCGGTGGCTTTTATTTTCACCTCTGGTCCGAGCTCCTCCCTCTCCAGAACCACCATCAACAAAGTCACGGAGACTGCCTCTCTCCATGGTTTTAGGAGAATGAGGTGGTAAATCTGACGTGCTCTGCCTCTTAACGTTGTTTCACCTCATAATCGATGTCCTCAACTCACCGTGTGACCTCAAAGGGTTCTTGCCACTTGGTGAGTAAGTTAGGGCTCTATGTGGGGAGCAATACAACAACTTTATCTCCCGGTGTAAATTCCTGTAGCCAAGTACCTCTATTATACAGCCGGCTTTGACATTCTTGAGCCTGTAGCAAATTCTCCTTTGTTAATTGCCCCAGTGCAGGAGTTTTGCTCTCAGGTCAAGAACGCATTGAATTTAGTTTTTGCTGTTTGATGGTCCCTACTCCCAATTTTCCTGTAGGACATCGAGCACGCTGCATGGTCAACGCTTCAATTTAATCCCCAGTAATCCTTACAGTTTGTGTAGTGTACATGACCTAAACATAGTGCTCTGATCAGTGAGGATTTCTTTCAGAATTCCTCTGTAGATGATCCTGAAAAGTGCCTCGCAACACTTGGGGTGGCTGGCGGATTCACCAGCTGACATTCACGGCATGCCTGGCCAATAGAAGCGGTCCATTAGATGGTTTAGTGTCTTTTCCTGCTCTGAGTGAACTGACATTGGATTATAATGAGCCTTCTTGAATAACATTTCCCGACGGCTCCGCAGTATTAACAATTGGGTCTGTGTTTCCTGGGTCAGTTGATACAACCAATCCTTAATAATTGAAAAATACAGATATGAAAGTGCAATGTCTGACCATCAATCATTTTCACCTGGTCTAATGTCTCGCAACTTCTCCAGAGAGAAATCCCCTGTAGGGAAACCTCTAAGGGCTGGGGAAGCCAAGACGTAGACGACACTGACACCGCCTCCTCAGCCAGCGAACCACACTCCGATACACAGGACCCATCCACACATATTCCCCTTAATAAATGCCATCCAATTTGTACTCTAGATTAGCAGATGGGTGAGGATGGGACTCACCGCAGCCTCAACACTATGCTTTTGCAACTTGATTTCATTGCATTCTGTCCAATTTTTAGCAAAAAAGCAAGATGGCTTGTGTGTGTGGCTGGCCATCTGCTACCTGGTCTGTCTGTCTTTGTTTTGTTCGTCTCACTCCTGGTCCAGGATGTTACAGCTACGTTGGTTTATGATCTTCTTATGCTCATTAACATCAGAAACACTGTGGATTTACTGGCTGAGAATGGATGGGGAGGATCGTGTTCATACTTTCCTCCAGATCTGTCCATTGTGCCACTGCTGCTGCGTCGGCTCCCCTGCGCCCTTCTGCTGCAAAAGCATAGAAGACGATGTGGGAAACGAGGCAGGCTTTCTGTCAAACTTAAGGCCAAACTGTTGCTGCAATCTAGGACAAATTTCGACAATCATGGTTTAAATGACGTGTGGGACGATCATCAATTCATTTACTTGCACTCTCTGGAGCCTGCATATGCATTGATTCGGCCAATCATTCTGGAAATCTTCATGGAACATCCCATACAACAGAAGCCATACCTCTGTAAAGGTGAGAGTATAAATCTCAAAAATCTTCGACCACTGTGTCGTGCATCACAGTTGGTAGGCGACTCTATATCAATCAAAATGGCACTGGTTAATGCAAGATCGCTTTGTAATAAGACGTTTATCCTGAAAGATTTCTTCACATCAAAACTACTGGATGTTCTATTTGTGACTGAGACGTGGTTATCTACCGGTGACTTAAGTTCTTTTGCTGACCTTGTTCCCTTGGATTGTAAATTTGTTAATTCCCCTCGATCTACAGGCAGGGGTGGAGATCTAGCAACTATTTTTAAAAACAGCTTCCAATGTCATCTTGTTTTGAACTGCAAGCCTTTCAGCTCGATTTAGCTGAGCCAGTGCTGTGTGGGCTGATATATCGACCACCCAAATTTAATAAAGATTTTATTCAGGATTTTTCTGGATTTTCCTGTATGTTATGTAGGTGTTTGTGCTGCAGTTTTTTTCAGATCATAAACTAGTCATTTTTGGGGCTTCTTTTCCATACCAGGTTTCTAAACCTCGCCCACGTGTTCGACTATATTGTAGGATGAATGCTAGTGTTATTAATGAGTTCGCTATGATTTTTGCAAACGATTGCAATATTTCTGTCTTTCTTCCTTCACCCTACTCGGACCCTGAGTTTTTACTAAGTTCTTTTAATTTTTAACTATTTTAGATGAAGTTGCACTCTTGAAGGTGAGTCGTGTAAAAACTAAAGTAGAGCCTTGGATTAGTGAAACTACAAGCACATTTAGACAAATCTGCAGAAGAGCAGAGTGTAAATGGCAAAATGACAGGATCCAAGTGTCCTATGATATTTTAAGGGACTCTACATACATATCAAGTCAAGTGTTTTTTATTGTCATTCAACCATATACAGTTAGTACAGTACACAGTGAAACGAGACAACGTTCCTCCAGGACCATGGTGCTACATAAAACAACATAGGACAAACACAGAACCACATGAGACTACACAGACTAAATAACATACCTATATAAAGTGCAAGTGCAAACATGTGCAAAAAGTATGGGACAGTACAATAAATTACTAAAAATGAACAGTACAATAGGCATGGTGAGAGACAGTGCAGCGCCGACCAGTACACAGTAGTGCAAAAAGATGACAGTTTCTAGAAATGCCAAATATAAACATAGCATACTATGAGATAGTGTTCTATGCACATAGCAGTTATTGAGGTAGCAGCCAGGTATAAAGTGACAATAATTAAAGTGCAACTCAGGACACGTGTGTATGTGTCAGTCCAGTCTCTGAGTATTGAGGAGTCTGATGGCGGGTGGGAGATGTGCTTTCCTCAGCCTTCGAAGAAAGTAGAGACGCTGCTGGGCTTTCTTGGTGATAGAGCTGGTGTTGAGGGACCAGGTGAGGTTCTCCGCCAGGTGAACACCAAGGAATTTGGTGCTCTTGACGATCTCCATAGAGGAGCCGTCGATGTTCAGCTGAGAGCGGTCACTCTGTGCTATCCTAAAGTCAACAACCTTCTCTTGTTTTGTCCACATTCAGAGACAGGTCGTTGGCTCTACACCAGTCCATTAGCCGCTGCACCACCTCTCTGTATGCTGACTTGTCGTTCTTGCTGATGAGACCCACCACGGTCGTGTCATCAGCTAACTTGTTGTGTTCGCTGATTGCTGCACAGTCGTGAGTCAGCAGAGTGAACAGCAGTGGACTGCAGTGTAGTGGACTGAGCACACAGCCCTGGGGGTCCCCAGTGCTCAGTGTAGTGGTGGTGGAGATGCTGTTCCTGATCCGGACTGACTGAGGACTCCCAGTAAGGAAGTCCAGGATCCAGTTGCAGAGGGAGGTGTCCAGGCCCATCAGGTTCAGCTTTCCAATCAGGTGCTGAGGAATTATTGTGTTGAATGCTGAACTGAAGTCTATGAACAACATTCGAACGTATGAGTCCTTTTTATCTAAGTGGGTGAGGGCCAGATGGAGGGTGGTGGTGATGGCATCATCTGTTGAACTGTTTGGACGATATGCAAACTGCAGTGGGTGTAGTGAGGGAGGCAGCTGGGTCTTAATGTGCCTCATGTCGATCCTCTCGAAGCACTTCATGATGATGGGTGTGAGTGCGATGGGATGATAGTTGTTGAGGCAGGACACTGAAGACTTCTTTAGCATGGGGACGACAGCGCTGCTCAGAGAGATGTTGAAGATGTCGGTAAGAACAACTGCCAGCTGATCTGCACATCCACTGAGCACTCTGCCAGGCATGTTGTCTGGTCCAGCTGCCTTCCGTGGGTTGACTCTACGTAGAGTTTTCCTTCCATCAGCCGTGGTAAGACAGAGCACCTGGTCTTCGGGAGGAGGGGTGGTCTTCCTCACCACCACGTCGTTCTGTGCTTCAAACCTCTTATAGAAGTCGTTCAGCGCATCTGGAAGGGAGGCATCTTTGTCACAGGCAACTGATGTTGTCCTGTAGTTGATGATGGCCTGGAAGCCCTGCCACATGTGCCGCGTGTCACCGCTGTCCTGGAAGGGCAGCCTTGTCGCCTGTTCTAAAGGCAGAGTCTCGGGTCCTCAGCATCGCACGCACTTCCGCAGTCATTCACGGGTTCTGATTGGAGCGTATGGTGATGGTCTTGGAGAAGGTGACAACATCAATGCACTTGCTGATGTAGCTGGTCACTGATGCTGTGTATTCCTCCAAGTTGGTGGAGTCACCATATGTTGCAGCCTCTCTGAACATGTGCCGGTCAGTACACTCAAAACAGTCCTGAAGAGCAGAGATGGCTCCTGCTGGCCAGGTTTTCACCTGCTTCTGGAGCGGTTTTGTGCGTCTGACGAGTGGTCTGTATGCTGGAATTAGCATAACAGAGATGTGGTCTGAGTAGCCGAGCTGTGGGCGGTGCTCCGCCCGGTATGCGTCTGGGGTGTTTGTGTAAACAAGATCAAGTGTGTTCTCCCCTCTCATTGCAAAGTCCACATACTGATGGAATTTAGGGAGCACTGTCTTGAAATTCGCATGTTTGAAATCTCAGGCGAAAATAAACAGTCCGCTCATAACCCCACGCAGTCCACAGAGCGCTTCCTTAGCGTTAGCGCTGGGGGGAATGTAAACTCTGGTTATAATAACAGTGGTGAATTGCCTGTGGTAAATAAAAAGGTCTGCATCTAACCAGCAGCTAAGCCGCTGCTCCACCAGCGATTAAGCAGTAACTAGAGACTAGCATAGAGTTATTGCACCATTCCGTGTTGATGTAAACACACAAGCCACCACTGTGAGTCTTACCGCATAGAGCTGCATTTCTGTCGGCACAAAACTAGCTGAATAGCAGCATCCGGAGCTCTGTCGCTGAGCCAGGTCTCCCTGAAAACAAAGATGCAGCAGTATCTAAGCTCACACTGCATAATCTGCTGGAGTCGGATGTAGTCCAGTTGTTGTCCAGGGAGCAAACATTTGAGAGCAGGATAGACGAGAGAGCCGGCTGGCTAGGGTTTGTTTTTAGCCTAGATTGGACCCCCGCCCTCTTGCCACGCTTTCGCTTCCTCGCACAGCATCCCCTCCCCCGGGCACCGGCATCAGGTGACACCGAGGACTGGAGGCCTGGTCTCCGCATCAAGCAGAGTTTGCATAGCAACTCCTGCAGAATATCACGCAGCTTGGTTGTTGCATGAATCTTATATTTTAGCCATCAAAGGGTGGTTAAAGCAGCGAAGGCACAGTATTTCTCCGATATTATTGAGAGAAACTGTTATAGACCTAGAGTACTATTTAGTACTATAAACCATTTATAACCATCCGTTATAAATCCAACTAATGTAATTGGGCCCGATATTTCTATGGACACTTTTTTTTTATCACTGTTTTGTCTCATAATCCTCCTGCTGTTAGTGATGTATCCTTTTCACCATGTTCTCCTGTGGTGTTTGACCACTTTGAGTTTCTTCATCTTTCTAGTTTGTCAAAAATAGTTGACTAGTTGAGGCTATCAGACTCCCCACTTGATATTGTTTCATCTAAGCCAGCGGTTCCCAAACTTTTTTTCCTGCGCACCCCCTTCTATGTCCCAACCGGGTTGGCGCACCCCCAATCCCCACTTCAAAAAAAAAAAAAAAAAAAAAACGCAACGCAACTTTGTTTTATCATGTTTAATCATGTGCAAATAACCAGAACACATGACAATAACAACATCACAACGGTTATGGAAATTAGAACGACGGTACAATTAATTAAATTGCAATGTTACAAACGATCCACAACATTAAAGAGAATAGGATCCGAAATAGATAAAATAAATAAATGAATATTTAATAAAATAAATTAAAATAAAAAACGAGGATCAATCTGAAACTTTTCAAGTGCGACAATAAAATTAGCCTTCACACGATCCACAACATAAGTAACAAAGAGCATAGGCTCAAACATAAAATAAATTAAGAGGATAAAAGAGGATCCATCTGGAACTTTTCAAGTGCAGCGCAAAAGTCGCTCAGCCTGCAGCGAGAGAGAGAGAGAGAGATAAGAGACGGGGAGGAGGATGTGTTAGTATTCCCAGGCCTATGTGTAGCAATAATATCAAATGAAGAGTTTGGTTCCAAAACGCGATAAACGCCATTAAAAAAAAAAAATAGTTACTGCAAAAATCTGTATTGTATCTGGTTGGTATTGAAAAGTCAATGTTTAATTTTAAGTAAAATGCGATATCCGCCGTGTTATTCTGTCATGTTTTCTCCCTTTCTTTCCAAACCGCGACAAACGCCAGTCTCCTTCTCTGCAGAATGCGATATATCCGCTCTCAACCAGACCCAACGCATGAATGAAACTGCATTTTTTTTTTGGCTTTTCTGCAACTCCCCCAGCTTTGCTTTAAAATATGTAAGGGGCTTTTGGCTTAAATTGCCATGTCTCGTGTGCAGGTGACGACGGAGATAAGACGGCTTCAGACAGCTGTTTGCTAGAACTTCACTGCACAACACGCACTGAGGCTTCGGGCAATCTGTATCGCCGATCCAAGTGAAGCCGAGACCCAGATAATTGTCATCATATTTCCTTCTTTTTTTCCCCGTCTGGTGTTCACCCTCATCACCTCTTTTTTGCGATCTCCTTCCCTCCTCTTCGGTTTCCTCCGGCGCATCTTCTGACTCCCGCTCATTTTCTTTCTCTATTATCTCCGTCTCTGTTGTCTCCAAATCCTCACTCTCTCTTGTTGGTCCCTCTCCTCCTTCGTGACTAACACTTTTAACATAAGACGTCCCACTTGACAGTTTCCCTGATTTCAGCCAGTTAAGCATATTTATAAAATGAATGAATGAAACAAGTTGGCGCGCATATAGCTAGAGGCTGCAGTGCATAAAAAAAAGCAGTGTGTAGAAGAAGACAGCAGCTGTCTTCTTCTACGTTTCTATCAAAAACAAATAAATTATAGTTTTTTAAATTTAAAATAAAAGCGATTACAAAGGAAATATTTACTGTTCATGGTTTTTTATTTGATTGTATGGAAAAATCCCACTTAAAAAAAACAGGCCGCCATTACATTTTTCCTCTCGCGCACCCCCTGGTGGCAGCTCGCGTACCCCTGGGGGTGCGCGCACCACACTTTGGGAATCCCTGATCTAAGCTAATCAAACAGGCATTTGATACAGTTGGGCCTAGTGTTTTGAATATAATAAATAGCAGCATTGTATCCGGGTCTGTGCCAGCCATTTTTAAACATGCTTTGATCCAGCCTTTAATTAGAAACACTAACTTAAACCCAAATTAATTTACTTATTACAGACCAATTTCAAAATTGTCCTTTCTCTCAAAGATATTGGAGATAACAGTTCTCAGTTAGCTGCAGTGTTTTTTGAATAAGAATTGCCTTTTTGAAATAATTCAATTTAGGGATTTAGGGAACATCACAGTACAGAATCTGCATTTTTAAAGGTTCTCAACAATGTTCTATTAACTGTGGATTCAGGTAATGCTGCAGTTTTGATGATACTTGATTTAAGTGTGGTATTTGACACCATAGATCACAAAATTCTTATTGCATGGCTTGAGCGGTTGATAGGGATGTAAGGTGCGCTTTTAAATTGGTTTAAGTCCTACATAACAAACAGAAGTTTTTCAGTTGCCATGGGTGAATTTCCATCATCGTCGTCACCACTTTCATGTGAGATTCCTCAAGGATCCATTTTGGGACCTATCCTGTTTTTGTTGTATATGCTTCCAATTGGCGCTATTTTTAAAAAACACAAAGTATTGTTCCATTGTTATGCGGATGTTACACAAATATATATGCCAGAAAAAAAGGAGGATAATTCGTTAGGGCCTCTTCTAGCATGTCTGAATGACTTAAAAACTTGGGTTGGCTGTCAATTTCATGCATTTAAATGAATATTATTGTGTTCGCACCCCCTAACATATCTGGGTCCACCGGTTTTGATGTAGGCCCTTTATCCATTTATGGAAAATACATGATAAAAAAATATAGGGGAAATTATTGATGACTCTCTAAAATTTGACAAACAGATTAATGCAGTTGTCTGATCAAGCTTTTTCCAATTAAGAACTTTGGCAAAAGTCAAGCAATTTTTGTAATTTTATGATTTGGAGAGAGTGATGCTCGCGTTTGTGTCATCACGTTTGGACTACTGTAATTAATTATATGTAGGGATTAGTCAGTCCACATTGACACGATCGCAATTTGTTCAAAATGCTGCAGCAAGATTGTTGACAGGTTCTCGAAAGTGGGACCACATCACTCCAATTTTGTTTTCTTTACATTGGTTGCCAATCCAGTATAGGATTGATTTTAAGATTTTGCTGTTTGTTTTTAAATCTCTAAATGGTACGGCACCACCCTGTCTCACAGATTTATTACAGATATACTCACTGATAATGCTGATGCTGATAGTTTAACCATATTCCCCAGCTGTAATGCATTAGTAGTAATCTGAGCGATCATTGAGTGAGAGACAATGCTTCAAAGAAACTTTACTGACTCATAACACTTAAAAATTCCCTTTTGTTGCCACCTGCTGGCTAAAATCTTTAATGTCACAAGGAAAAATGAAAAGATGACATCTGCACTGCTCTTACACGTTAGTTTAGAATGTCACAAACACAAGCGGAGTGATATAACCAATGAAGCATCCGAGTGCTGATGGTGTGAGACATTAGTACTCCTGGAACATCTCATCCAGATTCAAGGACCAGAACTAACTGTTGGATATTTATATATATATATATATAAAAAAAAAAAAAATTATGCACTTTAGTCTGCTGACTTTAAAATTTTAATCTAATTCGAATGATGATAATATATAAGGTAAAACATGTGATTTAGTTTCTCAGCCCTGTTGAAAGCCCTAGTCACTTGGTGCCACCATGGGAAAGGGTCAGCAAAATATTTTTTTCAGATTTGTAGTCTGGGGCACCGTGATATACAGTTTTAGGGGATGTGAAACTAATGGTATTTTTTTTCATTGGCAGGGTTTACTCTGCTGGAATTTGTCAGGATAGGGCAAGAACAGAGAAAGGCATTCATCATGTCTGCTATAAATATGCAGCACTCTGAATTCAAAACAGAGCTTAACAAGGGTTGAGGAGTTCACCACAACCAGATGAATCAGTATTCCAGTATTCTCATGATGTTTGGTAAATGATAATGGGGAAATTGTGGATAACCTCAGGATGTGAATCACAAAAGTTTGTGCCATGTTTGTGATAGGTGAGGTCTTGGAAATCAGGCCAAGTAGCCTATATCAGTTCATTCTCTCAATTACAGTGGAGTTCAAAAGTCCACATTGAAAATCTGGGATTCCAAATCTAATTTATACCTGGAATTAAACAAAGTTTTAAGTGTAAAAAGAAAGAAAGAGGTTTTGATGTCAAATGAAAGCAAAATAATTTAGATTCTGCACTATTTCTAAGTCACTAATCAAAAGGCTAAATTTGTGAACATGCTAACTACATTGTACAAAAGCAATTCCTTGTTTCTATCAAGCTCAGATCATACAGGGTTAACATGGATCATCAGGCTTTGCACAAACTTGCAGAGCCCATGCCAGCTCGAGTGCATGCTGTTATTAAAGCAAAAAGGGAAAGAATTTCTGAAATTCATGTGAATTTTTCCATTCAGCTTTTCACTCATTGTTATTCTGGTAATAGTTATAAAAAACAGCTACCTAAAATCTATGAAGCATTTTTACAAGTGGATGCAGACATTTGAACCCCACTGTATGGGCTGAATTTTTAGAAGAGTGTTGTGTGCCCAAATCATGTTGTTTTTCATGTCTTTTGTCTTATCAGTGGAGGGCATTGTTGTGTTATGCTGTAAGGAATGTATCAGGCAGTGCCAGGAGTTAGGGAGTGGTCTGTCTGTGTGTGTGCGCTAGTGGATTCCTGAGAGGAATGCTAGAGATGCCTGCATTTTGTCAAGTCTTTATTTCCATTTATCTCTCTCCATCTCTCTTTGCCTCAGTCTCTCTATCACTTATCATAGTAAATACATGTGGAAGGGCTGTGGTCATGAGTTTCTTTCAAACAAAAGCTCAAGGAGTACAACATTGCTAGATATTGTCATTTAATGAAAAGTATGTTTTGAATTCCTGTCTTATAGTACACTTTTCATATTAGGTTGAATCTTTAAGTGTCAGGGAAACCAGTTTCTTGTCAATTTGCTTGTTATTCGCAAGTAAAGGCTTCTCTATTATGTTTGTTACTATGGCAGCCTAGTATCTTGTAAGCAATACTTTGTTTACAAGCAGACTGATTCAAATATATGCAACCTCAACTCTGGAAAGTTGCATAAAGCCAGACAGTCAGACTGAAACCATTTTTGTGCACTCTGCAGTATTTCTCATAGGTCAGTAACCAGTCTTTGGGCAATCCTTGAGAGAGCTTTCTGAAGCCAATACTGGTCCTACATGGCAATAACAGAGAGATTACATACTGGTACTATTAAATATGTAGTTACGGTACGGTAACATGTTATAAAATTGTGTCTTTATACCTTAACTTTTATTAACTTTTGTTTTCGATTTCCTTGCCATTCCACCATAAATACTTTTCCATTGTGCAAGTGGTTGTGGGCACTGCTGTGATTCATCTGCAGACCGAGTGCCGTAGGTAATCACAGAAGTGCTGATTTAGGGCCATATAGCATGATTGGGAGTGTGATTTTGCTTATATACAACAGTTCAATGAACAAGTAAATAAAAAAAAATAAAAAAATGGAGTATGGTCATAAAAACGCATTTGTGCATGAGAAAGAGAGAGAGAGAGAGAGATGCTATCAGCATTCTCAGTGGAAAAATAACCGTCCAAGCGGGGATATTTCTCCCTATTTTGTGGTAGCCAGTGTGCAAGAGTCTTTCACTATAGAAACTGCATTGTCCTCCGCCATTTTGAACGGTACTTTTTCTCCAATGTGGAAACTCCAGTAAGAGGTAAGTGCCTTGAATTGTGTAATTATTCAGTCTTTTGTGTCAGCTGTGATGAGTCATAATGCTGAAGTTGTTCGTTTAAAGCAATGTTTTTAGCTATAGTAATAATACGAGCAATCATGGAGCGCTGTTGTATGTAAATGTAATGACTGACGGTATTCACTTCACATCACCAACTGCTCATATTACACACAAAAATGATCTTTTGCCTCCATCTGCTGGCTAAGATATGTAATGTAAAAAAAAAAAAAATCAAAAATGCATGTAAGAGACACTCATACAGTAACTCTGAACACATATGCAGTACACTTACACTTTAGGAACTTCTCTCGTCCAATCAGATTCGAGGACCGGAACTAACTGTTCAGAATATTTTCACTCCTGTATCCTCTCTCTCTCTCTCCATATATATATATATATATATATATATATATATATATATATATATTGCTTATTTTTTTTATCATTTTTATGATTTATTATTATTAATAATATTACTACTACATTTTACTACACAGTTGTAATATATTTCTGTTGCAATTTCTTAAATTTCAGCCATTTAACTTTCATTTTTAATCTGAATTTCACGTTAGCTTTTATTTTATTTATTTTGTATTTTTTGAAGCTTCACTTCTTCTGACAGATAAACAGTTCGCTACATGGTCTAGTGTGATTGTTAAAGCGCAAATATTTTAACCATTTTATTTAACGATTTAATTTTATAAATATATATTCTACATGTGCTGCATGCTTTAAATTAGTGCTTTGCTTTATCTTATACAATGCAAATTATTCTCAATATCTGTGGATTTTCCAGTGTATTCACACATTCATTTAAAGCTCATGCAAACTAAGTTTGGAGCCTTTCGTGGTTTAATAATCACACTAGGACCAATCACGATTTTAATTTGATTAAGTGTACATTTCAGTTTAAAAGGAGTTACAGAGAACACGCTCAAATAAGCGTGTGTGCATTTGAATGCAGTGGTGTGTCAGTCAGACAGCGTGCAGGTATTGGATTGAGTCTGTGCTTGGTACTACCGGTACTGCAGAAACACTGGTATGATGACTTCTTTTTTACTTTAGTACCGACAAAGAACCAGAACTTTTGACAACACTAGAGCTTTGTTCACACTGCAGGAAAAATCTGATTTTTCCTCAAATTTGAGTGACTGTTCAAACTGCAAGTTAGATGTGGTCAGATCAGATTTATTTCTGTTCAGACTACAGTCACTTTTGCATCCACATTAGTTGTGATGGTAATGCAAAATTGCGTATATTCACCATGCAAGATATTTTAGCGATTGATGTTTTACCATTGATTATGCTTTTCATAAGGGCAGTATCCAAATATGAACTTTTTTCACAGACAACGGCTTAAAAATGGGGCTGCATATGCTGTGTTTGTTACTGCTAGTGTTGTTGCTGCCCATTTTAGTGGGGACGTCCGGTATTTTGGCCGAAATTACATTGTCTCATATAGGACGCTTTTATCTTAGGGTCCTGTATTATAGCATAGCGCAAAAGATCCCATTTTGAAGGCTTTATGTCCTGTATTAAATCATAAAAAGGTCAGATGGTTAGACGAGGACCTGCATCCTGCGATGAAACGCTTCTCAAGCATCCTGTATTCGTGCAACATTCAATACTTTATCGCATTGTGGTTCCTTGTGTATGGGTTACTGCACCTTAGCACAATTCTTTGGGTTAGTTAAGCCAATGTCTGTATTATTATAAGAGGTTTGCAGTGCTTTGTGTGCCCTGTAACATATAAATGACATATGGGTGTGTTTATTCAGTAGTAATGATCTCTTTACCCTGTTTACATTCCACTGACTTGTAGGGCTGAAATGTGTAATAAAAGAGGCCGAACTCACTTTTTAAGTTATTTTAATTGAAAATTCTGTTTGTAACTATCCTACTGCATGGCCATCATTATTGTATTAAATTCGATGTGCCCTGTGAAGGCATTAATTATGCCGTTTGGAGCACAGTATGTTTTATCATCGCAAAACCCGATATTTAACAGCCATCACACAAAGCATATGATGAAAAAACCTCATGAAATCCAATCTGACCGTTCAGATTGAGTCTTAACTGCATTAAGAAAAATCTAATTTTAATCCGATTCCAAACCACCTACGAATGTCTAATTTAATGTGTTTTTGTCCTATTCAGACTACAAAAACCTAAACGGATTTGAGTGACAACGTCCAAAAAAATCGGATTTTTTTTCTGCCTGTATGAACATAGCCTAGGATAAATGGTATAGAAACTGGGTTGTAGACCTTATTAGGGATAAAAAAAAAAAATTCTTATCTATTATTAGATTAGTAGCCTAGGAAAATCTGCTAGCATTATCTTTATAAAAGGATTGATCATGGTAGGCATTCTCTTTAAGACACTTTATTCGTGTGTTTTCTGTTTTATAACAATTGTCCTTTAGGTGGTGATGTTGCTCTATAATGCTAGTGAAGTTTCTTACTCTGGCACATCTGCTGCTGATTACACGCCTACACCCACCTCACACTTCTGCAGCAGCTCACAGCAGGGCGGGAGAGGGAAGGTGGGGGAAGGCGCTCAAAGGCCACATCTTTGGCTTTCCTCTGTGCACTGCTGATTGATTAAGTGTGCCATCAGGCAGGGCCTCCATTTTCCCGCTCCTATTTCTCTTCCCCCTGGCCAAGTCACACAGTACAGGATGGGGGAAATTGAGAACAGCAGTCTAGAATGATTTCATAATGTGACCCACTTTCACTTCTTCTTTCTAGTCCTCTTTCTGGCTCTCAACATGGCATTCTTATCAAGATGGAGAACTGGGCTCTTGTGCAGCACACTGCTTGACTTGGCTGGCATTATGAAGACTTTTCTAAAGTTGCTCCTTTCTTGAACAAATTTGTGGGTTAGATAATCTGCAGAAAATGGCAATCGCCTATTGGATCATGAATTGATCTTTGACAAACTCATGGTTTAAAGTGGCTAGTAAAGAAACTGTATGGGGTGGTGTGCTTAAGTGGTTAAACATCTGGACTGGTAACAGAAAGTTAATAGTTTCAAACCCCCTGAGAGTTGATCCTTGAGCTGTCAACACTGTGCCCATGAGTAAAAGACTTCAGGTTACTTATAGATTGGATGATTGTCCCAGCCTAAGTGTACTATAGGTTGCTTTGGTGTCAGCTAATCTGTTTCTCTGAATGATTTGTATATTATAGTGGTGACCCATCATTGTGGTCAGCACAAACCATGTTTGTCGCAGTCAAATGTGTATTTAATCTGGCCCATTTTCTTTTACCTTACATTGTTCTATTCATGGTTTACAAAGATGAAGGCATGTTGACTAGCTTCTACCAAGTAACAAATGTATTTGCGCCAAAATACCGTAGGATTTGATTGGAGGCATGGCCTGCGATGTCAACAACGAAAGAAACGGCAAGTGTTTTCTCATTTTCTAAAGTTGATAAGCCTATTTATTTTGCTCTTTTACCTATACACAATCAAATGGTTAGCTGCTTTTTTTATTTGCATTTTAATACAGTTTCAGAAATTATCTGTCACCCTTTTTTGGGTTGAATAAAATTGCTAATTATTTTATTCACTTAATACGTTTAAGTGCACTTTAAACATTTGATTTCAGTCAGACTTTAATCTGAAGTATGTAAAATATTTTGATTTGAAAATGCATTTTTCTATCCCAGTTTATTGTTCATTGACAACTATAAGTAAGCCATTCATTGGTTTTCATCCCCCAAAAGTATAAACGCTGAGCCTCCCAGGTACTTTCAAAACAGTTTTCAAAACTATGTTTACATTTTCAGCGGCGTGCTCTGCTCCACCCATCCCTGTCTACCTCAACCTTTATTGTGAGTTTGGGGAATGGCAAATGTTTTAGCCAGGTGAAAATTAACATCCATGTGAACGTGTACAGACCAAAAGAAATTTAGCTTTGCCAAAATTCTAAGACTTGCTAAAAGACACAGATGCTGAGAATGGAGTAAAGCCAGAATGAACTTTGGTGTCGCATTTACAAGGTGGGTGACTTCAAAGGAATTTCTGGGGTTCGATGGAGATGCCGAGTTGCTTCTCGGCAGGTAAGCTACACTCAAGGTATTGCCAGACAAGTAAGCTCATTACTGTCGAGCTCCAGATAAATTCGTAAGATACTCTATATGTACCGTTACGCTTACTAGTTACCAGAAGAACCATCCTACCTCATGTGCTGGATCCCCCATTCACCCAGCTGCTGTACAATCTTGCAATGTTATCAGATGACCTGATTCCTTTGCCATGCTTTCTGTCCGGTGTGTGTATAGGTTATAGTGGTTTTGTTCATTATGACATTAAATGTTTATCACCTTTTATTTAATATGGCCTTTTTGGTGGCACTAGTAGCGCAGAAATACACACTTCACCTTTAGACAGCTTTTAAAAATTGTATTTAAATGTTTTAGTCCGACAGAAATCGTACCTGTTGTGAAGTCAGGCTAATGGCTCCAACACACTACATTACTTTCAAAGGCGCCGGATCGTGGTACCATTCATATTACACAGCTGTTTGTCTTGTCATGGAAGTCGTAACGTTTTCAAATTACACGACGAATCGGCAACAGGCAACACATTACAAGAAATTTTACTATTGACGAATCCCCGACGACTCTGCCTGGACTCCAAATTAGTGGAGCACACGCGAGAAGTGATGCGAGATACGAAAACAAATGCATGATCACATGTTATGCATTTCACAATATGATGTGTATGTTTTTAATCACCTGAAGGCATCATATATTTTATTGGTTACAATATGAAAAAGTACCTCCAACTGTAAAATCTAACTATTTGTTTACCTGACTGTCCAAGAGAATTGACAATTTCTCTCCAACTCTTCTCTTTCTCCTCCCGGTTGTGGTACAGTTCAGATGAAACATCAAATAGGCATTGGTGCTCCTGCCAATTTTCCACTCATTTTCCCTCCATTTCTTTGGTCCAATGAGACTTTCATGATACTGCAGCCATGCTAGTTGATGTTCTGTTGTAGGTACATAAAGACTCCTCCCACTGAAACTTCCCGTGCCCCATTTCTTGCTCTCTCATTGGCTGTAGGTCAACTCTGCTGTTGTATTCAGTCAAAACACATTTCGCACTGCATGATTTGGAATCACAGACAGGTCCAGATATTTAACATTCTGGATATCACACTGACATCGGCGATGCGTCGGCGATTCTCTCAGATCGCGTCTTTGATAGTTCATACACTGCAATTGTCACTCATGGGAGCGAGCTGCGATTTGCCCACGATTTCAGGCTTTTGTCAGTGATCCCCACAAAACTGTCGGCGAGCGAAAATCGGGCTTAAAATCGTGTAAACTCGGCATTACATACCTTGATAATGCGATTTGTAGCTTGGCTACATCCACCATATATACACTTTAATCGGACCACAATCGGAACTCATGATCCGAGAGAAGAGACGGCACGTAACGCATATTGCAGACACTCTCGGCTGACAAACTTCCTTCAAATATTAGAATATGCTCTGAAGCTCAACTATGTAAAACCCCACTGTAGCACGATTATTACTGAGCATGTAAACGTACTTACCGAGCCACATTACTGAGCTTTACATCTAAGGTTATAACCGGGTATTCCTGATTTGGAGGGACCAAATGAAAAAGCTGAATTGTTAGACCACTATTGTGTGTATCGGGTTTGACATATCTTGATATCTACGATGGTTACAGCCCTGCTCAAACCATTTAAAATCATCTTGTTGTTTGGAACATGTTTGCAGGTGTCTAACTCACATTTGTTCATGATAAGAACAGTTGGCTGTGGAAAACTCTGGAATCCCAGTGCCCCAATAATGACTCCAATACTCATGTGTCAGTATTTTCACTCCTGTATCTCTCTCTCTCTCTCTCTCTCTCGCTCGCTCTCTCTCTCTCTCTCATATTACATTTGTCTGTGGTGAAGTTCCTGTCTTGAAAAGGGAAGAGACACCCTCTGCTCTGCCCTTTTGCCTCCCCTCTTTTTTTGTCTTCGCTGCCTCTTTGGCTCTACCCCTCACAGCGATTACAGAACTCTCATTGGCTGGACCTTAATGGCTAACATTTGAAATGTGGTACAGTTCATGTGTAACCTCGATTTGTTTTCCTTTTTTTTTTTTTTACTCAGGCTTGCAAATTTAAAAAAAAAATATCTTTTTTTTTTTTTTTTCCCAACAGTGATGTTGATGAATAGTAGGATGGCTTTCACAGGCCAACTTTCCCAACTCTTTGGCTCTGTGTATTGGCTTTTATATTACACTGGTTATTTTCCATGTATCCATGTTTCTCTAATTTGCATTGAAGGACAACAAAACCTTGGCATGTTTTGCACAGCTGATGGTTTACACACAGCTTTGAGTTTTGTATAACACCATATTCAGTACTCTTATGTTTATAGAGTTTTTATACTGTGGCTTTCATATTATCCAGCTTATCTAATAGTTGCATTACACAGAATGGAAGAAAAGCCCCGCCTCACAGCACTCCCGCAAACATTTATCATGAGCTGCATGAGCCAAACCCTTCAATGTTCAAAAAACACTTTGTGTTAAAGCTCAGCGATATCCAGCCCTGGCCTAGAGATGTTTTAATGTGTGTTAGCACATGTTGCTGGTGAATCACTCGCTGCCTAAGGCTCATTCAGGCCTGTGATCCTCCAAAACAAGCAGCCCCAATCAGATGCTCCATAAATCTCTTCTTCTGCCTTATAAGGCCTGCTGTTGCTCTAGTCTCTTGCACACTGCTGCAGGAGAGAAGCAGAAAGCTGCCTAAACAGATGTTGCAAGAGTTCGCACTCAGTAACAAGTTTATAAGTTTGCCTACCTAAAAACCTAATGAAACATTACAAATCATGTAAAACTTTATTGAATCTGGAGAAGGTGCCCCCAGTTAAAGTATTTCCTGCCTGAGATTACACTTTTTTTCCAACAGACCTTACAAAATTGTGTAATAATCTTCATTGATTCTTACATGTCGCCTTTAAAATGGAGTGACGGTTGAATATAAAATGAAGAAGTCACAATTTAGAGATTTCATTTTCTTGATTTAAGATTCTGTAAGATGTCTTAATTACTTGTATATATTTGTAGTTATAAGTAACAAATAAGTAACTAATTTGGATTTTTGGAAAACTTTCTATTCATGCATTACTGTGAATGAGAAGAACAGAAAAACTGAATGAAAACCGCCTGTTTGCTAAGTATAAACATTTTAAAACTATTAATTCCTTGGAATGAAATCTCATGGGGCTGCAATGGTACATGTTTTTGTGATAAACTGAATGTATTACATTGGTAATGTGGCTTTTGGTACACAGTGACTAATGATTAAAAACAATCAAATTAAAATACGCCATTTTTTAATTTTTCTGAGAACAAAAAAATTGATAATGTAAATTTAAGTACTAATGAGGAATGGACTTTGTTTACACACAAATATGCTCAGTCCAGTTAAAACTAGCCTGACTGCCTGGAACTGTGACTTCTGGTTATAAGCTTTCACCCATAAATGAGAGGTATTCATGCAGCGATTAATTGGAAAAGAAGGATTGCTAGTTTTGGCGAGTCAGATACAAGTTACAAGAATATGTGGCAAGACCACAGTTGTCACCCCTGGGCTTGTTTTTTCGAGATAAAGACTTGTCATTGAAATTGTTTTCCTTGTTGCTGAGGTTGTTTTTCCAGTTTGTTTTGGTACTGTGCTCACTACACCAGATGACAGCTATTTTTTATATCTTCATTACACAGAACAGGGCCTCATGGGTACAGATGAATGCTACATACATCCTGTGTGGGTAGAAGGTTTCTGTGGTTCTTGTGCAACAGTATTTTCTGTGATAAACGGTGCTGCAAAGTCACATTTCTTCTGTACATTAGATATATCAGCCCCCTCGTAGTGCTTACTGTGATTCATGGCACACTAGCCTGTCTGAAGTCTTTCCCTGCAAGAACTTTACCTCACCCTTTATTTTCCAAGCAATACTTTGCTCAGTCCAATAGTTTATTTGGTTGAAAGGGTCAGCTTAAATTAATAGTTGTCATCAGCCCCTTGTCATTATTTACTCACCCTTATGTTGTTCCAAACCTGTGTGCTGCTATTTTTTCTGTAGAACATGAAATAAGTTTTAACAAACTTCATGCTGGTATTTTCGTTTCCACAAATTATTTTAGGGATGTTAATGAATAATCAATGATTCATTATTCGTCATTGATCATTTGATCAATTAAACTTAAGGATTTGTAATTAATCAGTTTCAGCACATGTGTTAAGTAATAATGTCAGCAGATCGGGAAAAGACTGGCTATACAGTCATCCTATGCTAAAGGGGGCACTGTGTGCGCACCTAATGTCACGTCCTGTAAGCACCACAGAAAAAAAAGCAAAGGTGTGTCCTTTCACTTACTTGCTTGTATAGATGAAGCAAACTCAACTGTGGAGTGTTTTTCTGTGAATGAACAGTGTGTTATTATTTGACTCCATTTCAAATGAAAAAGTAAGGCCTGAAATATCCCACAATCTACATGAATGTTATTATTAACAGTAATACATTAACAGTAAATCAGAAAAGTCACAAATTCATACTAAACTCAGCCTGAATGTATTACAAATACAATAAACTTATAATATATTAAGAGGAAAATACAGATATTTTGAATTTCTTAGATATATTTATTTAAATTATATTTAAACAGTATGCTACATGCACATACTTCAGTGGCTGTTTCACGTTTTAACGTTATTCTTCTACAAATTCTCCAGTTCAACTCACTTACCCAATGATCTGTTTACACTGGTTTTCAAGTTAACAGCTCACTGGATTAGAAGATTGTCTTATTTTAACTAGGTATGGATATTGTCACAGATTTCAAGATTTTATTTGATTCTGATTCACAAGCTCTTCATTTGATTGTATTGTGATTCTTTTGAATACTTCAGTTATAATGTCCATTTTGCTTGCATACAACAGAAATTATCAGCTAATGCTGTAAATTATACAGGGAACCTTTTAATTTGGCACTTTATGGAAATATACGTAGTTGTATGCAGTTCAGTTCCAATATACTTAACCGATACAATAATCAACACAACCAAAACTGAAGTCCATTTTAAAGTGATCAAATATGAACCTTGGGATTTTAAGAATCAATATCAGGATTGTTCAAATAAGGATTTGATTAATTGGATAATAAATCCTACTATCAAAATAACCCTAATTTTAAAAAGCCCTTCTTTGAACTGTCGCTGTACAGAAAATACATTTTATGACGTTTCTTCAAAATATCATTGTTTTTTCCACTAAAGAAAGTCATATGGTCATGGAACAACATGAGGCTGAATACATGATGACAGAATATTCATTTTAAGACTTAGAAAGCTCAAAGGAATAATGTTAATGGGCTTGCACATTTCTTTATTTTGTAAGCCCCACATATCTCAAATACTTGCTTGTTCTTGATTGAATCACTGTTTCAATCTTTGCCAGAACTGAGATAAGAGCTGAACATTGCATAACAGGGGAGACCTGTGTGAATCGGAGACTGACTCCGCCCTGTTCCGGAGCCGGGTTTTCAGCTAATCAGGAAGTGTCAGCCTAGCCTTGCAAGGTATGCTTTGAACCAGGAAGCACAGAGCATCAGCGTGATGTCACCGCTGTATTTTTAGTCGCATATATAAATGAAGGTACCAGTGTGCATCCATGCTTCTCAGAGTGAGAGTCACATTTAGAGAGCCACAGTCACTTCCTGGAGACTCTTCCTCTTTGTTGACATGCAGATACACCATTTATGGGCATCTACACTGAACATTTTGCCGTTTTCATATTTAAAAAGCTGTGTAGCTTTAAGACACAAGGTATCTCTAGTTTTTAAATTAAACTTTCACATTAAGCTTGAAATTTTGTTTTAAATGAGGAAATGGAGACACAAGCTGGTAGTTGTTTAAATGATCTCCACATTGACATCTGCTGCAGAGCTTCCTGTTCTTCTATTGTAATCTTTTCTATTTGCAAAAGTAATGATTGGTAGTCTAACATTTATATTTCCTATTGACACACTAAAGCTGAAGATATAAATAACCATCTTAAGTCAAATGCTTTTGTGAAACATCTTATGTGCCTAAGACTTTTGCTACTGTATCTTTACAGGACTTTTGTGGCTTTTGTTGTAGCTTTCTTGGTCACCCTACTTGGTTGAATGGATTTGTCCCTCCCTTGCTGTGCTGCTGTTTTCCACTTGGGGGCGATACATCATTACATTTGTTCTTTTACTGTAGTTCACATGTGTCCATGCCTCATGCCGCATGGCCATTTTCTGCTATGGTTTTTACACCATTCACCATTCCCAATATAGGACAGTTCCTAGATTCTTTACAACTGTGCTAATGAATCTTCTATGATTTTTTTCAATATGGAGCCTGAAGCAGAATGCTGTTCTTCATATGTATATTTTCCTGGCTTACACATATGAAAGAAATTGTTGCTTTGCCAATATGTTTAGCAATTTCCTGCCTAGAATGTCACCCAGGGGCAGGGAGCAATTGTGCAAAGGTTGCTGCATCACACCAAGTTGTCATTTATCTTCTGTCACTGTCATTAATATTCACCGTTAGCTTTAAATATTTATGCTAATGGTATTTTCCACAAGGAGTGTTCCAGGCAACACTCCGTTATGGCATTAGAGAGCTCTCAGTGGATAGTGGCCACATGTGTTCCTTCTCCATCAGTTCATCTGCTTAGTTTGCAGACTGTGGGAGGAAGGTGTTGCATCTTCAGCTGACATTTCACTGTGCCCACTTCTTATCTCTTCATGAAATGAATAGCTAATGTTTATGTTAATAATATAAGGAGCTTCGGTATGTGCCAGTGTGCTTGCTGAAAACCCCACCTCAAACTGGACCAGACTGTTAAGTGTGATGACAAACAGCGAGTGAAAGTGGAGGATGCGTCCAACATGTTCTAATCTTTTACAATAGAATTATGCATGTGAAATGCATAGGCGTTTACATGGTCTTAGCATAGCCAACTTCACGCTCTGAATTTAGCAATTTAGCTACATGTCGCACTCAAATGTCCTTTCCAATCAGCTGAAAGGCAAAGCATTGTGGACAAGCATGGCTAAAATGGAAGAGATAAAAATGTTGTTCCTAGGCAACCAGACAGAAGATGACTCGCATCTAAAGAGAAGGGCATGGAACTGCGCACACAGTCTGCAGGAGCTTCTTTGTCGATTAGAGCTATTTGGTTGCTTTAAATGATAGTTTGGATGACTAATTTATAGTGAACAGTTCTGTAGCCTAGAGGTTACAATGTTTGTGCTGTTTGCTAATGTAAGCATCACTATTACTATTGTGCATACATAGTGTTAGGGATGTTCAACAAACCCCAGACCTTAAGTATTAAATATTGGCACAAAATATTAAACTTAACCTGCACATGACATGCCACTACTTTTCTAAGCCATCTGACCTAGGTTTGTCTAAGATTTTTCGCCTGACAGATGAAAATTGGAGGTGAAACAACAACAACTTTTTACAACAGCAGATTATCTGTTCATATACGCATATTTTTAACTCCTCACACAATGCTATCTTATGACCTCAAAACACTTTTACGATGGTTCATTATTTGTAAGGCGATACATTTTAACTTTTGCATTTTATAACCATACAAGCTTATTCGAATGCAATCAAAACTGTACAGGAAACTCAACTGACTAATACAAAGGACCGGGTCCAGAAGAGCATGCGAGTCGACACATGAACTGAAAGTGTCATAAAAGCACCTTAAAATTACGTGGTTGCTTTAGCAATTGTGATTTTCATCTCATTTGCTTTTTGTCACACTATCAGTTAGGTTTAGGGTTGGGGGTGGTAGGTTTTGTTGGTTTTTAAACTCGCATTAACATAAACGTTGTCTGTTTGGGAGAAAATGTATTACTTTTAGCACCACACAGTGGACAATTCACCTTGGAACTGCCGCGATGTGTGTTATGAACCACGTAATGTCATTTTGCAAAAATGATGTCACTATTTTCATGAGATCAGGCTCAACCCAAGCCATATCAAGGGACCAAAAAGACTTGAAGGTGGGCCCTTTTACTTGATTACTCACTACACGCTTGCACCATGCCAGTAACTTTTGCATGGGCAAGCAAAATTCGCATTCAATTTTGAAATATAAAATTTGTTTAGCCCATAGGGGATTATGCCAAATATCCGTCCAGATTATTCATGGATGGGAAGTAATAAGCATCTCTTAAACAATTCAGGGAACACTGGCTCCTTCCGTATGCGCAAACGGAGGTCTCTGAGCAACAGAAATGTGACCCTTATTTGCCATTAGATGAATTAATTGTTGTCCAGGTGTTTTTTTTCCACTGTTCATTTCAATTGTGATCAATAACACAGCTGCTCGTTTGTGTCCTCTTCCTCAGGAGAGTTGCAGGAAGTGCCATGTGGTGTGGAAGGAGCACGCAGGAAAGACCTGTGAGCAGGTCCTGGAGAGAGACGAGATCCGGCTGCGAGTGGCCTTGTAAGTGCTCAGTTGAAAACTCTTAGAGTAGAGCTTGTCAATAATTCATGCATGTCATATTGAGGGTACTCAGTAGTGTAGTGAATGGGAGATCATCAGAATCCTTAATGCTGAGTCAGCCTTTTCCCCAGGCCTTTCTCATGGTACTCTAAAACGCACTGATTAGACCAATTCCCCTGTGTGTTATGTTTGCAAATACACATCAGCCAAAGCTGTCCCTGTGCACAAGAGGTATTCATAAGGAAGTTTTGCTGTGGAGCTGGTGCCTGTATAAACTGATTCCATGTGAAAAAAGTAGGCTATCTTGTTGGACAGTCTCTGGACTGGACAGGATGTGATATACTGGTTTCCTTCCTGTCACTGGATGGGGCATACACAAGTATCAAAGACTTTATCCTGTTTACCTTTGACCTCTTTTTCTCTAGCCTGCTTTTACAGAGACAGGAAACTGACCCTAACAGAGAAATTAAATTAAACATGGGATCACAAATCTCAACTATTCTGAAGGTTTACAGCAAGTTAACGTCTTCTTGGGATGTTTCAATCCTTAAACCATTTCAATCCTAATCACTATGGAACCTTATAAGTGACTAATTTAAAACACTCTTCATAGGCAGCAACTTTGTGCTCAAATAGACAATAGCACTCTTCACATGAAGTGGAGGATTTACCAAATACTTTTTGAGACCGACACCCAAGCAGAAACAGTTGTCAATAAACAACTTCAGCAAAATAGCGCCCTAAACTGACAACTGTTATGAAAAAAATATGCCATAATATAACGCCAAATATGCCTCAATAATTCGATGCAACTACAATACTATGAGGACATGCAAAATGATTGACAGGCAGAAAGCGTCAGTAACAGTGGCCTGTTGACACATTTTTGTTTTCTGTTTACAGAGCCTAGAGCTGTGACAGAGACCATTGAGCTATCTCACGAAACTTATTTCATTAATATGTTTCAGAGAGTAGGACATTTTTATGCATACCTTTCCATGTAAAAAATCATTTACATCACCTTTAAAAAATCAGAATGAGCTTTATTGTCAAGTACGATTACGCATACAAGGAATTTGTCTTGGTGACAGAGGCTTCCAGTGCACAAACAATACAGCAACAAGACAGAGATAATAATAAAAAAATAGAATAAAAATAAAAAGTGAATAGAGAATAAAGTATATATAGAAATGCACAAAAGAACTATATATATATATATATATATATACACACACACACACACACACACACACACACACACACAGTGCATCCGGAAAGTATTCATTTTGTTATATTACAGCCTTATTCCAAAATTGATTAAATTCATTATTTTCCTCAAAATTCTACAAACAATACCCCATAATGACAACATGAAAGAAGTTTCTTTGCAAATTTATTAAAACACACAAATAATCACATGTACATAAGTATTCACAGCCTTTGCTCAATACTTTGTTGAAGCACCTTTGGCACCAATTGCAGCCTCAAGTCTTTTTGTGTATGATGCTACAAGCTTGGCACACATATTTTTGGGCAGTTTCTCCCATTCTTCTTTGCAGGACCTCTCAAGCTCCATCAGGTTGGATGGGGAGCATCTGTGCACAGCCATTTTCAGATCTCTCCAGAAATGTTAAATCAGGTTCAAGTATGGGCTCTCGCTGGGCCTCTCAAGGACATTCACAGAGTTGTCCCGTAGCCACTCCTTTGTTATCTTGGCTGTATGCTCAGGGTCGTTGTCCTGTTGGAAGATGAACCTTCACCCCAGTCTGAGGTCCAGAGCGCTCTGAAGCAGGTTTTCATCATGGATGTCTCTGTACTTTGCTGCATTCACCTTTCCCTCGATCCTGAATAGTCTCCCAGTTCCTGCAGCTGAAAAACATCCCCACAGCATGATGCTGCCACCACCATGCTTCACTGTAGGGATGGTATTGGCCAGGTTATGAGCGGGGCCTGGTTTCCTCCAGACATGACGCTTGCCATTCTTGCCATGACATAGAGTTCAAGCTTTGTTTCATCAGACAAGAGAATTTTGTTTTTCATGGAATGAGAGTCCTTCAGGTGCCTTTTTGGCAAACTCCAGGCGGGCTGTCATGTGCCTTTTACTGAGGAGTGGCTTCCATCTGGCCACTCTACCATACAGGCCTGATTGGTGGAGTGCTGCAGAGATGGTTGTTCTTCTGGAAGGTTCTCCTCTCTCCACAGAGAAATGCTGGAGCTCTGTCAGAGTGACCATCAGGTTCTTGGTCACCTCCCTGACTAAGGCCCTTCTCCCCCAATTGCTCAGTTTGGCCGGGCGGCCAGCTCTAGGAAGAGTCCTGGTGGTTCCAAACTTCTTCCATTTACGGATGATGGAGGCCACTGTGATCATTGGGATCTTCAATGCTGCAGAACTTTTTCTGTACCCTTCCCCAGATCTGTGCCTCGATACAATCCTGTCTCGGCGGTCTATGGACAATTCCTTGGACTTCATGGCTTGGTTTGTGCTCTGACATGCACTGTTAACTGTGGGACCTTATATAGACAGGTGTGTGCCTTTCCAAATCATGTCCAATCAACTGAATTTACCACAGGTGGACTCCAATCAAGTTGTAGAAACATCTCAAGGATGATCAGTGGAAACAGGATGCATGTATGTATGTGTGTGTGTGTGTGTGTGTGTGTGTATATATATATATATATATATATATATATATATATATATATATATATATATATATATATATATATATATATATATATATATATATATATATATATATATATATATATATGTATATATATATATATATATATATATATATATATATGTATATATATATATATATATATGTATATATATATATATATATATATGTATATATATATATATGTGTATATATATATATATATATATATGTATATATATATATATATATGTATATATATATATATATATATATATGTATATATATATATGTATATGTGTATGTATATATATATGTATATGTGTATGTATATATATATATGTATATGTATATATATATGTATATATGTATATGTGTATATATGTGTGTGTGTGTGTGTATATATATATATATATATATATATATACGTGTATATATGTGCTTTCCTTGCATTTTGTTTTTCACAGATCTTAAGTGCAGGTTGAGTAGCAGGAGGGGGAAGGAGGGGGGTTGCAGGAGGTGTTGATATTTGTGTGAAGTGAAGGTCAGAGCAGTTGTGAGATTGGGCCTTTCAAATCTACAGTAGATACAAACAGAAAACAGTCAAAAACAGAAAAATGATTGTCTGGTATGTGCTGCTGAATGTTCAGCAGTTTGTCCCTGGTAAAACTTATTGGAAAAAGATAACTTAACACAGGACAAACAAAAACAACAAGTATACTTAGATTTTCCGTGTGCCGCTCTGTATTGCACACGATGCACAGCCTTTTTAGCACAGACTTTGGCTATAACTAAGTATCTTGGAAGGGTGCAGATCTTTTGGAAGAACCCTCATGTTTGCAACACCTATGATGACTTGAACTGCTGTCTTGGTAGGGAGCTAACTAGGTTTTTGTAACAGAGCTAAAATGTTTACATAACCTACATGCCACTTTTCTTCTGACAGTGAGGAGAAGATGACAGCTGCCCGCATCAGGAAGTGCCACAATTGTTCCACTGGTCTGGTGAAGTCTGAGGGCTGCAACCGAATGTCGTGTCGCTGCGGCGCCTTCATGTGCTACCTCTGCCGGGAACCAATCAATGGCTACAACCACTTCTGCCAGCACGCCCGCTCACCTGGTGCCCCCTGCCGACACTGTAAGAAGTGCTCGCTGTGGACGGACCCCACGGTAAATGTTGACAACATCCCCCTCTGTTGCCTCTTTTCCCCTGACAGGGTGCTGGTGCCAGGGCCGGTTCCCAGGCCGGTGCCTGATCTGGAACCATATCATGCATTTCCACTGTAGAAAAGAGAGTTCTGCGCTGGTAGGCTATTATTATAAAATAAAAGGCTGTTATTTACAAATATTATGTGTGAATCAGGGTTCAACACAGGGCACAGTGGCGGGGGGAGTGAGTTTTGGTCCAGAATTGTCTCTTTCCCCATTGGGCCAGTGCTGCGTGGTCACAAAATCTTACTTTCCTTGATCTTAAAAAAAAAAATGTTATGCCTTGCAAACGTAAACATTTGGTTTCCTGTAATATAATGAACATTGAAGTTCTGCTGATTTAAATATGTCACCAAGGAAACGTGTTGTTGATGAGAGAGGCCAGTTTGAACCAGTCTGACCATTCTCTGTTGACCTCTCTCATCATCAAGGCATTTCCATCTGCAGAACTGCACCTCACTGGATGTTTTTTATTTTTGGCACCTTTAGGAGTAAATTCTAGAGACTGTTGTGCATGAAAATCCCAGGAAATCAGCAGTTACAGAAATACTCAAACCAGCCCGTCTGGCACCAACAATCATCCATGCGATTATCTAATCAGCCAATCGTGTGGCAGCAATGCATAAAAACATGCAGATATGGGTCAGGAGCTTCTGTTCACATCATTATTATTATTATTATTTATTATTACATCAGAATGGAGAAAAAATGTGATCTCAATGGATTGAACTGTGGCATGATTGTTGGTGCCAGACGGGCTGGTTTGAGTATTTATGTAACTGCTGATCTCCTGGGATTTTCACACAGAACAGTCTCTAGAATTTATTCCAAATGGTGCCAAAAACAAAAATCATCCAGTGAGTGGCAGTTCTGTGGATGGGAACGCCTTGTTGATGAGAGAGGTGAACAGAGAATGGCCAGACTGGTTTGAACTGACAAAGTCTACAGTAACTCAGATAACCGCTCTGTACAATTGTGGTGAGAAGAATAACATCTCAGAATGCTATTCTGGAAATGTGTGTTGGCGCTGTTTGGCGGCACAAGGGGGACTTACACAATATTAGGCAGGTGGTTTTAATGTTGTGGCTGATCAGTACATATAAAAATACATGGCTAAATTTTTATGTGGTGGGACCAGTGAACACATGGGCAGAGCAAGTAAAAATCTGAACTACTCGACCAACTGGACAGGCAAAAAAATTCCTTACTAATGAGCTATGTGAATTGATTTCTATGGATTTTGTTCAAAAGGAGCTTGTGATATTAAGATGCTAAATTAAATGTCTGTGTTAAAATATGTTTTCAAAACTTGTAAAACTCATTAACAAAGACCTTAATGCACTGTTTGTACACAGCTTATGTAGTAACATGGTGATGTCTATGTTGGGTTCTCGAGTTAGTGGAAATTCTGGTGGTTCCCTAACTTTGTACCGTCTCTGGCACAAAAACCAGCACCATTTCTGTGAAAATTGACTATTGCACCCTCTTATTTTGTTGAGAAAAGCCTCCATTCTAGCTCAACTTTAATGTGAGGTCATCCTTGAAACACACATGCACACAGCTCTATTTGTCCACATTCGGTTTACAACAGATGTAATGTAAAACCTGTTCATGACCTCTGTTTACTACCCAGAGGGTGTTTGCTCGAGTTACTCCATGCTCCTTGTCTTTGGCCCTCATTTTTTAATAATTTTATATGATACATTTATGGTTTGTTTTTTGTAAGTGTCATTTTGTCTTTAAATAAACACCAAGTCATATAGGGTGTCTGTTATGGCCTTATGTCAGCTTTGTATACAGGGCTCTTACAAAGTTTGAGTTATGAATGGTACTTCAGTGGAGCACTCTGGGTCTCATGGATTAGCAGTAATGAGCTCTAAATGGGGAGAGCTCTTCTGCATGAATACTGCTGCTAACAAGAGTTAATTATCATGCATTTGCCTCAATCTATGCAACAAAATCGCACTCATTTCTTTATCATTCTGTTTACAATGAGTAAAAAACTATTTGCTCTGCAGCTCGTGAATTATTTACAACATACTGCTAAGTTTTTCCTTTTAGAATAAAAAAAGAAGCACATATAATAGCACTCATTCATTGGGCTTGATCATACAAGGTACATAGATAAATTAAACAAACATATGTGTGTTTAAGACTTAAATTCTGTACTATTCCTCACAGATATTTCGATTCAGATCCCGAGTCATATGGACACATTTTATGGTTCTTTTTTTGTCCTTTTTGGAACTTGAGAGCTATTGTCACTATCCAATTTCATGGTTTTCATGGAAAAGAGCAGCCTGGACATTCAGGTGAATATATTTTTTTGTGTTTCAAGGTAAAAATGGATCATTTGTGATTGGAGGGAGTAGATTATGTAATTTTCAGTTTTGGGTAAACTATCCTTAAACAGTGAACATAATAGGAAAGTCTTTTCCCAGTTGTAGGAGTTCCACCAATTATCAGATTAAGGCATTTGAATCCATGTTTTCGTGTTAAGAGCGCAGTCACAGTGCTGTCCTGCTGGCAGCCTGGGGGCTGCAATTACTTCTCCATTCAGAGCCATTCCTAATCACCTTGCACTGAATGCCAGTTCTGGAAGAGTGAGTTTTGAAGGCTGACTGGTGAATTTGAGCTGTTTTGTGTTTGACCGATGAAGTGGATTCCCCTCAAGTTCATCTAATGTTCCATTTTTTGCCCAGGCTGTGGTCTGACAGTGATGTTGGCAACAGATTGTGGCTGGTAGTGTTTGCTGGCCTTTTCACATGAATGAACAGTAATCAGAGATCCTAATTGTCATGCCATTTCTGAAAGGCTTTTTTGTTTTGTTCCCTTTTGTATTTCTTCTGTCCCTCTCACTTTCTCTCTCTCACTTTTTCACTCCACAGCAAGATGATGAGCGAATCATTCAGGAGATTCAAAAAGAAGGTGAAGCGGAGTTAAATAAGAAGAGCAATCAGGCAGGTCAGTATTCAGTGTTACTCGTTCACTGTTCTGACTGCTGTATAAAGGCAAATATGGTAATAGGGCTGCATAATAATGATGAAAATCATAATGGTTATTTCGCTTGATATTGCAGTTGTGATTTATTCATTTCGATTAAAACACTTGTCATGGGGCAACTGCATGCCATAAGCTTTATGGTAGGCTCTACATCCGAAACAAGCTGAGAATTGTTCCTGAATTGCTTTATTGCATAAAAAAAAACAAGGGTTTTTAAAATTTCTTTACATTTTGAATTGATCATACACAAAGTTTGCAACACAACAATACAAGAATACTAGGTTGTCATTTCTTATATGATAATAAACTCATTTAAACAGATTTTCTGATTGTCTTTTACATTCATCCACACAACTGACCAAAACATTTTGTAATTTAAAAACAATTACACTACGGCAATAGATCTAAATCGAATGATGTAACTGACACTGCATTGATGCTTAGTTCATTGCAGCAGCTGTCATTGTAATCTCGATAATTTGTTTTATTTATTGTGCAGCCCCATGCTGTAACTACAGATTTTGTTAAAATGTACTTAGCTAACTAAAGACATTTTCTTGGTGCATTTGGAAACAGACAGAGGCACATAACAGAATTTACAGTAATAAACACAATTAAATTAAACAAATGGATTTGAAATCTATTGGTTAAAACTGTCAGGCAGTGGAAGGTATGAGAAGTAACAATGAGAAATCTGCAAAAAATGCACAATAATAAATAAAGTTGCAATATGTCCATAGTATAGTATAGTAGGGATTGTTGGTAGTTTAAGAAATAATAGATTATGATCTGGTGTGCAACGGACAGGTTTGGCTCAAAAATGCACATCACATACATTTGTAATAAGTGCATAGTCATGTATTTAACAGTGTCATAATTCTTTTTCCCAAATATTTTTTTATTAATGGGTGATTTTCAGGGTAATTCTTTACCTTTTTGCAGGCATATTTTTCCTAACATACAAAGGCCTAGAAAAGAACACAATGAAATGTATAAAATTTTAGATTACACATAGATCACATGGATAATTCATTACAGGAGCCATTTTTGTCACCACATTTCAAATATCTTATTGATTCCTAATGAGCTGTTCTCACCAGGATGGGTTCTCATATCTCATATGGGGTAACATTGTTTGTGGATTAACACTGTAAAGGCATGTGCTAGCGATTTGATTCCCATAACCGCATCGCCTTTAGTATGCAAAGGCCTTCATGGTCTTTTTTGTTTGTTGTTTTTTTTTTTTGCCCCCAGTCCTGGTTAATTTCACACTCTGGTATGTACAACACATATGGCTCAACAATCAAAATTTTTTCAAGTTATTTCTCTTAAATTCATCACTGGTGTTGTTAAGTTTTGCCTTTGTTTGGTGCCTAAACCAGAGTTGTTTGTGATTATTTTTGTGATCTCACTCTCTTTCAGAAACAACTGGAAAGAGATTGGGTCCTCCCCCCGAGCCCATCCCTGCCAAGCGTCCTCGTGTTGCACCGCAGGCCCCGAACTTAGTTCCTCAGGCAGTCCGAGCACCACTGCACATTCCCCAGGTCATACTGCCCGGAGCACAGCATCTTTTTCTTCAGCACATTCCAGCCCCATACGTGCCTCCATTGCCCAACCTCCCCCCAGTAAACTACAACCCACATAACGTGAACTTTGACTTCAACATGCCTATGCACTATGGACCGGCACATCGCTTCTTCAGACCTATCTGAGGACACATGGTACAAAGAGCCCCATTCGAACTATTAAAATAATTCTGTCTTAAACTGTTAGCTCTTGCTGTTTAATGGGAACCAAACTTTTTTCTGGAGTGCTTATGAATGCAGCAAGTTACATGTTGGACTTGCTTCTTCAGTTGACAGTATGCTTTGAATGAAGTGCAGATTGATCAATACAAACTTCTGTTAGTTTTCAGTTGAATAAACACAAAAAAAATTGTTTTTACAAAATTTGTAAATTATGGGTTACTTTCTGAAATTAAAAATATTTTAGCTGGTATTTCCATTGAGATCCTCATGAGGTATACTTTGAAACTGGCACTTAACAGAATTCACAGCATTCCTTCTAAATGTTTTGATAAAATTCAACTAAGGTTAAAGTGTTATTTGAGAACTTCTGGAAATGCAAATGTCTGGCTTATCTGTTTTGTCTGGTCTTATCTGATCACATCGCAAAGGGAATTGGTTTGAGGAAAATATGAGCAGAGGCAAAATTCAGTTAAGAGAATATTCAAATTGAAATAGAAAATAGATATTTATGTGTTCTGTTGCATTCTCAGTGCAAGCCTCCCTCCTCTCCCTCAAGCACATTGTGCAATTTGGATCAATTGATATATATATATATAAAACTATTATAATCAGCCGCTTTCCGTGTACATGTATGACAAAAAAAAAAAAATCTACATTTGTTGTTTTGGGTTCAGTTTACTCTAAAGTCAAAAACTGTATTTTGAGTAAGGGGGGGGGGGTCACATGTTGTTTGTGGCACACTGGACCATTGTTTTCTATGAATGTAAGCAAATCACCGGTGCTTAAATCTTAAATGATACAACGATAGTCTTAATTATAATTTAAAGAGGTCTTAAATTTGGGGGTGGAAACACTGGAATCGTGATATGACCTAATGTGATAATCAAACTTTAAAAGAATATGATTTAATTAAATGCATGCGCTGCCTCCTTCAGTGTAACAGTTAAATTGGCCTGGTTGTTTTAGAAGCAAGCTTCCAGTAGCTGGTCAACTAAATAAAGTGAAGCTTTCAAGCAGAGTATAGTTAACGTCACAAAACATACCATCCTCCATCGTGGATCAATGCGGTGGCACTCTCCCTCCAATTACTCGCCGGTTTAGATAGCGTCCATTTGGTCGAAACACTTTCACTTTTCCTTGATGGTTCTGTAGTCACTGAAGTGTTTGTTTTTTTTATTATTATAATTTTTTTAACTTTTCCCTACACTGTTGGTAGATCCGGTGGTAGCCATGTCTCGGCCAACAGCTGAGACACTTCCTGCGAGACATTTTAATTTCATTCACCGCTAATGAGAGGAACCTCTGCACCTTGTTTATTGACTACAGCGGGTTACCCTGTGATGCTGGTAGTGACTATTCTCTCTGACCAATCAGTGATCTGCAGGGTTTTGACTTCACATTTAGTATCGGCTTGGCCCGCGTGGAACCTCAACCGAGGTGGTCCTAAAAAAAGTACCAGGTACTATCCACAGTGGAAAACCCCCAAAAACTGAGCAGAGTCGAGTTGAGTTGTACCGGGCAGTGGGAAAAGCCACATTTTATACATGCATCTCCTGTCAAGCAACTCACTAAAATGCATGCGTATAAGCTATACAAGCCGGGAAAATTGCATGTTTTAGCGGGATATGAGATAAAGATGCACAATTTATGATACCAATATTATCAAATTATATTGCTGATTTGAAATATGTTCGTTGTTCATAATCTATTCAAGTAGATAGGAGCTTTCCGTGACTGGAAATAACGTCCTGAGAGCATTCCAAAGACTTGCAAAAAAGACTTTTTTTTTTACTGACGAGGAATGTTAAGGCCATGTTAAATGTTTTTCCCTGCCTGTTTAAGTAAGAGTATGTGATACACTATTTATTTTTAGATTTATGGGTTTGTTTTTGTTTGGGGATACGGATTCAGGTCTTGAAAAGTCTTACATTTGATTTTAAAAACTCTGCAGCAACCCTGTTTTAGATATCCTATCAAATAGCCTGTTTGGTTAACAATCCTTGTCAGGCTAGCTGTGTTAGCTAACTAGATATTTGGGATAGTTTGCAGAAAAATTAATATTCTGTCATCATTTTCTCACCCTCATGCCATCCCAGATGTTTATGACTTTCTTTATTCTGCTGAACACAAACAAAGATTTTTAAAAGAATATTTCAGCTCTGTAGGTCCATACAATGCAAGTGAATGGTGACCAAAAATCTGAAGTTCCAAAAATCAGATAAAGGCAGCATAAAGTAATCCATACCACTCCAATGGTTCAACCCATGTCTTCAGAAGTGATCTGATGGGTGAGGGTGAGAAACAGATCAGTATTTAAGTCAATTTTTGCTAGAAATTATTCTCCCTGCAGAGTAGGGGGTGTATGCATGAAGAATGTGAGTCACCAAAAAAACAAGAAGAATGTGAAAGTGAAGGATGACTGAGCAGGGAGGATAACACACAAAAGCAGTAGAGGGCTTCTAAATGAGAGATGAATCTGTCTTGAAGGAAGAAAATTCTGAGGAATGGTGTTTGTGCACTTGCTTTTATAGCGGTCAGCTTCACACCTAAAAGGGCGGGGCTCAAACACCATAGCCAATATTAGAATATTGGCATTATTGTAGAGAGGTTTCAACTAGGTAGCGTGGAAGGACAACTCCCCATATGCATTAGCCTGCAGTGTCAAGTGTATGGAGTCGTAAGGAAAACATGCTTTTTGCAAGCATCTACAAGCAAGGGCTAACAGGGACCTGCTAACTAGCAAATTCCTGACCCCCTGGACACAACACACCCTGACACTTCCTGTTTGGTGTGCCACCCTCCTTAGACACCTATGGAATCTGTAGATCACATATTCTGCACTGGAGGAAAATCAGCAGAAATGATTTAAACATGATACAATGGGTTAAGTGACCCTTATTGGTAGCTGAATGCATTATCAGATTAGCCAAAATATTTAATAAATGCACATGCAAGGGGCGGGTCGTGCGCTGAACTTTGTGATGACGGATGTTCAAATTCTGTGTAACTGTTTTGTGGGTCCAGATTCCGCATGGGCCTCAGTCATCAGTCACTGACAAAATAATGCTTTTGTAACAAGTCTTGTGTAATAGAGCTGCTCAATTTAGACTCAAATGCCAAAAGAACAATCCATGGTTGACTTTGTTAAAATGGCTTTTAGCTGTTATTATTCACCACTTTATTCTTAATGCCTTTGGAAGAGGATGTTTGTTGTGTAACAGGCCACGTGCTCTATTGCGTGACTGCAGTGCCTTGTAAAGCTCCTGGCCATGTCTGTGGTCCTGCAGAGCTCCGACAAAGAGCCAGTGCCCACAAGATCTACACCTCCACCCCAGGGGTACAGCCCCACTGCCCCAGGCTTTGTTCAGTCCTCTCCTGCCTCTTAAACCACATAACTTTTCCTCTGCAGGTCAAGCGAGGCTATTACAGAAGCCTATTCTCTAGAGTTATGTAACATGATGGTGGTTTGTTGAAGGCACAGTACAATAAACCATTGGGAAGACCATCATCTGTCAATCAACAGTAAAATTGTCAATACCTTCAGGATAATCTGGCCATCTACTTACTTCTCTCATCTGCTTTGCTCAGTGTGATTTGGTTTTTGTATATTTGAGCACAGGTGTACCCACACCTTACACTCATGGTACTGGCAGTGTCTCAGTTTGTCATTGTAACCTCCTAATGGCTGAGCAGATGGAGGATTTGGTCACAGCTTGCTCACTTTCTGCCCACAGTCTAAATGGTTTCTGAAACTGGATCTGTGCCCTTGAATATTCAGCCTCATGCTCCAGACAAAACAATGGTGGGGAGACTAAGTGGTGGTCCTCCACACCCAAGACCAACATGCCTCTTCATCATTGCACTTGACGAGGCCAGATGTAGTGAACAAATCTTTGTGAGTGCAGTTTTACAATGAACTACAGTTTTACAATTTTGAGCAAAACTCAAACTTTGCTTGGGAGTTATGGGCTGTTGCCAGGTTATTTCTATGCAGTTGCCAAGTCAAAAGAGTCCCCCCTATGGCTACGTCCACACAAATCCGTTTTCGTTTGAAAACTCTGTTTTTCAGTTTTCCAACGTCATCATCAGTGTTGGGTAGTAACAGATTACATATAATCTGATAACTAAATACAAGTATTACATTTTTAATTGTATGTAATTACAGTTACTTTTTATGCATTGCATGATTTCATTTTCTATTATTAATCTGCCCGTGGCAATAACTAGTGCATAATTTCCTGCATATGCTAAACCTGTATATACAGTTGAAGTCAGAAATTTACATGCACTTTGGTTGAAATCAAAAAAACACATTTTTTTAACCACTCCACAGATTTAATATAAGCAAACTATAGTTTAGGACATCTACTTTGTGCATGACTAGAGTCATTTTTCCAACAATTGTTTACAGACAGATTGTTTCACTTTTAATGGACTATATCAGAATTCCAGTGGGTCAGAAGTTTACTTAAATTTATTTCTCCCCTTTTTTTCTCCCCATTTTGGAATGCCCATCCCAATGCACTCTAAGTCCTCATGGTGGCGTAGTGACTCCAATATTGGGACGAATCTCAGTCAGTGCATCTTATCACATGGTGCGTTACCACGGACACATAGTGCGTGTGGAGGCTTCAAGCCATCCACGCGGAATCCACGCGCAACTTAACACATGCCTCACCAAGAGCAAACCACATTATAGGTACCATGAAGAGGTTACCCCATGTGACTCTACCCTCCCTAGCAAACAGGCCAATTTGGTTGCTTAGAAGTCCTGGCTGGAGTCACTCAACATGCCTTGGGATTCAAACATGCAAACTCCAGGGGTGGAGAAGTTTACATACATTAAGTTAACTGTGCCTTTAAGGAAAATCCCATAAAATGATGTCAAGCCTTGAGACAATTAGCCAATTAGCTTCTGATAGGAGGGGCTCTGAATTGGTGGTGTTCATTCTTTGCTTGACATCATGGGAAAATCTAAAGAAATCAGCCAAGACCTCAGAAAAAAATAATTGTTGACCTCCACTAGTCTGGTTCATCCTTGTGAGTAATTTCCAAATGTCCATGTTCATCTGTACAAACAATAGCACGCAATTATAAACACTATGGGACCATGCAACCATCATACCGCTCAGGAAGGAGAAGCATTCGGTCTCCGGGGATGAACGTAGTTTGGTGTGAAAAGTGCAAATAAATCCCAGAACAACAGCAAAGGACTTTGTGAAGATGCTGGAGGAAACAGGTATAAGTATCTATATCCACAGTAAAACAAGTCCTATATCGACATAACCTGAAAGGCTGCTCAGCAAGGAAGATGCCACTGCTCCAAAATCACCATAAAAAACCCAGACTACAGTTTGCATGTGCACATGGGTACAAAGATCTAACTTCCTGATCTGAATTTCCTCTGGTCAGATGATACAAAAATGTTACTTATTGGCCATAATGACAATCGTTATGTTTGGAGGAAAAAGGGTGAGGCTTGCAAGCAGAAATGTGAAGCATGGGGGTGCTTTGCTGCAGGAGGGACTGGTACACTTCAAAATAGATGGCAACATGAGGAAGGAAAATTATGTGGATGTGGATATTGAAGCAACATCTCAAGACATCAGCCATGAGGGGGCCTGGGTAGCTCAGCAAGTAAAGACACTGACTACCACCCATGGAGTTGCGAGTGACTCCAGTCAGGCTTCCTAAGCAACCAATTGTCGCAGTTGCTAGGGTGGGTTGAGTCACATGGGATAACCTCCTCGTGGTTGCTATAATGTTGAGGGGAGAAAAAAAAAATACATCAGCCACGAAGTTAAAGCTCGGTCACTGACGGGTCTTCCAAATGGACAATGGCACCAAGCATACCACCAAAGTTGTGGCAAAATGGTTTAAGAAAACAAAGTCAAGGTATTGGACAACAAAGTCAAGGTATTGGAGTGACCATCATAAAGCCCTGACCTCAATCAATTTTTGGGCAGAACTGAAAAAGTGTGTGCGAGCGAGCAAGGAAACATACAAACCTGACTCAGTTACACCAGTTCTGTCTGGAGGAATGGGCCAAAATTCCAGCAACTTAATGTGAGAAGCTTGTGGAAGACTACCCAAAACATTTGACCCAAGTTAAACAATTTAAAGGCAATGCTACCAAATACTTACAAAGTGTATGTAAACTTCTGACCAACTGGGAATGTGATGAAAGAAATAAAAGCTGAAATAAATCATTCTCTCTACTATTATTCTGACATTTCACATTCTTAATAGTGATCCTAACTGACTGGGATTTTTATCTACTATTAAATGTCAGGAATTGTGAAAAACTGAGTTTAAATGTTTTTGGCTAAGGTGTATGTAAACTTCTGAATTCAACTGTAAATAAATTGTAAGAGTAGTTTAAACCCGAGCCTGAAATATGTGTGACAAGCCTAACCAGGTAGCACTATATACATTGAAGACAGTGCAGTCCTGTTCCCACATACAGAAAAAAACAATACATTCAATGAGACACATGGAAAAATAACTGAGCAATGCAATCTTTGCCGTTCAAAATAAAAATCTATTGTAAAATACTCCACGTCCAATATTCAGTAGCACATTGAGGTCCTCTATATATATTCTCTATATTTGTATAAAAATGAAAAATTTCAATCATCATAAAAAATCTAAAATATTTTAATAATAAATCTTTGTATTATTTAGCCATGCGTGCATGTACCGGAATCGATACTTTCCACTGAAAGTTTGCAATACAACCCACAAAAACCCACACAGGGCATTTGGTTTCAGTATCTAAATTAATGTGGTCTGTGTTTGCACCCTGCTTCAAAAATAAACATGAATGCACTTTTGTTCTTTTGCACCATGCAAATGCACTTCACCTAATGCTACACCTTATTATTCAGTGTAGTGCCGTATTTAATTTTTAACAGGACTGAAAACGAGTCTGTGAGGGCTGATCGAAGCTTCTAGATCACATTTCTAACTTTCACAACTCATATTTTCTGGAGGTTTTTGGGGAAGATGTTTTTCAATCTTAATCATCTATTTTAAACAACAGTACAACACTGAAAAGACTGTATGTCCATCCCTCGCAGCCTTGTTTTCAGATCTGTCATTGTTTTAATTTGGTGTTACTCTAAGTACTGCACTTATGTAGCGCCTCTTTTAAACTTAGTGGTTCTACAAAGCGCTTTATACTGTCTCATTCACTCACACACCAATGACAGCAGAGTTGCCTTGCCATTGGGAGCAACTTGGGGTTCAGTGTCTTGCCCAAGGACACTTCGGCATGTGGAGTCATGTGGGCCGGGAATCAAACCCTGGACAACCCGCTCTACCACCTGAGCCACAGCCACCCTCAGTTTCATGGTTTATACGTTAAGGCTACAACTTCTCATGAATAATTATGAGGAGGTTCAAATTCTCATACATCTCTCTCTCCATCTTGTCCATTCACTCATTATTGATTTCAAAGTTAGATGAAAAAAAAAAGATCCATTCCCTGTTCCTAATTTGCTAAATAATAACCATTGTCTTCTAATTACAAATACATGTTATCATTGTCGTTCATCTTTGGGTAATATAGTTAGTTTTCATGAGCTTTTAAAGGAATATTCCGAGTTTAATACAAGTTGAGCTCGATCTGTGGCATAATGTTGAATACCTCAAAAATTCAGTTAGACTTGTCCCTCTTTTTCTTTAGAAACAATATGAAAAAATTGAGGTTAAAGTGAGGCACTTACAAAGGATGTGAATGGGTCCAATCAGTAAATGTTAAAATACTGACAGTTTCAAAAGTATAGCCACAAGACGTAATATGAATGTTACCATGATTTAAGTGTAATAAAACCACTTACTAATCTTTTCTGTGTAAAGTTATAGCCAATTTTACAACTTCTTTGCCATGACGATGTTGTCATCAAACCCTAAAACTCTAAAATGACTGTAAAAATTATGAGTTAAACAAATTAACAGCTCAAATAATACATCATTTTTAACAGCAGAATTAATGCAAGTGCTTTTATAAAATTATAAGCTTCAGATTTCTGACAATTGGCCCCATTCACTTCCATTGTAAGTGCAACCTCTATTTTTTATTTTTTTTTTTAAAGGATGGATGAGTCTAAATTGATTTTGGTATTCAACATTATGCCACAAATGCTGTCGATGGAGTTTAGTTGTATTGGGCCCTAAATATTAAAATTATGAATTTGCTGTTTGATTTCATGTTTACTAATGTTTATAAAAAAGAAGTGTTATCTTAGCGCAGTACATTTGGTACTTATAACATTTCAAATGAATGATTTGATTTTTTTAAAACATGCAGTGAGTAATCCAAAAGAAAGCAATCGAAACGATTATACTACTGGTTACAGTTTTAGTTGTTACTTATTATCAGTACTGGATTACATGTCTGAAGTATGAGGTAATGGAAAGCATTTTAGAAACCTGTAGTGTTTGGTGGTGGGCAATGGCATAACATAGCAAAATCAATGCATTTTCAAACAAAAACGTGTTAATGTGGACGTAGTCTCTATATATTCTGGTCCCCCGATATGGTGAAAAACGTACATCTGATCGCTTAGAAAAGTGATAGTGCATTGCTTATTGGCAAGCAACTCGATGTGAAAGATCTTTAATTTCTGAAGCAAAAACTGAGCCGACACCTGTGACAAGTTTAATATTTATGGTTAGGGCTTTGAAAACCCCTCGCCTTAGCAAGCATCGCTAATGAAAGCAATTATCTCAGGTTCGTTGTTTTTTATCTTGTGTGCCTTTACCTGAAGATGGGTTCAAATTCCTCAACCTCACTTTAAAATCAGGTAATACAAAGATGCCATTATTAACAGATGATTTACATTATTAACAAGCCTGAATGGATCACATCTCTTAAGATTTCCTTTCTTTGTGTTGTTTAAGTCACCCCTGGGGTGAAGGGCTCAATTCATAGTCATGAGTGTCATCATCCCCCATCATGATGCCTTAGGTGGTGGTCTAACTTAGCAAGTGATTTCTTGGGATCATTACTGGTCATGTGACATCTGTATGCTTTCCATGTCTTATTAACTCATTATACAAGTCTTACGAGATTGTAAAAACACAAAGACTAGATTATTTGTTACAAAATAGGAGAAATCTATTTCAGTACAATCTATTTTCAGTACAGTAGTTTTACTACTATCCCCTCCAAAATCTTGTTGCTCGCATATTCAAATACAATGCAATACTGTCTAGCTTTTGACAGACGGTCCTCATGTTTTTTCAGCTGTTCAGGACACTGTGTTGTCTTTGGAATTCAGCGTTAAACCATTTTTTTAAATGTGTGTCCAAGTTCCAGGGTATAATAAATTCAGCTGGTCAGTTCAACCTACATTTTTTAATGTCGTTAATTAACATATGCAAATATGTCAGTCCTTTCCCTCTTGCATGAACACAGGAGATTTTGTTAACCATTCGGCAAAGCACACTTTGTATGTATGAAAATGCAAATGCATGCAAAGTAAAAAAAAAATACAAAAAATGTATGCACCATTAAAGATATGCCTTTACGCATTGTGAAAACATTTGCCTTTAACAGAACATTTTTTACACATCTGTGCAAGTGCTGCCTCTGTGCTGCACATTTATTTAAATAATCAAATGCTGGTCAAAGAAGGTTGAATCTGAATTTATATTCTAACATCTCTCCTGACCTCAACAGCTGCTTGAAGCTGATGAAAATGATGACAACATGAAAATATTCTGCCAGCCCACCTGAAACACTGCTGCAGTTCTAGACCTTTCACCAGCCCCCATAATAGTCATGGTCTTAGTTGCCATGGAGACATTGGTCCACATGCCCAGCCAGAGTGGAGATCATTTAACCCATTCCATCTCTTTTTTTAGTTCCTTTGAAGCCTGAATGGAAGTCTGCAACATTGTGTTCAGTGTTCACGTTCAGGCCTAATTTATAATCCAATTACAAATAACCCTCATGTAGTCTAGATCAGTGGTTCTCAACAGGTTTTGCCAAAGCACAAAGACTTAACGTTCTGCATCAACTGGCCACCCAACACAAATTCAAAGTTGAAGCATGCAAATTCAAATGAAACGTGTATTAATATTCCCCTTATATGCAAAATTAACATGACATAGGCTTGATAGAATGCAACAATTTTTATTTTATTTCATTTTTTTTTTTTTTACAAATTTTTCTTGAATTTTGATGGTTTCATGTGCCTGGCAGCCAATGATTTATCACTCGAGACATTTGTCAGCACAAGTCATGTTTATCCATGTTGCAAGATAACTTATTTAATTTAGTTATTTTACCTTATAGTTTTGCTAATGTTTGTTGAAGATGAGGGCATGTCAATCAATCTAGCTAGCCTCTACCATCTGATACTAATTTGTGCCATAATAACATGTACACTCACCAAGTCCTTTATTAGAAACACTATAGACCTTATAAAGTTCCTGACATGGTCTTCTGCTGTTGTAGCCCATCCATCTCAAAGATTTATTTATATATATTTATTTATTTATCTGGGATGTCACCAACGGTTCACTTAAATAGTTCAGTGACTAATTAATTTATAAAAAGTACAAATGCTACATGTCCCTCAGTTTAAAAGAGGTCTTGAAAACTGCATGTATTATAAAAGAAAATTATTAAATTAGAACAATGTTATTTGAATAAATGAATGCATGATGTCATAACACAAGACTGTGCCATCATTGTTTGACCTTTTATATAACATTAGAATCTAGAAATTAAAGACACATTCACAGACAGATTTTCATATTCCTACTGTATTTCATTCCATGGCACATGAGGAAAAAGAACCATAATATCAAAACAATATATATATATATAATAAAAAAAACATTTTAAAAGTCTTACAAAGTATTGATGTGGAATGTCATTTTTTTCTTATAATGGCCCTCTAATTAGGCACAGTCATTAACATTACCATAGAAAGCAGAGTGTGAATAAAATGACAGATGATATTCAAACTGCAGGATGCACCATAGATAAAAGAACAGACATGTTCGAAGTGGCACTGTTAGTTTGATGCACACCTGAAATCAAATAAAGAACTAGTTTAAGATCAGGTTTAAAGCTTAATCAGTCAACCAATGCATGAATTCTCAAAACGTACAGTCACATTTTGGCAAACCAAACTTATGGCTTCCTGTCCAGTTCTGTTAAATGATTCATTCAGGAAATACAATAAAGTTGTGGAATTGCTTCAATTTTGGCTTTTCATTTATATTCAATTATTACTAGTGGCTAATGCACTGTGATGTGTAGAATGAAATACGGTTGATGATAATGTCTGTGCCTAATCAAAAACAAAAAAATTCAGTAATATTTCCAGTGAAAACCTTTTCCATTTTCCAGATCAGACCATTACATGGGTCCAGTCAACAAGGACCCCTCATTCCTTCAGGATTTATCAGGATCAAAAGGAAAAGTGGTTAAATTTACCATAAATATCGTGTTGAACCTGCAACATCATACCTCAATCTCGGTATCTTTACACCCACAGCTACACGACACACAATGTAACGATGACAACTTCCAGTTGCAGAAAACCATTTCCATTTTAATATCTATATTTTTTTTCCCCCCTTTACAATTCCATGAGTTGTAACCCTAATTTTGATATGAAGGACTGTACTGTACCAATCCAGTTCTTGTTGCTCCCCCCTCTTTACGAGCATTAAAATTAATTCTAATGGCACAGTTGGAGGCAGTACATACTGTGTTACATATCAGAGCACTGCCATACTTCAAATACAAAAACAGAAAAACAGTGTAGCTCTTGTGACCGTTTCAGTGGTCCCAGAGCATCCTTCATAATTCAAAAAATAATCAACATTCATATATTTACCTGCAAATATTGCCACTGTCCTCTGGTCATTAGGACATTTATGACTGGCAATAAGTGAGCAGGGAGAGGCATTACATCATTAATAGCAAACAGACACAAGGATTTCTTTGAGATATTTTGCTATGTGTTAATATTAACAGGACTGTGCAGAGAAAAGGGAGGATTATCACGGTACAATCCGGTACATCAAACTCTTTGACAACAATCCTGTGGCTCTATGTGTGGTGTCAAGCAGATGGCTGGTCATTCTTTGAGAATGGACTCATTTGAATGCCAGGCAAACACGTTGACAGATTAGGAGATGACATGAGACATACTTTAAACATACTACACAAATTTGGATGCCAGTTAAGTCCCAGAAGTCCCAGTTTTGGCCACTCCTTATCAGCAATGAAAATTGCACACACTGCATTCAAGTCATGGCACCCAAACACGAAATTAATTAGACAGAATGGAGTATATGTGACTAGAAGTAAAAACCCTCCACCTTTGAGTTCCTCTCTGCCATGTGCTCACTCTTATTCAAAACTCAAAAACGTAACAGAAAGGAAAAGGAAATTGCAAAGAAAAAGCAACAGTGGTAACTCAAGTGCTTTTAGTACTCCCACACAGTGGAGCCGTCCAGCTCGTCTGCGTTTGCCTTCAGAACACCTGCGTGATCTCCCTTTAGATACTTCCCTTCACTCGACTTCATAGCCACTTTGTTGTAGTCGCAGAACTCGAGGAAAAAGTCCACAGGTGTGTCGCTACTGCTGAGCACATTCGATTCACCATCCACCATCCAGTATTTCCCAGTGGAGTCTGAAAAGCAGGTCAACTTAATAAACCCTATAAAGCTGTGCATTTCATATTTGAAACATGATTATCTAAATCCTCCACATTATCAACATGATCAATACTTTGCTGAAAAACCTGTTGTATGCAAAAATGTACATTTCACACATCACTTTATAGAATGAAATGTTGAAATGCGTGCATCAAGAATGATACAACAGGCTTTTGCACAGAATATCGCTCAATCATCATGACTTTAAATTCATTCCCACTATGATAGAAGTCTTACTATGCAGCTAAATGACTAAATATAAATGTGCTATAACCTCCTGAGACCCTGCAACAAAAAGGTTTTACAATTTTGCTTTTTTCAAATATCATTAGTGTTTGGTGCATAAACATTAAGAAAAAACAACTGTCTAAAAACAAATGAATAGCTGGATCTCAGGAAAATAATGAATATCAAATATGATAACACCCGTCACCAGTCACAGAAGCTTCCGCAATGTTTGCAGATGAAGTGCAATTCAGATGGACAGATGCTTGAATTTTACATCAAATAAATCGGAAACATTGTTCATTTGATGACAGACGTCAGAATAAACACCTTGGTAATGGCATACTACCGTATTACTCTTATTTCTGCCATAGATTGATACAGCAGTAGGAATTGTATGTGTAGTATGCAATTCCGAACACAGTCCATTGAACAAATGCAACCGTTGTCAGGTTGTGATTCTGGCCAAATCGCAAATAAGCAATGTTATTTATTGTAACATGTGCAGCTTCTCTGGAGAAACTGTGGCCGATCCCAAACCAGAATGCCCGTTTCTGAACTATCCAATGAAACTGGGGAATTTCTATGTTGTAGGCAAATCGTGTAAAGCGGTTGAAAAACTTTCACTAATTGGGAAATGCATATAGTGAGCATCTGATTGGACAAAAACTTAACAGACAAGTTAACACACATGGACTAAAATTTCATAGGGTCTCTAGGTTTAGGTCAGAAATAAGACGCGAGAATTAAAAGCTCTACACAGCCTTGTGCAAACAAACCTTGAAGGCTGTAGGCTCCATCTCGAAACTCCAGCCCAAAGACATCATATGAGGAGCGGTTGGAGTCCAGAGTGCCAGTCACCTTCCTGCAGCCAATGAAGCCATGTTCTCCTCTCAGCACAATGAGAGGCCTGTTGATGAGTTTCATCAGGAACTCCTCAGTCTCACCTGCAAAACAATTACAGGAATTCCTTAGACATAAATAACAGGATACCCATCAGATCAATTCAGACAAATTCCACTACAGACAAAGTCTCTAAATTGCTAAACAAAAGGTTGAAACAAATGAGTGTGCTACAAAACCACACCCTACCTGCCAAGTCAACAGTGGCAGCGAGCTGTCCATTCTTTTTGGCGGCCACATATTTCCCATTGGTGGCACGTAGAGTAATCTTCTTCCCACGCCATTCAATGTCAAAGTAGCAGTTAGCAGATCTGCGTAAAGAGATAATCAAAGTCACGAAATCCTCAATATACATACAGTGGTGGCCAAAAGTTTGGAATAATGTACGGATTTTGCTCTTATGGAAAGAAATTGGAACTTGTATTCACCAAAGTGGCAATGATAGTACTGTTTTCTTCATCAGTAATGTCCTGACTATACTTTGATCAGTTGAATACCACTTTGGTGAATTAAAGTACCAATTTCCTTCAAAAACAGCTTAATCTGTACATTATTCCAAAACTTTGGCCACCAGTGTACATAAGAGACAGAAAAACACCACACAAAACACAATTTTTTTAATAAAAATTCATATATAATGAACCAAACCAAAACAGAAAGTTACTGCATTTGATTTTAACCTCTTCATAAAATCGGTTGGGGTTTTGAGTTTCTGTTAAGCAAAGTTTATCACTGGAATAAGATTCTAAATTGTATTTATATAATGCCATATCAGCAACAAAGGCCATTTTCAAAGCAAGTACAAGGTGAAATTAATCAATAAATAAAACAAGCAAATAAATGAAGTTTAAAAATTGATTCTTCATACAGAAAATTTGAACTGTTCAAATGTACTGATAAAGTCTAATATTCTTCTTGATGTCCAGAAGATAAGAATACTGGTTGTAGATAAGCTTATTTGAGTTGCAGTTTCACACTTATCTGCATTCATCATTCACACATATAGGAGACACCTTTGAATACCTAGCCTTTACTTCCTCTTTCGTACAAAATAAACCATATTTAGACACACACAGGATAATATTTTGTTTATGGACCACAAAACCAGTTTCAACCAGATATTTCTAAAGATAGTTAATACAAATCATTAAAGTCTGCCTAGATAAGGCAAAGTGTAGTAGGCCCATCAGTACACAGAACATATTCTATTCACTGAAAAATATTAATCTAAAAAGGCATAAAAAAAAAAACATTACTCTGTCGTCACAGGGGTTAAACTCACTTGGTAGATGCAGTGCACTGGAGGCCACCATTAGCTGTGAGAGTCCAGTATTTCCCAGTGCAGGTCCTGAAGGCACACTTCTTTGTGTCCTTACTTATTTCCATCTGGAAAGTCTCCTGGTCGCTCTCTTCATCTTGGTTGGCAGAGAGGTCCATGCCTGGCAAACAGAAAAGCAGGATTCTGTAAACCCCATTATCAAAATCACCACATCCCTGCCTTTGATCAATACGAGCCTGCAATGAGTCTTTGATCTGGATCAGCCACGCTAAATGGGTGGCGAGTGCGTTTAACAGCAGTTGAGGGATGGTGATCTTCAAGATTAGTAGTGGTCTCCCTTTCAGACTTGACTGGTTGTGCAAAGAGCAGACCAGGTCAGTGACTATCACTCTGGCAAGGCCTCCACACAAACACACACGCAGAGTTAATCTCCTTTGGAATTTTGGACAGTCATATGCGGCAGGATGCTTTACGAGAGGCATCAGGGAGAACAAAAGCGAATGCATCCGGTTTGTAAGTTAGTAGTTAAGAGTCATGCTGCTCGGTGAAAGCCCAGAACCCCAGTCCTGAACTGAAAGAAATCTAATTAATCTCCATTGTATGCATTTAGACAAGCAATCATAAAATAAATCTTATTAATAGCCATATTTTTTTTTAAAAAATACAAATTTAAGAGAAAATTGTAATTTGATGTCTGGTTTTAGAGAAGAAACATTTGCGCAAATGTATTAGAACTTCATGGATGAAGTTACGGTTTACAAATGACCGAAAGGTGGTGACACTTCTGGGTTCTTTTGGCAGCTGAGAAAAGAACTGCGTTCAGTGGGTGCTTCGCTAAAATGGAGCTGAAAATGCATTAAAAAGTGTTGTTTTTGTGGTTAAAAACACCCGGTTTCTCTACAGATTATTGGAGATTTGGGGTTCTTTAAATGTTTTCTTTGATCTTTAAATCAGGATTTTACCATTTATGTAATATTTCACAGATCAATGTCATTAATTCGCCTTTTTTATTACACCCAATTGATTAGGCCTGTGTATCGAAAGACACCTAATGATACAATATATATTGCAATACACATCACGATTCGATAAATTGCGATACATTGTGATATTATAATTGGAATCGATATTATTTATTGTTTGTGAACGAATAATTTAAGCAGTAAAATATATAGCATGTCTGATGGTAGTTTTCATTTTTTATATGGCACATTTCTCAGGCTTTAGAAGTGTGTTAAATGTGTAAGGATGTGTATTCATCAACCAGTTACATCTCCGACTTAATCATATAGGGATAAGTTTGAACTTGTTTTGCCAATAGTTCAGAAAGAATCTACATAATTTCTTCACTGTAAACCATATATATCCTTTCATAATAACTTTTATTACCAATAACAAATTTGCATGCACTGTGCCTGCAAACACGTTGCATGCATTGCGATGTCAGAGTAACTTCCACTATGAAATGGGATCACAGAGCAATAAAATTGCGTCCAAATGTCTGAAACAAATTGTGAAAAAATTTTCTATACCAATTTCTTAAGGTATGCTCCCCTTTAGCTTTAATGACATTATGCACACAAGGTTGTACAAAACCTGATGATTCAGGTTACCGCAGCAGAATTTGAGAATGTGATAGAGCGTCAAGGAAATCTGACCTTTTGTATAAAAGGAGATACAGTCAATGTCATAAATTTGCTTCTTTTATTAGTGACCTATAAAAGAGTTCAGAATCTTAAATATTTCTTATTCCTTTTACAATCACAATATTTCTTTGTTTAACATTTGACAAAATCCTTAAACTTCCATGTTCAAATCACAGATTTTCAATGTGTACTCAGACTTTTGAATACCACTACAGTTTAATAAATCATTATTCAGATCTTCATACTTTAAAGTTTGGAAGATCAAGAATCTTACAGAAACATTGTGGGTTTATTTTTCAAATCTACATGGTCTGACAAGTGACACGTCACCAACATTTTAAAATCTGCGATTCACCGTGAATGCTTTCATGGTCCTGTTTCTCAAGCTCCTAACACATCCAAATGAAAATTGTGTATTAGCACGCTGTGGTTTGGCCTCTGGAAGGCGGATTGAGTTTCCCCAGAAATATGTGAGCCTGAATGAGCTAGGAAAATAAATGGCCAAGATGAGAAACACATGGCTGCAAATGGAAGATCTGCATGGACTTTGACTAAGACACTCAGAGACAAGCTCTTAACCAATCTTGGGCAAGACAGGAGGGGGAAAAAAAATCCCTTCCACCATTCTAAGGAGGTGTGTATCCTCATCTGGCATTTAAATGGTTTGGGAGGATCTTTTAACACACCAGCAGATACACCCCAACCCCCATCATTCCACATCTAACTGTGAATGTTTGATGCATGCACAATGACAAGAGGTGCTTTGAAGGAGGTCTGCTATTCCCCAGTAAAAAAAGCCTTTAACATTGGTAGCAACACATTGCACAGGCAGACATTTCAATCGCTTTGGATTTCTTTCACAATTAAAGGGAATGTAAATGCTTGACAAACACAAGTGAGCTCATCGGCCAACCAGGGTCAAACAGCTGCCATAATACAGTCTGGAAAACAATACTGCAAGACAAATAATGCAAGAGGAGCAGGAAACCATTGTAGAATTTATGGAATGACAGACATCTGATGTCCTTGCCATAAAGGAAGAGCAGACTAGCAAGTCTGGGAAACTCCTAATACTTTAAGACTGATGAAATTAAGTGAGACGATGCCAGCAGCACATTTGCCACGAGTAGGGATTTTTTTGTGTTTGCTAAAGTGGCTTAACTTCTGCATAGCATGGCCCCATTGTTCTGGTGCTGGGCTGCCTAAAGGCTCTTCACAGCTGGGCTGCATGGGGAGCAGGGGCCCAGAGCACGCCATCTTTGTTCTCCTTCCACCTCAGCACATGCCCATTCACAAACCAAGCATTTTTCTGAGGAACAGCACAAAAGAACTTGCAACTACCTTATTCCTTACAGGAATGTGTGCAAGAAATATCTGTGCCAGAAAGCACATATTTTAACCAGGGCAAGAGATTTAGATCCAAAACATATAAATAGAAAGTGAGGCCATTGCTGAGGGTTTCTGTATAGTAAGATAAAACAAACATGATTTGAATCAGATTAATGTGAACAAATGGCATGCACCCTCCCCTTTGAGGAGATGAAGCTTTGCTCTACCACAAAAGCTAAATAGCGGTGTTTAAAATCATAAACATTAAAGAACCAAAAGTCTCAGTGAGAGACAAAGGCAGTATACATAAGCAAATCTCCTCTTCCAGCATGACCTGTAGAGACCACATTTCTCTTGGCACAGGCCTAACACCCTACCACTTTCAATGCTGGTAAACCAGAGTTGGGATTGGGACAATCAAAATCACCAACAAATCCCAGACATCCTCTCTAAATTACATAATACCTGCCTATCAATTTAATACAGTCCAATCAGGAGTTTTTAAAACATAGCCGAACATCTCATTAAATTTCCAGCTGTCATGAAAGATGGGAGCAGCAAAGTACAATATATACCCAATTCTGCATGAAGTGCTTCATAATTTGACCCATTATTTCAGTCTGGCTCAGGTCAATTACTGTGGGTGTTTTCCGTAATGATTGCTTTCACTCAACTTAATTACAGTACACTGGCCTCTCAAATACAGCCGTTATGGAATTTACAGATCAAAGGTTGTACAAAAATGCACACACAGGCATGAGGATTGATTACATTTTCAGCAAACAAGATTTTTTTTTTTTTTTTTGGGACAACAGCCAGTGTATTGTAACACATAGGGAGTCATTAGACCGCAGAAATGGAAATGATTGTAACTATACAATGTAAAGGAGCACATGATTTCAGCACATCCAACTAAGCAGGCATCAGCCTAACATTTCCTTTTCCTCCATTTGCACTGATCCCACCCCTGGGCTCAGCCCATATCCACACAGAGACCACAAGGCAAGGAAAAAGAGAAGGATATCTATAATTTAGAATGAGCACTAGATAATTATGCAGGATATATAGGAACCCAACCCTAACTGATGATTACCCTGTATGTATATCAGTGTATACGCCAGAGTTTTTGCAGTGCCTTTGCATAGTCCTTTCATGTGGTGCATGAAAATATGAAAATTCTTAAGGTGGTGTGCTATGCAATGACAGCTCAAACATAAACTGATAATAAATCGCAGCATTTACCTTGCCTGGTGGACACATTCCTGTCGTTGCCAGCAGTGAGCACCACTTGAGGGTGGCTCTGCTCCAGAACAAAAAGCTCATCCTTCCCCACCTTGGAGCTCTTGCCATACTTCATGGTTCCACTGGGACCAGAGGGAGCCAGGTACTTCCCAGTGCAGTCTCTGAACACGACCTTTCCAGACCTGAATTCCAGAGTGTATCCAGTAGTCTTGTCAGGCTTTTGGGAGAGGCTTCCATCATTCTTCAGGAAGCGGTTGTCGGAGGTCTGTAGGTGGTACCTCTGGTCTTGGAAGACCAAGGTGATGAGAGAATCGACCCCCCATGGGACATCCCTGTCAATGGCGATCTCGTTCTTCTCTGAGCTCAGGTGTGCGTATCTTTTCCTGGTGACGCTGAAGATGTTCACCTGGGGGTGCATGGCGATGTGCACGCTCCATTTCTCTGCGATGGAGATGGTCTGGGCGAAGCATGTGATTCTGTCTTCGGTGCCACCGAGGAAGCGCTTGTGCGGCTCAGACTGCAGAGACCAGCGCCCATCATCATCGGCAGTGATTGCGAACTGGCAATCCTCGGTTGGTGTCTCGCTGTCACCCGTGACGTTTCCGTCTTTGTCAGCGGCGATGTACCTTCCTAGATGACTCTTCAGGTAGAACATGTTCGAGTCATCACCGTTCTGCTCCAAGGTCCAGATCTGTTTCTTCTTCATACTGGTTGCTGATGCATTGATCTTGAAGCCAAAGGTTTCAGCTGTGAGGTATTTGTTCCCACAGTTGATCAAGCCGAATTGGATCTTGAGCATGTCGCTGGTTCCGTTTGCAGTCATGGTGCACGCTCGGGAAGACGCCTTGGCCTTGCAGGAATTGGAGAGGAATGCGTTCTGCTGATGCACTAAGGATGATGTTGATGGGTCTCTTTGTTTGGATGAGCGTGCGCGCGCTTTTCTCTCTCTGCAGCCTCTCAGCAAGAGCGCACAGACACAGCTGTGGCTTTTATACAGATGAGTGATGTCACGCGCGCCGTCCCGCCTCCTTCAGCCCACTCTCACATCTCAAAATGATTGGGGAAACAGAATTGAATAGGATGATAACTGTTAACACATTTTCAGCGAATACTTTTAAGAAAAGATGGATTGCGTGAGCGCATTTGAGACAAGTCGAACTCTCGCGCGCACATACAAGTACAGAACTCCTCACAGCAGCATTAAGAAAAACGCCTTAATAAATTATATTTTTTCCATTGAAAATCACTTCACAGTGCATGCTATAGGTTAGAAACACAGACATTTACATAATGGTCACGCTCCGTGGCGAGTCTGTTAATTTTTTTTTTTTTTTTTTTTTTGCTTAACTTCAGGACAAATGCCACATTAGTCAGTGAGAGGATGGGTAAACAAAATGTAGAGTGTTTTTGTCTGCACAAAGATCTATTCATAGTCTGCACATGGTCAGTGGGTTCAGGAAGGTCTAGTCAAATAAACAGCAGCTTCATCCAAATACCACTGGCAGTGTTTCAACACCAGCACACAGGCATGTGAAAATGATGCAGGACAAACGTTTTTCCATCGTTGTGGTATCTATGATCCTATGATATATGATAGGCCTTATTATCAATGTCATATTCTTTTAAAAAAATGCTTGGAATGTCTTTATTGCCATAATATTTGGCAAACGCACTAGTATAAATACTCATGCATATTAGAGGTTGCTTGAAAAATCACCTCTTCACAATGCTTTCAGTCATTTCTACTCAAGCTTTCAGAGTTTCAACCATTTTTTAATCAGTATGAAATTCAACGTGGAAAAAAAGTGCAATTAACTTGTTAGTTTGAAACTTCGGAATCACTTTGATTTGATTTAAAATTTAAAGCAGCAATAAAAACTTCAGTTTGCAATTTTTTATGATTTTTTTCTCTGATTACATGAAATGTATTTCCAGAACAGTATCTTTAAAATGTCAAAAATCTGTAACAGTTATGGTTTATTTAATGGGACAAATGCAGAAGAAAGTTCTTTGCGTTTGTAACTGGATCAGACCATGAGTCACCAGTGTTTTTTTTTTTTTTTTGGTAATCAGGTTAGATATTATGACTGTGAAAAGGTGAAAAAACAACAACATTAACATTAATATGGCTATTCTTCTGTATTCTGCTGGAGCAGTTCCAATGATAAAACAGTTATACAAAATCACAGTTAATCTCTGAAAGGTAAAGTAGTGTATCCTGATGTGTATTAGATTTACAGACATAGTGAATGTGTGATTACTTCCATTCAACTGCAAAACAGCTTCCTGATTTACTTGAAATGACTAACGAGATGGTCGTCTATTTCATGCAAAAGGAAAATGCAACAAAGCATTCTCTTTTTAGATCCTCATTTATAATGCTGGGCAACTGTGACATGTGTGCAGAGAGTTGTTTGATTTAAGAGATTAAGTGCAAATTACTTCACGTCTACCACATTTAATTTCGCTTGAATCATTCAAATAATACTTTGGTTAAAGCTATACCAACAGTATTGGAATCTGGATGGGTGGGAATCTATCTGTATTTCACAAGTGAAAGATATCTTGGTTATTAGTGTGAAGTCAGAGTAGTTGTCATGGAGACGGTGCTCCAATCTGCTGTGCTAAAATATAACCACAATGTCTGCAGCACAATAAGAGCTGATCAGAGCAAGGCAAACCCAAGAAAGTGATCTGCGAAAGCAAAACTAATATTTGACAATATCTTGGACAAATCCTCCACTAATGCAGATCTTGTACTTTAAATGGAGGTTCATGTCATAAAGCATGCATGTCATGTAATTTACATATAAGGAGGAAGCTTTCAGAAAATGATAAAGCATGAATAAGCATTTTGAGAAAAACAAATCTAATATATATGCAGAGCAGCTCAAGACAATGACTGGTCCTGTTGTGCGTAATGTTCTGTATCATTCAAACAGTCTTTTGTGCACCAGGATTTCGTTTTTTGGTTGTCATCTGGGAGCGGCTGGCGATGTGAGGCTGACTTTGCAGATGCCTGAAGCCACGTGGCATGGCAACGGCACACAAACCCTAGTGTGGCCAAACACTTGGTCTCATTCAAACCCTTCTTTCTCTGCAAACAACCAATCTGCCTATAGAAATCTGTTGATTTGTATCACTCGCTACTTTCTTTGCTCTCTCTCTTTGAGGTAGACTATGAAGAGATGCAGTGTCCAGTTTATCGATGCCATGCTGCTGTACTGCGTCAGTATACGACCTGGCAGACATCAGAGCAGATGCAGGCACTGGCACTTCCAGCAGCTGCATCCTTGACACGCACACACCCCTTTGGACCTGAGCCAATCAGAGAGCTGCTGACAGACACAGCCTCATTTGGCCCCTCGTTCTTAGTGAAACATTCTGCGGCAGAGAGTCTGAGTCTTTGCATTATAGTGCTCCTCTGTGTTCTCCACGATGAGTAATTTCTAATATCAACAATACATTTACCTTCCCATTTACACTAGAGACTTGTTCACAAGCCGACAGAGTAAGCAAAACAGTTGTTACTGTGCAACTGCTGTGGATAGTTTTGTCTGTGCTCTTTGATATTCACCATAATAGCATCAGTGATTGGGTCAGAACTTTGCATGTTCTCCATATGTTCCTTTTCAACATAGTGTCGGCAGACATTAGTGCAACATGCTTGAAGACTTTGCGGTTCACATGATTTATTTCCTGCTTCAATAGCCAATCACTAATGCAGACAAAAATAAAAGACTAAGAGGCGATGAGTTTTGATTTTACATTTCACATTTTAATAAAAGTATTTGTATATCAAAATATCAGTCAGAATTTGGTGAAGTATAAAAAAAAGATTCAAAAGGGTTGAGATACAGTATATCTTGCATGCATATTGGGAGCAGAAAGCACTCTTAGAGTAAAATTCCCAATTGTTATACCCTTCAGAAGTATACATCAACATTACAACATTCCTAAAATAATGATCATACACTGACTGAGCACTTTATTAGGAATACCTGTACACTTATTCATCCAATTATCTACTCAGCCAATCATGTGGCAGCAGTGCAATACATAAAATCATGCAGATACGGGTCAGGAGCTTCAGTTAATATTCACATCAACCATCAGTATAGGGAAAAAATTTGATCTCAATGATTTGGAGCGTGGCATGATTGTTGGTGCCAGACGGGCTGGTTTGAGTGTTTCTGTAACTGCTGATCACCTGGGATTTTCACACACAACAGTTTCTAGTTTACTCAAAAACAAAAAACATCCAGTGAGCGACAGTTCTGCGGATGGAAACACCTTGTTGATGAGAGAGGCCAGACTGGTTCGAGCTGACAGAAAGTCTACAGCAACTCAGATAATCACTCTGCATTATTGTATTGAGCAGAATAGCATCTCAGAATGCACAACACACCGAACCTTGAGGCGGATGGGCTACAACAGCAGAAGACCATGTCAGGCACTTTATAAGGACCATAGTGTTCCTAATAAAGTGCTCAGTGAGTGTATAAGGAAGTGCCGGTTTAACATTTAATTTCAAAACCTGTAGAATTTTGTCCTTTCTTTGCAACTATAACAGCTTCCCTCTTCTGGGAAGGTTTCTGCTTGATGTTGGTACATGGCTGTGGGGATTTTCTCCCATTCAGACACAAGCATCAGTGAGGTCATGTACTGAGGTTGAGCGATGGAGCCTGACAGTGTTCAGAAAGTTGTTCAGAGAGGTTCAGGCCTGGCTTTGGGCGGTCAGTCAAGTTCTTCCAATCCATTTTACTGGGGGCATCCAATAAAAGAACAACACTGAAAGCACCTGAACTCTTTGGTACATCCAATCTACCAAAAATGCTTGTCTCAGGAGCTTGCATGGTAGTATATTTGTAAGTAATGGGTGTATCTGAAATAGCAAAACCTGTCAAATAGAAGGGGGCGTCCACAAACAAGGCCATGTAGTGTACTTTTACCCATACTTTAAATGGTTCCCTGAATGTGTACCGTGTATTATGGTGCCTTTTGTTGCACGTCAGCCTCAGGCTCAAAAGCCATTTTTTGACACCTAACCACAGTGGAAGAATCCAAGAGGATATTCAAGAGGAAACTGCATGGAATCACACTTCCTCTTAAAAACAGTAATGTGATACATCCAGGCAAGTCAGAGAGAAACACATCAGAAGGTCACCGACCCAAATGTGGCTCTAAAGAGCACTTTTTCCTCCAAGTCTCCACCTCTCAGCTGACACACAACACTGACTGTCCTACTGTTTCCCACAGATCTGAACTGATAGGAGCCTCTTCTCTGTGGACCATTTGTTCTGACTCACTGACCTACATAGGAGTGCAGTGAGATAGTCTTTGTGGGTCAGGCATTGAATGCAACTGCCTCTCACCTATACATGATATTTGGAACTGAAAAATGGGTTGCATCGAGCTAGTGTGGGCTGGTTTTTGGTTTGAACTTTTTGAAGTGTTCTTATGTATATAATAATCATTAAGGGCAATGGGTTTGCTAGAGGGCCACATTTTGTTGGCCTTGGAAGCTATGTTTTTACTAATCTACTATAGGAAACTAAAGTAGTAATGCTTAGAATTTCCATCCTTCTTAAGAGACCAGATTAATATACAGTATAAGGGATACTGCCACCAAATCTTATTGACCTGGGTCCTCATCACTTTGTTTGGGTTTATTTTGTGACAGTATGTGGCTGATTGTACATTATATAGGAGGTACTGAACAGACAAATAAATCAATGGATATAAAACAGTAATCTGAAATTATTTTATATAAAGCTAGGAAATCGGTTGCCACAGGACAGTGATTCAAAGAGTTCAGCTACCTTTTTATGAAAATATTTTACTATAGAATGCTGCGAATGACCAACCAGAATCAAGTAGCATAATGTTTCAACCCTTTAAATTGTCTGTTGAGATAAGCTCTGGTGAGAGCTTGGGTGTGCTCTACCAAAATTTAAAGGAAATTCTCTCATCATTTACTCACCGTCATGCCATCCTGGATGTGTATGTGTACATGAGTATGATTAAACTTTCTTCTGCTAAACACAAATTAAGATTTTTGGAAGAATATCTCAATTTAGTAAGTCCATTCAATGCGATTCAAGTGAATGGTGGCCAGAACTTTGAACATCCAAAAATCACATAAAGGCAGCATAAAAGTAATCCATATGACTCCAGTGGTTCAATTAATGTCTTCAGAAGCGATGTGATAGGTGTAGGTGAGAAACAGATCAATATTTAAGTTCTTGTTTACTATAAATCTCCACTTTGTAAAGGTGTCACATGTGACTTTCAGATGTAAAAGGTAAAGTGGAGATTTAGAGTAAAAAAAGGACTTAAAATTTGAACCGTTTCTCATCCACACCTATCATGTCCCTTCTGAATCTGATGGATTACTTTAATGGTGCCTGTAGTGATTTGGAGCTTTAAAGTTCTGGCCACCATGCTCTTGTCGTGAAAAGATCTACAGAGCTAAATATAATATTATCCTTCTAAAAATCTTTGTTGTCAGGAGATGAAAGAAAGTCATACACATTTGGAATGGCATGAGGGTGAATAAATGATGAGAGACTTTTCATTTTTGGGTGAACTATTCCTTTAAGTAACATTCACTGATGACTATTCCAAATGCTAGACCTTTGACCTAATGTCATTTTGTACACAGGAAAAAGCAGATGGGGTGCAGGGATGAGCTGAGAGGAGCCGAAGTAGGACAAAGGTATCACAACTGCCCCCTGCCAAATCGAAGTTATTTAATAATATGCATCATCTTTATTTAATTAAATGCAAGTTTAACTAAAGGTCAAACAATCCACACTGTCATAGCGGTAACAACCAGAGCCTTGTATTCCAAAAGGAATTATGCAAAATAAGGAATGATGTTGATTAGTTACATTGTGAAAAAATATTTTCTTAATCAGTATTTTGTCCTGTTTTCCAGTAAAAATATTAAAACATCCTTAAAACTAGATAAGTTCCCTTGAGAAACAAAAATGCATTTGATTTTAAGGCTTGTTTTCAGAAAATCTATCCTGAATAATGTTTTTCTTCTGTTAAGCATAAATCTAGCAAAACTTAGCCAATGGGGGTAAGAAAAATAAACGATGTATTCAAGATGTACTTTCTGAAAACAAATATTACACAATTTTGCTTCTCAAGTATATAAATGTAATTAAATTTAAGTTTAATGATATTTCTGTATTTTTTTTTGAAAACGAGACAAAAATACTGATTAAGAAAAATATTTTTTGTAGTGTTAGTTTGAGAAACTCCTGGCTGTACAGCCTCACCACTGCAACTCTTTCATCATGGCCACCTCTGCTCAACAAAACGCCATGCCTAAAACTACTGGAGAGCTCTTGCAATGGAAAAGCTCTCCACCCCTTCTAGGGTCTGAGGTGAAAGGTCAAAGTCTGCTAGAGCACTTGCCCCCCCTCCTCTCCTCCTGCCATTGTCATGCCGACAGGAAAACGCTTCACTCTGCCTGAGCCAAAAGCAGTAAAGCAGACAGAAAAAAGTAAGCTTCTCTGAGGGGAGAGGCGGGGAGCGAGTGTTAATCCGGTTAATCCATCACTCCGGCAGCGCCTCCACCCAGACTGCTGCAGCGTGCAGCATTGCTTTCGGTCCTCTGAAGTGCTGAATAACAGACAAGGCTGCCCTACATCTGCACCAGAGGTTGCTGGGTTCAGAGTTTGGCGTGAGTGAGTCTGAGTCACTTTGGCATCAGTGCTGAGAGAGCAGGCAGCAGAGTGCGCCATGAGAGTGCACTCAGTGCAGGCAGATATAGGTCAGTCAGGCCCTGAGATAGTGCAGCTAGGGAGGATGCAGGCATGCTGCAGGGGCATGGAGAGAGTGACAGGAGGGGGGACTGCAGTGTGCACCACTGACAGGATAAACTAGTAAATGCATGAGCCGGTTCAGCTCACGTTTACATAACATTAGCAGAATCTTTCTTTAACAAAACACCTTCCCTGGGGGAGGTCACTGAGGTAGTCAAACAACTCTGCAGTGGCAAAGCCCCGGGGATTGATGAGATCCGACCAGAAATGCTGAAAGCTTTGGATGTGGAGGGGGTGTCATGGATGACACGCCTCTTCAACATTGCGTGGAAATCTGGGACAGTGCCTAAGGAGTGGCAGAACGGGGTGGTGGTTCCCCTCTTCAAAAAGGGGGACCAGAGAGTGTGTGCCAACTACAGGGGTATCACACTTCTCAGCCTCCCTGGTAAAGTTTACTCCAAGGTGCTAGAGAGGAGGGTTCGGCCGATTGTCGAACCTCGGATTGAAGAGGAACAATGCGGGTTCCGTCCTGGCCGTGGAACGACGGACCAGATCTTTACTCTCGCAAGGATTCTGGAGGGGGCCTGGGAGTATGCCCATCCGGTCTACATGTGTTTTGTGGATCTGGAGAAGGCGTATGACCGGGTCCCCCGGGAGAGACTGTGGGAGGTGCTTCGGGAGTATGGGGTGGGGGGGGTCTCTTCTTAGGGCGATCCAATCCCTGTACGTCCGAAGCGAGAGCTGTGTCCGGGTCCTCGGCACAAAGTCGAGTTCGTTCCATGTGGGGGTTGGTCTCCGCCAAGGCTGCGCTTTGTCACCAATCCTGTTTGTGATATTCATGGACAGGATATAGAGACGTAGTCGGGGTGGGGAAGGTGTGCGGTTCGGTGAGTTGGGGATCTCATCGCTGCTTTTTGCAGATGATGTGGTCTTCATGTCATCATCGGTCCGTGACCTTCAGCTCTCACTGGACTGCTTGGCAGTCGAGTGTGAAGCGGCTGGGATGAGGATTAGCACCTCTAAATCTGAGGCCATGGTTCTCAGCAGGAAACCGATGGAGTGCGTACTCCGGGTAGGGAAGGAGGCATTGCCCCAAGTGAAGGAGTTCAAGTACCTCGGGGTCTTGTTCACGAGTGAGGGGACAATGGAGCGAGAGGTTGGCCGGAGAATCGGGGCGGTATTGCACTCGCTCTATCGCACCGTTGTCACGAAAAGAGAGCTGAGCCAAAAGGCAAAGCTCTCGATCTACCGGTCAATTTTTGTTCCTACCCTCACCTATGGTCATGAAGGTTGGGTCATGACCGAAAGAACTAGGTCGCGAGTACAAGCGGCCGAAATGGGCTTCCTCAGAAGGGTGGCGGGCTTCTCCCTTAGAGATAGGGTGAGGAGCTCAGTCATCCGTGAGGAACTCGGAGTAGAGCCGCTGCTCCTTTGCGTGGAAAGGAGTCAGTTGAGGTGGTTTGGGCATCTGGTAAGGATGCCCCCTGGGCGCCTCCCTAGGGAGATGTTTCAGGCACGTCCAGCTGGGAGGAGGCCTCGGGGAAGACCCAGGACTAGGTGGAGAAATTACATCTCCACACTGGCCTGGGAACGCCTCGGGGTCCCCCAGTCAGAGCTGGTTAATGTGGCTCGGGATAGGGAAGTTTGGGGCCCCCTGCTGGAGCTGCTTCCCCCGCGGCCCGACTTCGGATAAGCGGTTGAAGATGGATGGATGGACATTTATTTTTTGCACACAACGGACCAAAACATTTTGTAAATAGACAATCAATCTTGACACTACAAGAATAGATCTAAATTGAATGACATAATTAACACTTTTCACGATTAGTTCATTGCAGCAGCTGTAATTTTAATCTTGATTATTTTTTTGATCATTTGCGCAGCCCAGGTTGTCTACATTCATGTGGTTCTTAAAATTGTATGTTGCCTCATAGAGAATCAATGGCTATTTAAAACCTTTTATGATTGCATTTTAGGATCTCTCTTATGACTTATGACAAAAGCCATGTTAAAGCCGAGAACCTCAATGTCAAGACTCAGCATACAGAGGCATTTCATTATGAAAGTGTTGCCAGGCATTGTAATCGCTTTTACGGATCCTGCTCCAGTTCAGAAAATTTAATTTCATGATACACAGAAGGGGCATTGGATTACAGTGCTGGCATCACCTGATCAAATAGAGCTAAAAAAAGGATTCTGACACTGTCTGATGCGGCAGATGGGAAATATTGTACACTGCTGCATTATTGAACGGAAACACAGCCAGACTAATTTATTGCTCTTCTGTCATCTTTCCATGTGAAAAAAATCTAATTTTTGTTACCATTACATGGTCTGATATTACTACTCCCACATATCATACTGTCTGTAACCATGTTTACTTAATTCATTACATTCCTGCAGATAAATTAGATTGCTTCTTTGTGACTAACAATAAAGTAAACATATATATCCACTTCAGATTTAATGAGTGACTTGCCTATCAGCCCAGGACAAGTGTGCTGTTGATTGCATACATAAGAGAAAGATAAAATGCAACCCATTGTGAGAGATAAGGTGATCTGTGTCCAAATAAATATACTGATAAGCGTTGACAGTGAAAAGATTTCCATTGATAAGGGAAGAGGAAAACAATGGCAAGACTATATTTTTCCCACTACACATTTCTAAGCAACAATGTGAAAATTATAAAGCAGCGTCTCAACTAGTGGGTCGCAGGTCTGTTCAGACAGGGCCATGGACAGCAGGATAAAAACAATTCTAAATGCATAAAAAAAGCTTAAAAAAAAAACATTTTATTGTGCATAGTTAAGCGTCCAATAAAACTACTGCATTTTGGCACAAATGTACCTGTTACTAGGTAGCTAGCCAAATTATGATAGCTTGTGTGACATGCCTTCATAATGGAAAACCATGAAAAAAAATGTAAAAGATGATATCACAAAGATTACAATAAATATAGCTTCACTTGCAACAAAAAACAGTTTGTGCCATCCTCAAGAAATTTTGTTCAGTGAATTTTTGGTATTTTTGTTTATTTTTGGTATTTTTGTTCATTTCTGTACAATAAACAATAGGTCTGGGTATCGATACAGATTTCCTGATTCGATTCCAATTTTCAAGCTCTCTATTAGATTCTATTTTGACTCATATGGGTATATTTCAACTATAATGTCCCTATTGCTTACATTTGAAAGAAATTATAAATAATAGACGTACAGTGACATAAATTGTGTTTCGCAAAGTTTCTGCTTCAGTTGTTATAGTGTTGATTCACATTGTTTCTAGATTATTGTGCAGAGTGATCAGATGCATTTAAAATAATTGCAAGAATCTTCATTGGCCAAAACAATTTACTTTGTCACAAAAACCCAAATTTCACTGTTTTGGCCCTGGCATAAAATGACCAGCTAACAAAATTTCACTATTCATATCAGCAGCACTTGGGAAAGTGTTAACGAGTACTAGTCAGGTGAATTCACTATCATTCTGGATTATAAGAGCAGGCTGATTGCTATAAAAGGAGGGAAGAAGTGCTTCCAGTCATTGTGTTCTTGTTCGCAATAGTTACCTCTAAAGAAAGACGTGCAGCCATCATCGCTTTGCATCAAAATGGCCTCGCATGCAAGGAAATTTCTGCAAAGAATATTGTACCTGAAAGAACCATTTACCGGATCATCAAGAACTTCAAGGATAGAGGTTCAACAACTGCAGTTAGGAAGGCTTAAGAAGGCTCCAGGATGTCCCAGAGTGTCTAGCAAGCGCTAGGACAATCTCCTCCTGAGGAGTCGGTTACATAATCATGTCACCACCAGTGCAGAGCTTGCGCAACATTGGCAGCAGATTGGTGTGAGTGCATCTGCACGCACAGTGAGGTGAAGACTTTTGGACAATGGCCTGGTGTCAAGAAGGCCAGCAAAGAATCCACTTCTCTCCAAGAAAAACATCAAGGACAGACTGAAATTCTGCAGGAAGTACATGGATTGGACAGCAGAAGACTGGTGGAAAGTTATTTTCTCTGATGAAGCCCCTTCCAACTGTTTGAGACATCTGGAACATCAATAGTCCGGAGAAGAAAAGGTGAAAGCCACGAGTCCTGTGTCGTGCCAACAGTGAAGCATCCTGAGACCATCCATGTGTGGGGTTTCTTTTCATCCAAGGGGATGGGTTCTCTAACAATTCTGCCCAAAAACACTGCCATGAATAAAGAATGGTATCAAAACGTCCTGCAAGAGCAACTTCTCCCAACGATCCAGGAGCAATTTGGTGGTGATCCGTGCTTTTTCCAGCATGATGGAGCACAATGTCTCTAGGCAAGAGTGATGATGAAGTGGCTTGGAGATACATTGAAAATTTGGATCTGTGGCCAGGCAACTCCCCCTGGATCTTAATCCCATTGAGAACCTGTGGTCAGTCCTCAAAAGGTGAGCCCACAAATTGTGATCAACTCCGAGCACTAATAAGGCAAGAATGGATCGCCATCAGTCAAAATTTGGCCCAGAAGCTGATATCCAGCATGCCAGAGCGAATTGCAGAGGTTATGAAGAACAAGGGTCAACATTGTAAATATTAACTCCTTGCATATTGTGACAAGGCGGAGGGCAGGGTTGAGTCGTGATTATACACACCCGGTCCCTTATCAGGCTAATTAAGCCTCCGAGAGGGATAAAAGCCGACTGCGGAAGGTGGTGCGATGAGAGAGAGAGATTGTTTGCGGTCAGCTGACCGTCATGTGTGTTAGTGTCTTTTGTTTAAGTTTTTCATCAAACTATTATTTATATTGTCAAGCCAGTTCTCGCCGCCTCCTTTCCCGCCTAAATCCCTTTACACTAGTGCTGAAACCCGGGAAGGAGGAGGGATGCCCGTTGCGGAGTCCTCGACACTGCTGTCCACCCAGGGGAGCGCCACTGCCGTCCACCGGGGGACGGTGTAACCCGGCCGCCCAGACGTGGGGAACGGTCACCATCCGCGAGGCAAGTGGGGACTGGACTCCACGACTGCCTTGAGAGATGGAGCCACTACCAGGTTAGGAGGAGTGCCCTGCCATCCCCGAAAATCGCAGTGTCGAGAGGATCGCCGTCCGCGAGGGGAGGAGGGAAGCACTCACACAACTGCCTGGAGCAGTAGGGCCGCTGCCAGGGGCAGAGGAGTGTCCCAGAGAACACTTAGGGCGTTCTCTCCGCTGGGGGTCATAGGTATATATAATATATATGTTTTTGCAAATAAAAGCCTTTCAAACTTATGAAATGCTTATCATTGTTTTCCAGTATACCATAGAAACATGTGAAAAAATAATCTACAAATACTGAAGGAGCAATCTTTGCAAAACACAAAATTTATGTCATTGCCAATATATTTGCTGGGTTAAAAACAACCCAATTTGGGGTTATTTTGGCAACCCAGCGCTGGGTCAAAAAGGGATGAACCTAGTTTGTTTGACCCAGCTGGGTTGGGTTAATTTTTTTTAACCCAACTATTGTTTAAAATTATTAAACTGCTGGGTTAAAATTAACCCAATTGGGTTGTACATTTAAACAGAAATCTTGGTCATTAAAACAACTTTAACACACACACACACACACACACACACACACACACACACACACACACACACACACACTCTAGACTAGAGTAACACATGCTACAGTAATAATAAAATGGTAAACATTTATTGAAACACCCTGAAATTATACAATGTGCACAACTAAAAACATTTTTCAGTGTGTTTGCATGAGTTTGTGCACATTAAGTGCAATTACAAAGGATACAAAATTAACTTTTTGATTTCAACCAATCTTTCTAATATAACACTAAAAGCTGCGCAAAAAGCACAGGAAAACAGTCAAAATTATAATTTTTTTGTAGTCATAGTAAAAATATTAATTCTTAAAAACAATTCATAACAGTTTTTTTGCCCTTGACCCTGGCTCTGCACTGACAAAACTCAATAAACATACAAAAAACTAATGCTTAAGATGAAAACACTGTTTTGATGTGTAGAATGCATTAAATGCAAACATCTACTCCTGCCAGCAATGTGTTTTGTCAAATGCTTCTCCGTTTATAACAACAAAGGCTTGAAAGCTCTGGTTGTTGTCTCCAAGCATCAGGACATATGGAAATTTGGTGGTGTTTTGCACGTCGCTGGTACTCAGCCATATTGGTACCAATCTGGAAAGAAAAAATAAATAAAACATAATATACTGTAACTCTGCATCAATGTAAGCAGAATACAACTCTTGAATGTTTGGCCACTATGCTTAAAGCACTCTAGTTTCATTGAAGTAGTTAATGTGACTCACAATTACTTTTTACTGTACAAAAACTACAACACTGCCATTAAATCAAACCTAATGTTATGACATCATGTCATCACTGAGAATCAATGAGGTTTGATGCTAGCAGAGTTTTGTGATATAATGCGTTGTGTGTTAACTGATCAGTGTAGTGATTTGATCACCACAGCGGATGATCCGCATCTTTTATTTCACACGTTTTACACCGGATGCCATTTCTGATGCAACCCTGCCCATTTATCTGAGTGATTTGAGCATGTATAGTCAACAATTATCAATCTAATCATCATATAAAGTGATAGGATCACTTCTGAACACTTCTGATATATGAGCCGAGGAGAACAAAAACAGCCAAGAACATTCTTCAAATGTCTTCATTTGATCAAAATTGATCAAAAGTCTTACAGGTTTAGAACGAAAAGAGGGAGAATAAAAAAAAATACTATTTTAATTTCTTGCAGAACTGTTCCTTTAAGTGAATACTAAGAAATGTTTGGGTGCTTTAAGCTTTTGGAGTCATTAACTGCAAAATCAGAGCATTGTACATGTAGAGTACAATGTATGTCTATGAAGGCCTGCCTGGTATCTATGAAACTTGGCGTAAACATTTTCTTTCCAATCTTGTAGACAGACGTTGGAAGCACCATATGCAGGACCAATAAAGTAATGTCACTCTGTTTGTCTATAGAATGAAAACAAACAAAATGTTAACAAATCACTTAGAATGTTAACAAAAAGTCTTATTAAAGGTGCACTCAGTAATTCTAATCCAACACACTTTGTCAAATTCTGCAAATATCTCCTCACAGTCTAATAGCTGTAAATGGGACAAAAACAAAGTGGACTGGACCGATCTACACAACACTACTCCAGCCAATCAGCAACAGGGGGTGGTTCTTGCATGTGCACAGGATGAGGGGTGGGGGCTGAGAGAGAGAAGTTTCATTACAAGAGCGATGGCAAATCTGGCTGATGCAAACTTTATAAACTCCAATGAGGACAAATGGCAGAGAAACAGACAAAGAGAAAAAGGACAGATGAATATAAACAAAAAAAAAAGGATTATGATAAGTCGAGGGCTAGGAACTGCCTCAACATTGGCGAGGCTTTTAGCAGTGGAGAGACTCAAGAGAGGATTTGGGGGGCTTCCAAAATAGCACTGAAGGGAGGGGTGTGTTTGTTTTGGCAGTTGAGTTTGAATATCCACAGTGTTTCTCAGGAATCACTGAGTGAACCTTTAATAAAACCTGACCGCAATTAATCTGCAAGTATGAAATGGTGTTATGAAGGAATAACTGACCACTAAAGGAAAAATAGATTAATAAACTAAAAGATTATACTTTATTCAGATAATCTTTCAGTTTGTGTGCTTCTTGGCGGCAAGACTAATGCTTTGGGTTTAGTTGGACTAATTTCGCTGAATGACACCCGTATGGTGCTGCTTCTTCAATGTTCAACGCTGGAGTCTAGACGCGAAAAAGTAAGTGATATTTAAAATAGCTTTCTTGTCTATTAACCGCTTATTTCATTATAAATGTATATACAATATTTTCACCATATACTGCAAAGAGGAACAGTATATGGTGAAATTCCTGGATTGCTCTCCTTCCGAATCTGCTCAACATAGCAGCCCATTAGCTGGAATTTGAGTGAGCTCACAGAGTTCCTGCGCGGCAAGATCCTCCAATAAAGATCTTGTGTTATGCGAGGCGTGGACTAAAGGAAAGTTTTCTTGGAATATTCACAGCATTTTCTTGTTCCCAGTCTTTGCGAATTGAACAAGAGAGAAACGTGATAGATTCAAGGAATGCAAGAAACTTTTACATCAACGGAAGGTCACTTTTGCATTTATATTCCTGGCCAAATTGAGAATAGATGCTCAGGATGGCCATAAAACATTCATATGCCCACAGCAAGTGATGTCCTTCATATCATTTTGTTATACTCACGCTGCGGCTGAGTGGACCGGCTCACTGAACATTCGCTTGACTGTTTGAGGAATCTGTGCACTTTTTGTGCTGGTTCTGCCTAGTGGCTGAAGTTTATTTTGTAGATTAACACACCTTCAGGACAGTTTTATGGATGAATCTACATGCTCTTTGTGCTTATTCCTCCAATTGGCTGGGGTTTGTTTTGTGGAGTATTTCTTGCAAAGACATTGGAGTGAATAAGTAATTTGTTTGCACTCATGTTGCAGCCAAGTGGACCGGCTCATTGAAAATTCGTTTGACTGAGGAATCTCATGCTTTTTTTGTGCTGGTTCCGCCTAGCGGCTGCAGTTTATTTCACAGAGTGACACACCTTCAGGACAGTTTTATGGATGAACCTACATGCTCTTTGTGTTTATTCCGCCTATTGGCTGGAGTTTGTTTTATACATTATATTTTGCTGTGTTGTTTTGTCTCACAAAATTTGTATAGAAACATCGGATTTGAGTAATCCAACAGCAAAGTTGTTGCAGGGCTTCTCGTAAGTGTGCATGGACTGTTCGAGTTGAACATTTCATTCTCAGATCACGCCCTAGTGAGTTTAGAGGTGTTGCCACATATGGAGAAAAGGAAGTCATATAGTTGGTCCTTATAGTTGGCTAATGTATCCTTTTTGAAAAATCCTGAATTCCAACAAATGTTAAAGTCTGAAATCAATGTCTATATGGAGACCGACTGGTCCTCAGTATCCTCTGTGGGCGTGGCTTGGGAGGCACTTAAAGTGGTTCTTAGGGGCCAGATCATAGAGTATGCCACATTCATCAAAAAATCCAAAGCACAAGAACTTGTGGAATTGGAAGGGAATATTAAAAGTGCCACGGCAGAGCTGAAGCACCAAATGTCATCTAATGGCCTCAGAGAATTGACCTGATTGAAATACAGATATAATTCTATTTATATAGTGGTGGCGGGAGGTGTGGCACATAAGCTTTTGTTTTACACAGATGAAATTTTATTATTAGTCTCCGACCCTACTAGAACTATGCCTTGGCTCCACAGAATTATTCATTCCTTTTCTAAGATCTCAAGATTTAGTTTTATTATTATGCATTCTGTATCAGACATTTGGCTCATTGGCCGCTTCCACCTGAGAGAGCCCCTCCCTGGTTTTGTATTGAACAGGAATTTCTTGCCCCTATTTTGCCATTGCAAAGCCTCTCTATCAAACTAACCGGAGAAGTTACACCCCATTATCTCGCATTTGCACGCGATATGGACAAATATGTCCAGAGTGTTTAATTCAGATTTGTATAATAATGTATTTAAATGTTGCTTTGAGCATATAGCTGAACCCAAAATTATGTATTAATAAGTCCTCTTTCTGCTGGACAGAGTTGATTGTGAGGGAGGTTAATATCCTCAGTGACCTATATGAGAATGGAGATCCTTTGAAAAAGTGGTTCAACATTTTGGGATTCTCAGATCTCAATTCTTCAGGTATTTACAGCTGTGCCACCTGTTTCTGTACTATTTTTGGGAGTAGCATTCATTCCCCTTGAGCAGCAGATACTCTGGGAGGGGTGATTACTGCTTTTGGAAAATGTCATAAGGCATCAGTGTATTACTCCCTGCTAATTCAGTCTGGGGGATGGAGCTTCAACTTCTCTCAAGAGATTATGGGAGAAAGATTTAAACTTGGACACAACCCAAGTTTTTTGGTGGCATTTTAAGATCCAAGAATTTTGGTTGACGGTTCAGTTTTATGTGTGACTTTTTGGGCACTCAAATTTCATTTTGCACCATACTTTTTATTTTAGGTGATGGGGCGTTCATTAATATAGGGGACAAATGCATAAAAAATTGGGTCCTAGCCAGTGTTATGATCAGCAGACAGATCATTCTTAGGGGTTGGAAGTCGGCTGGAGTGCCATCATTTCAAGAGTGTTGCACAGAGATGGGCACGGTAGTGGTTTGAGGAAATGCCAAGTAGAAGTCTAGGCAACTTGGATTAATTTAATAAAAAAATGGGGCAGCTATTTGGCCTTTTTTGGAGAACTCTCGAGGAGGGGCAGTGGAGAGAGATGTGTAGTTTTAAATGTGTGTGATTATTATAATTTTTTGTGTATACTGAAGTTGTGACCACAGGGATATTTGTTGAGGGGTCAGGGTGGGGTTGGGGATTGGGAGGTGGAAAGGGAATAATTGGGGTTAAATGTTGATTCTGTGAATATGTTTTTCTTTTCTGTTTCAATTGTGTAAATCAATAAAATGAGGGAAATTCGAAACAGAGCCGATATTAGCTCAAAGTCATTCCTTAACACGATGCTCTTGGTTGGACTGCAAAACCGTTGTGTGTAGATACAACAGCTGACTGAAAAGAGCGACATCCATGCAGCCACCGAACAATTTATCAGAGATAGCAGTGCATGTCTCTTTGCTCATCAGAATGCCCATGTGGTCCTTGCATCTCTTGATAGCATCCCGGAAAAATAAATGGCACAGACACACTTCAAACAACGAATTCTCTCATACAGCTTTTTAATAATGATGGCTCAAGCCACAGATGGTTTGGTTTGGTCTGTCGCACGCTTGTTTGTCAGAACATGGCTGCCGAGATAGGCTTCAAAAAATTGGCAGATAAGACTTGCGCTTTCACTCAAGGGCAGGGGGACAAACACGAGGAAGAATCCGATGTCCATTCGCACTCCAATCTTCTCAGACACAAAGCCGAAATCCCAAACTACCCCTGCACATGGAGCGCCAATCTGGAGTCTGTGGAACTGGAACAAGAGGGGATAACGCCCCGTGGTGTGAAATTGCGAGCCTTAAACAGTTCCGCTGTCACTGTCGGACCCTTGTAATGTTTGGAAAAAAACACATTAAAATTACTCTAAAATTATGCTGTATAAAACGATGCGAGTCACTTCTTAAATTCTATCCTGTGCTGCCACTCAAAAGGCAGAATAATAATGATCATCGATTTGACGTGAGTTGTTGGTACAACACGGGCCAGACGAGATTGTGCACTGAAGAACAGAAAATCTTACTTGATGGCATGAAGCGAGCATCTTTATGGAGCCCATGATGTAGCTCCCTTGGGGCGACGCTTAAGCACCATCAGCCAATAAATTGCCATGATTGCATAAGGGCTTCAAACCACGTGAGAGTCAGGGTGTGTCCCAATGTGATTACGCAGCTCGAGTTCCTATGAAAAGGAACTAAACATTTATCACCAATTGCCACATTTATACATTTTTAGTTGCATAGCACAAAATTTGGTTGCAGATACAAATAATTTCCTCTCCTTGTAGTGGACGGTTGTTTATAGAGTAAAAGATCAATCCGAGGCTTTTGAGAATCGATATATCGAATCGACCAAATAAAAAAAAAAAAAACTACTAATCGAAAAATCGAATTTTTTGCCCTAATAAAAAGTTGTTGCTTTTTTGGGTCACCACTTCATGTCCATTGTAAAATCTGGGATCAGAAGTAAAACCAGTTGAAAACCAGTCATAACAAATGTAACAAATGTCTGTAGTGCACGGGCACTTTTACCACTTTATTTGCTCATCTTGCTGGAGCTATTTTAATATAACTGCATCACTCAAAGGGCAAGTTTCCCAGCAGAACCCTGTATTTGTGGTGTGGGTTTGGTGATTATGGCTCCAGAGTGGAACCAAGCAGTTTCATCTGTGATGGAGATTCCATGTCCTCAGTCTTGTTTTCTGAAGCCAGTGTGGGTGATGTCACTGGTTCCCTCCTGTGAACCCCTCCGGATCAGCCTGTATTACCCCAGCCTACAGAGCCCATTAGAAGCATTGTAAGAAATTCTCATGGGCTCTTTCAGATTAGGACTGGTCTCAAATTGTTTATTAGGAGTAATTGGGAGCACACAGGAAAGCCAGGAGGTTAATAATAAAAGGCTGGATTAAAGTAAAATCTCTGTCTTGTCTAAACAAGCACAATGCACTACTGTTCTGACACTCTGACAAATTATAATTTTGCATGCTCTGTTTTCAGTTTCTCTAATTTTATTTACAAAGCCAATGAAAAGACTGAATATTTTGTTATGACTCAAGTGTTACATAAAGACAATGTTTATTTTTAAACCCCATTATTTATAGGAGCAGCATCTACCAATTTAGAGATCAAAATGACCCTTTCCTTTCCATCTCAATAGCACACACCAGTGGATCTCAACTGGTTTTGCTTCATGACCCAGATTTTACATTGGACATCAAATTGGCGATTCAATACAGTTCCAAAATGATTCATTGTGGACAAAAATGTCCTTAAAGGAATATTTCAGGGTTCAATACAAGCTAAGCTCAACTGACAGCATTTGTGGCATGTTGATTACCACATTCATAATTTCGACACAGTACTAAACCATATCTGTACAAAGTTATATCCAACATTACTAATTGTCATGATGCAATATCGGTATCATGCCAATAAATCCCTTGTTTCATTACACTTAAATTGTGCTAACATGTATAATACGTACATCATGTGGCTATAATTTTGAAACAGTTCGTTTTTTTAATGTTTACGGAGGGCCCCATTCACTTCCATTGTAAGTGCCTCAGTTTAATCAAGTTTTTTGCTTTTTATATATACAGTATCTACACTGATCAGCCACAACATTAAAACCACCTGCCTAATATTGTGTAGGTCCCCTTCATACCACCAAATAGCGCCAACCTGGATCTCAGAATAGAATTCTGAAATGCTATTCTCCTTACCACAAAAGTCTGGCCATTCTCTGTTGACCTCTCTCATCAACAAGTCATTGCCGTCCACAGAACTACCGCTCACTGGACGTTTTTTGTTTTTGGCTCCATTCAGAGTAATCACGGAGATCAAATTTTTTCCCCATCTGATGGTTGATGTAAAATTAACTGAAGCTCCTGACTCGTATCTGCATGATTCATGATTTTATGCACTGCTGCCACATGATTGGCTGATTAGATAATCGCATGGATGATTGTTGGTGCCAGACGGGCTGGTTTAAGTATTTTAAGAAACTACTGATCTCCATTGATTTTCACACACAACAGCCTCAAGAGTTTACTCAGAATGGTGCCAAAAACCAAAAACATCCAGTGAGGTGCAGTTCTGCAGATGGAAACACTGTGTTGATGAGAGAGGTCAACAGAGAATGGTCAGACTGGTTCAAACAGACAAAGTCTACGGTAACTCAGATAACCGCTCTGTACAATTGTGGTGAGAAGAATATAATTTGAGAATGTTATTCTGAGAGGCGGGTTGGCGCTGTTTTGGCGACACGAGGGGGACCTACACAAAATTAGCAGGTGGTTTTCATGTTGTGGCTGATCGGTGTATATGAGAAACAAGTTGAAATGAGTTTTTGTGGTAGTCAACATTATGCCACAAATGCTGTTGATTAAGCTTAACATGTATTGAATCTGGAATATTCATTTAAAATTAAGCTGTGGCAGCGGGGGCGTGGTCAAGCGCCCGCCCGGGAGAGAATGCTGTACGGGCACTTGCACCTGAGTTAAATTATGTCTAACACCTGTCTCTAATTTCAGTGAGCACGGGGAGAGCGGCATAAAAAAGCAGCCACAGACCCTCCAGGAGGGAGAGAGAGTTGGACAAAGCCCTTCTGACTAGCTTGTGAATTGTGTGTGTGTTATAGTGAAGAGTTATTGTGAAGTAGTATCTGGTGGAAGTGCACAAATTAAAAAGTCTTACCGGTGCAGTTGAAGCCCTGTTCCTGTGTCTTCCTTCCCTCAGTGGAGAAGTGTGTTACATAAGCATTGAAATGTATTAATATTACCAGGAAGTGCATAGGCCAAACAATATGAAAAATTATTAACAATGATGTAAGCTGTAGCAACACTGATACTTTTATAAATGTCTAAACAACAGCATAAGTGTGAGCCAAGCACATGTAACAAACACAGGGCCAAATATTGTATTAGGCTGAACATGTGATTTCAGTGCAGTTAACAACAGAACCAATAATTCACCACCAGTGTTGGGTGTAATCCAATTACAAAAGTAATTAGTTACAGTAAACTATTTACTTTTAGTTTAAAAAGTAGTGTAACGCATTACATTTAAAATTCTTATAATCAGATTACTAACTTTATTTGATTAGTTTTAAGTACATTTTAGGGTTATGCTTATTTCTAATATCATTCATGAAGAAACATGAATTATGGCCTCGTAATGAGTCATTGTGAAGGAGAAAAGTGAGGCGCTGAGCTTATGACTTGTGTATAACAATGAACTTGGAAGAAATATAGATATTACTTAGAATTTGTTGAGCGGAAAAGTGTTTGAGAAAATAACTTAAAAGTTAAGTAATGAAAGAAATAATTAGTAATCTGTAGTGTTTTTTACTACTTTTAAATAACTTACCCAACACAGGCACAAACCATGTTTATCTTCAGTGGACCCCAAATTTAATGTAGTAGGGTTGTATTTTATGTTGCCTTGAGTAGTTTTAAACAGTTTTCACAAATATTACCCCGTCCATGTTGTCATCAAAATACGGTAGTTTGATAGGTATGAACTATCATTCTGAATTCAAAAACGACTATTTTTGAATACATGACTGGCAGTTCCTCATTACATCCGAGTATCAGGTGAAACCCACTCCCCCAGTTTTCACTCACACACAGCAGATTTTCCGGATGGACGAAGCGGAGATGGTACATCAAACAGAATAAAAAAGGCCAACTCTGCTCTCCTTGGCCCTGGATTGCCTTACACACTGCCCTTAGCTCCTATGATCTTCATGTGCAGAGTGTGTTGGATGGTTGGTGAACAGGATCTGAGGAGCTGGGATACAAGTCCCTGAAGCTGCTGAGACAGAGATTACAGAGCACAAGGTCAGGCTGGCAGTGGGACAAACAAAGTTTGTAGATGCACAATTTGTCACCAATTATAGGAAATTATAAATAGCCATTAGGCTAAACTCAATTTATGACATTAATTCTGGCAGAACATTAGAACACTGACATGACTTCTATGGGTGCAACCAAAATGGTCCTATTTTGGGGCTGATTGGGGCCATCTACTGGTCCTTCAGTGCAACTGCATCACTTGCAAAATAGATTAGTAGGCCAGATGTCTACATTACAGGGGTCCAAAAATGTGGATACATAATCCACTCTTAAAAAAATGTCTGAATGCCTTTGCGTTAGATAACAAAATGTCAAACCATGTGGCATTTATTTTAAAGAAATAAAGCATGAGCATAGTTTTCAAAACAAAACATTTAATAAAGTGTTTATTTACATTTAGGGTTACTCTGCCAGGACAATTAAACTGTAAACTGGAGGGGAACTGGCTTCAGAAATTCTTGCGACCAGGTGGTTAAAATACAATGCAAAAATAATTAAAACAATTGAATTTAGTTTTGAAAATGTCTAGCACTGTTTGCTTGCAGATCCCACTTGATTTGATATTTTGTTTTCTATTGCAATGACATTCAGAAATGTTTAAGTATGGCTGAAGTGTCCAAATACTTCTTTTTGTATTTCTTCTCAGTATATAAAATGTGTGTGTGTGTGTGTGTGTGTGTGTGTGTGTGTGTGTGTGTGTGTGTGTGTGTGTGTGTGTGTGTGTGTGAGTGAGTTGGGGAATATTGTCAGAGCAGAAGGAAGCAAGTTTTCTTCCAGGATAACCTTGATATGGCTTGATTCATGCGTTTTTCACAAAGACGAATCTGCCCGATTCCAGCCTTGATGAAGCACCCCCAGATCATCACTGATCCTCCACCAAATTTCACAGTAGGTGTAAGACACTGTGGTTTGAAGGCCTCTCCAGGTCTCCATTTAACCATCAGACAACCAGGTAGAGGATCGTGATGATCTGGGGGTGCTTCAACAAGGCTGGAATTGGGCAGATTCAACTTTATAAAGACAGAATGAATCAAGCCACGTTCAAGGTTATCCTGGAAGAAAACTTGCTTCCTTCTACTCTGACAATATTCCCTGGTTTTACAGCCGGACAATGCTCCATGCCACACAGCCAGGTCAATCATGGTGTGGATGGAGGACCACCAGATCAAGACCCTGTCATGGCCAGCTCAATCTCCAGACCTGAACCCCATTGAAAACCTCTGGAATGTGATCAAGAGGAAGATTGATGGCCACAAGCCATCAAACAAAGCCGAGCTGCTTGAATTTTTGCACCAGAAGTGGCATAAAGTCACCCAACAGCAAAGTGAAAGACTGGTAATGATCATGCCAAGACGCATGAAAGTTGTGATTGAATATCAGGGTTATTCCACAATATATTGATTTCTGAACTCTTCCTAAGTTAAAACATTACTATTGTCTTGTTTAAAAATGAATATGAACTTGTTTTCTTTGCATTATTTGAGGTCTGAAATCACTGCATTTTTTTATTTTGACCAGTTGCCATTTTCTGCAAATAAATGCTCTAAATGACAATATTTTTATTTGGAATTTGGGAGTTGTTGAAGTGTTGTCAGTACTTTAAAGAATAAAACTAAAATGTTCATTTTACTCAAACACATACCTATAAATAGTAAATCCAGAAAAACTGATCATATTGTCTCAAAGCTTGTGTGTACACACACACACACACACACATTCATTCATTCATTCTTTCGTATTCCTGTTGATGATATGTACTATTTGTAATGAAACTGAAACTTATGCGCTCATTCGACAATTCCCCAAGGCTTCCCTCCCCACCCTGTCCTCATACAGCTCTCTGTCTCCACTGGGTAAATAAGGCATTTTATATGCTAATGATATGCTTCCGTCCAACAAAGACTCTCAGCTCTCATGTGGGGGCCAATTCTTTAGAACTCATACACAGACCATTCACAACCAGCTATTCGCTCTCTTTCGCAACACATTGGGCCAGTTGTAAGAAATTAAACTAAATATTTAAGAACAAGACCAACTTAAGAGGAGAATCCACAGAGATGCTATTTAAAACCTATGTTTTTAGTTTATAATTATTCAAGATGTTCTCTTAGCCTATTAATTCAAAACCATGTATAAAATCTGCATTGATGCCAGTCAAAGTCCTTTATTAGGTGTCATATTTTACATATCTGGACACATCTATTCAGAGTGATGTTTCATTAACATCTGGCACAGATGGCCCAATACACAAACAAACTGATTCCACATCACTGTCTGCAGGGTTCAGGTCCATTGTCTCATTCTGGCTGATAGGCTATCAGGTGCTGATTATTTGTTTACTGTGAAACTGAGCCAAATATCCTTTCATGCATGGCTTCAAGAAAAACACTCTCTCAACTTTTTAGTCTAACATAAGTTGCAGGGGAAATCTGTGCGAAATTCCTATTAAAAGCCTTAATACAACAAACACCCATTCTTTCCACATCTAATCACAAAAGTGTGCAGGCAGTGGGGGGTGACCAGAAGCCAGCTGCAGGCCTGTAGGTTGAAACTGGTGGAGGAAAAGGGCCTGCAGGCACCACCCTCTCATGTCATGCTGAGCCAAGTCTTTGTGATGTGAGATCTAGGCTTACCACTGCCCATCTGTCCAGTCCCCAACAACACACATTCTCTCATTTATTAGTCAAACTGCAATCTGCTCCCCGTTGCACACACCATACTGGCACACACCTACCTGGCCACTGTCCATCTGTGTTCTCATCATATCTAATCTGACAAATCATATATTGTCTAAGGGGAATATACCCTGTTGCTAGAAAACAAGAGCTGACCACTGGTAAAGCCAGCAATGGTTTCATCCAAGATGAAATATTTTTGAAATATAGGTCATATAAGAGTGTTTCCATGGAATAACAAGCCATTTGGGCTGAATTATGGGATAAATGACCCCAAAACTGAATTCTGCCATCTATCTGTAGAGCATTGCAAGTGCCAGATTTTACTGCAACTTTGCTCAGTAAGCCGGTTGATGGGTTGTGGAGACTAATCAAATTGAGAAAGCAAGTCTTTGGCCAATTCACATTTACACTCGGAAGAGCTAGGTCGCAAGGACAAGGATTGCACTAGTTGTAAAACCTTGTTTTCATTTGCACTTACACTAAATTATGTTTTGATATATACAGGAATGGGTGAAATGAGATGAAATAAACCTGACTCCCAGAGTGACAACATTAGACTGTTGCTGATCAGCTTGCTAGCTTCACAAGAAGTAATTCCCCCTTAAAGATCTCACACCAAATATTTCAGTGTTCCTCATGATAATGATCAATGGAAATGCCAAAAATATTTGAATATGGGTGCCTGACCCAAAAATACTTTTGGAAAGTTTGCATGTCCTGTGGTGTGACATACTAAACTCCATCTAAAACAATTTTAAAAAGCATTTTGCTTATTTATTTTTATAAATATGCATAGATTTGCAAAACTCTTACATTCATATGAATTTTAACCTAAATTCTTGATGCTAATAAAAAAAAAAGTCCATGGACATGTTATGTATCAACTACCCAAATGTTATGAACTTCTAAATCATTTTCATCCCTTCAGCTATCTACTGTATCAGATCCAAATGTTCCTCCGTTATGCAAATATGATTTAAAAAAAGCACACATGTTGGAAACAGTAGGGTATGGCTCCGCCTGTTCAAACTCCACTCGGATTCCATATTATCTGTAGATTTCTTATTCTATCTTACTGGAACAAAGAGTGAAAAGAAGGAAGGGAGAAAGTTAAGAGATAAAGAGTGATCAAGGGAAAAACAGGATAAATAATCCCAGACATCAAAGTGTTGCCAATGCCCAACTGTCAACCTTCAACCTTGCCTTATTTAGGCAGTGTGGCATGTGCAGAAGGTATAGGAGGGGTGACCTGTGGTAGCAGTGCTTACCTGTAGTAAACAGAGCAGGAAAGATGAAGAGATTAGGGGAATGTGCCTTCCCAGCTTAAATGAAACAGTCATTAAACAAGGGAAGGTGGCACATAATTTGCCCAAGGGGGAGGCTTGCATGTTGATACCTGGCCTGACACCTGGCCTGAGCTCCTCTCTTTCTCTCTGGCGCCCCTCCCATCTCTCCAGATTGGATTTCCTTTTAAGGGCATAGCTGTCACAAACCTGGAGCAGGCAACTATGGATTCCCCTTGCTTCCCCTTCCCACTCCATTCACTGTTTCTCTCTCTTTGCCAGACTCTGTCAAAGTCTGTTTCTCACAGCCAGCCCACTACCAAATAGAATGATACATAACAAAACAATTTAATTACAATGTACAAATTAATTACATTTTTATATTTGTGTTAACCTGCTGTTGAACAGAAAATGCTGTTTTTTGGACGCGGGTTCCCGGCATAAATTGGTGGTGTGCTGGCTTGTCCAGCAGGCTTAGTAACAAGGTTACTCCACAAGTAAACCAGCATCATGCTGAGCGAAAACCAGGATGGGCCAGCAAGCAAATTATTGCTTTTCTAAAGGCCTGGGTAAAGTTAATTTTTTTTCTGCAATGCGGATTGGATCATGGCCGGTCTACCGTTCAAAGTATACTTTTTTTGACCGCGAGCAAATACTAATTTGTTTGATGCATGCACACTATGACTGTTCTGCAATACTCTTTTAGTACAGTCAACGGGAGGCACATGCACCGACGATGCATACAGATGAGGACTGTGCAAGTGTGCTGATGACAAAATTTGCGTCCCAAATACTGTGAGTAATCAGCAACGCAGACAACCGAAGTATACTCAGGCCTTAAGATGGTGTTTTCAAGCCATGTTATGCTGGTCCATCAGCTAGACCAGCACCAGACCAGCACTATCCAGCAAAACCAGGCTGGACCAACATGGGAATTCATGCAGGTCAAAGATAATTTTTGCAAATCCACCAGAAATACCAGCACAAGACAAACAAAAACCAGACAGGGTCAGTATGGAAATTAATTCTGGTGTTTTCAAGCTAACTTTTGCTGGTTCAGCAGCTAGACCAGCACCAGACCAACAAAAAGCAGGCTGGGTCAGCATGAAAATTCATGTCGGTGTAAGCTGGTGTTTTCAAGCTGCGTTATGCTCGTCCACCTGCTAGACCAGCAAAAACCAGGCTGGGACATGAATGGAAATTCCCAGAGCATAGGCAGAGCAAAACGATAGGGAGGCCAGGCAAAGGGACAGCCAGAATACTAAGTGTCTCAATTTCCCTATAAAACTGCAGAAACTCTAAAAGCAGGTGTCCCTCCCTCCATCTGAATTGTTCATGCACTAGAAAGAGGAAGGACAAATCTCATGCTTAACAGAGAAGGCTGGACTCACTGAATTGCTTGTTGCATAACAGTCAAAAATTAGATAATGATATGTAGGTTCCAGCTGCAGCATGAACAAAGTTACATCTAAATAATTAAACCCTGAATAACTTGAATAAGAAGGCTTTAAATGCTAAGCACTCGCTTAAATTGATGACTTCTGAATTGCAAGTCAGGGAGTTTGAAAGCCCTCTAATATCACCAGCCCTCATGTTCACTTTGCTGCCTCATTAAATAGTTAACGGAGGCCTGGGTCTTCCAGCTGTGCCAAACGTGCATTATGCAACATGGGGGTGTTTGTTGATAGAGGGATGTCAATATCTATGGGTGTCCTTTATCTATTTTTAAACACAGTTTAGACACCCAAGCATGATCTTAGACACATGAAAAAAGAGATTTTTAGTTCCAGAACGGTTCTTTTTCTTATATTTTTTATTTTTGCACTATTCCTAAGAAAGGTTCTCTGTGCTCACTATATAAAATAACAGGAATATGATAGATTGGATATGAGTGAAAATATTATTGTGTTTGTTTTAATGAAAAACTAATCTGGTTCAAATATACATTTCCAAGAAGTTTCTGAATTCTATTACATTTTGCTCATAGACTTCATATGCTTAATGCACATTTGAGTGGTTGTTGACCGATACAAATGCTTAACTCTTATTTATAGGGTCTTCAGGGTCTACGTTCTATAAGCCAATAAGGTTTAGTTACATAAGGTAATTCTAGTGGCCACCTTGGGAACATCTTGCCGTGCCTCTTTGAAAGAAAATGAATTGTTACAGTAGACTTTGACATGACCAACCATTTACCTATAAACCACGGTCTCATCCCACAATGTCAAGTTGATGATAATCTGCACATGCGCTCTAAAAAACACAAGAGTCAAAATTATGGTCACAGGGTATAATTTTCCTCTCTAAGAAACAATTGAGGAACTGGGCAATGAACAAGCTTATACATAAACATAATTTGTCACAGCTCAAACTGGACCTTTATTGACAATGTGGTCACTTGCTAATGTTTTCTTGGCCAGAGGGAGAAGGGGAATATTTTTGTGTCCCTCAATCTTTAATATGACATGTCTTATGGTACACACTGGTTCGGTCAATAATCAACAGCAATACAACAATCTGTTAAAAGGAATTTACCACCACACAACCCTGAGGAAAAGCAGTTGTGGCCACATTCACAAGTCAACTCCGAAGATATATTGCTGCTGTTACAAGACAATGCCATTTCCTCTCGCAAATCCAGCCGAAGGAAGTGACAAGCGACCCCTATCCTCCTTCACCAAAGATCCCAGGAGCTGAATAAATCCATTAGCATATTATGTCATGGAATTTTGCATAGAAATATCCAAAAAAGGAGTCTAACTGAAAGAGCTTAGAAGGCAAGAGTTGCACTGCAAACAAACAAGCGGAGTGTGCGATGAATGGGCATGCTTTGATGACTAAGTTTAGTGATCACTACCTGCTAGTCCTCTCCATATATGGAGCCTGAGAAGCTAGAGATGAAGCTATGCACCACCCACCAACTCTACTAGTAATTGTTTGCTGTCTAAACAGAGTAAGGAGGGGATGAGCATGGGAGTGTTAATGCAAGTATGAAAATGTCAGCGTGTGTGTGGGGGGGGGGGGGGGGTAGATTGATTGAGAAAGTGAGTAAGAGATGGGTCTGAAAGGACTGAGAGACTGTTGATAATATATCTTTCCTTGATGAACTTTGTTAAGAGTAAGTGTGTGAAAGTGAGATGTTGATACGACAGCAACAGAGATGAAATCAGCTATCAGAGACATCATCAGTCATCATTGCTCTGCTAAGGCTGACTATATATGGATAGGACCTTGCTGTCATTACTTAAAACCACTTCCTTTTTACTCATAGTGAGGCAGAATGTAGGCAAGCCATTTTTACTAAACAATTGAATGAGGAACAGTTTTGCTTTGACATGCAACAATGGGGAAAAAACTAAATGTAAACTAAAGGAAATGCCAAAAACAAATAGCTGGAACAATTCTGTATATTGCGGAGGGTGGGTTTACATGAGAAATTAAAATATGCAAGTATCCCTAAAGGTCAAAAGAAAGAGGCTTATATGGTACAGTTTGAAGCTGCAGTGAAACAGAAGTAAAAGTCTTATTTGCTTAAAACTCCCCTGCATCTCTAAGCAAGCACTACTTTATTCATTGGGCCTTGAAGTTTCTATCTGATTTCCATGAGAAACTCCCATGTGACAAGGGCCTTGAATTCTTGACATTGTTACCATGTGACGCACTTAAAGATTTCCTTTTATGGTGGTTGCTGTTACATCGACCAGAGGGCGAGGCCTTACACAGCCAAAGAACACAAACGGTCTAGAGCAAAAGCCCTTGAGGAAATAAATATGAAGAATCCACTTGTGGAAAAAGTTAGATAATAAAAAAAAAAAAATTTAAAAAAGGGAAAAAGCATGTAATTCATCTCAAGAGGAATGCAGCACATGTCAGTCTTAAAGAACATGATTGTTGCTATATCATATCTCTCTCCATCTAAATTCTTCAAAATTATGTTGAGGCTTTCTCTCACAGTTGTTTTTGTAGATTCACAGCTACACAGGGCTGAATATCCATAAAAAACTAGTTTAAAAAAAGTCACCCTTTCAGTTAGTCATTATTCAGAACTCTATGACACACCTGAGCCAAAAAGGCTCCTAAATTGCTCTGCGAGAAAGGACTTGTCTTGTGTATTGCTTTTCATCTTATAGTTATGTCATGAATGAAGAAATGGCAACAGATTTGTAAGGATATTTACAATAGTTTACAAATGACAGAGCAGACCACAGACAACCTCTCATCCTAGGGCATGCCAAAGGGCCTTTTTATTTATTTTTTTGCTTCTATAGTAGTTTTGTAAATAGAGTATGAAATAAATACAATGATTTCTGGTGGGAAAAAATGGTCCTAATAAAAAAATAAGACAATATAATTAGACAATATGGTCTTTGCTGTAAAACTAGAACCTGCTAAAGCAATATGGCATCCAGATGAGGTCTTGTTTACAAAGTAATTAAAAGATCCCATTTGTATACTGTAATGTTGTCTTTTTACACATCAGTGAGAGAGCATACAGTACATTCCTGAGTTGGCTAAGACCTCTCCCAAACCAGAATAGTTGAATGCCAGTACCTGTTCAAACTTGCAGAAGAAATGACATCCCTTAAAATTCATTTCCTGTATGAAATGCTTAAGTCATTTCCTTATTTGGCAACTAACAATGGCCTATGGTTTGGGGCCATGCCTTTCATGCAGTGAAAATGTTAAACTTTTCAGGAAAATTGTTATTTTCAATGACCATATTTACTTTTACTGGGTCAAATCTGGATATGTTAAAATTTAAAGTTAAGAAAAATCTGTATAAAAATTACATAATTGTTATATATATATATATATAAAATGTCAATGCTCAGCTATTAATTAGACTGGCTTTTATAGTGTTAAAGGTGGGTAGAGAGCTGGTGTATAGTTTTTGCACAATGACCCAAATATAGGCCTCTGCCAATATTGATGTTGGAGCCTGGCCTTGGGAAAATTTGGGTGTGCTATGCTTAAGGGATAGAATCACAAACATCACTCAGAAATGGCTAACATGTTTAGCCACATGAGACTATAACTAAGGAACAGGGTAACACTTTTGAGGATGTGGGCATGTCACACAATTTGTTCATATTAGCATCTACCAAAAGTGACAGATTAATTTGTGCCAAAATACAGTAGAGTTTGATTGGACGCACAGCCTTCACGTCAAAAAAAGAGACATGGGAAGTGTTTGATTACTTTTTCAAATGTATTTTCAATCTTCACTCAGCATTATTACATAATTAGATGCGGTTTGTTATGTGCATTCAACATTTTTCCCTGCTTTTTGTGACCCAAACAGAACAGGCCTGTGGCAAATTTTTGGGTTGCAAAATGCTTTAAAGATGCCATTATGGGAAACTGCAATATTTGTACATTTTCTAATTTTCTATGCAGTTTGTGTTTGCTAAGGCATTGCCAGGATTTTCTGACTCCAAAAAGTCCCAAAGTCTATATTCTCTAGATATGGCTCGGTTGTTTAGAAAAGTAAAAGCACATCCCCACAACAAGACACACAAGGTGAGGTGTCATTGATGTCGGTAACACAATATATAGGACGATTTATGGGCTGAAGTATAATACTTAGGATTAGTAGTTTTGAAGATGAGCACTGTGAGCAATAGTGATTTTTGCCTTAACAAGCCTCACTAATAATGTGCTATTCTTAAAGGCTCATTTCAATCTAGATCATCCACTGCATAAAGTCCATGTTTGCTCAAAGGTCATGGATGTTGAAATTGCACTCTGATATATACAATCCTGTAATGATGCAGGCTCTCTTTCCTGCTGGTATTACTCAATTTCCTGTGGCCTGCTCAAGAAATGCTGCTTGCCACAGTAATCTCTCCCATGCTGGTTTAAAAGCTGACTTAGTCTGGAGTGAGGACGTGCATGTCTAACTCATTCCAGGGCCAATCCCTGCTCAGCCCTCCTCTCACGAGCAAACAGATGGTGGGGGAAAGATTAGAAGGCGGTAGAAAAGAAGATATTGCTAAAAACTGACCCATAAGTCTACTCCTACATCTCACATACCCCTTAAGCTTGGGTAAATCCCAATACATGTAGAGCAGAAAAATTGCAGACCACAAAATACAGGAACCAAAATAGCCATTTATGTTAATGCTACATTTCTTTATGGCAATTTATGATAAGTATGCATTGATATTGCCTGCACTTCTGACTGTCAAATCTGGTATCTCCAGAGCAGTATGTTATAGACATTCTACCAAAATTAGCTATTTATATCTCAGCAATAGGGACTGAGCCAGAATGAGTCCCTGTTAGCTGCTCTCTCTGTGGGATGCTAATAAGCCACTGATCTCCACTGATCAGCCAGCACTTTAGTATAAGCAGCACAATCATAGTATACAGCATCCAGGCATTCTAGCAGAAAAAGGTGCCACAACACATCCGCCCTATTCAAAGTCATGTAGATTGACAAATCCTCAACAGGTTTACCAATCAACGTGCTGGCAACCAGCTTGCCATACAATGGATATAAATGGATCCTGTGGTCCCCTACAAGTTATCACTGTTCAGAGAATGTGAAGTTTTGCTATGGTAAGAGATGACACAGTCACCACTGTTATGCTGAGGAACACAAATAAGGAAGTGTTTTTTTTCTTGGCCAGTATCATATCCTGTTGCAAGTTGTTTGAAAGCATATGTATATGGAAACAGAAACGATTTCTTTGTTTGCCAAAGTTCATTGAAGATGTTGCAGGACTGCCATGCAATTTAAATTAACCGTATCTCAAATCAAGCATAAAAAACAATCAAAGAAGGATGCAATTTCTTTACATGTAGAAGGATAAGAGAGGAGATGGGCAGCTGTATATGAATCCAAATGGGCCATAAACTGGGAGCTTAATCCATTCTCTATACTGGAGGCCAGCTTGTAGTGTAAATATGACTTATTTTCTAGCTTTAGTGACAGGCTGTACTCACCATCAAGCAAGCAAATATAATTGAATTGGTGGTCCTTCTGTGGGGGGCAAGCGATGGCCTTCTGCTTAGCTTCAATACAGGTATTGACAGGAGTTGCTTTCGAGTGACCACCATGCTCAGTTATACAGGGGTGCTTGAGATTTCTGTCAGCCAAATACGGGACATTCCAGATACAGGATTTCATTTTTAGCAGGACTCCGGCATGTGATGCAGCTCAACGGTTAAAGAGGTCTACCTAGAGCTTGTTTACTAAACTTTCTTCTGCTTGTTTGCAAAAGATTTGAAAAACTAACAGATGGGCACATAAATGCCTTCAGAGTGAACAGTACCTAATACACTCAAAATGAAAACCACTTGAATTCAACGACCAGGAGGAACCAAATTTCTATCAATCTTCACTTTTAATAAATACTAGCCTACTTTTTATCGAAAGAATGAAGATGCAATCAATGGAGAAAGACATTATTTTGTTCTGTCAAGCGTTTTCTTCCCTATGATTGAGCTTAGGCTGTTTTCTGTTTTTTAAAGCTCAGTAAACCAGCTTTTTTATTATTATACATCACTAAAAAATTATTTGGACTTTCAGGCCAAATTAAGCAACCATGTATTATAATGGATTTTTATGGAAGAGATGACATTTCTCTCGGTTTGTGAAAAATTCTCAGCAGTTTGGGTGTGAGATGCTAAAATACTTACACATGGCTTCTCGTATGGAATTCATACAGAATACAATTTTGTTCCTTCAAATATGGAACAATTCCATATTATAGATCTTATTCACAGCGCCATATTTGATTTTTTTATGTGAATGACAAGGCTGTGAGGGATAGACTTACTTTCAATGGGCTGTAATGCATTTTAAAGTGTTTTGTCGAAAATCAGATGTGATCTAGGAGATTTTACAGCTTTATACCAAGTGTGCCATTGAAGAGATGGCATTATATTGGCATTCCCATTAAAATGGCGCTAACGTGAATAAGGATGGTTACACAGGACGGTTGGCAACCCTAAAGCACTCTCAAATATATAACGCTAGTGCTTCATTGTTTCTAAACTTTAACTACAAGAGCATCCCAACAAAATTGATATAGATTTAAAAATGGTGCCAGGCCTGGCGAGCACACTCACTAAATGGAGATGGAATCCATCAACAAAAACTGAAGTGTAGTCTGCAGGAAATAAAATGCAGTGATAAACAAACTGCCCAAATTCGTCTAAATTTTTTTTTTTAATCGGAGGTGCCAAAGCACCATTCCGGACTGTTCCGCCCCTATTTAATCCCTGGGTATCGGGTGCTTGGAGAAAAGTGCTTTAGGGAGTGAATTGTACTCACAAGTGCTGAGGAACAAAGGAAAGGGCTACTTCAGTGTTTTGTAGAACTGAGGTCAGTTGCATGGGAGATAACTACTAATGTTATAGATTTCACAAAAACAACACGCCTAGGTAATGGTCCTTTGAGATGAATTTCATAATCTATTTTCTTATCACAATGTGGAGAGCTTTAAAATCAGAAATTAGATAAGTCCTGGGCACTCTCAAGGAGAAAGACATTATCATAGTGACAAGCTTCAACATAAATATTATTGCTCTGATCCCTATTATGTCATGGGGCAAAGCTGAGGATCATTAGTTTAGTACCTTATTTAGAGCTGAATGGGAGATACTGAAGCGGGGGAAGGCAGGCTTGAAGGGTGGCGGTCCTCAGGGGAACTCTGGACTCACAAAAGCACATCTGCTGTAACAAGATCCAAGACAAGCCAACAAAAATTACAATGAGAAGCATGTTTTTTCAAGCTAAAACAAAAATGAAAACATTGCAAGTACAGTATCACATCACATTAACTGCATGTTCATATTTATTATGTACTAAAATTTAAGAAACGTGTGTTTATAAGTGGGTGGATGCTTGGCATTCTTTAAAATGTGTTGGGGGATGGGTGGAAGAAACCTCATTGCATATGTTCTTATCGATGAAAACAGCTTAAGAATTGAACATGTCAGTGCTGAAGACTGCCAATATTATGTGAACCATAATCCACCACCAATGTTGCCAATTTGGGGTATTTTTTACCAAAAGTAGCCATTTTCTCAACATTGCTGTGACTTTAAATGATGTTTAGTGACAATGGGCTATTTTGGCTATATTTAAATATACTTGCAGGTTATCTGGCTATTTTGGGCAAATAATTATTAAAACACACACGTAAAGTCATACTATTTGGTAAGAAGTTAGATCTAAATAAATATTAACTGACCACAAAGTACATCGCGAGTGCGAAACATCCAATCAAAAGCAGGAGCGTATTGACTCATTTGCATCACCTAGGAATTTGTCTGGTGCGCAGATTGAATGTACCTTAGCCCTTTTCATTGCAGTACACGGATCAATCAGTTTACCACAAAGAAGATTTATGTTAAGCCCATTTCAAAGCTGCTGACTTCAAATAACACACTTTGTCTGTGAACTTATTTTTTTACCATTTCATGTTTTTTTTTTATAATATATGCATACATACAGTACATAGGCCTATATAAAGTGAGATTTCTTAATTAGTCTTTCGAAGGTGGTTCTGAAGATTTTCAGAGGGAGGAGTTTGGCAACACTCTCTACCACTTTTTATGTTGTTTTTTTTTTTCCTTTTCTCCCCAATTTGGAATGCCCAATTCCCACTACTTACAAGGTCCTCATGGTGGTGCGGATACTCACCTCAACTCGGAGGACAAGTCTCTTTTGCCTCCACTTCTGAGACAGTCAATCCTCGCATCTTATCATGTGGCTTGCTGTGCATGACACCGCAGAGACTCACAGCATGTGGAGGCTCATGCTATTCTCCGCGATCCACACACAACTTACCACGTGCCCTATTAAGAGCGAGAACCAGCCATCATGACCACGAGGAGGTTACCCCATGTGACTCTACCCTCCCTAGCAACTGGGCAAATTTGGTTGCTTAGGAGACCAGGCTGGAGTCACTCAGCACACCCTGGATTCAAACTCACGACTCCAGGGGTGGTAGATAGTGTCAATACTCGATGAGCAACTCAGGCCCCCTACCACTCATTTGTTTAAAAGCTGATGTTACAATACAATACAAATGTGCAACATGTAAAAATTGTCAATTGTTATTTTTCATACCTACAAAAAAGAAGCTCAGCAAAGAGTCAAATAAATCAAAGTGCACTTTTCTGTATCGATGATACTCTACATCAATAATGTGTAGGAAAAGATTTCAGAATGAGAAACCAGAAGTGTATGCCAGATGTCAGCTCTAAAACATGGCATCTAAACATTCAGGACTGAGTGCTGACAATCAACGTCATGTCTACTATAAACCAGGGTTAGGCCACAGCCGTAAATGAATACAATCACTCCATTCCATATAATTATCTCATGTGCACACGCCTACACAGGTAAAATTTCACCCCTAAACATTGTGAATTTTGCGTAGGCAACATCTACCAGTTAAAGAAATGCAAGCACCATTGAGCTCAAGTTTCATTACATTGTCTTTGCCAATATTAGGAAATGGGCACCGACCAGTTTGTATGACACTTCAAGAGTTATTTCTAGAGTTATAATATACAAAACTCATGTCAGTGGGTTGTCACTTTAAAGAAAAGTATGCTTCCTCATTTTTATACTAAGAGGCATTCCAGGATGGTGCATTCAGCATATTCTGAAATAACTGTGAACATAAGAGGTAAATGACCTACAGAGCCACTACTGTGATAGTGTAAACACAATATCAAGGAGGTGTCCACCAGTATGAACAATACTGTCATTTGTAACCTAACACGGACTGTTTAAACGGTTGTAGATAGCCTAAGTGGCGTAACCACAACAAAACACACCATAACGGAAAACTTAGCAGTAACAATTCGCAACTATTAAAGGTTAATTTTCACAAAAAACGCCTATAGGCCTTGTTCTTTCATTAGTCTGGCTTCCCGTTCTTTCACCCTCAAGTTGCAAGCAGCAAGTGTAGCAATGTGCACGCGACAGCCCGGCGTGTGACGCCAGACCAATCAGAGCGCAGAGCTCCGAAAGTTTACCTTTTATGGCTCGAGCCGGGGCATATGCCGTGGTATAAAAGAGCGCGCCCAGCTTCTCAGCCTCACTTTGAGCTCCTCCATACGCAGCTAGTGCGGAATATCATCTACCTGTAACACATTCTCTTAAGTCGAAAAAAAAAAACCAAACCTAAGGTGAGTTGATTTTTGTGTGCTTGTAAAGCCGTCTATTTATTATGTGTAATTGTATACGTAAACACGGAGAACGTGACGTGGTAGAATGACCGGTCTTTACCGCAATGATGTAGTAACTTTGCTTTGATACGGCTACTGTTCTTAATATAATGTTAATATGACTGTTTATACATGACTAATTATGGATTTTGTATCTAGTGGCATTAATAGCGAGCGTTGTAGGCACTAAATCGACGGCTAGTTGAAATAATGTTAAGCGGTTTGAGCCCTATTTTTAATTTTAAATACGTAACTATTTGCTATGTATAAAAGTACAGTTAAGGGCTGTTAGTCGGTGAAGCATGTTGCACACTTGATGGATAGCCGGCATGTGAAGCTCTTTGTGCAGGCAGTGCTGCAGCAGGGTGTGACCTACTTTAGCAAGCAGGCTAACCAACAGTCACTTGAATTCATTCATCGCGAACTGAAAAGGAACTGGTTAACTCGTTTCCAGAGCATGCAGCACATTAAGTGCGTGCTTTAAAACTCCGTACACCTTAAATTATGAAATATCCGCCGGGACTATACAAATACTGAAGATTTGGTAAAATAGTAAGCATATTTATATCTAAGGTGTGGTCCATTTCAGATCAATTGCTAGAGCATTCGAGACCGATTGAACGCGTGCTGCTGTAACTGTCTCGAAAGAGGAACCGTGAATTCTATTAGACGTATTGTCAAATGATTGGATTATATCAAATGAGTTTACAGGATTTCACGAGATGAGTCCGCTCGTAAGGAGTGACGAGCGGTTGCAGCTCTTGTGACGCAGTTGTGTCAGGCAAAGACCCGTCGAAATTCGGCAGGCGGGGATTGATGAGGATGTAATTTCTTTTGTAGAATTCAGGGAGTGGCCCCGGCGTGATGAATGTCGAAATCTGCTCCCTTTTACTGAACTCTGTTACTCTGGCTGAATGCCACACCGCCGTCAGCTGCAAAGCGGTTCAAACCATTGCCTTTTATGGTAGTATTGAGAGAATGCAGAGGGACTTCCTTTTGTCTGGCATGTCTGTGGCGCGCATTGTCTCTAGCGCACTCTAGCGGTCAGCTTGTAGAATGTACGACGAAACCGGAAGTTTACTCTACATGGTCACATGTGCACTGCAATGTTTTTAATGGCGACAGTGAATTGATAAAACGTGTTTTTCTGGTTTTCTTGCAGTTTAGCCATGGATGATGAAATTGCCGCACTGGTGGTTGACAACGGATCCGGTATGTGCAAAGCTGGATTTGCTGGAGATGATGCTCCCCGTGCTGTCTTCCCATCAATCGTCGGTCGCCCCAGGCATCAGGTGAGGAAATGCTTGCTGACTGACTTTGTGCAATTAATATTTGATTTGTGTGGGACTCAGATTTTTAAACTTCATTGTTGTGTTACAGGGTGTGATGGTTGGTATGGGACAGAAGGACAGTTATGTTGGTGACGAGGCTCAGAGCAAGAGAGGTATCCTGACCCTGAAGTACCCCATCGAGCATGGTATTGTCACCAACTGGGACGATATGGAGAAGATCTGGCATCACACCTTCTACAACGAGCTGCGTGTTGCACCTGAGGAGCACCCCGTCCTGCTCACAGAGGCCCCCCTGAACCCCAAGGCCAACAGGGAAAAGATGACACAGGTTGGTTTAAATGTCTCTGTCTAAATGTCTTCCTGTGCTGTTACTTCTACCTCATTTAAGTTCTCATTCATTCACTTTCTCTAGGCTTTGTGTCCTGAGTTCCTGAATTTCTCATCTTTTGCTGGAAGCAGCAGGTTATCTATTTTGCCTGCCTGTTTTGCAGTTTCTTTACTCTTGCGGTTTCTGCACTGTTTCTTTACTCAGGATTTCCAACTAATCCCTGCATGGATTTGTGGACTGTGTGCTGTATCCATCTGAATATTGACTAATGTCTTTACCCTCTCTCTTAACAGATCATGTTTGAGACCTTCAACACCCCTGCCATGTACGTTGCCATCCAGGCTGTGCTGTCCCTGTATGCCTCTGGTCGTACCACTGGTATTGTGATGGACTCTGGTGATGGTGTCACCCACACAGTGCCCATCTACGAGGGTTACGCACTCCCCCATGCCATCCTTCGTCTGGACTTGGCTGGCCGTGACCTGACTGACTACCTCATGAAGATCCTGACTGAGAGAGGCTACAGCTTCACCACCACAGCTGAGAGGGAAATTGTCCGTGACATCAAGGAGAAGCTCTGCTACGTTGCCCTCGACTTTGAGCAGGAGATGGGCACTGCTGCTTCCTCCTCCTCCCTGGAGAAGAGCTATGAGCTGCCTGATGGACAGGTCATCACCATTGGCAATGAGAGGTTCAGGTGCCCAGAGGCCCTGTTCCAGCCATCATTCCTGGGTAAGTTGCCCTACAAAATGTTCCCGAACAGTCTAGAGGCTTTGCACTTAACTTGGAGGACCGATGAGTTTCGTTTAACAATTTGTCTTCCTGCCCACAGGTATGGAGTCTTGCGGTATCCATGAGACAACCTTCAACTCCATCATGAAGTGTGATGTGGACATCCGTAAGGATCTATATGCCAATACCGTATTGTCTGGTGGCACCACCATGTACCCTGGCATTGCTGACAGGATGCAGAAGGAGATCACATCCCTGGCCCCTAGCACAATGAAAATCAAGGTGAGCTTTGGTCTCTATTTGGACCAAAACCCCTCCAAGATCTATTGGTTGCAAGCATTTGATCAAATTACATTTTACTAATATTTTTTTTTTTTTTAAATGTATTTTTCTTGACAGATCATTGCCCCACCTGAGCGTAAATACTCTGTCTGGATCGGAGGCTCCATCCTAGCTTCACTGTCCACCTTCCAGCAGATGTGGATTAGCAAGCAGGAGTACGATGAGTCTGGGCCATCTATTGTCCACCGCAAATGCTTCTAAACGGACTGTTACCACTTCACGCCGACTCAAACTGCGCAGAGAGGAAAAACTTCAAACGACAACATTGGCATGGCTTTTGTTATTTTTGGCGCTTGACTCAGGATCTAAAAACTGGAACGGTGAAGGTGACGGCAATGGTTTTTTTTGGCAAATAAGCATCCCCGAAGTTCTACAATGCATCTGAGGACTTTTTTTTTTTTTTTTTTTTTTTTTTTTTTTTTGTCATTCCAAATGTTTGTTAAATGCATTGTTCTGAAACTTATTTGCCTCTATGAAGGCTGCCCAGTAATTGGGAGCATACTTAACATTGTAGTATTGTATGTAAATTATGTAACAAAACGATGTCTGGGTTTTTGTACTTTCAGCCTTAAATTTTTTTTTTTTTTTTTTTTTTTTTTTTCTTTGTTCCAAACCTGAAGCTTTACAATTCAACATGTAAAGGTTTTCCATTCCCCCCTGGGCATATTGTAAAAGCTGTGTGGAATGTGGCGGTGCCAGACATTTGGTGGGGCCAACCTGTACACTGACTAATTCAATTCCAATAAAGTGCACATGTGTTAAGACATACTATCTTGTCATTTCCTGTGTCAATATTTTTTTGTTTTTTTAAACTGCAGTTTCAAGAAAGTTGCAGGCAGGATGTAGACCTTTATGATTTCACCTAGGTTTGAAATGTGGGGGGGGGGGGCGCTATAAGTTAATGTCCACATTGCTTTATGCTGGGCATGGTGAGGAACTCTTGATAACTCTACACCTAACAAGTCTAACTGGAGGGGGGGGGGGTCATTTTGACAAACTTCAAGGTTTCTGCAATTGCAGTCACTTACAGCGTTTTGTCTTTTGTAGTTCATTTACAAGCAAGTGTCCTTTTGCCACTATAAATTAAATCTGAAACCGTTTTCCATTTGCAATTAACCTGATTTTGAAACCATGAGATTTCTCTTAAGTGCACACAACTGGGCCAAAAGGGGTAAGTTTAGAAAACAATTTAAGAATCTGACTACAGGAATGAAGTATTTTGAGCTGGGTAAGTTAATATCACATTTCATACACCATGGCACTTGAGTGCAAAGTGAGCAAGTGTTTATTTATTGCCAAAAAGGATGGTTATGGAAAATCTCAAATGTAAGTTGCTGAAACAATGAAAAGCTGCCACAATAGGCAAATGTCAAAAATAGCTATAGCCATATTACGAACCTCATTGTCTGAAATTATAATTGATCTGTTCTTTCCAGCCTTTGTTAGGAAGACGTTGGGTGTGCATGCCCGTTTACATTAGTGAATTTAGATCAATGAACCCTGTAAAGCTGATTACTCCGGGACGTCATGCCTCCTTTCTGTCATGGACTGATGCTGCATTTAAATGTGCACTGCATATAACATTACAGCAGATGGCGCTACACGCACACAAGCGACTACATTCTGTTTCGCTATACTTTGAGAGAACCTTTAAACTGTCAGACCAATGGTAACTCAATCAGGTTGTAGAGACCCAGTGTTTTCTCTAGGAAATGACTCGGTAAAAGCGGAAATAAATAAATAAAAAAAAACGTGGCACATATCCAATTTGTGCTAACAATATACACTAAAAGCGCCTATTGTTTTTCGGTGGATCTGCTGTGTTTGGACTTTGCTTACTGACGTTTTAGATACGTGATAAATACGGGTGCCCTAGTTGCATATGATTTCCTTCAAGCTGTTTTTTGTCTGACATGACTTGAAAAAATGATCAAGAGATTTTCCTGCTGAGCTCTGAATTGTGTGAAGAGCAAAATAAAGATTCAAATAATTATTGTAATTTATTAGTAGTTATCTTTTTGTACAAGTTGTACTCAATGTCAAACAAATGGTCCGTGTGTGTGTTTGTGTATAATATATATATATATATATATATATATATATATATATATATATATAAAATGTATATCTAGGGACGAGTCAAAATTGTTTTTGTAGTAATCAACATTATGTAACAAATGCTGTTAAATGACCTTAACTTGTAATGGAATATTTTTAATTGTAATACTTAAGTTTGTTTTCATTTCACCCAAAAATGAAAAATGTCTCATCATTTACTCACCCTCGTGCCATCCCAGATGTGTGTGACTTTCTTTCTTCTACAGAACACAAACAAAGATTTATAAAAGAATATTTCAGCTCTGTAGGTCCATATAATGCAAGAGAAAGGTGATCAGGCCTTTTAAGCTAAAAAAAAAAGAAAGAAGATAAGGTCCATAAGCAGGGACGTCGTTAGGCCTATTTTAGGGGGGCTGAAGCTACCCCAACATGTTCCTAAGCCCCCCTAAATGATAATAAGAACAACAATAACAATTCGATTTATCAATAACCGTATCCTCATTCATATTTAGAATTAGACGCAACAAATGATATATCCAGCTACAAAAAATAGCCGAAAAGTCGGACAAAGAGTCGTTGTGCTATCAAGATGATGCACCGCACCGTCTCGTTGCATTGGTGTGAACTGCGGCAGCTTTCAGAGCGTTGCAGGATTCATTTCGTCTTTTCTCTAGTTTGGTCTGAAGTTGAACTCGCTATGCACCCTCCCGCCCACACACACCGATACACACGCTAATGGTGAAAGTGTCGTGATACAGAGTGAAATTGTAAGTTGTTTTTAATGACCTGCTTACCTTTAGCTACGTTTTCTTGAGGTAAAGGAAAGGGGATATTTTGGTTTGCTATGGAAAACTGTAGTCTAGCTAGAGTGAACAAGCAAAATACAAGAAATGGTGAACTTAGCAAGCTAATCACAACTCTTTATTCTTTGCCAATAATATAACCTATCTCTATAATAGGCATATAAAACAATATCAATCCCCACAGAATGTTGTTGTCACTGAAAACTAAATGTCATAGGGTCCCTGTTAATGCTATTACCATTGTATCCTTCAATTCATTGAGCAGATAAGATGTCGAAGATATTTTAGCAGAGAGAGAAAGAGAAGCAGCCGCAGGAGATTGGCAGGCCAGTTGATTCTGAGGGAGCCTGTATGATTGAGGTCAGTAATGGTCTATAGGTCTAAGGATTGTTTTGTTTTCTTATAACAATAAGCATTTGTTGGCAGGTCTAGGCACTATGCATAGCCTAAACGAAATTATTTCATTATATTTATTATATATGCTAGCTATACCAATTTAACTTTCTGCATTCATTGGCTGTGATAAATTAAATAAATACATAGATGTTACCTAAATGTAGGCTAAAGATGAGCAAATGCCCACAGATACACATGTGAAACTAAAATGAAAGCAACCCTTTTTGATGCTTCCACCAATGAAGTAGACAATAAACAAAAAGTAACTGTTGACTGTGGTTTTGAAAATGATTTCATTCTTAATTTTCCTTTATTTGAATACTGCCTTTTTGTTGTTATATCATACATTGTATACATCATTTGGCAGAATAAATCATCTTTAATTGAGAAACGCTCAAACCTGTGTTGTCAAATTACACTATGTCCTTAAAATTCTGGTTCTTGGGTTAAACTGTATGCAAGCCAAACTACACAGCGAAATTACACACTGATTGAACCAATCCACAGCGCAGTTACAGTAATTAGAGTAATTAAATAGCATTCTGTGGACAACTTATCATATATAGAGAGGAATTAGATATAGTATGCTATTACTTTATCATACATTTACATGAGCAGACAGATAGCATTTAAGTCATGGCTTATAGAATAACTCATCAGGAGCAAAGTCTGGCCTAAGTAAATTCCCCCATGCAGCTTTGATGTGTCTAAAAGCAACATTACAGTAACTTGTCTTTGAGTAGAAATGGAAGAAGAGGATATTTCTGTCACGTTTTACTTGTTAACATCTTGGTTTCTTGACTGGTTGTTCACATAAGTGTAGCTCTAGATGTGAGTGCAAAGATTTTGCAAAAGCAAGTTACAAATACCCTGGGGGCTAAGCCCCCCTGTCTTCCAATCCTAGTGACGTCCCTGTCCATAAGACTCCAGTGGTTTAAATCAGTGTATTCTGATCAAGTTGGTTTTGGGCGAGAACAGACCAAAATATCACTACTTTTGCACTGTGCATCTTGACAGCAGTAACATTAGTTAACGTAAACTAACAATGAACAACACTTTTCAGCACTTATTAGACTTGTATTAAGGTGCACTCAGTAAATTTTGTCTTTGTGTGAATTTGGAGTTACACTGACGCCTAGTGGCTTGGATGCAGCATCATTTAAAATCAATAGATTTCAGTTTCAGAATCCATTGTAGTATTATTCACAGTCAGCCATGTTTACTTTAATCAATGAGTGAAAGTGTCACATAACAGGGTGGTTACTGAGATTAAGTGAGTAGTATTCGGCTGGTCATGTGACTAACATGGCTTCCCCCATGCGCTGACCCTCTCCGTGTAAAATAAAACAGCTTTTATAATGTTACTGATATAACTGGAGTCTTCATTTTAATTTGAGTGCTCAAAATTTCCTATATATATGTATATTGAAAAATTACAATTCATGTCTTTAGGAGTTACACTTTTTAATGAGGGGAAAAAAAAACTGAGAGCACCTTTAATGTTCATTTCAGTTTACAGTACACTAGTACATTGTATTTAATTCAAAGCTAGAAAAAAAATGATTAACTATTATGAACCACCAAGGAACAATTGTAAATGTATACATGAACCAAGTTCAATAAATGTTGTAAAAATGTTGTCTATGGATATTTCATGATACCTGAAGCATTCACTAATGTTAACAAATAGAACCTTATTATAAAGTGTAACAAATTGAATTTACCTTACATTTATGACATATTGCCAGGCTGTTGTTGTAAATAAGAATTCTGTTCTTAAACCTGGTTAAATAAAGGTTAAATAAATAAATAAACCACATGAAATTAAATGTCTCATAAAAGGCATTGAAATCTTTCAATCAATAAGTTGCAAACACAAATAATTTACAAATAAAATGCATGATATTAGTTGAATCTGATTCAAGTTAATCTGAATTCTTTCCCCCAACACGAGCACAAACAATGTCAGTGTTCCCTTCAACTTAGCCTCCCACTTACATTCATACATGCATACACTCATGCGTCTCTTGATTGTGGTGGGGTTTGCACATGCAGAGACGCAGACCATGCACAAATGTTTGCTCCATTCATAATGAAATTATTACACAGAGAAACAAGCCACTAATACGTGTGCAGTGGGTGACAATGCAACACAGACATCAGCATTCACTCTGCCTATTCCCATTGATTGCACAATTATTCAAAAGACTAATTTAGTGCTGTCCCACAAACATTAACTTGTATGATTGATTGCTTACTGAAAAAAATCACTCAGGAATGTTGTAATTTGGGTTTGATTTTATAATGAACAAAGCAAGGCATTGAGACTGGGGTGTTGTAGGAGAGAGCGTATCTGTCTAATGGACAAACTCTATAGATTGCCATTAAATCCATTGTGTATAGGGGCCCTTCTGGAGCTGTGGTCAAATGAGCAATGGAGGACTCAGAGCAATTTTGTGGTGACTATGTAGGACGACCAGCTCTGAGTCTGTGCACAGGCCGTGTCAATGCCAGATCAGGCCCTCTTGCTGCCCTGAAACCACGAGAGTGTAGAAATGATCTAATTTACAACTCTACAACACCTGGTTTGCCAGATGCTAAATATCTGCGATGATCGAGCCTTTTACTAACTTCAAGAAATAAATCTTTTCATCATCTGTTGGATTATAATTGATTGGTTACAGTGCCCTTGAAAAAGTTGAATTTTAACAGAGCGTCTTCCACTTTTAGCACAGAGCCCCATTTCCTGCAGAGCCCAAGGGACAGAAATAATGGCAAGTAACTCATCATTAAGAGACACTTCTGCAATATATAACAGAAGCCTCTTAGATGAATCTTTGTTTCCTTTATGCTCTACATACTTCAATTAATATAATATGGTGTTTAAATTACTGCATGACAAGAAAATAATTTGTATTCTGGAAGCACACAGGAACAACAATAAAAATAAAAGGTGTATTTTGGGTTTGATTTGGATTCAAAACTATTTTTAGTCTCATTTATGTGGAAAGATATTTTCATGAAGCAAATCTTCCATGTCACATAACCCTAATGTAAACTAAAACATTTAATTACAAGCATCAGGAATAGTCCTACAGTTGAGGATATTGAGAAAGGTTTTGTAGGAGGTAGTGGATAATCCTTTCAGGGAACGCAAGACCTTCGAGCAGTTTAACTTCGGCCTCCTCAAATAAATAAAAAAATAAGAAGAAAGAGAAGAGAGCCATCTGGATGTCAAATCTTCAGTGTTTGTAATAACTCACATCTCATATTTCATCTTCTAGTCTTGGTATAATAAATCAAATCATGCAAATAAATAGATACTATAATTTCAAATTCAATTTTCTTGCGGATTAGGGGCTTTCGGAGCCGTCAGAGGGGTTCTATACAATGTCCCTATTCACTGCTGTCACATTCATCATCGGGTTCATTACAGCTCAGCACAAGCACTGCATACCACTGAGTGATGTTCAGGAAGTTGCTCTACACTGTCACTACACAAAGTCCAGGTGTTGTGAACTTGTGATCATTGCTACACATCTCTCATTTGTATTACAGGCATCGTCGTGCCACTTTTTATTTTCTTACTCTTTCTTCATTGTCTTTGAACAATCCACAATTTTCTTCATTTGCCATTTTTTTTAATCACGTAGTAAGTTTAATTAATGTATTAATAATTACAGTTCCATAAATGATGCTGTTCACCTGCAATTCAAGGGAAATTGAAAAAAGCTCCTTGATCAACCTGGTCTAATAGGAACATGTAGCCTAACTATGTTTATGCAAAATAAAAACAATGAGGCTTGTTGTAAAGACCGCGGCAGTTTCATGGTGAAATTAGCCTAATCAATTAGGTGCTACAATGACCACTTTTATTCCCTTTCACAGAAATGACAAGTAAATTACAGTGTTGTCAGATCTTATTGCTGATTTAAAATATGTTCTTAGATCTTAATCTTGGTCAATAATTTTGTAGATGTAGGTCTTTCCCCATTCAAGCAGGTAGAAGCTGCACTTGTTTGCCGCTTGTTTACACAGACAAATAGCCGCCGCGGAGCGTTCCAAAGATGGCCGTAAGTGGACCGACTTGTTAAAAAGACTTTAATCTTTACAGTTGATAAATGTATTTCAATGACTAAATATAATCTATAATAGTATGACAGAGTACGTTATCCCAAAGTTCATAGACAATATTTTTGTAGGCTACCACATACATTTACCATTGACAAAATATGTATTGGAAATATATGGAAATATGAAATATATACGATTGGAATCATAAATTGTGTTTCTTTACATCAGATTACAACAAAGAAAGAAAGAAAGAAAGAAATGTTCCCGGAATGCATATCTAATGCGCATGCGCGTTGTAGAGTTGATTGACAGGGAAGGTCTGTATCGGGAGTCCAGTATGGGGGAACTTCCTTTCTACATCCCTTGACAATTCCAATTTCTGCCATTAATATTAATAGAAGTGGTCCGTCTCTGCTACATTGTGGCAACACTCCCGATTTTACCGTGTTTCTCCCGATTTTCCACCAATCCTCCCGCTGTACAATCGATAAACTCGAGGGTTGCCACCCGTCCCGTAAAATACGGGATCGTCCCATATTTAAATATGAAATTTTGCGCCCTGTATAGAATCAGTACGGCACGCGATTTGTCCCGTAAGCTGGTCAGGTGGCGTCAGGGCGAAATCGTTCCAGATCGTTAATTTCACTGATATAAGTTATAAATGTTCCATACGGTGGGTAAGGGGTCGACTGAAAAACCTCAACATTGTACTGAAATGTGCTAATACTGAGGAGGGTGTTTTAAGTCTGAAAAGTCCACACATAAAACTAAAACCACGCATTTTTTATTGTTAAAAAAACAGAAGGTTCAATAGAAATGTACAATAAGATGTACAAAATTGCACAGATCCAACAAAGTATGAATAGGCTACTATCACTGAGTCAAAGACAAGAAGTACAGGTGAAGGAATAAAATAATGAAAATACATATAAACCAAAACAGATGTATACATAAATAAGATAAATAATCAAAGAAATAAAAAGTTTTTTTTTTTTTTTTAATGTCATGAGTCAGGAAATTTCTTAACATTTAATAAAGAATATACACTTTTTATTATTAATAACTCAAAAATCAGTTGAAGGATGTGGTAAGGGACCATCTTCATCTTCAGTGTATTACAGGCCGATACTGCCGCTCACCGCACGCGGTCTGCATAGTGTCTTAACCTAGAAGTGCAGCAGAAACTCCACCGGCTGCCGTTCCTCGCACATACGAACCCGTCCTGTAAAAACAATCATGTGTTTTCTCTAAACGTATTTTTTCTCTTGCAGAAGTTTTGTATATCAATTTAAAAATCACCTATAATTTAGAATAAGTGTTGCAAATTCTACCCCCAAAGTACATTTTTACTTATGTTATTGATTTGGGTAACCATAATCAACTGATTGTGGGGTAAACATAATCAAACAACACTGCCATACATTTAGCCAAGTGTCAATTATGATATGAACAATGATTTTTTTTTCCAGCAAAGTTTCCTGCAAATGTCTTTTTTTTTTCTAGAACAAAGGCATTTTTAAAGAAAGTAAGGTTGGGGCATGTTGTCACATTTTTAGCAGGTTATGTTTGAAATTGCGCTAATTTAATAAATACATTATTTGATGGCCAAAACAATGTTTTGATATTTTTGAATGTTACTTTTCATGAATTGAACCGTTTCATAAATATTTGTAAACCATAAGAATCCAGTGTTTAATATAGGTCTTTTGAAGGGATGCAACTGCTTTGGGTGAGAAACAGATACATTTTTCAATCCTTTTTTACTATAAATCTTCACTTTCATTTTCACAATGTGAAAGGATGTGAAAGTGGAGATTACTATTTAAAAAAGGACTTAGATCTTTTTCTAAATACATGGACTTAAATGTTTTTTTTCCTCACCAATTTGAAATGCCCAATTCGCTCTAATTTCCAATGCACTCTGTCGCGAGTACCCTTAAGTGTCTCGCCTCAATACGGGTGGCGAAGGATGAATCCTCCGTGTCTGAGACCATCAATCCGCTCATCATGTGGCTTTTTGAGCACGTTGCCACGGAGACATATCTCGTGTGGAGGCTTCACGCTATTCTCCGCGGCATCCATGCACAACTCACCACTCGCCACACCGAGAGTGAGAACCACATTATAGCGACCACGAGGAGGTTACCCCACGTGACTCTGCCCTCCCTAGCAACCGTGCCAATTTGTTTGCTTAGGAGACCCTGCTTGATTCACTCAGCACACCCTGGATTCGAACTCATGACTCCAGGGGTGGTAGTCAGCGTCTGTTTCGTTACCAAGGCCCCGAATACATGGATTTAAACACTGGAGTCTTATAAATGACTTTTTTGCTACCTTTATCTGCTTTTTGGAGCTTCAAAGTTTTGGTCACCATTCACTTGCATTGTATGGACCTACAGAGCTGAAATATTCTTCTAAAAATCTTGGTTTGTGTTAAGCAGAAGAAAGTCAGTCATACAGATCTGGGATGGCATAAGTGTAAATGTAAATGAGAGTAAATGAAGAGAGAATTTTCAATTTGACAACATGTGTTCAAAAGATCTGTATCTTTTTTCCTGGGCAATGATGGTGAAAATGTTCAATGTTTTTGTGTAGCCAAGTCTTCAAGGCGTGTGCCTATGCAGAAATGTATTTTTAAAAATAAACATACTCTTGAGAAAACTTCATTGGAGTAAAAAAAGTGACAACTCAACTCAGTCTCCCCTATTTGTAATTTCTTATTTACATCATACATTACTGTAAAACAAATAAGATAAATTATTTGATCAAGATACACACAAACGTGTCCTAACCAGGTGCAATGCGATAAAGAATCACTTGCAATAAAAGTGATCTCCTCCATGAAAGTATGTTTTTATCCTAACCAGAGATGATTGTCAATTTCTTGTTTCCGCTTTCTATGTCACGATGGTGTTCTCAGACCACTATAAACTCTCATTGGTCCAAAATAACGCTCATTACAACTATACATTAAGCACCTGATAATTCCCTGATTGGCTGTGATTGTGTCACGTCACACAATAGCTTCTCATTTAGTGTGGATGGAAACATTTATTGTAATTAAAAAACTTGTTGCATAGTTAGGACTTTTTTTTTTTCCATCTCCATCTGTGCATTTCTCACATCCACAAACCTGCACATTGCTGGAGATGTTGGAGACCCAAACCCCTCCAGGCAACAAGGATCAATATCATCCTCTGCCCCCCTCTTTGACCAGATGCATGCATTGCATGTTAGAATGCAGTGAGAGCACTCAGAATCAAGATATATCAGTTCAAACCATTCACACGCTCCATTTTAGGTAAAGCAATAGTCTAGATATGATTAAAATTTAAAACCATCTCCCGATTTTCCATAGTGCGAACTGCTTATGCACTCTCACTCGCAGTCTGCAAATTAAAAATGTGCTCTTTGTTATTACTGGCAAAGGATCTGCACTGCATGTACTTTTTTTCAGTTGATCTTGCTGGAGATGCTTTTGTCATATTAATAACCAGAGAGCCATTTAAGAAAACAGCATTCTTCTGCCCATTTCTTTATTAGGAAGCACATGATGAAAATGAGGGATATATATATAATTATTATTATTATTTGTATTTTTTGCAGATGGAATAAATATGATCTTAAGCTATTAAGTGAGAAGAATTTACTTTGTAATGTGCTAAATAAATATGCTGTATGATAATGCTGAACACAGAGTTTTTTGTACCTTAGTGGTCTATAATACCTGTAGAGAGCAAACTGTTGGCATTCCCATTCATCTCAGTGACAGTTGCTTGGCTGGAGCACGCTACATATGCGACAATCAAGGTCAAAAAATATTTCGGTTGTCCACATTCCAGATCTGCTTGTGCAAAATATGCGTGACGAAAATTTCGTCATCAGCACAGGCTGCACAGACTGTCCTTTTTTACGACATGCATACAGTCTTTGTCTGCGCTTGTCATGGGCATACGTGCCTGCCATTGAATGTACAAAGCAGTTGTAGTGCGGCAAACACATCCATATGTACTTGTGGTCAAAAGAGTATACTTTGTTTTTTTGATCGAGAGCTCAACCTTTCAAAGTCCTCCTGGCAGTGGCGTATCCTGGCAAAGGCGATATAGGCTGCCGGCTAGGGCAGCAATGCTCCCTGGGGCCAGGGTTGGGAAGTAATGGAAAACATGTAATGGGATTATGTATTTTAAATACAAAATATAAGTAACTGTGTTCGACAACAGTTACAATTTAAAAAATTGTATAATAATAAATAATTGGTAATTAAAATACAGTTACAATAAAGTATTTTGATTACTGAAGAGATTACTTTGCATTTTATTGTCATTTGTTTAATTTAATATTTTGTCCTTTCAGAGGAAAACATTTATTCATATAAATGATGCGATCCAAAGTGCATTTGAACAGCGGTGAAACACTTTTTTATGATGTGTAACATTCATATGAGCAGACAGAGAATTAAGTTTGAAGTAAGTTTGGAGCAGAAGAAATAGAAATAAACCTTGTGTAAATTGTCAGCTTTACTCCAAGCTAAAATGCTATTTCTAGCCATTTTACATGCACGTGTTACCAGACACGTGTGGCAAACAGGGCAGAGCCGAGTGGCATCTGGGCAGAGTGAGGCCGGGAAGATAAGTGGTGAATGATTTTCACCTGTGTGCCACACCAGTCTCGCATTCCAGCGAGGGGTGGCGGGAGACCTTGAGGACCTTGCTGAAAAGAAACGATCATATTATTTATCAAGAAAATTCACGTTGGATCATAGTTATTTTTTTTTCTAATGAGACCTTCAATATTAGGGCAAAAATTGTATTCTTGATGATAATTTTTTGTATTTTTTTCCTTAAAACAAGATCAGTTTGCTTTATCTTGTTTTATAAACAACACTGCATCAGATATTTTGTTTTTTTCAGAGAATGTATATTTAACATGTGTATTTTGTCTTACTGTACTGGCAGACATTATAGAGTCAAAATAAGTGAAAAAAATCTACCAGTGCTGAAGAAGTAATCCAAAGTATTTAGAAATGTTACTGACCTACTGACCTGATTAATCTAACGGATTACATCACAAATGCCATTTTACAGCATGTATTCTGTAATCTGTAGTGGAGTACATTTCAACAGTGACCCTCCCAACCCTGTCTGGGGCGGCAGGACAAGTGGGTGCCACCACATCCCTGCACAGAACTCTCATGCTGGGTGTCCACTGGTACAATTCCAACGTGACCGAGTGCTCATTTCCCAAAAGGATCGTAAGACGAAGTAGATCGAAGAATCCATTTTACGATTCATCTTATTTTTGTGGGCCGTTTCCCAAAAGCATCGTAACTTAAGCAGTACTTGAAAATGCTTGTAGATTAACGAGTGCTCTGGAGTAATCGTACAGCGCTAAGAACACCGTAAGGACACAAACTTATGCAGACATCTGCATAACAATCGCAAAATTAAAAGTAACATTTTATTTAAATACCTATAGTTAAATGTTATGATAATTTAAAGTCATTATGCATTCGTCAGAGAGAGATGGGAAAAAATTAAATAACTTGCTGCCATGCATGAAACTCGTCTGTATATATTGGCTCCTCATCCTCATCTCCTCTTCCTCTCAGACACCCAAGGGCGCTCTCTCGCCCACACCATGCGTTGTGTCGTACCGCACATGTTGTGTATCATTGCTGTTACCATTACCACTTTTGGGAGTAAAGATCAGTCCTCCTTTCGATTGGTGAATATCTCTACATCTCCTTATTTTATGCTCGTTAATATCAGTGAACCTCGTTATATACAATTAATACTTGTTATTGAAAGGACCATACTCAGGGCCTCCTCGGTCTTCACTGATCCTGGAAACGGACTTCTTGACACAGCAATTTGTGAAAGCATAATATTAAATATGCACACCTGATGAATGAAGCAGTTATTGCGTAAAATAAATAGATCGTTCTACGCAAAATGATTGCAAAAAAAATTGTCAAATGTATTAGGTTAAATGTGTATTATGTAAATGTTAGGTTAAATGTGTATAACATTTTTCAGTGAGGTAAATTTCAAATGTTTCTAAAGTTATGCACAAATATAATGAAGTTACAATGATGAGCAGCAATATACGGTCACATTTCAGCACCTAACACGGACAAGCAACTCTCTTAAGTAGCACTTAAAGCACGTACTCGTGCATTCATGTTAAGTGCAGTTTTGGGACGCACATAAAAAATAATGAACGTTCGTAAAAATGCTCGTAGAAAACGCTCTTAACAATTAAGATTAATCGTTATTGGGAAACGGGGCCATGGTCATTGCATGTGATGACAATTTCTGAAAATGAAAAGATCAAAACCATCAGGATGCCACGTCAGATCTCACCAAGGATCTTTACTCTCACATTTTCAATACTGACAAAGGCAAGTAGTGAGTAAAGCAGCACATTAGGTGAGTGATGCTTTGTGTATTTTTTGTATCTGCACATACAATGATGGGAAATGTAGTTTTGCTGAACATGAGTCTTATTTTCTGGCTAAGCTTTATCTTCATTATTCATTAACAGAACAAAAATGCATAAAAAACTGAACTGTACTGTCATAATCCACATGCAAATCTAAATTATGACCTATAGAATTGGATTCCACAATGATGATTTAATTGACACACCTCCAACTCAGAGAGTTGGGCTCAAAGAAAATCCTGAGTTTCTAACGTTTTTTTTTTTTTTTTGTTGCCGTTCATGTGCTCTCAACTTGTAAATACTTGAATTTTGACATCATTTGAATAGTTCCAGACACCAGTTTTAGAGCCCGTCACCTGAGCTGTTAATGCCATGTGACTAATTACTTTGGAGCAGCAGGAAAATGATGCCCTGACATCAAAGTTTAATGTAAGGACTGAAAGGTTGTGTCTAAATGGTTACTCTCATTCAGCAAAAAGTTTAGCAAGAATCAGCAGCCCTACCATTAATCCGAACCTGGGAAGCAACCAATTAGAATCTCACACAATCTCATTTCCTGCATTCAAACCCACAGCCTCAGAGATGTTAAATTAACCCTGACATTGCTTTAAGACAGGAAGTAATGGCATCTTAGTATAATTTTTTAAAGTTGTTTCTAGACAATGGCAATTTAGCTGATCTTTGTTACGTTGCTTCTTTTAAAACACTCGCAGACAAAATGCCTTCATTAGGCTTGATAGAGTTGGAGATAACTTGATTTAAAGTGAGCCCTTGTGTAAAAACACTTAATTCTAAGACAAGCCTTGATGGATGTTTGAGAAACTAGCCCTTGATTTCATGGCTTGTAGACTCCATTAAGACACAGGTTAACAATTCCCCTACAACAGATTTCCTCCTCCTCAACTGATGGTGTGATGTAGACCTCACCCCACCAATGTCAAACCATTCTCCACAAGGCAGAGCCAGAATTACAGTTAAATGGCCCTCTTTAAAAGTCAGGCCTCACAGGTGTGTCACTATTGCAGAATCTGTAGCCGCTGAATTTGCTCTGTTGGCAGTGGAATGGTGTAGGCGGCATATCACTGATTATTCCACTAATTCTGAATAGATCAGCAGTAGTTTGTTAATTGTGAATTGATAGGAAGTAATTGGAAAGTAGTGAGAAAAGCAATCCTTCCAGTGATGGTTGTGTTTTTCCCCATCTTGCCATCTTTGAGTTTGTGTACTTGTGTGCTCTGCAGGGTTTGAAGGCCCCATTTTAGAGAACATAATGGCTCTTGATCTAACCACTGCAATCACCACCCCATCTCCTCTAAACTACCTTTTGCTCACTTTGATTTCCATCTGTGTGGCTCACGCTCACACACGGCTGCACTGAAAGAAAATGCTGAAGCTTGGCTTTTCACCTCGTATTTTCCCCTCCATAAGTCAACCTTGGCATGGTTGCTGTTTATTAATAGTGCCGTTGATGATGATGTTGCTGCAATCAATAGCAAAGCATGTGCAGCTTGGTGGTGAAATCACTGACGTGAGTTGCATGCAACATTAACCTTACAATATACAAATATGAGAGCAGACATGGTCGTGAGAAAGTTGGCCAAAGATGGGAAACCAATGCCATTTTATGAACTGCATTTTGCTTTACATTTCCGCTTAAATTGCTGTGGACCATATGCCACCATTAGATAGCCAACATGAAGTCAGTCAGAGTAAATACATTTCTGTATGTCAGTATGTAGGCAAATAAATGCCCTCTCTGATGAAGGACTGTGAAACAAATTGGAACCGCTTGACAGCAGATTTCATTATGAATTCTTGTAATAAGTTCAGTCCTCTGAGGGCTGAATAACACACAGATACTATGATTCACTACTATCATGCAATTTCCATCTGTAGTTTTTCTATAACAACTAAGTGCAAATGATAGCTTTCGGTTCTGAAACAATTTTTATTTTTTTATGAAACAGATTACCAGGCAAAATGATATATTACCAGATATGTCAAGTGCAATATTACCAGAGATATGGGTGGGTCTCTCTCTCTCTCTCTCTTCATAATGGGAGCTTAGAGATTCAGTGACAGTCGAAATGGGGGAGTTGGCCACTAATGTTTCCACACAGCAGGATATTGGAACAACAAGGCAAATGGCTCCCCAGTGAGGAGCTGAGCTCAATTTCACACATTTTCATGGTTTATTTCTAACATATACACACACACACTCATTTTGTCTTAATGCAAATGTGGTGATTGCTATTCCCTTGAGATTATGACATGAACAGGGCCCTCCCTGAAGCAGCTTGTCCGGTGGTGAGTGCGGACAGACATGCATCTATTCCTCTACACTTGCATGCTGCCATAAAACCTGTTCCTGTTGAAGGGAAGCAATCTGGAAGGTAGAACGATATGGGCTGTAACAGGATCAGGTCTTGTGCTTCATTGCCATGACAAAGTCCTCAGGGCCCAGGGCAATGCCGGTCGGCTTGCTTGCTGTCAACAGACACAGTAATAAAGGAGGACAGAAGCTCTGGACTGAGACCGGCACTGCTGAGAGCAAGAAAGCGAGTCCAATGCAGTGCTCTCTGTGAATGTTATAGCAGCCCTCCCTTCTCCACACTGATGGACTGTGCCTGCCCGTAAATGTTTGTTTTTATATTGCCATCATTTAAATGGGTCATAAATGGTAAAATGCTTTCACAATATGTAAGACTCTTGCTCCAAGGAATGGATTAATGTTTAATGCAATCCTAAAACATACTCAATCATATTTGCAGTCCATTGCAGCCCATGCTGACCAGTGAATATCACTCATTGCTCCATTTGGAGGCCATTTTATGGTGGCCTTGGTGATGGAAGACACAAAATGGACCCTGGCTTTTCAGGAGAAGTGCAAGAGAGAAGTCAACCATTAGAGCGAAGAACTTTAAATGGCATTCCTGGTGAGAAATTGAGTTGACATCGTACTCTCCATCACAGTACGCTTGCATTGCACAGCCCACATTAATTGTTCGACGCCTCAGTTCGTTAAATGAGCATTCCGGCTAAATGACTCCTGAATAGTTTATCACGATGGAGGGTATGAATATTGCATGGCTGCTTTCTGCTTTTTTTGGGGTCTTATTAGCATAATGATTATGTGCGTTGTGTTGTGGCTCACTCTGAAAGAGGATCACGGATAGTCATGGGACATAAAACTTTGGACATTGGTGGGTTTATTGGAGTGTTTAATTTCTTTTTATGAGCTTTGACAGTGGTGGGTGACTCCTGCAAGGATACACTGCTGTTCTTAAAAATACCATCCATAACATTTTACTCTTTTACCCTGCTATGGAGTATAAATGTATTTTTCCCGTGAGCAAACACATCTCTTTTGGCTGTTGTCATTTTTGCATGCCGTGGGAGCCACAGATTATTACTCGAGGCACATTATTGAGCTAGAGTTGCATTTGCCTAAGAGCTTTTGTTGTTTCATTTACACTACTGGTCAAAACCTTTGAAACACTTGACTGAAATGTTTCTCAAAATCTTAAAAATCTTTTGATCTGAAGGCGTATGCTTAAATGTTTGAAATTAGTATTGCAGACAAAAATATAATTGTGCCATCATATTAAATTATTTCATTATAAAAATTTAATTTCATTAAAAAAAAAAAAGTCTTTGAAATGGATGACTTGGACCAAATAATAACGAAAAGCAGCCAATAAGTGCCCAACATAGATGGGAACACCTTCAATACTGTTTAAGAAGCATCCCAGGGTGATTCCTCAAAAAGTTGGTTGAGAAAATGTCATACATTTGATGTACATGTCTGCGAATTCTAAGCAAAGGGTGACTACTTTGAAGATGCTAAAATATAACATAGTTTTGATTTATTTTGGATTTTGTTTAGTCACAACCCAATTCCTGTAGTTCCATTTATGTCAAAAAAGGGTCATTCACACAGAACATAATCTTGGATTCAAAAACAGCTAGACACAGTTCTGCAGAATGGAATAGAACACAGGGGTCTCAAGAAGGTTTTTTTAAAAAAAAGTTTAACCTTTAATGGGCAATTCACAAATTGCGTGTCCTCACGATAAAAAAAGCTAGACAGTGCAATGAATAAAGCAGAAAGCAGGTGTTTTGAGACACATTTTTAGCAGTTTTAAGTTAATTTTAAGATTTTTTTACTTGAAAGGGCATCTAAAAAACATGGTATTCCGGTGAAAGACACTGAAAAAAAACATGAGGCTTGGCACAATCATCAAAGGCGTCCATTGAATATATGTTTACATTTCAAACAATTGAAAAACAAATGCAAGGAAATTGCTGCAAAGAATATTGCACCTGAAAGAACCATTTACCGGATCATCAATAACTTCAAGGATAGAGGTTCATCTGCAGTTAAGAAGGCTTCAGGACATCCCAGAGTGTCCAACAAGCCCAGGACCATCTCTTCCTGAGAAATCAGCTAAGAAATCCAAAAAGCTCTGCACCGATATGGACTTAGCGCTGAAATTCCCGAAAGTCACTGAACAGGCCATTGGCAAGTCAGTGGGCAACAGAGTGGTTGTGGATCGTCACATCTGGCTGACTCGCAAGGAAATCTCTTTGATGCTCTGGTGTCTCTGTGGATAAATTTGTTGAGTGCTATGTCACGACTCAGCAACACTCTAAGGCATTTTATGCCAAAACGAAGCAATACTTCATCACATCCGGCTAGCTCCCCCTCTGTCTCAGGCCAGGGCCTGGCTAAAAACCCCCCACACCTGCTGCCTCAGCACCGCTGAAAGCCGCCGGTAAAGCCACGCAAACCATGGCCCAAATGAAGGCAGCCACATCATTGTGAGCCTCCTGCAACAAAGCGTGCCTCACTAGCATGAAGCGGAAGGCAGAGCTTGCCGTTCCTTCCGGACCCGTTCCGAAAGAGGCTCGATTGGAGACACACAATACTTTTACCCTCTTTCCCAATGCTGTTTGTTGGGAAAGGAATATTGCTGTTCAAAATGTTATTCAATACATTACCCCTGAAATAATTTCAAAGAATACTCTTTTTATGTGCGGCTGTTTCTGTCTGTCATACCGTTAGGTCTGTTAAACATGAGACCTCTCCAATTCTTTGAGGGGTGCGAGCGATGCGCTCTTATCCCTCAGTCAGAATATTCTGAGGAATGGTGTTTGCGTGCCCGCTTTTATACCAGACGGCTTTGCATATAAAAGGGTGGGGCTTAAACACCATAGCCAATTTTAGAATTGCCATTATTGAAGAAAGGTTTCAACTAGGTTGTATACTGCTGATGCAATGTTTTGTTCCCTTCTTCTCAGGGAACCAAGGTTAAATATGTAACGGAGACGGTTTTCACAAAGGCTAAAGCTTTTGGTGCATAATGCAGCCTTCATGTGCTATTATTGTTGTTATATAATTATTGTTTGAGTTTCCCCAAATGGAAGTTGCACATGAATGACCCCTCAAGTCATAATTACGACTGGGAAACTTGGAGATAATTTCATAACCGAGTTTCCGAGTTGGGAGGACATGTAAACTTTCAACATGTCAGAGGAGATTAACGTTTCTGTAATAAATGACTGGTTTTATAAAAATGTTTTAATACAGCTAATTGTTAGCTGTTGCCATTTCGTTCAAAATCATTTATTTATATAAACATCCAATTCATGCATTTTGTACATTTTAACAATGTTAAAACAGCTTGTATTTGACAAAAATTATATTATTGTCCGCAAGTTAAGAGTAATATATATTATGGTGTCAAAATAAAAGAAATATGTATGAATGAATCTGGCATTTCCTGTTTTTTCAAGGGACAAAAAGCACTTAAAGATGACGTACTCGTAATAACCACTTCAGAAGCTGTAAGAAGGATTATTCTAATAATACATGAAGGCAGCATAGTGCCACCAATGCAAGAGATTGTATAACAGCACTTGTTTGGGACACGAGTAAAAGCTCAATTTGCCTGCAAATTTTCATTTCTAGATAAAAAAAAAATAAAAAAAATGGCACACTCAAACTAGACAAACGTTAGTTTCATCAGCTGAATGTTCGTCCCCAGTGTAAATGTTTCCATAACTATTCATTGTTTCATTTCAAAATCTTATTTGTGCCACATGAAGAATGTAACTGAATAATGTTTTAAAGCAGATTGCACTTTGTTGAAAGTTATTGTGAGCTCAAAGATGAGCAGAGGTCCCTAAACAACAGCTTTTTTTTTAACATGTTGCCATGGCATAAATAAGTGGTTGACTTGAAACCTGCCTGCATTTTGATGTGTTAACTAAAGAGTAGCAAAATAACATCAAAGCAGCAGGTTCAAACATATCTACAGTGCGAATGGATTTGCAGCACCTCTTTTGTTAAACTCTGCAGTTTTTGCAGTGGTGAATGTATTTTCACTCTGGAGATAGGGAGGGATTTGTTTCCCTTTGTCTTTATGAAAGTGAACCATGAAAGTGAAGGATCACAAAACCCTGCTGAATGGTCTTATATAACCCAAATCTCAGAGCTAAGGAAGAAATATTTGATTTTAAATTAGTTTTTGGAAACATTCTTTTTGCTTATTTAGTACATTAAAATAAATGTATGAGAATTGATGATGTGGTGCATTTTATCAGTAATAAAATTAAGCGCTTCCGTTAGATTGCAATATGGAAATTTTATGCCACTACAAGCAAAATCAAAGAGATGCATTTTCAAACCTCATCTGCACTGTTAATGGTAATTGAGAAGTTTCCCTTTTGATGGAGAAGCTATAGGCCACATAAATTCAACATGATTTGTAGCAAAACAATGCAAGCATTCTTTTTGATTTGACAAGCACTTAAAATGCAACATTTCTTACTTGGATTAGTATGGTGGAACAGTTTATAAGCATCTGAAATGGTTTTCAGCAGTAAAGTCAAAGTCAGACCTGTCCACTAATAAGATGTTTATATAAAACTTGTTTTGCTTTTTTTGGAAGGGAGGCCTCTCGTTTCCACTTGAAGAAATAGTTTAAAGATGGTCAGCGCAGCATACACAAATCCCTTGGTAACATTCATTGTTTAGGAATCTGCTTCTAACCTCCTAAAGACCCCATTAAATGGCTTCACAGGCACAGTGTTATTTCCTATTGAAAAAGGAGGATTGGGTGGAACTTTTAACCTCTTGCAACCCCACGTACACATGCGTGGACGTTGTATTTTGGCTTCGCTATACGCAACGCATAATTAAAATTCTTTTAAACCGACTGATCTCAGTTCAGAAGACTCTGGATGTGACAAAACAACATAGCACTAATCAAAGTCTGTCTTTGCGAGGAATGGCAACAAAACCACATTTGGTAATCTAATTAAGTTTGAGTCAAAAGATTAGTTTCTAGTTTCATCCGATATGCCATTTTTTAAATTTAAGAGATTTATAGCGAAACGCCACGCTGCTAAATACAATACACAATAATGTGTACTTAAGCGCAATATTTTCCTATCCAATATTTTAGTGCATTATCACATTGAGAATCAATAGGTTCATCCAAAAGCTAAAAATGTTGCTTTCAGAGGCTTTAAATTGAGTTAGGATGAAAATAAGCTGCTAAAATTGTTCTGAGACCATTGCAAACAGACAGCACAATGGAGGTCAAGTCATTCACTAAATAGTGAACAAGGAAGCATCCTATAGCTAAGTGCATTCACTGCTTAAATCCGATCAAAAGTTCAGTACATTTTCAAATGTATAATTTTATTTGAACATGGTTGGCAGTGATTGGATGATGCTGGACATTACTTTGAATCAGTATTATTTATTCTAATTTCTGATGTAATGTCAGAAACATAAGCAAAACTCCTGAAAACAAACAATTTGCTGAAAATGTGACCTTTGATAGCTTGGTATTATTTCAAATGTCAAACTTAGTCCCACTGTTCACATACATGAACACCAATTATTAGGAAAACTATTTGCTCTAGATTTTTAATTTTTTTGCATGTTTATTAGGTGCTACTAGTTGCAAATCAAAAATGGAAATGGACAATGCACAGCAGTCATGCTCTGATCACAGGAGGTTAAATGCGTATATCTGCTAAAGGTTACTTTTTTATAGGAGTACAGTAGTAAGATGGCTTCAAAGCTAATAGACATGGACTAAAGCCTTAAAACTCACATTTTTAGTTTATGTGGTCTTTAATAATATAAGCTTCACTCAGTCGGAGTGGAGAATTCAGAGTGTGCGAGCATAAGACATCATACTAGCTTTCCAAGTGAACCAAGCTCAGCTTCAGTTCAATGCAAATACATCAGCTATAAATTCTAAATTGTTCCAGGAAGTGCTGAAATGGTATCCTGGTGAATAGGATTGCTCACAAGGGAGATTCAGAAACCACCTCTTGCCTAATAAAATACGCCGGTGACATTTTCAGTCTATTGAACCACTGTGAACAGCACATACCGTGCAATTAATCATCATGCAAGCTGAAAAAAAATGTATTTCAGAAATGGGATTTTTAAAAGGAGGGGAAAAAACATTGCCGGCTAAATGGTTCAAAGACTACCATAACAAAAATAACATTCATTCAGTAGAGTACCACAATATTTTCACAGAGGATAACATTCATTTTCCTTTATGTTTGACCATCAAATGGCTTGACTCACAGGATACAGAACACTTTGTAGGATGAATCAACTTTGAAGCACCTTGCTGTCATACAGAAAGGTAACCAATTTGCACATGATAGTGGATTTTAGTATGATGGTGGATATATGGAGGGAGTTATACACTTTCAGTCTTATTGCTTGGCTCTCATAGGACAGACCACCTCAATAAAAACAGCCAATGAGAAGCACTTTCACAGTAAATGACAGGAGCTGTGAAAAGCTCATCAGGTCGTAATAACAGCAAGTCAAATGTGTCTATGTTATTTCAGCTGAACAAGTACAATGTGGGTTATAGATACAATTCAGTAACAGGATTTGAAGCAATATAGTTCACCCAAAAATGAAAATACTGTCATAATTGTCAGTTGATTCAAGCATGAAAAAACACTCAAAAGTATCACAAAAGTAGTCCATGTGTTTTGAAGGCATAAGATCGGTGGTTTTGTTAAGAAACAACCCAAAATGTAAGTCATTTTTGCATGTTTACATTTAGCGCTGCAAAAATGCAACTTCTCATGTGAACACACAAGCCACTGTGAAGGAGCTACTCTACCATTAAACTTTTTTCTTCTCTATTAATATAATATCTCTATCAATAATCTCTTCTTTTTGTGTTCTGCATAAGAAACACAAACACAGTGAAATGTTTGAGGTTAAATTAATTGTGACAGAATTTTCCTTTTTAGGGTGAACTTTTCCTTTGACACTCAAAACAAAAAGGAGACAAATTCAATTCCATTTCATGATGTTTATTGATCAACTAGAAAATACTGAGATACTTAAAGAATCAAAAAACACTGATAATGCTGGTTGCATCTGTAAAAAAAAAAAAAAAAAAGAAAAAAAAATCCAATTCCATTTAAGTTTACACACAGCAATCTTAATATTGGTTTCAGTTTTTTAGAAATTTATTTTGTATTTTGTTTTACAAGATTAAATGTGTGTACAAAGTATCTCCATACTTATCTCCCCCTCTCATAAAAGAACCATTTACAAAACCTTGATGAACCTTTAAAATTTCAAATCATTTCAAAACTATAGCTTTTTAAAATTGTATTATTATTATTCTTTTTTTGTAACAGGACCTTACCAATGCTGAAGGAACAGCCGATGAAGACCAGTGAAGGACCAGCCTCCAGTCCACAATAACTTTCTATCATCTCCCACATTCATGATCATGATCCTTCCCTCACTAGCAGCTACCTCACAGAATCCAAATTCAGCAGTATTGCACATTAAGCATGGAGGACGATTGCTCTGAGAGGGGGAATGCCATAAAGAAAGAAAACAATGATTTACAAAAATAAAAATCATGCAAATAGTGAGCTCTAATAAGCATCTACTAGACTATACATGGTTTTCTCTAATATGCCAGATAAACCTTACACATCATAAGAGACACTTAAACGGACCCTGGACAATTAGCAGAGGACATCACCATTTCATCCCTCATGAATGCTACCAGCAGAGGCCACTGACTCATACCAGTGACCTGATGGGGAAAGGGATAGACTCTGATCTCCATTCACTTTACACTACGTCACAGTAAGCAAAATATATATTTTTAGTTGATTGCTCTAATATTATTTCTAGAAGCATATGCGCTATTTCTAAAACATGCAGACAAAAATACTCTAAAAAGTGCTTTACAGCTTGACTCAAGCTCCGAGTAAACGTTTGTTTTGAGGGGCACTTAAATTGTACAACTCTATAAACAAGCAAATATTCAACACAAAATAAATTCTGTATTCAATGTCCATGTCAAATCAAATCAGTTTGTGTAAAGTTGCGTCAGACTCTATTTGCATTTTAAGATTATTTGGCATTCAAATAGGCTTTGGGTATGTGTAAAATCCTCAACCAAATTAGGCGATTAAACGGTCTGAACCAGAATATGCTGAATACTGTTCAAAACCTCAAGACCCCACACAATGATAAAACATGGTAAGAAATACAACCTATTGAATATCAACAAGATATCATCTCTTTAAGAGAGACTGGGCAATGTTATGAAATGCACATGAAAAAAAAAAATCCAGACATCAGACATTTCAATCATTACCGTTATTCTATCTATAATAGTGTCAACACATTTCTAAAATACAGAAGTAGTTCTTAAATACGGAGTAGGCAGAATATTTTCCCAATAACTAAGACTGGAAGTATCTAGTGTCCATACCCTTCTTGATCTCTCTATACTCCCTCAAAAATGGGGGAAAATTTTAAACAAAGCAACAAAGAATCAGGAAGAGTCGTTTGGGGTATTCATTACAATAAACTTAAAAACAGGTCATGATTTAAAAGGTCTATGTATGGTGACATTTCATGGGTGTAAAAATAACACTAAGAGAAACTATCAAATGAAAACATGATATCAAAGTGGGAGGTAGAAAGAAATACAGAGTTAAAAAATTTGGCTGGATATAATGAAAAAAAAAAAAAAAAGACGGAGACTGAACTGGAAGGCAACTGTAGAAATTTCTAATCAAATGCGGCTAATAAACTTTTTGTTTTGAATATATCCTGTAAACTACAAGTTTCTAAAAATCAATGCAGATATAGTAATTGTTGTTTAAAAGTATCTGTCTAAAAAGACAAATGCACAAGAACACTTTCCTTCCTAGCATCTAACAAAACATGTATTCGACAAATACGTGTCCAATCTAAAAAAAGGAGAGACATTCATACTTCTGTTGAACCATATAAATGAGGCACAAATAATGAACCATAATCACAATTAAGCTAACAAGGTGTTTGCAAGGCTTAAGAACAGTGTCTTCAGCCAGATCAGCATATAATGAAGCCATAAATCAAATACATTTGACTGGTCTTGATTAGAGAAGCAGCTAATACATAGCCTGGTCCTAACAGCACGCCAAAGCCTCTGATGACTGATGGCACATTCTTTGTATATATCAATCAGTGGGACCTATTTTCAAAGACAACACTCTGCCAGCATGCAGCAGCCTTTAGGGACCAAGGTTAAGGCTATTAAGGCCATGAACCAGAAAAAAAAACAAAAACGTATATTTAGAAAGACAAAATTACCTCAGCTTTCAGCTTTCACTAACAGATAATGTCACCTTGAGCCTGGCTCTGACCTGCTCAGCTATTTGTTTATTCTAAGAAAGTGCTTTCATGCATGAGATGTAATTGCTTTCTGTAGGGAAGATTTGGGATAATTCTGTGGGGAAGATTTGGGATAAAAGCGAAGCACAACAGATACAAAAAGCGAGAATAGACTGATTATATGGTGCTCTGAAAATTATCATTCCTCATCTCAATATCTCTCACTGACCCCGAGAAGCAATGAGAGAACAAAAATGTTTTCCCCGCCCACCTGCACAGGGGATTGTCGAGGGAAGTCTGTCCTGTGTAAGATCAAGGGCAGAATTTAAGTGCTTTCTGTTGTAAAACTGCATTAAGGGACAACTAAATCCCACCAACCATTTGTCCTGTAATAGTTGTTTTGATATCACGATTACATTACATATGTCGTCAATGTAGTGGGCATCTGAGATAGGTTCCAGAAATGACTTACAAGATCTTTGCGCATAAACTAGTTCCTGATATTTGTTGTCTTACATTTTATTCACAGTTTAATTAAAGCTTTTTTCTTCTTTTTCTGGTTTAAAAAAGTACTGTCACATAAAACTATGGTACATGAAAATAAAATATATTTGTCCATATATCCGTATATAGCTTGTATGCATGTATTTACAAACAGGGTCATCTGCATGATGTCTCTGAATCAACTGTCCTTGTAGAGCCCTTGACTCATTAAAAGAAACCTTTCTGGCCTCCGTGGCTGAGGGATAGTATAGTATAAATATTCAGATAGATCTTTCGGGCTGCTTGGTTGGAAATGTGACTCACCTTTTCCATTGAATAAACATTTCTTGCAGGCTTGCAGACCATAGTTCTGTTTTTGGGTCATGAAGAAGTGGGGGAGACCTTTTTTTTTTTTTTTTTTTTTTTTAAGTACTCCTCATGTGGGCCTCAGCTAGAAGTCTGGTGTTATTTTACTTGTCCAAGTTTATTAGCCAGCCCTTGTCCCTTTGAGTACTTGCAGGGGTCTTAGTAGTAGTACACTGGACAACAGAGTATGTGGTTGAGATCGCTCTCTGGGCAGATAGGAACTGCAAGTGTGACATGCCCTGTCAGCTTAAATTACTCTTTCCATGCATTGTTCCCAGGGCCAAGAAAGCTGGTTCCAAACACGTTTCTTACCCTGGAGACTAAGTGCAGCAAACGTAGAGTCATCTCCATCCAGCGGCACTAGTGACGGGCGAGACGAAATGGTGCAGCGGTGCAGATACAGTTGAACTTAGACATTTTGGACATGTTTTCAGATTCTTTGTCACATTTTGCTCTTCGCTTTCTTAAACGGAGATTCCTTAACTGCAGAAGTCCAAAGACATAATTTGTCCATCACATTCAAGTCACCGGATCAAGTAAGAGTGGACAACACAAGGTGCTCCATTAACTGGCAAGAAGTATACGTCGAATTCCGAATAGGTTTTACATAATTTCTACAATACTGAGAGATTCCAAGTTACCATTGACTTGAAAACATTAAGCATTACATGAATGTTATAGGTATGACATCTGTTAAAGTAGCCTTAAGTCAGATATTGACTTTGATCTCAGTTGTGAGTGTTTGTGTCTTTCTTAGAACATTTTCCATACTTGTTGGAGGAGTTGGACTTTGCATAAAGCCAACAAATCTGTCTAGCCCTTGTGTCTGGTATCTTATTCCTTAGTTCCACATATTTCATAATTTGTTACTCCTCAGCAAATGACGGGAACCCCATCCGTGTTAAATATCATTCCAGTGGTAGGTTCATAAATGCCTGCCAGGTAGTAGAGGTCTTCACTGTCCTGGTACTTCTTTGTTTTAATCATCTGCTCATATTGCTCAAGGCTGACTACCAGACATTTATGAGAAATGGTTTGAACATCATTCTCATCAATGTGAGATGACTGGTAGAGCGCCCGCTAGAAAAAGCAACAGCAAATGGAGATCAATCAATCTTTTTTCCACAAACACAAAGATTATCAAACGATTTACTGCATTGATTTTCTTACCTCCATGAAGTCTTTTCTCTGGTTGGAAGCTTGCAGAACAGCAGGAAGACTTTGGCCAGACATTTGATCCCAGTTCTGCCAAACAAAAATTTAAGATCCCAGAGTAAGGAAAGACTTGGATAGATAAAAGTACAAATCCAGTATTATTTTCAAATAATGGCTTGAGCATTGAAACACATTTTACATCTGCAACACATATAGCACTTGTTTATTGAGCACAAGGAAAAAAGGAACCTTTTTATCATTAAGTTTCTTTCCAGGGTTGGTTTCCTCGGGATGATAGAACCATTTGACCCGGACCACCATGTTGCTTCCCCACGACTCCCACATGCTCTGGATGTGTCCAATGAAGGGGAGGTTCGGTCGTCCAGCAGACAGGAACACAGCGCAGTCTCCAATACGGATCATTTCCTTCCCACGCATTATGGCCTTGTAGAAAAGCTTCTTTGCCTTCCCTTTCATTCCCCGCCTCTGTCAAAAGTTGAAAGAAAACTTGTTTTCTAGTGGAATTATAATAAAGCAAAAACACATTATATAGTGGCGCCTTCTCCAGTTGGCTTTTATACAACCCTAAAATCTACCAACTTACCTGTGTAGGCTTTCCAAACCACTTCCACAGCTGTCTTGCAGGAAGGAAAGCAGAGATCTTGGGTCTGTTCTCTACAGAGGGTAGCCTTTGTCGTTTTGCCAGCTCCTTAGTTGTTGGGAGATGGATTCCCTCACGTCTTTTAGGGCGACCAACACCCTGCTTCACTTTCTGCTGCTTCTGGGGCTTTTGTTGCTGGTGATGCTGTTGCTGTTGGCTGGAAGAAGCGTGCTGCTTCGGGAGCTTATGGATGCTGGCTGAAGGCCCCGTTTTTGCCTTTGTATTTTCTTCCTCCTCTTGAGGTGGGACCTCCTCCAAAGGAGGAGATGGTTGAGAAATAGTGACACGTTCTTCATCTGAGCTGCAGGAAGATTCTTCATCACTGGTGGTGGTGGAGGATGAAGATGAGGAGGAAGAGTGGGATCCGGCTGAGGATGAGGAGCTGCTGGTTGAAGAGCTGGAGGAGGTGTGGCTTGATGCCCGTGAGCTGTTGGAGTCTTGTTTGGGCTTCTTTTCCTGGGAGGCCCCGTGCTCCTCTTCTCCATCCGATTCAGAGCTGCTGCTGCTACTACTACTACTGCAGTTGGGACACTCTAGTTCCTTCTTTCCCTTTTCCCCAGATTTGCTCACCTTCATCAGTCCATCACTGCCACTCCCCAGCTTACGAACGCTATAGGTGGACATGCTTTCTGCAATAGGGGGCTCTGCTTCAACCGGCTTGGTCTTCGCTTTCAATGATTTATCAGTGGTAGCGGATACTGTAGTGTAGCTGACGCCAATCGATGACTTATTCTCTCGTTTGGCGAGGTTCTGTCCCTCCATCATCATTAAGGCTTTGGTCTTCTTGGTTTTGGGTGACATGACTCCTTCATGGTCAAGCTTGATCAAGATCTCAGTTTGAGGTTGCTTGCGGTGCATTTTTACACCAAACCCTGATGTCTCCTCCTCTGCCTTTCGCAAACGCTTGACAGGCTTTCCTTTCCCTGTGGGACTCGCTGTATCGTTGGAAATAAAGGAAGCCAGAGAAGTGGAGGGCTCATAGAGATCCACAGACAAAACTTTTCCATAGAGCTGTGGAGAGTAGACAGACTGTGGCTGGGAACACACTTTAGCTGGGGGCTTGATTCCTGTGGTTCTCTTCTGGCTTTCATTAGATATGGGGATGGAGAGGCCGGCTGTGCCAACTAGCTTAATTTTTCTACCTAGCCGTTGGCTGCTTTTTTGACTGGACAAGGGCCTCTTGGGGACCTGTGTTGGGGCCGGTGTGTCAGTCTTTTCATGCTCCTTTGGAGCGACTTCAGGCTCTGGAAAGCAGTACAGGAGGGAAGGTTTTTAATATGCCAGACCAAAAACACACTAACCTAAATAGAATGCTGGAAGGCTGAAAGCAGTTCCTGTTCTGGCAGTAAGCTTTTTCCAACCATAAGAAAATGATTTAAAATCTATGAAACCACCAATTTAATCCATGTTTCCAAGATCACAACATTTCTAATTTCTGTATAACCAGTTCTGACTGCTTGAAGTTTAATTTTAACCAAAGCAATAACCACCTTTACAAAGAAAACAAACTCTGTTCTGATTTTTGTAACTGCTTAAAGTATTTGGTCTAAGAAGTGGAAATTACCAGGCTTTGGTTTTGGTTTTCTCCCTCGACCCCTACTTTTTGGAGTAGACTCTGTGTTTTTGGGAGGCGTCTCTTTGCCCTCAGATACATCCTTACTGCACTTCCTTCCTCGTCTTCTAGTGCTGGCCACAAGGAGGGCAGGGGATGGTTCTGCACCTGTTAAGACATTCATTCAATTTAGAAAATATAATCGAACACGTTTACACTTTATTATGCTTAATAAGTGTGAAAGGTCATGTATGGTTGTATGGTTTTCTTTCACTGTGAAAGCTGATCAGCGCACAGGTTGTTTGTCCATTACCCTGTTTTTGCTCTGTATCTAAAAACCTTTACTGACATTCTTACTGGCTTCTCCAATGTGCTCAAACAAATGCATGACTGTTTATGATTCAACATCAATAACAGAGAAAAAACAGATAACTTCTTGTGTAAAAAATCTTGCGTTATCAGATCTTTGGAATTCTCATTCTTTACAGTTATCAGTGTATTGTTGTGCATGTAAACACCTAAATAGTTTGGAATTTTTTGTCATATTTTGCAGCCTAGTTGGCCATGTATGAAACAACAAAAAAAAAGTGTCAAACTAAACTATTGGCAAATTTCCAAATGCTTTTCTTTTACATATTTTGAAAGTAATAAACATTTTCACAAATACACACATTAATATTTACAAAGTGCTCTTTAATATGGCACACAATTTCAAACCTCTCAGTCTCACTATCAATCGTAAGCAATCCACTGGCAGTTGAAGGAAAAACATCTCTTTTACTTAATCCATCATTGAGCTTCAAGAGCAAAACCAAACAAAATCAGTGGCTGCATGGACTCCAAATCAAACAGAGCAGATATGGGGTTTTATATAACTTGGACATTCAAGTAATGTTTCAGGCACTCCTCCGTGATTTGGCTTTTACCCTCTACTTTGCTGAATACTCACACTGAATCTTGTAGTCCGGCGGCAGCAACCTAATATGCGAGAGTGGGATCCGTCCAGTGTCTCCGTCGTCAAACTCCACAGTGATCAAGTCGTCCACTTCTTCCATGTCTGGACTCCCTGGGGACACGTAACAGGGTTGAAGATTGACACAAAAGAATGTGGATCACCTCAATTTATGTTTCCACTGAATGAAACAACAAATACTGCTGCGAAAGAGAGATTAGCCACATATTTCTAAGCATTGCAGTAGAAGCTGCATGGATTCATACAGGGCCTTTTCATTCACACTGGCTGACAGCAGCAGTAGCAGCAACCTCCCTTTAAGAGTTTCTTGACAAGTCTCCGGCTCCCTCCGTTCCTTAGCAGGAGGGAAAATAAATAATAATAGGGCAGAGCTCCACATGTAGCTAACCACATCATCCTTCAATCTCCAGCTCAGTTTATCTGGCAGTGCTTATGGACTTGGCTAAAAGATTTAGATTAAAGGAAATGAACAAGCCTGTGCTCTGAAAGGTTCTCTTACTTAGCCTCAGTTCAGAGAATAGTGGACATTTGTATGTATTTTCCACTCCAGAAACATAGATGCAGTAATACACTGCCTTCATATAAAATTCACCTCATTGGTCCTCATCCTCTCTCATTATTTATACTCTTTACTCATGAGACACGATGAGAACTAATGAGGCTGGATGTTATCGCTGTAGCCACCATATTCGATTTAAGTGCTTTATTTTATTAATATGACTGATTTAAGAGTGAATTCGACTTAAAGTTAATTCTGTTCATCAAACAAAATGATTGTATTGCTTTAGAAGACTTTGAATATATAGCAGGAGTCATATCAATTACTTTTACTGTGGGTAAAGGGTGTATTCCACAGATGACAGAAAGTTATACAGGATTGGAATGACATTAGGGTGAGTAGAAGACATACATTTTATTTTTTGAGTGAACTATCCTTTTAATAGGCACTATTAGCCTGTAAAAGGTGCTAAATAAAGCGGAACAGGCAAGCCCTACCTCTAACAACAGTGCCAGGGTAGAGGCAACGGTACTGCTGGCTCCAGTAGGCTGCAATCCTGGTCCCTTGGGGAAGGTATCTGATGGAGGGGGGTTTCACATCAATAATCTGTAAAACAGAGGTAGTGAGAAAGAAATATTAAAATCAACACCTGCGTGCATTCATGGTGTGAGAATTTGCAGTCATCTATCTGCAAAGCTGAATAACTAATGAAGAATTTTCTGGTGAGGAAATGTATCTGAGTATTCAATCCATCTTAGAGAGGCTGTTATGGTTAAGGTTGCTTTTGGCAGTGGTCTGCTACCAGATACATTAGGAAGGCAGTAGTCAAGAGAGCAGAGCATGTAAGTGGAGTGGAGCGAGTTGTCACTCTGCTCAAATATTCACTTCATGTGCGATCGCTCAACTCTAGCACTCAAGTTCAAAAGTCATCACTCATGACCAAGAGCAATGTTGGAGCAGAACGGCATGAAATGAGAAAGAAATTAGACAATTTGTCAACATTCTTGTTTATTTTATTTTGTTGCATCAGGTACAAAAAAATACCTCTTCCTATTGGCATACAACCTAATATTTAATGGTGCAAATAACAACTGCACAAACAATGCCTTGATGTAGGCTACTAAAAAATAGCCTTGTGCTCTCTGCCCTATTTTGATATGGTTATTTTATATGGGGACATGGGGCAATGTAACAGACTAATTACTAGAGCTTCTCATTTATTTTAATCCTGTGCTAATCGTTCATGTCCATAATCTTTCTGGACTTTTTGCGGGCTCCGCGATCCCACGTCGGTTAACATAATTGCGCCTTTTACCTATCAAATGCTCTGTAAAAATTATCCCTGTTATTCTTATCCCATGTGAATTGATATGTTGGTAAAAAGCCAGTCAATCTGCATTGCTGAACCCTTTAATCGTTATTTCTAAAGTTCAGCAAGTGTCTATTGGTCATAGAGAAGACAACAGAAAATGAAAGACATGCTTCAAAACTTCATCTAATACTAGCTGTTGTGTTTGGAATGATGCATGAGAAACAAAGAGCATGATTTCTTTTGATTAGGACAAATAGAAAATGGACACAAGTCCTAATTTTTTGATTTGAGCATAGTGAATGGGAAAAATTGTGTTGAGCCCTGTGTTTCGCAACATATTTTTCAGGAGAGACAAATAAAATTACATAATGTTAAAAGACTGTCTATGTTTTTAAAGAGTGTTCAAGAGTGTACTGTAGGATTACTGGCTTGGTAATGTAACCAGTTCTGTTCTATTTTGCCAGATATTAAAGTCAATTTTTTCTAATAATCCCAGATACATATGAACATGTTTAATACTTATTTCAGAATTAATCAGCACAGCTAAGGAGCATATATTTTCTGATGGGTCAGTTACGTGTGACAGCAGTGTATCAAGGCAGACAACACTTTCATCTCTGTGATTTATACAGACGTCACTTATCCTGTGAGAATTGACTGTAAACCTTACAGACGTCCTCGGCAGCCTAATAAAATAATTTTACTTTACAGACGTATATCTGGGAAACTAATCTGTTTTGAACTGCCTCACCTCACTGTAGTCTGTTGTTGGAATCGGCCCCTACCACAATCAGCTCGTGAATCACACAGTTTAAACGCTGTCTAATCTCTGATAATCCACTCTGTTTAAAATCTTGGACCTAATACAGTCACCAACACCAGATATTTGTCAGTGTAGAAGCAAATACATATTAATGTGGCCACACACGAAATGTAGTGCATTCTATTTGGAACGGAAATTGAGCACCTTGCGAGCAGCCGGAGCAGGGCTGAGCGCAGACTCGTGAAAACGTTCCTCACTCCAGTGAAATTCTGATCGCTCCGCTCACATGCTCTGCAAGACAGATGTACTGGTGCAAAACATGCCCTCAGCTTAACAGCAGGGGAAGGTGCTAAACAGCTACTATATTACAGCTTGCCTCAGGCCTGTTAGCAGAGAGGAAGCTGAGGAGTGTGCCAGGAGTAAAACACAGGCCGGCTGTGGTGAGCCGTAACGTGTATGTGGGTCAGTGACTGGTGCAGGGCAGTGTTGTGTACTGACCGCCTCCTGTAGCAGCTGCTCCAGGCAGTAGATATGAGGCCTGTTCCCCCTCTCGCCCTCCACCACCACACTGTATCTGTAAGACAGGACACACCATTATGAACCAAATACGAATGGTAAAAAGGGCAAAAAAAAGGTATAAATATCCTGTTGTCCTGGAAATACTGAAGTCAACATAAAACAGCATTTGAAACCAATTTAACTTAAATAATTTGACATTTCTGAGTGAAACAGAACAATGCACAAGGGCAAAAAATGTAGGACAGGTCTTGATTTTATCCAACGGGTATTGATGGAACCATACCTAAATGAAAATTTGGAGTCTATTGTGGAGGATTATTCCCACTCTTGAAACCCCAGTGCTCACTTTTGAGGTGGCTTTTCAACCGCAATTTGAAGATTATGCTTAAGAATATTAAATAACAATAAATTACTGATAACTACTGGCAAGATTTAGTAAAGACTATATTACCAAAAACAGTAGCATAAAATAATGCTTACAGTTATATGGCTATTGGTTAACATTAACATAAAGTGATGTCGGCTGCAAAGGAAAGTCATTTCAGTGGCGGAGCAAGTTATTACATTTTCTTGAAAGATTACAAGGACAAGCATTTATAACTTGCTCTAATAAATCATGAAAAATAAGTCCAGCAACATGTATTAAGAAGGTAAATAGGGTCCATTTAAATTTTTTTGTTGACTTTAAAGCACAGTACGTGAGGATGCAAAATCTGTGGACAGAAACTGTGCTCTGTGCATAATGGTTTTGTCTAAGAATATATCCAGTGGGCTGTAGTGGGGAAATGCAGAGGGGCTAAACCAAAAGACTCAGCAGCCCAAAAGCACTTCTAACATGTAGGTTCCTCTGAGAACTACAGAGCTTTGAACTGGCTTTTATTCACAATGCCCACCGGAGCCTGGCTTTCTTGCCAATTGCTCTCCCATCTTATTCATGCTTGACCTCAGGGATGAAATTTGGAGGGGTTTGCCTTTTTCTTTTCTTTTCTCTTTTCTTTTTTTTTTTTAATTCCTTGCCCGATAAGTTTATCCTTTTGCGGCTCTTTTATTGTCTTTACTGTCAAAAAGTCAGTGCTGTGGGGACATGCAAGATAAGTCAAACAGTTCCTTGACATATCACATGTGAGAGCCAAAATGAGCTCTGACACAAATGGGAAGAAAAGAATAAAAGAAGGTAGGCCAGGGTAAGACAGTGCATAGGAACATCAGAATCCCAAACATAGGCTTCTCTCTCTCTCTCTCTCTCTCTCTCTACAAACGTGGCATTTTTCACCTCAGAAAAATCTGCAACACCCACTACTAGCTCAAGAACAATCACAGTTTCCACTGTCAAAGTGTACAACCATGCAAACGTATCAATATTTTTAAATAAAAAAATTAAGATTTCCCGTTTCAGATGCATGCCTAAAATTAGGCTTATAACTTCACAAAAACAAACATTTGTTTTCTTATTTTTATGATTTGACTGTATATCACAGTGTTAAGCTCTGAAAAACTGCTTTTGTTGTGTTCCCAATCATGTCACCTGTAATGGAGTAAAACTTGGTGTTGATACGACAAAGGAATCAAAAGTATAGCATTACAAAAATGATTTATCCTAGTGTCCAAAAATGTCTCCAAGTAAAAAAAGCCTCTCCAAACAAATTAAACATAAAAATAACTAATTACATAACAAAGGTATGCTTTTCCCCAAAGCATGCATATCGGTGTCATTTGAGCTATCATTGAGTCTGTGTCACGTACTTGGCACTATCTCCTGGTGGCCAAATGTAATTAGTGTGAACGATCCTCTCTGCCCATATTTGGATGACTTCCACCATATTATTTTTGGTTTAGCATTTCATGACACTGGACAAAGTACTACATAATTTCCAAAAAATTATTCTGATCCAGGAAAGCTAATGTGCTATTAGCCAGATTGCACATTATGTTCTGTGCACACACTGTGCTTGGTGTGGATTATCTAATGATCTATGCTTCCGATGAAGTTACATGTGGGCTCGTTTTCGCGGGAATCCCATCCTCCAAGTAATGTTATGTTATATTTAATGTTCTGTTTATTTTTCTTGAAATTATAAGTGAAAACGCATCATATAAGCAACATGACGTGAATGTCAAAAGCATGTACTTAGCTATTACTTGCTATATTTTTGTTTGTGAGTAAAACATATAGGCTGGTTGCATTCTAATCTTTGAGAGCTCTCCAACGACATATGGCTATTTTATCAGTTACATATTTTTACCAATTACAATAATATGTACAGTGCATCGTCATTAATACATTATCAAAATGGAACATTTCTGATTTGTCTGTAAATTTCAAAGCACTTGTTCAGTTTTGGTGATAATGCCTACAGGCATTGTAAAGTAAAGCTTCTAAGCTTTAAAATGATACATATTTTGTGTTGGCCAAAACTGTAGTTATTAATATTTTGATAATTTGTTTTCTCGGGCCTGCCAGTGAGCCAATCCCAGCTTAAAAGGAATAGTTCACCCAAAAATGAAAATTCAATAATTTACTCACCCTAACTTTTTTCTAAATCTGTATGACTTTCTTTTTTGGAACACAAAATGAGAAATTTCAAAAGAATGAACTGGTATTTTTTTCACCCATGCAATTACAAAGAAAGGGCACTGTAGCTTTCAAGCTTCTGAAGGGATGCAAAAGCACCATAAAAGTATCATAAATGTAGTCCTTACGACATACAAGGGGACAGGAGACGTATGGGTTATTGGAAAAAGAGAGAACACGGTAGGTGGCCCTTTAAGGTGCCGTTCACTCTGTATCACATAAAAGGGTGTGAGCACACATATATCAGGCCTCGATGTGTGACGGCCGAGATAGGACTTCCGATTTAAAAAAAACACCCTGACAGTTGGATGTTTGGCCTTTTTTCATTTGGATTCATGAGGGTGCCTGCAGTTTAAGTATGAACCAGAGCCAGCTTTCTGAGGTGTCCATCACTGACTGGCAGCCTTATTACTGTGACATGGACCTGGGAGGTGATGTGGGACAGTCTCCCCAGAACGCTTCCTCCTGAAGCTGGCCTGAGGGGGAGGACTCTGCCAGCCAAACCTGATTGGTTGTTGTCTGCAAAGCCTGGGTTAAATTCACAGCAGCTGCCTCAGGGGGCTCAGGCCACATGTAGCAGGGTTAAATATCTGTCATGTTTGTGGATGGCTCGCCCGATATAGGTTTACAATATGGGAATGTTAAAATGTGTTTTTGTTCGTAAGTGGAATGGAAGGTGTTTTGTACTAATGGTCAATATGGAGTAATTTATAATGGTAATAAATGTTCTTGTTGAAAATAGTTTATCTTCTTCTATTTAGCTAAATTTGCCCTACAAATGTTGTCTGTCTTTCAATCTATATTTATACATCCTTTTATTCATTAATTTAATAAGAAGCCAAGTTGGGGTCCCGATTAACCTGTTTTGCTATAATTACTGTCTGACTGTGCATTATCGCTTGCATATCTTGCAACTAAACGTCATTATTTTTACTGACCCCTGAGATGTATATTATCTTGGCAAAACTTCTCAGTAAATAAATGCTTCTTAATCTGTTTCAGCAGAGAAGCATGAACAGGATTTTTGATTTCTCAATATTCAGATCAATTAAGAAAACTGCACAAAAGAAATAGTTAGTTATATACAGACACACAATGCTATTTGCCACATACAATTCCTCTCAAGAGATGACATTAAAAAATCTTTGAGACAGAATTTTTGTGGTAAACTTATATCTTTATACAGAGCCACTTATCTAAAATGCAATTAAAGAAAATGTTTAGAGCTGGACACACAAGGCTTCATGAAAGCACAGGCAGAGATCAGGCAGGTTTCCTTTCCCTGGATTAGATTCAGTTACAATTTATCACTAGCTGTGTGAATTATTGACTGCACAATTAAGCAGTCCACTGTCATGAACTGCAAGTATGTTCATATCCGCAGAAGCCCAGGCTCTCCACAACAGGCACCATTAACGAAGACAGGCGAGTCTTATAAACAGCAGCAGAAGTGGAGGCAAATATACATCTCAATGGCCAAACATGGATTTTCAATCTCTAGATGCATGTTGTGTAGCACATGCTGCCACAGAATTACGTTTCCAGAGGGCAGGACAGACAACAAGCAAACTGTTCGAGTCAAGCCCTCCATGCTAGCGCCTGACTCTTGCTCTCATCATATAAAATACTCTCTCTCTACCAATTATCATCGTCACACCAAAACACCCACTTTGAAGATCAGTGGTACAGTCACGAGAGTCAAGCACAGAGTCCTGCACAAAGGCACCTTCCTTAGCTGGAACAAGCTATTTTTAGTACATGAGTCACGCACACAGTCAGAGTGAAAGAGTGAGCGATATTTCACTGCCACCTTATGATGAATCCCTCTCATTATTTCACGCAATACTACTGTAAATTAACAGCTAAAGTGTTGCCTTACTGCTTTGTAAATAACCTGTTAAGTGGATAATTTTTGTGCCATTTGGGTCACCAAACATAACTGCAAAAATAATGATTATTGTTTATTGATTATTGTTTTCAAACAGGTTTCCCCAGACACCCGAAGAACTAGCATCCCCCCTCCGCAGAATATTGTCTGCCCTCTCTGGCTCATAGATCGCTGGAAATTGGGAGAAGGATTGTGATGGGTGTTTGAATGATGGCTGCTCCCCCTCTCAGATTGATAAATGGAAGACGAAGTTCTGAGCTGAATGCTAAACACAATCATTGAGCTGCTGTTGGTCGTTGCTCTAATGAAACTAACATGGGAAGACAACACGCTTCACAGAGGGCAGGAACGCAACAGAGCCCCTCTCATTAAAGTTTCCCCAGCTAGATGCTGCAAATGTTTGATTTTTTTTTTTTCCCCAAATGAGATTAGCCTTTATAGAAATGACTTTGAGAGGAAGTCCCTTACCCCTCAACAGACTAAAAGTTGTTCATCCAACTGGATAATAGGACATGGGAGACTACAGAAGGCATTCAAAATCCAAACAAAGCAAAACTGCCCTTTTCTCTTGTCTTGTCCCTCAAGACAACAGACCTTTTTCAGACTGTGATGACGCATTTCCACCTTATTAACAGCGTAAATCTAGCAAACATTTTATATGATCATTTTTTAAATATTGATTGTAAGTTTATAACATTATGCTTTGTGTTATATTACTTTATTTAAAAAAAGAATTACCACAGCTGTGAGGGGGCTTTGATTAAAGCTGCTGAGAGAGTGACAGTACTGTACATTTGGCTTAATTCACCCCTCTCTATTTTATGTTTTCTCCTGGAAAGTCATTCAAACGTAATAGATTTTTTTTATTTTGCTCTTGGAGCAAATGGGTAAGTGAAAATAATATTTACTGTGATCTCCCATTCACCAATGTCGAAGTTTACCCTGCAAACATTTACTTCCGTATTCCAAAACCCGGAGTGTGAAAAAGGTCTATTCACACCCCTTCTGTTTCCTGACCAAACAAAATGGTGCACTTCCAGATTTCTCAATGGAGAACTTAGAACAGGACCTTACAAATGGAAAACTGGCAATATTTCACTTCCTCTAACCTGTAAATGGCCAGAGAGCTACAGCAAAATAGACCACAACAGTGAATGTCCACTTGTTTTACAGCCTTAGTTCCAGAATTTTTTATTTTTTTTTCCCTTACTTGCTCTCCACAGCCATTTCAAAAAGTTTTTCAATAAAGAGTTCTATGCTCTGAACCAAAATAACCAGCTTTGAGATAAATCACATTTCATTCAAAGTAAAATTCCGAAAATCTGTCAAAAAACTTATGGGATATCTTATGGGGGTAATTAATGAAATGTATAATTAACCATCCCAGAGCCCAAATAACTGAAAATGACGTTATTGAATTAGGCTGTTTTTTCTGATTTATTTCCTTATCAGAAAAAAAAAAATAGTACTTTTAAGCCCTAATGCCACAGAACAACATAAGGTAGATAGCTAGCAAATAACAAATATAATGCCTCCATTAACCTGCAAAAACCATGTTTGCTGTGATTCCCAGCATCATTGTAACACTAGGCTTATTACCATCAAAGTTTTTTGAGCACATTCTGGAAACTTTATTTGCATCTTGGTGTTTCCATCCAGTATTTTTTATGAAACCTCCCTATATTTACTTAAAAATACATAGATGTAACCCCAACTACTGAGTTCACTGATTGGTGGATCTTGCTGCATTAATCAATAATGTAGGACTTTGCCTGACAATCAGAAATTACATAAAAATAAAACAAATTAACAGAAGCTGAAATAACACTTATCATTTCAACAAAAGCATTCACAATTGCTTGGCTATTCTGAATGAGATTTTTACTTCTGTAATCCCACTTTTGCGGTCTATAAATAAACTTAAATAGGCAAACAGAACAGTATACAGAAAACATGGCATAAAACAGAATGAAAACAGCTTGGGTGGGGTCTCTTACATGTCAGGAGAGTGAACTGTGTTGACGTGTCCGGCATACAGGAGTTTGTCATCCATAGGGATGAGGACTCGTAATCCATCCTGCAGTTCATCTTTGTTAATGACACAGTTCCGGGGGGCTGAGGAGGAAACAGAGGGAGGTAAGCATGGCTAAAAAGAGGAAGACGTGTCCAAACTTGTCCCTCTAAAGTCTGAGCCATCTCATCGTCGCCTTCAAGCTCTAAATGTTGTACAAAACACGTGTGAGCTCATCCAATTAACGTACGAATGCAATCAGGCCGAATCGATTTTCTGATTTTTAATGGTGGATTAAGATAAGATAAGATGTGAAATTACCTCTCCCTCACGTCATTCAAAAGACATTAACTTTTAATTGCATGCGGCCAAGAAAATTAAGTCTGATTTAGTCGTAAAACAGCAATTAAAAATGGAAGAGCATTGGGGAAAAGAGCTCAGCGGTCTTGCTGACATGAGGGAATGTGAATGAGGTGTAGTATGTGTGTGTGTTTTTATAAATGTCAGTGTTTCCTCCAGATATTATATTTTACCCAAATTGAGAGCTTGCAGTCTGAATTGAATATGATGAGATAAAAAGCATGATCCGCAAAATAACGCTAAAAAACACCATGTCTTTCTGTTGTGTTCACTGGCTGCTCTCAAAAGCGAACATACAGTGTGACATGTGCAATCCTGTTAACTAACAAATGACTCTTCTAAGCCAGTTCTATTAATTAATCGATCCAAACGATGTTTGAATCCTTCACTGATTTAACTCACTAAATCAAGAGTGATTAATCTGATTCACTTACTGAACTGCAAGTCTTCACTTTCAGTCACATCTGACTCGAAATGAAACAAGAACTGTTTTGTGTACTTGAAGGTTTGTGAAACTTATCAGGCATTACCACTTGTTCATATGACAGTAGTAAAACAATCACATTTGCAAACATTTTTGTAATAAATGTCATTTTATTTGTATATTTACAGTATGCATATATGTAGGTATGTACATATATTTGAGGAGCACTCCTGCTGTAAAAGCAGAATTCTGCAGAAAAGACTTGTCTGCGTATGTCTCACCAGGGGTGCAGGGTCTTTCAGGCGGAGCGCTCATGGGAGGATTCTCGTCTTCTGAAAAGCTGCTGTCCTGGTTGTGCTCAAAGTCCTCATCAGCAGCCATACTTTCCATCAATTTACTGACAGCACCGCCCTTCCATCGAGCCTGCAGGAGTAATTCAAGCACATTTTGCCCCAATTCCTGAGACAATACAAAATATTGAACGCGGATCCATTGTTGGTTCAGTTCTAAAAGATGAGACCCATGTGCTTAATAGATGAGAATTGACTCAGTAAAACCTATTTATATGGGTAGCAAGCTCAGCTTGCGAGATGTAGGATTTCTTGATTTTAAATGCGGCAAATACCCAGAGGAGTTCCCGCTGTGTGTTATAACGTGATTTATACATGAGATGAAAAAATATCAGTGGCAGAGAGCTTTAAAATGCAGTGGAGATTTATCTTGAGATGAAATAAATAATGTCAAAATAAATAAATCGAGTAGGGGTGGTGGGAAAATTAATGGAGGGAGATGGCGTTTGCTTAATTTCACTGCTTTCCCGCTGAGTGTGCAGTCTAATTAGGCCTGCTGCTCCACTGCATTCTCCCCTTTTTGCTCTCTCTCTCTCTCTTTCTCTCTCTCTCCTTGCCCATCTCACCTCCCTCCCTTTGGGCATGGTGTGTAAGGAGGGCAGGCCCATACAGAGTGAGGCAGGGATGTCTCATTTAAATGCAAGGCTTTTCCCAACAGGCCGTGCAAGAGGGGCCTTGAGTCTGCCAGGTAAAATTATTCTAATCCTTTTCGCTGCAGATTCACAAGCATAACAAAATGGTTGCTAGTTTATTTAAAATATTTATAATTTGGCAGTGATATTATTTAATTTTTTTATGCATCTTACATATTAACAGGCAACAGAGTTCAGCTCAGTCGTCTTTTTTTCTCATGAACATGTTGACATCAGATAAAATAATAGTATGAATGTATATGGGAAAGTTCATATCTTCGGTCCAATAACTGGTTGCCATATCGTTTAAGAAAATTCCGTCACAAATGCTGGATGCATATTAATAAAGAATTAGCAAAATGCTATTTACAATAGTTTTAGATGTATTAGTGATGTACAATTTACAAATGAATTGTTCTTTTGAACCAATTCTTTTTAATGAATCGACTGAACTGATTTGCAAAGCTTTGGTAGATCACCCGACAAATTTTAATAAATTAATAAAATTATTAATATTTCCATTATAGTTAATATTGGCAACAGTATTGTTAGTGATGTTTTTTAATGTTGGAACAATAACATCTGACAGAACCTATAAAACCTAATAGAGAAAATATTTTAATAAACAGCAATTTTACTCCAATAACAAAATTGAGAAATGCAGCGTGGGGATGTTTGAATCCTGTATAGTTGTCAAGTGTCAATTGTTTTTGAAACGTAAAAAAAAAAAAAAAAAAGAACTGTCTGAATGAACAGAGTCGCTAAAATAAAAAAGACTTTCCAATGCTATGGATTATAGTACATCACACCACAGAACATGTCAACGTCTCAAAAAATTTCCCAAATACATAATTGAATTATGCCAAATGGGCCAGAAAAAAATTTGAATTGAATACACTCATTCACTTATTTTCTAATCATTCATGGATGCAGGAAGACTATGAGTTGACAAGAAGGAACTACCATTTAAACAGACAAGCAAGCAGGTTTATTGTCTGACAATAATCTAAAAATGTTCAAATAGCTGCCGAAAAATCGCTGTGGCCGATATATCATTCGATCACAGAATGGCAATGCCAGCAGATCAAGCAATAGATACCTCTCTAGCTTTGGCCTTCACCTTGCTCTTGCGCCCTGGACTGAAAGGGAGTGCTCCTGCATGCTCAGTGGGTGTACTAGAGAGCTGTGGTGGGGGCAGACACAGGGGAGTCTCCTTAATCCTCTTCTTCTAGAACATTCACACAAGAGACAAAGGCAAACCATCAGCACAGACAAGAGAAAAGACTCATACAAATGCAAGACACAGTCAAGCCTAGTTCTCACAGACATTATAGCCATTCAACAACATCTGATGTGCAAGTAAACATTAATAGGCAGTTATGTACTGAGCACTATAAAAAGATTGAGGGAGGATGCAGAGGGAGGAGTGGTGATAGCTGGTAATTGTAGCCTGGCAAGAGCCAGTCATCCTTTTGTGCCCAACAACATGACACTCACAGCGGGAGGCGTTCTTGTCCGACAAATGTAGCAGGACACCTGCTGATATCAAGCACTCTGGCTGTTTCATTGCGGTTTGCACACGGGACTCGATCTACATCAATAAAACAAGCACTTACCTTGTTGGGGTCTTTCACCTCCTTGGCTTTGGCCAGCTCCTTGGGGCTCTGCAGGGATGGTTTGGGCCCCCGGGAAGGTTTAGGAGTGAGCGGAAGAGGAGTTTTGTTGGACGGGGAGATAGGATTGGACTGGGCGGCATCATGGAGGAAGATCCGTTCACTCCTCCGACGTGTCCATTGTTCGTCTTCGCTTCCGTCTGCAGTAAGGTCGAAAGTTAACTCCCGGGGAGACTTGAGTTTCTTTGGCTTGCGGCCACGCTTGCTGGGGCTGGACTCGTCACACATTACACTTGCCGGTGGTAGGTGAGGCAGCTCGGGAGCAGACCGCTTACCATGCAACAGAGACGGGTACTTCTTTCTTGACTTAACATCGCTCTCGGTATCAGTGAACTCGAATTCTGTACCTACAATACAGAACATACAACCTGATTTCAGACAGCATGGTTACATGCACTTCAGTTGGACAACAACAATAATTTTCTTCTTTTTTTTTTTTTTAAATGTCATGTTTAGTCCAAAAGAAATTGTACCAGTCAGATTTGAATGAAGTTGGACTAACAGACCAAGATAATGCTTTGTAACTCGGCTTTGTCCAGCAAGTATACATATTCATTGGACCACAATTGCCCTGGCCATTTTGTGCGTGCTCCAAAAGACAGAGACGTCCTTCCTTCAAATATGCAATTACATATTGTGTCTATTCTAGGACAGACAGATAAAGACTGTAGCTGGAGTCTGAGTCTGGACTGTGCAAAAACTTGATTAAAGCTTGATTAAAACAACATATGTAAACAACTAAGTGTTGACGAAGTTACTGCATCTTGATATTGTAGGGCAGAATGTGCCTTTTATTAAACAAATACTAGTGATGTAAATACTACACTGTTTACTATAAACCATCTACATCTGTTCACTCATCATTTGCAAACTATGAATGCAGAGAAAAAAAAAAACACACATGTGAGAAATAAACTGGGCCAGATGTGGGAGCAGAAATAAGTTGCTTGGGCACTGTTGCAGGGTTTTGGAATAGTTAATGAAGGGGGCTGTTGGCCTCTGCTGGCAAGCCTGTCGCGTGCGCTGCTGGGTACCCGCTCTAGATCACAGCACAACCTCATCAAAGTAAGGCCTGTCAGCGTTGCATTCGCAGCAAGCACGTACAGCACAGCAAACACACAGCCATACACATAGTGAGAGGATAATGACACTATTCTCAAGGTGGGGCACAACTGATGGGTGTCTATATTGAATAACACCCCTACTGAGTGACTGCTCCAAGCACAATGTGTTTTCATCTGCCAGCACCCTTCAATTTCCCAACACACTCAGACAGACACAAACGCATGACAAAAGACAGCCAATAACAATGCATCATCACCTTGTCACCTGGGAATTTAAGTCCCATGGGCTTGGAAAAGCAGCTGATCTCACATTAGAGAGATGAGAGATAAGTGTAGAAAAATACACTCAACATACAATCCTAGCAGGAAGGGCACTTTCTTACCAAGAAGGCTCTGCCTTTCCTCTTTCTTCTTGGCTTTCTGCTTGGCCTCCAGCTGGACAATGGAGAGCGGATTGGTGACAATGGGGCTCGGGATGGCACTCGCGGCAAAGCGGGCCAGTAGACCAAGCCCACTCTCTTCTATGGATGATGAACACAGCCCATCACTCTCATCAAGCTCATAATCATACTCATCCTCTTCATCGTCATAATCATCCCCTTCGGTGAAATATTCTGTTAATGATGGGAAGGAGAATATTTAATACATATGCTGGAACATTTGAAGTTTCAGAACTGAATAAAGTTTAAATTCACCCTTGACACAACCCATAATTTTAATCATCTGCTATTTGTGATAAGTGCTTAAAGACCCCATGAAACCAAATTGGAGTTTTGTGGATTTTAGTCCATGTATATTATTTTTGAAGCCATCAATATGCTAGTGGAATCTAAAAAAGTCTTCAAACTTCACTTTTCACAGATATAAATATAACATTTTTGTATCTCTCTTTTCAAAACTATTGGATGGCTCATGTTGCACTACACACATTTTTGTCCAAACAAATGCTCTCTAGAACGAGTATGTCCCTACCCGTCTCTTGGCTCTTACTAGTAAATCATGAATCATGGCTTTATAATAACTTCAGCATGTTGCCTATTTTTAATGACCTTTTTGATATATCCTGCCTAAACTTCCAGTTTACAAAAGAAACCGCAAGACAGAAAATTGTCAAGCAATTTGATGAGGTCTTTAATCCCAGGCAATTAAATAAAAAATATCTGACATATAATAACCATTTTATCTGCAAGTTCTAAAATTGTGGTGTGAAACATCAAACCATTGAATTTAATCTGCATAGCAATGAATACTAGATCACTACACCCCTACTGGATCATTCTGCCAGATGCAGTGTTCCTCTCAATCTGGCACTAGTAGGATAGTGCATTTCCCATCTTCTATATAGCACCATGGAAGATGACTTTCTCTAGATTAATGTGTTCTTGCTCAAATGCTGCAGCCCACCCACCACTACACAAGATTACCAGTGGGGCACAAAGCCTGGTCTCATACTAAGATGGGTTGCCAGGATCTTGCAACTTTCAAACCCACAGAGCTTCAGGGCAGGATTTAAAATCAGAATGGCTGCTGGTTTGCTCCAAATTGAAAGGGGATGGGAAGGCAAAAGCACAGACCAAATTAGAGAAGCCAGTAAAGTGGCCTTGACCACTGTACTGAACGAGCCAAATCGCAGAGGGAAAAATGGGAATAGAAATAAGACACTAACAAAGGCTGTTCGGAATGGTGCTTGTCTAAACAGATAAAAGGGCAGAAAAAATCTTAAAGACTAACTGTAAGACAGTTGGTACCCGCTTTCAGCAACACCCACTTTTCTCCTGATATCTGGAGGGTGAGGGACACGTTAGGAGATGGAAAGAGACACAGACACACAGGATGTTTGAGTGTGGTTATGAGTTGCCGAAGCCAGAGGTGAGTTGTTATAGGCCTGAGAAAGGTACATGGTTTTTGTAGCAGACAAGGACTTCCATTTGTCATTCTGTGCACATAAATTTACAAGTGCCACAGTTTCTGACAACTGGGTTAAAATCTGAAGCATGTATTACATGATAGCAAGCAGACGATGTGTACAGAAAGAAAGAAAGATCACAAAGCAGGCTCTGTGAGGACAGTCACAGTGAAGATAATGATTTGTCTATAAGATTTAGCAGGGGGGAGAAAGGTAAAAAAAAGTGTGTAATTTCTATGCAACTAGCGTCACCAAATAGAATTGCCAAACGTGACAATTAAAACCGGTAGTAGGTGTGCATAATTATTAGGCAGCTTTATTAACTCAGGTAAAATGGGCCAAAAAAGAGATTTAACTGACACTGAATGTCAAATATCATTAAATGACTTTCACTCTTGCAACACTTGAAATAGCTAAACTTTTTAGGCGTGGCCACCGGACAAACAAACGTTTTTTTTTTTTTTGAGAACAGTCAACTGGGGAGCAAAAAAACACATGGAGAAGAAAAGGTGAAAATTAACTGCAAAAGACTTGAGAATAATTAAATGTGAAGCTACAAGGAACCCATTATCCTCCAATGCCACCATATTCTAGAACTGCAACCTACCTGGAGTTCATCGAGATCAGAGACATGACCAAGGTCAAGAAGGCTTAAACACGACCACCACTGAATATATTCACAAGATGAAGCATCAAGATTGGGCAAAGAAATACATGAAGACAGATTTTTCAAAGGTTTTCTGGACAGTGACTCTTGATGGACCAGAAGGATGGGCCTGTGGCTGGATCACTAATGGACAAAAGGCACTACTTCGAGTTAGGTGCCAGCAAAGTGTGGTATGGGGTACTGGTATGGGCTGCTATCATTAAAGATGAGGTAGTTGGACCTTTTCAAGTTGAATATGGACAAACTGAACTTTCAAACCTACTGCCCATTTCTGGAAAGTACTTTCTTCAAGCAGTGGTACAATGCTTCATCACATGCATCAGAGTACTCCACTGCTTGGCTAGCATGTAAGGGCCTCAAAGATGCCCCAAAAATGACTTGGTCCCATTCCTTACCTAACTTTAATCTGTTGAGAAATTGTGGGCCCTTCTCAAACAAGAGATTTAATGTGATGGAAGACAATACACCAATTTGGACAACATTTGGTAGGCTGTGTTTGCTGCTTCAGCGAAAGTTGAATGTGAACAGATCAAGAAACTGACAAACTCCATGGATGATAGGTTCATGGCAGTTATTGAAAAGAAGGGTGGCTATTATTGGTCACTGAATATTTTTGAAAGGCCCAAAATTACACATTTATTTCATTGTCATTTTGTGTGACTTATTTGTTGCATCTGTTCTAAAAATTGAGAATAAACAATTGAGGTGGGAGAAATTATTTTTGTAATTTAGTTGCCGAATAATTGTGCACACATATGATAGACAAAACTCACTTTTTCTTTGTTAACATTCAGGTTTGTGATTCAATAACATTTTGGATTGACAGAGCATTGTGTATGTTCAACAACAAAATGAGTCCTGAGGAATACAATTTGCCTAATAATTGGGCACGCGGTGTATGTACTGGCTTCAAATTAACGTAAAATTAAGTGGCTGTAAGCTACCTGCACACAAATAAATAAAGTGTTCTCGGGAGGAAAAAAAAAAAAATCATAACATGAATGGAAAAAACTAAAAAGTAATTCTCCTAAAGTTGTGATTCAGCCCAATCTGAACAAAACCATGGCTTCAGGGCTTGTAACAGGAGGTGAGCATGTTAAAAAGGCATGTTCAACACCTCTTCCATTTAATCAATTTTCTTTGTGTTTTGGTTCTTTAACAGTGCAAGCACAAATTAGTAGAAATTATTTAGAAGTCACAGCAAAAAAGGGTGGTGGCCTACTTACAGAACAATGCTCATGGCTCAGGTGACATGGACAGTGACCTCACGCTGACAGCTGGCTGCCCTGCAATTTGCTTCTTAATTTGTTGTGGCAGGACAAGCAAATGCACAGACCGATAAGACATTCAAAAGCATCATGGGTAGTAGAAGGGGTCAGAGGTGGAGGGGTGGCCAAGCAGCTGCAAGAAGAGAGCGAGCAGTCTAGAGAAGCTAGGTTATTCATTTTTTAGTAAATCAGGGAGAACCCCATTTTCCAAATATCCCATAATACTTTGATGTTCACACATTGGAAGTTAAAATATTAAAAACAAATGCCTGGAATTGTAAATCCACTATAATCTCATATTACAGTGTACATTTTTTTTAAAATGGTTAGTTTGCCCCAAAATTTTATCATAACATTACTCGCCCTCATTCAAGCCCATTAAGTCATACAGGTTTGGAACAACATGAGGGTGAGTAAATAATACTTTTAATAGTGTATGTTGATTTAGTGAGTGAAATTTCATTTAAAAGGTAGTAAGCTCAACTACAATTGATTTTAACAAGAGCTGCCCAAATTTATAGCTCAAATATAGGTAGTGAGTAATGTATATACATTTTATAAAATGCAGAAAACTATTAGCCAACATCAATCTAATCTTAACTCAACATTTTCTCATCTGTTAAATATCTGATCTCTTTAGAGAACCCAAGAACAAATTAGTTATACTTTCAAACTCATTTTGGCCTAATGAATCTCATCAACACTGGTCATGAGTGCTGGATTTATGCAGGTGTCCTTGTGTCAGCTTTTCACTGATAAAAGGGATATTTGAACAACAGAGGAAATCAGGAGCATGGAGCATTGCAGTCTAACACTCTACAGCAAGAGATGTAGCGAGAGACAGACAGAGAACACTGCGTTTGTTTACTTTCAGTAAAAATGAACTCAGCATGTTTAATAAAGCTTGGGTACCAAACTGTAATACAATTGAGAAAGAACTTTCCACACAGCCACACACATTTTAATGCACAATAGCAAGATATTTCTATATAAGTAAGCATTTAAAAGGGACTCTAACAAGAGCCAATCATATTATATACAGGATGTGAGGTAGCAAATTCTGACGCAAGCATCTTAAAATGGCTTCTCAGGAAAAATGTCATAATGACCAATGGGTCACAGTTAAAAATACAAGACACACACAAAAAAAAAAAAAAGAAAAAAAAAAGAAAAAGAAAAGAAAAAAAGAGGCTAAAACCAAGGGGACTGCCATCTTGATTCTGTGTATAGTGAGGTATGCTTTATTAACCTTGGTCAAATGAGTCCTCGGAGGAGCTGACTCCTGCCTCCTGTAGCAATAAAGCAAAGGGCTTATGTTTCCTCTCTTTGGCCGCCTGCTTGGACTTCAGTGATGATGGCAAAGATGAAGAGACTCTCTTGGATGACGAGTGCTTTTTCTTGGATGGAGTGCTGCACAAGCTGGGGAGATGTGGACGTGGGACTGTTCTCCCCAGCATGGAGCTGGGAGGCCATCCATCCTTCAGTGATTCGTCCTCTTCTGAATCTGTGTCTGGAGCAAATTACAAAAACTTAATTCAGGATTGAAGTCTAAAAACTTGAATGTCATGAAATCAAAACTCAAACTAAAAACTGATTAACAAGTATACTTGGTTGGGGCATATAGTCCATGGAACAAAATTATTGAATTTAAAATATTAATGTATAAAAGTAAGATGTAAATTTTGACTTATTTCTATTAAGATTTTCAACACCTTTTAATCTAAACTTTATTGACTTCACTAGTTTATTTTAAATGGTTCTGCTGTGTGACAAATCCATTTCTAGGGTACTAGCACTTTAAAAAAAAAAAGCAGGGAAAATTTTTAGCAGAGGAAAAAAATATAATAGTATATACTGTTTACATCAGCAATAACACTTCTTTAGCATTTATTCGCCTAATCAGAATTTAAAAAATGTTTAACTTACTGTTTGAATAGCTGCTGATTTCTGATCTCAGTGGAGAATAAGGTGCTTTCCGCTGGCCTTTCACCTTAAGGCATGGATCTGAAGGCTTTGTTTTTGTGGCCATTTTACTTTTACCTCCTTTGGAAGACTTGCGAAAGATGCCAAAATCTTTTGACAGGCTTGATTTCTCATTCTTGACTCTCATGTCTATGTCAGTAAACAATGAGATCCTGCTTCCAGAGGCCGCCCTGGACTTCCCTGAGGAACCATCTACAAATTTACAAGAGGGTTTGCTGAGTTTACTCAGCTTAGTGAGGGACAAGGCCTTGTCGAGTTTGGATGCCAACTGCTCCTGCTCGCTCACTCTGCTCTTCTTCATGCCCATTTTTGGCATCTATTAAAAGAGAACAATGCTACATTTAGGAAGAGTCCTGGCAATAACAAATGCATCAGAAGAATCGGAACATTCTTTGCAGGGTTCCCACACCTTTTGTCCAATTAATTTCCAAGAATTTTCTAGTTGTTTGTGATTAATGGATACGTTTTAATCATTTTAGAGAGGTTACTCCAGAAGAGCCATTTTTAGCTAATAAAATATTTTAAAATTGGACACAACTAGAAAAGATTTTATTGAATATAGATATTTCCATGGCCTCTCAAGATTTAACATATCTCCATTACAATTCCAGGTCTGGAATTCACAATTTTTTAAATTCCCTGATATTTTCAGGACTGTGGGACCCTGATTTATGCTTTTGCCTCTATCAATCAGACTTCGAGTGATTGCATCAGAACACGTTGTGGGCCAGACTTGAACCTCCGTCACCCGTATGAGCGGCACAGCTCAAAGTGTCTGGAGCATGTATGCTTACCACTGCATCACAGCTCTGACTGTAAACAAAATGTTTGTTTACCACAAATGCAATTGTTCATTCAGATATATAGGACCTAGAAATGCTTTAAAGGGTTCTAGTATGACTAGACACTGACCTCGTGAGAGAAGCTTGAAGATGCCTCATGCTCACTCCATCTCTTTTTCTTCTTCATTCTCAATGCCTTGCCATCTTCCTCCTCCTCCTCCTCATCTCTATTAGAGGCCTGAAAGCGCTTCCTTAGCACCTCGCCACTCTCAGAGTCCTCAGAGTACAGCATGCTTCTGCCCAACCTGCAAAACAACACAGCGTTCAGCTTCAGGGCCAGGATTTGTGGAGCACGGCTGGGCTCTATAGGGGCCTGAGATACACACTCACTTTGCACACTTCGAATCCAGCTTGCTGGAGGGTGGAGTCAGTGCGCACAAGCCATGTTTCCTCTTTCGAGGCCGTCCCGGGCCCCTGCGGGCCAAACTCCTGTTCCTCTCCTGCTGGAACTGTTGATGCTGCTGATCTTTCTCTCTATGAATCCCAGGCATTATAAATTACAGATTGCTTGATATTTAGTGGAAATCAAGAAGGCTGATATTACTGTAGAGTTAATGGACAGAGGGAAAATACAATGCTAAATGGAAATATTAAAATGCAACTAACCGTATAATCGAGCATGGTAAAGAGAGCAAAATAAATAGGCTTTTAACTTTTAAAAAGGGAGGGATAACGGATCACAAAAGCTTAGTAATATTAGTGCTAATATAATATTTGTCCCAGTAGTTGTTCATGTGTCAAGTAAATCTCACTTCTGCTGTCATTAATGCATTTACAAAGTAATTATTTGTCCTATTCAACTTATGTCACGTTAATAAGTTCATGGTAGGGTTGTCACGATACTCATCAATTTTGATTTTTAAAAAGTTAAATATCAAATGAAAATAATAAATAAAAACATGCATGTTTCCTTCAGGTGTTTCTTAAGTAAGAATTGCTTCAAATTGTTTTTAAGAAGGCCTTGACCTTCCCCATGTTTTAAAGATTTTTCATCTTATCATCAAAATTGTGTCTAATCAAATTAACTGATAGAACTTGAATAGAACGAATGAAAACAGAACAATTACTCATCAACATATAAGTAAGTTGCATTTTAGTTTCTGTTTCCGTGTTTTTTATGGTAGCTTCACACCACCAGAAAAGTGGTTGGTTATATTACCCAGTGTGATTATTAGAGCAAATGCTGCAATTATTTGTATATATATATATATATATATATATATATATATATATATATATATATATATATATATATATATATATATATATATAGTCTGCATGTGCTGTGTGCTTTCCAGTGAATGAGTGCTCTGCTTTGCCGCCTTCTACAAGATGCATAGCGCATGTGGTGGCAAAGATTTTGAGTTTTATGTGTATGAGTGGCTTCAAACAGCACATGCACAATAACCTTGCATCCGAAACTGTGCACTGTCACAGTACGTACTGTATTTGATGAAGGACATTGCATGTAAAACATTCTATATGTCTACATTCCAGTAGTATGAATAGATTTCAGACAAACTTCATCCAGGGATGTGACTACTGACCAGTGACTCGAATATATGACGTAAAGACAACAACCATGTAAATAATTCACTCTGGTTTTGTTAAACACCATTTAAGAGCAAGAACCAATTTGGTAGTATATCACTCAGGGCCATCCAACTTGCTGTTCTCTGAAGAATTATATATATATATATATATATATATATATATATATATATATATATATATATATATATATATATATATATATATATATATATATATTTTTAAATCAAGCGTTTGAAGGTGACATCTCCTCAGCTCTAGAGGTATTATAGGATAGTAAAGTGTCCAGATGTTCCAGAATATCACCAGAAATAGTAGGTCATCCGGGTTTCCCGGAACGTACTGTTTAATAAATACTGAAAATTTGAACATACTACTCCATTGGCATACTATAGTAGGGAAGTATGTGTATTTGGATGCAGCATAATTTACAGCCTCCTGTGGTATAATAATCATACTAGGAAATATCACGATTTTAATTTGATTAATTGTGCATTAATTTTTTCCTAAACATGTCATATTTGTGTGCGAGCATTTGAAAGCAGTTGTGTCAGTTAGACAGCGTGGGGGTTTCGAATTAAGCCAGTAATTCCAGTACTGCAGAAACACTGCTATCCTGACATCTTTTTTTTTAATTTTAGTATCAAATTTGTACCAAAATACCTGTACTTTTGACATCCCTAGTTTATAGTAATATCAATAAATTTGATTAAGGAAATTTTATGTTTTTTGTTTTTAATAATAAAATCTGGTACTGTGTTAGGTTGCCACTTGCTGTTCAATGTAAAATCTGGGTCCAGAAGCAAAACCAGTCCAGAAGCATTGGTATAAAGGGAGATAAGATAGCAATTGGGAGACTCACGATTTGTCTTTCCGCCTCTGCAGTTTGCCCAGCTCTTGTTGCTTTTCTTTGTAGCGCTGCTGCAGCTCGGTGAGTCTCACGCGGTAGTCCACTTCCACAGCATCCATTGCCCCCAAAGAAGACTTGGAGAACATCTAAAGTGAGAGAGAACAGGATCACTGCCTATGCTTTTACTACTTTAGCCAGTACTTAATCAGCAGCTGTAAAAGGGCCTGTGGGTTAATCATCTGGGTTAAATCACCTCAAATGTTAAAATGTTAGAACTCTTAAGTACTATTCACTAAAAGCTTGCTGTGATATAGGCCTATAGCTTAGACTGGATTGGCTTTGCCAAAATCCCTGTGTGAAATGGCAAACACTGCTATAATTACCACTGCAAAATGTAACAATTCAAACACAGGCTAGAATTTGTAAACAATGCTAAACGTGAAACTTTTAAAATAGCAAGAATTTGTAACCAGAGTAAAATTTTTCTTTTTAAACATTGCAAAATGTAATAATTCTAAATAGTACAAATTTAAACATCGATAATGTGTAAATGCTGTAAAAACTTTTTGAACATAGAAATATATTTTTTTTTTTTACATTGCTAAATGTAAAAATTCAAACAGCTAGAATTGTAAACCTTGCTTTACAAAGAAATCAGAACATGACTAGAGTTCATAAAGAACGTTAGAAGAAAGAAAAAAATGTAAATGGTAAAATAAGCATTTCCAAATGTAAAAAACATAGGTAGATATTTTACATTGCTAATATGTAAAAAAAAAAAAAAAAAACATTTTTTAACATAGCAAGACATTAAAATGATGCAAAATGTTTAATTTATTCTCAATAATGCATTACTCAATTTACATCAGGGGATGAATTAAGTACTATCCTATTCTTAAAACACTGCTAGAATTTGTAAATATTTCAAATTAGAAACACATCAGAATTACTATAAAATGTGTCAAAATCATGCAAATTCAATGCAACAGAGAGTTTAACCTCTAGCGCATAGGCTGAAATAAGGCAGAGGAAATAAGTGAGAAAAAGGCGTGCATACTGGTTCATCTTTCTTCTGTCTCCAGCTGTATTTCTTGTTAGGTTTGAGCTCTCGTGGGAGGCGGATGATAACCTCAGGTTGACATTCCATGGCCTCCAGGAGGACCTGCCTGGCAGCTTCCAGCAGACTGTCCAGCCCACAGTGTATTACGCCTGCACACACACAAACACACAATCAATACCAACATTAATTACCTCCAGGCAGCACGGGCAGCCCCATTTTCTCCAAAACATCCCATAAATATGGGTGTTTTTTGTGTCAGAATGCCTTAATGGATTTAACACGTTATGTGAGAAAAAGACCAGCTAGCTGTGCATTTATTTCTTCTTTAAATGTACTTATGCACTGCATGATGCATTCTAGGTGATGGAAAGAGCAAGAAGCGCTGGCTGGCACACCGTTCATCATTCCAGAGAAGACACTCGCTTGAGCTAAAACAAGTTTTGCACAACACATTTTACGCTACAATAAACTACAGAAAAAAAATTATTTCTTGCTATGTTCCAAAATGTAGTTAGCTGCCTACTGAGGCACAATTTTTAAGGCATCATAGGTACATTCCAGACCAAAAGGAGTTTCCATAATGTAGATGATTTAATCATGTATTGAAGTATTGATAACAAATATAGTTTAAAAATTTAAAATTGACTATTTTACCTTATATTTGAATGCTGTATATTTTTATGCCTATAAGAGTGTCATATTTCAAACTCTATTTAAATGTCGATTCAAGCCTCTTTTGCTCTTCGTGTTAGGAGCACTAAGTGTATGGCACATAAAGTCACTGCCTATATAGACTGCTCCAAAACGGTCACTTATGAGGTGCCATGACCGTTAGGATACTGCTTTTGAATGATGCTGCCTTTGAAGGCACTAGTCTGGTCTTGAAATAGAGCTTATATCTCTCATAAACCACCCCCACTCTGCTACACTGTTGGAGAGCACAAGAGTACAACTCTTTTCCTTCATCCTTCACATTTCCATCCTCTCACTGAAATTAGACTCACCCTGTGTGTCATCGCTGGGTTGCCTCTGCATCTCCAGCTCTGCAATATGGCTGAGCAGGGCCATGCCCTCCAGAGCAGTGGACTCTAGTGGACTGACACCCGGGCAGAGCTCAGATCTAGAGCTAGACACCTCTGAAAGAATACACACAGGTCCGGCCTGTGGGAGCTCGCTGGCAGTGACCAGGGCAATCAAGCCTGCCATGGGGTCGTCAGGTAGGATGGGCACTGGTGGGGAAGAGGGCTGAAGGTGAGGAGGGCTGTGGTTTGGCAGGAATAGATTGTCATGTTTGGACACCAGGTCAAGAGCATCAGGGGCAGGTTCCTGGAGCTCTACCGGTTTCAGTATATCTGAAAGATCTATGGGCGGGTTTGCTGGCTGGATGTCACAAGACACAGTAACGTAACTCGATGAGGGTTGGTAGGCTCTTTCTACAAGACCTGCAGCTTCTGTTGAGATGATTCTTTCAGAGTCTGGGCTTGATGTGTTATACAACTCTGGATGTCTTAAGGAGGCCACTTCGACTTTGATGGCCTCCTTTCCTTCCTGTTCTTCTTCATTCTCAGCTCTGGATCTAGGGTGGGCCTCGGCCTCTATGGGATTGCTAGAGTCTTGAGTGTTGATGGATATAGCACCACTGACTGAGTGGAGGGGTCTCAGGACATCCTGGGTAAGGGTATCTTTGTTGTCCTCAAGGCATGGCTCTGTTTTTAATTGTTGGCTGCTTTCCTCCATGGTCTCTGGTTCTCTGGCAGCCTGCAGTGGCTCCACCACCACTGGAGAACACAAGTGTAGAGGCTTGACATCTGCAGCGCTCACCAAGTGCTCCGAGGTCTCTGCCGGCAACGGCACATCTGGTGCCAGGCCATCAGCGTCTGCGGCAGCAGCCGGTTGGAGGAGGTATGGGTAATGGCTGCCGAATGGAGCTGTTATTGATTGGTATGGGTAGCCGGGAGGAATTTCTGCCAAGGAAACAGAAAACAGAGCAGTTTGAGGGGCTTGGGGTGCTTATGCAGAGTAGAGAGGCTTTAGTTCCCTGTGACAGAATGACAATGTGATTAATCACCCAACATGTTCTTTGGCATGGGGGCTTTATGAAACTTTCATGAACCAAATGGCCTCAGCACAAGCATCCCAAAAGCCCTAATATACACATAGGGCAACACGCATGTGCATACTCAAACATTCAGAATGCAACGTGAGCAGGAAATCTATTTATTTTGAGCATTGAACATTTTTAAAGGGAAACCAACAGGGGATATGGGTACAAAAGGCTTGCTATCATAAGAAGTCTCTATTCCGGTGAAGTGGCAGCTGGTAATCCCATACGTGAGGATATCTGCAGACTGTTCATTAAGACTGCACTACCCTGCACATTCTGACATGAAGAATAGTGCACTGCTTTTGATTACTATCCTGTGTGGATTCCCGGGCCCAGCCTAAACCTATTTTCTAAAAAAATAGCACTATGCTGATTAATGGCCATGCATGATTAAACAACTTTCTTTTCGGTTTTTGATTATTACCCTTCTCATTTATTTTGCACTATGCATATAAACACTAATTACTTTATGCAAACATGCAAAACTATAGCTGCAGCAGTTACATAGTAGACAATAACAGGAATAGTTCAAACAAAAATGCACTTTTGTCTTCATTTACCCACCTTCATAATGTTATAGAACCTGTTTGGCTTTTTTCTGTGTAACACAAATGTAGAAATTTTGAAAGACTGACAGAATAAATTTCGGTCTCTTCTTCACACAAAGCTATTGTATGGCTTCAAAAGACTTGAAATATAGCGCATTGATAATATGGATAACTTTTGTGGTGCTTTGAGTCCTTTTTGGGCAGAACTTAACAGCTCCAGTCCCCATTCATCAAAATTGCATTGAGGAGAGCAACCTAAACAGTGTTAAAATTTTCTCCTTTTGTGTTCCACAGAGGACAGACAGACAAAGATTTGGAACAACATTTACATTAATGCATTTGGCAGACGCTTTTATCCAAAGCGACTTACAGTGCACTTATTACAGGGACAATCCCCCCCGGAGAAATCTGGAGTTTAGTGCCTTGCTCAAGGACACAATGGTGGTGGCTGTGAGGATCGAACCAGCGACCTTCTGATTAACAGTTATGTGCTTTAGCCCACTACGCCAACACCACACCACGACGTGAAGGTGAGTAAGTGACTGAGTGCATGCTTGAATTTTCAAAAACTTTTCCCTTTAAGCAGGCTCAATCCTGGACATTTAATTTGATAAAGATAATGCTTCCAACTTACCAGGGTACATGGATGGGAAGGAAGCAGAAGCTTGCTTCTGTATATTAAGTGATTCTTTCTCAGGCACTTCCACAGTCTCTTCTTTGGGCCGGATGGGGGAGGTAGGAGGGGGCGAGGCAGAAACAGGGCTGACCGGGTGTGGAGCAGGAGACGGCGGGTGTGAGTAGGACTGCTGAGAAAGAGACTTCTCCACCTTTGGTCTCTCCTCAGACTTCAGTGCAGTGACAGGTGAAGGCAGCGGCTTGACAGGTAGGGGTGTGAGGGTTTTGCTGTAAGAGGTGGAGGGGGTCGGGGAGCGCAAGGGAGGCTTGCGTGAGTGCATTGATGGAGCAGGGATGCCAGAAAGACTGGCTTTGGTCCCCTCGGTTCCTCTCTTGTCTGGTTTATCCTCCAAATGTGCCCTCGGTTGACTTGCATTTAGTCTCTCCTGCCACAGTGAGAAAAACTATGTATAGTTAAACACACCTCAATTGTGTAAAATGTAAAAGTCTCTTCACACATAGTCAGAAGCCAAATTTCCATCACAATCATTTATCTGTCAGAGGGCATGCCTGACAAAGGTTGCATGTGTCTCAATAAATACTTGATTTTGTGCAAGCTTTGGTAATGTGCAGGATATTTTTTTTCACACATAAAAAAACAATACAACAAAAACAAAACACCTAGATTCTTCAAATAAAAAATAAAAACAACAGATCACAGTACAATATATGTTGGACTCAATATGAAGGAGTGCACAGAGATGCATAATTTCATTTTAAATCGTCATCATGCATGTTTTTCATGCCAAAAATTCAAACCTGGTGTGAAGAAGCCTTAAGGATTACTAAATGAGAAACACAGAAGTACCTCCCCACATTATAATGACATTGACAGAGACAAAGTATCATACCACTAACTGTGCATTCCTCTGCAGTTCCATGACCTGTGCGGTCTGGTGCTGGATCATGTAGAGCTCCTGTTGGCGAAGGAGCTGCTGGTGGGAGAGGAGCTGCAGCTGATGGGCATGCTGCAGAGAGCTTCCTGCAGGCGGGTACATTGCTGACCACAGCGGGGGGCCTCGTTCTAGCATGTCAGCTTTTCAGAGAACAGGGGAAGACTTGAGCATCACTTATCAAGTATATAAATTCTGATGAATTACATAGATAGTTTATGACATGTTAAAATATAGCACTCACGCAATATAGACAACACCGAAATATATAAATGCAGAAATTGTCGAAAATGTGCGGGATGTACCATAGTGTGGCAGATGCTCAGTGGGAATAACAACCAGCTGTCCAGTTTGTGGGTCTCGAGCCAACTGGTATGGTGGTGGAATGGAGCCCGTTAAGGCAGAAGGATATCCTGGAGGCAGGCCCTGATGAAGTGAGGGGGTGCCCAGTCCTGTACATAACAGAGGGAAGAGCATTGGTTGACTTAACAGGGGCCCTTCACTTCACCACACTTGTAGTTGATGATCCATTGCGCTGCATTCTGGCAGCTTTGCGGACACTGAAGAGTTCATTACCAAGAGAAACACCATTCCCACCATTATCTCACCCCTGTGTGCAGAGCATGGACCAGCTTGAATCCCTGCCAAAAGTCACAGCACTTTAACTGCAGCAATTTTCTTAGGGGTCATTCTTGTTTTTTAAGTGAAGTCTAGACAGAAATATGTACGTCAGAGAGCTGTGAACTGACCGTGCTGTTCTCTGTTATTCTTGGACGGAAAGTAATAGAGAGAGACTGACTGTTTCTAAGAATGTCTAAAACACTCAGCCCAGGCAAAATGCTTTAACAGTTTGGCAGGCCAACAGACTGCCTAGAAGAAATTATTCAGTGTCCAAATATCATTCACAACAGTTCTGCCGCATTCCAAACTGATTGTGACCCACAATCATTTAATTCTCATTAAAATAAGAATAAAGTGCATGGCAGTAACTAGTTTAAAGATGACATCGGTTTTTACAAAAACAGAAGCAAGAAAAGGTGGGTACCATATGGAGAGCCAGAAAGCCACATGGAGGGGGCTCCAGGGCGTGGCAGCCAGGGGTGGGAGGCCAAGTGGGAGGTGGGGTCAGCAGGCCAGCGGCCTGCACCAGCCAGAGTCGGTCCTCCAGTCACCATCAGGTTGGGATTCAGTCCACTAGCGGACACCATTGGTGGATGCAACTGAGTGTATTCAGCCAACTCTTTGCTCTCTCTACAAATTAGAAGAGACATACATGTTAGTGGTTGACCAATATGGGGTTTTCAATGCCCTGTTCCGATAACTAGCCAAATATACAGTACATACAAAATAATACAATTAAATTATGGCAAATGAAAATAAAAACAATGATGAGCTTAAATAAACAATAATATACTGAACATTAAAGATATTTTAAAACAGAAAATTAAACTTTTCTAGTCAAAAGCCAGTCAGTACATTTTTCATCACTTCTGTTATTGACCAAGCAGGCAATATATCTCAACATGTCTAAATAATCACCCAATTAATTTGCCCTGTCTACTGTATATTTTGGTATGTGACAAAAAACATATGACAGGTATTGCTGACATGGATATTTGAGACAAATATCAAATCTTTTCTGAAAAATATGAGATAATTGCTATACTCGACTAAATGTTGCATTGTAGATCAATATACTAAATTCCTTAAAGGTGCACTCAGTCATTTTTCAGCATTAAAAAAGTTTTACTCCTACAAATTGATTTAAAAAATAAATGAATGTTGTATAAAATCATGAATGTGGACTCGTTATTTCAGTAACATAATAAAAGCAGTTTTATTCTACAAGGAGAGGGTCTCCTCATGGGGGCTGCCATAATAGGATCACATGACCAGTCGAATACTACTCGCTTAATCTCAGTAACTGCCTTGTTATTGGACACTTTCACTCATGAATTAAATTAATCCTGGCTAACTGTGAATAGTGAATTTCTATAATGACATCTGATATGCTGTATCCATACCCCTAGGTGTCAGTGGAAATCCAAGACGATATACATAAAAAATGACTGAGTGGACCTTTAAAACACCACCAAGTGCCTAACATACAGGTGTCCAAATCGTATGATCAGGAAATTGTCATAAAAAGCCATAGATGATTTAAAATTCCAAAATCCTTCCTTATTCAAGCTCAGTAGGAGGACTGGTGACCATTTAACTCGGTGACCTAAAATCACTAGTATGTGGTCTTCTGGACTTCTATTCTGCCTTAACACTTAAGGGCAGACACTGAGAGTAGAATCCTGCTGAGAGAGCTAGTCACTTTTATAAGCACCAATTTCCCCAGTGGGAAAGACTGGCTTTTTTCTGCTCCTCAAAATGAGAGAACTGAGAACTGCTGCCACAGCCTAAATCCATTCACTCTAAGAAAACCACACAGAGAGTGTAACCAATGAGAGCAAAATGTTGTTCCATATAGCCAACGGTAGTATCAAAGAAGCAGGAATCAATTTGCATTGGCTGGATATGCTCAAGCCATGCTACAAAGTAGGCCTAAATTATTTTAATAAAAGGGTGATTTTAATTAAAGGACTTACATTCAGTCTTCGAAAACCATTTTTAAGATACTTGAATATATACAATTTCCTTTCTGGCACAAATTATCACTTCAGTACTGGTGCTAAAATGTCCGCTGAGATTAAACTAGCTTCAGCCCGGGCAGCAGAGTGTATTATCTTTAAAGATCCACACATTTAAGCGGTCACTGATTTTGTACTTCAGAGACTTTTAATTAGTCACCTTCACAGGACATCTATGTATTAGCTGCCCATATCACCAGCCTCCGCACAACATCAGGGTGCACACAAAAAAAATTACAAAAATTCACCAGCTCGCTTTTTTTGGCCTCCAAGCTAAATGCTGTGATTTTGGCAAAAATGATAAAAGCTTCCCGTTCAAAGTTTTTGCACTGTTTGACAGCAGACACAAATAATAAAAAGCACACTTTGCAAAACCTACATGAAATACAGCATGAAAGTAGTGCAAATATTACTGTTCTGATCCAGTAGCTCAACTGGTAGTGGAGCATGGTTCAAGCAACGCCATGGTCATGATTCATGTGTACATGCAATCGTACATTAATGAATGGATATACTGGAGCTCCTAAAGCCGACGTCACACTAGCAGACTCCAATCAACTTGATTTTGTCCGAGGGTGTCATGCTTGTCGACTGTTTTGCTGAGATCTCGCTCTCTTCAGTCGGAGGTATGTCACACTTGCTCATACAAAATGTTGGAGGGGTAATGGACATAATGACTCCGACTCTCTGATTCAGTCACATGGAGATCGCAGAAACAACAACAGGAGTATCGCATGATCATAAACAAATATAATAGAGTGATTACAGGAGTAACTAGCTTGTAAATGTGTTTGATTGTAGATTTATCCTCTCAAGACTTGCCGTAGAATGTGTATGTCCACATGTAGCTTTCAGTGAAAAGAAATAACTTTTTGCTAAAAAATAAATACAATATGCATATATTGTAGTGCCTCCGCTTTCTGCTTACATAATTTTAGTGTAGGAGAATCCCAGGAAAAACACTTGGTGACAGAATCGTATGCATTTGTGATATGCGGCTGAGTGCGATTGCTGATGAAAATGTTTAGATCAGCATGACCTCTTGTCATTTCTTCAGTAAAAGCAGCATCTCACTGGTCACTTGACAAGAACACCAGAGCCTGTCCCAGCAACAGAATGTTTTCTTTTTCCTAACAGTTTTTATTTGCTTTTCCAGGTGCTGGAACCATTAACTCAGCAGGGCGTCCCGACGGTCAAAGGATTAACTAACTCCCATTGGCAGACACTAGTGTGCACCGTCTCTCACCTACCGACTGATAATTATGTAAAATGGAGCTCACACCTAAAAATCACTGGAAAAGTCAGCTAGTATGACGTCGGCTTAATGTAAAAAGCATTACATTTTTGAACTTTTCTGACAAATAACAACACAGTTCTGCCATATTTTCCCCATGTCTGAATGTCTGGCTTACCACAAAAATTACTAACGTCAAAGTGATTTTAACCCCCGGTCTCCTACAGAGCAACTTTACAGTGGACACTACACTGTTAAAATTTACAGCCAATGAAACACAAACCCTAAGATAAATCACAAATGTAGAGTGTGTCAACCCAAGTTAACCTAATAAATGAATTATTACCTGAAACTGTAAAAAAAATAAAAAAGTGGAACACTCCAGTATTCACATTACTGAAGTAATACTCCTATAAAAGGGTACAGTTTGCAGCTTAGACAGCCTCTTCTCAGTTCTAGGGTTCTCTGAGAGCTTGCTTCAACATGCATTCAGAGTACTTGGGGAGGGTGCTTTACAGCAGTTATGAACTCTCATCTTACCTTAAAACCTTCTCCTGCTCACGCTCCATGCATCCCGATAGTAAACGTTCATTGCGGTGACGTGTCCTCTCATCTCCATGTTCCTCTTCTACATGGATTGGGCCTGTACGGTTAGGACAGACCAAAAAAAGAATATTAACAACTGACCAAAAATTCCTATAAATTTATTTTTTCAGTGTTCATTTTTGTATTCCAATGACATATTAGTTGACATGAAATACTTTTGGGATGCTGACATGTCCTATGGCGTGACATGTGCCATTGCAAACTGCATTTTACCAATTCTTTTATCATTATTATGCATGCAGCTTTAATGACCCCATTAACTAAATGACTACATGGAATATTTGTTCTTCTCTTCAAAATTATTTTGTCACACTGCAGGACTATTTGAAGTGAACTAGAAGGCAAAAATTTAATTAGAACTGTAAAAACTTTAAACAACTGGTCCTAAGAAAAAGGATCCAAGATATTCCAACTTCCCTTATAGAGATTCTACACCAAAATAATCTTGATGTTAAAATGATTTAAAAAACATTATTGACCCATATCATTTTCAGAATTTCACATTTCTGATAACCTCACAAACTTTTAGATGCTCCATACTTGATGCATTTCTAGACCCTTGTTAAGGATAGCTCACCCAAAAATGACAGTTATATCAAAATTTACTCACACATGCTATATTGAAAACATCTTGCTTAACATCTCCTTTTGTGTCCCATGGGTTCAGGACAACAAAAGGTGAATAATGAAAATCTTAAAAAATTTTAGGCAAAATATTCCTTTGTAATCAAAGCCTTATTAGTGTCAGCCAGTCTGGCAAGACTTATTTATTTAGAGTTTCTGAACCTCTAAAAACACATCAGTCCTAACACTCTGCACCAGTCATAAGCAGTGTCTTAACGCATGTATTAAATTACAGAGAGACCCTTTACAAACTGTTCAGAGGAAAAACCACAGTGAACCTATGCAGACTTTCATATCACATTTACAAGAACCCACTGAGGCCCATTAATGACTTATCAATGTTTCAACACCACTGCAGTGTCATACATAGTTCATACAGCTCTTTCAACCTTTTTGAGATGTGACAGACAAAACAAGCAACATTTCACAATCTCAAAAATAAAAAGCTTTCAAATTACCAAAAGAACAAACATGAAGATGCACAGCCTTGTTTACCAAAAGATAAACCTAGAGAATGTTTCTGAGCTGGATTTAGTTAGAAGTGTATTGAACCTTTCAGTATTGACAGGCAGCAGCTGAGAAGAGATTGTCTTCTTCTAAACCAAGGAGGGGGACGAAAGTGCACACAGATCTCTGTCATGCTCCAGGGAAAAGGTTTCAGTCTGTTTCCAAGGTAACCAAAAGCCTGTCCGACATGCCATCCGTTTGCATCATAAAGAGGGCAAATTAGTCAAGCAATGCTCTGTTTCTAACACTTTGAAATGTATATTCAAGCCATCTCTCTGTGCGAGGGGACTAATTTTATTACTTCAATTTCTTTGTCACAGGAGGACATAAATTAATGCCTTTCTCCCCACATCTTTTTTGGCCCCTTTCTGAGGTGGATTTGATTGCTAAGCAACAAGCTTAAAGTCATATTAGAATGTACTGCTTGTTTGCCACATTTAGTTGTGCTCTGTAAATTATGTTTATACCACAGAAGAGTGTGAGGTGTCTTGGTGAAATGTTTAACACACAGGAAACACTGGGCCAAAGCAAGAGCAAAGCTTATGTTGTTAAAATGAATCTCCCAAACGCAGATGGGAATGACCTTCAACAGAGCACATTCGCGTAAATTAGCTATGACCAGGGAAAAAGTGAGAAAGCGTCAACATGTTTTTCTTTGGTTTCGTCATTTAAAAACTAGAAAGTGTATACTAACAGAGGCTGGAAATTTTAAACAATTTACATTCCCTCAGATGTAAAGGGAGTTATTTATGATCTAGTATTGTCTTCAAATGGAATTGCAAAAATTATGATCAAACACTCCCCCATATTTCACTGCTTTAGCCAATGTTGCTATGGTGGGCTGTTTGGGATGCTTAAACTAACAGAGCAAATGTTTTGCTAAATCCACAGCCACTATGCTTCCGTTCACAGTAAGTCACTATGCTTCCATGCGCAGTAATAATCGAGCTTCAATGGGTTTGTGTGTAGTTCTACAGCATTCAATTGTCTATCACAATATATATATATATATATATATATATATATATATATATATATATATATATATATATATATATATATATATATATATATATATATAAAAAACACAATGCATAATTTAATATTTAAAGGAAAAGACTTTAAACCCACTGTGTTACACTTTTGAGTCACCTGTCCTTTGGAGCATGAATGCACAAAATGCTGAGGCCAACTGTGGTCTGATTAACTTGTATACATGCTGGACAAAGCTGAGCTACATTCCAATTATCTAGGTCTATTAGTCTGACTTAGCAAAATTCAGACTAGGACAATTTCAGTCAGACGTGACATTTTAAAAAGACAAATGTTGTAGTCTGACTGAAATTGAACTTTTAAAGTGCAAGAAAGGGTACTGTGTGTTTATACTTTTTGGGGAAATCAGCCTACACATAGCTTTCTTGGTTGTCTATGCATGTTACTGGGATTGGAGCAAGTATTTTAACATAGAACATTTTGTAATTCACCTTTAAGAATAACACTGTCAATAGACTAAAAGCAGCTCACCTTTGATGCTTCCTCCAAGAATAGACCGGTCCCTGTCTGATATTGAACCGGGTTTGCTGCTGTTGTCCCTCTGACGAGCAACAGCCACTGCGATGCCCACTGGGGGATGCCGAATCTCCGTTTCCCCCTGAGAAGAACTTCCATCTCTGCCAAATGATTTGGCACTCTCTGGTCTCTCAGGTTCCTTCTTTAGCTGTTTTCCAGGCTGTTGGGGTGGAAGGTGCTGAACTCTGGTTACTCCGGGATAACTACCCTCCAGCTTCATGCGGCCCAGCCCTCCAAACGGACTGCAGCTATCAGAACCATGCCTGGAGCCAGACTCGCTAGAGAAGTTGCCACTGTACTTAATGAGACTTTGCATTGCCGACACTTCCCCATGACCCTCAGGACTTCCACCGCTGCCCACTGGCCTGTGCATGCCTGTAGTGTCTAGGTACATCTGCTTGCACTCTTCCTCGCCTCTAGGGCCATGGGTGTGTTGGGCTGCCAGTGCTGCAATGTGGCTTGTAGCATAATTCCCCATCTGGAAATGTTTCCATTTTGGCTCAGCAGAACCCAAGCCCTTTAATGGGTGTTGCTCTGAGTGAAGTGCGCCTGGATCCGTTCCAGAATGGGCAGACGTTTGTAACCGGTCTCGCTCTTGGCTACGGGATTCAGCCTCAAGTCCCGATTTGATCGTGTGTTTTGATGTAGTGTTAGTTAAGTTCCTGGCATCTGGGCCGTTTCCAGATTTATTTGTGGATGCTTCTAAATAGAGAGGCTTCTTCAAGGCCAAACCATTTGACCTAATTACCGAACCTTCCTCTCGTAAAACATCCCTCTTTTTGTCCCCATGAGTGGGCGACTGACTTCTAACAGAGGGCCTACTATGGTCCATATGTGTTCTCTCATTGCCCACCTGCAGGGATGATCTGTGCGAGTCCCTCTCTCTGCTCTTGTCATTTTTATTATCTCGAGCTTGGGAGGCAATTTGAATTGGCCCTTTTTGTTCATCGTAAACCTCGACAGAAGGCACATAAGTTGGAGCTATCACTCTGTGTTCTCTGCCTGGCTCTTTAGCTGTAGAGTAGAGTGGGCACATGCTAGGTGGCATGTGGTGAGGGGGAGGGTAGGTGCCAGAGGACACCAGCCTAGATGGGAGATGGGATGGGTTGTGCTGCAGGGAAGAGGGACTGGCATACGACACATGAAGTGTGCCAACTGATGTAGCAACTGAATCACATCTTTTCTGCTTGTCTGTGGAAACATGACCCCCTGGTCGGCTGTTTTCATCATCCCGGTCTCTGTCCCTCCTCTCCTGTTCAGTACTATGTCGGACTGGCATGCTGCTGCTGGTCCCACAGTTACTGAATAAGTTCAGGTGAGTCTGTTTGGTTTTAGTGTCCGTGGTGCTCAGAGCAGGCGAGTGCTGGTGAAAGAAAGGCAGAGTGCGCTCTGCAGTCCTCGCAGGTCTCTCGGAGTTGCCTGTTCTGCGCTCATCTTCTGCCTTGACGTCCTGGGTGAGGTCCACCACACTGTGGGGCCGTGACTCCTCTTTTTGCCACTCTCGTTCCTTCCTATGGAGGGAGTGGCCCATGTCATTTTTACAGGGCTTCTCTTTTCCTAGATCTCTGCTTGAGTCTTTAGAGCTTTTGTGAGGAGGCAGGGCCTCCTTTTCCCTGGAGAGGGAGCCAGGCATGTGAGCCACTGGGCTCCTTGCCATTGCAGACTGAGAGTGCACTGAACCTGGCAGGTAAAACCCCTCTGAGAGAATGAGAACAAAAAAGAACGAGTGAGCCTGACAGAGTTTAAGACATCTGGTGTAAAAGATAAGACAGCTCAAAAGGCCCTAAAGTGCAGAAAGTATATAAAAAGATGTGCTATACTCTATTTAACTTGTTAAATAATCTTGAATGAGGCAATATCTTGGAGTACAGCGATGCAGAAATGACTTGCAGAAGTTCAAGTGCTAATGGGTGAATGCTTACAAAAACAAAGTGCTGCCCTTTTCCCTCGGCTCTGCTGAGGCAGAATAAGGTCTAAAGTTTTACATGGTAATATTTTCCTGTGACACAGGTACACAAGTACACAGAGTTCCAGACATCCCCACATTGTATTACAGGCATCATTTTGGTCTCTTTTTCAAGGAGACACTTGGAAGTTTGTTGTTAAAAAGTAAAAATCAATAAATGTCATGAAACAAATTTTAATTAGAAAAGCTCACATTTATTGTAATCAATATAAGTGATAAATATTTATATTAAATAATATATGACACTGACCTTGTTGATGCATAGAAACATATTGGAGCGAAGCCACAAGTCTGATAATGTTGTATTTCAAATTTGAGGATGATAACTTTAAAACAATTAGTTATATGAATCATTATCCAAGACCATGTCTTGTTATTATGGCCGCAAATCGCATTAGTGCCTAAATACAGACAGTAAACATTATATAATAAACATGATCTTGTCCGTATATTTTACTTTCAATCATAATAGAGTTGTTATAGCAGTGTGTTTTAATAATCTCATGTGGACTCCAACCATATAATGAAGCAAAAAGCTGATTTTTTGCAGGTGAAGATGATAGGTGTACTGCTCTTCTACAGCTACTGAACTGTCAATAATCATACAAATATCAGAGACTGCATGGAAATAATAGACAAACTATATATTTTTGTAATAGTCTATTTATTTACAATAAGTGATTAGTTTTATGCTTGATACGTAATTTATCCTACTATGGTATGGGATGGGGAATCCCCTGTCATGTGGGCACTGAGGTATGCATGATGTCATAACTTCCTCCTTATCTTCACGGTATTTGGACAGAGAATTGAACATGTGCACCCTTCTAGCATCGTGGAGGTTTGGAAATCAACTTACGAAAGAATTACAGCATGTCACCGGATCATATCGTGTAATTTCATGGAAAATTTACATAAATAACAATTATTTAAATTTAAGTAAATATGAAAACATCAGTATTTCCATAAATGTGCACACTGTTGGACTAAATGTTCTATTGGATTTTGTTCTCTGAAGCCTGCTATTGACAACTCGTATAGAGATTACATCATTGAATAGGTACATGTGTCTTTACAACGGTTTCATTTTCATAACTCTTGCTTTGATATTTTTATGTTGACATATTTCAAGAAATTCCCCCAGTAGTAACATTTCTATTGTGTAACATTGGCTAAATATCAAAGCTTCTTATGATGCATAGTGTGTCACAATTAAATAAGAATTAAATGTTAATAACATACAGTAAATGCAAACAATACAGATCCTAAAATCGCCAGTGATACCTGCAATGGCAGTACATTGTTCATAGTTTATTGATCATTTTTATATCAATATCATAATATTCTTAACCCAAAATGCAGTTGTCTCACAGATGAAAATTTTGAGCATGTGCTCCTTTTATGTTACAACAGTAAAATATGCACCTCAGCTAAGGAATAGGCACTGGACTATCAGTAAGTAGTAAGGGTTAAGTGTTTTAGAGATTTTAGATGAAAGCTTTGACCTTCAGCAGTTCATAATGCTGCTATTGTTTTATGCACTTAAAATCAAATTGATGTCTCTGTTTTGAATTATAAACTTTGGCTATGCTGTTAGATTATTTAATTCATGTAATATGTAATGAACCTTTTTATAAAATGGCCCGTTTTGTTAGTAATAAAGAATGGAATATATTTTCTTCCACTGTACTTTTATGTTAAAATGATTATCCTACTCAAATGTATGTGACATAAAATAAAATAGTATTAAATAGAAAGTAATCCAAAAGTAATCAGACATTACTCCGTTTACATTACTGATTACATTTTTGTCATGTTATTTCTATTCAGTACCTGATTACAACTTACAAGCAATCCACCCAGCACTGGCTTCAAGTTATACAATACATCTAGCATATTAATACAGCATACCACTCCTTTATACACAAAGTACAGTAGTACTGTCTTCCAGTTGACAACATATTGCATACCATATTAATAATGTGAGCGTAAAAATAAAAAGGCAAATATAACACCATAATCATATTTTCAAATAAATAACATTGGTGGGTGAACCACACACAAATACATTTCTGGAACATACTTCACCCAAAAAAGAGAAGCAATTCAATTTCCCATTCAAGCAGTCATTACTGTAGTGCAAAAACAATTCCATTCTCATTACTGTAATTGTTCTAAAACTAATTCAGTTTTTTACTAAAATCAGCATAAATTAAATCCATTACAAAAAATACTGTAAGGATGTACACTTTAATATAATGTTCTCACATTAAAGTAAGACTACTACTGTATTAAAAAAAAATAATAATCACAATGCAGAAAATCCTAAATCTAAAAAAGGCTTAATTTTATTTATGCAAAATATAATTAATTAATTTATTTTTCCTGGGAGATTGATTTGGGGGTGAAATATGACCTTTTTTTGCATTCACCGTTTTCATGAGATTCACTCCAATATGTAATGTTTACTACAAGTTGAATACATCATTGTGATAATGTTCAAATGTGATACACACACCTTTTTGGGAGTCAAAGAGTGCATGTTGGCCGAGTTGTGAATGCTCAAGGTGGCCCAAGGGAATGTAAGGGCTGGGGTAAAGACTGCTTGGCAAGTGAGAGAAACCTGAAAATGAAAAAGTACAGGCATATTAGAGGTCTTATTAAAGAAAATAAGGAAGTGGCCTAAACTGTCAGTTCTATCTCCAGTATTTAATGTAGCATCTGTCACTGATACCATCAGGCAGAACTTAGAACAATATACCTTTGAAAATACTTTATGACAGCCGCACTTGAGTCATTGACTTTTGTGTCTGTGTGTGTTATGATATGTCCTGGACATGATTTCTCAAGAACTGTCTACCGTTGAGTGAAAAATCTTTCACTTTTGGTATCATTATTCAAAGACAAATTATGCACATTTACAAACACTCCAACACAAAGATTTGAAGATTTATCATCTTGTCAATTTATTAATCCATTTCATAGTCTGAGCTGAAGCATGTCTCAGTGCAATCATAAAACTGACTTTATGAGCACCCAAAGCAGAGAAGGATTTCTCACGCCTGACATCTGGTCACTGGGGAGCGGCCTTTCACACATGCAACGTCATGAATTTAATGTAAGATTTCACCAAAGGACAAAGACACACAAGTCCATACACACATAATTACACATTCATAACCGCAAACAATACAAACACAAAGGCACTCACAAATAGTGCTGACACACAACATTATTCCTCCTTAAAAGAAAGCTTTAATGAAAGACAAAAAGGTTGTCAAATCTATAAACCAAATAGCTCTTTAAAGATAGAAATACTTGACATTCAAAGAGGAGGACAAAATGCTTAAAGCATAATCCTCCCGAATATAGGGTCATGAAGGTCTTGGCTGTTCCAGATAAAATTTTATTCGGTGGATCAGATCCTTCACTCAGAAACTCCAGTGCAAGAGGGTGGGGCAGGCTTGCATTCAAAGCCAGCAAGACCCAAGGCGCATTCGCGACCTGTTGCAGCTTTTACGGAGCAACTTGGCAGCACAGAGCACACTCATACCGCCCTGGCCCACGGCACATGCTGATCCAACAGTGACTCTGTGCTCTCGTAAAAGCACGCAGACAGACAAATGAAATGTTTGTTTTCAGACGGCCGCGTCTTAAGCATGCAATTATTCAGCATGCTAGCGGATGCGTCACGCAGGCATGGCAGTTTGGCGAAAGATCAGGAGGTGTCGGGATGACTCATACATAGACCCTGAAGAGATGAGTAACCACTAAATCAAAGAGTTCACAATAAACAATGAGGTTGCGCTGAACACTAGCTCCGCTAGATACGAGAGCAGCTTCATTAAAGACTGCTGCAAATGATTGGAATGAAAAGCAGGAATGTACGTTTCTCCCTGCCCTCTGGCAAAATTGCAACACAATCAGAGAGGTTTTGCTGGAAAAAGGTCATGCAGGCGTTATTTTGGATTTACAGGTAAGTTACAGGGGCAGCCAAACCACCTCTAAGATTTCACTAATTATTGCAAGTAAAGAAGACCTGAGAGAAAGGTGTTAAACAGAGATTCAGTTGGAATATTTACAACACGGCTAAATTTGCAAAATAAAAACTCCTCACTAAGGTGGTGCAATATATCTAACCAAATCATTTCACAATAGATTTTCAGCCTTTTGACAATATTCAATATACACTATAATCCACTATTTATGCACCTGCTCTGTAATTGCTTGTTAAAGGGTTGATTTTCTTCAATCAGAGGAACCATCAAGTCAACCAAACAGCCACAAGATTCGAACAGTTTAATGCAAGTAGGGGTGGGATTTTTTTTTAAATTTCCCACTGCATTGGGATCTTCATCTGAACAATCTTTATATTGATTCTTGAATCAAGATCAATATTTTTAGCCAATTTTTTTTGTTATGCACAATTCTCTGCTCACACTTGCAACCAAATTTCGCACTATGCGATTAAAAATGTATATTTGGCAACTGGCTTGTAAATGTTTACATTTCACTCAGCAGTAATTGTGTAGTATAGTGGTGGAGTATTCAGCAGTGAGATCCTTTCACTCCGTGTTGAGACTAAAAGTTATTCTGTGTAGTGTGTGTGTGTGTGTGTGTGTGTGTGTGTGTGTGTGTGTGTGTCAAGATAAATTTGACCAAATTTATGAAAAACTAATAAATCATTAGTATTATTAATATTTTCATATTGTACCTTGTTAGATGATCCTCTATATAATTAACAGCATTAGCTGGGAGAAAATGTATTTACTGTGCAATTTACATTAAAACTATACCCATATGAACCAATATTGAATTAAAATCAGAATTGAAAGCTTGTGGATTGGGAAATCTCTAAATAAAAAAACATTAAAATCTTAAATCTAGTAAAAATAAATGGCTAATAATCAAGGTTTTTCCACACTAAATGAGCATAAAGGAATTGTATTTAAAAAGGTAAATTATATGCACCAATAAAAAAAATACATGGTAACAGCAATATTTAAATACATATTTATTTTCACTAAAACATTTAGGTTTACATGTAAAATGGCATGAAGAGACTTCAGTGAACATTTTAGAGTAATCACACAAACGATTCGTTAATACATCAATATTAACATCAACACATTGAAATGGACAATTTTAACATTCACAAAAATGAACCAAACTATAAATCAGATTTTGCTTAAGTTTATATCAGAGAGATGTCGTTTTTCATTAAGTCGTGAGACAAGGGAGGATCGCAACCATTTTAATGATGTTAAAATTATTAGAATATTCACTTTAGGGCTGTATTTACAGTTGACATAAGAAGTTTACCTACACTTAGGTTGAAGTCATTAAACCTTTTTTAACCACTTCACAGATTTCATATTAGCAAACTATAGTTTTGGCAAGTACATATACTTTGTGCATGAAATGAGTAATATTTCTAACAATTGTTTACAGACAGACTGTTTCAATTTTAACTGACTATCACAATTCCAGTAGGTCAGAAGTTTACATACACTAATTTAACTGTGCCTATAGACAATTAGCTTCTGATAGGAGGTGTACTGAATTGGAGGTGTACCTATGGATGTATTTTAAGGCCTACCTTCAAACTCAGTGCCTCTTTGCTTGACATCATGGAAAAATCTAAAGAAATCAGACAAGACCTAAGAAAAAATTGTGGACCTCCACAAGTCTGGTCCATCCTTGGGAGCAATTTCCAAATGCCCGAATGCATCACGTTCATCTGTACAAACAATAGTACGCAAAGGCCATGCAGCCATCATACCACTCAGGAAGGAGACCCCTTCTGTCTCCAAGAGATAAATGTAGTTTGGCGCAAAAAGTGCAAATCAATCCCAGAACAGCAGCAAAGGACCTTGTGAAGATGCTGAAGGAAACAGGTAGACAAGTATCTATATCCACAGTAAAACGAGTCCTATATTGACATAACCTATAAGGCTGCTCAGCTGGTTTTGGTCTCCAAAACCACCATAAAAAAGCCAGACTACAGTTTGCAAGTACACATGGTGACAAACATCTTACATTTTGTAGAAATCTCCTCTGGTCTAATGAAACAAAAATGGAACTGTTTGGCCACAATGACAATTGTTATGTTTGGAGGTAAAAGGGTGAGGCTTGCAACCCGAAGGACACAATCGCAACCTTGAAGCATGTGGGTGGCAGCATCATGTTGTGGGGGTTTGCTGCAAAAGGGACTGGTGCACTTCACAAAATAGATGGCATGAGTACTCTGACATGGCAGCAATTATCAGTCATGAAAACGATAATCAATGGTGATCACACATTTGAAATTCAGTGACAATTACCTGACAACTAAACGCACGCAAGCACACGTCAAAGAGGGAACTTATTTTTAATTGTGAGATTGATTATGTTGTGGTTTTGAGGAGTACATTGATTGTCAGAGACGTCTCATAGCATCCAAACTGATACAACACTGCAATGCTGTCATTACGATAATCAAAAGTGTGTAATTAACTGTTTTTTGAAAACCAGTCTCTGCAAAACATTTGCTAAATACGTTTTATCATTGAAATGTAAGATCTTTGACTCGTTAATAGATATTATTTAATAATCAAATCAATCAAATCAAATCACTTTATTGTCACACTACTGTGTACACGAGTGCAACAGTAGGTGAAATTCTTGTGTGCAGTTCCGAGCAACATAGCAGTAATGACAGTGACGAGACATAAACCACTTTACAATAAACAACATATTTACACAAAACAATTTACATAACAAACTTACACAACAATTTACATAACAAATGTACACATACCTACACAACAATTTACATATCAAATGTACACAATACACACAATGTAGAATACACATACACTAGATAAGGGTATATATATATATACACATATACACATACACATATATATATATATATATATATATATATATACACACATATATATATATATATATATATATATATATACACACATATATACATATATATATACATATATATATATATATATATATATATATATATATATATATATACATATATATATATATATATACACACATATATATATATACACACACATATATACATATATATATACATATATATATATATATATATATATATATATATATATACATACATATATATATATATATATATATATATATATATATATATATATATATATATATATATATATATATATATATATATATATATACATATATATATATACATATATATATATATATATATATATATATATATATACATATATATATATACATATATATATATATATATATATATATATATATATATATATATATATATATATATATACATACACACATACATACATACATACATACATACATACATACACTAACTGAATTGGGAGCGAGAATATATTGACAGAATGAGGATTTATAAAGTGCAGTGCTGATTGTTGATTGTGAGGGATCAATTGTTCAAAAGTCTTATTGCTTGTGGGAAGAAGCTGTCATGTAGTCGGGTGGTGCGGGTCCTGATGCTGCGATACCGCCTGCCTGATGGAAGCAGTGAAAGCAGCCCATGACTCGGGTGGCTGGAGTCTTTGATAATCCTCCGAGCTTTATTCACACACCGTCTGTTATATATATCCTGGAGGGAGGGAAGCTCACCTCCGATGATGTTTCTGGCCGTTCGCACCACCCTTTGCAGGTCTTTGCGGTTGTGGGCGGTGCTATTGCCGTACCAGGCGGTGATGCAGCCAGTCAAGATGCTCTCAACAGTACTAGTGTAGAACCGTGTGAGGATGTGTTGGTTCATTCCAAACTTCCTCAGCCGTCTCAGGAAGAAGAGGCACTGGTGAGCCTTCTTCACAACGGCCTCAGTGTGGACGGACCATGTGAGTTCCTCAGTAATGTGGACACCGAGGAACTTGAAACTGCTGACTCTCTCCACCGGTGCTCCATTAATGGTGATGGGGCTGTGTTCTCTGTCTTTCTTCCTGAAGTCCACCACAAGCTCCTTGGTTTTACTGACGTTGAGGGAGAGGTTGTGCTCCTGACACCAGCGTGTCAGAGTGTGCACCTCCTCTCTGTAGGCTGTTTCATCATTGTCAGTGATCAGACCTACAACCGTCGTATCGTCAGCAAACTTAATGATGGCATTGGAGCTATGTGTCGCCACACAGTCATGTGTGTAAAGGGAATACAGGAGTGGGCTGAGAACACAGCCCTGCGGGGCTCCAGTGTTGAGGGTCAGTGATGAGGAGATGTTGCTGCCCATTCTAACCACCTGACGTCTGCCTGACAGGAAATCCAGGATCCAGCTGCACAGCGAGCTGTTTAAGCCCAGAACCCGGAGTTTCACATCAAGCTTGGAGGGCACTATGGTGTTAAATGCTGAACTGTAGTCTACAAACAGCATTCTCACATATGTGTTCCTTTTTTCCAGGTGGGATAGAGCAGTGTGTATTGTAGATGCAATAGCATCATCAGTGGAGCGGTTGTTACGGTAGGCAAACTGCAATGGGTCCAAAGAGGTGGGCAGAACAGAGCAGATGTGATCTCTGATTAACCTCTCAAAGCATTTGCTGATGATGGGGGTGAGGGCAACAGGACGCCAGTCATTTAAGCAAGTGATTTTGGCTTGCTTCGGTACAGGCACAATGGTTGATGTTTTGAAGCATGTGGGGACTACAGACAGGGAGAGGGACAGGTTGAAAATGTCTGTAAAAACACCAGCCAGTTGGTTCGCGCATACTCTGATGACGCGGCCCGGAATGCCGTCTGGACCCGCGGCTTTGTGAATGTCCACCCGTCGAAAGGATCGGGTTACATCCGCAACAGAGACGGAGAGTGAACCATCATCTGTAGTATCGGCCGCGAGTGCTCTCTCCGCAAGGGCGGTGTTGTTGTTATCCTCGAAACGAGCATAAAAAGTATTAAGCTCGTCCGGGAGAGAGGCAACGGTGTTCATGGCGGAGTTTTTATTCTGTTTATAGTCCGTGATGATGTTAATTCCCTGCCACATAGTTCTGGAGTCAGTGGTGTTGAACTGACCTTCAATTTTGTGCCTGTACTGGCGTTTGGCTGTACTGATGGATTTACGGAGGGCATAACTGGCTTGTTTACGCTCCTCCGCGTTCCTGGAATTAAAAGCGGTGGTCCGCGCAGTAAGTGCCGCGCGAACATCGCCGTTAACCCAGGGTTTCTGGTTGGGGTAGATCCGTATGTTTTTCGTCGGAACAACGTCCTCTACGCACTTCCTGATGAAACACGTTACGCTATCAGCGTAAACCTCGATGTCGTCATCGGAGGCAGACCGGAACATCTCCCAGTCCGCGTGATCAAAACAGTCCTGTAGCGCAGAGTCTGATTGGTCCGACCAGCACTGGATCATTCTGAGGGCGGGTGATTCCCGTTTCAGTTTCTGCCTGTAAGCGGGCAGAAGCAGAACGGAAGAGTGGTCGGATTTGCCAAATGGTGGGCGGGGGAGGGATTTGTAGCCATCCCGGAAAGGAGAATAGCAGTGATCCAAAACCCGGTCCCCTCGTGTGTTAAAGCTGATGTGTTGGTGGTATTTTGGTGCTATTGTTTTGAAGTTGGCTTTGTTGAAGTCCCCGGCAACAATGAACGCAGCCTCAGGGTGCGCGGTTTCCTGCTCACTTATACTGCCATACAGTTCCCTAAGTGCCCGGTCTGTGTCGGCTTGTGGGGGGATGTACACAGCAGTGATAATGACCGCTGTGAATTCCCTCGGTAGCCAGAATGGTCGACACAGAAGCATGAGAAATTCCAGATCAGGAGAGCAGAAAGACCTGATAAAATGTACATTCCTCTGATCACACCATGATTTGTTGATCATAAAACATACACCTCCACCTCTGCTTTTACCTGAGAGGTCTTTCGCTCTGTCCGCTCGGTGCACGGAGAAACCCGTGGGTTCGATGGCCGAGTCTGGAATCTCCGCGGACATCCAGGTTTCCGTAAGACAGATAACACCGCAATCTCTCGTCTCTCGTTGGAAAGAGATCCGCGCTCTCAGCTCGCAGAGCTTGTTGTCCAGAGACTGAACATTTGCCAGTAGTATACAAAAGTATACAAAAAGTATATAAAAAAAAGTATATAAAAGTATATAAAAGTACTTAAGTATATAAAAGTGAATGTTTTGTGAAAAACAAAAGTATATAAAAGTGAAAAGTATATAAAAGTGAATGTTTGTCACTGACTGTAAACCTCCCTAACCTGGGTGACGTAACACACCCGCATCTCGACGAAATGGGAGTTGAAGATTTCCACATGAGTTTCCAAGTTAAGAAATCCGACATAATGTTTCATTCCGTTGTACTTTCCCCAGTTAAAAGGTGGAAATTCCGACACTCCGAGATGAATGGAACACTTCACGAATCATCACAGCAACAACAAAATGCTGCATCGCGGCTTTCCCCATAGGAGTGAGCACTTGGGGGGTGACACACACAGGCACACACTCACCAGTGTGGCATTGGACTCACTGAAGCAGAGCATATACAGCGAGTATTTCAAACAGCTAGACAGTGTGCAATTAATGGAACAGAATTCAGCATCTTCAAAACTTAACTTCAACACACATATTAAAAATGCGATGGTTATGGAGTCTCCTGTTAAGCCAACTGCGATTTTAAAATAGACTGTTCAGTTAATCACTAAAAAAACAACTGATGCACACTTAAGATTACTAAGGTAACCTGAAGGAAGAACAGACAAAAAAAAAACCTTCACATAATGACAAAATATGATGCATTACATTTTGATTATGCAATCTTTTGTACATTTTGAAACAGATTATTTTATAACAGCCTATAATAATGAATAGACGATACACTGGAACAAGAAGCACTGCAGCTTACAGCAGCCAAAGACGTTTGTCAGACATGTAATTATATATACAGTTATGTACATGTTATTGCCCCGAGTACTCGATGAGTAATTAATCCAAGTACTCAAGTAGACAAAATGACCTAAATGCCCATCCCTAATCATAAGGAAAGAAAATTATGTGGATATATTGAAGCAACATCTCAAGACATCAGCCAGAAAGTTAAAGCTCAGTTGCAAATGGGTCTTCCAAATGGACAATGACCCCAAACATACCTCCAAGGTTGTGGCAAAATGGCACAAACAAACAACAAAGTCAAGATATTGGAGAGCCCATCACAATGCCCTGACCTCAATCAGATTTTTTTTTTTTTTGTGGGCAGAACTGAAAAAGCACGTGCGAGCAAGGAGGCCTACAAACCTGATTCAGTTAAACCAGTTCGGTCTGGAGGAATGGGACAAAATTCCAGCAACTTATTGTGAGAAGCTATTGGAAGGCTACCCAAAATGTTTGACTCAAGTTAGACAATTTAAAGGCAATGCTACCACTACTAACAAAGTTTATGTAAACTTCTGACCCACTGGGAAAGTGATGACAGAAAATAGATGAAATAAATAATTTTCTCTACTATTATTCTGATTTCACATTCCTAAAATAAAGTAGTGATCATATATGGAAAGTTTTCTACAAATAAATGTCAGGAATCGTGAAAAACGTATTTTTCAATGTACAAGTATAAATGTATTTGGCTGATGTGTATGTAAACTTCTGATTTCAAGTGTATATTGCCAGAAAATGAAAATCACAAATATACCATGAGAATTTGATAAATCATCCAGTTCTACCCCTCACTCTAGGCATTCAAATTCACTCTGATGTTTAATCAGTCTGAACGAACCAGTCTCTTCTGTGAGCGAATATTGACAATTTCAGTATATAAATAAAAGCAGGAGTGTCTTATGTTTAATGGATTAGTTCTTACAACAATTTTATTTGCATCAGGTCACATCAACTGTTATGGATTGACTCGTGTACCAAGAGCAGTCACTTCTGCAAAGCAATGTTTATAGAGATAGCTGATACAGGGTCCTGGAAGGGCAGGGTCAAAGGTCAGCCCATATGAATGAGTGTTGCCAGAGCTCTGAACGAAGGTTTATTGGGGTCACATGGAAACTGTCTCAAAGCCTCAGAAAACAAAATGGTGTCTTGAATCTCTGCGTAGGTCTCACTGTGGGTCTTACATTCCATAAATTATTCAGTCAGAAAAGGCTGTGCTGCTTAAAACATGCTGTCAGTGTCAACAGTAAGCTGTATAAACATCAGCCCACAAACCAAGTGTAGTAACACTATTTAGTAAGACAATTTTAAAAATTACGTTCAAACCAACAAACATCAGTATTACTGCTGGTTGGAAACTAGGTGGTACTATGGGGTAATTTTTATTAAGCAGGGTTAGGGTTAAGCCTACACAAAGCAAGATGCCAAGATTTCAAACTCTGAACTTGAGTTTTTACTTATTGTAACTAAAAATTCAAACTAAAATCAAATACATTTCTAAATTCAAATAGCACTCCAAATGAAACAAGCAAGCAATTAAAATTATGACGTGATAAAAAAAGAACACATTGTATGCATGCATGCATGTATATGTGTATATATATATATATATATATATATATATACACATACATACATACATATATATACATATATATACACATATATATATACACATATATACATACATACATACATACATACATACATATATATATATATATATATATACACACACACACACACACACACACTCACCTAAAGGATTATTAGGAACACCTGTTCAATTTCTCATTAATGCAATTATCTAATCAACCAATCACATGGCAGTTGCTTCAATGCATTTAGGGGTGTGGTCCTGGTCAAGACAATCTCCTGAACTCCAAACTGAATGTCAGAATGGGAAAGAAAGGTGATTTAAGCAATTTTGAGTGTGGCATGGTTGTTGGTGCCAGACGGGCCGGTCTGAGTATTTCACAATCTGCTCAGTTACTGGGATTTTCACGCACAACCATTTCTAGGGTTTACAAAGAATGGTGTGAAAAGGGAAAAACATCCAGTATGCGGCAGTCCTGTGGGCGAAAATGCCTTGTTGATGCTAGAGGTCAGAGGAGAATGGGCCGACTGATTCAAGCTGATAGAAGAGCAACTTTGACTGAAATAACCACTTGTTACAAACGAGGTATGCAGCAAAGCATTTGTGAAGCCACAACACGCACAACCTTGAGGCGGATGGGCTACAACAGCAGAAGACCCCACCGGGTACCACTCATCTCCACTACAAATAGGAAAAAGAGGCTACAATTTGCAAGAGCTCACCAAAATTGGACAGTTGAAGACTGGAAAAATGTTGCCTGGTCTGATGAGTCTCGATTTCTGTTGAGACATTCAGATGGTAGAGTCAGAATTTGGCGTAAACAGAATGAGAACATGGATCCATCATGCCTTGTTACCACTGTGCAGGCTGGTGGTGGTGGTGTAATGGTGTGGGGGATGTTTTCTTGGCACACTTTAGGCCCCTTAGTGACAATTGGGCATCGTTTAAATGCCACGGCCTACCTGAGCATTGTTTCTGACCATGTCCATCCCTTTATGGCCACCATGTACCCATCCTCTGATGGCTACTTCCATAGACTGTAAAAAAAGATGGACGACGCCCCTTCGCTCTTTTCCATCGGAGAGAACTGAAGCCGCCAGTGTCCCGATATGGCGCTGACATCTTGGAACTTGAGTCTGCGCACTTGCGTTTTCGGGACCAGTCATGCGCAGTAGTGAGCAGGAAGTAAAGCCGCGAAAACAAGGCCCCGCCCTCACTCTCGCAGAATCAATCGCAAGCACACGCCCCTGCCAGATCGGTTAGCACATTCTACTGCAGAACAACCCATTATGTCGGTGTGAAATAATTATAGAAATTTAGATATGTAATTTAAAGCTCCAATCTCCTCAATCCTCCAAATATCCCGAAAAAAAGTCCGTTGGTGCTTCAGTGACTACTTCGCTCAGAGAACCTGTCAATCACAGCTGTCAATCATGACGTAACAGCACCGTTTTTATAGCATCAAATAACTAACTAAAAACAAACTTATTTTAAAAACAAACACTTGAAATTACATCAGCGTGATAAAAACTACAGTAAATGACAGAAACTGTCTTTGGAAAAAAGATATGTGAAGTGTAATTTAATTGTTTAGTTGGTCTCACGTCCCGTTGAATAACATGGGGAGGCGGGGTTTATGACCTATACTAGGACCGGCCTCTGGGGGGCGATCGAGACGTTTTGGCTTCACTTTTGAGGGCTTGTGCGGCACGCTTGGCTACTTCTAACAGGATAATGCACCATGTCACAAAGCTCGAATCATTTCAAATTGGTTTCTTGAACATGACAATGAGTTAACTGTACTAAAATGGCCCCCACAGTCACCAGATCTCAACCCAATAGAGCATCTTTGGGATGTGGTGGAACGGGAGCTTCATGCCCTGGATGTGCATCCCACAAATCTCCATCAACTGCAAGATGCTATCCTATCAATATGGGCCAACATTTCTAAAGAATGCTTTCAGCACCTTGTTGAATATATATACATATATACACACACACACTCACCTAAAGGATTATTAGGAACACCATACTAATACTGTGTTTGCCCCCCCTTTCGCCTTCAGAACTGCCTTAATTCTACGTGGCATTGATTCAACATAGATCAGCAAAAACCTATTTGTAAACGGTGCTCACAATTTTCTGACGAAAGGAGGAAACGCATCACATCTTAATAAAGCACCTGAAAGACAGACACACGGATTAATTCAAGCAACTAAAGCAGGTGAGTTTAAGAGCATATTATCATTCGTATTAGGGCTGAAACGTTTAGTCAACATTATCGACAATGTCGAAAATAAAAAAATTGTCGAAAATTTTTTTGGTGACAAATAGTCATTTAACGTAACATGAAATCACATTAAACTGTAATGATGACGCGCGAGAGCAGCACTGCAGTTCACGCCTGAAGGAGGAGGGGAAGAATTACACAGATCAGTCCAGATGCACTCTAAACATCCACAGCTTCATCTTATGTAGATCCCAAAGTATTAGGGAATTATATTTTTTTTTTTTAAATAATTCAGAAGCACTCTCGTTGTGGAATAAGCGGAGGCAGAGCACTTTAAAGGAAACATCCCGGCGTTACATCTTAAATGCAGTTATATTTAATGCGTTATAGCTTTATTAAAGTTCAAATAATACAGAAGCATCTCAAGTTAATAAATATAAACTCCGAAACTGACATTTCTGTGTGGTCAGTGTCTCTTCTATGAGTTGCGCGAATGTCCCGATCTAAGGGGGAGATTGAAACTGCACCTGGCTGAGAGAAACTCTGACTCGGGGGACGCTAATCCCTCGAGTGCACACGCTTAATGCAGCTAGATTAGAACGTGATGGCTCGCGATTTATTTAATCATATTGTGTCACTGTGCATTTCTTATCGTGAAGAAAATTGGCATTATGCAGCTTTATTAATACAAGAGCACTTTGCACATTAGTTTGAAAATAGTTTATTCATTATATTATATGCTTGTTTATTTCGTTTAAGTACTTGGCAAAAACTTAAAGTTGCAAAAGTTGAAGCAAATCTTATATAAGTGTTCAAAAATACTTTAATCATACATTGTACAGATTTGTTAGAATTCAAAAATAATATATTTAACTTGAAGTGTTGCTCAATGGTATATTAATGTTCTTATTTTATGCTGAAATTTTTTTGTTAACTTTGTTAATAAAAGTGTTGTTTAGTAACCTGTTTTTGTGTTTTGCTTTGGTACCGAAAATGGTATCGAGTTTCACTGGTATTGGTACCGACTACTGAAATTGTGGTACCTTGACAACACTACTCCATACAAACAGCATGTCATACAAGCACATAGATGCTTTTCTGTCATCTATTCTAATAAAATGCGTTTCTTAAAGCGTGTCTGTGTGTCTATGGGCAAATTATTTGTAATATTAATTTGATAATAATAATAATAGCCTAATAATAATTGAATACATTAATAGGAAAATGAGCCAAATATCGTCTTGATATCGTCAAATGCGTCAGTTATTGGCGATCACTCTGACCATCGTCGATCCCAGAGATCATCGTCTATCGGCACAAGCCTATCTTAATATTCATGTATTTGGTCTGAAATGGCTTAAAAGCGTGATTTTTATTAAAAATTAAAGTACCGTTTTAATTAAATGAGCACAAGAAGAAATTAATTTAATCATTTTCAATTAAATGCACAAAATAAAAATGGTAATAGGCCTGAACAGCAATCTCTTACGTGCATCATCAACACTTGTCTTAATCTTAGTCGTGAAACAAAGGGGAAAGGCAAAACTTGTCTTTAGTCATTAGACACAGTCTTCATTTGACTGGCAAAATAAAAAGCACATTAAAATAATTACAGTATTCACAATGCTGCTTCATTTTATATCGCCAACAAAATCACACTGAATATATTGTAAAGTTTCCATATTTCACTCAGTCCTATATGGGATCACTATTTAAAAACATGAATATCTATTACTACCACTACTACAAATAGCCCTCTAAAATGTTTGGTGTTTCAAAGGCTGCCAGTATATTTAGTACATCTCAGGTGACATTGCATTCTGACACCATGTTTAGAGATTTATTGAAGACATCCTGTTCTTAGTAACAGGGCTAGAACTACAGTGACCCACTTATTTCTGTGTTCTTCTGCATGCCGTAGAAGAGTTAGGTCAGAGACAAGCATGCTCTCAATGCACAATATATCTAAAAATCGCAGTTAATCTCCCTTTCAGTTAATGTGAAATGGTGAGCAAACCCAAGCCTCTACAACACCTTGCAAGATAATACGTTTTGATGGCCATTGCCTTTTCCCAACGTTCTACCCTTCTGCACCACAATAGCTGTTTTTTTTTCATCAAAATTTTTCACGGTTTTTAAGCGCATTTCTAAATATTTTACAAAAGAAAATACTAATCATTGCGAATTTCCATCAACAACGTCATGCACATTATCTTGAGGGAGCCCACCATGTCTTGATGGTGCAGCTGAATGACCTCCTTGTTACAAGGAGAGATTTCTATACAAGATTGGAGCCATTGTACCTTGTTTTATTAAATGCTGCCAGGAGTTGCCACAGAATAAGTGTACAATCTGGTATAATGAGGGCTGAAATGCCTCCGCACACATGGGAGTGCTCGCGCTCAAAATTGTTCTGGCAGATTGTGAGAACCCACTCTAAAGATCAGCTGTGGGTTAACACTTCAGTATACCAAGGGCTATGCATTGAAAATTGTGTGCCAAGATTAGACCTTTCATTGAGCTAGTCACATCAAACTGTTGCACACTCATAACATGTGCCAAATGGTCAAAACATGTCAAAATTTGCAAATAATCCTTCATCTTAATACACATTTTAACTAATGTGAAACTCTAGAAAATCCATATTCCCCTACCGCATTTAAGCACATTTTTTGTATTTGTATTTTTGTATTGTATTTGTATTTATGTAAGCACATTTTCTTATATCAAGTGTCATTCCCGTGTGTCAAATCCCATTCTGGATTTCTTATGCGCAATTTCAAAATGTACATAAAAAATGCTAGATGGAAACCCAGCTAATGTGGCTGATGCAGATGAACAGCCTGACTAGCCAGAAAGCTAGATCGAGAACCTCCCAAACTAAAAAAAAATATTTTAGGTTTAAGATTTAAAGTTTAGACGACCATGATTGTGAAACCGAAGATATAAGGTATAAACAGTCTGGAAGGTTACATGTAAATGGGCTACATATAGAGGAGAATTTGGCACAAAATGTAACAGTCAAAAAAGGAGGCCAATAACCATGACCACTAAAGATAGCTTCACTATTAATTTTCTAGATCTATCTCATACACTCAATAAGCCGCAAAGTCTAGAAGAACTTGAAATGACATGAAATAACAGAAAATATAAATACAGTATTCTTGATCGATCTTAATAGCGTCACCCTCCTTCGATTAAAATAAAAGAGCCCTGCACCATGGTACAATGATCACACATGCTCTCAAAAGAGCAGCTAGGAAAATGGAGCGCAAGTGGAACAATACAAAATTAGAGAAATTTTGTTGTGCATAGAAGGATAGTGTCAGTAGCTACAAACAGGCACTAAAGGCCGCCAGGTCAGCATATTTTAGCAAACTCATAGAAAATACCACAACAAACCTTGGTGTTTATTCAGTACTGTGGCTAAACTGGTTAGGAATAAAGCCTCGACTGAACCATATATTCAGTCGCAGCACAGTAGAAATGACTTCATGAATTTCTTTACTGATAAAAATGTAAATAATCCGAAATAAAATTGGAATTATGCAATCATCTATCACAGTACCTCAGAAAACAGTGTCTCATAATTTTCCTCACATGCAACTTCAATCCTTCTCTGTCATAGGTCATGAAGAGCTAACAAAATGTATCGAAACATCAAAAGCAAAAACATGCATGTTAGATCCAATCAGAGTTTCCGCTAGAAAAAAATGGTGCCGGTCAAAGTGACCGACAGAGGTTTCGTTTTACGGACATTTTGATGATATGCCGGTCAAATATCGCCTCTTAATTAGTCAAGTTGAGGAAAACTGGAGGCAGGCTATGTAACTTAAAAAAAATGACATAATCAGGCCGTATAGAATGCAACATGTTTATTAGCCTAACTTTCAAATAGACGGAAAAAAAACATGAACGTCCGATTGGCGTTTCACATTCACTGTTTAACAAACCAATCCCCCTTCCCCACATAAAATATCTGAATAGTAGCCTATTGTTTTTACTCAAGCGAACTTAATTATACACTCTCAGTATGTCTCATTTAGCTGGTAACATTTAAATTGGCCACCGTGAAATGACTCCTTGTCAAATGAACTGGAACAAACAAATGACTAGGCCTATAACATTGTCTCGCGTCATTTTAGGCTACTTTGTACGCTGTTTTGCAGTGCTGAATTGTGCAGCTGCCGACTTAAAATCAAAACTTCCCAGTGTCTCTCCACAACTTGCAATGCGCATAAGCCGCGTAACCTTGTTCTCCGCAAGGCGACTTCGCTGCTTCGTCTTGATCCGATTCTGCAGCGAGAACCCCCTCTCTGCAGGAACACTCGAGACCGGGATTACACAGGCTATCTTGGCGAGCTTGGTCCACTCTGGATACATTTTAGGCTTATTCTCAAATTCAGATTGTGTTAGGGGGGGCGGGATCATTAGGCAATTTTAATCTGACAATTTGACCGGAGAGATTTAATTTAGTCGGACATTTCATTTTTTTCCCGGCCAATGTCCGGTAATTACCGGACAACGGAAACCCTGGATCCAATACCAACTAAGCTCTAAAAAGAGGTATCTCCTGTAATCTCAGAACCTCTTCTTAATATTATTAATTCCTCACTATGCTTAGGACATGCCCAAGAAACTTTAAAATGGCAGTTATCAAACTTCTTAAGAACTTGATCTTGAAGAGGTGGCTAATTTTAGACCAAATTAAAATCTCCCATTATGTCGAAAATACTAGAAAAGGTAGTGTCCTCCAGTTATGTTCATTTCTACAGAGAAATAATATATATATATGAACTATTTCAATCTGGATTTAGGGCCCATCACAGTATAGAGACTGCACTTATCAGAGTTACAAATTACTTGCTCTTATCATCTGATCACGGCTGCATTTCTCTTCTAGTGCTCTTGGTGCTGCCTTCGACGCAATAGATCACTACTATGGCAGCAAGGGCGTGGTCAAGCACCCGTCCGGAGAGGGAAAGCGGTAAGGGCGCTTGCACCTGAGCTAAATTATGTCTAACACCTGTCTCTAATTTCAGTGAGCACGGGGAGAGCGGCATAAAAGAGCCACAGCACCGCCAGTCATTGAGAGAATGCCAGTCCAGTGTTGGCTAAGAGAGAAAGAGCCTTGACAAAGATTGTTTTTATAGAAGAGTTTGTGTTCACCCTTTCCCCAAAATATTTGGAGTTACGCCCCTGCCTCTGTGTCAGTTATCCGAACCCCGTTACACTGGTGCCGAAACCCGGGAACTTCCAACGATGGAGAAGGGTCACCCCGTAGAGTCCTCCCAGCTGGCCGAAGTCCTCCAGTCCCTCGCTACCCTCCACCAGTGTAACGGGGTTCGGATAACTGACACAGAGTCAGGGGCGTAACTCCAAAGGTAAGTCTTTAATTAATATTTTGGGGAAAGGGTGAAATTAGAGACGGGTGTTAGACATAATTTAGCTCAGGTGCAAGCGCCCTTACCGCTTTCCCTCTCCGGACGGGCGCTTGACCACGCCCCCTCTGCCACAACTACATTCTCTTGAATAGGCTAGATAATTCTGTTGGCATTTGTGGACTTAAATTAGCATGGTTTAAGTCCTATTTAGCAGACCACAACCACTTTGTCAATGAAAATGAGGAATTGTTAAACCAAACAAAAGTATGGAGTGCCAAACGGATCAGTTGGCGGGGCCGGGTCTTGATCCTACACACCCGGTCCCGTATTATGCTAATCAAGCCACAGAGTGGGATGAATGCTGACTGCAGAGGATGGTGCGAGAGAGAGAGATCATTTACGGACATGTCCGTCATGTGTGTGTTTTGTCTTTTGTTTAAGTTCATAATTAAAATATTATTCATATTGTCAAGCCGGTTCTCGCCGCCTCCTTTCCCTTCTTAAATCGCTTTACACAGAGGTACTAATTATTGGACCAAAAAATTCTAATAAATAAAACAATTTAAAAAGCAGCTAAAATATAATTTGACTCTCGATGGATGTACGGTTACATCGCCTTCAACAGCGAAGAACTTTTATTTGTGTTATATTTGATACCAATCTGTCCTTTGAAAATCAAATTACCAATGTTTGTAGAACAGCATTCTTCCACCTAAGAAATATTGCTAAATAAGTAAGTGACCTTCTACCACGCTATATTCCATCACGATCATTACAATACGATCGCAAAATTCTGGCATGTTAATAGAATATCAAAATCCACAAAAGGAGGTAGATCCTTTTCATATTTGGCTCCTAAACTATGGAATAGTCTCCCTAACACTGTTAGAGATGCAGACACACTCCCTCAGTTTAAGTCTAGACTAAAGTCTCATCTATTTAGCCAGGTATACTCCTAATTTATCCTTCAACACACAATTAGGCTGCTATAGTTAGGTCTGCCGGAACCAGAAACACTGATCACGATCTATATCTCTGCAATAAATTGAATGGCATCTATGCTAATATTATTTTTATTTGTTTCACTGTCTCAACTTTGGTATTCCTATCCTGAGGTCACCAGAACTGGCTAGATCCAGCTCCATTCATGCTTTGTGTACTCCACTGCTATGTGTCGCTGAATGATGATGACTAAATGCAGCCGGTGGCAGCCAAACATCACTTCATTCTATTACGATGGACTTCAGAGGATGAACTGATGCCAACTACAACCATAAGACAAGGAATACATATGTGTCATTATCTGAACCTTGGATTTAGGATAGACCTCACCGAAAATACCGTCCGGTTGAACTGCGATGCACCTCACTGATCTCTGCCTGCATCACCTCGGTCTAAAGATGGACTACACTCTTAAAATGGAATACATACACCATCAATTGCCAACAAAAGCCTTCATCAGCCAACTAACAAGGACAATTGAACTTCTATGTGAACTTCTACAGTTAATTCAGGATGGACTTCAAAAGACATAAATCGTTAATCTTACAGTTCAGACAAAATCTTAACACTTAGTTTAATTATTTTAACCCATGACTTGCACTATAAATAAGTAATATTGGCATTATATTCATGATGTTAGCCAGAGGGGAACTGGCTCCACAGTGAGTCTGGTTTCTCCTAAGGTTATTTTTCTCCATTAACCAACATCTTATGGAGTTTTGTGTTCCTTGCCACAGTCACCTTCAGCTTGCTCACTGGGTTTCTAAATACAATTACTATTTAATTAGCTACTTATTTTTAAACACAATTCACAATCGTATTTTATCAAACTACGCAATGATGAATCCAAAACATTGTAGATATTACAGTTTAATTAATTGGTAATGCATGATTTTCTGTAAAGTTGCTTTGATACAATGTGTGTTGTAAAAGGTGCTATACAAATATAAATTACTTGACATTCAAAAGCAATGGTGCAACAACTGTGTTATACGCCCTTGCTAACATAAAATAGAAAAACTGTTTGCTGAGGTATGTACTCTGTAGTACAATCCGACCGACATGGGTTTTGTGAGACCAATTTTTGGGGAGAAATTTACGGATTACCGATACGGTGGCCAATATAGTTAATTTTTGAGCTGGAATGCAAACAGACCTTTTCTATATGGATTGTGCACCGAATTTGCACTGATATGACTATGCAAAGGTACTCAGAAGACTGCTTTCTTAAACAAATAGTTTTATCAAAGAATATTTGGCATTATTTCTATACATTGTCAACTAATTCTAGAAATGAACACTGAGAAAATAAAGAATAAATAAAAATACAATAGCTAAATAAACATCAGTACTGCATGTTCAGTATCAGTCAATGGCTGACCATTTAAAAAAAGAATAAATAAAAATACAATAGCTAAATAAACATCAGTACTGTATGTTTCAGTCAATGGCTGACCATTTACATAAAGAATACATTTAAATTATAGCTAAATAAAATCAGTACCAGTCAATGGCTGACTATTTAAATGAAGAATAATTTAAAATTATAGTTAAATGAAAATCAGTACTGTATGTTTAGTACCAGTCAATGGCTGACTATTTAAATAAAGAATAATTTAAAACTATAGTTAAATAAAAATCAGTACTGTATGTTTAGTATCAGTCAATGGCTGACAATAAAAATAAAGAATAAATTCAAATAAAATAAATAGCTAAATAAACATCAGTATTACTGTTTAGTATCAGTCACATGCTGACTATTTTAATACTGTCAGTCAATTAGGGGCAGGTTATAAAACAAGAACCATTTACACCTATTCCCATTACAAAGCACTGAAATATCACTAACAACAATAAAAAATGTAGTGAACAGTCTGCGTTTACTTAATGTAAATCCCTTTCTCACTAAAGGCTGTGTGTGGACATAAATTTTCGACAGCAATCCCTGAATTGTTAAGTACACAATCACACACATTTACATGGTAAAGATACTGTGCTCCAGTGTTCTCTCTGTGTGTGTGTGTGTGTGTGTGTGTGTCATACAGCAAGCAGAGTGAGAGAATTAATGTACATGATGCGCTATATTTAAATTACGTTTTTTTTGTTGAGCAGTTCAATATGATAACAGCCAAATTGCGGACATTTAGAAAATCTAGAAATCCCAACTAGTCGCTCATCTGTGAAGAGAGGACGTATGGTCATAATAGGTCCCATATCAAAAAAAATCTTCAGATTTGAGGCACGTACCTTTGCATCATTTTGGCATTAACAAATGTAGCCTTCTTACGCACTCTTGTTGAGAACAACTTGGTCTCTCCCTCATTCTCATACAGTCACAGTGCGACATGAGATATGAACCTTGTAAAGATGATTAATAAAAAAAGAAAAAAAAAAGACTTAAGTTTAAACATTTTTCATCTTTGTTATCTTCCGCAACGACATATTCGGAATTATCTGTTTTTTTGTTTTTTTTAAAGGCATGTGACGGAGAATTAGTTTAATGCAACCTCTGATAATTAAATCTGGTTCAACTCTCAGCTTTTGGGGGGCTTATTGTTGTAACCATAGACTGTAAAAAAAGATGGACGACGCCCCTTCGCTCTTTTCCATCGGAGAGAACTGAAGCCGCCAGTGTCCCGATATGGCGCTGACATCTTGGAACTTGAGTCTGCGCACTTGCGTTTTCGGGACCAGTCATGCGCAGTAGTGAGCAGGAAGTAAAGCCGCGAAAACAAGGCCCCGCCCTCACTCTCGCAGAATCAATCGCAAGCACACGCCCCTGCCAGATCGGTTAGCACATTCTACTGCAGAACAACCCATTATGTCGGTGTGAAATAATTAATTATAGAAATTTAGATATGTAATTTAAAGCTCCAATCTCCTCAATCCTCCGAATATCCCGAAAAAAAGTCCGTTGGTGCTTCAGTGACTACTTCGCTCAGAGAACCTGTCAATTACAGCTGTCAATCATGACGTAACAGCACCGTTTTTATAGCATCAAATAACTAACTAAAAACAAACTTATTTTAAAAACAAACACTTGAAATTACATCAGCGTGATAAAAACTACAGTAAATGACAGAAACTGTCTTTGGAAAAAAGATATGTGAAGTGTAATTTAATTGTTTAGTTGGTCTCACGTCCCGTTGAATAACATGGGGAGGCGGGGTTTATGACCTATACTAGGACCGCCCTCTGGGGTGCGATCGAGACGTTTTGGCTTCACTTTTGAGGGCTTGTGCGGCACGCTTGGTTGTAACATTAATTTTACAGTAGTTTTTAAGCCACCTGTAGTTGTTATAACACCCTATAACAGCGCATAATTATCCAGACCCTTACCTGTTCGCCATCAACTGTAACGTTAGTCTAGCTGATAACAACAACTAAGCGGAAGTGTTGAGAATCCGAGAGGAAGTATCTCAATACAAAGGAAAAACGTGGCTATATAGAACTGGATCGCTGAAGAAACTGTAAACTGCCAGCAGGAGTTGAATCCACCGGAATTTTTCAAGTAGCTATCTTGGTATGTCCAAACTGCCCTAGAACCTCCCTTCAAGGGTTTTGAGACCATTTTAAAAGTTTAAACTACTTTTAACTTGCCACTCAAACTTAAATGCAAAAACACCAAAAATGTCCGACTGCAAGTGTATGGAGATACTTTTCTGAGATGGTTTTCCAGTGCAAACGTCTTATAATTAATCAGCCAGCAAAATATCAAAAACAAAACATCGGGAAAAAACTACACAACCTCACAATTCGTTTGAATATTCGGTTGTTGGACAACTAGTTGACCATCCTGACAGACCCCTTACATTTAGGTAGAGAAAAGTAGAAAAAGTCAGAAGAAAAAAAAATTACCAATTTCAGACAGAGCATATTTGTTCATTGCCACCTCATTTGCTCAAGAGACCGCCTCCCAAGTATTCCTCAAAATTTGAATCTGTCTCTCCTCGCCCTCTTTTCATTATCTTTATTATACATCTCCAATTTCAAAAGACACATCAGCATTCAAAACCATCATCTGGACTCCAGGGACACCATTGGAAGCACAACCAAACATCAAAGCATTACCTGCGCCAGCAAATCCATCATAATAGCCAAAGAGGGGCATTCCTCTCAAAGCAGATTCCAACACGTGACAGCAGCAGCCATGGAAAAATCTATCAATCACAGAGCGCCGCCCTGCAGTTGACATCAGCTTCTGCACAATCCAAAGGTGGGACACTCTCACGGGCCACGCATTTAATTGCAGTGCTGCTGAACCACACCCCCGGTGCAGATAATAGCCACCGACACATACTCATAATTAAGAACAATAAAAGAATCTTGCACTGCAGCTGTGAAGCTACATCAGGCTTTGAATTAAGATCATGGAAGACACATTCCAAGGATGGTCTGATTCTTGTCAAATATGAACACACAGAGCCCCATTGTTGTGAAATGCCTCATTCTTGCAAAATCTCATTCCTGCATTCATAAAGAATTTTAAAGTTAACCACATATCAAGGGGTTATCGTACGAAGACCTGGTACATATTAGGGATGTGCGAGACTAGTCGACTACACAGTACAGCTGCTACTAGGTGACACTGAAACAATAGTCGATAACACAAAAAAAAAAAAATACACAAGAATCATTTAAATTACTGTCATTTTAATATTACGTTTAAAACAAAAAACATTTTCAAATAACAAATTTAAATAAACATTTAAAAAAAAAAATACATCACTTTTAAAAGTGTATCTGGAGCGGAAACTAAATCTTTTTATTTTACTTCAGATCTCGTATGTGTTTTCTTCGTGTCAGATCGTGGCAGGCTCAGAAATTACCACTCAAAAGACGAGCAAGGTGTGGGAGTATTTTGACCTAGAAGAAAATGGAAAAGTTTTATGTAAGCCATGTCATGCCAAACTGCCATATAATAATTCCATTGGACTGGAGCCATGCGTAAGCACATCGCCGCTGCTGTGACCCTGTCCGCTCTGAAAAAGTAACTGAGCTTATCTCAGAGATGACAGGAAGAGACATGCTACCGCTCTTATGACATGCTACCACATATATGATTTGTTGAGGTTTCCGAAAATGTATGGACTTTATCGAGCCTGAATACACCATGCCAGGGAGGAAAATGATCATGTCAAGGTTGAAGCTGGCGCATCAGAACATGCTCGTGAATAAGAGACCATGGAGAAGATAGTGTATGTAGCAATAACAACGTATTGTTGGACATTGTTAACAACAGAGTCTAGTTGTCAAGTTAGTACAAATGTAATCTTTGAAAAACATTTAACACTTTCTACAAAATAATTAAATGACTTTAAAAATCCCATGTGGATATGAGTATCAGTTCCACATGATTTTTTACAGTTAGTTCTTCACATAGTTTCAACAAAGTGCTAATAAATTCACTGTTTAATATACAATGCATCTACATTTTTATTCAGAGAATGGTTGTCTTTTTTTGGACAATATAGCCTATATGACGTTTTTCAAAAGGCTGATTTTATGCTATTCCTTGATTGTTAACTTTCTTAACAGAATATAATAGTGGTCAACTGTTTGAGACATATTTTGACGTCATATGTTTGCTAGTACATTATTTGAAGTATTCTGTTAATAATAGGCTATTGATTATTTATACTTATTTGTCCTGCACTAATCCAGTTGATTTTATTAAATGTGCCAAAATTGGCTAAAGCTGAGGGTATGCTTGTTTAATTAGGACAGCCTAAACGTTAAATGATCCTAATGCAAGGCAAACGCATATCATATATGTGGCCTATTTTACACACAAAGTTTTCTGACTGTTTTCTGGGGGTTTCTTACTTTTAGACTAGTCAGTTACAAAACTTCAGTTTAAACGACAGTCATCGTGCATAGCGCAAACGATAGTCGTAGCGCACATCCCTAGTACATATAGCATAAAATCATGGACAAACAAACGGCAACATTTCGCAGTTCGCTGCAATTCATGTTTATTAAACATACTTCAAAAATGTATCTGACAGCACTGCAGCAGTTGCTTCACTCTGGTTATGGAGTATTTGCAATCCACAGAGGAGCCAGTGCAGTATGCCAGATTGTTTCACACATTTCATGTAAAAATAGCCAAATTCCACAGCTGCTACATTGACTTCCTTCAGTTAATAAGAACCAGGTGCACTCTTCAGAATTAACCAGCATGCTCAAATATTTTCACAGGCAGCAGAGACAGAGTACACTTCAATGTTAGCTACTCATCACGTTTCTGAGCGGGCAGAGTGAAGCAGGCGTGCTATGATCTGTGCCAAGGTTGTAGACAATTCACTTTCTCTGCAGGGACATGAAACCATGGCCTTATGGGTAACAAGGCCCTTCAACAGACCTTGATAATAATCCACCCACAGCCTTTTACAGAGCTAGCATTGCTTTTCTTTCAGCTGTTTGGTTGGTATAAACGTGAACCATTTTGAGGACTGAAATCTTTTATCTTCTCAAAATGGCAGGGGCTGGAATGGCTTTAGTGGCAAAATGAATCATCATGCTGAAGCAAACAAGTTTATAGTTGAAGTGCAGATGAAGGCTTGAATTAACACACTATAAAGACAAGGAAGGAATAGGAAGGAAACGTGTTATGCAACTACTACGCACAAAAAGTAATCTCAGCATTCTAGTGCTTCTAGCAAACATTCAAGCACTGTTCCAAAACCTAGTAAGGTGTCTTGCCGCCTACCATCTAATCTAGGGCTTAATTAATTTTTTCACGAGCTGTTCCATCTCTCACACACACACACACACACACACACTCAAACGTGAGCGCATATGGATACGTTTGACACATGCAAACTACGACACAGTCAATGTCAGGTGCATGCGCCGAAGATATGCAAAGATGCGGACTGTCCGCGTTAAGCTTCTTTTTTTTGTAGTCTGCTTCTGTGACCATGCTGTGTCAATGATTAAATTTGTATAATACATGCTGTGCGCAAGACGAACCAGCAAGGTTATGGAACCTCATAAGTGACTACTTTTGAATGCTCTACATAAGCGACACTTCTGCAATATACAAATGTGTTTAATTGATTTAGTCAGTTTAACACTTTAATTCATACGTCGAGACTTTAGTGACCCAGGACCTTATTCCATTCCCTTGTACCTCATACAATTTTGAGCATCCTTTCTCTATTGAACAGTGTAAAAAAAGAAGAAAGGCAAAATTGCAAAAAAAAATTATTTTTTTTATAACTGCTTAATTACTGAAAATGTATACGGTCATTAAAGACCCTCGGCCAAGAAAATTGCAATCGGTGCATCTCTACTTACTACCACATAAAATATATTTCTTTGTTTCATACAAATAACTACTATAACATTGATTTTCTGTGTGACAATGCTGAATTCAGTATTTCATATGCATGTACAAATACATATTATATATATGCTATTTCTTACTCAAGGTGGTGCTGATGTGTCAGTGATTGACTTGATTTACATTAGACATTGCTTTTTGATGAACATGAAACGTGAAGTAAACTATAGCAAGTGTAAAACATGAACAGTATGATTTGGCTGTTGTCATTTGGGTGTATTATTGAAATTCTGTAAGTTGTGCATCTATTTAGACTCAAAAAGTGCCTGCGAAAATACATATATGTAGCAAATGTGTAGTTTAATTTGTATAATGTGTAGCTCAAGGCATTTGACAGCCTGTTGTGTCTCGTGAAATTTCAGTGTGGAAGTAATGAATCCTGTTATATATTTGCTGCATCAACTCTTTGATATATGAAAACTAAATATCAAAATATAAATCACAATATATTCTATTCTATTATTTTCGGTTGTAAGTGCCACACTTCCTGCTGCCAGTCGGTGGCGCTATGACAGTGAACAACAATAGCCACATTCATGTGATTAGCCCCCAAGGAAAAAAAGATACAAATCAATTTTAATCTAAAATCACAGTGCACGCAGAAGAATTGAGACACTTCCTGTTTCCCTATTTTTGCCATTAATTTAGTTAATAGCCATCGCAAAATCATTCGATATTAAAAATCTGTTGTAGTCCAAGTAGATTTTATTATGAGCACAGAAGTCATTTAGGTTTGTAATTTTGTTGGTGAATTTTTTCCTCAGTGCATCTTTGAAGCAATTCAGGTTAACAGTAGGTATATTTCAAAATCAAACATTCAAGCACTGTTCCAAAACCTAGTAAGGTGTCTTGCCGCCTACCGTCTAATCTAGGGCTTAATTAATTTTTTCACGAGCTGTTCTATCTCTCACACACACACACGATGAAGTGACACACTTCCTTCCACCAGTTGGTGGCGTTATGGCCGTGACCCACAATAGCCACATCAATGTGATCAGCATGCAAGGACAATTATTTGGCTCAATTTTTATGTAAAATCACACCATGCATATAGACGATGAGACATTTCCATTGTTTAGGTTATTTACTGATTCACCATGGCAACACTATTCGATATATCAAAACTCCTTTTGTAATTTAGCATCGTCAATGTCTTGGCATGATGTCGTCCACATTTGGTACTTGTAACATGAAATCACTGGGAGGAGTATATCAAATTCCAGAGCATGTATTTTTCAAACAATCCAAAATGGCTAACTTCCTTTTGGGTAGAACTTATAGCACAAAATAGGGTTACAACGGTATGAGATTTTCAAGGTATGATAACAGTCTCAGAAAATATCAGAGTACCTTTAACTCAGTGGTTCTCAACTGGTTTTGCTTCAGGACATAGATTTTACATTGGACATCAAGGGGCGACCTGCAATAGATTAAACCTAACCTGTATTTAATGTATCTTGGGTTGTATTTCCTTTATTGTTGCATAGTTTTGTTCATGGTTTTCCAGTACAAGGACATGCATCAAGTGACATTATTTTTTGTTGTTGATGTCAATGTTTGACTTTCAGCACACAACTGAATAACACAGACTGCATGACTATGATAAATGATTATTGCAAGAGTTAGATTAACATACAGGCGCGAAGGGAATTCAACATTTCTAAATTGCACAAATAATAAATACATATACATATTTGTCTCTGGCTTGTTTTTGCTCGCATGTCAATGATTACTCCTCCGTGTGTCAATGATGCCGAGATCTACTTTTATATTTAATTTAATCACTGAGAAGGTTTACCTGGAAAATTAGTAGCACCAAACATCACAAGCAGCCTCAAGAGTGGACACAGAGTAGCCGTATAACACTGTCCCTTGAGCAGAATATTGCACTACAGATCTCTAAGTTTGTTCAAAGGGGCAAGCCAGATAGAAATAGCGCACTCGCGTGCATGGATGCCAGATTGCACAAAATAGGTATTACATTAGGTGGAATATTTCCAATTTGCAAGTATAAATCTCAAACTGGGGGTGTTGTCTCTCTTATCTGGCAACCATGAGCAAGGTAAACACTTGTGGAGACGCGTTAGGTCCCAATGCAAGTTAACACAAATATCCAATTAAAAATAAAAACGCTTTTACGATAAATGAGCCTCGGGCCACATTAAACCATGTAGAGGGCCTGATCCAGACCGCGGGCTGTAAATTGCCCATGTCTGCTTTAGCTGTTTGCGAGATTATCATTAAATCTGCCTCGGCAGTCCTAAATAGTCTATAATTTGGGCGGCCGCCGAAATATCTTCAATGGGAGAACCATGGCATTGCTCTTTCCCTGCTGTCCACGACCCAGTCCGAATAATCCAATTGAGAAACACTGCTTTAACTCACACACACTCATGTCAGAACCCCTCGCTTCTCTCTGACATTTTCTCTGCTGCATTTGTGTGTGTGTGTGTGACGCAAGTTGACGAGTCTGACAGGCAGACGAGGAAAGGAGATGCGCAAGCTCATGTGAGATTCTCCGTCCGATTGCATTTTTTTTCTCAATACCGTAGATAAGCAAATGTACATGGTATGATAACCATACATTTTTAAACCGTGGTATACCGTGCAACTCTAGCACAAAAATTGTCTAGAGTTTTTTAAATTGTCCGGCTTGATGAGATCTATATGTGTACAAAATTTGGTGACTGTAGCTCAAAAGGGAGGTGCTTCAGAGCCCCCCGAACAGGCCCGTGTTCTAGGTGTTGCTGCAGAGACCCCCCCGCAACTTTGCCATGCCCTAATGGGCAACGACTCTGATGTGTGTGCAAACTTTCAAGAGTATTTTAAGCATGTTATGTAACCCAAAAGTACCAAAAACCATGAATAATAATAATAATCCATCGAAGAACAATAGGGCCTTAAAATGCATCTCACTAGGTTTTGAAAGAGAGCCTCTATAACTTCTGTATAGGACAGCAAAATCATAATACACACATGTAGTATGGTTACAAAAGAACTGCAGCAGTAATATCCATCTTAACCTCTTCATAGCTCTTGTATATTGACCAACACCAGCTGTTTCATGAAAAGAATTGGTTGCAATTACATCGCAGCAGTCAGAAGCTGGCTATTCTACATTAGGATTGCAGGGATGAAATTGATTTCTTATTGCCTTTTTACAGTCATTGCACACCATTCACACAACTCTAGTTTATTGACTTCAAGAGAGCGAGAGAGAGAGAGAGAGAGAGAGAGAGAGAGCAAGCGAGAGAGAGAGAGACTAATCCATTGCAGACATGACTGCATATTACACATCACTGGGCCGCAGCCTTAACCAGCAACCCATTCACTTATCAAAAACAATACTGTGCCTTTATCTGCTCAAGCACAGCCCAGGACACATTTTGCACTTCCAATTCCAAGTCGATTTCCATTAACTTCATATATAAAACTGCCTAAAAGTCCCCATGGGTCATACCACAGAGGGCGTGTTTCTTCCATTAGCCTGTCTACCCAGCCCTGCCTGTCACTAAGCTTTTGTCTGAGTTCACTGATCTGCCAACAAACCTAATCGTTAAACTCAATACATTCAAGCGGCCATGCACAAAGGCAGGTCCCGCTTTGTTTTAAACAAGTGACGTGTTCCCTTCTGCCACAAATAGAAAGGCACTGGTTCTTACCTTCATGAGGGTGAGATGCCCAGAGCTGGGCCATTTGTAAGCTGGCTGGGTTGGGGGTTCGGAAGGCTGGATCTGAGGACAGAGGGTTAGGCCCCCCATGAGCGCTCGAGGCATATCCGCTAAGGAATGGGCTTGAGGCACCTGGGAATGAATCACCTGAGAAAGAGAGGAGTTGATCAAACATTTGCTTATGAAGTGACTGAATCAAATGAAAAATCAAGACCGTAAGCACTGTCATTTGATATGATGACATTCCACTCAGGGGAATAGGTTTGGCAAAAGTGAAATTATTACTCTGAAGCGTAGCGAAATTCAGGAACCGCAGCCACAAACCTGTTTCGACAACCAGACAGGCTTTTCATTTTAATAAGAGGAACTGAAAGACAATAAACACGAAACATCTTTGCATGCAAACAAATGTTGTGAATAATTATTAATCACCCTAAATGTTGTTAAATGTCATTACAATGCCCACCAGATGTGCAGATTCAAGAGCAGGAATGTCTAAATAAAATTGTTTCCATTTGCTGGCTTATATTTATGCATTTGGCAGATGCTTTTATCCAAAGCGACTTACAGTGCACTTATTACAGGGACAATCCCCCCGGAGCAACCTGGAGTTAAGTGCCTTGCTCAAGGACACAATGGTGGTGGCTGTGGGGATCGAACCAGCGACCGTCTGATTAACAGTTATGTGATTTAGCCCACTACGCCACCACCACTCTGCTTAGACATTACAGCTCGAGAAAACACAGAGATGTAGTATATGTTATTCATTTCATGGACTCAGTTCTCCAGAGCTTTTCAATTTTGATAGATAAAATCAACAGTGATGGCACATGCATTTTCTCCAGAGATATCTGTAAAAATATTTTAAAATGCTGGTTGGGTATGTAGAGAATAGGGATAGGTCACTTGTTTTGATAAGAATATGTATTAACCAAATTGAATACTACAGGTGGGGGACATTTTTAAATAAATGTAATATTTACAATAGGATTCAAGTATTGCAATATTTGACCTCTTTCATAATAAACTCATGGCTAGAACCAGTATTTAGTTTCATTTTTCAAACTCATAGTTAAAAAAGATTGACATCCATTGTTGATGGTGTGAGAGTGGGGAAAAATGACATTTACCAATTATATTTAGATATATTACTTATAAATAAGTAGTGCGGTATTTTACCTCACGATACATTACTGATATACTCATGGCAAGTTACATGTTTCGTATTTTTTGCGGGGGTGTCTCTCAGAGCAAGAGTACTGAAACATATAGTCAACTCACAATAATTTTTATTCGACCAAAATCCAAACTCAGAACAAGCTAAGAAAATAATTGCACAAAGCACAGTAGTCTAATCTAGATGAATCAGAAACAAATGATGAAGATTGCAAAATCAGCTTATTTGAATCACAATAATTCAAACATATAGAATCAATGTTATCTTATAGTTACTCATGTATTGATGTAATATCCCTGCTGATTCCAACCTCTACTGATACATCCAGAAGTGTCTAACTCTACAATATTGCTTACATTAAAATCAGTGAATTAAACGCCTCACGTCCATATGCTACACTGTCTATTCAAGCATGATGCATGAACAGGGGAGGCATGTCTAAATTAATGAGCCCTTCCCCCAGCTCCTTCCATACAACCTCTTTCTCAGGTCACACATGTCTTTCCTCAATCCAGCGTGGGAGGAGCGCTTCACACTTATTACTTCAACCAGAGATGGACTCAGACACACTTTCACAGTTTCATTTTTGATCTCTGTCACTCTCTCTCACTCTCTCTCTCTCACACACACACACACACACACACACACACACACACACACACACACACACACACACACACACACACACACACACACACCTTCCTTCTGTGCCGCAGACACCTTGGAAGAATGGGTCCACTTTTGCATGTGTAAATGGTACATTAGCATGAAAAGAGGAGGAACAACAAGCCATCAGTGACAACATGAGCCTTTTGTAGTAGAGGTTAGCATGCGATTAACCTAGGGGGGAAGCAGTCTTGCTCTGCTGATGAACCATTGGGCCATTGTATTGCACATCGCTAACGGCAGATGTGAACACTTTGGACTTCATCTAAACATTAACCACAGGATAGATTAGACCTCTGCATGGGGTGCAAATGGAGGAGATAGCAGTCAGGAAGGCCATGCTATGGGAAATTGTTATTGAGCAGTGTGTACTATGGATGGGCACAGAGTAATTTTGTAGTCGAGTTAAAATAAATAATAATAATTAAAAAAAAACATATAAAAAGAGTAATCGATTAAAAATAATGAGTTACACTGTGAAATTAATTTCAAAATAAGCCATTGACCAGGAAAAAAAAAAAAAAGGCACTCCATGTCAAAAAGGTTGCCGATCCTGATCTAGAATATACTCCACTCTATGCATTTCATCTAAAGGATGATTAAAATCCTATTATAGCCTGTTTGGCCAATTAACAGTAGATTTTTCTCGTTTCGGTTACAAAATCCACCAATTTGTCAATAAATAATATGCACAATTTTCAGTTGTAAATTATTTAATTAAATAATTCCATTTGCTGAACAGTGATGACAGAATAAAGATGCCAGCTGCGTCTACATTTTACTGTTGACATGTTCTCTGAATACCATGAAAACATTTCCATTGTGGTTACAACATACTCTCTAGAGTCAGACATGAACTAACAAATACGCTATTGCTTGGCAACTAGATAAACAGTACATATATTAGAAATGTCATAATTAAGGTTAAACAGGCATTAAAAACACATTATGAAATGCCATTAGGGTAAAAATAATAAGAGTGACAGAAAATGTTATTCAAAACACATATCTTTGTGACATCAATTTGTATTCATCATCAACTCTAAGGAAAGATTTTTAATTTGCAGTCATGGAATTGAACTGATGTTTTCTATTAGTTTAAGCACAGAATAAGTGAAGTAAACAAACGGTTGTAGCAGTTTTATTAAAGTAGATATTATGTGTGCTGTGTTGAACCTTTTAGAGGTAATGGTTTATTTATATTTCAATTAACATTATTATTAAGTTGTTTACATTTTTAATTGTCTTTATAATCGTCATTTGTATTGGTAAATATCCAAATGTTGTCAGACAGATACCTGCGTCATGGCCGGTAGAGAAAGTTTGGATTTGGGGAGGTGGTTATATAATTATTTGTTTTACCACTTTGCTATTTTAATGATTGGTTTCATTTGAAGCATAATTTGAATTTAGTCATGTCTTTGGTTTAAGTTTTCCATGTTTCAATAAATGAAGAATGTGACACCAGTTCTGCTTGGTGCAGGTTTTAAAAAATATCTATCTATCTCATAGATAGATATCTCTCTAGAGATAGATATATATAGATATATATCTCTCTAGATAGAGATAGAGATAGATAGATAGATAGATATTTGTTAATCTTCTATATATTTGTTAATCTTATTTCTATCCCTTATTACTTATGTCAGGTAGATAATTTGTTTACAGTGCAGGTAGGGAGGTTGACGATGTAATCAGACGTCGCAATATTGTTTAATAATAATATTGTTTTACAGTTGTAATGGGTAAAGGATTGGCAAGGAGGCGGCGGGAACCGGCTTAGGACTTAAAAGCAACATGAAACACATGTGAAGCACACACATACTTGTGCCTCTCTTTTTCTTGAACTGGCATCTCTGGCTCCCCTTTATCTCTCTCTCCCACTGATTACGAGTGTAGGCTTTGCACCCTGATGGCCCGGCCACACCCTCCTCCTCGTCACAACCGTGAAAGTATTTCTTGCATTTGACCCAGCCCTTTCTCAAAGTTATTTTTGTAACCATTTCCATCCATTATAAGCAGGTTTCTGCATTTTAACTATTGCTAGTGTTACAGCCAAATGGAAATCAAGTAATTTGGGATTACATCTCAGATCAATGCTTCACCTGCAAAGTCACAAATACATTTGTCAAAATGTACAGGTTCTAACAAGTCAAACTGAATCTAATACAATAACCTGAATTCCTACACCCCACTAGCACTGCAGGGCTCAAACTGAAACTTTTGTTTAGATGTTCCAAGTGACAAGTAACTGATGCAAATAGTGGTAAATCCAACACAATATTTGCCTAATAAACAAGCTTCTAAGCATCAAGTTTAGACACCGCTGCCCATTCAACTACTAAGCCTACTATGTGGAACAATTTGTCTGGGCTGCAGTTCGGCCTTGAAAATGGCTAGGATTACACACAGTCCTTTGTTGCATACAATAATAGTGAACGTTTTGTTTAACATGCAGTTTGTCCTTTAGTTTAAGCAGAAGAATACAATACATGCCAGTACACATGCATAGTAAATATGATTGAGAGTGACAAAAGGTACACTTTAATTAAGTAAATCTATAATTTAAAAAAGGAATGTGTTCTATTGCTGTCAGAGGACTTTCCTTTGTACTCCACCCAATGCCTGTAAATAAAGAACTGAAAACTGAGTTAACTACAAAATGTGGAATGTCATGCAATTTCACATATTTGGGATACAATTAATATTTGAATGCCCAATTAATAAAATTAAAATCTTGATATGTCCTAGTGTGATGATTTAACCACAGAAGGCAGTGATTTGATCATATAAATATAGAGTCGGTATAAGTGACTAGCTGTGTCCAAAATCACTTATTGTCACAGTATGAACAGTTTATTATGAATGAAAAACGTCTCAGCCAGTAAAACAGTACATTATTTAGATATGAATGAGAGTAGTATGGCCCTGCGATGGACTGGCGACCTGTCCAGGGTGTACCCTGCCTTTCGCCCAATGTTAGCTGGGATAGGCTCCAGCCCCCCGCGACCCTGTACACAGGATAAGCGGTTGACGATGGATGGATGGAGAGTAGTACGATTAGACTCTGGACTTGAATACAGTGCATTCTGAAAGTATACGGACCCCATTTTTTTCACATTTTGTTATGTTGCAGCCTTATGCTAAAATACTCTAAATTATTAAAAAAAAAAAAAAAAATCCACATCAATCTATACTCCATACTTAGCAAATATATTAAAAATAATAACTGAAATATTACATTGTATTCAGACCCTTAACTCAGAACTTGGTTGAGGCACTTTTGGCAGCGATTACAGCAACAAGCTTTGCACACCTGGATTTGGGGATTTTCTGCCATTCCCCTCCGCAAATCCTCTCAAGCTTTGTCAGGTTGGATGGGGACCATCAGTGGACAGCCGTTTTCAGGTCTCTCCAGAGATGTTTGATTGGGTTCAAGTCTGGGCTCTGGCTGTGCCACTCAAGGACATTCACAGAGTTGTCCCTAAGTCACTCTTGCGTTGTCTTGACTGGGTGCTTAGGGTCACTGTCCTGTTGGAAGGTGAACCTTCAGCTCAGTCTGAGATCCTGAGTGCTCTGGACCAGGTTTTCATTAAGGATATCTCTGTATTTTTTTGCTTTCAGCTTCCCTTCAACCATGACCAATACCTGCCGCTGAAAAACAACCCCTCAGCATGATGCTACCACCACCACCACCATTCTTCACCATTGGGATGGTCCTGAGCAGGTGATGAGTGGTGCCTGGTTTCCTCCAGACATGACGCTTGGAATTGGCCTCAACACAATCCTATCTCTGAGCTCTGCTGACAGTTCCTTTGATCTCATGGCTTGGTTTTTGCTCTGATATGCATTTTCAGATGTGAGACCTTTCCAAATCATGTCCAATCAACTGAATTTTCCACAAGTGGACTCTAATCAAAGTATAGAGACCAATACATTTGCAAAGTCATCAAAAATTTGTTTTTTGCTTTGACATTGAGGTATGGAGTGTAGATTGATGTGAAAAAATAAAGTATTTGAAGACTGCAACCAAAAAAAAAGTCTGAATATTAAAGTCCTGTACACGTAAAGTGTACAGTCCATTCGCAATTTAGAATCTCGCCAGAAATAATCAAATACAAAATCAAATAGCAGATCATAATCAATAATAATCAAATAGCAGATCATCCGGGTATTTCACTGAGGATTCTGACATAGTACAGCCATGGCCAAATTATTCATAGTAGCTTTCACCTTTTCTTCTCCGGACTATCGATTTTCCAGATGTCCCAAACAGTCGGAAGGGGGCTTCATCAGAGAAAATATATTTGCACAAATCCATGTACTTCCTGCAGAATTTCAGTCTGTCCTTAATGTTTATCTTGGAGAGAAGTGTCTTCTTTGCTGCCCTTCTTGATACCAGGTCATTGCCCAAAAGTCTTCGTCTCACTGTGCATGCAGATGCACTCACACCAATCTGCTGCCAATATTGAGCAAGCTCTGCACTGGAGGTGACATGATTATGTAGCCGACGACTCAGGAGGAGATGGTCCTGGCGATTGCAGGACACTATGGGACATCCTGAAGCCTTCTTCACTGCAGTTGAACCTCTCACATTGAAGTTATTGATGATCCGGTAAATGGTTCTTTCAGGTGCAATATTCTTTGCAGCAATTTCTTGCATGTGAGGCCATTTTGATGCAAAGCGATGATGGCTGCACGTCTTTCTTTAGAGGTAACCATTGCGAACAAGAACACAATGACTGGAAGGACTTCTTCCCTCGTTTTATAGCAATCAGTCTGCTCTTCTAATCCAGAATGATAGTGAATTCACCTGATTAGTACTCGTTCACACTTTCCCAAATGCTGCTGGTATGATTAGTGAAATTATGTTAACAGTGAATGTGGCACGGTGGAGGGCGGGACTGGGGTGTGATTTACGCACGCCCGGTCCCGTATTAGGCTGATCAAGCCGTCAAGAGGGATAAAGGCCACTCGCGGACGGCGATGCGGGAGAGAGAGATCGTTCACGGACATGTCTGTTGTCTTATGTGTTTGTATTTTGAGTTTTACATTAAACCTATAATTTATATGTCAAGCCGGTTTCTCGCCTCTTCCTTGCCCGCGAACATGAACTGTGTTACAGTGACATTTAGGTTTTTGTGACAAAGTTAATTTATTTGGCCAATGAAGCTTTTTGCAATTATTTAAAATGCATCTGATCATCAATGTGTATCAACACCACAACAACTGAAAATATAAATATATATATTTTTTTTTTTTTTTTTTTTTTTTATATACAGCGAACTGCTTATCTGGACATTGAGAATCTGGAGTTAAAAATATACAAACTGAAAGTGCTTTGTTCGGTTCAATCGGTTAAAAGCTCAATTTAACTAGACGTGTGAAAAAAAACTGCAACAGAAATATATAGTAATATATAGTAAATTGTATTTATTCAATGTTGTATTAATAAACATTATATCAATACCATAATAATGACATTATATTTAAGCAATATCACTCAAGCAAGAGTGCTGTTGTATTGAACAAATGTTTTCATCAATGCTTTCATAAATATTGTGCAGCACTATATTTGACAAAAAAAAAATAACTGTAATGTTGTCTTTTGGATTGCGTTGTGAGGTACAGTTGTGTGTGTATAGAAGTACTTCATTTGATAAACATATTGCAATAATATTTTAACAAGTAGCGGTTTTGTTTTCATTTGATTAAGGTTCTATGGATTCATTTGATTTGACAGTTTTTTCTGATAATAACATTTAATTAAACTTTAACACACAACATTTGACTGAATCTGAAATTATAAAATAAAAAAAGGATTTCAAAGGGACCATTTACCAGGGGAGACAAAAACATGAGCCAACACTAAAAAGGTCAAGCACATTTGTGACCATCAATTTTCAAGCCTTCGTTTCAAGACAGAACACTGTTGATGATACAAAAGTAGCGTTTGTGTGTCCTTTTACGGTGCTGTATGCCCATAGCTGTGGTCATGGAACAACACGAGCAAGCCAGTGAAATTCTTTGCAACTTTTTTCAAATACTTGGGGGAAAAAAAATGCATTAAATGAACTCAAACTGGCAGATGTGAAGTATGCTGCAATTTTCTTATATCTTTTTCAAACAGCTGTGGGATGTGCTGCAATGCCCTAATAACATTAATATGTGTGGTGAAGAAAAGCTACTCATCACCTTTTCATTACACAAGAACATTGTACATCAGCGACATAGAAAATTAGACTGTGTCCAACTTCAAGACCCAGTCATTCTAGATAATACTGGAGGGAACAGTGATTTCACCTCACCCTTTCATCATTTCAAAGACAAATTAGCACATGATGACAAATGCCTCAGGGGAAGAAAGATGAAAAAAAAAAAAATACACTTCACAAAGGGTAAAATCAAGCCAATATGGAACAAGTGTAATATAAAAAAAGGAACAGAGAAACACCTCCATTTGAGCTGCCAAAATAAATATATTTAAAAGGTCTAAACAAAAATAAAACGAACATGATTACCAGATAAGTAACTGAAAAACTGCACTGCAAGTTGTAGGTTACCAAAATCAAATTCGTAGCACTCCTTTTTTCCTTCTCAACCTTCACAAGGCAGCTGTCCAGAAACACAGTAATTTTGTTTATGACAAATCTAATAAATGGATTGCTGCACCAAGATTGGTCTTGGAGGGTTCTCACTCTTTTCACAGCACAATTTATGTACCCATCGGGTGTAATATTTATGCAAAAGCACAAGAGGTCATGATTTATATTGTGGTTATTGGATATTATTTTTTTCTGAATTCTGTATTCGACAGTTTGATTACATTGTATTATAAAAACGGTTAAAATATAAATATTTTAATTACATTTTTCAACATAACATTGCATTATTTTTATCAAATCAAGTGCTTTTATACAAAATCCTCACAGCACAAGCCAAAACACCAGATATTTTTGTCAAATGAATTGCTGCACAACAGAACATCATATGTGAGATATTTCTTTAATAAATTATCATTATTATTATTGTTTAATAACAGCAAACATTACCATACAGTAGTAATATCTTGTTGTCTTATTTTCCTAATTTTACTAGTCCATTTAAATCAAGCATTTATTTTGGTGTTTGTGTGTTTCTCAACACCGGATAAGCAGTTCGCTAAATAGTCCAGTGTGATTATTAAATCTAAAAAAGCTGTGATACTAATAATCATGTTAAGATAAAACACTAACACACCACAGATACACATTTTCTTATTTCCTGCTTTGTTATAAGCATATAATACTAAATGTATTTCAACCAAAAAAATAAATAAATCGGTCATCCATTAATAAGAATGGTCTATAAGAGGAACGCATCGCAAGGCGTTTTCTTGCTGGATCCAGTGTTTATAAAGCTCACCATCTTTAAATTTGTTCTCTCTAAGCATCTAGATACTCACAAACTTGCAGGTAAACCGATTAATACCTTGTTTTAATTGATTGCCTCTCAGTTTCTGCTGCTTGTGTTTGTGTGCAGCACCTAAAGTTCTTGAGCTCGGCCCCACGCGCAGCTCAAAGGGAAAATTACCTTGACCCTGAAATGTGTCATATTTTGCAATAGTGAAGTAAACAGACTGATTTTACATGTTCACTATTGCAACGCTGTATAGCATAATATAATTTACGGATTTTCCCAAGCGCGAGATTCAAAACTTGTGTGCCTTAAAACTTCTATAAGCACATTATAATTTTTTTATCTAATCTGTCACACTGTGTAGACCTGCATCTACTACACACAGAGCACTCGTGATACTCATGACTCTGTGTTGTCAGTTTACGAGTGGCTGGCTTCACTCATTCATTTTGAGACTTGCAGCACATGCAGATTATATATTTATTTCATTAAAAGGTGCACTCAGTAATTTCTCAGTAAATTTTTACTTCTAAAGCAATTAACAGAATTTTTCAAACACATGAAATGATGAGACGATGACTCCAGACATAACAGTAACTTTATGAAAGCCGTTATATTCTACATGGAGAGGGTCCCCTCATGGAGGCTGCCATGTTAGTATCACATGACCAGCCAAATACTACTCGCTTAATCTCAGTAACAACCCTTTCACTAAGGAATTAAATGAATCATGGAGGACTAGGTAAAATACATTTCTACAATGGCATCGGTCACTAAAAACTTTTGTGTTTGAATGATACTGCATCCATGCCCCTAGGTGTCAGTTTAAGTCCAAGATGGCATTTTCGAAAACGTATTGAGTGCACCTTTAAATCTAAGCCTTTTATTGTTTAATAAAAATTTTGCAACTGCAGTATAACTGCACTATAACTGAATTACTGAAAAATAATTCAAATGTATATAGGCAGTATCATCATGCTACCACCTCAGGGTATGAAGTTTACAATTCTAATGTTTTTTAAGTTAACAACAGCTATGTTGGAGTGAAAAAAAACATTTTGCACTAGGCTATATCAATACTTAAACTATTTGGGCAGAGATGACAGCAAGTGAGCTAAGAGCTTATGTGACAGGACTTCATTCATGACAGTCAACCGTTGATGTTGTTTCACAACGTGCAGCTGCCAACACTAACAGAGCGATACAAATTTGTTTATTTTTAAACCTATCCATTATTTCACCAGCCCCCATGTTACATGTTATTTTTTGCACATGTAACAAAAACCTTGTTAGTGACAGTCAAACAGCTATAGAATACCATTTTCCATGACTTTTCCATAACTGGAAAACTGCATTGCAAAAGTTTTTAGGATGCGTGGGAACCCCATCTTGGTTTAATAGTAGTTCCTTAACCTAAATCTGCTCAAAACCAAACAAACATTTTCCATGAACATCCAGGGTAAATGAAACTAAAGGAAACCGTATGCATGTGATAAGTGTTTGGAATATCTGCGCAGGCCAAAATCACCTGAGGGTCTTCAACACTTTGATGCAGGCGCTGTAACAAGAGTCAGTGATATGAGAACAGGGCTTTGTTAGCTTTAAGGCATGGCCTAATCCCAGGTTAGGTCATTGCTCCCCTGAGTGGCCCATCCCCCAACACATACTACCCCACCCTCACACGGGCCGGTCCAAACACCTCCCTCACTGCCCTTTGGCCCATCCTTCAGCCTCATGTGTGAGCGTGCACTTGCCGTTTCAGCAACTTCTGATGCGATCGCTAATTACTACAGCTAGTAGCTCAGTATATTGTAAAATGCCATTATCATCTTATACCAAAAAAACATTTCTGTAGATGACAAATTGTAAAACTATCTTCCAGAGAAGCAGTCAAAGCCCAAGCACAAGAAGTGTCAAGTTGACAGATACTTTTTGATCAAAAAGTGTCTATGACATTTCCATGTTCCATTCCAATTTAAATGTATCTGATATTTACAGGCTTTTCCCTTAGAGCAGGGTTTCTGCAGGTTCGAAGGAATTCAATTTAATACATTTTAAGGCCAAAAAAAGGAAAATTTAAGACCATTTCGCAATAAAAATAATAAAAACATTAAATAATTAATTAGCTAGTAAATACAAAACCACTGAGACTACTTGGATGTAGACTTGGACTACTTTTTTATATTTTATTGTGCATTTATGCGTTTTCTTTTTTTAAAGTTAATACAACATTAAAACTCTAAATTAATTCATTAAGAATGCAAGTATCTTAAAGTATGTAGCATATATTGTGACCCTGTTCTTTAGTTACTTGCTTTCCAGCCAGACGTGACGCAATAGACCAATGCTTTGGCAATGTCACCACTTATGTCAAGCACTGAAGTGGTGGCAAAAACCATGTGTAAAAAGTAAACTTTTATCGAATTACATTGTTGAAAAATTATTCCGAGGTCTCTCGTTGAATGTTGTGGCTTCAATCAAGCCATCAAACAGAGCTGATTGGACCGAGATCATTTCAACTCACAACTTTGCAGCAAAAATTTATAGGGAACATGATTACATGTTTGTTATTAACTCATTTTATTATAGAAATTGTATCGTTGAGAACATGTTTGTATTTATGATGGTTTAGAGTCAAACTTTCATTTAATCATAATCTGTCAAATCTAACAACAGTCAGTGGGCTTTCTGCCACCACTTACTGCGCATGCGCTCCCATTTTTGTAAACAAGAGGATTGGTCTATAGACCTTATTCACAGTAGCGCTATGTTTGATTTTTAATGGGAATGGAAACAAGGAAGTGATGGATAAACTTACCATCTCTTCAATGGTTGCATGGTTTAAATCTGTAAAAAGCTCCAATATCCCATCTGATTTTCCACAACTCATGTTGTCTGGAGTTTTTTGTCTACTGAGTGTCCTTGAAAATATATTTTTCCAATGTTTTGTCAGCAGAACGATCCAAAAAAACATTTTAAACTGCAATACAGCCCATTGAAGAGACTGTACGTCTATCCAGCACAGCCTCGTTGTCATTCTTGTCAAAAATGAAATATGGCGCTGCTGTGAATAAGGTCTAGCATGTGCTGAATAACACTTAGATTTTTTTTTTTCTTGGCAGATACCTTTACCAAATACGTTAACAGGTAGTAGTTAAAGGGCAGTTCATTTAAAAATGAAATTTCGATCATCACTGCTCACCCTTGAGAATGTATGAATTTTTCTCTGCCGAGGAACAAAAAAGGAGATGTTATGCAAAACATTTAGTCTCGGTCACCATTCACTGTCACTGCATCTTTTTTTTCATTCAATATAAGTGAATGGTGACTGAAACTCCCTAATACATCCTTTTGATATCCACTGAAATAAGAAAGTCATACAGGTGTGCAACAGCATGATGGTAAGTGATGACAATTTTCATTTTTGTGTGAAATATCTCGTCAGTTACATTAAAAACGTTTAAAGTATGAAATATTGAAAATGTTAACATTAAATTATGAAAGAGAACTGTGCTGCATAATTACTTATTGAAATGGTAATCTGTTATTTAGAACAGATTATATTCTAATTAAATATAGGGAATATATTTTCATATTATGTATATTATAATTTCATATAATTATATTATTACTGTTTTGTATATTATTACAATTTTTTTTAAATTGATTGATTCAGATGGCAGAGAAAACACCAGTTTATGTCAGATGGAGCTCAAAAGAGGTGGAGATGGGAGATATAACAGGGATAACTCAGAGTAAATTGGTTAGCATTACCATTTTTGTCAAAGGTGCAACGATTTGAACGGCTTCAAAAGACCGCTCCAACCTCACGCACTTGCAAATTTTAACATTGACAGCTATGTCAATTATAAGCAGGAGCAACAGTGTTAGTGCATTGCTCGCTTGCAGAGATGCAAAATAACGGCATTTGCATTTCTGATTAACGGGTTTATGAAGGTTTATACATGTGTAAAATCGTAAGTTCAGTGAGCTACTAAATGACGGATGCTCAAGAGAGAGATGACTGATTCTGCTGTTTTAAGCATCTCCTCTATTCCCACCCCAAACTTCTTGCAATTTATTTAAGATATACAAGACTTTTTAGTCTTAAATTTTAAAAAGTAAATTTAAGATTTAAGTCTTTAAGGACCCTGTAGAGGATAGGGCAGGGATCTTTTTTCTGAAATAGTTTAACGTTCCCTCGCAATGTGTAGCGCAATCAGTGTAGCATTCCTTCGCAATCAGCGTAGTGTTCCCTCGTAATAAATTTACCTTGGTTTTACTACAGTAGCCAAATTTTAGCCATGATTTCCATAGTGAAACCATAGAGATTATACAGGAAAACATAAACTGTTACTATTAATCATAATTTTGTGGTTATTATGGTTTTATTATGCAAATAACAATTTAACTATGGTTTTACTATAGTAATAACCATGACTCGTATGAGGTATGCTATCCATCTTATGTTTATTGGTGGAAATTATGGTTAATACAATACTGAATTAATATATTTATGTATGCATTCATAACCATGGTTGTACTATAGGTTAACCATGATCATTCTTAATGTTAATATGATTTTCAAAACCATGATAATCAGAAAATACATTATTACAATAGTTATTTTCCTATATAATTACTATGGGTTTACTACAAATATCAAGGTTAAAATATGGTTACTATAGTAAGAGCATGGTAAAAGTATTGTGAGGGCACACAAAACCATTGCAAGGGCACGTAAAACTTGCCCGTCTTCTAAGTAGCTCTGTACTTTCCATCACTGAATGAACCCTGCAATTTTTTGCAAACAATGGGTGCAAAATTAGATAAAATTATCAACTAAAAATCCCAATAAGTGATTTAAAAAGAATGAGCTAATGTAAATTTAGCATAAATCAGCAAGCTATTTCTGCCTTGTCCTTTAGAACTGGATCCAAATTAAACAGCATAGACATGCTGCATTTTTTTTCTAGGCCAGGAGGCTCTGCAACATAGAAACCTGATCTAATCAGCCTTCCAATCACTTACCTTCAAATTATATTTTAATAAAGTTTTTTCCACTGCCACTTCGAGCAGATGTTAAATCAAGGATTTATTAAGCCAAGGTGTTCCATTTCCCCACCTTTGCAGTAAAACAAGATAATTATTAAGGGAATTTAAAAGTAGTTCATGGCATTTCCAGAATTATTTGATAAGCATTATGAAGGTAGAGCTTAGATCAAACGTTAACGGAGCAAAAATAGCTAAAAACCTTCAAATAAAGAGAAAAAAGCCTGTTTACATTCCCTCTCTTTTACAATAAAAACTGTAAATCATCCGACCACTAAACACAGAAAAAGAAAGCTGCAAACGACCGCAGTGATACCCCATCCTCATAAAACACATTCATGTTAACTTGTCTAACAGCCAGGGCATTTTATTTCAAAATGTGCACTGTGCATAACCCATGTAGGATGAACAAATGGAGTCTACGCACCAGGACACTAAACACTTAATGTTTAATTCAGAGGAAAGTCAAGGCAGCAGGACATTTACACACTTCCTCCCCCCAGTTTCCTTCCATAAGTGCCTTCTCTTCTACCATACCACTCAGGATGAGGGGACGGGACTCCATTTTACCATTCATCCTTTCAGCATCTCCTCGCCTGTCACACTAGATCACAATGAGAGATAGGTCTCATCCTGTCTATAACAGCCAGCTCTTGGCCCATGCTGTGGGCAGATCACAAAATAAGTTTGTCCATGATGGAACCAGACAGCACTGAGGACTAGCGCATATTAATTTGACTTTTGCTGCATCCCGTTGCTAAATAAATGGCAACAAATCATTGGTTTAGCACCTTCCTCCAACTGCTCTTTATAGGAATGTTCCTATATCCTTGAAACTTCCACATTTATAGAGGGAGAAGGATAACACCTGGATGGCAAAGGCCATTTTTACAAGCGGTTTTACACCTCAAACACCCTTCAGGGTATAAATAAGGGTTTGTTACCTTCCTGATGGGTTAAACCGGATTGGGCAGCACAGTCACTTCTGGTGAAGCCAAAAGATGTCTATAATGAACAGATTATTAACCCTTTCACATGTACGATCAAACAGGTGTGATTACACTAGGCTCAGAAGCATACGATCAAACCGGTAAATCTTGCTGCTGTTTACCAGCAAAAGTGGGACAGAAGTGGTTGTCATAATGAATCGGCTGCTCAAATAGTTTTTTTTCAACATCACAGTCTCTTTATACTTTTATGTTATACAAACATTCAAACAAATTCTAAATAAAAGTTTAAAGCCATTACCGTCAGAGCACACTGTTTTGATGCAGTGATGCGGCCATGCTTTCTGACATTAAACAAAGAATATACAAACTAGTCAATCCACTCAAACCTTCTCCTATTCCATGTGTCACTCATTCTAACCACTTCTGGTCCTGGGAAAGTGGAAGTGCTAGATTTTTAGAACATTTTATGCGTCTATCACGAACTCAAAATCCCATGTTGCATTGCACGTAAACAATATGGCGGCGTGCATAGCCATCTTATCACAATCAATCATTACATTTCTAAAAACCACATTATATGCTTGATAATATAGAATTTGTTCTTCGGTGCATCTGCTGTGAAGTGTAAGGTAAGACTTTTTTAATTACAGTGCACATTAAAGAACTCACACTGGTGGGTCCAATCAGTACAGGAGAAACTCAAGTGCAGAAAGGTTTAAGGAAAAAGGCTGAAATAACAATGTAACAGCTTTTTTTAACAGCTCACTCACTATATCTTTCACTCACTCGCCATCTCTTTCACTCACTCACTCGCCATCTCACTCACTCACTCACTCACTCGCCATCTCTTTCACAACACTCGCCATCTCTTTCACTCACTCACCCACTCGCCATCTCTTTCACTCACTCACCCACTCGCCATCTCTTTCACTCACTTGCCATCTCTTTCACAACACTCGCCATCTCTTTCACCCACTCGCCATCTCTTTCACTCACTCACTCACCCACTCGCCATCTCTTTCACTCACTCACCATCTCTTTCACTCACTCACTCGCTATCTCTTTCCCTCACTCACCCACTCGCCATCTCTTTCACAACACTCGCCATCTCTTTCACTCACTCGCCATCTCTTTCCCTCACCCACTCACCCACTCGCCATCTCTTTCCCTCACCCACCCACCCGCCATCTCTTTCACTCACTCACTCGCCATCTCTTTCCCTCACCCACTCACCCACTCGCCATCTCTTTCCCTCACCCACTCACCCACTCGCCATCTCTTTCCCTCATCCACCCACCCGCCATCTCTTTCCCCTCACCCACCCACCCGCCATCTCTTTCCCTCACCCACTCGCCATCTCTTTCACTCACTCACACACCCACTACCCATCTCTTTCACTCACTCACTCACCCACTACCCATCTCTTTCACTCACCCGCCATCTCTTTCACTCACCCACCATCTCTTTCACTCATTCACTCACCCACCATCTCTTTCACTCATTCACCCACTCACCATTTCTTTCACTCAATCATCACTCACTATATCTTTTACTCACTCACACTCTCACTCTCACTCTCTTTCACTCACTCTCACTCTCACTCTCTTTCACTCACTCACACTCTCACACTCTTTCACTCACTCACACTCTCACACTCTTTCACTCACTCACTCTCACTCTTTCACTCACTCACTCACTCACTCACTCTCACTCTTTCACTCACTCACTCTCACTCTTTCACTCACTCACTCTCACTCTTTCACTCACTCACTCTCACTCTCACACTCTTTCACTCACTCATCATTTATCTTTATTATTTACTGTACAACTTTGTACAGCTGAATGTAAAAAGTACTGTGACGTATATGATCAAAGTCTAGAAAATATTCCTTCATTATTACAAGGAAGAAAATGTTATAAAATTGTTTGTTAATAATTTTATTCTAAAATGTTCAAAATATCATTGGTTCTAAAGTTTGCATCCCCATTTCTGAATGTAATAGCTATGTTCTCTAATAATAGCTTCGTATCTTTTTCCATTAAATGTTCATCCAACCTCTCTGAGCAGCTTTTTTTAGTAGTTTAGAGGGATGTGTGGATGCGACTCTTCCATTCACTGTTATGATGCTCTTTTCAGGTATTCAGAGCATGACCAAAGTTTTCCATTACATCTCCAATTTTAATGTTTCCCCTCCCCCAGTTTTATAAATAAAACCAGCAGATCATATAGAAAAACACTTTGTCCATACCACCGTCACAGTGAACCACCCTGCCACATCTGTTGCCACCCCATCACAGGGTCATTTTGTTAAAATTTTATGGAAAGGAAATGAAATGTTACATAAATTAATGTCGAATGATGTTTTTGTTGTGTGGACTAAATTTAATTTTATTTGTATTTAAGTTAATTCGTTTTTTTCAGTACAAACAATGAGGCCATTGAATTGTTGAATTCCTATTTCAAGATTAAAAATCTAAGAATAAAAAATGTTATTAAATTACAGACTTTCTATTGATGGTTTACAAAAAAGGGACATTTTACTATTAGGAAAACATTAGATTTTAAATATCTATTTCTTGTTTTACTACTCTTAATGGCATACATATTGTCCGTAACGGGGGTGGTACAAGAAAGAAAATAAAAATGAGAATATGAATAAGGATTTTGTGCCTGAGGTGGGAGTGTTTTTTGGAGGATTACCATATCTTTCAATTTGTAAGTTTAAAAAAAAAGTTTGTTCTTAATGAAAAATTTGAAAATTACAAAGTGGAAATGGCACCCATTTCGTAGAATGACTCATAGTCTGTAGGCGCTTCACGCTAGAAGTATTCACAGGTTCACCCTAATCCGAGGACCCGAGACCCGTATGGATCCGGATCCACGTTTTATACGGTCAGCCGTGTCCGGGTCGGGTACCATTCTATTGCTGTGGGTAAGCTAATAGACCTGCTGCTGTCTAGTGTCATTATAATCAAAAAACCATTACAAAAAAAAAACACTCAATGTTCTTGTCTCAGCTGACTGGGCAACTTTAGTAGCTTTAAAATGTATTAATGTATTATAGTAATAAGACTGGTAGTTTTATGTTGCACTTCATTCTGAATGTTTACTTGAAAACTTGATAGCCTACTGCTGTTAAAAAAGTTAAACACTCTAAAATAAGCACAGCATTTTCTTAATTTGTATTTTCTGTTTCTCTCCATATAAGTATATTGATAGATAAGTAGATAAGTAATATTGATATATTGAGGCCAGCTTCCTCAATATATCAATAGCTTATTAACTTTTAATAGTCAAGGGTATAATCTACGTTCAAGTAGATATATTCTGTTAAATGTTCCTTTAATGAAGACAGAGTTTGGAAAAACTGCTTTTATTTATAGTGCATCAGCTGCTTGGAATGAGATCCAAAGTTCATTGAAACTTGATGAACTTATTTCAGTATATGAGTTCAAGTTACATTTAAACAAATTACTCAAATCTGTCTGCACTTGCTCTTAACATTTAATCTTGTTTTATTTTTATATATGTGTGTGTTGTGAAATCTGTTTCATGTAGTTATGTATATTGTGTGCTGCTATTTTGGCCAGGGCTCACTTGTAAATGAGATATTTATCTCAATGTGTTTATTTCCCTGGTTAAATAAAGGTTTAATAAAAATAAAAAAAAAAGTACATTTTTGTAAAGTGAATGACCAATTTATTTGTCTGGAGGTCAAGCACATGACAATGCTTAATGTCGAGCCCTGGCTCAAATGTATGCTCTAGCCAATTTTATGTTTGGACCATTTGTGAACTCCAGTTCACTGTTGCGAACAGTCTTGTTTACAATGCTTTGTGGGTGACTCTTTGACATGTCATTAAATTACTACTAGAGCACAAAATTGTTTACAAGAGCACAAAGTTCTTCATAGATCTAGCCTCTTAATTTTATCCTCTCAAAGTGCACCAGATTAATGCATTTATCTTTAAAATGTAAAAAAATATCTTATGGGGGAGCATGCCCCCAGAACACCCTAAAGGGTTTGAGATCCACCCACCATAGTCTCACAAAAACCTGTGGGAAACACTGTCTGTTTATACTACTTGCATTTATCCCTAAAGAACGTACAATTTTACCGGCCGAAAAAGTGCAATACTTTAACTAAAAAAAAAACAATACTTCCTCCGGCAGTACATGAGTTCATATGCAGCTAATCACTTTGAAGCACGCAGCACATGCAAATCATATATATATTTAATTAATCTGCATCCTTTTGCGCTTAATCACACTAGGAGATATGTTTTACCGGGATTACAGCATTACGTTGTCATGGCAACAAAGTTGTTAAATTGGATACAACTTTACACAGAAAAGGTTGGTAAGCGATTTCATCACACTAAATTTATCCCCTGAAAGGAATATTTGGGATTCACATAAATATTATTATGCATGTTAACATGATTTTAAAGACTTTTCGGATATGGTTTTAACATGCAAACTGCAAAAAGGCCAAAATATACTTTAGTTTTCCGGGTGCCAGAATGTCTCCCAAACAGTGTACATGACGCAAATTTTGTCATTATCAAAGTACTCGCAAACCGTTCGTGTGCAGACAAGTTTTTTTTATTCTAGACAGCCTGCTGCTGACTGTACTAAAAAAATAAAAAAAAGAGATCGTAGTGCGCATGTGTTAAATGTGGCCGGTCAAGAGCATACTTTGAAAGTTTGATCGCTTGATTGTGCTTAAGATGGAACAGCAAACAAAAAAGTATAAAAGTAAACCCTAAAAGTGCAGCACACCATCAGCGAGCAAATTAAAGCACTGCAGCTAAAAAATATAAAAAATATGACAGAAAATAAAATCAAAAAATAAACTAGTCAACTATCCCTATGGTGAATCAACACGGGTGTATAAAGTACAAATATAGAGAAATTACAAAAAGTTCAAAGCTGAGCTAACATTTAAGGGTTTGCAAAGAGAGGGTTTTCAAAATGGAATCAATAAAATAAACCCCAAAATCTAGAGGGGAGTGAACCATGTGGAGCCAGTCAGTCCTATCTTAAGGCCAAACACCAGGGTCCCCTATTAAAAACAGCCCATAAACCACCAGCAGGGCTGCAACCCCAGGATTCTGACGCACCATATGAAAATCAATAAATCATACATTCCAAAAAGCACTGCACTTCAAAGACATATCAAGCAACAATTTGCATTTTCCCATGATGCTTTGGTACATCATGGTTTCACAGATACAAGTGCGCTCATAAAGTAAAAAGGCACATTTCGTGCCTTACATGTTAAATGCATTCAGCAAACATTACGTCCAGCTATTAGCAAGGCTATTATTATAAACATGGCTAGCATTACTAAGACAAGGAAGCAAAAAGAATGGTGTCTTGTTCAAACATGTGCAGTCAAAACGAAAGATAAAAAGTGAGGCAAAATCTAATCAACTAGACAAGGCAGGCCAAATTTTTTTTTTATTAACTTTCAAGTTCAAAAAGCCACTTAAATCACCAGGTAGATAAATGTACTTGACAGACGCTGAACATATAAGCCACTAAGCAAAAACAGTGTATTACACAATTTAAACTTGCTCTCCTTTATTAACCCAAACAAAAATGGACCATTCTTATGCCATTGTCCCTAAACTACAATGTCATAAAATGTCACAATAAGTACATGCCACAAAATCATATTTTAAAAGTTATTACTTCAAACGAGGAATGTTGTAGAGATGTATATACGTATACTGTATATACTATACGTAAATATTTGCACTGTGAACAGCATGGCACTTCCCTCCCATCCCGTCAGAACAAACATTCCTCTTTCAGTGGGAAAAACGATTAAATCTGTGGACCAGCAGATGGGCATGTTACATACACCTATAAAATGCACCCAAATTATGTTTCTCATACCATACACGAGTGTTTACAGGTCTGTTTCGAATTACTTATCCCTGTACTGCAACGTCTCAGCTAAAAATATCAAGGAGTATCCAAAAAAAAACTTTAGGAAAGAAGAAATCAAATCAGAAGGTAGATGTGAAACATTCAAATATGTAAACTGTACTAATGAGAGAGCCATTACACAAAGCATCCAAGAAATATTAAAAAGGAAAACAAATTAAGATTTTCTTTTGAGTGAAAAAAAAAAAAAACACTAGAAAAACCATATAATACATATTGTAATCGAAACAAACAAACAAACAAAAAACTACCTATTAACACCATGGATGTGCACGAGTAATAGTCTAATCAAGTTCTGCAACAGCTAGTTGACTATTAAAAACACTACTCGAATATCACAAATTGCCAGTCATGAGCAATGCTGAATATTGTATTTTCCCCTCTGAATCCCTCATCAAATCTCGCACATTTGAGTCCACTGGGGAACTCTGTGTATGTGCATTATTGAGGTGTTTGATGAGAGAAGATATGATGCCGTTTGAAAGCAAGGCCTAGCACAGCTCTAGCAATACTTGTAATATTTTAATTCTTATTGAATTCTACTCTATTGATATTCAGCTCTTGTTGGACTCACACAAACCAACAGACAAGGATCGCTTTTATGGTGGAAAAAAAAACTGTGAAGCAGTACAAGAAACACATTTCAGCATGCGATCGTTAAATTTCTTTACAGTGGCAGAGCACATTTCATAAAAAGCCATTTGATTTTATACATGAGAAATTATTTTTTAAAAATGTGATGGCCTTTATTTAGACAGATTTTATTCAGTATATGTGCATTTCCTTTATGTTGACAGCACTGGTTTCCATGTTTCTAAGCTCTAGATTAGTGTATTTTTTTTTTCCTTTAATTAAAATGTTTTATTAACACATTTTGTTCATTTCAGCATAGTTTGTCACATTATTTTGAAACAGTTTGTGAATAAAATATATAAATTTCACATATGCATTATATTTGTTATATTGAACTTGTTTTTTGTATGTTAAAGTACTTGACTACAAAAAAATTTTTTGGACGCCCATCCTTAATTAACACACCCGCTGTAGTTCTATTATAATGTTATGAGTATATATTTGTTGTTCATAAGCAATAACTATTGAAGGTTCTTGCCTTTTCTATTGCAGAGAAAAAGCTGTATCCTCAAAAATAATAATTTGATTTTCTATAGAAATAATCTGCAAACACATTTTGGTGAAAAACATTTGTAAAGCATTGAAGTTAAAGCAGAGAATGTTGTCACTTTGAAATCCAAGAATAACAGCCATCTGGCGAGTTGGATTCATGCGTGAAATTTTTGGAACGAGTGTTCAGTGTCGTACATGTTTGCTTCACAAGCTGGTGCAAAAACTCCAAAAGGTACACCCACATTTTCTGAAAACAGCGATAATTGCACTTCATTTAGCTTGCACAAACAGCTACTTTTCTCAAATATAAGAGACAAACAATACCAGAAATTAAATTACCAACTTGTAAGGTTTTAACCCCTCTAGATATATTGCTTAAAGGAATGGTTCACCCAAAAATGTTAATTCTCTCATCATTACTCACCATCACAGATGTGTATGACTTACTTTCTTCTTGCGGGACACAAATGAATATTTTTAGAAGAATCCAAGTGAATGGGTGCCAAAATTTTTATGCCCCAAAAAAAAACTTATAAAAGGCAGCATAAAAATAATCCATATGATTCCTGTGGTTAAATTTCTATCCTTAGAAGTGATACGATAGGAGTGGGTGAGAAGCAGATCCATGTTTACGTCCATTTTTGCTAGAAATTCTTCTCCCTGCCCTGTAGGGGGCATATGCATGAAGAATGTGAATCACCAAAAAACAAAAGAACGTGAAAGTGAAATTTAAAGTGGATATCAACTGAGCAGGGAGGAAAATTTATAGTAAAAACTTGACTTAAATATTGATCTGCTTCTCAGCCATACCCATCAAATCGCTTGTGAAGATATATTTATGTTTATATACATGTTTAAATCCAAAAATAAAATACAGAAGCAAATCTCCCTCCTCCTAACCTGGCACTGAGACTCGGGTTCAGAAACATGCTTCATTTACCATGTTCATGTACAAAGTGCTTTGGAAATACAATTTAACAACCTCACTTCCCACTATTATGCATGAACGGTGAGCCATTTAGAATTTTAGTACACTTACACGTTGCTTTCTGCACTTTAAAACCTTTTGCTTGGACCACAATCATTAGGTTGGCCACAAATATATCCATTCAAAAACAATAACAAACATCATATTCTGTAGAATCTTGTGGTTCTGAAGGACAACCAGAAGAACAACGGACAAAAATCTGGTTTCGATTTCTAACTGAGGAAATCTGGCTTCCATTTCTAACTGAGGAAATCTGGCTATTGAGCAGTTATTATTGGAAAGAATGGAATGTTCAGACAGTTCCCAGGAAACTGAGTCATTACATAAACATATGATCCGCTCACTACTACCATGTATGAGGACCATTTATACTGATCAGCCACAACATTAAAACCACCTGCTTAATATCGTGTAAGCAACCCTTGTGCAGCCAAAACAGCTCTGACTCGTCAAGTCATGGACTCCATAAGACCTCTGTCCATCAGGGAATACTGTTGTCATTAAGGGGTGTACGTGGTCTGCAACAATCTTTAGGTCGGTGGTACGTGTCAAAGTATGATCCACATGAATGTCAGGACCCAAGGTTTCCCAGCAGATCATAGCCCAGAGCATTACACTGCCTCTGCCAGCCTGCCTTCTTCCCATGGTGCATCCTGCTGCCATCTTTTCCCAAGGTAAATGACACACACTCACCTGGCCGTCAACATGATCTAAAAGAAAACGTGATTCATCAGACCAGGCCACCTTCTAACAATGCTCTATGGTCCAGTTCTGACACTCATGTGCCCATTGTAGGTGCTTTCAGTGGTGGACAGGGGTCAGCATGGGCACTCCGACTGGTCTGCGGCTATGCAGCCCCATATGCAGCAAGCTGCGTGCGATACATTGTGTGTTCTGACATCTTTCTATCATGACCAGCATTAAGTTTTTCAGCAATTTGTGCTACAGTAGCTCTTCTGTGGGATCGGACCAGACAGGCTAGCCTTCGCTCCCCATGCTTATCAATGAACCTTGGGCGCCAGTGACACAGTCGCCAGTTCACGGTTGTCCTTCCTTGGACCACTTTTGGTGGGTACTAACTACTGCATTCTGGGAACACCCCACAAGACCTGCTGTTTTGCATATACTCTGACCCAATCGTCTTGCCATCACTATTTGGCACTTGTCAAAGTCGCTCAGATTCTTACGCATGCCCATTTTTCCTGCTTCTAACACATGAAATTGAAGAACTGACTGTTCACTTGCTGCATAATATATCCCACCCCTTGACAGGTGCCACTGTAATGAGATAATACAAATTATTCACTTCCACCTGCCAGTGGTTTTAATGTTGTGGCTGATCAGCGTATGACAAGTCATGAAGTACAAACAAACACACTAGTGAGAATGAAGTTATTGTGACAACATTATATATATGAGCATTTACCTTAAAATCTAGGATACATCTTCAAAGTGGTTGTCACAATTCATTTGAAATCATAAAAGCTTTGCATTATAGGTTAGGTATACACGTGGAATAAGAACATGTTTTTGTAAATTAAGTCAATTTAGAGCATTGGCTCTAACACTTAAGAATATTATGCAAGTAAGCTAAAGATAGAAATAGAATTCTCAAAGCTCTGGGCAATAATAAAGTAATAAAAGATAATAATCCAATAAGGGTAAATTGGTGCCTGAATGCAGTGACAAATTATTATACTACCTAAATCTAATCAGTATACAGCAACCAATGACACAGTGTAAAAACATGACATTAGTTGAGGGTCAGGGCAACTACAACAAAGCTTTCTTGGTTATCTATGGTAAACTGCTGTCACATAAACACCCACTGTGCAAAGCAAAAATCTTCTTGGATATTTTTTTTTTTAACAAAAACAGTTCTACAACTACTGCCATTTTTTTTTGAGTAAATAATAAAACTGCAACACATACATTTCGATTACTGCACATGACAGTAACCACAATTTCCCATTAATTGACTGAGGCGGCAAAATAGAAACTAAAATGCATTGACTGCTTCAGTGAACACAGGGAGGCAAAGACTAACAGTTTTTTTTTTTTTTACATACTAACTCAATATCCTCAAAGCTTTCTGGAGTTCTTGAAAGTCAAGAGGGACATCACAACACAATGTTCTCATCAACATTCAATTACACACAGTAAATCATGGCCTACTGGCAATATGTAGCACAACAGTAGCAGAAAAAAGATATGTTCCCCTGAGTGTGAACATTTCTTCAAATAAAATTCTTATGTTGTACCGTCATATGTTTCCCATGATTTGAAGAAGTAATACTGCAATCATACAACAACGATGAAGACTAACAGATCACACATTGCCATACAGTTAGTTACCTTTTATAGTAGGACACACTGTGTATTTACATGTAAAGCCTTTGTCATAATGTAGGATTTCGAAATGGAGCTCCTTCACAAACATAATTTCCCCTTGATATGAAGCACATTATCAAAGAGTAGGAGATCTTTAGCCCCTCTAAATACAAGGATAACACACAGCATCTCAATTGAGTAACAAGGTAGGCAATAGTTTACTCAACAAAAGCAATAATTCTAGTGTTTGCCCCAGTCCAGTGGAGGGGCCGGGAGAGAGATGGAAAGCAAATGGGGCAATTTTATACTGTCGATTTTCAATGGATGTTGGTTGAAAGAATGTTGCCCAAAACACATCTCGTGTAAATAATTCAACTTGTGCCAACAGGCAATACTTTACACGTTTTAAGCATTTTCCTTGTGTTGTGGCAAGCGGAAGAACATCGTGCGGGCGAGTTCTGCGCTGTCACTCGGCACTGCACGATACACTCTCTGTGCTGCTTTCAACAACTGTTCGCATACATGTGTTCATGATTATAGGTGATCGCATGGCATGCCTTTTTTTTTTTTTTTAACAATGTATATTAAGAGGAATCTTTCCTATATTTTCTAGCATTTTACATTAAAGCCTTAATATGCATTATTTACATTATTAACAAACCCAATTGTGCAATTAAACCTTATTTCACGGATTTCCAACTGACTGTTAAGTCTTACCAAATGTCAAAATGCGAAAACTCAAACACCACTGCAAATAACATTACACAAAAGCCAGAGATCAGAAGTTTCGATGTTGTTCATCTTCAGTTTAAATATGCTAAATTAAATTAAATCCCTAAAATATAAGCAAATTGAAATAAAAAAAAATCTACTTACTGTGGTGAGAATGTATGTTCATGGCCGACGACAGATATTTTCCAGTGTGTGGAGCCGCCGGGTGCCCCGCGCCCAGGTGACCGGGAGACGGTGGTATTCTACCGGCTGCAGCGGCCGCGCCGAGTCGGTGTGACTCCATGGCCAACCCCGAGAGCAGTGACGGCGGGACGTGAACAGATCTGGGGGGTCCGAAGTCTCGGCCATCCATCATCCACAATGACCAAAGTTGATTAAAGAAACAGTCCGATCGGGTAATTCCGAATGAGCCAGTCTCATTGGCTATAATGTCCCTATATTTCTAGGCAAATCCGTGTCCTTATCCGGCATTCTGCCGACCTATAAAAACAAAACAGAACAAGAAAATAGTCTTGGATAGATGCGGATGACTGCTAAACTAAATCTAAAATTTATTTCGAACTAGAACACAAACAGTGCTGTCATGTAATGACGCAGTTTTAATGCAAACTAGATCACTGGAAGAAAAAAAAAAAGAAAAAGAAGAGTAATCTTCTCGATAGCGTGTGGTGAGGACACAAACGAGGTACGATACTGTAAACTGACATCAAAACGTTGAAAATAGTCCGTTTTAGGATAAACAGCGGTGGTAATGGCTCTCGCGTTCTAGGTAAAACCGGGCAGTCGTGTAAATAGATTACGGACAGAATTATAATTGTTCCTAATATTGTATAATTACACATATAAGGTCAAGAACCGCATATAGTTGCTTTTAAAACGCCACATTTTGGTCTAGATAGCATATATTATGCTATTACAACCATGCTGATTGATTTTGGGTGACTAGAACACAATATTAGTTCCATGTTTTGGCTTCTCGCGACATGTTGACCTCTGCTGAAACGTTTGCATGCAAAAAAAAAAAACATTTTTGCACAAGTTTTATGCATTATTTACAATGGTCTACGGTATTCTTCTCATGACTCATTTTAGTGTCTGAACAAGATAGTGATGATATAATAACCCCACCAACGAATTACCTCATCGTTTCGGTTCAGCCGTAGTTTGAATAATATCCCGCTAAACAGTTCGATTAATTGGGTATTATTAACTTCAAATAGATGCTAGTTTACTATAATGGGTTTATGAAATGCAAGCCATTCTGCTTCTCGTTACTTTTTCACATATACTTGGACGTATTTAATTCAGTTAATATTGCAGGAATTAAATACAGCGTTGCATGTTTGTGTGAATGACTGAATATCTTTCCGTATCGAAACCATTAGCTTGAATAGTGCCATGAAAATGTTAAAATTACGCCGATAAATAAAAAATAACGATTACATCAAGGTTTAGATCCGCGAATGATATGCTTCACGATATCAACACAAACACGACCGACAGCCACGTTTCAAACTTTCCCGTTTTCATTTCCAGCAACGAAACTTTTCCGCCCAAACGTTAAACATTCAAACCCGGTGTTCGGCGACATGCGGATAACGCACGACTAAATCTAACCTTGTTAACCAAACTATTCCCCGCTTTTTTTTCTCAAGAAACCAGCACATTCTTTTTTTTTAAAAAAACAAAAAAAAACAAAAAGTGTCTCCGGTTTTGCTTTTGCTTGGTAAACATCACGTTTACTGTGTAACGGATGAGGTGCGGAATAACAGCTTTCAGCGTCTTACTTGAAATGGCGACTCAGATTATAAAATCCAGTTTCTTCGTAAAATCCGTGAGACGGAAAATGTCTTAGACTCCATTTACAAACCATCCGTAGTGGCGCAGCGCGAAAGCACATACGGAGAAGGCCCTGCGTTCAAACCGCCGTAGCCCTCGGTAACTCTTCTGCAATGAAACAAGCATTGTTAAACAAGCTCCGCCCACACGGACACGTTCTGCAGCGACGCATTCGATTGGTCTTCCGGAGTGTCCATCAACTCTGTGTAAACAATTATGGAACAAGGATGTTGAACTGTTTCAAGCCCCCCTTCCTTCAAGACTTCAACGATCAAAACAAGCTAAGAATTTTTGGAGGGCAGATTCAAGGCCGCTTAAACTCGTCTCATTAAAAAAGACGAATGCGGACTTGTTATATAATGAACAGGCTAAAAGTTTGGAGAATAATATCGTGTTGCGATGTCGTCTAAAGCATACATGGTATGAGTTGTAGTAGGCCTACTACACTAATGTGAACTGGACTGCATCATATGCTGGAAGAATGTGAGGGCTGGCTCTCCTAATGTATGGGAGTCTAACATTTATATTGCCTATTGACACACTAAAGCTGAAGATATAAATAACAATAATCTTAAGACAAATGCTTTTGTGAATCATCTTTTATACATTATATATATATATATATATATATATATATATATATATATATATATATATATATATATATATATATATTCTTGTTATTCATGAGGGGATATATGGAAACAGGAAAAATAGGCCTAGCCCTAGACTAAATAGATATTCCGGGTTCCAGGCAAGTGAAAAGTAAAAGCATTTTATTTTTTTCCATAATGTTTATTATGACTTTTTACTGTTTATTGTTTATCATAACTATTTTAATTGTTAAAGGTACTTACAATGGACGTGAATGGGGTCAGTCTATAAACTCTTTAAATACTCACCATGTAAAATAGACAAAATCAAGACTAAATAGTCTCTATAGAATAAATAGTGTTGCGTTCTGATACAGTAGATACAGTATAGAAGAAAGATAGTTATTTGATAAACTTACTGAGTTACCCTTTACTTCAAATTTTCTTTAGTTTTTTGGCCGAGAGTGACATCACATTTCTATATTTGAACTTGAACTACAAACTCCAGGCGATGCATCGATCCGTTCACCAGACTTCTCCACATTATGAGAAAAAGATGATTACAAAAAAAATCTGTTGCGGTTTCAAACCACCCCTGTAGCGCGCCTCTCAGTGAGGCGGTTTCAAGGCATCCTCGTGAAGACGGTGGAAACGGGTCAGACGAGAGAAAAGACCTGTGTGAATTCTCAGGTTTTAGAGGCTTTCTGAATTGCGACTCTTACAAAAATGACAACACTTTTGGATGGGGGGAAAAGCACCGAGCTTCGGAGTGGCCATTTTCTCCAAAGGCTCGCGAGGACAATAGCGCTGATTTGCTTTGGAAACGGTTCGTCGAGACGATGCATGACCAGCAGTGCAGTACTAAAAGTTTCATGGCTGTCTGAGGGTTAGTGTGATTTATGAACAACGGAGCGGCAATAAAACGCACACACTAAATTAAAAATGTTCGTGCTGGATTGTTGGTTAATACAGCCGCGCTCCTTTAAAAACCTGCATGGATTTTTAATGCATGATTGGAAATGTCTTTCTCAAGACCATTGTTCATGGTGATCCATCGTCTCTTGTTAAGGTGGGTGTTGAATGCGCCTGGAAATAAACAACATTTTACATATATCAAAATATGTTTGTTTCATTTTTTTAGTGTTACTGAAATTAATGTTTTTCATACTGCATTTGTCTCATGCAATGGATCTAATGAAAAAACGGATTTTATTACAAAGAATGGAACCGATAATTCCGCAAAAAGGCCCGGACGCTGTATTTGATCGTTTTTAAGGAATAGTTCGTTGTTTTAAATAGGTAAATTCGGTTAAATATCCTTCTTTTCATGCAATTTAACAGCATTTTGTACAATACGTTTGTGCTGGAAACTGCGTGTAATTCCGTATTTGACCAACAACAACAAAAACAATCCCCCAAAAACAGAAGATATAATTTCTGGCTAGAAGTGGACATGCACAATGCAGATATAGTCATAATAAAAGAACAGAAACGTCTCGTGTTTACTGGTTGGTATGTTACACTTCCACCATAAGCAAAAGAAATATGAGGTTTATATAAAGAAAATGAATTACACAATTAAAAAGAATAAATATACTGGATATAGGCTAACTCAAACATTCAACTTGCACTCTACATGACAGGGAATTTGTTTAGGTCTTAGAAATGCTCTAGACATGTACCACAAAAATAAAAAAGACTTTAGATAAAAGTATAAAAATGATGTGGGGTATTGTCAGTTTCATCGTCCTTCATCATCTCATGAGGTTCACAGTCAGCGTATTGAAATAAGTTGGTTACGTTCACATTTATGGGACAATTCATACATAAAAGCAGAATTGTAGGCCTTGAAAATACCTTTACAACTGCAAATATGCAAATGTATTTTGGCCAAAAGGGAACAAAACAATCAAATAGGCAAAGTACATATGTAAGCCCTCAAACACCAGATTTTGCATGGTGTGCATAACAGGCCCTTTTCCTGAAATTTGCAAATATGTGCTATATAATGCCTCACAAGAATTTGCAAGTCATATTGGCTTGTACTTCCCATGTACATGTAAAATTACTTTTGCCTATGCCATTTAAATGGGAGGTAGTTAAGATGGCTTTGTAATTCTAATGCAAACACAGCAAATTCATGATGGGGTTAAATCATTGAACTTTTGTGTCTTTATTTTACTATATTCTGTTTCTCCCTCTGAAATATATTTGTAGATTAGTAAACTATGATATATTGACATATTCTGGGCTCCACTTTATGTCTCTATAGTACTGAATAGACATCTGACTTTAAACGTCCATTAGTTGAATTAAATAATAAAAAAAAAAAGCCTTCATAGTTCCACAAAAAAATACAAATAAAATGTTATATATATATATATATATGTCAATTAGTTTGGCAGAATGGCACATCGAAATGCGACTAGTGTAAAGGGGTAAAAAAATATTTTTAGACTTGAGCACGCTGGGAAAATATCTCACGATTACAAAATAATTGGTTTCCTAAAACAACAGACAATACTGTTTCTTTTTAGAGACCCTAACATGAACTCTTTAACATTTGTAAATCTGGCCATTTTAATATTTACCTACAGTTGTATTCTTGGCAGGCACTTTCTTGCCAAAGGTTGTTAAAACAAACACAATCTTATCTTATGGTAACCAAAGCTATGGAACTATATCTATGCATCTGTGCAAGTTTTGTGAAAGGTCCATTCCATAGAATAAAGATATGATCTGCCTCCCACAGACTCTTTTGCTTTTAAATCTGTGGTCTCAAGGAAGCTGTCTCCACATTTCTGTATGAGAGAGAGAGAGAGAGAGCATGATTTGAAAAGATATACATATGTTGATTATCTATTGACTTTTGTTTCAACAATCCCAAACCGATCAGACCCAGTGATTTAAGCTTAAAATATTAATGGGTTTTTAAAATCATAAATGACAATAAGGACTAATTTCATGTTTTTCACAGAATAGGAGCAACTGTGTGTGTTCATTGTAGTTGCTAGTTGTGTGTAAAGCTTCAGTATCAATATGCAAATATTTACTTAAAGTAAGTGCATTAGCTTACACCTCATTCATGATCAGTCACAGTCTGAAGACTCACTGAAAGTCATGTATGTAAAGAAGACCATCTCAAGGGATTTCTCCACCCTGCCTGTTACAGTGATAGTGTTTTGCTATTCCATATGGACATCCCGATTTTGTATAGTTTACATATAATGTACATGCGAGTTTGTTTTCAATTATGGCTTAACTGCTTTGGGTAAAATGTCTAAGTCCTGACTTGTTATCTAGGAAGAAAGATAACGTATTTAGGTTTTTAAAATAAAACAGAAAACAAATGTTATGAGAAATAGCGCCCTCTAAAGGTTAAAGTCACAATTTCCAGTTCATGTCTGTGGACCTCATTTCTCAAGGTCCAAAACAGGCTGATCTTAGCAACCCATGCAATTCAAAATAGCTTGCTTTTATCTAACCTTGATGTTTAAACATCTGGCTAAGCTATTTTTTATTTATAATTTATTATTGTTATTCATACAAGACTGCAGTGGAAATTCACCTCTGTTTCAGGTGTGACTCCTCTCAAGTTGGACGAACAATTAGATGCAAACTAGAGCACCTGCATCTGCTCCAAATGCTCACATTACTAATGTTGCATGTGGTATACATTTTTATTTTAGTTTATTTAGAAATATATAAGAATAAGAAAGCTGATTATATGTAAAGACATTGGTATTTCATCCATGAAATATGTGTTTGTAATGAGAGTAAAAATTATGCACATTTTAAAAAATAATAGTGATATTCTTTAATATTTTTAATAAGGAAATTTTTTTTAGAGGGCATTTTAAAATGCTGAAGTCATCTGCAACCTATTGCAATAATTTTTTTGTGTGTGATGAAAATCCACTCTTTTAATACATTTGTCAGATTCATTTGTGCTACCAAATAATATTTTGGGCTAGTCATTAAGCTGAAACAGGCAATGCAAGGGGAATGCCAGTGGGACATTTTTAGTGAGATCTTTTGTAATGATTGTTTGGCCGTGCTAAAAATTGCATTTTCAAAATCACCATTCACAAGTAAAAGGACCCTTTTAAGTCAGTCTTTTCGATTCAAATGGGTCCCCATAACTTTTGTTTCAGTCACATAAACGCTTTGCATTGTTTCCCTGGGGCAAATGTAATATATTTACTGCTTTATCTAAATTTATGAAGACACAATTGCACTTTCTGGATTAAAAAATACCTCAGTGCATCAAATGGTATAAATGACCAGTTTAAAGATATATGAAACAGGATAATCCTTTTCTTTTTCACTTAACAGGAAAGAAATCATCTTGTCTTTTGAATACCATCCACTTTTTATCTTCAGCACTTGCAGGAAATAGCATTGGTTGGATATAGAATTTATTGAGCTTTATAGACCTTCAGTTCTGAGGGATCCTTGGTGGAATTCCTAAGGGAATATAGCTTTCTGCCTGCCCATGCTTTCAGTCTTACAGACACTGACAACTCAGCACTTGACAGGCGGGTGAGACAACCTGCCACTGAGCTCACAAACCTTCCCAGGATGACGAGCCCTTCTGGGGGTTAATCTCAGTGTGGTGGCCCTCTCTCATGACAGTTTTTAATTCTCTCTGGGCACCATTCATCATGCACTGTCTGCTGTGGGCGTTTAATCAAATGTACCACGGGATATCAATTTTTCGGCCAACTCATCCCAGACAGTGTTACATGGTCACATATAGTCATTGGTCCTTTATTCATGAGTTTGTTTGCCTTTTGTTAGACTGCTCCCTCCCCTGTGCTGCGTTTGTCTTAGAGTGACAAGAGAACAACCGTTTAGACTGCTCATTGTAGCGCTAAAATGAAAAAAAAGTCTAGATATGAAAATATTCGATAACACTTTAAAATAAGGTTCCATTTGTTAATATTAGTGAACAACATCAGTTAAAGGGATAGTTCACCCAAAAATGAAAATTCTCTCATCGTTTACTCACTCTCATGCCATCCCAGATGTGTATGAATTTCTTTCTTCTGCAGAACACAAAGATTTATAGAAGAATATTTCAGCTCTGTATGTCCCCACAATGAAAATGAATGGTGACCAAAACTTTGAATCTCCAAAAAGCATATAATGGCTACATAAAAGTAATCCATAAAACTCAATTGTTTAAATCCATTTTTTTTTATGGTAGGTGTGGGTGAGAAACAGATCAATATTAAAGTCCTTTTTTATTATCAATCTCCTCTTTCACTTTTTCACCTTCTTTTATTTTTGGCGATTCATATTTTTCATGCATATCACCACCTACTGGGCAGGGAGAATAATTTATATTAAAAAAGGACTTAAATATTGAGCTGTTTCTCACCCACACCTATCATATTGTGTCTGAAAATCTGGATTTAACCACTTGAGTCGTATGGATTACTTTTATACTGCCCTTATGTGCTTTTTGAAGCTTCAAAGTTTTGCTCACCATGCAATTGCATTGTATGGATGTACAGAGCTGAAATATTCTTCTAAAACCTTTGTTTGTGTTCAGCAAATATGATGGCTTATATGATGAGAGAATTTTCATTTGTGGGTAAACTATCCCTATAACATACTGTAAACTAACAATCAACAATACTTCTACAGCATTTTTAAATCTTAGTTCATGTTAATTTCAACATATAGAAACATTTTGAAAATCAAAACACAAAAATGTAACATTAGTAAATGCACTATGAACTAACAATGGTATTTTTATTAACTAACATTAACAAAGATTAATAAATGCTGAAACATGTATTGTTTATTGTTAGTTCATAATAATGCATTAACTAATGATTATGAATGGAACCTTATTGCAAAGTGTTACCCAATATTCTTATTATCTAAAACAAATAAATCCTATTACTCTTATTTGTTCAAATATAATCCAGCCACATTTTTGAGAAATAACTAATAACTTAAATTTTTGAGTACTGTCAATAAGCAGAAATATATTTAGATATTCATCTGCAACTTAGAAATTAATTCAGAACTTTGCAGTTTTCTACAAAATATTCCTTATTTTCTACTTTCTAGTTTTTAATACAGGGACTACAGCAAATCCATTTGTAAACCCTAATCTTCCTCTGGAAAGGCACATTGTGAATAGAATGCTATTGCAGCTCAAACATTTCCAGTGAAATCCAATCAGGGATTTAACACAAAGCTTCTCTCAGCCTCAGAGGGGAGAGAGCTTTCAGGAAATTAAAATTATTTCAATGAAAAATTAAACGCAGTTCAAATCAGGGCCTATTGAAAGGGTATGACATATTTTGTTATCTCTGACTTTGTAGTATCCCCGGGTTCATCATAAACTAGCAGAGTACCGCAGTAGTCGAGATGCAGACATTTCAGTCATTAAGAGAACTGGGGAGCTCATATCATCAGCTCTTCCCCAATGACCCAGTACGCTCGACCTCCTTTGAACTTCTCGCTCGCTTTTTCTGCCAGATTCTACTGACTTCTGGTCCTCAAGTGTCAGCCTGAATATCATTTTGTTGCCAGAGCAGAATTTAAGTCCATCATCTCCCCTTGAGCTTTGGAAAATCTGCTCATGAGTTTATATGCCATTGCAGAATCTGTAAGATATTGTTCATTCTTAAAAAAATTAGAGGGATCACATATTTGACAGAACAGATACATAACATATTCAACAAGACAAAATGATAAGTGAATTCATGGGTGTTGTCTTTTAATAATTTGTATGTGATGGCAAAAGCTTTTGAACGAAAAGGTAGAGACAAACAAACAAAGAAAATTTAGTATGACTCAACATATAATCTTTGTAGACAAAAGTAATTTTCCTATTAAAATCATGGTTAGGTTAGGGTTTGGGTTAGGTGTTAAGCTCAGGAAAAATTGTAATAACATTGTTAAATTATTCTTCAAGTCGTACGCTTTTGGACAAACCAACTTGTACATTTCCTGATGATTTTGCCACCTTGTACCATTATTAGGACTTGTTATGAGGCCAAGTTGGAGTAAATTTAGCATCTCTCTCTTTTATGACTGCCATAATCCACCATTCTTTATTTTTTCCACTTATGGAAAAATATGGAAACATTACAGTGGCCCTAAATCCCTCATTTCCACATTCACATGTTAGTATGACTGTGCAAACTGCATTTTTCCATCTTCGTAACGTTTCTCATATTCTCTCTTTAAGCCTCAAGTATGCTGAAATTGTCATTCATGCCTTTGTTAAGGCTGGATTACTGTAATACACTTTACAGTGGTTTGTTTACAAAAACACTCAAATGCTTACAATATGTACAAAACTCTGCTGCTCATCTTATTATACTTAAAAAAACAACAACTGCACATTACTCCAATACTTCAGCACATACACTGGCTGCCCATCATTCAGCATATAGAGTATAAAATCCTAATTCTCTTTTACAAAGCCCTTAATAATCTCGCACCTCAATATCTAGCTGAGCTACTCCAGGTTTATCCCCCAGGGCGTTCTCTGAGGTCCTCCAATGCTGGCTTTTTGGCTATCCCAATATTTAGACTAGCTTCAATAGGTGCTTGGTGGCTGCCCTTAGACTTTGAATTCACTCAAATCTCAGGGCTGCACCTTATCTGCCTGGTTTAAAAAAACTGTGCTCTGTTTTGTTTTGTTTGACATTTCTATAAAGCGACCTTGGGTTTTTGAAAGGTGCTATATAAATAAAATAAATACAATTATAAAGAAATTACATCATAATGATTGTGCTTTCTGTAGAATTTACCTTGAGGACGAACAAAAAAATTGTCCACTTTAGTAAACTTTTTATTTTATTACCCAAAAGTATAACGCTGAACTCACAACTCTTTCAAATCATTTATAACATCTGTATTTGCAATTAGTCATTTTATGAGACTAGGTTTTCATAAAGTGGTTATTACCGATGGCATTCTGCTGTAATATTGACTGCAGACAATAACTCTCATGAGAGTCATCACATCTGCAGTACATTCGCCTAGAAGTTGACACAAAATCAAATACATCAAACAAAAGGATTTCTATTTTATGTGATTGCTGACATGAAGTAAAACGAGAGCAAATTAGCAATATGGAGTCCAGAAACAAAACAGAAAATCACAGTCATTTGTCCCTCTTCTCTGAATCAATAGACATACAATGGATTCTGAAAATGTCAGAGTGTTTTTTTTTTCGCCGCTTGTTTGTCACAGCTCCTATAATGCGCAATACCAATTTTCCCTTTCATTGGACTTCTGATGACTACGTGACTGATTCACACGTTCTTTGCTTCCCACGCTGCTTATTTTAGGGTCTCGTCTCAGTGCATTCCCTTATTCAACCACAGACATTGCCAATAGTTTTGTCCCTCCGGTACACTCACAAGTTCTTTAATGTTTAGTGTAGGAAGCTAGCAGTGGCATGCAAGACAAACAATGACATTTGGGAATATGTGAGGTTGAAGCGGTTTAAAGGTTGTACATGTTGTGTTTCGTAATGTAACTGAATTGCAAACTGCAAAGTATAGCTAGTCTAGAAGGTGTAGAAACATGCAACTGTAACTCATAATGTAAGCCAAAACAAGACATGCCCAAACTTCAATAAGCAGCCAGTATTTAGAGCATAACTCATGTGGGCAGTTACTTTTTCCTTGAATATGTTCCTCTTTCTTCAGAATTGTGAATGTTTTTTTTTTTTTTTTGTGCCTGTTCTGTTTTCCCCTTGACTTCCCTTGCATTTTGAGTTTAAGTACTTTTCATTTTATTCTCTTCGTAAACACTGTAAAAAGTGGTAATCTGCCATTGAAACCTTAAGGAATTATTTCTACCAGATCTAATCCTTAAAATTATTTTGTTGGTGTAACCTAATGTATTCATGATGATGACAAGTGATGTTAAATAATATTTTTGACTTGTATAAAGCCAATTCATTTTGATGTTACCACATTAAGTATATTTCACATTAACATTTATTTTCAGCGCAGCAGTTGTACGGAAGATTTGCACACACTTTTTGGCCATTAACACAGATAAACAAAACCAATTTCCCATATCACGGAAACATGCAGTCCAGACATTCAAAGATCCATTAACATTTCAACATAAATTAGATTGAAATCAGAACCAGTGAGATGCACTTATTATACTTTACAGTCTCATCTATAACCCACATCACTAAGTGTGTAATCACCCTGTCTTTCTGTAGAGTCTGCTAAATAAATAAATAAATAAATAACTTTCAAATTATATCATTCTTCACTCTGAAGTCCTCTGCCATAAAGACTGTGTAACTCAATTGATATTACGGTTTATTTGCAGCTTTTATGTGCATGAGATCAGAGCGTTATTTGCATATACAAAATACAAACTTGCATAAACAACATCATTAGGGCAAGAGTACAATTAATCTTACGATTAAGCATCAGAGCTCAAGCATGCTTTTGAGAAAAAGAAACTGTTGAGAAAACAAAACAATCGTGATATGTTTATGATCACGGAGCTCAAATCAAAGCATAATTTTGCCCTGTTATATTGTGAATAATAAGTGGTCATATACTGTAAGTCACAATCTCTTAAGCACAGTCGGCCAGACAAGTGTGTGCAGCATACAGGCTTTACTTCTCCCATGCTGAAGAGCAGATATTTATGTAGGCCTCTATACCACAGGATAAAAAAATAACTTAATTTACACAAATTGTCCTATCCAAACATTTACATACATGGATCTTTAAGTTTAGAGAATGGAATAAAAGGAATAGTTCACCCAAAAATGAAAATTCTCGTCATTAATCACCCTCACGCTGTCCCAAACTCATATGAGTTTATATCTTCTGCGGAACACAAATGAAGATATTTTGAAGAATGTATGAGGTGTTTTATCAATGGGGTCCAAAACCTTTCAGCTCCAAAAAGAACATAAAAGCAGTATAAAAGTAATCCATACAAATTGAGTGGTTTAACCCATGTCTTCTGAAGCGATACGATAGCTTTGGGTGAGAAACAGACCAGAATTTAAGTCTTTATTAACACTTATATTTTATTGACAAAAACTGATATATCTTCATCAAAAATCCTTGTTTGTGTTCTGCAGATGAAAGAATGTCTTATAAGTTTGAGATACCATGAGGGTGAGTAAATGACAAGAAAATATTTAAATTTGGATGAAGAAATCATTAACAACAGTACATACTTTGAAGGTCATCTAACCTCTCTGGTGTTAAATGAAGGTCAGATGCTTTGAATAAATAGGTCAGATGAAGAGGAGGATTGCACTGCATTGTGATACAATGACCCACGATGCTAGCGATTTATAGCCCAGCTTTTTATTTAGTGATAAAAGCTGCGGTGATAGAAGGTGACAGCTTCTGGCGCAAAAATAAATCACATAGAAAATGAAAGACTTTCGCTTTGAGCCTGAACATAAAAAGTGTCATTTTGCATTACTGATCTTTTGGGAGGTATGACCAGGATGATGGATGCCTAAATTTCTCTAAACCTGCATGATTTTGAAAAATATGAAGTGCATGCATTAGGGATATATTGTTACACAGGTTCAATATTTCATTGTATCTGACCATGATGCTATTGTTTATTGTTTTGTTGTGTTTATTTTGGTAAATGTTAAATATTGACATACATACATAAAAATGATCAAAACCAGGACAGAAATATAATGATCTTATGATAATGATAACAGATTGCTCTGCAAAGCCCCTAAAATCAACTACACCAGAAGTGATGTTCTCATAATAACTAAAGCACAGTGCTTAAAGGGATAATTCACCCAAAAATCATCATTTATTCACCCTCATGTTGTTCCAAACCTGCATGATTTTCTTGCTTTCATAGAACACAAAAGTACATGTTTTTGGAAGAATGTTAACTCAGTCACCATTCACTTTTAATGTACTGAAAAAAGATGCAATGAAAGTGAATGGGACTGCCAAGAAAGAAAATCATACAGGTTTGGACAATCTAGTCTCATAGAATGAATGTTACTTTAACTAAATTTTTTTTACGTTTTTTCTACGTTTTGCTGATGTTTCCTGGTGAAATGAAAACTAGAAGGGCTACAACAACAAGCATCTTATTCACTTTCACTCAAATCACACTATAGCTGTAACACTTACTGTATTTTTCACTCTATTACTCACACCCTGTTATGAAACTGATAGTTCCAGTTCTGGATCCTGATTGGTCAACAGCCGTGTTTTATTCATGATAAAGCACAGCTCTGACCTTTTCAAGGAACTTCTATTTGTACCACTCTGCAGCACCCATAGCTGACAGTTATTCTTGATGTATTGCAATGTTCTGTTTACTGCCAGGGACTATATTTTCTGGCAGAAGAATGGCAATTAAGCATTTTACTTACAAAATATAAAATATAAACTAAATAAAATAAAACATTTGTTTCCTTAATATTTTTATTATGTGGTGAACATTTTATAAAAACAATAAGGCAATCGAGACTGTGCCATATTGTGAATATAGTGTTGCAGGCATGCTTCGTGATGTGCCTAACAATGCCCTTCAACCATGACCAAATTTACAATATAGCATGAATTTGCTTTTGAAACACTGTTGGTTAGTTTTAGGTAAGTACGTTTTACTCATTAAAACATCCATCTTAAAACATAATTTCACTCGCTTTCAGCGCCCCCTGATGGACATTTTACCATAAAACTGCAGCCTAACTTTTAATGAAGCACATAATTTTGGTTTGCAAAAATGTTGTCATTGTCAGTTAAATTCCTTGAGATCAGTCTGGGTTTGGAACAACATGAGGGTAAATTATGACAGGATTTTTACTCTAATACTGTACAGTACATATAACTGTATGTATTTTTGTAAGTGTCAATTATGATGAATTTAGTTCTTGTCCCATAAAGCATTTTGGTATGAGAAAGTTTTAAAAAATCTACACGCATTGAACCTGTTTGCAAAAACCCGGCGTTGAAGTGTCTTTAAAGTTTGCGAGCTATTGTGCAAAAATAGCACAGCATGATAAAAACAAACTCCCGTTAATATGCACCCACTTGCTCTGAATGCACCCACACAGCATTTCATCTACCCATGTGTGGTTGGCGTAGTCGGTGAATCTGAAGTCTCTAGAGTATGTGAGTGTCAGCCTTTCTTAACCACAACATGCATGCGATTTCTGTGCATGAAAACCACAGCTCACCATAGGAGCAGAGACTTATCATGCCAAACAATACCTTATAGTCATGCTCTGTCTTTGCAGCATTCTTTTAATCATGACATCATAAGTATCGGCTTCTTCCTCTGAAAAGGCGCCCAGATGCAGCTGCTCATGTCACTCCACAAAGCAGACAAGTGCACGCAGATGAGAAAAGCTTTGCCGCTTTGGCACAAAAGCAACTTCATATTACAAGACTGAGAGACAAATGTTTGAAAGACTTGAATGAAACTGTCATTGTTGATGATCTATACCCAGCTAACGGTGTCAGGCTGATGCGCAGGAAATGTATTCATATAGCTAACAACACTTTGCAGGGTTCAGTCACCAAAAAATGTAACTTCTGCCATCATTTACTGCCTCGTGTTTTTCCAAACCCATTTAACTTTATTTCCTCCGTAAAACACAAATGGAGATATTAGGCAGAATTACCATTCACTTACATTGGATTTAAAAAATATGCTATTTTACCAATGATTACATTCATACGCTCAAGTTCTCAGCTATTTAATAATCCCTCTCCACTTTTGGTTCCTCTTCTCACTTAAAATGTGAGAAGTGTAGCCAGTGTAAACCACTACACCCACATTCAACGTCCTTCAGCATTGTGTCGTTCTAAGCACAATTGACACATTATCGCATTGCAGCCCACATGTCCCACATGCCCACATTTATGACAGATACCTTAAACTGTCTTTGCCATCTCAAAAATAGATATATTTTTTTACCCAGTATTTTTGTCTTGTTTTCCAGTAAATATATCTAAACATCCAACAGAAAGGTACATTTGCTGGGGAAGCTATATGTTTAGTTTTCAGAGACATGTGACAAAATGTTGTGAGATTTATGTCTAAAAAAAAAAAAACATTTACCAATTAAGAAAAATAAAATTGTTTCCCCTTTGAATTAAATGTATTTTTCTTACAGTTTAAATTTCTCTGAAAGACTATATAAAGGGATAGTTCACTAAAAAATATCAATTACTATGTTGTTCCATAACTTTAAGATGTTGGCAGAAAGTTTGGCACCGATAGCCGCCTCTAGTGTAATTTAACGCATAAATTAAGTGCAAAAATTATGCAATTAATCATGCGTCCTGATGCATACATCAGTTTCTGTAATAAAAATAGGTTTCCTACCATTGGAGTAATTCAACCTTGAAGCAGCCTGTGTAACTTGATGTTTTCACGAGGCACGTCAGTGGGGGGCAGTCGCTGTGCCTCAACAAACCTCACAAGCAGCACTCATGAATGAGAGCCGGTCAAACAAGATGCGTTCTTGACAGCTGGATGAAGTACAACAGACAGTAAAAGTTTCACACTACTTTTTACAGGACAAAGTGACTGAAATATGCAGCGTTTTCAACGCTGATACATACATATATATACATACACCAAAATTTTTAAATAGCATGGACAGAATCCAAGAACAAGATACAAACTCAACTTTAAAATGGATTGCTGTGGACTCTAAGCCAACAGGCTTATTTCATTGATATGAAAATAAAACAAACAATATTTTGTCTTTTAAGGTTTTTATTTTGTCTAATAAATGCTTTGCTCATCTGCCACAATAATGCAGTATATTTAATTATATTTATCATATAATTATATTACATGCATAATTATTTGAATGATTTATATCAACAATTTATATTGAAATATCATTATTTGGGGGTCTTTCTCAGCAAATATTGACATTTAAATTAATTGTGATTACTTAATCACCAAATCATGTAATTAACTGGATTAAACATTTTAAACGGCCCTAATCGTTTTCCATACAATAAAAGTGCATGAGTTAACAGTCTGCCTCAGAGAAAGTCATACCGGTTTAGAAGAGGGGGAGTAAATTATCACACAAATTTCATTTTTGGGTGTACAATCCCTTTAATATGGTATGTTCGTTTTGCTTCTCAAGAAAATATATATTGTTTAAAGGATGATTAGATATTTTGACTGGACAACAAAGACAAAAATAATGAGCAAGAAACTGATCTTTGCAGTGCTCTGCATGCAACATGCAGTTTCACTCCTCACAGGATGTAATGTCTCTAAAATGTTAGTCATACTGCATGGGTGGAAACCTTTGTTACTCATGTTGTCTAATGAGTTTTCTGGCTCAGACCAAATAAACTGTACCAGCACCCATGCTCTAAAATGAGATGCCCAGCTGTATGGAGAGTATAAAATTATAAAACCTGAATACAGATTTGTACAGGAAGAAGTAGTAAAACACATATGCTATTTCTAGCCCAGCAAGGCTGATCACACTTTATTTACTTTTGATTTCTAATGGTTTCATCTACCTGTGCTCTCTGGGGTGTGTCCAGTGCATAGAAACAGCTGTCTGCAAATCTGGGTCATAGCAGCACAGCCCTCTTGGCCTTTAACAGAGCACAACCCTGCGAGCATGTCAAACAGAATCCATTCCATCTTTTGTAAGACCTTAAAATGTTTTACACAAAATTTCTATGTTATTTTGCACAGATCCAATCAATATGTTTTATTGCAAAAACCTGTGCCCATGTCCTTACTGTCACACCAGTTTTCCAGATTTGTGATTGCTTGAGTGGATGCGTTGATGGATACAATTTTTTACAGGCAAGCCAGACATCCTTGGGGGTGCTTTATAGTGACAGTAAATGTGGCTTGGATATTGAAATGGACTCTGAATTTTACATGACAAGATCTGAGGCTGTCTGTATTGCTCAGTGAAGATATGCTTCATAGCTGTATTCAGTAAAACAGCATTATCTGAATAATCCAATGACTTGGCTGTCTTCTTTTGAACTGGCCCTTCATGACAGTGCTTGTCAATATTTAAGAGACTCTGGCCTTATTTGCAAGTCTTGGCTAGCGTTACAATCCTTGTTTGAAATAGAACATTTGGTAATGTAGCTTATGTAAATAGTGTAAAAAATAACAAAATCAGTCTAGAGCTCTGTAAAGATAGTGGCTCTGTTCCAAAACCTAGTGAGCTGCCTTCTAAGGCAGTATCCTAACTGAAATGGAACCCCTTAAGTGACAGAATTTGAATGATCTAAAAAGTAAGGAACTCGAAGCACACAGAAAACTAAACTCAAGCTGTGTCCCAAATGACGCACTATACACTATGCACTTACAATATACACTTTGCACTCAGCCATGTAGTGTATGAATTTCAAAGTGCAGTATTGTCCCAAATGGAACACTTAACGGTTTTACTAGACGGAAGAATTCGCTGTTTAATATCTGACAGTTCAAACGCATGTGTTGTGTTGCCGCTAGCTTTAGTGCGTTAGCCAACGTCAGTTCAACAAATGTATCTCAAACAACATACATATTCACATTCACGCAGTGTGGGGTGATGGTAAAGTATTCAACTTACATTTATAAGTTGCTGTCTTCACTGAATTTTTGCTAGAATTGTGTTGTCAGACCAGTAACGCAGCCAGGTAACTCCGCCCCATCTGCTACATTAGGCAAGCTGCGAGCTTGAGCGAGTGCATGAAGTGTCTAACATTCCATGCTCTAATTTGATGGTTGAAAAAGTGCATCATCCGGGTATATTCTAAGTGTTAACGTACTACTTGCACTATTCACACTACAAAATTGGCACAGAATAGTGTAGAAGTGTGCGGTTTGGGACGCACCTTCAAAATCGAATCAAACTGTGAATTTGGTAACAGTAGGTTATACGTAAGTTCTGCTGCGTAAATCGGTCTGCACTTACCAAAATCCAAACCACTAGTATGGAGTCATGACAAAACAACATGGTGCCGATCACAGCAGAGTTGTCGGAAAAATGGCAACAAAACTACATCTGGTAAGCAAGATTGAAGGCAGCACACTGGAGGTTAAGTCATTCACTAAATAGGGAGCAAGGGAGAATCCTATAACTTTCCTACAAAAGCCAAGTGCATTCAATCCAAACTTCCAATCGATAGTTCAGTTTAATGCTGCAGATGATGTTTGGACCACTCAACATGGTTGCCAGACATGGGACAATGAGTTTTATTGCCAAGTGTGCTCACGTACTTGTACACAAGGAAAATATTTTTTGGTGATAGTACAAACAAGTGCGCACAGAACATTACAGTGAGACACCGAATATAAAACATGGTAAGAGTATAAATAGACATACAAAAAAATAAGATGTGTAACATAGAATGGCGTATGCACATGTGCAAGTGTTAATATATGTGCAAGGGGTATTTACAGTTATTTAATTTACATATGTACATGAGATATGTATTTACATTATTGCACTATGGGGAGTCCTGAAGCAGTTTAATTGTTCATGTGGAAAATGGCCTGACTGTAAAATCAATACTTCAGAAAAATTCAGAATTTATTGTGTATAATTTTATTTTTAACATGGTTGGTAGCAGGGGCATAGATAAGAAGTGAGTGGGAGAGAAGAACAGCGGTCGTCCTTAAAAACCAGGTTTATAGAACAATAAAACACACTTGAGCTCAACTGCCTGACCCAAGAAGAGTTACGGCACAGCTTCAATTCATCAAATTACTTTCACTGAATGCGGCTTACCGAAGGTGACGTCACATGGTTTGCATGCTCTCCTTTTCTACACAATGCAGTAATCTTACTAGTAGCCATTTAAGTGGAGCCATGCTGGGTTGCTGTAAAATTGGGAATGGCCATATATTGAGAGCTGATGGAATACCAATTTTCTTTTTCTTAAGGTAAGTTTTTCATGTGGTTCTGGCTCTACAAAAAAGCTTTAAAAAACTTTCTTGAAACAGTGAATAAAAAAGTTAAAGAACCAAGAGAACCCAAGGGGTTCAGTCATGCTGCAGACATCAGTACCTTCATTCAGTATCGTCAGACACTCCCTGGCCCAGATTACAAACATAAAGTATCCAAAGCTCCCCAGTGTAACACTATCCTCCCTCAACCTGATCTGAAATTCAATCCCACATGAGTGCATGTGTGAGTGAAAATTGAGGTCACGCTAATCTGTAACTCTGTCTCTTCCTGCCAAATCATAATCCAATCCATAACCTGCCACTGAAACCCTTCAAAAGTACATGTATAATCCCATATAAACCTGGGTTTTAACTGAAATCCTGCAAACTGCAGGTAATGCCTTGTGTTTAAAAAAAAAAAAAAAAAAGATTCCATAAATGATATCCCAATTCAAAGTTGTACCACTTTTGCCCGTAAAGAGGTTTAGCTTACAAATGCACAAAAGGAACTTGATTTTTAGTCATGACACCTGATTTGTATGCAGGACCATAAAACACAATTATAATCCTGATTGCATTTTCTGCTTAAAGGGGATCTTTTGTCTGTATTTATCTCCTTATCCAAAAGTAGAAAGGCAGGATTTGACAGTTTGTGAGAAAAACTTGGGAAAATAATATAGAGAGCAACTGAGTCAGCATGAGGTCTCTAGTGTGATTCCTGTTTATCCTTTGTCAATCTGAGACAGAGCAAATATGAACGCAATGTCAATAACTTCAGGAAACAACAAGTATAATAATATATTATATATTGTGGCGGCTGGAGTGTGGTCGAGCATTCATCCGGAGAGAGAGAAAGTGGTATGGGTACACACACCTGAGAGCTATAATGTCTAACCCCTGTTTCTGATTGAAGTAGCACTGTGGCAGACAGGTCTCTTGCTCATCGTAAGGGAGGAAGCAGGAACCGGGTTTACAACCAAAAGACTTTTAATCATAACACAACATCAAACTGAACTGGAACATAATAACAGACGTTGAGAACACACACACAGCTCTCTGTGTGTGTGTGTGTGTGTGTGTGTGTGTGTATCTCTCTCTCTCTCTCTCTCTCTCTCTCTCTCTCTCTTTCTCTCTCTGGTATCTCTGGTATTATCTCTCTCCAGCTGATTGGGCTACTCAGTATAAATATGTCCAAAAAAAGAAAAAGAAACAGTCCTCTTAAAGTGTAGGTTTTTGCAGATATTTTGCAGATTAATTGCTCTTATTTTCCCTTTATGTGAGTTTGTTGCATCTTTATATCTGCAGTGTTTTAATTTCCTTCCCAAGGTTATTCTATTATATTAGAAAAAGCCCTAATGATCTGACAATCCCTGTTTCTGCAACCCTTTAAACAAAGCAAGCCTCAAAGACTCAAATAGCCACAAAGTAATAGTTTTCACATATCTTGTTTTCTGCATTTTTATCAGGCATGAGCATTATTCAGCAAGCCACACTTCAGCTCTCAGTAATGGTTTGCGGTATGACTAAATTATGCAAATGACTATGTACTGCTCATAGCTTTACTCTTTGCTGATTTTATTTTCTCTGCTGTTATTGGATTTATTGTAACTTGAAGTTATTTGTCATTTTGCGATTATTCAGTGCTCATCCTATACTTTTGTTTGTCACTATTATTTTGATTTGTATAAAAGACATTCTAGTGGCTTTACCTTACAGAGCTATTGAATATTGCTCTGTAATGAGGCTCACGCAGGCATTTCGGAGCAAAGGGCAGCTGCCTATATAGCCTGTTGGATGGTACGGTACTTGCGCTGCAGCGGGCCGGCCCAAATTACCCAGCAGCCCACCAGGAAAACACCCAGTCCTCCCGATGGCCAGTCTGCTCCTGCTTAAAGAAATATTCCATATTCAACACAAGTTCAGCTAAGTCTACAGCATGTGTGGCATTATGCTGATTATCACAAAAAATATTTTGACTGGACCCTCCCTTATTTAAAAAAAAAAAAAAGAAAAAACTTAGTGGGGCCCCAGTGTCTGGCATGTCATTACACATTCAACACTGTCTCGAATAAAGCTATACGAGTAGAAAAAATGCAGTGGGTTGGCATGAAGTTTGCAATCTGCTCCATCCCCTGAGAATGCTTCGTGTTAACAGTATGTCTGTCACAGTTGTGACTGCTGCTCTAACATACTGACAATTTGAACTATTCACATGTCTTTTCATGAGTTTAACCAACTCCATTGCCTGTGTCCCTTTTTTTTTTTTTTTTTTGTAGCGCCTGGTGGAAAATATCACAACACATATCTTGAGTGCACTGACACTTGTAAAAAAAAAAAAAAACACTTGTGAAATAGCTTTTAGATACTGTATAATAGTCACAAGTGCTTGTGTGTGTGTGTGTGTGTGTGTGTGCGTGTGTGTGTGTGTGTGTGTGTGCGTGTGTGCGTGCGTGTATGTGTGTGTGTGTGTGTGTGTCAGATAAAGTATGAATCCAACCTTGGCTACATCCTTGACTCTGCTGAGAAGATTGCTACAAAGAAAAATAATATTTCACCACAGCCTGGGAACAAAAATTAGAATTCCACATTTGTTACTTTCCCGAGAGAAAAACTCTAAACAAGTATATTTACAAGGAGACACTGCTGGATTTTTATCTTTGAAACATTGTTAAAACCAGACAGTCCAAGGTGAAAACAAGGACAGCAAATTTGACAGCAAGGACAGTTGAAAAGTAAAAATGAACCCTAACCCAAACCTAAATCTTACCCTAACCAAACCTTTTCACTCAAGGTCATTCCAAAGAGCCATAAAGTTACCTGGCCACCATTGTTCTTTTGGTGTATATCCAGTTTAGAGGACAGAGGGATAACAGCACAGGATAGGAGATGATTCCCTTTGATGAATTGGGTGTCAGTTGGCACATCCTGAGCTGATCCATCTCCTCCCTAGTTTTGGAGGCTACTCAAAGCGCCTAAGAAATGGAGCAAAGTAAAAAATATTCAGGAACATTACTGTTAGACACTAGAAACCCTGTTGCGGCTAGGACAAAATTAGAACCCTCACTTTGACTGAGAATCTTCATGGAGTTAATTAGGCCAACCTTGTATCAACACTATTCATAATGTTCATGTTTCCATGGAACTCTTCATTTGTAAAAAGAGGGTAGTGAGGAAAAACTAATAAATCCTCAGGCTTGAGCATTCATTGTGAGGGACACGAGGGTATTAAATAGACTATTTGATGCAATAGTCAGATTGCTGTAAAATTGCTTAAAGGAATAGTTCACCAAAAAATGAAAGTCTGTTATTATTCCCTCATTACATATTCACCCTCATTAAAGAACGTTGTGAACGCTTATTTTCATATAATAACAGCTGATAATGACTCATTTTAAAGCTTAAAAAAGCACTCTAAAATGTCATAAAAGCAGTCTATGTGACTTGCGTGTCACTCTTCTCTAGGCGAACGACCACACTGTATGATGAACAGTCCAAAAATGTACGTTTTTAATTAATGGACTACTTTTATTTTTTACGCTTAAAAGGATAGTTCACGCAAAAATGAAAATTCTCTCATCATTTACTCACCCTCGTGCCATCCCAGATGTGTATGACTTTCTTTCTATTGCAGAATACAAACAAGCATTTTAGAATAATATTTCAGCTCTGTAGGTCCTTACAACGCTAGTTAATGGTGAACAGGCCATTGAAGTTCTAAAAAGGAGATAAAGGCAGCATAAAAGTAATCCATAAAACTCCAGTGGTTAAATAGATTTAGTTTGAAGTGATCCAGTTGGTTTTGGATGAGAACAGACCAAAATATAATATGGGTCTGAAACAACGATAGTGAGGATATAATGATTTTTTAATCTTTGTTAAGATTGGCGGTGATGGAACCTCTGTATTTAAGAACTGGTCAGTGGTCTGTAATATATGTGCTCCGAGATGAAGTGCTTACAGCATACAGGAAAAACAAGTTTGGGTCTGGCTCACATCATGTCATTTCCTGTTTCCTGACTGCTATATTATGCTACCTTTAGTAAAAAGTGGAAAAAAAGGCCAAGAAAACAAAAAAAGAACTGGAATGGTAATCCTAGGGGTTTCTGGTTAAAACAAACGCAGTATGACCAATTCATGAACTAGACAGTGACTGGAAACTGGAATCGCCATTGTGCTCTTGAGCAGCCCTGAGTTAATCCAGTGGGAAGGCACCTGTAGAAAATGTATTGTCAGTCTACTAAGGGATTTTACAATTTTGAAAATAAGCTTCTCTTGCTGCATTTCAATAATATCCTAATAATGTGGCTTATGTCTCTATATTTAGTAAAGAAATAATTGGATGAGTGCTAATACCAACCCAGGAGGTTGTAGATGAATGTATTATCTAAATTAGGTGGAAATCTGTCATGTGCCTGCCATTCAGGCAGACAGATGGATCAACAGCCTAGAATTTGATGGCCAATTTGAGAGGCCCATTGCTATTCTTAGAGAGTAGATGTAAACTGCCTATTGCTTTAATATATTTCAGTGTTTGCTGATCAACCTACCATTCATGTATGTTCCCTCCTCATAGAAGCATATCAACACAGTACGGAGCATCTCCAGAATGTTCTACCACCACAGCAGTGTTCACATCTGTTCCCTTCATTACTTATTACAGCACATCGCATAGAGCATAAACTGTACACTCAAAAAAATCCTTTAAGTCTTTACTTAGTTGAATTGTAGAAAGTTTTTACAAGTAACTTCATGTCTTTCATTCAGATTAAGTCAGTTTAATTGAGTTTACATAATTAAATTGGATTAACTTCATTATGTTCATCAAACTCAATTTACTGTGATTTATTTAATACATTCCTCATGCTGGACCCGATTAAATTATTTTATTATTGATTCCTACTTGCCAGGTGATCAAGTGTAAGGACAGTAAAACTGTTGCACTTACAATTTAATAGCAACTGCTTATAGAGGTAAGCAGTGCTCAAATCAATAATCACTTGAACGTGAAAGTCCATCCTCAACCTAAGTTCAAGTCCGTTATTCAGTTTCATTTAAGTTTCAACTTTGTCTAAGATGTTTCACCTAAATGCCTTTGGAGAAATGTAAACAGAAGCAAATGTGATACTTGTTTGTATAAAAAAATGAACATGGATAAAATAGGTCAGATCTTGGACTTGGATGAATTTGTTGAGGAATTTAGCATGCATGCGAAAAAGTCTTCACATTGAAGACTTGGTATCTTGGCAAATATGAGCACAATTTGAGGCTTTTCTTCTGAAACTAGAAGAAACACATGTGATACTGCATTAAAAAACAATTCTGTAGAAAAATCTCAATTTGCTTTCCATTATATATCCTGTATAGGATAAACCAACTGACTTTTCTTTCTAGGCTACAAGATCACATTGAAACTCTCTGTCTGTACCTCTTGCTAGACTATTAACATTACAGTGAATATTTGTAAACTCATGATAGGAGTGTCAATTTTCAGACTCAACGTTGTACTTCATGCTTTATTATGCTGTGTACAGTCCATCCGTATGGATTGCATGTCCTGTGATGCCATCTGCTGGTTTTAAGTTATGACATTTTCCTCTTTCCATGTTAGATGGATAATCAAGCTACTGCTACTTAAGCGTTTTTTTAATGCCCCGCATTAAATGTTCATTCTGCCTGACAGATAAAACTGAAATAAGTTTCCTGACAAAAACGCTTCTCTCTGTACGATAGCTCCATGATATGTAACAGATAAAGAAATTCTGACCGCGGCTGCGCGTTTAGCCAATCAGAAAACAAGAAGGCGACTTCCCAACGGCCCAACGACTTCCGTTGGAAAATGCCGCCATCTAGGGCTGTTTACGATGAAGGAATATTCCCGGTTCAATACACGTTCAGTTCAATCGACAGCATTTGTGGCATTTATTCGATTACCACATACATAATTTCGACTTTCCCTCAAGCTTATAATTAATTATTCCGTTAAAGCTGCTAAATTATTTAAATCGTCATTGTTACACTCATTTTAGGGTTTGTTGAATTTACATCAGCATGTAAAATTGGCTATAACTTTACACAGAAAAGTTAGTAAGCGATTTTATCACACCAGAATCATGTTAACAAGCATACTGTTTATGTCTTTTGAAACAGTAAGTATTTTATTGTTTACGGATTGGCCCCATTCACTTCAATTGTAGGTACCTCACTGGAACCCAGATTGCTTCTATTTAAAAAAAAAAAAAAACATTTTAAATGACAGATGAGTTGATATATATATATTATGGTAATCAATATTATGCCACAAATGCTATCGATTAAGCCAAGAATATTCCTTTAAGAGAATATAAAGATGAACCAAGAATATTCCTTTAAGAGAACATAAAGCATCAAGAAGGCATGCCTTCTATTAAATGTAATAGTTAATCTTTAAGGATTGTAACAATATATACAGTGAATTACTGCATTTTTATAAGTATTGTCATACATACTTAATGACAGTATATAAGACAGTAAGTATATATATATATATATATATATATATATATATATATATATATATATATATATACACACACACACACACACACACACACTCACCTAAAGGATTATTAGGAACACCTGTTCAATTTCTCATTAATGCAATTATCTAATCAACCAATCACATGGCAGTTGCTTCAATGCATTTAGGGGTGTGGTCCTGGTCAAGACAATCTCCTGAACTCCAAACTGAATGTCAAAATGGGAAAGAAAGGTGATTTAAGCAATTTTGAGCGTGGCATGGTTGTTGGTGCCAGACGGGCCGGTCTGAATATTTCACAATCTGCTCAGTTACTGGGATTTTCACGCACAACCATTTCTAGGGTTTACAAAGAATGGTGTGAAAAGGGAAAAACATCCAGTATGCAGCAGTCCTGTGGGTGAAAATGCCTTGTTGATGCTAGAGGTCAGAGGAGAATGGGCCGACTGATTCAAGCTGATAGAAGAGCAACTTTGACTGAAATAACCACTCGTTACAACCGAGGTATGCAGCAAAGCATTTGTGAAGCCACAACACGCACAACCTTGAGGCGGATGGGCTACAACAGCAGAAGACCCCACCGGGTACCACTCATCTCCACTACAAATAGGAAAAAGAGGCTACAATTTGCAAGAGCTCACCAAAATTGGACAGTTGAAGACTGGAAAAATGTTGCCTGGTCTGATGAGTCTCGATTTCTATTGAGACATTCAGACGGTAGAGTAAGAATTTGGCGTAAACAGAATGAGAACATGGATCCATCATGCCTTGTTACCACTGTGCAGGCTGGTGGTGGTGGTGTAATGGTGTGGGGGATGTTTTCTTGGCACACTTTAGGCCCCTTAGTGCAATTGGGCATCGTTTAAATGCCACGGCCTACCTGAGCATTGTTTCTGACCATGTCCATCCCTTTATGGCCACCATGTACCCATCCTCTGATGGCTACTTCCAGTAGGATAATGCACCATGTCACAAAGCTCGGATCATTTCAAATTGGTTTCTTGAACATGACAATGAGTTCACTGTACTAAAATGGCCCCCACAGTCACCAGATCTCAACCCAATAGAGCATCTTTGGGATGTGGTGGAACGGGAGCTTCATGCCCTGGATGTGCATCCCACAAATCTCCATTAACTGCAAGATGCTATCCTATCAATATGGGCCAACATTTCTAAAGAATGCTTTCAGCACCTTGTTGAATCAATGCCACGTAGAATTAAGGCAGTTCTGAAGGCGAAAGGGGGTCAAACACAGTATTAGTATGGTGTTCCTAATAATCCTTTAGGTGAGTGTATATATATATATATTTAAGGATTTGTTTTACATTCAGTTAGCTTTAGGAGAAAAGGTCCAGTATCCAAATTGCTCTCAATTACAATCATTTTTTCTTTTCTGAAATTCCTTTTAACATGCATCCAGTGATACATAATATTTAATCATAACTCATAATCATAAATCGTAATTTACTCATAAGCGTCCATGTTTGTCTGCCAAATTCATATACAACACCACAGAATGTGGAGTCAGACAGTAAGCCAGGAAAAACATGAAACTTCTTCACCTGGTTATTCACAGTGCTACCAGCTTTATTACCACACAGTTTACATTTGGCCTCTTACATAAAACACAATCAAATAACATTTTGCAGTTTGAAGAAAACTCTCAGAGAGCAAGAAAAGGCAACACAACTAAGCACACGTATAAGTCATTATAGTGTCAGAGCTTGTTTCTTCGTCCATTTGACTACATTCAGAGGCACACAGCATTGAAGGCAGGCGAAAGAAAGCCTGCAACAGAGCTCTGATTTGTGGGGACTGCAGAATGATTACACAGTGGCAAGTAAAGCCACCTGATGAGATTGATGATAGGAACTGAGCATTTTTTCTCCCTCTTTTTCTTTTTTTTGGTTTGGAATAGGGCACTAGTACCCCTGGGTGAAATTGTAGCCAGTATCTGAATGGAGGCTGGAGCCTGGAGCAGTGAAACTGTAGGCAGCATAAGCAACCACAGAGCCCAACATCAGTCCAGACATGTAGGACACAGTCATTATGTTCCCTAAAGGAGAAATTGCATGAACCAAAGTTACTGACTACATCTCATGAGAAGAGATTACAAATGTATCCTTACGAATATTGAGACAGACATATGAAATGGGTGAGCACATTTTCATCTGCACAGACTTGTTCATTTATACACTATGACTCTAAAAGGAGTGATGAATTTACCTGCTAGTTCCCGCTGCTCAGGTGCCACCTTGCCTGCAGCATGAATCATGGGCACACTGCCAAAGTAGCCATTAGTGATGCCCATGAGGAGGGAGAAGATGCAAGGCCATGCTGGGTGGCTAAAGGTGGGTTTCTGAGTGGGGTAAACACACATGATGAAGAGAGGGATGAAGACTACTCGCACACAAGAGCAGAAGAGAAGACGAGTTCCATTCCAATCATACGGCACAGCTGCCAAGATCTGGAAACACAAAGACACTTGATTAAAGAGGACTCTCAATGTTCATTCATTATCATTATCATGATGACTGCAGCGGTAGTGGCAACAGAAGGAACAGAAGTGACAGAAGTATTACAACACAACTAACTATCCGCAGATGTCCTTGAACGTACTTTGCCTACAAAGTCAGAGATGTTGAAGATGGCCATGATAAGGATGGGCAGCCATTCCCCCAGCGTGACATTCCTGATCTCAGACTCCAGTCCAGGAAAAAGACACAGGGTGATGAAATAAGTGACGGCAATGGACAACATGTATGTCCAGATTACCCTTGCAACCACATAGCGATGCAGAATCATATCTGAAACAGAAGGAGTCACTGCTCCATTAATCAATAGCATACGTTTTATATCAGTGTTTTACATACAGTGGCCACAAAAAGTATTTAGACATATAAGTCACACTTAAAAAAGTATGAATGTCTTTGCATTATATAATATATCAAACCCATGGGATTTATTTTAAAGACATATTGCTCAAGCAAACTTGACTAAACATTTCACAAAAATAAGTTATACACAGTGAGTGTATATATATATGGACTCTCTGAGCACTTTATTATGAACAGTATGGTCCATCTGCCTCATGGTTTGACATGTTCTTCTCACTACAATTGTACAGAGCAGTTATCTGAGTTACTGTAGCCTTTCTGTCAGCTCGAAACAGTCTGGCTATTCTCTGTTGACCTCTCTAATCAACAAGGCATTTCTGTCTGCAGAACTGTATGCTCACTGAATGTTTTTTGTTTTTGGCACCATTCTGAGTAAACTCTAGAGATCAGCAGTTATAGAAATACTCAAACCAGCCCGTCTGACACCAACAATCATGCCATGTTTGAAATCACTGAGATCTCATTTTTTCCCTATTCTGATGGTTAATGTGAACATTTAATAAAGCTCCTGACCCGTATTTGAATGATTTTATGCAATGCACTGCTGCCACACAATTGGCTGATTAGCAGGTGTACAGGTGTACCTAATAAAGTGGTCAGTGTGTGTATATGTAGTGTTCAAAATGAAGACAAGAAGTAATTGGACACTTTGTGGTTGTCAAACATTAGTTGAACATGTCCATAGTTAATGGGCTGAACTACTTTACACATCCACTAAAATGACCTTGAGATCAGTTGGCCAAAAGAAATAGAAGAAAATGGCTAAGGAAAGTGAAATTTATTCTGAGAAAATATGAAGCATCAGTTGTTTGCAAACACCAATTGGTTTAATATTTTTTATTTAATGCAATGACAGAAATGGATGGAAATTATGTGTCATTTTTGGCCCTTAAAAAAAATTATTATTGGCAACGTGCATGAGAAAACAGTACAAAATGCTATACAATCCAGTATCAAAAATGATAATATGCAGCAATTATTGTGATCTCACTTTTTATGCCTGGCCAGCTCCTGTCAGTCTTTGGTTTGGGCACGTCAAACCTCACGTAAGTGTTACCACCAGCAAACTCTTCAGCTGGAGAAGCACCCACTGCACCATTGCCCTTGGAAACAGAGATTACATCTGACCAATTCTTACTGAATACATTACATCCACAGAGGACTGACTATCAATATAACACTCATTCTCTTCTTTATATTGTAAAAACACCTTGCCTTCACTAAATCATATTAATTTAACAATGAAAAAACACGTCAAAATCAATGACCGTATCAAGCAGGTCATTGCAACTTTGTAAGAGTGTGCAATGTATTCATATTATAATGCATTTCATGAATTTCTGCAGGGGAGATGTGAGGAGGGACATTACTTGATTAAATGTCAGGCTGAACTAGAATAACCACTCTCTTTAATTTGCTGAGGTAAAAAATAACAGCTCAAAGTTCTCACTGCAACAGAGACAGGGAGAGCATAGTGGAACTGATCCAGAAAAATACCTCCACAGAGAATCATAAGCTACACCAGGGCCATAGATGAGCATTAAATAAATAAATAAATAAGTAAAAAGAAATCCTTAAACATAAAGTGTTTTTTATTTTAATAGAAAACGATTTTTCCATCTTAATATGGAGAAACAACTAGAAGAAATCCATTGGTAGGTAAATTTCCTCGAAAAATGCAAATACTATGGCTCTGTGGCACTATCAAAACATTGCCCTGTATGTTTGAGCACCCCGACCAGCCTCAGCAACAATGTTGTGTGTTAGGTGTGGGACTATCTTTTTTACCAACCAATGGAAGATGGAAGTAGTTTTCAGGAGACATGCGTTAAAGGTGCTGTAAGCAGTGTTAGCCGTTCTGGAACTTCAGTCCAAAAGATTTAGACATGCCACCTCTTTCCAAAACCCTGCCTTCCAATGATACAGTTAAAGGGATAGTTCACCCGAAAATGAAAATTCTCTCATCATTTACTCACCCTTATGACATCCCAGATATGTATGACTTGCTTTTTCAGCAGAACACAAATGAAGATCTTTACAAGAATATTTCAGCTATGCTGTTCATACAATATAAGTGAATGGGTGCCAAAATTTTGAGGCTCCAAAAATGACATAAATCAGCATAAAAGTAATCCATATGACCCCAGTGGTTAAATCAATGTCTTCAGAAGTGATGTAATAGGTGTGGGTGAGAAACAGATTAATATTTACTAAAAGTTCTCAGTCAATCTCAACTTTCACATTCTTCTTTTGTTTTTGGTGATTCACATTCTTCATGTATACGCCCCCTACGAAGCAGGGAGACCAATTTCTAGCAAAAATAGACTTAAATATTGATCTGTTTCTCACCCACGTCAAAATGTAAGCGTCAAAATTTTGGCATTCACTTTTGGCATTGTATAGACCAACAGAGCTGAAATAGTCTTTAAAAAAATCTTTGTTTGTGTTCTGCAGAAGAAAGAAAGTCATTAACACCTGTAATGGCACGAGGGTGATTAAATGATGAGATTATTTTTTTTAAAAATAGCACCCTGAACTGACAACTGTCATTAATCTGAATATGGCATTAGACCTAAAGGATCCGCTTCAGCTACTACACTCTCAGCTTCCTGCTAAACGATTGACAGTCTGTAAGTGCATCAGAGTATTCTGATTGGCTCATTAATTGGCTCATAGAATTTGACAGCGGCCATATTTTTGTTTGTTAGTTCCATAGTTCAAGACACTTAATTCAGTGATAGCTAACAGGGAGTATGAATCTTTTCTGCATACCTTTCCATAAAAAATAAAAAATATACAATTATTTCTGCTATTCTGTATGGTGTCACTAGAAGTGCAAAAACTACACACTTAACCTTTATAAAATATATAAGGTGCTACAAATAACATTAACAGTCTTTAAGCTACAAAAGAGCCTCATTTATATGTAATTATAGCTGCATTTTATCTTTGCCACATTAACAATCAGCCACAACTATTAGCCAATTGCAGACTAAAGATGAAGAAATGTTGAGTGGAGGAACAGCTGAGTGCTCAGCCTGTCAACCAGAGGAAAGACATGAAGTTACTCTTAAGTGCTTTCATATATTACCCCAACTGAACTGCCAGTGTCTGAGAGAGCACTTAAATCATGCTCGAGTGCACATTTACAGAGAGCAGTGACTGGCACAAATAATATGAATTTAGGGGACATTTTACAAAAAAACACTGTTAAGCATGCCAAACAAACTTTTCAGTCTTAACTTAATCAAAGAGAGCTTAACAATTCAACTTTCACATCACCAGAGCACCATAACTCCTCTGATTTATTTAAATACATAAAAATTCTAAACCATGCATAATATAGAGGAAGAAAACACATGTTGCCATGTGCTGTTTAATTTACACAGTAATTTTTATTACAAAAGCAAACTTTATGCAGCAGTATTAGTCACCTACACCAGGGGTTTTCAAACTGAGTTTCACAGACCTAAAGAGAGTAGCAAGAGGGTGCTAGCAGGTCCACAGTTATTCATTTTTACATTTTTTATAAAAAGTTAACATTTAACAAATTCAACGTTAATACTATTTCAAGAACTTTGAAAACCCCTGACCTATGCCACAACCGTCATTGTGGACACACACAAAACATCTTAGAGTTGCTCATATGCATACAGTTGCTGGAAAAAGTAAGAACTCTGCACTGTAAATGTTTACATTGTGTTCAATAAAAGACATTTCATATAAAAACATTGTTTGTGTGCAGAGGTGAGTAGTGACTCGTTACATTTACTTGAGTAACATTTTGGGGAAAATTTTACTTTTAGAGTAGGTTTAAAAGTGGGTACTTTTCTAATGATTTTTTTTTAACGTTTACTTCTTTACAATGTGTGGCGTTACTGTCGTTACATTACTGTGTTTAATTTGAATTAATGTGTAATTTATTGAGAGATTATTGAATGGGAATTTTACAGGGAAAGCAGAAATTCACAGCTGCTCACGATGAGACGCTCCCACTTGAGTGATGAGACTGTCACTCAAGTCATCAGTGCAGCAGCGTCAAACTCTTCAAAGTGAAACACTTTCTTCGCTCCACACAGTGAAACAGTTTTTAAGTGTACATTTTTAAATCAGTGCAGCAATATATCAGTGTGCTTTGTCCCGCATCTCATAAGCAGTATTTACACATTTACCCTGCACCCTTGCGGGGGTACTGGATACCATCTCAGCTACTTCATGCAGATTAACTGTATAAATCCATTTAAACATCCAAATTGAGTGTAAATCACTGCCTTTCGAGTGATCGACAACTGAAGCACAGACAGACAGCATTTCTGCGAGTGCACAGTGAGGTGCACAAGGCAATCGTTGCGACGAGAGTGGCTGTGTACGCAATCGTTTACTCATTCACTATTTCCTATATAGTGAATGGCATTTAGTGCACTATATCTCAGCAGTAAGTCAACTAAATTAGTGAATACGGATGTGAGTGTCGGAGCTCTGGGGCTGGTGCAGAAACATCACATTTGAAATTATAAAATACTTGGGCCTTATTTGTTATTCTTATTAAATAATATATTAATACAATAAATCTCCATTCTATTTGTCATTTTTAATATATACTGTGTGTTAATATAAAGAGTAAACACATTTGATCAAATAAAGAGTACATTTAAAACGTATCTGTATGTTTTTTCTCTCTATTATGTTATTTTAATCCAGTAATGATTTGTCAAAAAGTAATTTACTACATTCAGCATGAAATAAAACATTGCAGGAGTGAAGGAAGCTGTAAAGTCCCAGCTCGTATGTCTTCCCCGTGGTAGATTGTGGGAAATTAACCATCATCGAGTGTACTTGAAATGTACACTTGAAATTAGAGTGCATTGTGGGTAAGAATGAGTGAACAAAAGTAGGGAATGAATGGCTCACTCAGAATTCAGACACTCCTACAAACTAGCGAAAACTCTAAATAGTGCACTATATAGTTGATGGGGGCGGTTTCAGACACCGCGATTGTTCCACGATCAGGGTTGGTGCCCTACGTAGGTTGTATACTCTGCATTTAGAGTGGCAGTACTGCTGTACAGAATAAATGATCTAAATACTTACTACAATGAAAACTGTAACTACACTGAAATAAGAATCCACACAGGACTTTAAAAGCTATGAAATAGCAAAAAAATCATTATAATTCAGTATTATATATAATTTCCTTGTGGTACATTTTCAGTTTTTTACTGTAATAATTACTAGAAATGTTTCCAAACCTCTCTTATTGACAAATTCATCCAGATCTGACAAGAGCCCTTAAAGGGATAGCTCACCCAAAAATTACAATTCTCATTATTTACTCACCCTCAGACTTTTTTTCTTCTGCTGAACTTAACTGAAGATTTTTAGAAGAATTTCTCAGCTATCCATACAATGCAAGTGAATGGGAGGCAACATTTTAAAGCAAAACAAACAAACATAAATCAGCATAAAAATAATCCATAACACTAGTGGTTAAATCAGTATTTTGCGATGTGATAGGTGTGGATGAGAAACAGTGAAACAGATCACTTTCATATTCTTCTTGTGTTTTTGGTGATTCACATTCTTCTCTGCATATCGCCCCTTACTGTCTTGAAAAAAAATGACAAATAATGATCTGTTTCTCGCCCACACTTATCAAATCTCCTCTGAAGACATGGATTTTACTACTGGAGTCATATGGATTACTTTTATACTGCCTTTATGTGCTTTTTTGGAGCATAAAAAATTGGGACTACAGAGCTAAAATAATCTTTTAAAAATCTGAATTTGTGTTCTGCAGAAGAAAGTCATACACATCTGGGATGGCATAAGGATGAGTAAATGATGAGAGAATTTTCATTTTTGGATAAACTATATCTTTAAAATGATAGTTCAGCCATAATTTAATATTCTGTTATAATTTCTCTACCCTCATGTTGTTCGAAACCAGTGTGAGGCTTTGTATTATGTGGAACACAAAAGATGTTAGAAAGAATGTTAGGGACTGACAGTCTCGCTCACCAATCACTTTCAATATATTAAACCAGGGTACTCTGAGAAGCTACAACACCAGCTCTCAGCCAATGACTCTGTGTCTGTCTGGAAAGGGCTCAGGCAGATCACCAACTACAAGCCTAAAGCCCCCCAGGCCATCAACGACAACGCCTAGCCAATGACCTGAATGAGTTCTACTGCTGCTTTGAAAGACAAAGGGACAGTCCTGTAACCATTCCCCACAACACCTCCCAAAAAAGGGACAGTCCAGAAACCATCCCCCACAACACCTTCCAACAGCTCCAGCTACAGTGCATCACCTCCACCTCCCCCACCTCAGCAGGGGCCTGGGCACCCCCACCAATGCCCACCTTAAAGGTACCCCCCTCCACCCCACCACCCACCTCTGTGACGACTCTTTCCATCCATGAGAGGAACGTCAACAAACTCTTCAGGAGACAGAACCCCCGGAATGCTGCTGGACCGGATGCTGTCTCCCCATCCAGCTTGAAGCACTGCACTGATCAGCTGTCTCCAGTGTTCACAGACATTTTCAACACCTCACTGGAGACATGTCATGTGCCAGCCTGCTCCAAGTCTTCAACTATCCTCCCTGTTCCCAAGAAGTCAAGGACCACAGGACTTAACGACTTCAGACCCATCGCTCTGACCTCTGTAGTTATGAAGTCTTTTGAGCGCCTTGTGCTTTCACACCTCAAAGACATCACCGACCCCCTCCTGGACCCCCTGCAGTTTAAAAACAGAACCAACAGGTCTGTAGACGATGCAGTCAACTTCGCCCTCCACTACATCCTCCAGCACCTGGACTCCGCAGAAACCTACGCCAGGATCCTGTTTGTGGATTTCAGCTCTGCCTTTAACACCATTATCCCGGCTCTGCTCCAGGAGAAGCTCTCCCAGCTAAGTGTGCCTGACTCCACCTGCAGGTGGATCACTGACTTCCTGTCTGATAGAAAGCAGCATGTGAAGCTGGGGAAACACGTCTCAGACTCACAGACCATTAGCACTGGATCCCCCCAGGGCAGCGTTCTTTCTCCTCTGCTCTTCTCCCTGTACACTAACAGCTGCACCTCCAGTCACCAGTCCGTCAAGCTTCTGAAGTTCGCGGACGACACCTCCCTCATCAGACTCATCTCTGATGGTGACGAGTCCACCTACAGGTGGGAGGTTGACCACCTGGTGACCTGATGCAATCAAAACAATCTTGAGCTCAACGCTCTAAAGACAGTGGAGATGGTTGTGGACTTCTGGAAGAACTCAGCCTCACCTGCACCTGCCCCATCACCCTCTGCGACTCCACAATTGACACTGTGGAGTCTTTCCGCTTCCTGGGAACTATCATCTCCCAGGACCTCAAGTGGGAGCTGAACATCAGCTCCCTCATCAAGAAAGCACAACAGAGAATGTACTTCCTGTGGCAGCTGAAGAAATTCAACCTGCCAAAGACAATGATGGTGCACTTCTACACAGCCATCATCAAGTCCATCCTCACATCCTCCATCACTATCTGGTACACTGCTACTACTGCCAAGGACAAGGGCAGACTACAGCGTGTCATCCGGTCTGCAGAGAAGGTGATTGGCTGCAATCTGCCGCCGCTCCAGGACCTGTACGCCTCCAGGACTCTGAAACGTGCTGGAAAGATTATGGCTGATCTCTCCCACCCCGGACACTCCCCTCTGGCAGAAGGCTGAGGTCCATCAGGACAAAAACCTCACGCCACAAGAACAGTTTCTTCCCATCCGCCACTTGCCTTATCAACAAGGCCCGGTACCCACCCTGACACTCTCCACACTCCACCTCTGGCTCTACATGCCACTGTACTTACTCTGTTGTACTGCTCTCTTTTATTTTTATTCTTACTTTTAATATATACTGTGTGGACATATTTATATTGCTTATATTTTAATACTTGTTTCTTATATTTAGAGAATGTGTGACACGCGCCTACAACACCAAAACAAATTCCTTGTATGCGTAAAAAACGTACTTGGCAATAAAACTCTGATTTCTGATTCTGATGGAAGAAAGAAAGTCATACGGGTTTGGTTGTGTATTATGTAATGGAATATAGGGGAGTTAACATCTATTATGTCATTTGTGAAAGTAATGAATTACTCACTATTTGATTACTCTTTTAATTGGATACTTTCTTACTCTTACTCAACTAATTATTTATGTTAGTACTTTTACTTCTACTTGAGTAATTATGTTTTTGAAGTAACTGTACTTTTACTTGAGTACGGTTTTTGTCTACTCTACCCACCTCTGTTTGTGTGTTATATGTTCAAGCATTGTTTTTCTATTGTTGAAGATCAGATTATATGTTTTGACCAATTTAAGCAGAAATCCATAGTAAATCCAAGGGTTCACAAACTTTTTCCTGCAACTGCAACACTCTGAGAAAGTAGAAAAATCAGAAATAAGTCCATCTTAATATGTCATTCTCATGTTTGACATGTAAAACTTACAAATCTTACTTCTTCTGTAATGACATCATGGTGCACCTGGTACTGGATTCCATGGTCTTTGGAATGGGAGAGGCCCTTGCGTGCCAGACTAGTGTAATACTGGACAAAACGTGTCCTTCGCACAAGCATGTGCAGGATGAAGCACATCAACACCATACAGATGGAAATGAGGAAGAAGATGATGGTATTTTTTCTCTCGTTTTTGATCATTAATTTTGTGAAGATTCGACTAAGTGAAATAATTACTCCTGCCGTGCCTGTACAGAGAAAAAACATGTTGTTACATATGGGAATCTATTTATGCTATTACATCTAAACCAGAGGTTCTCAACATTTTAGACTCCAAGGCCCCATATTTGTCAAAGACAATATTCAAAACCCCCTTTCCACAGAAACTAGGTGTGTTAAAGGGATAGTTCACCCTAAAATTTGTAATTCTCTCATAATTTACTCACCCTCATTTCATCCCAGATGTGTATGACTTTCTTTCTTCTGTTGAACACAAATGAAGATCTTTAGAAGAATATCTCAGCTCTGTAGGTCCATACAATGCAAGTGAATGATGACCAGAACTTTGAATGTCCAAAAAGCACATAAAGTCAGCATAAAAGTAATCCATATGACTCAGTAGTTAAATTCATATCTTCTGAAGCAATATGACAGGTGTGGGTGAGAAACGGGTCAATATTTAAGTCTATATTTTCTTATTAATGTCCACTTTTAACCAGTCCTCCTAAGCACTCTTCTCTCCTAAGAAATAAAGTCATACACATCTGCGATGAGGATGAGTAAATGATTTGAGAATTTTCATTTTTGGATGAACTGTTCCTTTAATATAGCAGCATGTTTTAAGCATTTTAAGTAAGGTTGATTATTTTTAATATAATCTATTTTAAATAATTTAAGTCTTATTGAAGCCCCCTTGGAAGCTTATTTAGGGCATGTCCCCAAACCACTACTCTAACATTACCACATTTGATGGTAAATAGCATCTTACTCTCTCCGGTCATCACTCCCTGTGTGTAGTGTTTGGGAAGCATCCCCATGTATCCATAGAAACTCGACTGCTGCACTGGAGACACAGGTAAATAAGTGTTATTGCTGGAAATAACATGGTTGAAAGAGAACACAATGTTCTGAGCCTAAAAGAACGGCAGTGACTCCCAACGCTTCTACAATAGAAACGTGTTTGAAAAATAAAGTATGACCAAATACCTGTGCATCCAAATGCCACAATACCCACTGACATCAGATTGATGATGTATGCCTGTTTTGTGGTGAACTTCTCCAGCCACACATCAAAGATGGTGACAAAAAGCAAAGGTCCAAGTGCAAAAAAGTAACCTGCAAAAGATGAAACAATTAATTTTTTAATTTGATACAACATGCCTTATGTATTTATTCTTTGTGCGATTCATATTCCACATTTATACCCAGTGGAACATTGCCGCACCTTCAGAGCTCATGAGATTTGATGGTCTAATTTAGGTTTCATGTTTTTTTAAAAATTCCTTAGGAGATATATCAAGACGCAAATGGGACCATTGTTGTCATAGTAAGAGCATAAAGCTATAACATGTATGTGGATAGTACAGCTTAGATAATATGGCATTTAATGATAAATGTTTGCACTCATGCTGAAATTTCAGTATGACATCAGTAGGACTTTTTTAATACTCTAAAGGAGATATGTGAGATTTCTGGGGTCTGTTTCTCAGGATAAAAGTATGACAAGCAGGAGACTTAAGCAAAAGTCCTAATTTCTTCTCAATTTAATCTCATTGCAGTCTGGAAGAAACTATTGAGATATTAAAGAGATATCATATGAGATTTTTCTTTCTTATAGATTTGACTATAACTCTGTGAAAAGTTACAGTGGCATTACTGTATTACAGTAGTTCCGAAAGACGAATGAAGAATAATTTTTCAAACCACAGACTCTGATAATTATGCCATTTTGTTTCCTTGACTTTATTTTCATTTTGGGTGGCATATACTGCTTAGTCACAATAAAGAGTGCTTATAACATTGTGATTTCATCATAAAGAAGCAGCTGCATTTGATATGTTACTGACATTCATGTGCCAAATTAACTTTAATTTGAAGATAATGTATTCAGAATAAGTTGATGCTGTGGTTAGACATGTCTGTTATGATCTTTGTACTCTACTTTGTAAAAAAGGAACATTGTTGTTGTTCTAAAATCCATAAAAGTTTATCTGTTTTTGCTTTTTCCAGCATTTCCTAACAGCCTCTCAATCCTTTTAACATTTTGCTCATTTAACAGTATTGTGTAATTGTTATTCTTCAGGTTCAGATGAGTGATGCAGCTGCCAGACTGTTGCCCCTCCTCCCGCTTCCCTTAAGGCCAGCCGCTCGCTCAGTTCAATCAACTGCCTTCACCCCCACCCTTTTGTGCTTACTGTGTGTATCTTTTCTGAATAAACAGACTCACCCACAGTGATCCTGGTATGCAGGCTCAGCATCTCCACCAGGACATTGTTCAAGATCACGGCGACAAGGGCCACAAGAATGTACGTTAAACCCATGTCAAACACGATAGGTGTTCCTGAAAGATATCCGTAAGACAAAGAGAAGATGACCTCGAAATTCATCCGAATGTTCCTGACATAATTCCTTTTATTATTGAAAAGGAAAATTAACATTGAGCAGAGACGTATGACCTTTTTATAGTATGATTTTTTACTACTAAGTTACTAAACTACACTCTGTCGTGCTTCCAACCAGCATGTGTTAATATGCTAACATTCACTTTCACTAGTTAGTACATAAAGCATTAAGAGATATATCTGACATGTCTAACTTTGTTGGGTTTACCCAATTTAACTGGGTTATTTCTAACTAGGTTTGTGTTGAGATTACTTAGTAATGTTAAGCTAAGAAAACTAATTTTAAACAAGTAGAACCACTGCCCACGATTGAATTATGTTCAGACTAAGATGTCTTTTTTTGTGTGTAAAATCAACATTCAAAATACAATAAGCCCACATTTCCAGTAGAAGCACAATTCCAACTAATATTACATGATCAAACATTCTAATATATATGTACAAGTAAGCTTATGCTCACATTTAATAAAAAATTGATGGGTTGTGATGGAATATAAGGGGCCCAAAGTAAGTTGTCAGGGGGCCTAAAAATCCTAATAGTGCCCCTGAATAGCCAAATAGTTGGGCCATATTTTGGCAAACTTGCATTCATTTCTGGGTCCATTTTGTTATGAAACGCCCACTTTTTACTATCCAATCAATTTCCTAATGGAAAAATCCCATCCGATTTTTTCTCGTTGAATTTCCTGTTTCATTCAGAAGCGCAGTAAGTCCCATTACATAAGTTGACTTAAAATGCTAGCTAAGATATGAACCACAAATAAGACACAAACATGTAATGTTGTACCCTCAAACTTATGATGCAGGTAGTCCACATCTGTAATGAAGCTATTGTAAGGCAGCAGGAAGCCCACTCCAGCCATAAGCATGGCAAAATAGATCCCATGGTAGCGATCATCTGGGATGGTTTCTTCAAAGGCTAATCACAGAAAATACACACATTTGTATCCACAAAGAAATATTGAGAGGTATAAACAGAAGTCCTGTCTAAGTTTGCATTTGGATGACATTTAAAAAATGTGTGCATTAAATATTTGTCAGACATGTGGCATTCTGCTCTCGCTCTCTCTCTCTCTCTCTCTCTCTCTCTCTCTGAAATTATTAATGGAAGCACTTTAGCACAACATGCCAAATTTAAGAGATGAAAGAAGTGAAGTACACTGAAAAAAATTATTTTGTGGTGAAGTAAATTTAGCAGAAAAGATTAAGCACTTTCTACATTTGGGGGGCCTGAGAAGCTCAGCGAGTATTGACGCTGACTACCACTCCTGGAGTCGTGAGTTTGAATCCAGGGTGTGCTGAGTGACTCCAGCCAGGTCTCCTAAGCAACTAAATTGGCCCGGATGCTAGGGAGGGTAGAGTCACATGGGGTAACCTCCTTGTGGTCACAATTAGTGGTTCTCGCTCTTAATAGGGCACGTGGTAATTTGTGTGTGGATGACGGAGAGTAGCATAAGCCTCCACATGCTGTGAGTCTTTGCGTTGTCATGCACAGCAAGCCACATGATAAGATGCGCTGATTGACTGTCTCAGAAGCGGAGGCAACTGGGACTTGTCCTCCGCCACCCAGATTGATGTGAGTAACCGTGCCACCATGAGGACCTAGTAAGTAGTGGGAATTGGGCATGCCAAATTGGGGAGAAAAGGGGATAAAAAAATAATAATACAAATACAAATACAGATTCTACATTCAACATGTAAACAATTATTTATCTAGATTTTATGTAAATATTATTTATGATTGTTTGTTATTTTTAAAATATGTTATCATGTATTAATCCTTAAGTACATAACCTTGTCATATTTATTTGCTAATTTGAGTAAATTTCACTGGTAAATAAAATAAGTACATTTTACTTAACTTTTCAAAGCTGGTGTTCCCTGCATGCACTGGGCTTAAAAAAATTATTGGATTGTTTCACTGTTTGCTCGTTTATTTCATCATTTTTTTTTTTTATTTTGTTGTTATGTTTGATAACTTCTTGTTTTTGCAGACTTAAGTTAATTTTCTACTCAAAATTACCTGTTCATGATAAAAAAAGTATGTAATGTAATTAATGATTAAACATATTATTGTCAGGAAAATTTGAAATATGACATGTTCTAGTGAGATGTTTATTCAAATTTTACTAAGTTTAAGTACCTTGTATATCATATTTGTATGTAAAAGTTACTGAATTCAAGTGTTTAAGTTAAATTTACTCACTTTATTCAATATTATGTCATAAAGTTAAGTAGATTTTACTTTTATATGATTAAACTTGCAAAAACTTGCAGAATAAAATTTAGTCAATCTTAATATTAAAAATGAAAAAAAAAAAAAAAAGAATTTAAATATATTTAAATATAAATATAGAATATAACTGTATGCTTATATTCTGTATAGTAGAAGTGCATACCACTCCAGAGCATTTCTAATGCCAAAGATTAAGGAGTAACATGTTCTCCTACTCCACTGATTTAATAAGTGTGACCTTTGTATCCAGGCAACGTGAGGAGACAGAATGCTCTCCACCTAACATGATTAGACCTTACTATAATATGCCAAGTAATGTGGCCTCTACAACCAAGGTGGGTCTTAATCCTTACCTATACATTACAATATGTACATTCACATATACAGTATTATGTACATAGCCAAGATAAAAAATTATCACATTTTCTACATCCACAAATATATTCTATGGCCATAGTGAGGCTAGAATTGTAATCTATATGCATCAGAGACTCACCAGGTTCTGAAAGGGCCAGCACCCCTTTGTCTGAGATGTCTTTCACATGACAGTCCTCTTCCTCCAGCTGGTAGCTCTCAAAACTGAAACTCATCACCACGTTGCCCTCTGGGGTCTGACCAGGGGTGGCCTGTTTATGCCTCTCTGCTCCTTTTGAACCCATAGTCCCTCTCTTGGACTGGGAACTCTTACAACAATGCCTCCTTTAACAGTGTCAGTGTACTCTATAATATGATGTACTCTGTGAGAGGAATTATATTAATATATTATTATTTATTCATATATAAAAAGTAAGATGAACATTTATCGTTTAAACTAGCTTCACTGTAAAGTAGTCGATATCTAGTGAGAAGAATTTTCAATATAATGCAGATCTATAGATATTTTTATTTTTTATTTTTATTGATTCACATATTAAACACAGAAAAACAAAACATATATACACAGAATCAACAATTAACCCCCACTATTACCCCTCCCAATCCCCAACCTGGCCCCCAACAACATCCCAGTGGATATATAGCTCCGAAAGTATATCACATATATTGACAACTACACCTCTCTCTCCACAGCTCCTCCCCGAGAGCCCTCTAGAAACACCAGATATCCGCCCCATTTCCCCACAAACGTCTCCAATTTCCCCAGTCTTCTAAATGACCCTTCTTCAAAACTATCGGTCTGGTGATCATGACACTGGTTAGGATCCAACTCTTCATGTGTCTATTCTCTACATCGATGACCGCCCCATTGCCCAAAATACAGAATCCAGGGCAAAATTAAACCTGAGTGCCCAATAAGTCACGTACAAAACTCAACTGAACATTCAACCAAAATTCTTGGATCTTAACACACCACCAAAAGACATGGGTTGTGTCTCCATCCTCTGATTGGCATCACCAGCAAGTGGGTGTGTCTTTAAATCCAAGCCTATACAATCTAGAGGGGGTCCAATAGAATCAATGTAAAATCTTGAATTGCATAAGGCACAACCCTGCATCTTTAGATGCAGACTTGTAATTTTTTTTTTTTAAATCCTAGCCCACATTTCCTCCTCCAATACCAAGTTTAAATCTTTCTCCCATAATCTCTTGATAGAAGTTAAAGCTCTGTCCCCCAGACTCTGAATTAGCAGGGAGTAATACACTGATGCCTCATTTTCCAAAAGCAGTAATCACCCCTCCCAGAGTGTCTGCTGCTTTAGAGGGGTGTATGCTACTCCCAAAAATAGTACAGAGTAGGTGGCGCAGCTGTAAATACCTAAAGAACTGAGATTTGGGAATCCCAAAATGTTGAACCAAATTTTCAAAGGATCTCAACATTTTGCTCTCATATAGGTCACCGAGTGTAGTAAGCCCCCACCCAATCCACTCCGACCAGCAGAAAGGGGACTTATTAAAACATAATTTTTATGCCACATGCTTAAGGCAACATTTAAATAAATGTCCGAAATTAAATGCTCTGGACTCTTTTGTTCATACCAAGTGCAAATGTGAGATAATGGGGTGTAACTTAACTTCTCCGGATAGTTTGATAGAAAGGCTTTGTAATGGCAAATGCTAAATATTTCAATACAAAACCAGGGAGGGGCTCTCTCAGGTGGAAGCAACCAATGAGCCAAATGTCTGAAACAGAAAGCATAATAATAAAACAAAACTCTTGGGTACTGTAGGCCTAGCCCAACTTTGTCAATGTTAATGCCCTGTTTGGCCCACTGAAAGGCGCCCAGCTTAAAAGTCATTACAGGCCAGTATGCTGTCAGAGCCAAAGCTTCGGATTTAGACCAATTAACACTGTATTCCAAGAATTTAGAAAATGAATGAATAATTCTGTGCAGGCAAGGCATAGATCTTGTAGGGTCGGATACGAATAATAAAATATCATCAGCTTATGCGCCACACATCCCATCATACTCCTTACTTATTGTGACTGCTAATGGTTCCAGGGCAAGACTGAATAATGATGGGGAAAGAGGACAATCCTGCTGGGTGCCCCTATCCAGAGTAAACTAATATGAAATTAATCAATTTGTTTTAACGGGTGTCTATAAAGTAACTTAATCCATCCAATAAACATATTCCCAAATACATACATTTCCAAAATCTTAAAAAGCTAATCCTATTCTACCATAACAAATGCCTTTTTGGCATCAAGTGAGATGGCAGCGACCAGATTCTGATCATTCGCCACTGACTACATGATATTGATTAAACGCCTGATGTTATCAGAAGAACTACAGACCTGAACAAACCCCTCCTGATCTATATCTATAAGAGATGTCATAACTTTTCAAAATGTTTGACAATATTTTAAAATCTAGCTGGTTCAAGGAAATTGGACGGTAACTCTTAGACTCGCTTGGATGATGGATCTTTGTCCTTTTTAAGAATCAGACTGATCTGGGCTTGTGTCAAGGCTGGCAGAAGCTTTCCATTCTTTAATGATTCCGTATACACTTCTAGCAAAATTGGAGCCAATTCTGTAGCATAAGATCTAAAAAAACTCAGCGGCAAAGCCATCTGGCCCTGGAGCCTTGCCTGTTGTCAGGAACCAATCAGGTGCTGCTTCTCACACCACACTACGATCACTCTCTCCAGAATTCTAATCACTTGCACCTGTTCCAATCAACGTTCTGTTCCATATAAACAACCAATTCAGAATCAGTCTTTGTCGAGTCTCCAACAGGAACAGAAGCATACAAGTCTCAAGAAGTCTCTTACTCTACCTACACCAGTCAAGTAACGTATACTCACCTGAAAAGATACTAACCTCTATGTCCATGTTCTGATGTTCCCAGAAATCGCTGCTGAATCCAAGTTTCCTGATTTCTTGTGTTCTTTCTGAGTCTCGTTACTGGTGGAAACATTTGAAAGAGAAAGGACAAGTATCATTGAACTGTGTCAGTTTGACTGTGGATTAAATGAAGAGGATCTACTCACCTTGAATCCTTCACGTTAAGTTATCCTCATAGAATTCACCTCTGAAACTTGAAAAGACTCACCATTGAACTTCATGCACTATAAATAAAGCGTTGTTCTTATTCACTTACCTCTGTCTCCGAGTCTGTATCCTGACAGAAGACTCGACCGGCAAAAAAAAAGAGAGGTGAAGAAAATGACTTCCAGACAAGCTTCAGCGCCGGATACGAATCTCATACAACCTACCGTCGCTGCTACAAGTCCCATACATGTCACCGCTGCCGCGACAAATCCATTGTTAACACCAGTCAGCACTTCCATGAACGCCGCTTCTTCTATTACTTGCTTCGCTGTTCCACCATCGCGTCCAGCGCCATTCTCTGGTCGGGTGGAAGATTGCAATGGATTTCTGTTACAATGTTCACTTGCTTTGGAACAACAAGCTCAACTATATCCAACTGAACGGTCTAAAGTGGCATTTATTATCCAGCAATTATCCGGATCAGCCTTAAGATGGGCTGAGACATTGTGGATGAAAGAATCAGCTGTGACAACGTCTGTTATGAATTTCGTGAAACACTTCAGAGAAGTTTTCGGTCGTCCAATTGAAGATTCCTCTTTCGGTGATCAGTTGTTGCAGTTACGTCAAGGGAAGAAGTCTGTTTCTGAGTATTCTTTAGAATTTCGTACTCTAGCCTCCAACAGTGGGTGGAACGAAAAAGCGCTCCTCTCAGTTTATCGCCGTGGACTGAATCCTGCCTTACGTCTTCAGTTGGCGATTTATGATGACAGTTTAGGAATAGAGAAATTTATCCAGCAGGCCATTCGTGTGCAACAACGATCCCAAGATTGTTATCAAGACAATCTGTATTGTTATCATGAGTTCCACTTCAGAGAATCAATCAGAAAGAATGCAGGTTGACACCTCTCGACTTTCCCAGACTGAACGTTCTCGACGTAAGGAGTTGAAATTATGCATGTATTGTGGTGCCAAGGGTCATTTTAGACTTACCTGTCCAATACGACCAGAACGACTGATGGTAAGCTCCGTCCAAGACAGTTCTATTATATCCACACCCCTCACGATTCCTGTTATCCTGAAATCTCGAAACACCTATGTATCTGTAACAGCCATCATCGACTCTGGGTCAGCGGGAAATTTCATTTCAGGATGACTCTGTAAGGAACTCAAGCTCCGGAAGATCAACACCCCCAAGCCCTACTCCGTCTACGCCGTAACAGGTGAGCAGATTGATAAGGGGCATGTAACTTCCCAGATAAAACCCATCCAGTTGTGGGTTGAGAACAAACACCAGGAAATGTTCGAACCTTTTGTTCTGCAGAATAGTCAGACAGATATAATCCTAGGTCGTCCATGGTTAATTCTTCATCAACCCACCATCAATTGGCAGACTGGGAAGATCAAGAGATGGGGTTGTGATTGTTCCCTTAGTGAAACCCCACCTCCAAACTCCTCCAGTGTCCAAAGGTCCAAAGAAATGACTATTAACTCTACTTCCATAGAAAGTCCCAAGGAAAACCTGTCCACGAATATTCCCTCTTGTTACTCCTCATTCTCTGACATTTTTAATCCAGTTGCTGCTTCCCAGTTACCTCCCCATCGACCATGGGATTGTGCTATTGATCTGAAACCTGGAGCATCTATTCCCAAGGGTCGAATATATTCATTATCAATCCCTGAACAAGATTCAATGCGGAAATACATCGAAGAAGCTTTACAACAAGGTTACATCCGCCCGTCTACATCCCCTGCCGCAGCTAGTTTCTTTTTTGTTCCCAAGAAGGACGGGGGCCTGAGACCATGTATCGATTACAGAGCTCTGAACCAAATTACAGTGAAATTCAGTTACCCACTACCACTTATCCCCTCAGCTCTGGAACAACTCAAAGGAGCTAAAGTCTTCACCAAATTGGACCTAAGGAGCGCCTACAATCTAATCCGAATTAGAAAGGGTGATGAGTGGAAGACGGCATTTATAACTCCTGCTGGGCACTACGAATATCTTGTTATGCCGTACGGATTGGTAAACGCCCCTTCGGTTTTCCAGAGCTTCATGGATGAAGTACTTCGGGATTTCTTGGGAAAATTTGTGTTAGTGTATATCGACGACATCCTAATTTTCTCCAAAAACATAGTGGAACATCAACATCAGGTATCTCAGGTACTCCAAAGACTCCGTGAATTCACCTTGTTTCTAAAGGCCGAGAAGTGTTCGTTCCATCAGACCAGTGTCGAGTTTCTGGGTTTTCACCTCAGCGAAAGAGGAGTAGAAATGAATACTCAGAAAACAGAGACCATCCTGTCCTGGCCAACTCCCAATTCAGTTAAAGAACTTCAGAGATTCTTAGGTTTCGCAAATTTCTACCGACGATTTATACATCAATACAGCCTGCTGACTGCTCCTCTAACCTCACTGCTAAAGGGAAAACCCAAGACACTTCTTTGGACCCCAGAAGCAGAAGGAGCCTTTAAGTCACTGAAAGCTGCATTCACCACTGCACCCTTGCATCATCACCCAGATCCTGAAAAGGTATTCGTAGTGGAAGTAGACGCCTCCACTACAGGAGTAGGAGCAATCTTGTCCCAATACTCAGCTAATTCTTTCGAAACCATACCCTGTGCATTCTTCTCAAGAAAGCTATCAGCTGCAGAAAGCAATTACGATATCGGAAATCGGGAACTCTTGGCTGTAAAACTTGCCTTGGAAGAATGGAGACATTGGCTGGAAGGGGCCAAACATCCATTTATTGTACTCACCGATCATAAAAACCTCCAGTATTTAAGAGATGCCAAGAGATTGAACCCACGTCAGGCTAGATGGGCCCTTTTCTTCACCCGTTTTCACTTCACAATTTCATACCGTCCCGGTTCAAAGAATACTAGAGCAGATGCTCTCTCTCGTATCCATGCCCCTGAAAATCCAATTGAAGAACCTGAACCCATCTTACCCGAAAAGCTATTTGTCAACCCAATCCTTTGGGAGATCAATGAACAACTCCTTGAACTGTCACGACGGCAACCCAAAGTCCCAGGATGTCCCCCCGACAAGATTTATGTACCTGAAGATTACCGTAATTCCTTGATTTCATAAGCACATTCCTCGGTAGGCACAGGTCATCCCGGAGTAAGTAAAACTACATCTACTCTCCAACTCAAGTATTGGTGGCCCAATATGCAGAGAGACATAACAACATTTATCCTGTGCCATGTCCAAAGTTCCCAGACATCTACCAGTAGGTAAGCTAATGCCTCTTCCTGTCCCACTTAGACCTTGGTCTCACATCAGGGTAGACTTTGTTACTGACCTTCCTGTTTCAGATGGAAACACTTGTATCCTCGTGGCCATCGATCGTTTCTCCAAGGCATGTAAATTAATTCCTCTGAAGAATCTTCCCACCGCCTTTGTCACTGCAGAGCTGTTAATGGAACATGTCTTTCGAAACTTCGGTATACCAGAGGATATCGTGTCCGACAGGGGACCTCAATTCACCTCCCGGGTATGGCGCGCCTTCTTCTCTCTAATGAATGTTACAGTAAGTCTCTCATCAGGGTACCATCCACAAACTAACGGCCAAACTGAACGAAAGATCCAAGATGTCGGACGATTCTTGCGTACGTTCTGCCACTCCAACCAAAACATCTGGAGTCGGTATCTGATTTGGGCAGAGTACGCACAAAATTCTCTCAGACAGACATCTACGCAGCTTACTCCTTTCCAATGTGTTTTAGGTTATCAACCTCCATTGTTTCCTTGGTCCGGTGAACCCTCAGAAATTCCAGCGGTAGATAAATGGTTCAGAGAGAGTGAAAGAATTTGGAACCAAACTCATCAACACATTCGACAAGCAATCAATCGCCAACAAAACTTTGCAGATGTCCGTCGATGTCAGACTCCAGAATACCAACCTGGACAACTAGTCTGGCTTTCTACCAAAGACATCCGTCTACGTCAACCCTGTCGGAAATTAAACCCCAAGTATATCGGACCATTCCCCATAGAGAGACAGATCAATCCGGTAACCTATAAACTTCATCTCCCGGCTCAACTTCGGATCCATTCCTCATTCCATGTTTCCCTCCTGAAACCTTATCATCCAGCCATGCCCAGTTCCACTACAGAACCAACTCCAGCAGAAAATTCCCCAATACCTCCTTTGGAACCAGACTCCACCTACTCAGTTAAAGAAATTTTGGACTCTCGACGTCGAGGTGGACAACTCGAGTATTTAATTGATTGGTTAGGATATGGACCAGAGGAGAGGTGTTGGATACCTCGGAAAGACATCCTCGATCCCACTATGCTCTCTGAATTCCACGCTCAGCACCCACAGAAACCTGCACCACGACCCAGAGGTAGACCACCACGACGCCGAGGTCCACGGTCCGCTGGCGCGGACTCTGGAGGGGGGGGTAGTGTCAGGAACCAATCAGGTGCTGCTTCTCACACCACACTACGATCACTCTCTCCAGAATTCTAATCACTTGCACCTGTTCCAATCAACGTTCTGTTCCATATAAACAACCAATTCAGAATCAGTCTTTGTCGAGTCTCCAACAGGAACAGAAGCATACAAGTCTCAAGAAGTCTCTTACTCTACCTACACCAGTCAAGTAACGTATACTCACCTGAAAAGATACTAACCTCTATGTCCATGTTCTGATGTTCCCAGAAATCGCTGCTGAATCCGTTTCCTGATTCCTTGTGTTCTTTCTGAGTCTCGTTACTGGTGGAAACATTTGAAAGAGAAAGGACAAGTATCACTGAACTGTGTCAGTTTGACTGTGGATTAAATGAAGAGGATCTACTCACCTTGAATCCTTCACGTTAAGTTATCCTCATAGAATTCACCTCTGAAACTTGAAAAGACTCACCATTGAACTTCATGCACTATAAATAAAGCGTTGTTCTTATTCACTTACCTCTGTCTCCGAGTCTGTATCCTGACACCTGTAGGCAAGGCCTTAATTACCTCGCCAAGCTACTCCAAGATGATTTCAGAATCAAGATAATTGTTTTGCTCATTCATCAGTTTAGGGAGATCTAAAGGTTCCACAAAGTTTCTAATATCTTCATCAGTAGATGAAGACATGGAACTATTGAGATCAAGATAGAATTCTTTAAAAGTATTATTAATATCAATGGATGAGGTACATTTTTCATCCCCAGCAGATTTTACCAAGGGAATGGTAGAAAAAGAATCTCTGTTTTATAATTCTAGCCAGAAGTTTTCCTGCTTTGTCCCCGACTCAAAGTATGACTGTTTTTCCCTGAATAGCCAAAACTCCACCTTCTGCGACAAAATATTATTTTATATGTATTTCAATCGGGTCAATTCTCTGAGGCCATCAGACGACATTTGGCACTTCAGCTCTGCCTCGGTTTATATTCCCTTCCAAATCCACGAGTTCTCGTGCTTTGGATTTTTTGGTGAATGAAGAACTTTAAGTGCCTCCCAAACCACACCCACAGAGGACACTGAGGAGCAGTTGGTCTCCATATAAACATTGATTTCAGCCTTTAACATTTGTTGAAATTCAGGATTTTGCAAAAGGGATACATTAAAGGTTCTATATATATATATATAAGATTGATAACAAGCGTTTGAAATGGATACTGTAGTCCAAATTCAAAAGTTGGGAGTTGTCTGCCCCACCCCACATTCAACGCTCATGCAGGTTGCCAGAATGTTGACATGCAAATTCAGCATCCATTTTAAAAGATTTCTGGGCTTTAAGCTGTCTCCATCTTCCAAAGGCATCTCCAACATTTATCCTTGTTTTACTACACCTCTGGTCATGGTGGTATTTAGACAGATGGTGAGGCTTTTTAGGTCAGGTGGAATCTGTTATCTCTGATCCAGTTCATTTGCTGGCTTCCATGACTGCAGCACGCAGTGTTGTTTGCCTTCAAACTTGTTCAAATCTGGCAACCCGGCGGTGTCGAAATACTACTGGTGAGTGGGGAATGGGCGGGATCACACAGGCCAAAACATAAACAGAAATTCCGGCCCGGAATGGAAACTTCAAAGTAGAATATACTGACTGTAGCATTGTTATGGATAAACCAGTATTTCAACTTAGCATGCTTCCTAATTCTCTAATGACATTTGGTAATTTTTGGAATTAGTACAGTAAAAATATTACATATAGCACCTTTAAAGCTCCAACTATATGATTACATTTTCTCCATATGTGGCAACAACTCTAAACTCACCAGGGCATAATCTCAGACTAAAATGTTTCCAATTGAGCAATCATCAACAGATGAAAGGAGGAACTTAGATATATTAAAAATCTATTCTAGAATAAATCTTATGCACTGATGAAAAAAATGTATAGTGCCTACCAGATGGGTTCAAAAGTCTCCAAATATCTGTAAGACCAAGATTTTTAAACATCCTGCGAAGCGTCAATGTTGCACTAGGGGGCTTAAACATTTGCTTCACTATGATCAAGGACTGAGTCCATCAAAAGATTAAAGTCTCCCAATATTATAGCATGAGGGATGCCAGTGGTTTGCAACATCCCTTCATATCCCATCTATAAAAAAGCCCTGATCATCAATGTTAGGTTCGTAAATATTAGCCAAAGTAAGACTTTGCCCCTGAATTTCTGCTAAAACTATAATGACTCTTCCAAATTTATCTTTAATCTGTTTGAGATATTTGAATTCTAGATGCTTACTTATCAGTGTAATGACTCCCCAGAAAACATTTCCACCCCATATCTTCCTACATTTTTCAGCTTCCTGCTGGGAAAGCTGTGTTTCTTAAAGAAACACTAAATCATATTTCTTAAATATAGAAGAGAAATAACCGTCCTTTTTATGGGGTGCCCCAACACATTCACATTCCACGTGGAGAGAGACAGTCCACTCATATTAACATTTTACATTTTGACATATTAGAAAAAGAGATTGTGTATCAAAACTAAAATTATAAAGACAACATTCAAACATTAGTGCAAAAATCAAACCCCAATACTTCCCCCCGAACCAAACAAACAGAATTAAGAAAAACAGGCTGACTGGCATCCGTCCCTCTAAACTCAAAAAGTCCATGTACACCTACGAGAGCCCCCGCAACAACTTTGCCATCGGATTGCTCGTCCGGTGTTTCTATACAAATTTTGTGAGACAGAATTACATAACAAAAGATAATCTATAAAGCAAACTCCAGCCAATAGGTGGAATAAACACAAAGAATGATATATATATATATATATATATATATATATATATATATATATATATATATATATATATATATAAATAATAAAAACATTTATAAATAAAATAATTTAAAAAATATATAATAAAAAATAAAAATAAAAAAAAGAATTCAGTTTCCTCGGACAGTCAAGTGAATGTTCAGTGAGCCAGACTATTTGGCTGTTACATGAGTGCAACAAATAACCTAATCGCTCAAATGTCTTCTTGCAAGAAATACTCCACAAAACAAACTCCAACCAATAGGAGGCAAAATCACAAAGAACCTGCAGATTCATCCACAACACTGTCCTGAATGAGTGTTACTACACAAAACAAACTCCAGCCGCTAGGCGGAACCAGCACAAAACGAACCGAAAAAGGCATTCAGTGTCCAATAACTGCATTTAAGATGTAATGCTGGGGTGTTTCCTTTAAAGACCTCTGGCTCCACTTATTATTATTATTGGTTATTTTTGGATAATTTCCTTGTACTATGCGATCTACATAAGCTGAAGCTGTTTGGAAAGTTTAGAGTGCATCTGGACTGATCTGTGTAAATCTTCCTCTCATCATTCAGACACGAGCTGCAGTGCTGCTCTCTTGCATCATCATTAGAGTTTAATGTGATGTCATGTTACTTTAAATTAGATCAAACGATTATTCGACAATGACAATTTTTGTCAACATTTTTTTATTGTCGACGTTGTTAATAACATTGACTAATCATTTCAGCCCTACCGATGACTCCATATAATCGATTCGTTTCTCGACATCCCCCACTCATGTAACCACCTGAATTTCTTCTCCATGTCAGTGATCAAGTCCCTGGTCTGCGGCCTTGTCAGGGGCATAACTGTCTTTTAATGACTCCAGAGCCCAAGGATTTTAAATTCTTTGACATATTGTCTTCCTAGAATAATTAAGGATCAGGGTGTATTGAATCTTGCCGTTGTAATTGTAAAATTAAAAATTACAATTATATAATTTTTTTTTTATGATCTCAAAATGGCCAATATACCAGTCAATCAATAATATATTAATATACCAGTCAATCACTACTTTAAAGTATTGTTAAAATGGTTTATTTTAAAGTGAAGTGTCATCACATAAAGAGTTTACATTTCAGTATGATATATACTGTATATATATATATATATATATATATATATATATATATATATATATATATATATATACACACTAGCTGTCAAAGGTTTAGGGTGACACACTCATTCTTTATTATTAATATTTTTCATATCTAAGGATATTAGTAAAGTCATCAAAACTATGGAAGAACAGAAATGGAATATACAAATATACATATACTACAGGAATTATGTTGTTACTAAACAAAATCAAAAATCAATCAAAACTGTGTTATATTTTAGCATCTTCAAAGTAGTCACCCTTTGCTTAGAATTTGCAGACATGCACTCATGATATTTTCTCAATCAGCTTCTTGAGGAATCACCCTGGGATGCTTCTTAAACAGTATTGAAGGAGTTCCCATCAATACTGGGCACTTATTGGCTGCTTTTCTTTATTATTCGGTCCAAGTCATCAATTTGCATGTTTTTTCAGATTAAACAATGTCCAATGCACAAATTGGTATGGATAATGACTTTGTTTTGATTTGAAGGTCCTTATATTATTCTAGTTCACAGAGATGAAAGGGGGCTGTGACGTTAAATTAGCTCTAGCAACTGTACATTGTAGTGCAATAAAAGCATGTGAAGAGCAGCCTCAAGCCATTTTATGCTATGTCAGCCATGTTATTTGACATTTCACTTTTATCTATGCTGTATTCCTTTGTGCAAAGTAATGAACATTCTTTCATATTTACATGATGTACATCATTACAAATATATTGCCTAAGGATATACAGCATCCCTATGTGGTCTAATTTAGGAAGGAATAACAAATAGCAAAATCTTCTTAATGCAAATCAGGCCTTTCTGGTGAGTGGCGACAAAAATCATAAAACAGAGAAAATATCTTTAGAACCACAAGACTGTGTGTGAAGATTTAAACATTATTTTGTCATATAATTAAATATAAATATTTTGACATTTATATGAAAAGGCACATTTGGTTCAGGTCATTTGGTGCAACAATGAGAAAACTTGATATTCTTGACTTAAAAATTCATGATAGTTTTTTCATGAAACATTTTTGAAAATAATGATTGAGTTGTGCACACTCATGTATTCAAGGAAACTATATTAATACCTTTTACCTACATTTTTAAAGTCATGATATATACATATATATCATATAATATTTTTTATGATCAATTCTGAATTTATCTGAAATGTTTAATTAAAGAAGTAGGCTACAAGTCATAAGTCGAAATCTAAACGGAATATGAAAACTTCGTATGATACGAAAACATAAACAAACTGCTTGTGTAGCAACTACACAAATTGCTATTAAATTGCGTTAGCACAAAACCAAACGGTAGTTGTAAATGTCACCCACGCATTCGAATTTTATTTCAATTAATTCATTTTTCCATCTCTCTCAAAATAGCTACATCTTCGGTTAATTCCACCCTTCGAGGAAATGTAGCATAATTTTCTGATTTATTTATCGGTTGGTATTTCTGTTTTGTTTCACGTGCGTTGTTACTCTAATGGGACTTGCTATAGTCATACAATCAGAAGCCAGAAAATATTTCCGTATTTCATTTCGCAGCATACATAATACATGAAGAGGCGAAACCGACACATCTTTTTTAAACACCACAAAGACAACAGGTTAAATCTTACCATTAAAACAATTAGATCTCTCTGTCCTCACTTGCTCGCATGTTACTCCTTTCAACGACAGCAATAATGTACAGGTAAATAATTTTCATCACAAGTGTTTTGTTTAGACTCTCCGATGGAAATCTCCCTCTCCAAAGCGGTGAACTGCCACAGCGAGCCGCTGTCATCCTCCCTCCCTCCCACACATCAACAGTCTGTGTGCCTACAGCAGTCTGCCAAGGCAACTGATTTCTTGATCGTGTTAAAAGGAAACCTACTCTCCTGTACTTCATGGTAGAAAAGGCTTCATGTGGCAACACCTTTATTAACATCACTGAATCAACCTGAATACATTTTACAGGTTACACCAACAAAACTAATTTTAAGGGTTAGATCAGGTGCAAATAGCTCCTTAAGGTCAAAATAGCCGGTTACCACTTTTTACAGTGTTCCCTTATTTACATTTGACATGAATTTGCCTGTCGATTATGGATTTTTAACTGATTTCAATGCAAAATTAATCAATATGGCAAAAATACAAATACAAAATGGCAACAAGTGTTGTGGTTCTTGCCTGCTTTGTGAAAAACTCACTCTTAAAGACTTGGAGTTTTTGATTTCAGAAGAATAGACTTTATTATCAGACCATAAAGCCGAGCTGCCCCTGCAGAAACAACTGAAGTGTCTTGAATTTTGCACACGCTTACATAGGTCTCACAAGGTGTGGCTAAAACAATGCATATCCTGTTTTGAGCTGAAAAACATCTTTGGAGCCCTAACAAATCTTCTTTATCTTTAAACCAGAAGTCTTCAGTTACATCCTGTGAGCCATTTTCACACTATGTAAAAACACTTTACTAAGAGGGGCCCATCATATATCTTCTTTAGCTTGAACAAAAGTAAATAGGAAACATCTGCATGTCATTTATGTGTGAGTGTCCATGTACCTCTGACATTCCATTCCCAGACTTTTATGCTGAACCACTCACATACACAAAAAACACATATGACCAACAGAAATAATTGTAGAATAAAATGGCATCGATTATACTTGATTAATGTATACTCAACTTGATAAAAATACACCACATATCCCCTCTCTGTGACTTTCAGAAGTCACATTTCCATTTTTACTCAGAGTGCAGTTTCACAATTCAGTTGTCTCAGTTATGATAACTAGTGACTAAATTAAGTCACACAGCTTCACTACCAATGACCAGATTATGCCACCGCACTCCGTTGGAGATCACAGAACCAAACATCTCTACTCAACTTTGCTTAAGAATAGAGTAAAAGATTCTGTCCCTATATTCATTCAAAAAATAAAACATACAAAATTGTTTTAAGCATGAGCATGCAATTGGTTCAGCCTTGCATGTGGATATCATAGTTATGTAGATTATATCAAATATAAAACAAAATATTCATTATAATACCAAGAGTTCTTGCTTTTAGTGTAGATGTCTTCAACCCAGATACTTTGCGCATCGAAGAGGGTCACCCTTTGGGGAGAGGTTAGACTAGCACTTACACCCAGGGCATGGTTCTTCATATCTTCTTATATATATTCATTAGAGAGATCAATTTTCTCCCATCTTGGTCTTTCTGTCCATCCAGGTTAGTTGTCATTGCATTGGACCATATACATAGATCAAGGTAATCTACTTACTGTTGCTCAAATCAAGAATGATTTTACCAATGGTAACACACAACAGAATTGTATTCCTTCCACAATGTTGTTATTCCAAACATTATATGAATTTTAGCTTATTGTGCACCCCATTTCTTGAAGTATTCTCTCGCTATAAACAAGTCAAACCATGTTAATTTTAGTTACCACCATGTTTTCTTTTTTCCATTCTTCATTATTATTAAAATGCACATGAGTTCAATAAAAGCATAATCAAAAATAATTTTTCAATCTTAATTCTTCATCATACAAACAATCTCAGGTTTGTTCAATGCTTCTTTAATAATTTAGGCACCTCTTTGTATGCAACGGTTCTCAAAGCTTTACCCCCAAAATCAATCTATAACTTATCTTCTACACAGGGTGTGATCCCCTGATAACACAGTGATAGGATGCTTAGTATTTATCGCTGTGATGAAACATATTAATAAAGCGGTTATTAAGACACATTTGGGTTGAGTGGTACTCACAACTTCGGGCAGGTTTCTTCTAAACCTCCCTTTTGATGCTTCTATCCTAAAAGCATCCATCCACTTCCTTAAACCCATATTACCCTCCCATCTTGGGCAGGTTTCCAGGGCGGTGGCGCCCTGTCTTAGGCCGCTCTCATTTTGCCATTGGAGAGTCTTTCCCGTCATTGGGTCACCACCTCCTGCCACTGGTCTGATACCGCTCAGTCCTATCAGCCAATTCTTAATAATTTGGTATCTGTAAACAGATATTTTCTTTTGCTTTTGGAAGTATCACCTGAGAACCACCACAGCCAATGGAACCATCTAAATCTGCTTAAATATGAGACAGTTCAAAACATGGTTAAATTCACAAAGCATTATTCAAAATTAAACAGTCTATTAAAACTTAACAAATTAAACAAAATGCTAAAATTTAACTAATTTCCAGAACCTTCATTTTCATTCAAATTGTATTTCTGCTCCTTTAGCAAATGTCACAAAAAACCTTGTATAATCATGGGAACTAATATCAGAATAAAACAAATACAGGGTAGCCTCTGTCGAGCTTCTAGGAAGCTTAATTTAAAACATCACCTTAATCAATAATGGTTTCTAGATAGTTTTGAACCTACATTTATTCTCTCAGATGAATGTTCAACTCAATCTCTTTAATATAAGCACCTAACATCAAATTGTCCTCTGAATTGGGATAGATTCATTAATTGCCCTTAAAATCTTTAATCATGAGGAAAGCGGTTTGAACCTCTCCTTCATGTCACTGTATCTAACATTAGTGTCACATCACATCATTTACCATATAAAAGAAAATTAAAAGAAAATTCAACAATTTAAAGATGTGCCTTTAGCATATACTTCAACATCTGCTCTTGAGTTTCTTGTTTCAAGCAGACACTTATCACACAGAGAGTGAGAAAGGGGAGGAGTTCTGAGGAGGTCATTGCATCTCATTACAGCTGTTCCTTCTTTCTCATTTTAGAATCTCACAATAATATATTTAAGTTACCCTTCAACATTGAAAAGAGTGATCATTATAAGAATTCATTTTATTATCTGCTTTCAAACTTTTCCATTTTAAACCATCTTCAAATAAAACCTCTTCCAGAACTTTCCATCTTCTTCTCTTGTTAGAAATTTGATTACAGTTCCTGACCCCTGACCTGCTGAGGGCACTGCTTCCAGACATGTGCTAAATCTATCTTTCTCATGTCCATATAATACATAAACACATGCTTGAATGGTCCTTCTGGCACTGGCATATGAGCTATGAGTGGTTTTATTCAACCATCTATGCTTCATGAAAACGCCATATACATTGTGTCTTTTTCTCTTTTTTTTCTTCACATAGTATGTTCATAAGTTCATCAACACAAGCTTTTCCTCTCTTTTTCAACATTCTCTTTACATTCAATACAACTAACTTTAGCCTTCTGTTCAAGCAGATCTTTACATTTACAACACCCATCTTATCCCTTCTTTTTTCTTTCTGTTGAATAACTCTCTAATGATTCCTTTATCTGTTTTCTGACTCTCTCATGAGAAGCAAGTTCCATTCTATCTAATGAAACAACAAAAATCACCTTTTTAAACTAACAGAAAAGTAAGTAAATGTTTAAACAAAATAAAGTATAAAAAAGGCACAATTAAAATTCATCAAATCTCTTGTGTTTTAAAATAATTGTTCAGTAAAATACATTAAATCCTTCTAATTTCTCATAACTCATCTTTTAAATCCTAATGTTTAGCATCATTTAACAATAAGATTTTTCAGTTATTATTCTCTTATATTCCTCAGCATTTCCTAATAAATGATTCAGTTAAATAATAGAGACAAACATCACTGTGCAGAAACTGTATGCCTCTAAAGTGATACTTTCATAGATTCATCTCAAAATGGAAATATTTACACTGGAAAAAGATACTCTATCAACTCTTTGTAACACCCACTACCCTTTTTCTTTAAAGTGAGGGTACGCTCTGGAAATTTAGGTGAGTACCAATCCAATAGGTAACTCTTACTTTGCCATACATTTGTAATATTTTACTCTTTAAATCAATAACTCAGTGTTTAGATGCTGGATTTAAATTTAGACCCTCGGAACAATTTAGACATGGGTATCGAACCCATGGATGGCAGTTGGAGAATCAAACATCCAATTAGTCATATATGACCAAAGTCAACTTATCCAGAGAAATTTAATCCACATTTGTAATGTCAATTCAGTAATGATTACCAGCAGTCATGATAGTGTGAGGGCCAATCAGATAATAGCCCACATCTTTCAGTCTTTTTTCCTCTGACTTCCTCCTGCAGTGTTAGCCGCTTCAATAAATCATTTGGCCAGGTCATCTACAATGGTGAGAGACTAGTTGCAGAATGAGTTAGTGAACAGCATACACATAATGATGACAGCTTGAAATTCTTAATGATATTCAATTTAATCTCAGTGTTTCTACATGGGTTTCACCTGCTACCAATGACCAATTTTTAATAGCATTCTCAATTATTTTTATATTAAATATATCACATATTGGGACTTTATTTAAATTTTATCTGGCATGATTGGTCATAGAACAAACCCAAGAAAAAACTTCTCAAAACTTAGCAAATTTTTAAAAGTAGAGAACATGAAATTATCTAACTCATTCTTAAATGTATTTCCTCTAAATCTAGTTTTAGTGGCAGCTCTCAGTGTACCCATGATCAACCAATGCCTACACTGTATATATAAAACAAGAAATAAAAGAAAAATATCTCATCTTAAAAGAATCTACTATCTATCTTTTCTAAATTCGGGGCGCCCCTTTGTTTGAGTGGAGACATCAAGTGAGACGAGATTATTTAGTGCAGGGTATAATCCCTCCTGCTCTCTCTCCTTACAGAGCCTCACAGATCTCACTCAATCTCTCCATTCAGACATTCCCTAGCAAAAATAATAAACACTACCTGTCTTATATTTGTTGGTTGATCAAGTTTACACTGACAAAGTTGCACTCACATGTAAATTGTTCTCTAGACTTATTTAAACAAATCAAAAACAAAACATATAATCATGGGTTTTTACATTTAGATATCAAGACATTATAACGTTTAATTTAATATTGACAAACATCTTTTCTCATAAAATTGAATAGATAGCACTTAAAACAGATACATGAATGTGAAGTTTTCTCATTTAAGATTTACTTTTCATACTCCAGTTACAAAATCTTTCTTTTTAATTTCTCTTTCCCATTATCTTGAGATGTTAGCATTTCCACTGTGGCTTTCTGGTATAGGTTTACTGCTTACCAGCATACGTGAATGCAAATAAGTGTCTACTTTCCTCTGCCACCGGAATACTGAAAAAGGCGGAGCATAAATCAATCATAGTAAAGTATTTGGCATCAAGAGGGACATTTGTCAGCAGCGTGTGCGGATTTGGAACATCAGCCGGACAATTTTCTGCTATATCATTGATTGCTCGTAAGTCATGAACAAGGCGCATTTAGATTTGTTTGCTTTGATCACAAGCAAAATTGGAGTATTACAGTAACTGTTTGTTTCTATTAATACTCCTGCTTTTACTTGACCATCTATAGTGTCTTTTATGCCTGTTTTACGCTCCAATTCTTTAAATAGTTCAGCATCAATAGTGTCTACCAATTTGTGTGTTGTTGTCATCTGTGTTTGTATATTTTTTATTGATGACTACTTCCTGAGGGGTACCCATCAATGGAGTCCCACACAAAATTTTAATGTAATTTTTGTCAACAGAATGAAAAATCAATGGATATACTGTTGTTCCCCATTGGCACTGTTTAGTTTTTTTTCATCTTTGTCCCCCAATATTTTGCAATACAATTCTTCCCTAAATATAAGAATACATATGGATCAGAATCTACTACATTACAAGTTCATTCTCAGTTATACTCAAAGCTGCTCCCTGTTTACCTCTTATGATGTATACATTTTTCTGTTTCTTTAATTCTTTTATGTATTTGTGCTTCTATTACTTGCACTTCTGCTTCAATCTCCTCTTCTTCTGTTCTCACTTGCCCTAAAAGTTCTTTTTCACATACAGTATCTTCATCATATTTCAATTACATTTTTCCTAAAGCTGCCCGTGCTTGTTCATAACAATCTGATTTTTTCTCACTTTTTCTGAACTTTTTTTTTTTATTTTATTTATTTTTTATTTTCTTACTTTCTTTTTCTAAATCCACAATCCACATTCTCCTAAACCTTCTATAGTTCCCTTGAGTATTGGGAACTGACCTTCTGAGGGCACATATGGAGGTGATTTGACAAGGGCCTCTTCTCCTTCCCTCCCTTCTGCATCCTTATTCAAGTCTTATATTTTTCAGATAATTTTCTCCTTCTGTTTTGAACAATGCTAGCAATTCTCTCTCTTTTTATTTTTATTCTTATCTTTAGTTTTGTAATCTTTTATCAATGTTTCCATTTCCTCACACAAAGATACATCAAATCTTCCTTTGGCTATTTTGTCATCAAATTTTTGGTTCTTTTTTCCCATTTGTTTGAGAGTTTATCTATAAGTTCCTTAAACACTGGATATTTTAATCCTAATATGTCCACAGGAGTGGCTGCCATAATTACACCTTATGTATTATAACAACACTTATCTTTACTACAACCTTTGTTTAAAATCCAATTACTCAGTTGAATTTAGTTTAATGCAAAACACTGGAGTCAAAGTTTTTTCTCAGATAATTTGATTTCCCAAATGAAATTCAAGTACTTTAAAGTTTTATATTATTTTAATATTCTTACTTGTCACTATGAAATGTACTCATAAGCACATTTATATCACTTAACTGTATAACTTCTCTTGTATGAAGTTAAATACTTGTCTTTGATTAAGTCTAGTTAGGCGTTATGACCAGTCAACAGCTGCTTTTTCTCAGTTTATCTAATCTTACACCAGGCTTCCTGTCTTGCCTGAATTGAACAGTCCTTGACAAAAAATTTTCTGCCAGCCAAAAGTTTTCCCTTCCATGCACATCTTTACAGCTGTGTTGTCTTATAGTTTTTATTATTCTCCCTATTGTTAATTTATACTGTATTACTATTTTGCCTCATATATTGATGGAAGATTGAAAATAGGTGTAAATATATATTCTTTTATATAAATTGCATATATACTCTTTGTTGGTTATGCATTAAAGACTGAGTTTTTCCCTGGATCACAGAGACAACCCATAAAGCCAGGATTTCTGTTAACCAAGGAAATTCCTTACCAAAGTTTCACGAGACAGGCTTTCATTCCCAACATCCGTTCAACATATAAAAGACAAATCTTCTTTATTTGACAACTTTATTCCATTCATCCTGTCCCTTTTTAATTTTAGGGCTTATATTTCACACTTGTCCCTTATATATAAGGCTCATAACATACACTCTGTGTTCCTTTTATTGTTAAGGACTCATCATACATTCCAATCCCTGTACTGGGCTTATATTTGTACTCAGTCAGACACTTCCATACACACACTTTCAAACACAGACACAAGTACACTCACAACCACAGCAATCTCACACTTATTACACACACAAGGCCTTTACAAACACAGAGCTCACAATAACACAACACAGTTCTAGAACACAACTATTCTACCACTCCTCTTGAGTGACCCGTTCCTACAGGATTTATACACACACACACACACACACACTCCTCTTGAGTGACCTGTTCCTACAGGATTTATACACACACACACTCCTCTTGAGTGACCTGTTCCTACAGGATTTATACACACACACACACACACTCCTCTTGAGTGACCTGTTCCTACAGGATTTACACACATACAAAAATGTTTGCCTTCCTGGTCAAAAATTTCTGTACTATTAATTTTTTGTCATCCTCTAGGCCCACTTGACAGTAGAAAATTATTAATTTTTTGTCATCCTCTAGGCCCACTTGACAGTATAAAACTATTTTTTGTCATCCATCAAGGCCCTCTTGACAGTAGAAAACTATTTATTTTTTGTCATCCATCTAGGCCCACTTGACAGCAAAAAAAATTTATCTATTTCATGCAATTATTTCTTCTGGAATCAAAACCCTCTATTTATTTAATTTTCCTTATCTAAATTTGGAAGAGCTTTTAGAGTGTCCTTACCACCACAGGTAAACTGGCAAGCAACACAAACTTTTATATAAGCAAAAATGCTTACCTTTTCGGTGGCCACCGTTTGTTGTGTTGCTTGTCAAGAAAGCCCGCTGTGGTCACTCTTTCTGCCCTGTTCCGTCCCTTCGTGGTCGCCATTTGTTGTGGTTCTTGCCTGCTTTGTGAAAAACTCACTCTTAAAGACTTGGAGTTTTTGATTTCAGAAGAATAGACTTTATTATCAGACCATAAAGCCGAGCTGCCCCTGCAGAAACAACTGAAGTGTCTTGAATTTTGCACACGCTTACATAGGTCTCACAAGGTGTGGCTAAAACAATGCATATCCTGTTTTGAGCTGAAAAACATCTTTGGAGCCCTAACAAATCTTCTTTATCTTTAAACCAGAAGTCTTCAGTTACATCCTGTGAGCCATTTTCACACTATGTAAAAACACTTTACTAAGAGGGGCCCATCATATATCTTCTTTAGCTTGAACAAAAGTAAATAGGAAACATCTGCATGTCATTTATGTGTGAGTGTCCATGTACCTCTGACATTCCATTCCCAGACTTTTATGCTGAACCACTCACATACACAAAAAACACATATGACCAACAGAAATAATTGTAGAATAAAATGGCATCGATTATACTTGATTAATGTATACTCAACTTGATAAAAATACACCACACAAGTAGCCTTCATAGGTTATATATATATTGTAATAACGATTGTACAATAATATAATAATGATAATAATTGAAGATTACACATATTTTACACACATCAGTCTTCTACAAGACCCTAAAACCAATGATCCACACAAATAAAGAGAATGATCATAAAAAGTCAAATCTTCGTTAGGTATTTAATACAAATAAAAAAATATATAAAATAAAAAAATTAGGCAAAGGCATGAGGGTAACACTTTACAATAAAGTTGCATTTTTTTGATCAATGCAAAAATTTTGATGAACTAACAATATGTAACGATCGGGGATGCAGTCAAGGCAAGGATGAAGGCGAGGAGTAGGACCCAAGTGCAGCTTTATTGAAGATAGTGGTGAAACGGGAACAAGACAGGAACTTGGAACATAAAATAGACTATGGCTTGGACTCAAGAATATCAGGGTAACATCCGGCAGGGATCAAGGTTACAGGAACACAATACTTGACAAAGGGACAAGGGAAACATGGAGGACTTAAATACATCAACAGGGGAAACAACAGCCAATGGACAAACAGGACTGAAGGTGATTAACTAAAGCCAATGACAAAACTAGAACTGATAAACAAGCAATCAAACAATGAACCAATGAAAAACAGACACATGAACAAGGAGGGGAAACAGGACATGACAAGACTGGTTTCAAAATAAGTGCAATATGGAGTTAGACAAGTGCCAGAAACTTAAGAGTGAAAATACATAAACAAGAGACAACATGGAACGTTACAGAAGCCCCCCGCTAAGGAGCGGATTCCAGACGCTCCTAACAAAAAAAAGGAAAGGCAAACAAGAAGCACAAGGGGGCACAGAGAAACAAGACAGGGACAGGGAGACCATAACAGAACAAGAGGGCGGCCAGGAGACCATGGAGGACAGGCAGATGCCCAGGGATCCAAGGGGAGGACTTGAAGGCGGGGGCCGGGTCGGGAAGTCTGGGAGGTACGAGACTGGGTCGGGGGGGGCCAGGGAGGCAGCCATAGGGCAGGGACAGAGTCAGGAGGCCTGGGAGGAGGCCACAAGGCAGGGTCAGAAGGCCTGGGAGGAGTCTCAGGGGAGGCGGGCGGAGCCACAGAAGGCTCAATGGGCTTGGAAAGCTCTGTGGGCTTGGTAGGCTCTGTGGGCTTGGCAGGCTCTGTGGGCTTTGTGGGCCTTGAGGGCTGAGCAGGCGCTGGCAAAGCCGTAGAAGGCAGAGCAGGCAGAGCCGTTGAAGGCAGAACCGAGGAAGGGTCTGGGAGTGGAGCCGTGGAAAGGTCTGGAGGCGGAGCCGTGGAAAGGTCTGGAGGCGGAGCAGGCGCAGGCAGAGCCGAGGCAGGCCTCAGAGGCGGAGACTTGAGAGGCTCTGGTGGCCTTGATGGCTCTGGGGGCCTTGATGGCGAAGCTGTGGAAGGTTCTGAAGGTGGAGGCGTGGAAGGTGGAGCCATGGAAGGCTCAGGTGACTGAGGCGTGGCAGGCTCAGGTGACTGAGGCGTGGCAGGCTCAGGTGACTGAGGCGTGGCAGGCTCTGGTGACTGAGGCGTGGCAGGCTCTGGTGACTGAGGCGTGGCAGGCTCTGGTGACTGAGGCGTGGCAGGCTCTGGTGACTGAGGCGTGGCAGGCTCTGGTGACTGTGGTCTCAAAGGCTCGGGAGGCGGAGCTCTGGGAAGCTCGGGAGGCGGAGCTCTGGGAAGCTCGGGAGGCGGAGCTCTGGGAAGCTCGGGAGGCGGAGCTCTGGGAAGCTCGGGAGGCTCAAGGGGCGGAGCCGTGGGAGGCTCAGGAAGTGCTGGCTCTTGGACGGTCGAGGCTACAGGCGCTGGCTCTGGCTCTTGGACGGACGAGGCTACAGGCGCTGGCTCTTGGACGGACGAGGCTACAGGCGCTGGCTCTTGGACGGACGAGGCTACAGGCGCTGGCTCTTGGACGGACGAGGCTACAGGCGCTGGCTCTTGGACGGACGAGGCTACAGGCGCTGGCTCTTGGACGGACGAGGCTACAGGCGCTGGCTCTTGGACGGACGAGGCTACAGGCGCTGGCTCTTGGACGGACGAGGCTACAGGCGCTGGCTCTTGGACGGACGAGGCTACAGGCGCTGGCTCTTGGACGGACGAGGCTACAGGCGCTGGCTCTTGGACGGACGAGGCTACAGGCGCTGGCTCTTGGACGGACGAGGCTACAGGCGCTGGCTCTTGGACGGACGAGGCTACAGGCGCTGGCTCTTGGACGGACGAGGCTACAGGCGCTGGCTCTTGGACGGACGAGGCTACAGGCGCTGGCTCTTGGACGGACGAGGCTACAGGCGCTGGCTCTTGGACGGACGAGGCTACAGGCGCTGGCTCTTGGACGGACGAGGCTACAGGCGCTGGCTCTTGGACGGACGAGGCTACAGGCGCTGGCTCTTGGACGGACGAGGCTACAGGCGCTGGCTCTTGGACGGACGAGGCTACAGGCGCTGGCTCTGGCTCTTGGACGGACGAGGCTACAGGCGCTGGCTCTGGCTCTTGGACGGACGAGGCTACAGGCGCTGGCTCTGGCTCTTGGACGGACGAGGCTACAGGCGCTGGCTCTGGCTCTTGGACGGACGAGGCTACAGGCGCTGGCTCTGGCTCTTGGACGATCATGGAAGGCGGAGACTGGCGAGCGGAAGCCCTTCCTCTTCTCCTCCTCCTTCTGGCAGACGAGGCTGTCAACGCTGGCACTGGGACGGACGAGGCTGGCAACGCATTGGCCGTGGCAGGCGTGGGCGCGCTGGCCGTGGCAGGCGTGGGCGCGCTGGCCGTGGCAGGCGTGGGCGTGGGCGCGCTGGCCGTGGCAGGCGTGGGCTCGCTGGCCGTGGCAGGCGTGGAGGAACGAGTTATGGAAGGCTGGGGGGGTGACCACTGTGGGAGGAGAGGTAGCGTCCTCCTCCGCAACACCCACAGTGAAAGACGAGCCACAGATCTTCAGTGTCTCCTCAAGGAAGTCGAGGAGCGTCCAGCAGGGGGTCGCTGGTGGCAATCGCTCCTTAAGCTGACTATTTAGATTTGACCTGAAGACGACCAAGGGGTAATCCGGGAAGTCTGATAAATTTGCCAACTCCAGAAACTTACAGACGTGGGCCTCAATTGGGTGGTCCTCTTGCTTGAGACAGAGAAGCTGGAAACTAGCTTGCTGCGCTGTCAGAGCTGCTGGGTCCATGGTTGGTCAAGTATTCTGTAACGATCGGGGATGCAGTCAAGGCAAGGATGAAGGCGAGGAGTAGGACCCAAGTGCAGCTTTATTGAAGATAGTGGTGAAACAGGAACAAGACAGGAACTTGGAACATAAAATAGACTATGGCTTGGACTCAAGAATATCAGGGTAACATCCGGCAGGGATCAAGGTTACAGGAACACAATACTTGACAAAGGGACAAGGGAAACATGAGGACTTAAATACATCAACAGGGGAAACAACAGCCAATGGACAAACAGGACTTAATAAGGTGATTAACTAAAGCCAATGACAAAACTAGAACTGATAAACAAGCAATCAAACAATGAACCAATGAAAAACAGACACATGAACAAGGAGGGGAAACAGGACATGACAAGACTGGTTTCAAAATAAGAGTGCAATATGGAGTTAGACAAGTGCCAGAAACTTAGACAATACGGAGTGAGACAAGTGCCAGAAACTTAAGAGTGAAAATACATAAACAAGAGACAACATGGAACGTTACACAATAAATTTACTTTTACAGAATTTCTTAAACTTTGTAAATGATAATTTCTTCATATACTAATACATGTTTTACTTTCAAGGTATTATGTTAATATTAGTTAATGCAAAACGAACAAACAATGAACAATAGTATTTTGATAAATTAACATCAACCAAGTGTTGTAAAAAAAAAAAAAACAGCATTCATTGTTAGTTAATGATATCTTATGCATTAACTAATTGTAAAATATATGATGTCTTTTGTGTGATTGAGCTTTTGTTAAATGGATGTTTATTTTGATAGTCTCATTTTTCCTCAATACCTTGTTACTGTTTACTGTCATGACCTTGCCCAGGTGTGTCTAGTTTATCATTAGCTTTAAGTGTATGCATGTTTCCCGTGCTCCATCTGGTTTTGTCCATTTATGACTGTATCGTTGGTCAGTGGCAGTTGAATGAATCTGTGTTAGAGTAGTGTTAATTATCTAAAATTTTCATTAAGGACTTGTCTTAACTTTTTCAGTCAGTAGAATAAAAACTTAGATCGGTCTAATCTAAGACCTTAATTAAAGACTGCATGCCTAAGTTTCTTTCAAGTCAGTCCACTTGGCTGCCACATATGGAGCACTCCCAGGAAGATATTTTCTATGGATACAAGTGGTATAAAAGTACACCTCCTATCTACTTAAACAGGGAAAGACCAAAATCTCCAAAACGATTGGTCAAGATTACGTTCAAAGAACATATTTCAAATCAGAAGTTAAATGACTTAAGTTGAGGGCTAAACAGGGCTTCAATTGAGACTATGTAGAAGACTTTGACTTCTACAACTGTTACAAAATTCCTTGTGCTTTTTGAGGAGAAGAACGGAGGTCCCCACAATGAAGGCCCCTCCATTCACTGCTCCAGTGGTCCCAGTGATAATTACGGTGGAGGCCCTTCTGTTTCCAGCTTGGTGGTCCCATAGGTTCCAGTTGTGATGGTCACAGCTTTGGTGACCACAGAGGTTCCTAGTTTGATGATCCCAGTGGTCCCAGGTTTAGTGGTCCCGGTGGTCCCAGGTTTGGTGGTCCCAGAGGACTGCTGGTATAGAGGATTCTGGTTTGGTGGTCCCTGCTTCGTTGATCCTGGTGATCCCTGCCTCAACTATCCTGGTATTCAAGAGTTCAGCTCTCCAGACACAGTTGAGTCATCTCGCCGTGCTAGGAAGATAAGGGAGAGGACCCACACCTCATCTGGCCCAGGCACAGCAAAAGAGGCTGTCTCTGAGTTTTTCTGAATTTAATGTCACGAACACTGAGTTCGTTCAAGAGTTCCTGTGTTCCCTGTCATGACTATGTTTCATGCCAAGACCATGGAGGTTGTTCAAGAGTTTCCCAGCTGTCTTGGCCTTGCCTCAGTCTCTTGTTGCCTTGGTCACAGCCTCATCAGAGTCCTTTGTAGAGTTTACCTCACCTAGGTTCTCAGCTGCCTTGATCTTGTCAAGGTTTCCAGCTGCCTTGTCCTCACCTAAGTCCCCAGCTGCCTTGACCTCTTGAGTCATCCGGTCCTTTGGTACCACCACCCAGGTCTCCAGGTTCATCAGCTCCACTCTGGTCTCCTTGTCATTCGCTGTCTCCACGCTGGTGTCCTGGTTGTCTGCCAGATCCCCTTTGTCTTCAGGTTATCCATTGTATCCCATGTGGTCTACAGCTTGTCCGCCTGCTCCCTTGTGGTCTCCAGATCTGCCGCTGTCTCCATCCTGGTCTCTGCCCTCTTCTGATCATCCGCCATATCTACTGTGGTCTCATGGTCATGCGCTAGGTCCGCACTGGACTACAGCTTGTCTACTGGCTCCCCTGTGGTCTCCAGCACTGCCACCAGTCTCCTACTCTGCCGGTTCCCCCCTGGCCATACGCTGGTGGCACCCCTCTGGGTTTCTATTCTTTTGCATTAAATCTGCCCTGTCTGTTATATAACTCTCTTTTGGGCAGCAGGAGTCACCCTTTAGGGGGTCTCTGTAATGTATATTGTGACTTATGTATGATTAAACTTTTGTTATATGGACACTAATTTTGATAGTCTTGTGATTCCTGGTTCCCTTGTTCCTGTAAAAGCTGTCTTTTTCTTGCCCATGTGCATCTAGTTTGTTATTGTCTGCAAGTGTATTTAAAGCCCTCATGTTTTTCTTGTTGCTTGTATGGTTTTGTCCATTTATGGCCATATCATTGTTTAAGTTATTGTTCTCTATTATGGTGTAGTTCACTGTGTTCTTGTGTCTTTGTTATCTTTGTTTAATAAATACTGTGTTTGGATCCTAACACCTTACTCTCTCTAAATAACCAGGTTACACTAATGTTAACAATACCCTATACAGTATACTGTACGCCTACCACAGCACTGACAAGTTCATTTTTTATTGAAGATAAAGAGTTTATTTGATAGTATTGTGCATCATGAGGCTGTGTGACATGATAACTTTGTATGTTCTGAAGATATTTTTTTAATCTACTTGATTAGGTTTAAGCTGCAAATTTCAGATAAAAATGGTAATTAGCAACATGAGCAAAACTGGAACAACAGACGACTGAAAATTGACCTGAGACCATAGAACATCTTACATGCATTTCTTCCAGTCTAAACTTAATTTAGTGCTGATTTAAACTACAGAGGTATACTACAGTATTCTTTAATCTACATTATCTTATTCAGACAAAACAATCAATACCGTTTTAAGATTTTTTTTTTATTTTTTTAAAATATAATGCTCTGCCTATAGACAAGGGATTGAATAAGAACCCAATGCATACATTTGCAGATTCCACAAAATAGGATCACTATATCATTATTCTTGTATCTTGTAGAACTTGTAGGACAATATTAAAAGTTCTTGACATCTTTTGGACAACTGATGTGCTGTACTCCTCAATACATTTTTGGGCAGCATTCAGCATTGAACCTGATTTTGAATTGAATGACCAGCCAGCATTACTGGGAAAGATTAATACTCCACAGTGACTCTCAGTGAGAAAGGGACACATAATAGATCAGCGGGGCATTTGTGCATCTTGTATGTGCTAGGGGCAATTTCTGCATACTACATACACATTGCATTCACAATGCTGCTGTTTTATTAGTTAAACTCTTAACATCTGGCCTCTTTTTGTGCATTAGCTTGAAAACGGCTCGTTTGAAAGTAGGCACAGACATTTGTTATTCAAGAGTAAAAATATATCATTGTAGTGTAAAACAATTAGTATTTTGAATAGTGACCACAAATATTATATATATATATATATATATATATATATATATATATATATATATATATCATTTTGTTTTTATATACAGTGCATCTGGAAAGTATTAACAGCGCTTCACTTTTTCCACATTTTGTTATGTTACAGCCTTATTCCAAAATTGATTAAATTCATTATTTTCCTCAAAATTCTACAAACAATACCCCATAATAACAACGTGAAAGACGTTTGTTTGAAATCCTTGCAAATGTATTAAAAATAAAAAAAATCACATGTACATAAGTATTCACAGCCTTTGACATGACACTCAGAACTGAGCTCAGGTGCATCCTGTTTTCACTGATCATCCTTGAGATGTTTCTACAACTTGATTGGAGTCCACCTGTGGTAAATTCAGTTGATTGGACATGATCTGGAAAGGCACAAACCTGTCTATATAAGGTCCCACAGTTAACAGTGCATGTCAGAGCACAAACCAAGCCAAGAAGTCCAAGAAATTGTCTTTAGACCTCCGAGACAGGATTGTATCGAGGCACAGATCTGGGGAAGTGTACAGATAAATGTCTGCAGCACTGAAGGTCCCAATGCGCACAGTGGCCACCATCATCTGTAAATGGAAGAAGTTTGGAACCACCAGGACTCTTCCTAGAGCTGGCCGCCTGGCCAAACTGAGCGAGAAGGGCCTTAGTCAAGGAGAACCCGATGGTCACTCTGACAGATCTCCAGCGTTTCTCTGTGGAGAGAAGAGAAACTTCCAGAAGAACAACCATCTCTGCAGCACTCCACCAATCAGGCCTGTATGGTAAAGTGGCCAGATGGAAGCCATTTGTGAAAAGGATCGGCTTCTCCGAAGAGGAAGGAGGAAACGAAAACGGGGATGAACGCAAAGGTAAGCCTTTTTAATTCCAAATAATAATGTGGGGAGAACATAAACTTTTGACATGCAATCAGTAATCGAATTTCTCTCTCTGAGGCCAACACTGGACTGGCGTGATTCTCTCGACTGGCGGGGCTGTGGCTCTTTTATCCGCTCTCCCCGTGCTCACTGAAATTAGAGACAGGTGTTAGACATGATATAGCTCAGGTGCAAGCGCCCTTACCACTTTCTCCCTTTGGATGGGCGCTTGACCACGCCCCCGCTGCCACACCATTCCTCAGTAAAAGGCACATGACAGCCTGCCTGGGTTTGCTAAAAGGCACCTGAAGGACTCTCAGACCATGAGAAACAAAATTATCTGGTCTGATGAACCAAAGATTGAACTCTTTGGCATGAATGGCAAGCATCTTGTCTGGAGGAAACCAGGCACCACTCATCACCTGGCCAATACCATCCCTACAGTGAAGCATTGTGGTGGCAGCATCATGCTGTGGGGATGTTTTTCAGCGACAGGAACTGGGAGACTATTCAGGATCGAGGGAAAGATGAATGCATGAAGCAATGTACAGAGACATATATCCAAAAACACATCTGATACAAAGCCACATGTCTGGTGAAGGTATGACACAATGTTGAAGTCGATATGACAAAATTCTTTGTTCCAATATGAATTATGCAGTGTACTTCCAAAAAAAAGCCACTTGAAAGCGTCAATAGACCACTTGTAGTAACTCCATAAACCAATTATTAAGTGGTTCAAAACTCACAATTTGTTTATATTTCATGTAAAAAAAAATAACACACAAACATATTTTTTTATTATTATTTGGGAATATATTATTATGCATTCCATATATATTTATTCATTTTATAAACAATATGAAAAGAACATTGCAATTTGAAATGTTGCAATGGAAATACAATTTTACATACAATAAAGGTGCTTCTGTTCAACTTATCCCCACACAAATGCAAATTGACTTTTTAATTTTTCAGAGCTTTTGCTCTGCCTTTCACCCAGAGTCTTTAGTCACTGCCTCAAGCCAGGGTGTCTCACTCTCCCGGCTTCAATCAGCGTCAGTGAGGCCTGGAGCACACCTGCTCCCAATGCAGATGGAATAAAAAGCCAATGAACTGAGAGTGTGCCCTGGGGTCTAACTCACTGTGGCTCATCTCGTCTTGAATGACATGCAAGAGCCTCCTGGATGTGCATTTGAACAGGGAATTTGATGAAAAAATGCAGTCGGGAGGAGAGGTTCCTCCAGGTTCTCGGTGATGGTGACTGAAGCTGTGGAGGGTGGATCAGATCACGGGTCCAAAAGCCAAGTTCATTGTCAACAGTACTGCAGTAGCATGCTATAACTGCATTGCTTGCGAAAACACAACCAAACACAGTCCATGGTTTTCCACTTCAAACATTCATGAATCGGCATCAGGGATATGTACAACCCTCATATCATTGTTTTCATCTTTTCATTAGCAATACGACCCATCAGTCAAAAATTATCTAGCTTTTCATTGGCCGGCTTTATCCAGAGACAAACATGGATAACGCAAATCTTTATGTCACTTGCGTCAATTGTCCTGTTTGGCCATTTTGAGTGACTACCCAATCACAACAGCACAGAAAGTTTTGAGGGAATGCTCATTTTTTTTATAAGACCTTCCCAAATATCATGTTTGGGTGTTTTGCTACTGAAACACTACACAGAGTGCAAGATTTTACAGAGAATTGACATAAATGATAACGTGTTGAGTATGTAAAACCAGAAGAAAGACAGATTGATCAATATTTCTTCATATTTGTACATTTTTGGAATAAAATCTCTAATGGATTTTTTTTATTGGACTCTTGCATTGAAAAACATAATGAAGTTTGGAGGATGTGTTTGGTTGGAAGACAATAAAGGTCAGAACTTCTGGTTTAATTTTCCGTGTTATGATTTCACTCTTGACATGTTTAATAAAATCTTATTGTTGTAACTTTGTTGTAAAATCTCTTTAAAATATCAAATCTTGAGACCCAGATCTTTCAAATGATATGTTAGATGTCAATATTAGTTTACAATTTGACAGTTTAAACATGTATTGTAAATGTAAATAAATACGCAAGTGGGCCATTTTTGACGTTAAGAGGTTAAAGAAAATAAAGATTTTTATTTGTTTTTTTTCATAATGATAAAAATAATTTTTTCATAATGATAAAAAATCATCATGCACAAATTCTGTAATTGTGTACATAAGTCTAAATGTCAGCATAATGCTTTCTTTGTGAGGCATTCCATTCAATGAATGTAACAAAAAGGTTTCAATATGCAGCCTTTATTATTAACAATTTTCCAGTGAAATCATTCATTTTGTGCTTGGCTGGGCTCAGAGCTTTCATCACAGTCTAATTTAGAAACTTAAACCCCTTGATGTTGTTCCACATATAATTGCATTCATGTAATCAGTGTGCAGACGTTAATGAAGATTGGCTTTTACATACCTGTTTCTTCAGGGCTAGACAGGTGTGGTAAAATCTGTGAAATAAAACATTTAAAACAGCACTAAACAGTTTAATCTCACCAAAAGCAAGATTATTGTGTGGGAAAACACTTGCTGCATAACAATGGATTCTGTATACTTTATTGAATATATATATATATATATATATATATATATATATATATATATATATATATATATAATATCACATATATATAGCAAGAGTGTGATATGGCCCTACATAAGCACTGCTGTGATTCGGCCTTAGGTAATTACAGCATTGCTGATGTAAGGCCATATAGCATGATTGTGAGTGTGATATTGCTTATATACAACAGTTCAATGAACAAGTACATTTTAAAAAATAAGGAAAAACCAAGTAAGGTCATTGTAAGGACGTGGCCAAGAACAGGCAGGACAGATCGTGAACAGATAAGAAGATTTCTTTCTTCTAAAGAATAATTACATACAGGGGCAGATCCAATGAAAGTAATTTCCAAAATAAAGTCCATATAAAAATCAAAGACTTAAGATGGAAGTTAACTGAAACAAACAAAAATTAAACCGGCCTACAAATAAATAAATAAATCTCCCCTGGTAAACAAAATAACAAACAAAACCACTAAGGTCAGCAGACCATGATGTTACTATTGCTGGGCAAAAATCTGACTACCATTCACACATTCACTCTGATAAATATACCCTTTAGCCTCTACCAAACAAAAAGAAAAGGTAAATATCAAAATAAAACTTTCCCCAATTAACAACAAATATTTCACTAAAAATATACACTATCATTCCAAACATAATTTTATCAACTACTTGAAGCACAATACAAAACTACTTCAAACAAATAAAATAGAATTAAACTAGATGAAATAATAAAAAGGAATCCCCCTCCTCATCAGATCAGAATGGTACAGTCCAATTTCCTCTGGAACAACCCAAAAGTGGAGGCTGAAGCCCCGCCTCTTCCTTTGTTGGCCGTCACATGGAACGCGGCCGTTCACTCCATGGACCAGAGGAATCCAGGACTCAGGTAAAATCAAACAGTAAAGAGAGAATATAAGTAGTGTGCACCCTTCCATACATTCAAACTTTAATAAACTGTTTAACTTGTTACCTTGTCCTGTGTTTATTTATAATGCTAAGGGATTTTAAATAAAGTAACAAGCCATGCTAAATTAAACTTCAAAATAAACAATTTAAATCATGATAGAATTAACGTGAGGTGAGCAACGCACCCGTCACACTCTCCCCCACCTCCGGTTCCTCGCCCACATGGCGGGAAAGAAAGTCAGCAGTCAGGTTCTCTCTTCCTGGCCGGTGGAGAATGGTAAATTGATAGGGTTGCAGAGACAAGTACCAACGGGTAATCCTGGCATTAGTGTCCTTCATGTTGTTCAACCATTGGAGTGCTCTGTGGTCAGTCTCTAAAGTGAAATGCCTGCCCAAGAGATAATATCTTAAAGAGTCCAAGGCCCATTTCACTGCCAAACATTCCTTCTCAATAGTGGAGTAACGCATTTCCCTAGGAAACAGTTTTCGGCTAATATAGGCCACAGGGTGATAGTTTCCCACTTCTCCTTGAATTAGCACTGCTCCTAATCCAACTCCCGATGCATCCGTCTGTAAAACAAAGGGTTGATCAAACCTAGGACTGTGCAACACTGGACTTTCCTGTAGAGCTCCTTGAATATCCTGGAACGCTCTCTGGGCCTGCTCAGACCACTGAATCTGGTTTGGGCCATTCTTTTTAATCAGATCTGTAAGGGCAGCAGCTCTAGAAGAAAAATTAGGCACAAATCGACGATACCACCCAACCAATCCGAGAAAAGACCTCACCTGTTTCTTGGTTTTAGGTAGGGTACAGGACTTAATAGCTTTCACCTTCCCCACTTGTGGCCGGATGACCCCATTTCCCAGGACATACCCAAGGTATTCAGTCTCTTTCTTTGCCAGGGCACATTTACCAGGATTGATTGTCAGTCCCGCTTCCTGGATGCGTCCTAAAACCATCTGCAAATGCTTCAGATGCTCTTCCCACGTTTCACTAAAAATCACAATGTCATCAAGGTAGGCTGAGGTAAAATCAGACAAGCCGTGCAATACCTGATCCATAAGTCTTTGGAAAGTGGGAGGAGCCCCATGCAGACCAAAAGGCATAGTCTTAAAATGATGTAGGCCCCAAGGAGTCCGGAAAGCAGTCAATTCCCTGGATCTGGAACTCAAAGGCACTTGCCAGTAACCTTTACATAGATCAACCGTGCTCAAATATTTTGCATTACCCAGGCGTTCAATCAATTCCTCAATACGAGGCATTGGGTACGAGTCAAATTTCGAAACTGAATTCAAATATCGAAAGTCAATGCAAAATTTTGTAGTTCCATCTTTTTTTGGTACTAAGACCACAGGACTGCACCATTCACTTTTGGAAGGTTCAATCACCCCCAAAGAAATCATCAAGTCCAATTCCTTTTTAAGAGCTGGAAGTAATCTTTCAGGTATACGATAACTCAGTCTCTTTGGAACTGCATCTTCTTTCAAAACGATGTCATGCTCTACCAGCTCTGTTTGACCCGGCTTCGCCTGGAACAATTCAGGATCACACAGAGACTGAAGTTGCTGTTGCTGGAACTCAGGGAGATGATCCACCTTGAGCCCTGCAGAATTCAGACCAGGAAAATACTGCTCTTCCACCTCTTCCTCATCTTCCACAGATCGAATCAGCAGACATTCCTTCCGCGGGGACCATTCTTTCAACAGGTTTATATGCAGAATTCTCTTGGAACGGGCTTGTCCTGGGGTTGATATCTCATAAGTTGTAGGTCCCAGTCTCTGAAGAATTTTAAAAGGCCCTTGCCACTTGGCTAACAACTTACTGGACACCGTGGGCAACATCACCAGCACTTGCTGACCTGGAACAAATGAACGAGTTCTTGCAGACTTATCATACCAGGATTTTTGTTTCTGCTGAGCCTCCGCCATATGCTCTTGAGCCAAATTTGTCATTCTTTGCAATTTTTCATGCATTGCCACCACAAAGGATGCAACATCTAGTTCTTCCCCCTCTTCCTTCTCACTGGCCCAGTTCTCTTTCAACAGTGATAGTGGTCCTCTCACATTATGGCCATATAACAATTCAAAGGGTGAAAAACCTGTTGAGGCCTGGGGTACTTAACGATATGCAAAGAGCAAATAGGGCATCCATTGATTCCAATCGGAACCAGTCTCATTGATGAATTTACGGAGCATATTTTTGAGGGTTTGGTTAAATCTCTCTACTAACCCATCAGTTTGGGGATGGAACGGCGTAGTTTTCAAACCTTTTATACTCAATAACTGGTAGACTTGCTTTAAGAGGTTTGAGGTAAAATTGGTCCCACAATCAGTCAGTATCTCTCTAGGAAATCCTACCCGAGAAAACAACTGAATCAAGCAGGTAGCTACTTGCTTAGCTCCAATAGTCCTTAAGGGAAAAACCTCTGGATACTTAGTAGCATAATCACTCACCACTAGCATAAACCTATGCCCTGCTCTACTTTTTTCTACTGGACCAACTATGTCCATTGCAAGCCGTTCAAATGGGACTCCCATAACTGGAAGAGGATGAAGGGGAGCTTTAGAGGGGAGTCTATTCGAGGTCAACTGACACTCTGGACAGGTTTTACAGAATTTTACAACATCAGCTCTTAGGCCAGGCCAATAAAAATGTCTCTTAATTCGAGCCAGCGTTTTCTGCCTACCCAGGTGACCTGCCCAGGGAATGGAATGACCCAAAGACAGGACTATATTCTGAACTGCCTTAGGTACCACCATCTGTATGCCATCGCCCTGTTGTCGATACAGCACCTTCTCTTGAAGAACGAACCTCTCTACTACTCTATCCTCCACAGAATTCTCACCTTCTTGCTGACCTGTCAAAATAGCTTGTTGATACAGTGGAGACAAAACAGGATCAGTTTGTTGCAATACCGCCATATTACTGGGAATCTTATACCCAATCAATTCATCCAGCTTACCACCCTGTTCCTGACCGTCAGCGTCTCTATATCTATACTTCTCTTGCCTTCTCTGCCCTCTAGATTTCCTTACTTTAACTGGTCCAGCTTCCAGCTCAGCATCAAAGAATGGAAAATTTTTCAAGGTCTCAGACTCATCCATAGACTGCATGACCTGAGCTCGGGTCATCACCATACTACAAGCAGAGTTAAAAGGCAAGAGGTTAAACAGCAGAGGAAAATCTTGTCCTAAAATCACAGGATATGGCAATTTTTCTACTACCCCTACTTTCAACAAATAGAGTTGCTCTTGTACCACTACCTGCACTTCCACTGTCTGGTAGATCTGTTCCTCACCATGTACACATCTAATGACAACATTACCATTATTCTCTTTGGCCTGCTTTGGAACCAACTAACTTTCCACTAACGTCTGCATACTACCCGTGTCTATCAATGCGTTCACCTTTTTCCCATTCACTTCAACGGGAACAGTCAGGGTTTGAGGTAAAGTCAACCTTTCTGTTGGTACAGAACATATTTGGGAACTCTTCACCATTAACTTAGGACACATAGGCTTTTTATGCCCTTCCTGTCCACAATAATAACAAATGGGCACCTGACTGGACTGAGGTGGAGGCCTAGAGAACTGACCATCTATACCTTTAGACTTCTTACTACCGGAATTAAATTTACCTTCGCCTCGACCAAATATTGGCAAACTCCTATTGTCCCTATTTCCCCTTTGAGCTGCACCCCAAACTTGGGAACGAGAGCGAGCAGCTACAAAAACATCAGCCAAGGAAGCAGCCTCAACAGCTGAACTAGGGTTGTGCTCTCTTACCCATACCTGCAATTCTGGCGAAAGCATTCTCAAATACTGCTCTAAAATAATCACCTCCGCTACAGCCTCTACAGTCTTCCCTTTGGGTTGCACCCATTTTTCATAAAGTTCTCGAAGTCGTACATAAAGTTCTTTTGGCGTTTCATTAAGCTCAATCTCTAATGAGCGGAATCTTTGACGGTACGTTTCAGGATTAATGGCATACTTGCTTAATATGGCAAATTTGACTTGGTCATAGTCTAACGTCTCCTCAATGTCCATGTGGACATAGGCACTCCTAGCCTTACCCATCAATAAGGGAACTAATCGCAGGGCCCACTCACTTCTTCCCCACTTACAGGCCAGAGCAATTCGTTCAAAAGTGGTGAGAAAATGTTCAATGTCATCTGCATCATTTAATTTCTGCAACTTTGGTTCAATCATACCACGCACAGGATCTGGAGCATGGGCCACTGAAGCATTTGACACCTCAGGGCCTGACAAGCCTCCCGGATCAGGGTTAGGGTTAGTGCGAACATCCACTTCCTCCCTGAGAAGGTTAAACTGATGCTGCAACATTTCCCAGCGTTGTTCCTGCCGAGCTGCCTCCCGCTCCATTTGAGTCTCCTGTCGTTGTTGAAATTCCATATTTTTACGAAACATCGCTGCCAGGTCCTGCAGAGTCAGCTGTCCCGATACATCAGCCATCTGAGGAACTCCTCCAGCTCCCTCTGGCTCCTCCAACTCCTCCCCCGGAACTGCTTCATCTCTTTGTTTGAACTGTGCCAATTTCTTTGGAGCCATATTGCCACTACTTCGCACTGTCCTTTACTCGCCAATCCCACCACTGCCACCATTTGTAAGGACGTGGCCAAGAACAGGCAGGACAGATCGTGAACAGATAAGAAGATTTCTTTCTTCTAAAGAATAATTACATACAGGGGCAGATCCAATGAAAGTAATTTCCAAAATAAAGTCCATATAAAAATCAAAGACTTAAGATGGAAGTTAACTGAAACAAACAAAAATTAAACCGGCCTACAAATAAATAAATAAATCTCCCCTGGTAAACAAAATAACAAACAAAACCACTAAGGTCAGCAGACCATGATGTTACTTTTGCTGGGCAAAAATCTGACTACCATTCACACATTCACTCTGATAAATATACCCTTTAGCCTCTACCAAACAAAAAGAAAATGTAAATATCAAAATAAAACTTTCCCCAATTAACAACAAATATTTCACTAAAAATATACACTATCATTCCAAACATAATTTTATCAACTACTTGAAGCACAATACAAAACTACTTCAAACAAACAAAATAGAATTAAACTAGATGAAATAATAAAAAGGAATCCCCCTCCTCATCAGATCAGAATGGTACAGTCCAATTTCCTCTGGAACAGCCCAAAAGTGGAGGCTGAAGCCCCGCCTCTTCCTTTGTTGGCCGTCACATGGAACGCGGCCGTTCACTCCATGGACCAGAGGAATCCAGGACTCAGGTAAAATCAAACAGTAAAGAGAGAATATAAGTAGTGTGCACCCTTCCATACATTCAAACTTTAATAAACTGTTTAACTTGTTACCTTGTCCTGTGTTTATTTATAATGCTAAGGGATTTTAAATAAAGTAACAAGCCATGCTAAATTAAACTTCAAAATAAACAATTTAAATCATGATAGAATTAACGTGAGGTGAGCAACGCACCCGTCACAGTCATAAAAATGCAATTGTGCATGGAACTACTTTCTTAGAATCTGCCGTTGCTGCTTCAAAACAAATGATGCGTCCAAACCTCTGTTAGTAATTCAAAAAGTTCACTTCAGAAATAGTATCACAGCTTGTGCTGTTTCTAACAAGTTATTTGATAAACAAGGATGGATTGATGGGTGTGTGCATGTCTATGTGTGCGTCTATGTGTGTGTGTGTGTGTGTGTGTGTGTGTGTGTTTTAGAGAGAGAGAGAGAGACGGAGCGTGTTTGATCACCTGTTGCCACTCCCAAGCAGAGATGCTGTCAGCTTTCTGAAGGTCAGCTTTCTGAAGGTCAGCTTTCGCAGTGGAAAAATAGAATCCATGCGGGGGGTATTTCTCCCTGTTGCATGGTGGCCACGCAATAGTCATTCACTATAGAAACAGCGATGTCCTCCGCCATTTTAAACAGTGTGTATCCAATGTGGAAACTTGGTAAGCGCCTCGAGTTCTGTAATCAAACAGTCCTTTGTGTCTCTCAGCTACGATGAGCCTTAATCCTGAAATAGTTTATTTAAAGCCATTTAAAACAATATCCTATCTTAAGTAATGTAGTGGTAATATGAGCGATCATGGAGCGCTGTTCTATGTAAACAATGACTAACGGATTCACTTTACATCACCAATTGGCTCTTATTACATACAAAACTTATCTTTTGCCACCACCTGTAGCTAATGTGTAATTTCAAAAATAAAGACAGTAACTCCTAACAGATATGCACTGCTCTTACACTTTAGTTTAGAATGGCAGGAACACATCCGGAGTGATACACACACAGTGAAGCATCCGAGTGCTGATGTTGTCAGACCATCAGTACTCATGGAACGTCACTCATCCAATCAGATTTGAGTACCGTAACTAAATGTTATATATATATGTGTGTGTGTGTATTACATTTGGCAATTGCTCATTTGCTCTGCTTGTTTGTTCTTAAAAGCTGGTTAATATTAATGAGACAAATCAATATCATTCAATCAATTAATCTATCTATTTCCTCCTTTTGCTTTCACAATCTGTGTAGATAATTTAAGTTTAAGGAACTTGGGAAATTAATCCTTTTTACATTATTTAAATGAGTCCATTCTTAGTTTGGTGTTCCATTTCCCAGTGAGAATCTAATTTCCTTTCCAGTGTAATTTCCCTAGATGGCCCCTGTGTTTGTGCTTATTCACAAATCTGACTGGGCTGTTTTATTTCCTGTTTTATATCTTTTGCTCTGTTTTGCATTGTGAGGTTACAAAATACTTCAAAGGCATTTAGTATATTTTGAGACAATTGGCAATGTCTTTAACCTAATTTAACATATTGGAATATGACTTTTCTATACATTTACTGGCCTAGCATAAGAATGTTTATAAAGGTATCCATTAAAATCCTAAATAAATGATGCAGATGTGTTAGTCAACCAGTTATTATTTTTTATTAGCATGGAGCTGCAATGTTAACATCAAAAGGCATTTGAGCAAAGCAGGTTAAAACAGTAGCAAGTTATTCTGGGTAGAAAATAACACTTTTAGAGTTTGAAATGATCTCATAGTGTACACTGAAAAAAAGGTAACTTAACAATTGCTTCATGTGGAAACATCAAGATTAACTGGTTTGATTCTATTCAAAAATATATATATATTTTTTATATAATATCACTGAATAGACCTGAATACAAAAAAAAAAAAATTGAGATCAGGTAGATATAGCTCCTTAAAGAAATGTTCCGGGATCAATACAGGTTAAGCTTAATCAACAGCATTTGTGGCATAATGTTATTACCACAAAAAAAATTATTTAGACTTGTCCATCCTTTTCTTTAAAGAAAGAAAAAATGTAGGTTTCAGTTACAATGGAAGTGATTGGGGCTGATATTTGCAGAAATGTGAAACTTATAATTGAAAAAAGGCACTAACACAAAATATTATTTTAAAACGAATGTATTATTTGAGCTGTGAAGTTGTTTAAAGGGGACCTATTATGCAAAATTCACTTTTACATGGTGTTAGAACATAAATGTGTGTTGGCAGTGTGTGTACACAAACATCCTATAATGATAAAAATCCACCCAGTCCTTTTTTTAATCCTCATTAATGTCTCAGAACAAGCCGTTCACAGATTATGTACAAAGTGACGTCACTTTGTACAGGCCCTGCCCATGACTGTTGATGGACACTGCCGTTAATAAGTGAACATTATGCAACATATTCAAAGTGTTTGTTTTTGTGTGTTGTTTCGTTATAGCACATAGCAAATGTTCGAACAGTATTTGTGTGTATGTGTGTGTGTTGCTCATCCATCGTTGCAAAACTGCTGAAAAAACTACAACAAATAAATACATTTATCAAATAACCATTCAGAAACATCCTGGTTCATTCTCAAAGTTGTTACTTCTGACGGAGTCTCTCCCTCATCAGTGTCTGACTCCAGTTCAAACATATAGGGCTGAACACCACTATTTTCGGTGTCAGTCATATTGCTTATGATGTCTAGTTATCTGAAGCAGAGATGTCAAAACTCAGCCATATTCTGGATATGAGGTGGGGAGCATCGGGTCATTTGCATTTATTATTCCCACTCAAAAATTTGCATATTCAACATGGTATAATAAATGATCTGTAGGATATTTTGAGCTGAAACTTCACAGACACATTCTGGGGGCACCAAAGATTTAAATTACATCTTGTGAAAAGGGGCATAATAGATGCACTTTAAATCGTAATTTTTAAGGTAATTTGGGTGTTTTAGGGTTTGTTGACGTTACATAGTTATGGCAACAAACTTGTAAAATTGGCAATAAATTTACGCAGGAAAGGTTAGACAGTGAATTTATCACACTGAAATCATGATCCACGCATATTGTTTATGTCTTGTGGCAATATTTTTGAAACAGTGAGTGTTTTCACGATTACTTCCAAGTGCCTCACTGTAACCCAGATTTTTGCTTTTTTTGTCAAAACTTGTCAAAATTATTTTTTGTGGTAATCAACATTATGCCACAAATTCTGTCGATTGAGCTGAACTTGTATTGAACCCAGAATATTCCTTTATGTGTTATCACATTTTTCAGTGTACAAATAGAATAAAGAAAGACATATATAATTCCTGATAAAATTATTCCACATTTCAGTATTTAAATACTTCACAGAAAGCAAAAGTGACAAAGAGACAGCTGTACAAATAAAATGCTTAACTGAGTCAGAGTGTATCTGTGTGCTATACTTTATACTCTCTAGCAAGCTGATGTTTGTGATGAGCACTTATTTTTCAGTTAAGCATTAACAGAAGGGCTGTTGTTTCAGCATATGGTGCTGCGGGAATATAGTGCTGAAACATATTTTGCAGGAACAAAATCCAGATCTGCTTTAGAGTAATGAGATACAGCTCAAACACTGTCCATTATTAATTGTATCTACTGCTCTGTTTTATAACTCATGACATTTTTTGACAAAATGAGAGAAATATTCTCAACATGTAACATAACCACTCCTATTACATAGCAATATGTTATGAGTTTTGAAGTTCAGTTTTCAAGATATTTGTAATTCCAGCAATATAAAAGTATAGAGTGGAGCTACATAATGGTTCTTCAGGTCCATGGTACAATTACAGACAGGACACCGATAATTTATAAACACAATACATATCACACACACATACACACAACTTGTATAACTCTTGAAATACTATGAACTGATGTGTCCTTTTATCCGGCTCCTGCACCATCTTAATTAAAATCTATAAATTATTATCCTGCCAGGGATTTTTATTACAAAGCAGAGTAATGAATGGCACTTATGCCTTTGACCTACTGTCTAATGCAGAGGTGTCCTATCCTAACATTTTCCTATGAAGGGCCAAAAATCACAATTTATTGAGGGTAGTGGGCCAAAAATAATTTTTGCATATATCAAACTGTATTATTTTTAAATTAAATATGAATACTGCAGAACTCAACATCCTCATCATCAAGTTTCCTATACTTGCACAATGCACATAATTGATTTCAATATAATTTGTATGTATGTTTTGACTCTTTCTCATTTGTGAGTCACTTTGTAAAAAAAAAAAGTATCCTAAACAACTAAATGTAAGCGTCTCTTAAAACATGGTTACTGTCTCTTTAAGAACAGCACATCTCCTCACATTGAACACACTGTGCAGTTTTGGAGAAATGAAGAGACAATGGCATGACCGCTGAAGACTGTTGGGCGAAGTCGTCAGTGGTGGCGCCGAAGAGGCGAAGCTGATATACGGGGCGTTGAGAAAGCAAGCCGTTCCTGGACCAGTTCCTGCGGCACGTCGGGATCAAGACTACCCAAGTGCATAAATCAATAACTTTGGGGGCATTCTCATTGTGTGTGTGTGTGTGTGTGTGTGTGTGTGTGTGTGTGTGTACACGTACAATTTATAGTAGGCTAGGCCTATATAGGCTACACCTAAAGGAATATTTCTAAGATTTATCCATTCAAAGGCTTTCAGCTGCAAAGAGAGCTTTTGGGATTCTGGCATGAAAAGGTGTATGTTTATCTAAATGAAAATAGCAAAAAAAAAAAAAAAAAAATTCAATAAATACTGCAGATGTTTTTGTGTTCTGTACTGTATGACTTTGAAAACTTGAGGAAAATTCAGATGAGCCCACATGAATCCAACATGCTGAATCATCGCATTTTGTAATATTTCAATAAATCTTATCACACTTAATATCGATTGCCAATAAACATATCTAAAATTATTTAAAAAATGATTTAATTGCAAACATCAATTTTAATTGCAAAGAGCAACAATGAATATAAAACCTGAAAATATGAAGTTCTTTTGTTACTCAGAGAGTAGGTGATGAAAAAAAAAAGATCTGCATGCCGTTTCAAAGCAAAGACACAAGTAAGAGCTCACATAATAGCATGGTTCTGAGTTCTGGTCTTATTTGGACAATGCTTAACCACCAAAATGATGTAGCAGATGGACCATGATAGTTCTGTGTTATTTTTGAGTACTACTACATAGTGGTATCCAGTCACTTTTATAGGTTTCACAAGTTTCCACTCTCTGGACAGTTATGTGACTCTAAAAGACATTGTGTTTTCATTTTGAAGCCTGTCAAGAAGTCTCCTGACATGAAGTAAATGTCTCCCTCCAGTGGAAAATGTAACGTAAATCATCTATATATCGTATATATATATATATATATATATATATATATATATATATATATATATATATATATATATATATTTTTTTTTTTTTTTTTTTTTTTTTAAATATTGTTGCATAGTTAGTCAAGTTAAAGGGATCGTTAACCCCAAAATAAAAATTCTCTCAACATTAACCCTCATGCCATCCCAGATGTGTATGACATTCTTTCTTCTGCAAAACACGAGATTTTTAAAATAATGTCTCAGCCCTGTAGGTCCATACAATGCAAGTGATTGAAAGCTCCAAAAAGCACATAAGGTCAGCATAAAAGAAATCCACAAGTCTCCAGTGGTTATATCCATGTCTTCATAAGCGATATGATAGGTGTGGGTGAGAAACAGATACATATTTAAGTCCTTTTTTTACTATACACATTTGTTTACATACACATCTGGGATTGCACAAGGGTGAGAAAAATCCCTTAAATGTGTCTCCAAGGTGACATCATACCTGACTAACATATGTGAGATTTTGTTAAAATTGTGAGAATGACCTTTGATATGCTATTATTATTTATAATTATTATTAAGATGAATTAGTATTACTATTATTTTGCAAATTGAAATCAAATAAAATTTTACACTTTATTAGGTACACATATACATCTACATATTCATGCAATTATCTAATCAGCCAATTGTGTGGCAGCAGTGTAATGTATAAAATCATGCAATTATGGGTCAAGAGCTTCAGGTAATGTTAACATCAACCATCAGAATGGGGGAAAAAATTATCTCAGTGATATAGACCATGGCATGATTGTTGGTGCCAGACAGGCTGGTTTGAATATTTCTGTATCTGATGTTTATGTAAATTTCTGTAAAATTGATAAAATTTCCACCATACACTCCATAAACCTGCATCAGTGTGGTGAGGCCTAGAAGACTTTACCAAGCACAAGACACCATCCCACAGCACTGTAGGGATTCGACAACTGGCTAACAACCTGAATGTGTTTTACTGTAGATTTGAAAAGCCCAGTTACATAACCCACACCCACTCTGACCTTCACAGCATACAAACATTTACACCTTCAGCCTCCACCCTCTCCTCTCTCCTGCTACTCAACATGCACTTAAGATCTGTGAAGATGATGTGTACAGGGTCTTCCGGAAACAGAAGACACATGCCCAGAGGTGTAGTGGTAAAAAAAGAGGTGGGTAAACTATAAATTCTGGTGGACCACGACGTGGTCACCCGGTAAGGTGGGCCACTGCCTAGGTGTATGTGTATCCTGATGACATCGCTATAGGCTATATTTGATGGTACTTCCAAGGGTATCACTGGTTGTTCCCTCATCATAGGTCACACAATCACTATTCAATTCATACATTCATTTAAGTTCTTGTTAAAGAGACTCAAGAAGGTATAATATGGTTGAAATCTAAGTTTACTAAATTACAAAACAGAGAGAACTAAAATATTTAAGAGAGATAGAGAGGGAGGCTTAGGCTATATCCACGGCTGCTGGCATCAGGAGGAGGGCTGCTGTCTTGACGGCGCTTAAAAAACTGCCGGATGTCCATTTTTACAATTCATTCATCATTACATGTAGGCAGTAGTGCGGGAAGGAGCCCCCCTCTCATAGCATCAGCTTGTGGACCGCCTTGTGAACTTACATAATTTTGTAGCCTACTTAGAAACGTGAAATAAAAATAAATAAATTAAATAGACATAACATATTGTGTTTGATAATGTAGTGAGTGTTCAAGCAACGGAGAAAATGAAATAAAGTTTGAATTTGTCATGCTTGGTTTGTTCCGATCAGAGCATGCGCAGAGAGCGCATTTCTGAATATTCCGCTCCGCTCGCTCATTGCGCTCAGGGTCGCGCGCTCAACCCAGAATGACCTGCTGGTTCGAAAATATGTAGAATAAGGGCTGCCTGCCTCCGACTAAAGTTTTTTTTTCTAATCGACTAGTAGTTGTTCATTTTAGCCATTAGTGGACAAATCGCCCCTATATTAATTTAATTACTTAAATAGGCTATACAGGATGGATGAGCGCTAACATAATAGAGCCGCACTCAAGCGCACGCCCGCACGCATAAAGCTTGCCACAAAGAACCGGCGAAAGTAATTATTAATGTGTCAAAAATAGCAAGGAGACATTTAATTGTTTATTAATAAACTGGTGTTTTCTGTGTCGCTGCAAAGATGAAGTTGACGATGCGGACCTACAGGTAGTTGGTTGATAAAACATTGATCAAAATTAAGATACAATTTATACAAACGAAAATCTTTTACAAATACTTATTCTACAAAACAAAACTCATTGAAGAGTTCAAAAATCATGTCTTATGTATACTTTGGGCTAGTGACTGATGAATCTTGATGCTGTCTGCTGCTTGCTGGCTACGCAAGAGATTGGTCAACACTGACAGTAATGCAGCGCAATATGAAAGACTTCGTCTTAGGTTTAACAACCTATGAAACTAATAATGAACAATATAAAACTAAAACGGCATAAGCTTAATTTAAAATGGCTTAGGAACTATAGGCTATTTAGAGGTGGATAAACGCAATTTAGAGGTGGATAAACGCACTTTAGAGGTGGGTAAACGCACTTTGGAGGTGGGTAAACGCACTTTGGAGGTGGGTAAACGCACTTTAGAGGTGGGTAAACGCACTTTGGAGGTGGGTAAACGCACTTTGGAGGTGGGTAAACGCACTTTGGAGGTGGGTAAACGCTATTTCCGAATTTTAGGAGGTGCGTAAACGGCGTTTACGTGCGTTTAGCCTCCACTACATCCCTGCACATGCCCAAATTGTGTTTCACCCACTTGTCTAAAATCCTGTGCTGTCCAGCTGGCCTCCATATTCACACAGATCTTTAACAGTTCCCTGCTGCTTCAAATGCTCCATAATCATCCCTGTCTTCTGTAATGCTTTAATTTGATGAGGGAAGAATGCCAGAGGGAGTATACATTGGGTATGTCAGTTATATGGTAAGAGCATATGTACCACCACCAATCAGATGTTTTAAATGTCCAAAATATGGTCATGTTGCTGCAGTCTGTAGAGGGGAAAACAACGATAGATATAGTGGTAATGATGAGTATGGGAAATGTGAGCAAGGGACATATTTAAAATGCTGTAATTGTGGAGGCGAACACAGTGCTGGATTGGTGGATGCATGGTGCATAGTAATGCTGTAAAAGTTCAGAACATTAGCATGCAAGAGGGAATGTCATATGCAGAGGCTGCAAAAAAGGTGAAACAGGTGGAATCTGTTCAAGGAAATTGGCCAGTAGTCCTAACAAACCTTACTAAAAGGACATCAGCACAACATAGGACAAATGAAGACTGTTTAAATGTTGGAAAAGTTGAGTTCATCTCGTTTTTAGCTGAGGTAATAAACTGTGCAGCACAAACCGAAAGCAGAACTGAAAGGAGCGAAATAATAATCAAGGCAGCTTAAAAACATCTACAGGTTGAGTGAATTACCCTGGAACAAGTAAATACAAATCTTAAGGGTCAAGTAGCAGATACTCAGACATCATATGGAGGTACTTAATGGTATTAATAGTATTACAGTGGAATAAAAGGAGCTTAATTACAAATGGGCAAGAATTTAAAAAGATTAAATAGGATATGTAGACAGGAGACATGGTTGAAATCTCATCTAGATTTTGTGATTCAAGGTTGAATCACCTTAACACTCTGTTGAGAGAACAGTGTTAGGGTGATTAATTTTTATAATCCATACAATAGGTTAAGTATTGAAGCATTAGAAATGATCGTGGGAATGGGTAATCACAAAGTGGTATGGTGTGTGGATTTAATGCTCATAATACTTTATGGGGAAGTGATAATATTGACCACAATGGTAAGGAAATAGAAGAAATGATAGATTGGAAGGGTCTGGTGTGTATGCATGATGGTAGAGCTACTAGAATTGATGTGGCAAGGGATGGTTTGAGGGCATATTACAATAGGTAGTGATCATTATGTTATTTGCAGTAAAATAAGCATGGATGTAAATTAGATTATAGAGGATAAGATACGTAGATGGAAATTTAAAACAGCAAACTGGGAGAAATTTAAGTATATTAGTGAAGTGAAGTTACAAGAGTTGAATTTAAATGAGGAAATGGAGGATGTATAAAGTTATAATGCAAAATTATGTGAAGTATTTTATAATACCACTGATGAAGTCATTGGGAAAAATAAAGGAACAAAAAGATACAATACAGGCTAGGAATAAGGCCTTTAGAAAGGTTAGGAAGACATATGTATTTGATGAACTTATTCTACATAAAAAAAGCACTCGCAAATGTGAGAAGGGTAATTCGAGATGCTAAAAAGAATTACTGGAGAAGTTATTGTAATTCTATAGGGGAGAAAGTAGATGTCAGTGAAGTATGGGGTATGATCAGAAAAATAGGTGGTTTAAAAAGAGATTTAGGTCTACCTGTTCTGAGTAATGGGGAAAGAATAGCTGTGACAAATGTCGAAAAGGCAGAAATGTTAGCAGAGTTCTTTGTAAAGGTGCACAATAATAATATACCAGAAGAAATGATAATAAGTAGAGAACAGAGTAGAAAGAAACATCCAAATATTGGTGGGAAAAGGCCTTCTAGGGACACTATTGATGTGGAATTCTCATTGCATGAATTAAAGAGAATAATTTGGGGAGTAAAGCAAACGTCTCCAGGAAAGGATGAAATATGCTATATGATGATTCAAAATGTATCAGATTTTTAATTGAATATTATATGACATTTATTTAATAAAGTATGGAACACAAGTAGACTTCCTTCTTCATGGAAACATGGGGTAATTGTCACTGTATTAAAGACAGCAAAGAACAAGCATAATGCTGCCAATTATAGACCTATTGCATTAACGTCAAATTTGTGTAAAATAATGGAATGGTTGATTGTATGTAGACTGAACTACACGTTTGAAAGGAAAGGGATTAAATACCCTTACCAGAGTGGCTTCCATAAAGGGTACAGTACAGTAGATGCTAATATATGTTTAGAGACAGACATTAGAAAAGCTCAAGTAAATAAAGAGGTGGTATTAGGCTTATTTTTTGACATTGAAAAAGCATATGACATGCTTTGGAAGGAGGGGTTATTAATAAACTTAGGACAACTAGGGGTTGAAGGTAGAATGTTTAATTGGATAAAGGATTTTTTTGCTTGCTAGAACAGATCAGGTAAGGGTTGGATCATCATATTCCAAAATATATCAAATAGATAATGGGACCCCACAAGGAAGTGTGTGCAGTCCAATATTGTTTAATATCTTGATAAATGTCTTCCAAAATGTCATAAAAGATATAGGAATATCTATATCCGATATCTCTATATGCTGACAATGGAGCGATATGGAAGAGTCGTAATGTATCACATGTGACAAGAGTAATACAAACAGCAGTTAATGAAGTGGAGAAATGGGCAATACTCCAACAAATGGAGTATTCGGCTATCAGTGACTAAGTCACAACTGCTTTTGTTTTACAAATAAAAAATGTATCCCTGAAATTAAAGTGAAACTGTACAATCAGGTACTTGAACAGGATAAAATTATAAGATATTTATGGATATGGATGGATTCTAGGCTGACTTTTAAGATTCATGTTCAGAAAGTATTAAATAAGTGTAAAAAAGGTAATAATTTATTAAGAGATCTAGCAGAAATAGAATGGGGAGCTAGTCGGATATATGTACAATGAATATATTGTGCATTGATCAGGTCAGTACTGGATTAGGGATATATGGGTCTGCGCCATTAGCCTTGATGAGGAAAATTTAAACATTACAGACACAATCGTTAAGAATATGTTGTGGTGCTTTTAAATCCTCTCCAATAACAGCGCTTTAAGAGGAGGTGGGATAAATACCCATGTTAAAATTAACAATGAATTATTGGATTAATATGAGAGGACATTCTGAGACACACCCAGTTAAGGAAATGCTAAAAGAGTGTTGGGAGGAGTATGGAAATAATAATATAAGAAGTTTTGGTTGGACAGCAAATAAAAAGGATTTGGGAATTACAGAAATTTCAGTTAGTCCAACAATTGTAGTACCAAATATACCTCCCTGGTTGTTCCCCATGGCTTAAATCGATTTCCATCTACAATATAAAGTTAAGAATGAAACATATACACAAAAGGAGGTTATTGTACAGCAGTATTTTAGGTCTGGAATACTCTTCAATGCTCCACATATTCACAGATGGTTCAAATGATCCTATATCTGGAAAAACTGCAGCAGTATATATTAAGTGGTTCAAAGACAGCATTCAAAAAAGTCATTATTTTTTTCAACACAATTAATAGCTATGTAATGGGTGGAAGAAGTTCAACCAATGAGGGCTGTTATTTGTTCAGACTCTCAAACAGCTTTAAATAGCTTGTTAAATTGGCAGTCTGAATCAAGACAAGATTTATTATATGAGATACTTACACACCTGCTTAGAATTCAGAAACTGTGGATGGTCCTGTGATTTCTTTGGGTACCAGCAAATGTGGGATTACAAGGACATTAAATAGTGGACAAACTGGCTAAACAGGCAATGGATCATATGGATGCTGAAGTTCATATTCCACTCAGTAAAGAAGAGGTAAAAGGAAGAATTAGAGAACTTATGAATATAAAGTGGAGAGAAATGTGGGACAAGGAAAAAAGGGGAAGACGAGTATACAATATCCAAAAATTGTATTCTGGCTTAAAACATTTGTTGTTAAAAATAGGATAATGCTTGACATGTGGCGAGCGTGTATTATTGAGAAATTGAGAAATATAGATTCAATCAATTTCACCTTACCAATCCTATTGAATTGTGCCTCAGGACAGTCAAAAATACAAAGAGAAATACTTAATTATCTTAGGATTGTACAATACAGGATTGGAAAATAGGATTTAATAAACATATTATATAAAGTTTACGTTAGTGCTTCACACTCCAGTCCAGTTCGTGGCGGTAATACACCATATGCTGGCTTGTCAACTGCCATTAAACAACACAACAAGAAGAAGACGCCCCGCCCCATTTTTTCAACTGTGACGTAACTACGTTTTTTTTTAAGCACGCACGCAACACAGCAGCCATCATCTTGAAGTTCAGATTAAGATGGCGGACAAACCAGGTATGACTGAATGAAACATGCATAGATTAATGTAATTCATTGATTGTTTGGATGACGTGACGTATATTGTGCTCTTTAATTTAGCTTTGCGTCTGAAGGCATTATTGCAATGAGTATTGTTAACTCGCACGCGTAAGTTTGTTTTACATTGAAGGTCTCGATGTAGGCAGACGCGAGTCATGTCAAGGACTTTCAGTAACATTGGCTCATACTTACCCGGTGCAAAATCTAACCCGTATCAGTGCTAATTAAATACCATGCCGAATCATTACTCATTATTGGTAATGTAGTGATTTTGCACTGTTTGGCTCACATCCTTGATAGTTGATAGCTGATGGCTGAAGACGGTCAATGATTTGGCTAGTCAGTCCAAACATTTAGAACGTGTGTCATTGGTGTGACTAAACTGTTTATTATCTTATGTTTAATATTTCTGGCATGGTACTTTCCTTTTAATAAAGTACTGTGGTAACGGTATAGAATAAACTAATTAATGCATTTATTTTTTTATGCATGTTACTACGGTACTTTTAATTTGTTCTAAAATCAAGGTATAGCAATGTTACAATTTTTGTTAATGTTTGCTTGTCTTGTTATAATGTCTGTGAAATGGGTTCTTTACATATGGTGTATGTGCTTTCCCAGTGGCACTGGCTGAGAAAAGGCTTTTGGATGTCAAGCTTGGGCAAGTGCCTTCATGGCTTGGAACAAGAGACTTCACCCCAAATGGACTTCTTGGTGGAGTTCGCAGAGGTAATCACTAATATATCCCTTAAACTTGGAAAGAAACGATGTATGCATCAACATAAACATTTATTTTAATGTGATTTAGCTCAAACGTAATTTCTCTGAGAACAGGCCCATTGTATTCATGATGACATCTTGTTTTAGGATATGAGCGATATTACAACAAATACATCAATGTGAGGAAAGGAGGTATTGGTGGGGTTGCCATGTTCATTGCTGGTTATGTTGCCCTGAGCTACCTTTGGGAGTATGATCACCTCAGTAAGTACAAACCAAACCTAGTACTGAAGAATCAACACTGATACTAATGTGCCCTTCACTATTGTGCTGTTATCTAAATTTAGTGTTTTCTTTTCTTGCCCCTAATAGAGCATGACAGGTGGAGGAAGTACCACTGAAAACCAATGGACCAGCAGACCACTGAAATCTTTTGTCTGCCGCTGTGTGATCACACCTCTCAGCTTTCTCTGTTTATGATTGTTGCGACAAAGAATAAAATGAAATGTATTTAACCTGGACTCTTTAATTGAAAGCTTACACATTGGCTGTATTTATAGAAGGATGATTATTATTCAGTTATTGTGGTGATTAATTTAATATGTATTTACAAGGTTGAGGTCTAGTGTGGTTTTTTTTTTTTTTTTTTTTTAAGCAATATTAAGTCACATCTAAATTGAGCTGAAGGGATAGTTACCCCAAAAAATAAATTCTAAACAAATATTTCAGCTCTTTAGGTCCAAGTGAATGGTGTCCAGAACTTAGAAGCCCCAGAATGCACAAAGGCAGCATGAAACTACTTACTCCCCATGACTAGTGGTTAAATACAAATCTTCAGATGTGATGTGTTGCGTTTTTATTTTACTATAAACTAAGTAGGAGGCGATATGCGCAAAGAATGTGAAAAGGCAAAAAAAAGAAAGTAAGTTGAGTATAAAAGGACTTAAATATTGATCTTTTTCTCACCCACACCTATCATATAACTTCTGAAGAAATTGATAACCACTGGAGTCTTACGGATTACTTTTATGCTGCCTTTGTGATTTTTGGACATTCAAAGATCAGGTCATCATTCATTCATTGTATGGACCTACAGAGATTAAATGTTCTTCTAAAACTGTTCTGCAGAAGAATGAATGTCATTCATATCGGAGATGGCATGAGGTTGAGTAAATGATGAGAATTTTCATTTTCAAGGTAGTTTACCTGAAAACTATAAATTCAATAACAAGATATGTAACTTTGCAGCTTGGGCTATTGAAAAACAGTTGACAAATGACATGGAATTTTTTAATCATCAGATTTTAGGTTAATCTGTGAGGGTAAGATTATATTTAAGGTGCCGTGACTTGTCATAAAAGTTTTTTTTTTTTCAGTTCACTTAAAACAGTCCTGAAGACAAAATGTTTAAAAGTACAAATACTTCAGATAATGTGAGGTCATAATAAGTTCTAAATAAAGTATAGCATATCACATTACAGGCTGTCACTGCCTGACATGTCAATTACCCATTTACACTGGAGTGCTTATTTAAATTTAAAAGTAAAGGGAAGTACAGAAGTCTCACTGAAAGGGAATATTCAGTCATAAAAGACTATTCAAACACTGAAAAAGAAGAGCAGATTGTTTTGTGCTACCCCAGAAGAATGTAGCAAACAGTTGATCCACAATGAAAATTAAATCTATTATGGTTACATTCTTCATAAAACTTACAGAGAACATGGCTTCTAAAATCTAGTTAATCTTTATTGTACAACATTTATTGTACAATCTTTAGAGGTACAACATCCCTAATCCAAAACCTTTTTTATATCAACAAGCATCTTGATTAACAACCAAGTGATGCCCCGACTGCCTCTTCAATTCCCGATATAACTTTGCATCTCATTTGAACAATATTGCATTTAGCAGCAAGGTTCTCTCTAAAGAATGCTTAATATATTTTCCTCCAAACTCAGCAGTGCTTTAAGTTTCAGTGATCACAGCTTGTAGCTTCATTAGAAAAGACTCACATTTCAAAGTATGAAAGTGAGGCAGGCAAGGTTTCATCGGAAAGAAAATGTATAAAATAAAAAAAGGTGTTGCTGGCCATTCAGTCTACCTGTTGAAAACATACTGGCTGTGATGCACACTCGCCCACGAGAGTGCTTGGCACATGGACAGTGAGGCAGAGCCACATGTTCGTCAGTCAACTATAACCTTTGCAGTGTAAGGTTAATGTACCAGGAATCATGTGTCTTAATCTGCAAGTGACAGCCACAATTATGAGATCCTTTTTTGTAGAAAACCATTACTGTCCACTCAGGAAAGCCAGATGTCCTTTTGTGCATTTATTGGCATAATGGCCCTTCTCGCCACACTGGAAACAAACAGACAAGTGTTAGTAAGTGCGTTTTTAAAGTATTGTGCACAGATAATCGATTTGATGCTTAAAATAAAATAGCAGTCCCACCTTGTAACATGTAACTTGGTCCAGTGGACGAGGACCGCGAGGTCCACCCATGTTGCTATGAGGATGCACTATTCCAACAGCATTTGGCATTCTCATGTTGTTGTTTACATTGGGGTTGGTTAACTGAATGAGTGACTGTGATGACCTGTTTATGGGCTGCATGTTTTGCTGCTGAGGAAACAGATTAGATACAATTGGAAGAATTTTCCTCTTTGGGGTAAACTAAACCTTTTAAGAGTTAACTACGCTGAACGATACCTTTTGCTGAGATTGTGCTTGCTGAGGCAGTGGTGGCTGTTCAGTCGCACCCATAGGGAGTTCAAATCTTGGGCTAGTGGATACAAAATATTTTTCAAATGGTTAGTTTTTTTCTCTCTCCAATTTGGAATTCACTATTCCCAATGCTCTCTAGGTCCTCGTGGTGGCGTAGTGACTCGCCACGAATCTCAGTTGCCTCCACGTCTGAGACCATCAATCCGTGCATCTTATCGCGTGGCTTGTTGAGCATGTTATCACACAGACATTGTGCATGTGGAGGCATCCATGCACAACTCACCACACGCCCCACCGAGAGCGAGAACTACATTATAGCAACCATGAGGAGGTTATCCCATGTGACTCTACACTCCCTAGCAACCGGGCAAATTTGGTTGCTTAGGAGGCCTGGCTGCAGTCACTCAGCACGCCCTGGATTCGAACTTGTGACTCCAGGGGTGATAGTCAGCGTCTTTACTCGCTGAGCTATCCAGGTTAGTATTAATGCATAAATGTGTCAATCACATGCATAACTACTTACAAGCATGAATTGCAACAACTGATTTGAACTCACTGCATGAATTTGCATGACTTGCCCTCTGGACAGAAGCCGACAAGGTAATTAACACAAATGACTCTTCTTGTGTGTCTGTGCCTGCAATCCGGACCTCAAGGGATGAGAGACAATAAAAGTAGAAATAATTATTTGCCATTACTGTTAACATTGCAATATCTGTACATTAACTTTCCTGGCTTGGTTTCCACAACATTTTATTAAATTGGGGGGAAAACCGAGCTGTGAAAATATCAGAAAATCATCACTACAGAAGACTTACCGTGCTTACAAAATCCCCTATCATACCATGGGCAATCTTTAATCTTAGATTCTGGGTCAATGTGCAAGAACGGACACTCTTTGTTACTGCACTCTCCTACAAAATAAACACATACAAATTATTAACACTATTATAGATATTACAGTGGCAAGAAAAAATATGTGAAACCTTTGGAATTACCTGCATTTCTATATAAGTTTTAGTGCTGTCAGTCGATATTTGTTTCTAAATTGCGATAATTTGCATAATATTTTTGCAGTTAATCGTGATTGATCAAAGATTTTAAAAGTGCTGACATTTTACACTATATATACTTCTTTTCTTGTCAAAATGTATTTATTTCTATCTTAGGAAGAAAACAAAACAATATGTAGCAATAAAATGCTTTATTAATATTTCCCCCCCAAAAAAGACCTCAACAAATTATACATAGAAATTTTCTAAAATATCACCAATTCAAGTAACATTAAATGTTTCCCAAAGTCTAAGTAGGAGTTTGACTAATTGAAAGAAGAATTAATTGCAATGGGCATTAAATCTCTTGAACTCTCATCATTCACAATATTAATTTACCAGTAGACTGTGGCTATCCACATTCTTACAGCAATCATGAAGCTGCATTCATGATTTGTGTCAGGGTAGAAACACCAGCGTCGAGCGATGCTTTGAAATCACCATGCGCCTAGCAAAGGCTGGAAAATACGTGATTTCTGTCACAAGTCCCATCTGGGCTTGTTTTGTACATTAAATAGTAATAAGAGCTCCTTTCTCCATCATTTTATCACTGACAGGAAAGCACTGTCAAGCTGTTAAGAAATAGTGTGGCAGCAGGGGCGTGGTCGAGCGACCGTCCGGAGAGAGAGAAAGTGGTAAGGGTGTTTGCACCTGAGCTAAATTATGTCTAACACCTGTCTCTAATTCCAGTGAGCATGGGGAGAGCGGCATATAAAACAGCCACGTCATCACCAGTCCAGAGAGAAAGAACGACACGAGTGACCAGTGACTGACGTATCTTACTGAGAGTTGTTTTTTGTTGTGAAGCTGAAGACTCAGAGAAGTTTATGTTGACAAAGTATTTGCTGCACTGATCTGATTGAACAGAGAAAAGCACTGAGAAGAGTGCACGCAGAGTGTTGAAGGCAGAGAAATAAAGAACTTGACCACTGGATCACTGCTCTCCGTCTCCTCCCTTCCATCTCCAAGCTTGAACTCATTACAAATAGTTATAGAAATATATTTTATAATAATAATTATCATTATTAATCTAATAATTTATTATTATTTAATAATTTCTTAAATTACCATGCAGTCCCAGAAAACCCTCAAGCCTTTATTTCGGTGGAAGCTTTTATTTTGAAAACTGAAGTGACAGAAGTATCTGTTGTTTGAAGTTGAGTTGACAACAGTATTTTATTGCAGTGAAATGCTCTCATCTGCCTTGCTGTCAACAAAAACCCACTCTCATGGGGTTATTTATTTATTAAATTTTTTTTGGTGGGGGGGCGGCACTCAGAACAACTACATTATAGTGACCACAAGGAGGTTACCCCATGTGACTATACCCTCCCTAGCAACCGGCCAATTTGGTTGCTTAGGAGACCTGGCTGGAGTCACTTAGCATGACCTGGGATTTGAAGGGTGGTAGCCAGCGTTTTTACCACTGAGCTACCCAGGGCCCCCTCATGGGGTTATTTTAAATTTGTATAGTACATAAACATAGAGGTATGTGAAATTATGCAAATGTGCATATAAACTAAATCAGCAGCACAACTAGCTGAACTCAGGGCACCAGATAGATAGAGTTTGTGTGTATGGAGCACAGAACCACTCTGAAACCACATGTGTAATACAATAATCTGTGTTTTTACATGTATTTTAGAAAGCACTTCACATTACAGACAAAACAGCCATGCACATTGACGCACAGTGGGCAGCAAGTTGACAATAGTTATTTAATTAAATCACAGCCCTCGCTGTTTGAAAATCGCAGTGGGCCATAATCGCAATTTCGATTTTATTTTGGTTAATCGTTCAGCCCTACTTGAAAGTAATCACTGGAACTGGTTAACATCTCTGTTCATGAGTCTACTATATGGAAAACAGTAAGCAGGCATGGTGTCCATGGCAGAATACCTCGAAGAAAGCCGCTGTTTGCCAATAAAACCATTGCTGTGCCATTGCAATAATCAATGGAAAAATAAATTCCAAGATTATCAAGATATCCTACAGGATAATGTCAGGACGGCTGTGTGCCTAATGAAGCTCACTAGAAGTTGGGTGTTGCAGCAGGACAATGACCTCAAGAGAGCCATTCACACCAGACATCCTGAGAATATGGCCGAGCTGAAGCAGTTCTGTAAGAAAGAATTGTCCAAAATTCCTTCTGAACATTGTGTGGGAGTGGGACTAATCTGCAGCTACCAGAAAAGCTTGGTTGAGGTTATTGATTCCAAAGGAGTATCAACCAGATATTAAATCCAAAGGTTCACTTAATTTTTCCACTGCATTGTGAATGTTTAATGGGATGTTCAACTAAGACATAAAAGATTATAATTGTTTGTATGTTGTTAGCTTAAGTACATTGTGTTTGTCTATAATTGTGACTTCGAAGATGAGATCACACTTTATGACCAATTAATAGAGAAAAACAGCTAATTCTAAAGGGATTCACATACATTTTATTGCCACCCATAGATAGATAGATATTAAATACTAACCAAATTTGGAGTAGAAATAACATTCAGGCATCTTCGTCATATCATACTCGTGTAAAAACTCGCATTGGTCTCCTTTCTTGCATAAACCTCTAAGCCAGTGCTTGCAAACCACAGTCTTTTCTCCACTTATGTGTCTGAATGGACACATTCCACCTGCCAAAACAGAAAGCTGTAGCTTCTGATCGACGATTTACACTATTATTCAAATTTTAAACACAAACGTAAGCTTTCAACGGACTTTTTGTAACACATGCCTTTCATACAGGCAGCTCTCATGAAGAACTCGCACACAGCAGCGCCGGATTCTGAAAGATAAACAAACAAATATGTGTGCAATTATTGGGTATCATTATGCCCTAAACAAATCTATACAATTTTTTTTTAATTAATAATAAAATAAAAAAATATTCGACATTTTATCCCTAGTAACTTACTATCCATTCCTGGAAATGGCAGTGGTTGAGCACCCAATTGCTGTTCTACAGCTATTTCTAGATCAAACTTGAGGTGATCGACAGTTGCGATTAATTCCTGCATTGTTGTATTAAATGATGTATACTTTCTCCAGCCAGGGAAACTATTCACGAAAAATCACTTGATCAAAAAACTAAAAAGAAGTACTTGATAGTTAACAAGTTATCGCTTTGCTGTTTTCAGGTTTAATTTGATAATGAAAAACAAAGTGTAGCAGAAAAATAGTCAGATGTATAAATCAGACAAATTGTTTTTTTTCAATATCGCGCATGAATGAACTGGTAATGATAAACAGTCTAAAAAAAACCGCTGATATTTGATTCGTGAACATTCAGAGCGCTGCTCACGAGTGACCCCTGACCCACGAACTTCTGCCGCAGACAGACCGTCTAATCAAGTACAACATCATCGAGCTGGGAAAGCGCGAATGTATAAAAAAAACAATTAAGAGTCTTGTTATTTAAATTTAAAAAGTAAAACATAATTAAATAATTTTAACTAATTGATATGTGGGAGGAAACGGCGAGTTAGCAACACAAACAATTCATTGAATGTGGATTTTTATATTTGTGTTTGGTATTGATTAAAAGGTCTGCGGCCATTCCTCATATGCCATACCACCAGCCAAACAATTGCTAAGGGACTGCTTACGATTGTCTATACACTCAATGCTGAACCTATGAAACTCATTTTATGGAACGTGTACTCGGTTTTGTACACGTAGTTTATCTGAATAGCTGAATTACAAGAAACTGAAACGGAGAGTTTCAGGAGAGGCCGCAATGATGGCCCCTTTGTGATATAATATGCTGTGTGGTATATGTTTTGAGTCGAGACACTATCTCCCACAATGCAGGAAAGAAATAACCAAACTTGCTTTGACTAATGTAGTTTGTGCCTATACCTCACATATGATTTGAAATGTCTTTCTTCAGTGATGTTTGTCAAGTTCTTAGTTGTAGGTAGACATTTAAAGAGACATTTTTATTTACCCAAAAATAAAAGTTCTCTAACCATTTACTCACACTCACGTCATCCCAGATGTGTATGACTTTCTTTCTTCTGTTGAACATAAATGAAGACTTTTAGAAGAATATGTCAGCTTCATCTCATACAATACAAGTGAATGGTGTCTTTTAACCTCTAAAAGGTGTATAAAAGCAGCATAAAATTCATCAGTATGACTCCAGTGGTTAAATCCATATCTTCAAAAGCAACATGATAAATGTGGGTAAGAAACAGATCAATTTATAAGTCCTTTTTTATTAATTTTTTTTTATTATTATTATTTTTTTACTAAATCTCCGCTTTCACTATTAAAACTCTACTACTAAAAAAGTCATACACATCTGGGACAGCATAGGGGTGAGTAAATGATGAGAATTTTCATTTTTGGGTGAACCATCCCTTTAAGCATGCATTTTTCTGCATGTCAGCATTTTTAATAACGAAAGAGCAACATTCTTCAAGGTTGAGAAATAACGGTTCTTTCCTTGCTTTCATGCACATATTAATACTTGTGTGTATAAATTACTTAACAGTTTATGGATGAGGCCACATCTTCTAAAAATGTACAATGGCACCCTTATTCCCCTAAGAAATCTTATGGATGTACTTTTAAAAATTCTGAACATCACCATAATTTCCCAGTTAAATCTTTCTACTAGGGACTGACTCAAGAAATCTTGCTCTCATTAAATATTGTTTATATAAATCTCTGTAATATTGAGGATGTTTTTATGCTGGGATTGTCTTTGTTTTAGCTGTTAACATCACAGATCTGAGAGAATCTTGAGAAGGATACTTGTGTATGAAAATTGCTTATGTTTGATTGGCAACCTTTCCCCTTGTCCTGTAAATGCATGAGCCCATACTCCGAAGGAATATGCTTATTCTTTATATTGTTACAGATATATTCATGTACATTTCAGTCTGATATTGATTTTGTACTGGATTGTAGGTGATGATATGGACTTATGAATGGCATATAGATAGATAGATTCAACTTTATTGTCGTTGTGCAGATTACAGGTACAGAGCCAATGAAATGTAGTTGTTTTTGCAGATAGGGTCAAGGGCGTTGCTCAAAGGTGCAACAGTGGTATCTTGGTGGTGCTGGGGCTTGAACCTCCAACCTTTCGCCAGTAACCCAGAGCCTTAATGTGATCACCACATACTGATACATTAATTTTTAAATTCGATTTGATTGTAGGTGTTGATATGGAATTGTGTACGGCACTAGTTGCCTGACATGTCAGATCACCCCATACATCTGCTGAGATGTTCTGATTGATTTATGAACATGTTAAGTAAATAATTAGATGATTAGATTGTGTTTGCTGAGTGTTCTAATTACTTGTAATTCTAAGACAACAGTCACATACCAGGGAATAATTGTGCTATTCCTATAAAATTGTTTGCACTAGTAAACCCCTGAGTAAACATGTCCCCTGACTTCTATGAAATAAAATAACATTAAAAGCAAACCAAAAAAAATTGGAAAATAAGAGTGCAGATTTTTAATGAATCTTGATGTGAATTAAAAATGAATGGGAATCCCTGTCCTACTTTTGTCTTTTCACCGTAGCATACCTATAAAACTCAATTTTATAGTAAGCCACATGCTTAACATGATTGAGGTTAGACACTATGACACAGCATAATTAAGATACAGCAGTTTAATAAAATAATAAAAATCAAAAATACACAAACAATAATCAATTAATAAACAATTTGATTTCACCACACATCTGACATGGTAATAACAACCCATTAAGGATATTTAAAAGTACAAAGCCCTAATGTTCCAACACAATGCAAAAGTGGTTTCTTTCTTGACTCATCCAGAGCATCCTCTGCATCCACAGTGAGTGCATTCAATAATACGACCCTAAGAAACATAAATTAAGGACAGTTACAAATAATGACTGTAAAGGCATTGCAAATAGGTGTAGAGTAATAAATAAAGAACTGTGCAACAGGCAAGTGCAAGGTTTGAATATTCTCTTTGAATACCTGGGAGGTTGAATATAACTTACCACTTCAAGCTTACTCTTGGGCACTCTGCATATGCAATTCGTCCCAAAGTTAGTGTCACGTGTCTGAATGCACCGCAGACAGCACAGATTTTCATAGCCCTGTTTCTTCCATTTGGCAATCAGATTCTTGTCTGCATATCCTTCTTTGATGCAATACTCATATAGCTCTAGGAAACAAAACTAGACATTAAAAACATGTATTGGTATAGCTAATCAATTTTAAAGGAGCAATCAGTAACTTTAGTCTTTGTTTCATTTTAGAGTTACACTGAAACCTAGGGGCTTGGATCCAGCATCATTCAAAATCAATAGTTTTCAGTTTCAGATGCCATTGTAGAAATTTAGTAATCCCCATGTGCGGACCCTCTCAGTGGAGAATAAAACAGCACCACTCTGTGACTGGAGTCTTCATTTTAATGTGAATGATCATGATTTCCAACACATATTGAAAAATTACAATTCATGTCTTTAGCAGTTAAACACTTTTAATGAGGTAAAAATTAGTGAGTGCACCTTTAATAAGTGCTAAACTGTAACAGGAGCATACCTCGACTGATGGCCTTTCTTTTGTAAAATAGGTCGAATATGTAACGGCTGCGTTGGTGATGGAGTCTGAAGATTGACCATAGAGACTCAACTTTACGTTTGCCTTCATGAGGCTCGGTTTCAGCTGTGAACCACAATATAAGCACTTTGTTACATACAACGTGTAAATAATGGATGAATTCACGATGCCGTATTCGACTTTTATAATAACGCCCAAACAAAGCGTTTTGAATAAATTAGTTTAATATATCTATGTGGATATGACGGTCTCAGAAAGCTAAAAAGTACAATCTGATTAATAAATAGTTAAAAATAAAGGAGAGGCTAGTTAGCATTCTGGCTAATCTGTAAACTGTTGAACGAACCTTCGCGCATTTTCTGATCCAATTCGTCAAGAGTTGGCTCTATCAGCTCCCAGCCATCTGGAGGTGGTTTTCTACTCCTTTTCACTTTAGGCATTTTTTGATTTCACTCAAATTTAAATGACCGGCTCGATTGTTTGTTTAGTAGGCAACTGCGAGCTTCTGCATTCGGAACCTTCGTGCTAATTGTCGCTAGTTGATGACGTCCATTTGAGGTCTTCAGAATTAAGAAAGTTACGTCAACAAGTTGTCTTTGTTGTTAAGCATAAAACATGAAATACCTTGTTATTAGCATTAATTTTTTTTATGTATTATAATGAAATTACCACAAGTTCACATTACAAAATCTTTTTACAGTGTGACTACGGTGTTGTTATTCTCTGTCCTGGCATATTGCATCAGGCTAGGTGTCCGGTTTTGTGTCTGAATGTAAATATAGGAACATAGACCAGCTGGCTGTATGCTAATCGATGACTGTGCCTACTTTGCCTAATAATTTGACATTTGTTTTATTTACTTTGTGGTCCACGAGTCAGTTGAAACCACGTACGGTCGATTACGATCCGTTTGAACCGGGATATTTTAATACTGAGACAACCAGAAATCATAACTGTATGAACTTTTCCTTTTGTCGAGTCTGTAGTGTGTTTGAGTCAGTCTTTTTTTTTTTTTTTTAGATCAAGTCAGGTTTAATCGTCATCATGCCCAAAGGAGGTAAGATATCATATAGACATATAACTGGCACAAAAAGCTGATCCACAGTGATTGACCACGTTGAGCCATCAGCACACGTCAGTAAAGAGCTGACTGGGGGATCCTGATGTGTGCTTGTATACACACTGTTTACCTAATCTGTTATAATAGCATACTATTGAGATCATTGCTCATTTTAAACTAATTATTTTGTATACAGAGAACAAACATACTGTAAAACCAATCAGATTTGTTTTTGTTTTGTTTGTAGGAAAAAAAGGTGGCCATAAAGGTCGGATGAGAACCTACACAAGTCCTGAAGAAATAGATGCTCAAATGAAAGCAGAAAAAGAACGAAAGAAGGTAAATTACATAAATTGTCATCTCAGAAAACAATATTCTTGTCCAGAGAACATATCAATAAAGAGGTGGACAGAAAGCAATTCTTATCATTTGGATATATGTATTACTTTTATTAGGACATGTAGGCAGATCACTGCTGTTCCTTTAATCTTTATGCAGAAGCAGAGCTTAGTTCATCGTTCTGAGCATGATACAATCATTGAAAAAATAAGTCACACACAAGCACTGTCTATCCAAAATTATAAAACTGACAGTTTAATAGGGGTCATATCTAGTGGTTGGCCAATATATCAGCAGTACTAGTTTATATATATATTTATACACACATCAGACAGATGCTTTCCAACCCAATATAGTCTGACAGTATTTTAGTTTCGATTAAACAAATAATCAAGTGCAATGCCAAATTTGTGACAGAAAATTGGTGTACAATAACAAGTTCACCGATGGTACAACACCTGTCTGCAACCAGGAGATGGCAGAGGAGGATCAAGTAACTTGAGTTGGCTCCCCAGTTCATATCAGTAAATCAGGAGCTTACATTTTAATTCATCAAAGCAGTCGACATTTTTACAGTATGTTTCAAACCTTTGTATTAATTTTCTTTCATAAGCCTACATTTTACAAAATTTTACATTAAAATTATTAAACAAAATCAAATTACATTTAAAAATGCACGCTTTGAAAAATACTTTTACATTGCATCAAATATTCCAGTTTTACAAGAACCATTTTTTAAATTTTTTTATATAAAACTAAAGTGCATTGTTTGGACATTTTATTCAGTGACAAAAGATAGTAGACAATAGAGCTGTTTAAGTTGTAGTCCACAAACCCAGAAGTCTAATTCACAATAGTTTCCCTCTGTTTTTTTTTTTTATAATTGGGTTTTTATCTTGTGAGCAAAATAAAGGCTGTGGTAAACAACTTGACGATACGTGGACATTTTGTTCTACAAAATAAAGTACACACAGTCTATGTGTACTCATTCTTTATGTTTACTTATTCTTGCTATCATAAATAGTGCAAAGAATGCTTATATTGCGCTGTTTATTAAGAGATTTATACTTCACCTTTTTTTCTTTTTAAATCGAAATCGGAATCGAGAAAATTAGTCTGCTATGGACTCTTGGAATTGATTCCATCGATTCCAAAACCAGGAATCGGAGATTATCGGAGATTTTCAGTAAATGCATGCTTATGAAGTACAGTGAGGAAAATAAGTATTTGAACACCCTGCTATTTTGTAAGTTCTCCCACTTGGAAATCATGGAGGGGTCTGAAATTGTCATCGTAGGTGCATGTCCACTGTGAGAGACATAATCTAAAAAAAAAAAATCCAGAAATCACAATATATGATTTTTTTAACTATTTATTTGTATGATACAGCTGCAAATAAGTATTTGAACACCTGTCTATCAGCTAGAATTCTGACCCTCAAAGACCTGTTAGTCTGCCTTTAAAATGTCCACCTCCACTCCATTTATTATCCTAAATTAGATGCACCTGTTTGAGGTCGTTAGCTGCATAAAGACACCTGTCCACCCCATACAATCAGTAAGAATCCAACTACTAACATGGCCAAGACCAAAGAGCTGTCCAAAGACACTACAGACAAAATTGTACACCTCCACAAGGCTGGAAAGGGCTACGGGGAAATTGCCAAGCAGCTTGGTGAAAAAAGGTCCACTGTTGGAGCAATCATTAGAAAATGGAAGAAGCTAAACATGACTGTCAATCTCCCTCGGACTGGGGCTCCATGCAAGATCTCACCTCGTGGGGTCTCAATGATCCTAAGAAAGGTGAGAAATCAGCCCAGAACTACACGGGAGGAGCTGGTCAATGACCTGAAAAGAGCTGGGACCACCGTTTCCAAGGTTACTGTTGGTAATACACTAAGACGTCATGGTTTGAAATCATGCATGGCACGGAAGGTTCCCCTGCTTAAACCAGCACATGTCAAGGCCCGTCTTAAGTTTGCCAATGACCATTTGGATGATCCAGAGGAGTCATGGGAGAAAGTCATGTGGTCAGATGAGACCAAAATAGAACTTTTTGGTCATAATTCCACTAAACGTGTTTGGAGGAAGAAGAATGATGAGTACCATCCCAAGAACACCATCCCTACTGTGAAGCATGGGGGTGGTAGCATCATGCTTTGGGGGTGTTTCTCTGTACATGGGACAGGGCGACTGCACTGTATTAAGGAGAGGATGACCGGGGCCATGTATTGCGAGATTTTGGGGAACAACCTCCTTCCCTCAGTTAGAGCATTGAAGATGGGTCGAGGCTGGGTCTTCCAACATGACAATGACCCGAAGCACACAGCCAGGATAACCAAGGAGTGGCTCTGTAAGAAGCATACCAAGGTTCTGGCGTGGCCTAGCCAGTCTCCAGACCTAAACCCAATAGAGAATCTTTGGAGGGAGCTCAAACTCTGTGTTTCTCAGCGACAGCCCAGAAACCTGACTGATCTAGAGAAGATCTGTGTGGAGGAGTGGGCCAAAATCCCTCCTGCAGTGTGTGCAAACCTGGTGAAAAACTACAGGAAACGTTTGACCTCTGTAATTGCAAACAAAGGTTACTGTACCAAATATTAACATTGATTTTCTCAGGTGTTCAAATACTTATTTGCAGCTGTATCATACAAATAAATAGTTAAAAAATCAAACATTTTGATTTCTGGATTTTTTTTTTTTAGATTATGTCTCTCACAGTGAACCTACGATGACAATTTCAGACCCCTCCATGATTTCTAAGTGGGAGAACTTGCAAAATAGCAGGGTGTTCAAATACTTATTTTCCTCACTGTAGTTTTAGGTCTTGACTGCACAATGGTTCAATATCACTTAATCAAATTATTTCAGTTAAAGAGCTGTACAGGCTACCACAGCAAAATAACAAAATAAAACAAAGACATTAGTTAAAGTCAATTGGATAAATATTGAGTCTGTTTACAAGCACCAACATGCTGATAACTCCCAAAAATCAGATAATTAAAAAATCAGACAAAGCAAGAAAACCGCGTTTACATGAGATTTGACATAATCTAGTTATTCTCTGCTTTTGATGTCAGTCTGTGAAGAGGCATATGTGCACAGCAGGTGCGTTCATTGAATGAAATTGGGGCGATGGGCAAAAATAAACCTGTATCGATCAGTTTATTCTTAAGTGGTTTGTGACCCTAAACCGATAAAAAGCCATTTAAATTAGCTAAATGTCTGTAATATCCAAAATGTATTTAAAATCCATGTAAAGCTCCCTCTCTCTCATTTCGTGTCATAGCTGCATTATTGTTTTTCAATAATTCATCACTCCATCGTCAGTCATTCTTTACTTGAAGTTTAACTTCAGCAATTTTGCGTAGCTCTCATTTGCTGTTATTGAATTGTATCATGTACACATCTGCCATTGGCCACCCTGCTCATTAGATATTGTTATTGGCAAAACTCATATCGGTCGACCACTAGTCATTTCAACAACATGTAAGATGGACACATTCTCTGCAGAGTTTAACATTAGGTCTAAACTGAGATTATTTTCTTACTATCATCATATTTGGCTGCAGAAGCCTTTCTAAAACTACCCAGCAAAAGCACAACAACAAACTTATTGGTGCAAAACTGTCTTTTCTACAAGCAGCAATATAAATAGATTTATGTGTTGAAATTGAAATATTTTTTTCTACATCATAGACTGAAGATGAAGAAGGCGCGTCAGTGAACGACACCCAAAGCGAGGACAAACTGACTGGTTCAGAGGACAGCGATGATGAGGGGTCTCAGGTAAATCAATTAGAATGATTTTAATTTCCAAAGTGTCTGCAGATCAGTCCATCTCCTTATAGATCTATCTGCAGATATATTCATCAGAGCCTGCTTTGGCAGCAAGGAGACATTCAGTTGTGGTTGCAAGTATCAGACACACTCTTACTCAGTCTAATTAATGTGGAATCTTATTGGGTGGAGTTGTAAAGCATTGCTCTTTGATTTGTCTTTCAATCACTGTGTTTGAAATGTCGTCATTATATACTGTTTGTCGAATGTCATACTAGTCACGCCTCTGATGGATGATAATTTGCTGGTGATGCTTCAACATGGCAGTGTCATTACAACTCACTACAAACACTTGATGTGTGAAATCTGGAAACAAATTGACATTTACTTGTTTTCTCCATTTTGTCACAGAAAAGGAAGGGTGTTGAGGGCTTGATAGAGATTGAAAATCCTAATCGTGTTGCCCAAAAAGCAAAGAAAGTCACAGAGATAGAACTTGAAGGACCCAGACAGCTTTCCAGAAGAGAAAGGTAAAAGACACTGGGTTGTGTGAAGCAAATGAAGCATTTATCTCCCACTATCTTTTTGTGTGCCTCAAGTTGATGTTTATATCACTAAATAGGAAGTGTATATGTTAACATTTTTGATACGTTTTGATACATAAAAATCTTTAAGGCAACTTCTTTCTGTTATAAACAACATATATTTTCTCACCTCTTTTATTCAAATTAATTTTTTTTTTACATTTCAGAGAAGAGATTGAAAAGCAAAAAGCCAAGGAAAGGTATATGAAAATGCATTTAGCAGGAAAGACGGATCAAGCTAAAGCAGATCTTGCTCGGCTTGCCATTATTAAAAAGCAACGTGAGGAGGCTGCGCTGAAAAAAGAAGAGGAACGTAAAGGTAAATCAGAAGAATTCTGGAATGGTATGGAACATATGTGATGTTTGGGCATCAGACATTTATTTGTGTTTTGATCTTTGTCTTTACAGCAAAAGAAGCAGCACAGTCAGCAGCAGCAGTGGCTAAAGGAATACATACAATGTCTCTCAAATAATTTTGTCCACAAATACATAAAGTTTTGATGTATTTGTGGACAGTATACTATTATATTGTCAATATTATTTTTGAAAACAAAGCTTGATGATGTGTTATGCTATGTAAGACATTATAACACAATGTTCCATTTGAAAAGGAACATTTCAGAGTACTTTAAAACTGAAAGCAGGCAATGCCTTTGCGAAAGCCCTGATGCTTGCGTTCGCTCAATGATATTAGAAATATAGACATATTTATTAATATATTAACATATTGCCACATGCAACGGAGTGGATTTTGCAGTCTCAGTTTCAAGAATTATTAGTTAAATAAAGACTAATCTGTCCTCAGTTGTAAAGGACCCGGTATATTGTAGAATCATGTTCTGATGGGAATCTCCTCTTGAAATAATGTAAAGAAAAACATAATACCAATAAAAATGTCAGAACTTTTATTTAAAAATATTTGTATCATGTTGTAAATTGTTTTGTATCTCAATTTTCTTTTTGAAGCCCTTCCGCAGAACTTTTAGGAAATTGTTAAATTTATAGCATTGTAGATGTTATATGTACTAACAATATATAAAAAAACTCTTCAGAGACCCAGCAAAGAAAAATGTATTTTTTATTGTATTTGATTACATTTGTATTAACATATTGGTCACAACCCCTTACATTTGTATGGGCTCCAGGATGTCCTTAAGACTTAAAGGGATAGTTCACCCAAAAAATAGAATTCTCTCATCATTTACTCACCCTTATGCCGTCCCAGATGTGTTTGACTTTCTTTCTTCTGCAGAACACAAACAAGATGTTTAGAAGAATATTTCAGCTCTGTAGGTCCATACAATGCAAGTGAATGGTGAACAGAACGTTGAAGCTCCAAAAAGCACATAAAGGCAGCATAAAAGTAACCCATTTGACTCCAGTCTTTAAATCCATATCTTCATAAGTGAGATGATTTGTCTAGGTGAGAAACCAATCAATATTTAAGTCAATTTGACTATAAATTCTCCTCTCTGCCCACTAGATGGTGATATGCAAAAAGAATGTGAATTGCCAGAAACAAGGTTGCTAGTAAAAAAGCACTTAAATGTTTATCTGTTTCTCACCCACACTTAATATAGCGCTTCAAAAATATAGATTTAAACACTGAAGTCGTATGGGTTACTTTTATGCTGCCTTTGTGCTTTTTGGAGCTTCAAAGTTCTGGCCACAATTCACTTGCATTGTGTAGATCTGCAAAGCTGAGATATTCTTCTAAATATCTTGTGTTCTGCTGAAAAAAGTCATACATACAGTATCTCACAAAAGTGAGTACACCCCTCACATTTTTGTAAATATTTGATTATATCTTTTCATGTGACAACAGTTCTGAGTGGAACCTGTCCTGTTAAACCGCTGTATGGTCTTGGCCACTGTGCTGCAGCTCAGTGTCAGGGTCTTGGCAATCTTCTTATAGCCTAGGCCATCTTTATGTAGAGCAACAATTATTTTTTTCAGATCCTCAGAGAGTTCTTTGCCATGAGGGGCCATGTTGAACTTCCAGTGACCAGTATGAGGGAGTGTGAGAGTGATGACACCAAATTTAACACACCTGCTCCCCATTCACACCTGAGACCTCGTAACACTAATGAGTCACATGACACTGGGGAGGGAAAATGGCTAATTGGGCCCAATTTGAACATTTTCTCTTAGGGGTGTACTCACTTTTGTTGTCAGCGGTTTAGACATTAATGACTGTGTGTTGAGTTATTTTGAGGGAACAGCAAATTTACACTGTTATACAAGCTGTACACTCACTACTTTACATTGTTGCAAAGTGTCATTTCAGTGTTGTCACATGAAAAGATATAATCAAATATTTACAAAATTGTGAGGGGTGTACTCACTTGTGTGTGATACTGTATCTGTGTGATTAAATAAAGGGAGAATTTACATTTTAGGGTGAACTATCCCTTTGAAACAGTGGCATGAATGATTTTAGATAAATTAACAAACACATTTGATGGGTCTCAGGAGGATGAAACTATCAATCGATAAAAAAACAACGAATAAGTTAAAATTATGCTCACAGTATCAAGGGGTTGGTTGGGAGGTGATCGATAGTTCACAGACACACCCCTCAGCGCGGTCATTGGTCTCCCTGACTTTGAAAAAATAAATCCCAAAGAAATTGCACATATCAGAAAGTGAATCGTTCCGTTAAGCACATTTGTAAAGGTAAGTGTCAGAATCTTTCCACGTAATACGTGTCTCTATATTGTATATTTAAAGCATGGGTACCTTAAAGAAGTTTGAAGTAGTGGTATAAATCAAAACCTTGTGACTGCGCGTGTGCTCCATATTCTAGGTCGATGAACATAAACTCGTGATGTTGTTCTGTAAATCGGCGCATTAAATGTGCATGGAAATTGCTTTATAAAATTCGTTTTGTTAAAGTTAATAATATTAACCAGTTGTGCATGAGCTACACTAAATATACTTTGTTATGATTTAGCAGCACCATAAAGACAGCAGGTCCGGTTTACTTGTCTGACTATCGCCGTGGACACAACACAGCTAAATATATCCCTCTAGTTCTGTAACAGAATGTAACAAACCCGAATAAAACATACTTTAGTTTTGTTTCGTAATGTGTCAGACGCGTGGTATGCTGGCAGCCTCAGTTACATCATTTGACTGACAGCTGTGCGTGAAGCCCACCAAACTCCAGTCTATAATATTAATATCAATGAAAATATCAGTAATCTTTATCAATGGAACATTAGAACAACAAAACATTAAATTGAGTGTTTGAAGATTTTGCTCTGTCATTTGAAGCTAGAATAAACTTGATTGAAAATAAAAGTGAGGCTCAATGGACAGCATTTGTGGGAAAATAGTGATTACCACAAAATTATTTTGACTAGTTTTCTTACTTTTTTTTTTTAAAATCGAGTTTACAGTGAGACACTTTAGATAGAATGAAATGGGACAATTTTTGAAGGCTTTAAAGGCAGAAATGTGAAGCTTATAATTTTTAAATTCCAATTTAATTGAATTTCTGTTAAAACTTGTGTATTATTTTAGCAGTAAAGTTGTTTAAATCAGTTTTTTTTACAGTCGTTTTGGGGACTGTTGACATTACATTGTCACATTGGCAAACTTTACACATAAAAGGTTAGTAAGTGATTTTATCACACTAAAATCGTGTTAACATGCTTATTGTTTACATCTTGTGGTTATACTTATGAAACGGTGAGTATTTCATCATATACAGATTGGCCCCATTCACTTCCACTGTAAGCGCATTGTAATTTTTGTGGTAATCAACTTTATGCCACTAATGCTGTTGATTGAGCTCAACTTGTATTGACCCTGGAATATTCCTTTAACTTTGTTTAATAATGCAGTCCAAAGTACTCATAAAAGAAATACTTCAATCTGAAATTCATAAAATAAATCGACATTAAAATGTGCAAAACTAGTGCTGTATTTTTCTGTTTTTCTTTTCATAATATCAATTAGTATTTTTACATAATAACAACTTTAATTTCGGGTCGTATCCAAACCCTGATTTCATAAGAACAAAAAAATGTACTCATTTATTGATTTATTGAACTAGGAGTACTTTGTTCCTTCATAACAGTGATGCTTTGATTGCTCTGAAGTTTTTTGTTTTCTTTTTTTTGCATATAGGAACTCTCTCAAGTTTGACCACAACCTATTTTCCCCTAGAGATCAACAGCAATGGCTCAGGTCAATGGCCATGATCATACTACATGGGAATCTCACAACAAGATGATGCTGGAACCTCTGAGCACAAATGATCCTGAGGTAACCTTTTTATTGTAAACGCATGCAGTGTGCCACTGAGTAACATTAGGATCATTATATCTGGACCATCAAATTGTGGCCATGACTATTATCTGTTTATAGCTCCATATCGTAATGGTTGTTTACAGTTTGTTTTTTCTTTTGTTTTTTTCAACACAGGTATTTGACATCATAAAGAAGGAGAAGAAAAGGCAGACATACGGATTAGAGCTCATTGCCTCTGAGAACTTCACTAGTCGAGCAGTTTTGGAAGCTCTGGGCTCCTGCATGAATAACAAGTACTCTGAGGGCTATCCTGGACAGAGGTGATTATTGATCAATGACATTGCACATCCTGTGAAAGCCTTTTTCTGTTGCTGTCATGACAATAAATAGCTCTAGGTTTTTAAAATGGACATTTTTCAATCCATTGGATAAAATGTTGAAGATGTTATACTTTGATCCATGTTTTCAGGTATTATGGAGGCACCGAGCATGTGGACGAATTAGAGCGTTTGTGTCAGGAAAGAGCTTTGAAGGTTTTCGGGCTTGACCCAGAGAAATGGGGAGTGAATGTTCAACCGTATTCTGGTAGGTTTGCTTCTCAGTGTTACTGGCTGTTGTTGCTTTAAGAGATTATGTAACTTGTGTGAAAAATTAACTCAAAACAAATATTAAATATTGTTGTTTTCTCCTAGGGTCACCTGCAAACTTTGCTGTGTACACAGCCATTGTGGAACCTCATGGACGGATCATGGGCCTTGATCTGCCTGATGGCGGCCATCTCACCCATGGCTTCATGACTGACAAAAAGAAAATCTCAGCCACTTCCATTTTCTTTGAGTCTATGCCTTATAAGGTAATCAGTATATTATGAACACAGATTCAGGCACTAGCAAGGGTGTCCATCCACTGAACATTGGGACATTTATGGCTTATTACACCTGCGACACGATAACAAGCTTTTGTATTCAAGTGCAGCTGTAACTAATCAGCACCATCGCTGTATAAATTACATTCGTTAATTTTCGTTGAAGATATTCAAACATAGTGTTATTATGAAAGATAAATGGCATTACATAAAGAAATACAAATATAATGGAGGGTATTTTAAACCTACTTTTAATAACTCTATTATTTGTGCACAATATTGTTATTGTGGGATCCTCAAATACCATAAATAATTCTACATAACCTTTTAGCCAAATTGTTTAGATTTATTCTGATCGCAAAGTGATTTGTGTGGCACAAATGAAACATGCACGCTCTGATGTAAACAAAACCAACTTGGACGAGAAGCATGGCTGAAGGAGGAATGCAGCCAACCCTTTATATCCACCTTCTAAAAGTGTTCAGTTGGAAGTGTGGAAGTAATTTGAGTTCCATAAAAATGCAGAGGGATTGTTGGTCAAAGATTGTTTCTTTTTGTGTAAAATGTGGCAGAAAAGTGGCAAAGAAACACAGGAACGCCTCCAACAGGTCCGCTCTTCTGCAGCACAATCATCCCGTACAATTCAGCAAGATAAAGGGAAGTTGTGACAGTTCTGCTAATTTTTCCGAATTGTTTTTGAAAACTGAGAGACAACACTTTGAGACAACTCAACTAAGAAGACAAAGAAAGTGAACTTGCCATTGAACTTAGAAGTTCCCATTTGCAGATAATGTGTAGCTTGCTTTGAAGTGGACAAATAGTAATTTGCTAAAACTTTAAACAGTTAGGTTTGCATGTTTTTTTATTATTGTTTATAATTTTTTTTGTGTAAATGTTTAAAAGTTCAATTAGTAATCCAATGTATTGTTAAATTGCATATTATTGAACATAAGCCAGCCGTGGGCCTACAGTTCAGAGCAATCCATTTTGCAATTGAATTTGTCAGTCAGTCTGAGATTTATTTTGTGGGCTTTTCTGCGGACTCGTCAATGTACACCTGCGTCAGACGGACAATTTTGGAGCATCTCACTTTGGTCATAAATGTACCATTTTTAGGTTGTTGTGTCAAGTCACACGTAGTTCTTGGATTTGCACTCCAAGCTGTGGTTTGAATGCAAGAACGCATCATCGTGTTGTGCCATATACATATAAGTGTTGTGCTATCTGATGAAGGTTTGGGTTGTTCTCTGTATAAAGTGTGCGTTGCCTATACAGCGAGTTTTGCTTACTGCCCCCTGGAGAAAACAAGTGGTAGTTCAAGCATGAAGTGCTCAGGAATATTCTTTATTATAGTCCGGGGATGTGATTAATTGCTTTAATTTTTAACACGTTATTTTTTTATATAAGTAATCGCACTGAATTCATGTTTTAAATCGACAGCCCTATCAATTAGTTATTAAAATGTTCAGGGTCCTTTTCAAAGTTCTTTGTTATCTGTAAATTTAAAACACCAGTTTTGAATTTTAAAAAGTTATTAAAGGAAGAACAATACATTTTGTTTAAGTGTTATTATAGGTAACAAAAACTGAAACTATAACAAAATAAAAAATTGTTATCTAAAATTATTGGAAAAAACTGAAATTAAACAATAATATTCAAACAATATATAAAACAATAACTAAAATAATAATAGTCTCAAATTCATTTTATTTTTATTTTTGATATACTAGGGTGAATATGGGCAAAGTGGAACACTTTTGAAAATTAAATATGATCCAAATGCCACATAACCTAACAGTATACCTTTGAAGAAAACTTAGGATGTTTTCAACTTCAATCAAAAGGAAAATTTAAATACTTAGTTCTGGGAAGTGGAAACTTTGAAGACCCTTAAAACCTCAAAGTTAGAGATAGATTTACCCACATGCCATTCCAAATGTGTATGACTTTCTTTCTTCTGCTGAACACAAAGAAAGTTTTTAGAAGAATATCTCCACTCTATAGATCCATACAACACAAGTCCACATGGTCCAAAGCTTTGAAGTTCCAAAAAGCATATAAAGGCAGCATAAAGTAGTCCATAAGTGGTTTAATGTCTTCTGAAATAATCTAATAGTTTTGCGTGAGAACAGACCAAAATGTCTGTACACTGTTTCACTGTACATCTAGCAATTGCCATCTACAGGAACGATCATGATTTCAAGATCTAGTAGAGTTGGCAGAGGGCGAGTTTGAAATCATGATCGCCAAGGAGACTGATGATGTCAAGATTTACAGTAAAAAGGACTTAAATATTGATGTTTCTCACTCACACCTATCATATTGCTTCTAAAGACATAGATTAAACCACTGGAGTCATATGGATTTGAGCTTCAAATTTCAGATCACCATTTACTTGCATTGTATGGACCTACAAAGCTGAATTATTACTTTAATAATCTTGATTTGTGTTCTGCTGTAGAAAGAAAGTCATACACATCTGGGATGATCTGGGATGGCCAAAGGGAGTAAATGAAGAGAGAATTTTCATTTTTGGTTGAACTATTCCTTTAATTTCTTCCCAAAGATTAGTTTAGTAATGATTAATAATGATTTAAGGAAATTCATATGGAAACAATGGGGATCAAGTTTAAATGCCACTTTACACATATTGACCCTGTATTATAACATTAGCAACATTTACAATCCAAATTAAACATGATACAACTAGATAGACGTAACTCAAGACTGCCTTGAGCAATGAAATGATGTTAGACTTTTTAAATTACAATAATAAAAGTTAAGCATTGGCAGCCATAAAAAAAAATACTAAAATAAAACTAAACTGAAACTGAGAAAACGAAAGCTAAACTAAAACTAACAGAATAACTGAAAACTAAAACTAATTTGGAATGACAAATTTAATATAAAATAAAAATAAAAACGAAATAAAAAAATCTAAAACTAGAATAACACTGGTTTGTTTTTGTAAAGTAATTAAATACAGTGATACATCTGTATACAGTGATAAAAGCTTCAGCAATTGTGATTTGAAAATTTGATACTGTCATGATACTAATTGAGACACACCCTTAGAGACTTTTTGTTTAGATCAGAACACCTTGGCAACAGCATCTCACAATATCTATAATGATAAATATGTTTGATAAGCCAGTTTTGTTATACATGTTGTTGATGCTCCCATAGTGATAGGTACCTATATTTTTAATGAATGTGTTTTTATATTTGTCCAGGTCAACCCAGAATCTGGATACATTGATTATGACAGACTTGAGGAAAATGCTCGCCTCTTCCACCCCAGACTTATCATTGCAGGTCAGCATTTGGTTTCGTTGGTACATTTTGTATTTACTTAAATATTAGAAAAGCTTTTGAAATTGTTGTACCACAGAATGTACAAAAATTGCCACAGTCATGGAAAACAGAAATATCAGGGAATTTCCTATTTGTAAGCCAATTTCTTTTTTTTCAACAGTTCACAAATAGGTTAGAATGATCCATTATCGATTTGGTCTTAAAAAAAAATCTAATAATAATCTTAAATGGTCATGAAAACGTCATTGAAAGGGTTGGCGCCATGTAAAAATTTAAATTGCTGATTAGCACAAAGAAAAGTAGTTTAATGGTGAAGTTTGCAGGCTGGATAATTAGATGCTCCTATCGGCAAGTTTAATGCTTCTCTGTTAGATTACTAATGTATGGACTTAACCTTTAATATTTCTGTCCATCACTGTTCAGGCACCAGCTGCTATTCCCGTAATCTGGACTACAGTCGCCTGAGGAAGATAGCCAATGAGAATGGGGCCTATCTTCTGGCAGATATGGCTCACATTAGTGGTCTGGTTGCAGCAGGAGTGGTTCCTTCTCCATTTGAATACTGTGATGTTGTTTCCACCACTACCCACAAGACCCTCAGGGGCTGCAGAGCAGGAGTCATTTTCTTTAGGAAAGGTAAGTTCAGTGTGAATTGACCTGACATACAACCCTTTAAATTTAGACCCTTGATAACAGTGTCATGTTACACCCTTGAATTGTAGGAGTTCGCAGTGTTGATGCAAAAGGGAAAGAGACTCTGTATAACCTTGAGAGTCTGATTAACCAGGCAGTGTTTCCTGGACTTCAAGGTGGCCCTCACAACCATGCCATTGCAGGTAGGATCTGATAACCATCTGATAACTGGATTCAATTGTAAAATATGTGCAGTGGGGTTCAAAGGTCTGAAATCTGGGACATAAAAACATTTTATAAACTAGCGCATCAGTTTTCATTTTATGCATCTTCATGTGATACATGCACCTTCTTTCTCTCCGTGCATGCATGTGTTTGAGAGCGAGAGGGAGAGTAAGTGAATGCTTTCACCAGACTCATGCTGGATGGTCACTGTAGTCCTAAAAAACACAAAACTATATGTGAAAAATATATGTAAGATGCTGATAAGTGGATAACAACAACAGTACAAGATATAGCTATCAAACATCAACCAGAACAATCAATCAACATCACCCAACAATATACATAAAGTAACAAAGTTAAAGCATGAATAACTTATTATACATGATAGATGGGTCACTTTTAAAGATGGGCTACAACCTAGAAAATGCTAATATTGGCTATAACTGTTTTTTCTAAACTTACATGCGTGGAATGCATGCACACATAAAAAACTACTTGTATAGGCCAATACTAGTACTTGTATCAGTCTTAAAAATGCTGTATTGGTGAACCTCTAATTTAAACTTCTGAACTGTTTTTTGGTCACTAATCAAATAAGTACATTTGTGATATTGATAATGTTAACTTCATTGTACAAAAAGGTTAGATTTCTTTGCTTTTCATTTAAGCTCACAAGATGCTCTTTGAAACACACAAACTTTTTGTCCATCCAGCTTGATTGCATGCTTTTATTAAAGCAGAAGGGGGTCATATCAAATTCATCTGATTTTTTTCACTCAAATTGCTGTACTGATATTATAAATAGTAATGAAAACAACTGTATTAAATTGTAAGAAAAATGCTAAATTAAAGCATTTTCACCAGTGGTTTGAACCTCACTGTATATTAGGGTACAACAGGGCTGAAGGCCTCTCATTATAAGGCACTTTTGATTTTATTTTCTCCCAATACACTTAACTACAACAAAAACTACAACAGTACTTTCCCTAACACCTGTTTGACACTATGTACTGCTAAATATTCCTGATCCATGAGATCTTTGCATGTGGTGTCTAAAGATTAATTTTGAGTTTATTTGATCTAATATTTAATCAATTTTAAAATGTTTCAAATCTTTGTAGCTAATGAAAATCCCTGAAATTATAACATTTGTTTTGTGACAAAATAGTGATCTTTTTCAGTTTTGTTCAAGAAGATTTAATCAGATTTTTTTTAATATCTGTCCAATAATTGAAAGGATAGTATCTGGGGTCCCCCTGTTGCTGGGGCTAAAGGCCCCCCCATAAAACACATTGTTTTCTTTATTGGTGGGAATAGATATTTTATGAAGAATTTTCAAATTGGGTTAATACTTACTGATCCAATCACAATGCAACTGTTTAACCCTTTGCTAAAGTGGTTATTTTGTAAATGTAACAATCTTGTTGAATTAGAGGGCCTGGGTAGCTAAGCGAATATTGATGTTGACTACCATCCCTCACGAGTCACAAGTTCAAATCCAGGGTGTGCTGAGTGACTCCAGCCAGGTCTCCTAAACAACCAAATTGGCCAAAACCAATTAGTGTGGTGATTTGTGCGTGGATGCCGCACAGAATAGCGTGAAGCCTCCACACGTGCTACTTCAAACGCTCAACAAGCCACGTGATAAGATCCGTGGGTTGACGGTCTCAGACGTGGAGGCAACTTGAGATTCATCCTCCGCCACCTGGATTGAGGCGAGTCACTACACCACCACGAGGGCCTAGAGTGCATTGGGCATTCCAAATTGGGGAGAAAAAAAAATTAATTGCCTTTTTATTTACCTGAGTTGACATATTTTGCCCTATATGTCCCTATATCTATACGATAACCCTATAACCCATCTGAGGGCATTTTAACCCAAGTGTGGGGTTAAAGAATCCCTCACCACCTTTAAAAAAAATAATAATTATAAATTCTTAATCAAAACAATCTTACGTTTTTATTTCTTTTCACACAAATGATGTTGCTCCATCAATATGTAATCAAAATTAACTTTACTTGTTATGTGCAGGAGTTGCTGTTGCTTTGAAGCAGGCTCTAACTCCAGAGTTTAAGACATATCAAATGCAAGTTCTGGCAAATTGCAAGGCTTTAGCAGCCACCCTTATGGAAAAGGGCTACAAGATTGTTACAGGTGAGTTTCAGTGAATATTTAGATGTATCTAATATATCTAATATACATTAAAAAATAAATAAAAAAAAATTGAATAGAGATATGTGTTTGAAGCCTTTGGGTGAGGGTGATAGAGCTGCATCTTTTGAAACTGTGTTTATCTGTTGATCTTTTTGTTTTAATTCAGGTGGCTCTGATAATCACCTCATCTTGGTTGATCTTCGTCCAAATGGAAGCGATGGAGGGAGAGCAGAGAAAGTGTTGGAGGCGTGTGCCATTGCCTGCAACAAGAATACCTGTCCAGGTGCCTTTATAAATAATTCATAAAAGTAATGTAACTGCCCAACTCTTGCACAGTCTTTTGAGGTCTTAGATTAAATTTTATTCTAATGTATTTTTCTCTAAAAACTACATGTTGAAGGTGATAAAAGTGCCTTGCGTCCCAGCGGCCTTCGTTTAGGGTCTCCGGCTCTTACTTCCCGAGGGCTTTTGGAGGATCATTTCCGCAAGGTTGGCGAGTTTATTCATCAGGGTGAGTTCATGTTCCCCACTAATATAACATTAAAGGGTAGTTCACCACAAAATTATCATTCTCTCTTCATTTACTCTCCTGTATGCCATCTCAAACTCCTAAGACTTTCTTTCTTCTGTGGAACATAAAGATTTTTGATAGATCTATAATGTGTGTTTCTTCATAGAGAGTCAATGGGGTCTAAAACTTTCAAGCTCCAGAAGGGTTAGCATAAAGAAAGTCCATATGACTCCAGTTGTTTAATCTGAAGTGACATGATGGGTTTTGGGTGAGAAACAGACCAAAATGTAACTCCCTTTTCACTATAAATGAGAGAATTTCCATTTTTGGGTGAACTATTCCTTAAAGGATCTTATTCAGAGTAATAACCTAGATCACCATTTGACAAAATTTGTGCGTCTCTCCTTAGGCATTGAGTTGACATTGGAGATCCAAAGAAATATGAATCCTAAAGCAACTTTGAAAGAGTTTAAGGATGAACTGGCTCAAAATGAGGAGTATCAACTGAAACTCAAAGAAATCCGGGAGGAGGTGGAAGCCTTTGCTGGAAAATTCCCCATGCCAGGGTTGCCAGAGTTATGAGGCTTTTTAGTCTTCCAGAAATATTTATTTTCATTTTATTGGCACTGAGGTTTAAAATACAGTGGAACAGTCTATTCCTATTACCATGCACCTTGATGTGATGATTTCCATCATTCAAATGAACTGTCTGTCTTGGATATAACCAATGATCACTCTCAATTACTTTTGTTCTTTACTTGTTTTCTGTGGTTACACTCTAACCACTTTATTGTGGTTAACCTGCTTTCTGTGACAAGTGAATTGAACACTGAAATGCTTTCCAGATAGCACAGAAAAATATCAAACTGCAACAATGCATTAAAGTGGAATAATGGAATACTGTAATAAGTTACATTTTCAGAACAAGATAATGTGCCTTTTGAACTATAAAATACATTAAAGTATGCTCTTGGTGAAGACAGCAGGTCGCTAGTTGTGTTGCAAGTTAAAAGAACCACACAGCATTAAATCAGAAATAATTTAATAAAACTGAAGGCAGAGTAATTTCACAGTGGGTAGCAACTCAAAGCACACAGATGACCCCCACAATTTACTGTACTTACAATTCATAAATATTTTAGCATGAAGATTACACCTCACCCCAGACAAGCTCACAATACTGTCTTAGAATAGATTTGTGTAAGGTAGCAACAAAAGTATATGATTAAGAAATAAGAATAAATACAGCAAAAAAAAGAAAGAAAATGTGTTAAAAACAATAAAAAAAGAAACTAACATTCTTGGAAGATAGTGTGTCTAGGTATGGCTTTTTCTCAATTTACATTCAACAGACCATGCACTGAAATTCAATTATCTGTCACTGACGAATCATTACAAAGGCCAATAATTACTAACTAAAGCAGTTCGATTTTAAGACACACTTGTGATGAAACTGACAGGTGGCCGTTAAAAGATCTGTAACTTTGGACTACAACTCCGTTTATGCAGTAGTGGGAATAACAATTACAGGCCATGTATTTTGGCAACAGCCACAATTTATGAGTCTTAATTTCACAGTCACTGCAACTGCCATAAGAAGTGCCATTTCATCCACACAGATACTCATGCTGACATTGCTTGCACACAACAATTTATATTTGTTTTAAATATCTAAGACTGATACAACATGTGAAAAACAATGGAAGTGTCCATATATGCCACCATTAAATCTTCGTTTTCTCCAAACATGCAGACAGTTGTGTAACAGATCTCCACGATGTGACGTTTTTACATGCATTACATTCTTTCACTTTACCACATAAATACATTAAAGCACAGAGGGCAGTTGATAACTCATTTCTGTTTAAAATCTCAATCTCTTGTGAACCATTATACATATGTAATAACCATGGTCTTTGTATTTTAAAATAAATCTTACCTCAGATATACATTTCCAGTTGAAAGGATGGAAAAAGAAGAAAGCTCAGGATGACTTGCAGGTTTTCCCTGTATTAATAATTAATTTAGTTCAATTATTTCATAATCCAAGAATGCAAGTATAAAAAGGCCAACATCACGGACCAATCCATCTATTAACATAAAATTGTTGATAATTTAAACAAATGGAAAACAACCTAATTCTAATGGCACAGTTTAATAAAGGCTAATTGGCAAATGTAAATGGTAGCATGTTGAGATGTATTACAAAATACTGTTATGTTGATGCTGCAATTAGTTCCATTTTAAATAGGCTTATGATTTTCATGCAGCAACATTGCATTTCTTTTGAAGGCATAAGAAGAGCATTGTTAATAATTAAACAGGCTACCGGGATCAGATTAATGAATTCATGATTAGTGACTCCCCTCCAGCTGTTGCTCCTGTGCAAACAATTAGAAAATAGGTGACCGAGGCCAACATTGTAATTTTGCGTTCATTGGAAGAAACTCGTATGGGTTTGGAACAACTGAAGGGCGATTATATGATGACTTAAAGTATCATATTTAAATGAGATGCAAAATAAAAATGGTTTGTATGCCCTCATTCCAACTCCATGAATGTCTTGTGCTTGAATTTTTTATTTTACAAAGATCTTACGTGGGTGCAAATGGTCTCGAAGATCAACTTAAGCTTGCAATGCTTTTGGGAAATGCAGCCCTTATCTGTTTGGCTCTTTAAATATGGAACTACTGCACTACACAAATATTCAAGACCCCATTAGTAACACCGGACGTTCAGCAATCCACTTCTCGGAATGTCATGGGAATATTCACAAAAAATAAGCAAAAATTACATTCAATACATTGATCTCTTGATTTTAGCTGGAGTTAATGGGAATTAGTTCACCCAAAAATGAAAACTGTCATAATTCACTCAACCTAATGTAGCTTCACACCCACATGACATATTTTCCTTCCATGGAACACAAAGCATACATTTTTAAAAAGGTCTTCTTAGGGTTTACTCGCCATACTGCAAGTTAATAGTGACTTGCAAGCGAGAAATAAATAAATAATAAATTTTAAAAAAAAACTAAATTCACACACATTTTTCTAATTGTGTCTTATAGCCAAATGCAATGACATAATTTTGCAAGTTTGGTCCCGAAACAAGAACCAGTTAAATTTGTTGTTGTCGGTGTGGCTGCCATATTTTATTTAAGCGCTTTATTAATATGAAATGATTTGGCATTGAAAAACAACTTGAATTTAATTTATTCCATCACACAAAATTATCATATAACTTCTAAAGACTTGCAGTATACTGCACGAGTTGTATAAATAAGTTTTACGGTGGTTTTATAGTGTTTTTTAGTCCTTTTTTTAGCTTGACAGACCAGAGTCACTAATAACATCATGTGGCAAGTAAACCTGGTTAAAAACACTTTTAAAATAATTCCCTTTTGCATTTTATGGAAGAAACCAAGTCCTAAATGTTTGGAGCAACATTAGGGTGAGTAACTATTTATTATAATTTTTTACTTTTGAGTGAACTATTTCTTTAACATTAAACTGTAATAAAATCCTCACATTCAGATTTTGTACAAATAGCTGGTTGTGTAGTTAAACTTGAAGGATTGGTTGACCCCCTTTGAGGGACCCTGAATGTAATGTTGCTTGATGAGCTCACTCAGGTACTGGATAATTTTGCTCTCTTCCACAGTGTATCCAAGCTGCAACAAGAAATTAGTCCTGCGTGACATGACTGAGCCCTGGTCGTTGATGTCCATGGGAAGGTGAATGTGGTGACAGAATGTGAAGAGGAAGGCCTTTGCTGTGAGCTGAGTCAACATACTCTGAACATGGAGGAAGTAGGTGCTGCCACGCTTAATTTGAGTCCTGTGGTCTGCCAGATGGCTCATTAGCGTTCCCTTGTATGGTGGACATCGAAGGGTCTTATTGTCACAGTCCAATATGCTTATGTAACGACTGTATCGGTTCAAAGAGTGGAGTATGCTGTATCCCACAGGGGAGGCAGCTCTGGGGAAAAAAAAAAAAAGAAAAAAGCAAAAAGAGGAAACATGAAAATTGAACACTCTGCACTTTTGGGTTGCACTGATTTTAAAGCATTGCAAGCAAAATGTGGTTGTGACTCAAATTATTGATCGACTTGACAAACAGATGTAGACAAACACAATCGTCAATTAAACAGGTCAAAGTCTTGCAACATACCTCTGCAATCCAATGAGTTTCCATCTGTGCAGGTCGGTAAGCTGAAATGGCATCGACAGCCATGGCTGGACGGTTTCGCCATATTTGCCTAGGTTGGGCACAAAAATTAACAAAGAATTGACCAACTTCCTCACTGTGCATTCATCCACCCCAAAAATGACAAGCGTTCGGCCACTTAGTAGGCAAAAAATGGCTTGCTGAGAGAATGGATATTGTCTGATGAATCTTAAAGCACTATGACCAGCCTTCTTCTTCTGCTTCACAGTTAAAGCACTGCTGTAGGTGAACGGAGACACTGCTCTATCAGAATTCGTAGAGGCACTCATGTAACTAGTAGAATCGGAGGCGTTTCCAATGTTAATTCCCGCCACCTCCTCAGAGAGAGCACTAGTGTTTAGCTCAGAACAATGCAGTTGCTCATTGGGAGCTGAATCTTTTAGGATGTAGTCCACGTGTAAAGCAGGATCTCCTTGAAGAAGGGACAAGGGTTCTTGGTTCACCACAGTGTCCCCACAACATTCCTGTGCAAGCTCTGGTAACAGTTCCTCATAAGTAAAATGCTCCGGTCCGATACAGCATGCCGTGTCCATTGAGATGAGATTTCCGGTTTCAAAAACCTCTAAAGAATTCCCACCTGATGTCTCATGTGGAACTGCTGCGGAGTTGGTGTCCTCAGATGAAGATGTCTTACTATTTCTTTTAAGGCCTTCAAAGTAATTGGGCTGCAGACTGGAAGGACTAACACCTAAAAGACCCTCAACGCTCTGGTCACTACTAAAACTCCCTTTGGTCTCCGTATCGGCAGCCTCAGAGGTTTCCTGTGTGATGTCAGATGTACTAGACTCAGGAAACCCTTCCATTAATTCCACACCTGGCTTCAGAAGATCTACATCAACACAGGTGGTGTAGGAGTCAAGACTGAGAGGCTCAACAGAGAAGTTCAGAACTAGAGGGTTGTTTGTACTCGTATTGAAACTTTTTGAGAGTCCTTCATCCCAGTCTCGTTCTGCTTCAAAAATAAAACTAGACACTCTCTGTTTGTTCAGAAGAGCCCTGTTAATCTGGCTGGTGTAAATGAAGCAGAGATCTCCTCTGAATGACTTCTCAATTGAGTTTAGTTGCTCTAGAGTTTGGTTAAAAAAGTGTGTGTTGCAGAGCTCTTCAAGTGTTTTCAAACGTTTAGCAAAGCACTTGGCAGATTTAGCATTAATTAGCTGAGGCATATACGAAGACTTCCTACTAGGCCCATCACTTTCTACATCCACAGTCTTATCTGCTTTTTTGGAATGACTACTAGTTAGTGTATCGTCATCCAATAAACTGGTGTCTGCTGGTATGGTTTCATCATATTGCACAAAATCTACATCTTTCCTTTTCCTTGAAGGATAAGATGTGATTTGCCTCAGCAGATCTTTATGTTCATAGATTGACTTCTCAACATTTGCCAATTCATTCGCCTTCTCGATAGTTTGTGTGGAATAACATCCGTTGTTCATTTTCTGCAGTGCTTCCTCTTTGTGCAGCACTGATCTGGTGTACTCCAAATCTTTCAGTTTCTTTTCCAGTTCGTTCGCAAAAGCTTTCCGGTTTCCTGATTTGAGACATTCTGAAGCCTTGGAGAACTTCAATGACAGTTCTTGAAACTGCTGCATGATCTTTCTCTCATCTGCTGAAACGTAGGCCATGCAAAAGGGGCGTACAAACCCACGGGCCTCCAAATCATACAGGGTTAGATGATGGACGTAGGCAAACGCCCCTTCTTTGGAATCTCCAAGGACGACTTTTGAGTCCTCCACAAAATTTAGTTTTGGGTAGTTACTACCAGGAGGGTGTCCAACAAAAGAAGCCTGGTAGTCCACAGACATGATACGGAGGGAGAAGTAGTTGAGGTCAAATGCCCCACACACTTTGGGGTCATTGGGAATAGTGAGTAATGGCTGTGGACCCACCTGCTCAGAAAACTCAGAGATGAGAACGAAATCTTTAGAGAATTTCGCATATGATGTCTTCGTCCAGGGATTTCCATTGGCAGCATGGGTAAACAAAGGCACCGAAAACTCCTCTGGAACTGAACATGGATCAGAGAATAAACCCCCAAAGTCGTCATCTTTGGTAAAAGCCACCACATCTGGTGAGCCAATCATGTTTTAGCAATATATGAAGAGACATCAGCAGCAATATCAAAAAGTACCTGATCTGATGCCCAGTACCTCCACCGATGAAGACATAATGCACATCTTTCATAGACAGATCATTATTATTGTACGCATCTGAAAGCAAGAACCATAAATCCGTTTAGCACCGAGCGTTTCAATGTAGCAGGACTGGTTTCTCAACCACTCAAGCGCCAAATCACGACCTGATACATGAGCTCTCTTATACATGCTCTCCAACCTGACAGACCGGTGACGTTACCTGCCTTCAGTCTGATGCATCCGTCGATGACCGCCGCTCATGTAAAACAATTTATAATCGGACATTTATGCTGTTACACTGTACTCCAGCTGCTCAATAAACATCCTCAAACAGCAGTCGTATTTAAACGATCGTAACCTTCCCACGTGACTATTCTGACGAGGAAGTCTCAGTGGCTCAAAACCGAAAGAGCTGCCCTCCTAGACAACATTTTAGAGCATCATTGGAGCGCTGCAACTCACACTCGCATGCTCAAAATGCTGTCTAGGTAGGCAGTTCACACAGTTTTGTGACGCAGACGTGTGTTTGTTATGACGCGCTAGAAAACGAAAACATGTTATTCGTGCCGCCTGACAATCCTTGTAGAGTTCTTATATCTAAAAGAAAAAAAAGAGTGAATATATATATATAATTTGTAGTTTATTTAGTACGTTTCATTGAAAAATACCAAAGTGGAAATACAGATAGAGATCTTCTACAATCACTGTCATTGTAGCGAGCGTAACGGTCAACTATCGTGTTACGACAGTAAGTCCCCGTTTGCGGATACCATACAAATGAATGTGAAGAGCCGTAAACTGACACCTATCTGTCGCAAAATTGTCCGCGTCTTCTCTTATAAAACAGCCATTTTATAGTAGTAAACTCAACACATAGTTCATTCCAAAATGTTAATTAAGTGTAAAACATGTCGAAGATTAGCACAGGTGGTCAGTTCATTTATTGATTAACTGTTTACTCAAAATGAATTTATTCTGCGTTATGAAGCATCTCATCCACAGACATTCATTAAAAAATGGCCTTTTGTGTCCTCGCCAGATTACCGCCTAAAGAAATGTTTATGGGACCACCGCTTTATGCATTGGTATGCTAACTTTGTATGCCAACCTTGATAGAAGGACTCTAATGTATTGTTTTACGGCATGTCTACGACAACTGACTGCATGCGCCAAATGTTATGTTTTTATTGATTAATTTCCCCCAGTTGTTGCTCCTCTGCTTTCTTCTCACTTGTTTTTTTTTATTTATTTTTTTTTTATTTTATTGAGACGTATTTGTGGACGGAAATCCCTTGATGATCAGAGAGGTCAACAGAGAATGGCCTGACTGGTTCAAACTGACAAAATCTACTGTAACTCAGATAACCACTCTGTACAATTGTGGTGAGAAGAATAGCATCTGAGAATGCTATTCAGAGGTGTGTGTTGGCGGTGTTTTGGCGGCACAAGGGGGACCTACATAATATCAGTAGGTGGTTTTAATGTTGTTGTTGATCGGTGTAGATACACTGGCAGCCAGACATTTGGAATAATATTTTGCTCTTATGGAAAGAAATTGGTACTTTTATTCACCAAAGGACATTCAACTGATCACAATGTATAGTCAGGACATTAATAACGTGAAAAATTACTATTACAATAATTATAATTTAAAAAAATCAGAACTTCTTAAACTACTTAAAAGATTTCTCATCAAAAAATCCTTGACATTCTAGCTGTCAGTTTGTCCAGATACTGACAGTTGACATTTCATCTCACGCTTCCTGTAGCACTTGCCATAGATGTGGCTGTCTTGTGGGGCACTTCTCACGCATCTTACAGTCTAGATGATCCCACAAAATCTCAATTGGGTTTAAGATCCATAACACTCTTTTCCAATTATCTGTTGTCCAATGTCTGTGTTTCTTTGCCCACTCTAACCTTTTCTTTTTGATTTCTGTTTCAAAAGTGGCTTTTTCTTTGCAATTTTTCCCATAAGGCCTGCAGCCCCGAGTCTTCTCTATACTGTTGTACATGAAACTGGTGTTGAGCAGGTAGAATTCAATGAAGCTGTCAGCTGAGGACATGTGAGGCGTTATTTTCTCAATCTAGAGACTCTGATGTACTTATCTTCTTGTTTAGTTGTACATCTGGCCATCATTTGTCTTTGAAGACTGTAGAGTACACCTTTGTATGAAATCTTAATTTTTTTGGGGGGGGGCAATTTCAAGCATTGTAGTCTTCATTCCTCAAAACAATGAGTGACTGATGAGTTTCTAGAGCAAGCTGTTACTTTTTTTTTGCCATTTATGACCTTAAGACATGCCAGTCTATTGCATACTGTGGCAACTCAAACACAAACACAAAGATGATGTTAAGCTTCATTTAACTAAGCAAATGGCTTTCAGCAGTGTTTGATATAATGGCAAGTGATTTTCTAGTACCAAATTAGCAATTTCTCATGATTACTCAAGGATAAAGTGTTGGAGTAATGGCTGCTGGAAAGATTTTATCAAAAATGACTTTTCAAATAGTGATGGTGCTGTTTTTTACATCAGTAATGTCCTGACTATCATTTGTGATCAGTTGAATGTCACTTTGGTGAATTAAAGCATAATTTTCCTTCCAAAACAGCAAAATATGTACATTATTCCAAAATTCTGGCCGCCCATATATATATATATACTGGGTGGGCTACATAAGTGATAAGGTATAGTATGTGTTGTTGTGGAGGCGGTCAGATGCAAATGTATACCACAGTGTAACATCACAGTGACCATGTTTACAGTACATGCACTTAAGGAAAGGGTTTATTCCAGGGGTTTTGAAGAAAGCGGCATTTTGAAACGTCATGTAAATGAAAGAAAGCTGCTTATGTGGCCATGTTTTTGAGGAGTCCGCATGAGAAAAAAGTCATTGGATGGAGCCCAACAACAAATCAACAACACATATCTGGGAGTAGTTGAAAAAGCACATACACTATAAACTATACCCATTTACAAACACCACTGTAAAATATCGATGGTCCCTCACATTTGCGTACATTGAGGGAATACCGGAGTATTACGTAAAGGGAAACCCCACTATTGAAGTGCTATTCTGCTGCAGGTTTGGATAGGGAGGTAAGGGAACAAACAAAGCAACTCTGGAATATCTGTATATATATATATATATACACACTCACCTAAAGGATTATTAGGAACACCATACTAATACTGTGTTTGACCCCCTTTCGCCTTCAGAACTGCCTTAATTCTACGTGGCATTGATTCAACAAGGTGCTGAAAGCATTCTTTAGAAATGTTGGCCCATATTGATAGGATAGCATCTTGCAGTTGATGGAGATTTGTGGGATGCACATCCAGGGCATGAAGCTCCCGTTCCACCACATCCCAAAGATGCTCTATTGGGTTGAGATCTGGTGACTGTGGGGGCCATTTTAGTACAGTGAACTCATTGTCATGTTCAAGAAACCAATTTGAAATGATTCGAGCTTTGTGACATGGTGCATTATCCTGCTGGAAGTAGCCATCAGAGGATGGGTACATGGTGGCCATAAAGGGATGGACATGGTCAGAAACAATGCTCAGGTAGGCCGTGGCATTTAAACGATGCCCAATTGGCACTAAGGGGCCTAAAGTGTGCCAAGAGAACATCCCCCATACCATTACACCACCACCACCAGCCTGCACAGTGGTGACAAGGCATGATGGATCCATGTTCTCATTCTGTTTACGCCAAATTCTGACTCTACCATCTGAATGTCTCAACAGAAATCGAGACTCATCAGACCAGGCAACATTTTTCCAGTCTTCAACTGTCCAATTTTGGTGAGCTCTTGCAAATTGTAGCCTCTTTTTCCTATTTGTAGTGGAGATGAGTGGTACCCGGTCTTCTGCTGTTGTAGCCCATCCACCTCAAGTTTGTGCGTGTTGTGGCTTCACAAATGCTTTGCTGCATACCTCGGTTGTAACGAGTGGTTATTTCAGTCAAAGTTGCTCTTCTATCAGCTTGAATCAGTCGGCCCATTCTCCTCTGACCTCTAGCATCAACAAGGCATTTTCGCCCACAGGACTGCCGCATACTGGATGTTTTTCCCTTTTCACACCATTCTTTGTAAACCCTAGAAATGGTTGTGCGTGAAAATCCCAGTAACTGAGCAGATTGTGAAATACTCAGACCGGCCCGTCTGGCACCAACAACCATGCCACGCTCAAAATTGCTTAAATCACCTTTCTTTCCCATTCTGACATTCAGTTTGGAGTTCAGGAGATTGTCTTGACCAGGACCACACCCCTAAATGCATTGAAGCAACTGCCATGTGATTGGTTGATTAGATAATTGCATTAATGAGAAATTGAACAGGTGTTTCTAATAATCCTTTAGGTGAGTGTATATATATATATATATATATATATATATATATATATATATATTTATATATTTATATATCCAATAGACCTTATTTACAGCAGTGCCATTTTTTACTGGAATGACAACGAGGCAGATGTACAGTCTCCTCATTTGGTTGTACAATTGTTTAAATTGTTTTTGGATCATTCAACTGATGAAACATTAAAAATGATCTTTCAAGAAATTTCAGTAGATGCAAAACTTTAGACAACATGAGTTTTCAAAAATTAGATTTAAAAATTAGAGACTGGAAGTCTATCCCTCACAGCTTCCTTTTCATTCCCGTCAAAAATGGCACTACTGTGAATAAGGCCTATAAGTAAATTGTTTGGTTTTTTTTGTATGCCCTACAGTCTGGTTACAGCATATATACCTTTCTATAAAAAAATCAGAGCTTTAACCAAATACAGTAACCACGCAAAACCATTTCCTGGTTGTTTTGTCACATACGCAGTGGTGATGATTCAACAGCCAAATCATTTTGTGGTTAAATTAAGTTAAAGGAACGTTCTAGGGTCAATACAAGTTCAGCTCAATCAACAGCATTTGTGGCATAATGTTGATTACCACAAAACTACATTGAGACTTATCCCTCAATTTAAAATAAGAAAATAAAAAAAAGTCTGGGTTACAGCAAGATACCATCAATGGAAGTGAATGGGGCCAATATGTAAATGTTGAAATACTCACTGTTTCAAAAGTAAAGCCACAAGATAAATAATATGCATGTTAGCATGATTTTGGTGTGATAAAATCACTTTGTAACCTTTTCTGTGTAAAGATATATCCAATTTACTACTTGGTTGCAATGATAATATACTGTAACACATTAAACATAAATGACTGTAAAAATTATTTAAACAACTTTGCAGCTCTAATAATACACAGGTGTTAATGGAAGAATTAAAGTAGTAAAATTACAAGCTTCACATTTCTGCCTTTAAATTAGAGGTTATTAATCAGATTGTTGCTTTTTGAAACTATCTGTTATTGGCCAAAATCTATGCCAATAGTTACCGTTTTATTCCTCTGTTGGTGGAGCTATTTTGATTAGATAAGCAAGTTTTTTAACCTTTTAAACATCCTGCAATATTTGCCAAAAACGCCTAAAAAAGGCCTACCCAAATTAAAATGCATGCTGTTCTTGAACCCTTTGGAGTATATGCATGCTTTTGGTCTCTTTTGAAAGGGGAGACTTTGAGGTTTGTTCCTGAATAGTCAGAATCACTGTAAGTCTTACTTGTATTGAGTAATAGAACTTTGTACACACTCAAAAAGGGGAAATAAACTCCGCCTACATTTTTTTTTTGTAAAAAGATGCCTGCAGATAACTACAGCTGGGAGGATTTAGCTGGAAAACACAATTAGATCACAGCATGAAACCTTACCAAACCCAATTTAAAATTTGATAACAATACATTAGAAAATGAGTGTTTTACACATGTTTATCCAAGTGTATGTATAGGCTTCAAGGATATTGATACCTGGCCACACCTCTATCATGCACCGACTGGCTCAAATGACCTGTCCATCTAAAGTCCAGGGGTCAGCGGACATTTTGACATAAAAATATCTATAATGTTTACATGTTCAAGGTAGCTTCATCAAAGAATGCAAAGTTGTGTCAGCTCTGTCGGTTAGCTCGAAATGCTACGTCTATACTTCGTGGGTGTTTATTGATATATAAATGTGTTATGGACCAAAAACTTTGTTGAATTGGATTGTATGGACCCTTTACAGTGTAACTAAACCATTTTTGATGGAATGAAGTGGATCAGTAGAGTAAGATGAGCATTATAAGTGAGTTTCTACCATTATAGATTCGTTTATTTTGCTGTAAGTGGTCTGAGAAATACACCGATTGTACCCGCTGTGTTAAGCGTATATTAAAATGGTTTACATCGTTCGAATCACAAGAGTCTCAGCTTTCCAACGATGTAAGATATGCTTGTCTTTTAATTTTTTAGTTTTTGCATATTGCGAAGTTATTGCGCAATAGTCGACCGGGCCTCACTGTTAAAAGGTTAAATTGAAGCAAGGGCATGCAAAGAAATATGCGACTATATGGAATCGTGCCATATCAGCACATACATTGTGTCTCTAATTCATATCTTATGAGTAATAATAAACCTTATTTTCATTAAACCTCATCTGGTAAATAGGGTATATAGGTGATAAAAAGATTAATTTGGTAAATACTTAAAAACAGAGCATTTTAACGGAGCACAGTCTCTGTCATTTCAAAATAAGAGTCCCTTGTGTGTTTTGGAATTATTTACAGTTAAAAGTCCCACATGATGCTCCAAATTATCATTGGGATTTTGTCTGGACAATAAAATTAATCTGGGATTTTATTCATGCTATCGGTAACCAGGGGTGAAGCTAAGGGTGGCCATGGCCACCATGGACCGAAGCCTGGACACCCCATTGGACACCCCACTTGCAATTTCTGTTTTGGACATTTTTTTTATCTTGGGCACAATTTCACCTCTGTTTTTTGTCTCCATGTACCTCTGCTTTACCAACAACCACTTTATGTGATTTTTAGAGCTTCAAATGTCTGGTCACCATTCACTAGCATTGTAAGGATAAACAGAGCTGAAATATTGTTCTAAATGTCTATGTGTTCAGCAGAAGAAAGAAAGTCACACACATCTGGGATGGCATGCTGGTGAGTAAATGATGAGACAATTTCCATTTTTGGGTGAACTATCCCTTTAACAGTTAGTGGGCTGTACCATCTGGGCGGGGGTGTTGTATGCTTCACCATCGGCCGCTTGAGCCAAATTCTTGAGCTCAAACAAAAATAGGCTGCGACTGCTGTCATATCCTGAATTAGACATGGCTGCGACTGGAGTTCTCCCCTTCATCAGGGGAGTAGACTTGAGTGGGAATGACTTTAAGGTAAGCGTTCTTCTTCAGGACCGCTATATCCGCGGTGTGTTCTTAGTGAATCGTCAATAAATCTTTTACGTATGCGAGGAGATGGTGAAGTAGAGCGGTTAATTTGTCAGCACAGGTTGAGAGGGTGTTGAGCTAGCAATGCTAGCGTGTTAGCAGAGCGGAACACTGGGCGTTAGCTCGAGAGTTGTCAAAATATGGTGCGGTCAATCAAGCGATATGACGGGGAGAGGAAATTACTAGAAGTTTGGGTTAGCGGCTTGGCTGTGTTGGCGGTCACTTTGTAATGCTTGCCATGAGGTTTGTAGTGTCGGTAAAAGAACTGCGTTCGCAAAGTGTCTTTCAACTCTGAGCTTTCTGCTCCACACTCATCTTGTTGTCATAGCAAGCACACCCCCCATAATCTCCAAGGCTTTTTTGTTTCTCGTTTGGAAGGGAAGTGACAGCATTGTACCAGGTTTAGCTTGGTGTAGCTCATAATTCAGATTTGAAACTAAATTACATCACTGTAGCAGACTCTAGCTGTAAATACATGACTCGCAATCAGAATTAAAACTCAGTCAAATACATGCTAATGCATCTGTAGTCCTACAGTTTGTCTTCTGTGTTTTTAAATAGGGGGGCTATTTTCCTGAACATGTCAAGTCTATGACCAGCTTGCGATGGCTCAAGCTGAACAGAACTGGGCTTTGCTATCTTCCAGAGGAACTGGCCTCCTTACAGAAACTGGTGATGAATTTTTGTCTATTTTAAATGTTTAAGTCACAATTTAGTATTTTACATACATTGTCAAATTACTAATGTTCTATTTGGGGTGCTTTTTACTCTCCCTTTTTTACATCAAACCAGGAACATTTGTCAGTGAGTCACAACAACCTCACAACCCTGCATGGAGAATTGTCAAGTCTTCCCAACCTGAGGGTAAATATGATCAACAGTTTTGCGAAATGCATCACATACTTATATCTACATATATGTAGCTGTTTACTTACAGTGGAAAGAAAAAGTATATGAACCCTATGAAATTAGCTGGTCTTCTGCATTTATTGGTCATAAAGTGTGATCTCATCTTCATCAAAGTCACAAGTATAGACTAACACAATGTGCTTGAGCTAACAACACACAAATAATTATAACCATGTCTTTATTGAACACATCCCATTAAACATTCACAGTACTGTGGAAAAAGTAAGTGAACTCATGGATAACCTCAACAAAGTAATTCCGGTAGCTGCAGATCAGACCTGCACAATGTTCGGAAGGACTTTTAGACCATTCTTTCTTACAGAACTGCTTCAGCTCAGCCATATTCTTAAGGCCGAGGTATACTTGGTTTTTGTGTGTTCCGGATCGGATCGTGTCGGCAATTTGCATGGAGGGATCTGCAATATGGACGCGCAAAGTGTACCCTTGTGAGGCATGGTCCATGTCAGCAGATGCTTCTTTTTTATAAGTCAAAGTAGATCTAACCCACACCTCCAATCTCGTTTCATTAATTGGATGCCAGGTGTGCCAACTCCTGACACTAATTAGCTTTAGTTGATGTCATTAGCCTTTGGGTTCACACACTTTTTCCAACATACATTGTGAACGTTTGAACGATGTATTGTATGTAATGTACAAATGTACAAGAACAATACAATGATTTGTGTGTTATTAGTTAAAACAGATTGTGTTTGTTTAATATTGTAACTAGGGATGGGCATTTTTGTCAATTTCTTATTTCGATCATTGATAGGTCTCGAGTACTCGGGGGGCGGGGCGTGTCCGTCAAGGAGATAATGAAAAATTTTAAGATTGTTACGAAAATTAATGTTGACAAATAATGACATGAAAACATGTCTTTGAAAACATGAACATATGACTATAAAAAAATAACTGCTTATGCTGCATCAATGTTATCGAAAAAGAAACATCTGAAATAGAATAGCTGCATGTGGTGAAGCTGAAGAGTAAATGAACACCATTTACATAATCCTGTGAGATTAATCAGACATACTAGATACACAACATAAACGTAATATTACAACTTGTATCTGCACAAAAGGATGCAAATGCAGTTATGTGCTATAGCCAGGGAGTGTAACTCGGCGTTGTGGATGCGCTCTTCTAACAGCACACTGAAACAAAGCAAAAATAACTCACAAAATTCTGTGGTGTTCTCATAATGTTATGTATATTGCTGATTACATTATTGTACTTTCATCTACTTTATTAAGTGATTGCTGACATCGCCTATATATATTGGCTAAAATTACGACATTTTAGTCAGTAAAATTTACTTAAATTACTGAACAACACACGATGATTATTGATGAATTATGAATAAAATTTAAAGGATGTTTTCATCACAAGATAAAAACTATGACAAAAAAAGTGTTGATTTTCATCGTCTCTCCGAATATAGGCTATTTCTGTAATACTAAACCTTAATTCTGCTTTCGTTATTGTAAGTTAAAGTGGAGCTGATACATTTGTTTTATTATATATTATTTTATATAGGCTTCTAATTTATTTAATATTACTTGTCTCTTTGTTTTTATTATCAAATGTGATTTCAAAATGAACATACAGGATTGCTTTTAGGCTAATTTATTCAACTGTAATTTTTAAATAAAACGTTTTCTTCAATATTACTTAAGCAGCATATTTCAACTGTGCTTTTGAAACATCAAAAACGAAAAGCTTAGTTTTTATTTTCAAAGTGAAAGAAAAAAGGTTTAACAATTTAACCAAACGACTGCTAATGGTAAATAAAACAGAGACGGAATGATTTATAAAACTCAAAAACAAAAACATCCTGTATGTTTACCATGACTGATGAAACTTAAACATAGGCTACAGCCTACATATTTTTGTTCAAAAAGAGAAGTCGGTCTACGTGCACAGGTGAGAGGCGTGTGCGGAGTCTATTCACAATTAGGCCGGCGGTGGAAAAAACTCTCTCCACTGGAACTGATGTCGCAGGAACAGCTAAGTACCACTGGGCAAGGATGCTTAGCCTTGTAAACCGATTCTCATTTACCTTCCACCGTGTCACGAGAACAAAATTCACTCACGTCGTAATCCTCACCAAAAAGAGTGTCGAGCGCCATAATTGCTGCTCGATCAGGCTGAGAGTCACTTTGTATGGGTGTGACAGAATTTGTAACTGTGTCGTAAAGCTGTTTCAGATTCTCCTTTACTCTCTCTCGAAGCTCTGTCTCAGATGTTTGTGTCTTGGATCCAATGTTGCCACAATCAGAGGTAGAGCCACTTTCTCAGCATCATCAGCAACAATGACTACGCAGCGTTTCAGAGATTCTGCCACGGATGTCTTGAACTGCGACATTCTTGGAGACTCGCCGGTCTGTGTGTTTAGGTTTTTAGTGATGAGGCTATGTGTGATCGGATAGACCATCGAAACGCAAACATGCGTCTCACTGCACGTTGTTGTGGCGCACTTCAGAGACTGTATCAGTTCTTCTACAATCTGCCAGTGCTCATCTCAAGTCAAGTTTCTTCGCATCTGCAAGTTTTGTAATATTGCGATCTGACAGAACAGCGCACACAGTCCATCTCTGTTCCAAAAGACGTTCGAACATATCGCACACAGAATTCCAGAATTCCACAGGGCACAACGTAATGCATCAAATCTTTAAACCCTTCTCCTTCGACGAAACTAATGGGCAGCAAATCTTTCGCTACCATTTCGGTGATTAGTTGTGTAATCTTTTCAGCTCTGGCTGCGTTGCATTTCTGTCTTACGGTAAAAGATGCAATGCTCCTCTGAGTTGCCTCTGGTATCGCAAGACATTTTATGTATAAATACTAGATGATAACGCATTGTACTTGTGGTTGATTTGTGTGAAAGCTTGGCGCTGCACATCTTGCATTGAATTGCATTTTCATCTATTTTGTCGAAGTGAAGCCAGACATCGCTACGCAACTTTGAAGCCATGTTTCTCTCTGTTCTTCGGTCTGGACTTTGGACCGCATGCTCTGGCAACACTAACCAATCAGAGCTCAAGGTGCCACCCAACATTTTGCTATAACCAACCAGAAAAAGAGAAATATGTATATTATAAACTGGCACGATCATTGTTTTTATGATCGATCGTCACTGTCACATTCGAGTACAAATGCCCATCCCTAATTGTAACTTAGATGAAGATCAACCCAAAATATAAGACAAATTTATATACAAATGCAGGTCATTACAAAGGGTTCACATACATGTTCTTGCTACTGTATTTTGTGAAAAGAGAGCATTTTGAATATCCACAGAATTTTTTTGTTCAAATATTTTCAGTTTCCGATGAAGTGTGTAATCTGTCTTTGTCATTTTCCATAGGCAGTTGTGGCTAGAGCAAACAACCTGAAGAACTCTGGAGTTCCTGATGATATTTTTCAGCTGGACGATCTTTCTGTGCTGGTATGTAGAGAATTACTCTTCTCTTTTGGTTGTCTAAATGTTTATCTCTCGTTTGAAAGGATGGGTTATATTTCTTAGTTAAGTGCAAAATTACAGGCATAATTTAATTTTATATAAACTGTTCTGTTTCTTCCTTGGTAAATCTTATGTATTCCTATTGGAGCTATTTTAATATGACAAACACTGGACTGTGTGCCATTTAAAATGGTTAAAGAGACATGTTCAAGTTTACATGTAATTCCCTCTACTCTCCAGGACCTGAGCTACAACCAACTAACTGAGATACCAAGGGACTTGGAGAACTCCAGGAACATGTTGGTCTTGAACCTCAGTCACAATAGGTACTGTCTGTCTGTCTATGTTTATTTTGAGAGTAGGGTTGGACACGATTACCTAAGTGACAGCAGAGATTGATCATGACAACACAAATATTGCATGGTGTTTTTTTTGTTTAGTTTTTTGTAACGGTGGGGTTTTGGGTGGTATCTTGTGGGTCAATAACAGCTAGATGAAGCACTGTTGATGGAATGGAATGTAACAGAATACAGGGCTCTTGAGATGTGTTGTTGAAAGTTTAGCTATTTTTAACTTGACGTGGTTTCGGAAGGAAATTGATACTTTTAAATCCCCAAAGTGGCATTCAGCTGATCACAAAGTAAAGTCAGATGTAAAAAACAGCACATCACTATTTGAAAAAAGTAATTTTTGATCAAATCTAGACAGGCCCCATTTCCAGCAGCCATTACTCCCAACACCTTATCCTTGAGTAATCATGCTAAATTGCTAATTTGGTACTAGAAAATCACTTGCCATTATATCAAACAGCTGAAAGCAATTTGGTTCATTTTATGAAGCTTATGAAGCTATGTGTTTGTTTTTGAGTTGACACAGTATGCAATAGACTGACTTGTCTTAAGGTGGTTGGGGAAAATTGACACGGACACAAACACTTAAAGGAGTCATGGTGTTCATTTGTTTCTTTTAATGGCAGCAGTGAATATATTAACTGAACAATTATTTGAACTGTACATTAAACTAAACATTGGAACATTTATTTTTATGTAATTTATCCACAAAGTGTGCAGCTTTTGTCACTGCAGGGTATCTTTCTGGGCTTCTGGAAGAACATTTCCAGAGCCTCTTGATATGGGAAGTCAGAAATGTCTGGCCCATTTATTGAGATCCGCATGCATGCTGCAAGATGGTCTCCTTGCAGCCTATAGAATGCGGATGTTTGCCCTGTGAGCGTTTAAAAAAGCGCAAATATTTTTGTCTGGTTTTCATCTGGTTGACGCGACATATTTCCTGCCGCGCGGTCTCTGTCCGCTAGTGCTCATCTGTATGTGACGCAAGTGTTTGTTTGTGTGTGAGTGTGCACGCGTGCGCACTCATTGGGATAATCGTAAACGCGCAAACACAGACAGAAAAGACATGCCATCGTGGAAATAAGATAAATAACATATTACTTAAGGGCTATTTAGTTTGTTTAATAAAATAACAAATTGTAATCTGGCGCTATAAAGAAAATCAAATAAAATTTACTTGACTTTCAAGGGGGGCGGGGCGAGCCGTTAGGAGGGCGGGGCGCCCCCCTTATATAATGGTAGGGGAAACACTGGATGACATTAAAATCTTTTTTTTTTTAAACTACACAACACTTTCTAGTTCTCCTGCTGTGCCCAGGTGTATTGCAATCTCTCCTTTGGCTGAAGTTTTGTGCTTGTTGCATAATATTTAGTATGGATAGAATGTGAATAGAAATGTATGGCTTCTTTCTCCCCTCACATGGCCTCACTTGCGTTCTTGTTCATTGTATTTTCTGACTTTTTTGCCATTGACACGCAAGTGGCAGCTTTAGAGGTCACATACAGAGGTTGCACAACAAATATCTGACAGACTGAGTTGTAAAATTTCAATCAAGGTTTACTTTTATCCGTCATATTAGTTTAAATTTCCCTTATACATAGTATATTTGATGTTGTCTCTATAGACAACATTTTCAGTTAAAAATGACTGAATAAAAGTCTGATGAAACAGATATTCCATTTAATAATTCGCAGAGTTGGGGAAAGTCCTTTTAAGTGTTCTTGTGTTACTGATGTTTTTTGGATTAGAGCGGCAGAGCACGTCTGGAAATCTCTTTCGTATCGCTAGCCAAGAGATAAAAAATAGCATAGACAGAATTGAACTCTATTACCACATCCTACACCAAGTACTGTTATGTATTTATGAATTGCTCAACCAAAATGTACATCCCAAGGTTATTTATTTTTATTTTTTTTGTAATCATAACTGTTGCCAGTGAATTTCTGTGACGATATAGATGTAATATGATACAGTTCTATCCTGCTTATTCTTTCCCACAGCATTGATAACATACCAAATCAGCTGTTCATTAACCTCACCGATCTGCTCTACCTGGACCTTAGTAACAATAATTTGGACAGCCTGCCTCCACAGATGAGACGCTTGGTCCATTTGCAGACCCTGATACTTAATAATAATCCACTTATGCATGCACAACTGAGGTAAGACAGTAAGAAAATTTATACCTCAAGTTTCTTTAACTTTCCTCTTAATATGGTGGCGTACATTCAATTCAGATGATATCATGTTATTGGCACTGAGCCTGATAAACTCTGTCTTAAATCCATGTTCATTTCCTCCCCCCTCCTCTTGCAACAGGCAGTTACCTGCTATGGTGGCACTTCAAACCCTTCATTTAAGGAACACACAGCGTACCCAGAATAATATGCCGACGAGTTTAGAGGGTCTCGCCAATCTAGCAGGTGGAGATCTAGAGAGTTCTCTGCACATCAAGAGTTCTCTCTGTCTAACAGTAAAAGCTTTTATCGGTGGCTGTAATTTTTGTAATTGAAAAGTAATCAGTGATCATCATCTTTTTTACCATTTTCTGTGTAGACGTGGACCTGTCCTGCAATGATCTCGCTCGGATGCCAGAGTGCTTGTATTCCCTGCCAAACCTAAAACGGCTCAATCTGAGCAGCAATCAGATAACAGAGCTATCATTGTGTATAGACCAGTGGACCAAGCTCGAAACTCTCAACCTTTCTAGGAACCAGCTCACATCCCTGCCTGTAAGTCCCTTATTGGCACTTAGAGTGAAAAAGACTAATATCGCAGCTGGCCCTAAATGTTCTTTTGTGCACTAAGTGAGATAATACTTCATCACATTAGTAGTATTGCCAATGATACAATTATGGATTGAGATAATCTTGATGCTAATTTTGCTAGTCTTCATTCTCACTTGTTTAATGTGATGTTTAGTCTGCCATTTGCAAGCTGTCCAAACTGAAGAAGCTGTATGTGAACTCAAATAAGCTTGATTTTGATGGACTTCCCTCTGGTGTGGGAAAATTGTCCAACCTGGTAGAATTCATGGCTGCAAATAATAATTTGGAGCTTGTTCCAGAGGGACTGTGCAGGTGAGAATCTGCATGCTTGGTGGTTACACATTTAATATTAGACTGACTTAATGTATGTAATATCTAATGTTAAAGGGATAGTTCACCCAAAAATGAAAATTCCCTCATTTACTCACCCTCATGCCATCCCAGATGTGTATTACTTTCTTTCTACAGCTGAACACAAATTAAGATTTTTAGAAGAATAATTCAGTTCTGCTGGTACATGCAATGCAAGTGAATTGTGGCCAGAACTTTGAATGTTCAAAAAGCACATAAATGCACATAAAAGTAATCCATACAACTCCATTGGTTAAATCTATATCTTCAGATGTGATATGGATGAGAGTCCTTTTTTACTATCAATCTCCACTTTCAAACAGCCCTCCTAAGCACTCTTTTCTCCTAAGCGTTCTTCTTTTGGTTTTGGTGATTCACATTCTTTGTGCAGATTGCCACCTACTTTGCAGGGAGGAGAATTTATAGTAAATAAGGACTTAAATATTTATGTTTCTCTCCCACATCTAGCAAATCGCTTCTGAAAATGTAGAATTAACCACTGGAGTCGTATGGATAACTTTTATGCTACCTTTATGTGGTTTTTGAGCTTCAAAGTTTTGGACCCTGTTGACTTGCATTGTCAAGACATACAGAGCTGAAATATTCTTCCATAAAATCTTTGTTTGTGTTCTGCAGAATAAACAAAGTCATACACTGTTGGGATGACATGAGGGTGAGTAAATGATGAGGGCATGTTCATTCTTGGATGAACTATTCTTTTAATGTTTGGCCTTTGTTTTCCACAGGTGTGGGAAATTGAAAAAACTGGTCTTGAACAAGAACCGGCTGGTGACATTACCAGAAGCCATCCATTTCCTGACTGAATTGGAAGTAAGAACTGGTCATGGAATAAACCTTATTGGGAAGAGCATTAAATATTGCTTATGTTACATTATTAATTTTTAATGTGGAAAGTAGAAGCACATTGGAATTAGTTGTTGTAAGCTCTCCTTTTGAAAAGCTTCTGAGAAGAATAGAAGTATGTGGCTTTATTGGATGTTCAGTTATTTTTATACTGTAATGAGATGATGCTGTTATGTTTTGCTCTTAGGTTTTGGATGTTCGTGAGAATCCAAATCTGGTCATGCCCCCTAAACCAGTAGACAGGACAGCTGAGTGGTACAACATAGACTTCTCCTTGCAGAACCAGCTACGGTTGGCTGGCGCTTCCCCGGCCACTGTGGCAGCAGCCGGTGGAGGTAGAATATATGAAATGTATTATATTTGTTGTTACCATTGGTATTATGAGCAGTGGCTGTCTACCTATATGTTATAATCTTTCTGATCACCAACCCAAAAGTTGTCAATACAGTAAACGAGTCGAACAAATCACACAATGCTATTTACAGACTACGATTAATGCAAACATTTATAAATTAATAGTGCCCAGTTCCTTATACAATAACATCTGCAGTACTCACCAAAAACAGGATGTGCAGAGGATCTCCATCTTCCACTGCTTCATTGAGTCAAATTTATATATGATCCTGTTGTTCAGTATTTTATGTGTTTTAGATGCTCCAATAACGTTTATTTTATTGCCAAATTTCTGCAAATTACCACAAGCAGGCTTGATGACACATTAATGGGATACTGAAAGCTGATTGGCTTGAATGGTTACATTTGATATTGCGGAAGGATGAATATTTTATTTTGCATCCATTTTGCCTTTTTTCGCTGCATTTTTGATGGAAGCAGATGACGTTGCATCATTTGAATATCGATTTCGATTGTTCCGTTTACCGAGTCATATAGTGATTAAAACTTGCATGCAACTGTGCACGAAAGAAAAAGTAAAAGAGAATTAATTTAAGGCATCTGAGTTATACACTTTAGTAGGTTAATTGATTAAAAAAACTGCTCATGTGGTAGAGTGGGTTGTCCATTAATCACAGGGTTGGTGGTTTGATTCGGCCACACGACTCCACATGCTGAAGTGTTCTTGGGCAAGACGCTGAACCAATGTTGCTCCCAATGGCAGGCTAGCACCTTGCATGGCAGCTTTGCCATCATTGGTGTGTGAATGGGTGAATGAGATGCAGTGTTAAGCGCTTTGAATATCGCTAAGGTAAAAAAGGCTCTATATATAATTGCAGACCATTTACCATCTGAAGAGCCACCACTGATTGAGCTCTCACACCATCAACAATGCAGGCTAATGATTTAGCATTTGTTAAATTTACCTGAAAATATGACATTGTAAAGCAGCTCAAAGTGAAGTATTCATCTTTTTATGTTACACAGGAAATAGCCCAAGAGATCATATGGCCAGAAAAATGAGGCTGAGGAGACGGAAGGACTCATCTCAGGATGATGATCAGGCTAAACAGGTGCTGAAGGGAATGTCAGACGTGGCTCAGGAGAAGAACAAATCTATTGCGGTAAGATAACAGCAGAGTTTTACTGTGAATCCATTCTTGAATATATTTACCTGGTCCAGTGAAGATAAAGTTATTAGTACATTTCCAATAATGTGTCTCTTGATCTTTCAGGAGAATGGTGACTTGAAATACTCAGACCTGAAAACCAAGCGCTGGGACAAAAACCTGGAGAAACCTCAGCTGGATTATTCTGAATTCTTCTTGGAGGATGTGGGGCAGATTCCAGGTGTTACAGTTTGGCAGATAGAGAACTTTGTGCCAATGCAGGTGGACGAGGCCTTCCATGGAAAGTTCTATGAGGCTGATTGTTACATTATTCTTAAGGTCAGCCCTGTGAATTGTTTTTAATTTTTACTGATGAATATTCTTTTGATATCATTAATTTGCCCAAGTTATATAGTGAATGGAAAAATAATCCCATAGATTTGCATTGAAAATGGGCCACACAACTATCTAGGGAAGAAAATATCCGCCTAGAAACCACTCTTTTTATCCCCTTTTCTCCCAATTTGGGATGCCCAATTCTCACTACTTAAGTAGGTCCTCGTGGTGGCGCGGTTACACACCTCAATCTGGGTGGCAGAGGACAAGTCTCAGTTGCCTCTGCTTCTGAGATCGCCAATCCGCACATCTTATCTCGTTGTGCACACTGATGAGACTCTGCATGTGGAGGCTCATGCTACTCTCTGCGATCCACGCACAATTTACCACATGCCCCATTGAGCGCAAGAACCGCTAATCGTGACTCTACCCTCCATAGCAACAGGGCCAATTTGGTTGCTTAGGTGACCTAGCGGGAGTCACTCGGCACACCTTGGATTCAAACTCACGACTCCAGGGGTGGTAGTCAGCATCAATACTCGCTGAGCTACCCAGGCCCCTATAAACCACTCTTGGCAACCACCCATAATACCCAAGTAGCGTGGCATCTATGTTTTGCACAGAAAGGCACCATACATATTGAGAAAATGTAAAAAAAAAATTCCATTTATTTATTTTTCTCAATAGCCTTGATGAGTCCTTTCTCTAAAGTAAAATTTTTGCTTCCAGTATGTAGCCCTTCCATATTTTTTTACAGACTTTCTTGGATGACAATGGAGCCCTGAACTGGAACATCTATTACTGGATCGGGCAGGAAGCTACCCTTGATAAGAAAGCAGGCTCTGCCATCCATGCTGTCAATCTTCGTAATTATTTGGGTGCTGATGGCAGGACAATCAGAGAGGAGATGGGAGACGAAAGCGAAGAATTCCTTGCGGTCAGTAAATAAACAACTTTTACCAGCACAAAATGCCTTGCATGGTCAGTTAAACCTGTGCATTATAATAGATGTCTTCTGTACTGTGTCATTTTAGGTGTTTGACAATGCAATCTCTTACATTGAGGGTGGTACCGTCAGTGGATTTTTCACAGTAGAGGACACGCAATATCCGACCAGGTGCCCCACCTAAAACAACATGCAGGAAAAACTTTTTCATGCTCGTACCTGTTCTGACTCACTCTAATCTTGTTTGTTCTATGTTTTGGGCAGGCTGTACAGGGTGTATGGAAAAAAGAACATAAGATTAGAATCTGTCCCTGTGAAAGGATCATCGCTTGACCCACGGTGGGTTCATTTACTCTGCTCTATTACATATTTGGAAAGGAGTAGTCACATGTTTTACCCCCGATTCCTTTTCTCTTTGTAGATATGTCTTTTTGCTGGACGCTGGTCTTGAATTATTTGTTTGGAGAGGAGGCAATGCAACTCTTGGTGGTACTACCAAATCAAGGTAGCTTACAAATAACTCGGCACTATGTTTGCCCCCCCCGTGGTTAAAATAGTGTTTTAATAGTGTGTCATTTACAGGTTATTTGCTGAAAAGATCAACAAAAATGAGCGAAAAAGCAAAGCAGAGATCACCACGTTGATGCAGAATCACGAACCTCCAGAATTCTGGGAAATTCTTGGTGGACAGCCAGAGGAAATCAAGAAGCATGTCCCAGATGACTTTACTCCTATTCGACCCAAGCTGTACAAGGTCAGGGAACATTGTGTATGATTTGTTTGAATTTGAAAAAAGAATTTGTGCATTTGTTCTAAAAACCAATAATGTAAAATATATTGTACTTTTTTGGTTCGTTAGGTTGGCTTGGGTTTGGGATACCTTGAACTTCCTCAGATCAACTACAAACTCTCCGTTGAACACAAAGATAAGCTCAAACTTGATGTGGTTCCAGAGCAGAGACTGGTAATGCCGGGTTTAAACTGTTGGATTTTTTTGTTTGGTTTTGGTAAACAATTGTCAACTTGAATAATCATTTCAAAACAAAGAGCATAAGTACAGACCCGTTTTGAGGTGCTTTTACACTAGCACAATTGGTGCACACCTGGGAACTAATGACGTCAAAGTTCAGTTCATTTCGACAATGTGAATTCTGTTTTCCATCTTAGCAGGCTTGCGATTGCAATTATTGTGGCATAATGCATTTCTCATACCTGTTTGTCTCCAAAAAGTCCCCTTCTGTAAGCAGCTCACATTCTCCACATCTCTTGCAATGCGTCCGTAGGCTCATGGCAGACAAACGTTAATATTCTTCACATTGCGCTTTCATTGCATCCACAGGAGACAAACACGTGTCGTTCTGTGCGTGGCAAAAATTAGTGGTAAATCCCAAGAGACAAACTTTAAAGACCCGTACAGGCAGCGACCTCATCTCATTCATTTTCAGTGAGAGCTGGCGACTTCTGGCTCCACAAGCAACAGCAACCTCTGGTGACTAGATGTGGATGTGGCAAGCTAAATTACAAATTTGAGAAGTTTAACTTGACAAGGAGCGACTTTCAGGAGCAACAACCAATAGGAGGGGAAATGTGTGTGTTCAGTGAAGCTCATGCCATCCGTCTCCTTTGAGATAAAAGTGAGTCGAGTGCTGGCAAGACGGAGCAGCGTTGTGATGTTTCTGTAAGCGATTTGTAACAACATACATGGATATAATAAAAAATTAAGCATGGGAAAGTAACTGCTGGCAGTCTGAGTGAGTTTGATTCGTACATTGATAGATCATTCATCTTTTATTAATGGTACGATGCAATGAGCACGACTTCAGTTCATGAAAACACTCTCCCCTGCAGAATGTGCATTTTAAGGACAAGAAAACTGATTCATTGCCAAATTAGAAATAAATCTTAGTTTTACTGACCGTACATATTATCTGTGATCATGTATTCAAAAGACATGGCCAGACGTGCAGTCCACCAACAATGTTAGAGTGACAGCAGTAAGAATGCCAACTAGCGACTTGATAGTACAGAGACTAGCGACATCAAGTGATAGTCACTGCATGTGTGTACGGGGCTTAATACATTTCACTTAACACAGGGACACTGACGTCTTTTCAAGTTGTTACCTAGTTACAGTAATAAAACAGCTGCCGCTTTTACTCACGTTGATGACGTAATTGGACCGCGGTTCGGACCCAAATAATATGATGTGAACGGAGACCAGCAGGGGTAGCAGGAGGGGGAGGAAACAATCTCTGTTTGGCCCAAGCAATCGAACCAAGTGTGAAAGCACTCTTAAAGGACTTTCTTCTATCCCAGCTTAATATGCTGAGACAACTGTAAGTAAGCCATTCAGAGGTTAATTTTCACGAAAACTTTAAACACTTGTCTCTGTGGCACTATAAAAATTCCTGTGTTTGTTTTGAGAGACTCGTCCCATTAATGTTAATCAACCAATGGTGTGAGTTGGTGGCGGGGACTATCTGATTGTTTGAACAACTGCAGGCGAGGGACATAGTCTGAAAACGGTTATTTTTGTAAATTCTGTTCTGTGGCACTAGTGTCGCAGAAATTACATGAGCATTATCAGTGGTAGCAGTTAGGAAATATAAAAATTGTGAAAATCTGAAAAGATTTTAGATCCAGGGGGGGGATAAAACACCAGTGGAAAATACATTATTTTACATTATAATGTTGAATATTAATTAGATTTTTTTTTTACAAGGATTAATCATTGTAATTGAATGCACTAAATTGTGTTTATTTATTTTAGGTACAAGGTCTCTTGGACACTAAAGGTGTCTACATCTTAGATTGCTGGTCTGACGTCTTCATCTGGATTGGCCGCAAGTCCCCACGTCTTGTTAGGGCAGCTGCATTGAAATTGGGCCAAGAGGTGTGCAGTATGCTCCATCGGCCAAAACACGCCGTGGTCATCCGTAATCTGGAGGGCACTGAGTGCCAGGTAAAAATGTGGGACCTCAATTTACAATTAATCTTTTAAATGGGATGATGCCCTCTGCTCTAATTTCACCTATTGATGTTGCACTCAACAGGTGTTCAAATCCAAGTTCAAGAACTGGGATGATGTGTTGAAGGTGGACTATACAAGGAACGCAGAGAGTGTAAAGCAAAATGAGGGCTTGTCTGGAAAGGTGAAGAAGGATGCAGAGCAGAAGGACCAGATGAAAGCTGATCTAACAGCTCTGTTTCTGCCTAGACAGCCACCCATGCCCCTCACAGAGGTGAGATCTCAGCTGTTAGCATTACAGCTAATTAATTACACATTTTAGTTAGAGGTGCCTATGGCAAGCATCACTATTACTGTTGCTCATACTCTGGGTTAAGTTCAAATAAACTTGGGCATGTAACTCTTCCCGCATCATTTGATACCTCATAAGAATATGAATGATATGATGCCTCAAATATCATCAAGGCTTCTTGAGGAGAGGTGCTATCTAGAAGTGTTTCTAAGCAATCTGAATTGGACCAATAAACAACCACTGAGAAAACCTAAGCAACTGTGTAGAAATGCCAAAAAACCCCACTTCCAGTCACTCACAATTTAATCAGAACCTAGTTTCTACATTGCACAAGTAGCACCAATGTTTTGTAATGCAAGTCATGAGGGCTTTGTATTGTTTTTAAATGGTCAGATCTTCATGTTTGAATTGTTCTGCTTACCCCCTGTAGAAAAATTATTCTGTCACTTTGATTTTATGCTGTAAAATTCATTAATTGTGTCTTTTTGGATTTGTCGTAATTCTGATAGGCGGAGCAGATGATGGAGGAGTGGAATGAGGACTTGGATGGCATGGAGGGATTTGTTCTGGAGGGGAAGAAGTTTGCCCGTTTGCCAGAGGAGGAGTTCGGTCACTTTCACACTCAGGACTGCTATGTATTTCTGTGCAGGTTGGTCATGGCTCTTTTAATATTTCCATTTATACTTCTATAACTTGTTCTGATGGAATGGTTGCATCTGTCTCAGGTACTGGGTGCCTGTGGAATATGAGGATGATCAAGAGAAAGACAAAGAGAAAGCAGGAGGAGGAGATGATGAAGAAAAACAGACTGAGGAAGACTTCCAATGTGTGGTTTATTTCTGGCAAGGCCGTGAGGCTTCCAACATGGGCTGGCTGACCTTCACTTTCAGCCTGCAGAAGAAGTTTGAGAGCTTGTTCCCAGGCAAACTAGAGGTACTGCATACTTGGAGTTAATGTGATTTTATCTCATGTTTCATTTTCATTTAGTTGCAGTGATTTTATGTTGCCTTAACAATTTAATTTCAGATGGGCCCCTGCCGGCAGGCCCACCGAGGAAAAAAAACAAAAAACGTTTTAATCAAAATATTAATAAATACAGTCTTGACCAACACAAAATTAGTTATTTCAAATCTTAGAAGCTGTCCTTTACAATGTATGTAGGTATTATGACCAAAACTGAACAATTGCTTTTAAATTTGCAAACAAATCAGAAATGTTCCATTTTTAGAATTTATTAATAATTTTGCACTGCATATTATATTGTAATCATGAGAAATAACAAACAGCCATTTGTATTATGTCGTTAGAAAGCTCTCAAAGAGTAGAATGCAACCAGCCTATTTGTTTTACTTGCAGACATATAGTGAGTTATAGCTAAGTACTTGTATTTGACATATAGTGTCTGAAGTTTATACACTTAGGTTGAAGTCATTAAAACTCATTTTTTTTAACCACTTTACAGATTTCATATTAGTAAACTATAGTTTTGGCTAGTCATTTAGGACATCTACTTTGTGCATGACACAAGTAGTTTTTCCAACAATTGTTTACAGATAGATTGTTTTACTTTTAACTATATCACAATTCCAGTGGGTGAGAAGTTTACATACATTAAGTTAACTGTGCCTTTAAGCAGCTTGGAGAATTCCAGAAAAGGATGACAAGCCTTTAGACTTATCTTCAGATAGGAGGTGCACTGAATGCAAGGTGTTCCTGTCAATGTATTTTAAGGCTTATGTTCAAACTCAGTGCCACTTTGCTTGACATAATGGGAAAATCTAAATAAATCAGCCAAGACCTCCACTAGTCTGGTTCATCCTTGGGAGCAATTTCCAAATGACTGAAGGTACCACGTTCATCTTTACAAATAATAGTACGCAAGTATAAACACCATGGGACCTCACAGCCATCATAATGCTCAGGAAGGAGAAGAATTCTGTCTCCTAGAGTTGAACATAGTTTGTGTGCGAAAAGTGCAAATCAATCCCAGAACAACAGCAAAGTACCATGTGAAGATGCTGGAGGAAATGGGTAGAAAAGTATCTATATCCACAGTAAAACAAGTCCTATATCAACATAACCTGAAAGGCTGTTCCGCAAGAAAGAAGCGACTGTTCTTAAACCACCAAAAAAGCCAGACTACAGTTTGCAAGTGCACATGGGGACAAAGATCTTACTTTTTGGAGAAATTTCCTGTTGTCTGATGAAACAAAAATGTTATTGTTTGACCATCGTTATGTTTGAAGGAAAAAGGGTGAGGCTTCCAAGCCGAAAAACACCATCCCAGCCGTGAAGCATGGGGGTGGCAGCATCATGATGTGGGGGTGGTTTGCTGCAGGAGGGACTGGTGCACTTCACAAAATAGATGGCATCATGAGGAAGGAAAATTATGTAGATATATTGAAGCTAAATCTCAAGACAGCCAAGAAGTTAAAGCTCCGTCGCAAATGGGTCTTCCAAATAGACAATGACCCCCAGCATATCTCAAAAGTTGTGGCAAAATGGATTAAGGACAACAAAATCAAGGTATTTGAGTGGCCATCACAAAGCCCTGACCTCAATCCATCATGAAAATGTGTGGGTAGAACTGAAAAGACGTGTGTGAGCAAGGAGGCCTACAAACCTGATTCAGTTACACCAGTTCTGTCTGGAATGGGCCAAAATTCCAGCAACTTCTTGTGAGAAGCTTGTGGAAGGCTACCAAAAATGTCTGACCCAAGTTAAACAATTTAAAGACAATGCTACCAAATACTAACAAAGTGTATGTAAACTTCTGACCCACTCGGAATGTGATGAAAGAAATAAAAGCTGAAATAAATTATTCTCTCTACTATTATCCTTACTTAAAATAAAGTAGTGATCCTAACTGGCCTAAGACAGGGAATGTTTTCTACGATTTAATGTCAGGAATTGTGAAAAACTGAGTTTAAATGTTTTTGGCTAAAGTGTATGTAAACTTCTGACTTCAACTGTACATGTTACATGCAAACTGGTGTTGCAAGTATGCCGCATTTTCGTCTCTAACTTTACAAAAAGTAAATGGAACATAAAATATCACATACCATTACATAGAGGAGGGGATTTTTTTAAAACGAGCCCACACATAACATAAGCAGATGCACAGATCATTAGATAATCCACATGAAACTCAATGTGCACACAGCACATAATGTGCTATATGGCTAAAAAAAATTTAGCTTTCCTGGATTCAATGACTTTATCGGAAATGTAGTATGTTGTCCAGTGTCATGGAACCAGTGTTAAACCAATCATATTTTGGTTTAGATCGCTGCAACCAGAGGTGGAAGTCATCCAAATATGGGCAGAGAGGATAGTTCACTCTAATTATACTATTTATACTCTAATATGGCCACCAGGAGATGGCACCAAGTACATGACATGGACTCAATGATGGCTCAAATGACACAAAATGGAACTGAATTATTTCTCGTTACTCATGCCTGCATGCTTTAGTCATTGTTGTGTAATTTTGTTATTATGTACAGTTATTGTTTTATTTGTTTGGAGAGGCTTTTGGACACTAGGATAAATAATTTTTTAATGCTATAACTTTTCATTGCTTTATCGTATCAACACAAAATGTTACTCTGTTACAGGTGACATGATTGGGAACAAAGTTTTTCATAGTTACCTTATTTACACCCTTAGATATATAATGTTAAATCAGGAAAAACAAAAAAAAAAGTACATTTTTGGGATCTATTTTTTTTTCTATTGCAGAGATTCTCAGAATTTATCATTATCTATATCATTAAAGAAAATTACAATTTTTTTTTTTAGTTTTCTTTAAAATGACATCTAACAATTGACCCTCCTTGTTTTTTGGTTTGTTTTGTTTGAGTTTTAATCCTTGAATTTTGGTAATGCCACTGAAACAGGAGATCTTTAAAAACACCCTCAGAGCTTAAAGGGTTTATTATGTAATCATCATATGTATCTATGTAATTTGTCATAGATGTGACATTATTATAGTTGTAAATCACAACATAAATAGACTTTCTTGATGTTGAACTGTTAAATAGTGTCTTGTTTATTTTATAGACAGACCTGGATGTATTTCTATTGCTTTATTTAAAGAAAAGGATGAATAAGTCTAAATTATTTTTTGTGGTTATCAACATTATGCCACAAATGATGTCGAAATTAGCTTAACTTTTATTAAATCTGGAATATTCCTTTTTAAATGTTGTCATCTATTTGTTCCAGGTTGTGAGAATGACCCAGCAACAGGAGAACCTTAAGTTCTTATCACACTTTAAGAGGAAGTTCATCATCCACAAAGGCAAGAGGAAGCTAAAGGTGGACAGTGTGCAACCAAGCTTATACCACATCAGGACGAATGGAAGTGCACTGTGCACCAGGTAACCATGCCTAGATGGTATCTTTTCAACCTAATGGCAAAACTGTACAAGTTCTAACTCTTTTTTTTGTTTTGTTTTAGGACTATTCAAATAGCCACTGATTCCAGTAACCTCAACTCTGAATTCTGCTTCATATTGAAGGTAAAGTGATAGTGTGTACTCAAATAAGCCATTAAATAATAAGTGAAACTAAATTTATATTTGCTATTATTCATCAGCTGTGAATCACTTAACATTATGTTCATTTGTTTAGGTGCCATTTGAAAGTACAGATAACCAGGGAATAGTGTATACGTGGGTTGGCAGAGCAGCAGACCCAGATGAAGCTAAACTGTCAGAGGACATCATGAACACCATGTTTGATGATTCATACAGCAAACAGGTATGATACGTACTCTTGCCAAAATTAAGTTTTGTGAGCTTATATGAAGCCTATTTGTAATAATGAATATTTTTTTCTCCTTTATTCAGGTAATAAATGAAGGGGAGGAGCCAGAAAATTTCTTCTGGGTTGGCATTGGCTCACAGAAGCCTTACGATGAAGATGCAGAGTACATGAAATATGCCAGACTGTTTAGGTAAGAATTTAATTTCAGAAAAACAACTTTTATTTTGTCTCTATCTGTTATTGTTGCATGTGAAGATAATAGTTCTGTCCTCTTATGTAAGGTGCTCTAATGAGAAAGGTTACTTTGCTGTATCGGAGAAATGCTCTGACTTCTGTCAAGATGACCTGGCCGATGACGATATCATGCTTCTGGACAATGGAAAAGAGGTAAAGATTTGTTCTCACAGCCAAACACAATATCATGCCTGTGAGTTTGTTACTGAGGTTCTTTACCTTAATTTCCAGGTTTACATGTGGGTTGGCTCACAGACAAGCCAAGTGGAGATCAAATTGAGCCTGAAGGCTTGTCAGGTAATAATTGACAGACTGAAGGACAGTTTTATTAAACACCAACACCGTGGCATTTCCTATGCATGTTTAACGTTGTTTTACCCTTTAATTAGGTCTATATTCAACACATGAGGTCTAAGGATTCAGAGCACCCAAGGAAACTGCGCCTGGTGCGCAAAGGCAACGAGCCACACTGTTTTACACGTTGTTTCCATGCCTGGAGCACCTTCAAGACCGCACCTGCATAAACTAGCCTTGCACCTTACAGATTCTGTCATAATATATCACACCCACATGCATTAGAGTTCAGAAAACTACATCTCTCATAACAGACCCTCCATTATCACTGTGCACTGCAACTCTTTGTAAAGCTCACAAATATAATTGCTAATCATAAACCTTTATGTGTAGGTTTAAAATCAGAGTTTAAAGGGATAGTGCACCCAAAAATGAAAATTCTGCAGCCTGATCTGTCACCCATATGTTGCTCCAAACCCATCAAAACCAACCCATAGTCAAAGTGAATGATGACTCCAGCTGTCATTATACCTAATGTCTCCTTTTGTGTTCCATGAAAGAAGGAATTTTAATTTTTAGGTGAACTATCCATTTTAATGATACAGCACTTAGGTAAGCCTTACCTTGTAAGTTACTAATGCTGTATTCATTAAGGGATGGTTTTTAGGAAGAACATATCTGTTCTAAGGGAGAGTTTATATATATATATATATATATATATATATATATGTATATGTATATGTATATATGTTTTTTCTTTTTAACCATCTGGCTGCACAAGGGTTGTGAATTGTTATATCTGTTTACCTTCTTTGCATATGTTATTTTAAAGATGACTCCTAATATAATTTGTTTGAGCAAAACTTGCTTATGCACTAGATGCATATCATAACTATTGTCGGCAAAGACTTTCAGGTATTGAAAGCACAACACCCATGTAAATGTTTCAGATTTCATCTAAAAAAATTATCTGAACTTGTGCCACTCGCATCAGGTTTGTTATTTGCCTTTGAATGTCTATTTCATTGCTTTTCCTTTGGGATGTTGACTTTGATGCCAGCGCTGATGGAATAGAGAATTGCAGTCTTTGTGGGATGTTCTTTGAAACATTACATGTCAGAAAATAATTTGCGCTTTGATGCCCTTAAACTTCCCAACATGTCCAAGTGGTTTTAATTAAAAACTTGAATCTGTAATTGCAATGAATGGCAATCCAGCAGTAGTAATACAACAGTGCACCCTATGATTCGGTATAGAGAATTCACATACATTTTCTATAGGCCTTTGGTTTAGCGTAGCATATGTCCGCTATTAAGCTGGCATTGTTTTATCAAAAAGTTTATAGTCCCCTATGTATGAGCTAGATATTTTTTTTTGAATACTGAATATTTGTTGAACTTTGATAGGGAAATTTGTTTTGCAAAGGAAATACATATTGTTTTAATTATGCTAGTCCCATTTCTTATGGCTATCATAAAAGGGATTGATAGAGGTGAATAATACATATTCGCAGTTTATGGTGAGCTGCCCTTTTCCATTTCTTTTTGACATAGCAGCTTTTTGTCTGCATATATAAACGTGTTTTTATGTGGACAAATATTTTCTGCCACCAATTTCACCTGCAGATGCTCTATTTATGTATTTTGTATTGAATAAAGTTTCATTGCACCTGTGTATGATTACATAGAGTATTTTTTAATTGCACTCATTACTTTATAAGACTATTTGCTTTGTATTATTATTATTATTTGTGTGGTATATCCTGAGTGTCCCAGGAGAACTGTGAAAGCAAAAGCATTTTAACCTAATTTGAATGTATACTAATAGGTTGTTAGGTAATAGGTTGAATGTAATGGTGTAGGGCAATATATTGATTTTTGGTAAGGGAATTCATTTCAGGCTCGGCTCTTGGTTTAAGATGTATTGTGGGTCAAACATTTGGGGGTCCAAGCTCATGGTTTTGTGGAACTAAGCTTTATCTCACCATAGATAGGTTTGCTAGGTGGAATTTGACAAGTGAAGCCTGAGCCACATCATTGAAATATTAATTTTTAGTTGTGTTAAATGATTTTCATTTTCAGTCACAATCAAGGGAATATATTGTGCATACTAAACATTTTGTAAACCAGTAATAATGCACAATCATCTTTTAAATTATTACATTACTAAATACATTACTGTTAAAAAGTACTTGGTGTAAATGCTCAAATTACACCTTTCCAGAGACAAAAAAAAAAAGAGTTCAGAGCACCTTCGTTACAGCAAAAGCCTAAATTTAAAGGGATGGTTCACACAAAAAGGAAAATTCTCCCATCATTTACTCACCTTCATGTCATCCCAGATGTGTATGACTTTTTCTGCTGAACAAAAATAATTTTTAGAAGAATATTTTAGCTCTGTAGGTCCATATAATGCAAGTGGTGGTCAGATATTTTAAGGTCCAAAAAGCATATAAAGACAGCATACAAGTAATCCATACGACTCCATTGGTTAAATCTATATCTTCAGAAGCATGTATAATAGGTGTGGGTGAGAAACAGATCAATCTTTAAGTCCTTTTTTTTAACTATAATTTCTCCTCCCAACCCAGTAGGTGGCAATATCAACAAAAACAAAGCATAAAGCAAATGCTAACGTGAATATAATAATAAAAAAAAATGAATTAAATATTGATTTGTTTCTCACTCACACCTATTATATCACTGTTCTGAAAATATGCATTAAACCGCGGGTGTTTTATGGATTACTTTTACGCTACCTTTATGTGCTTTTTTGACCTTCAACATTCTGGCCACCATTTACTTGCAATATATGGACCAACACAGCTGAAATATTCTACTAAAAATCTTAACAGCAAATCACATCTGAGATGTCATGAGGGTGAATAAATGATCAGAGAAACTTTTCATTTTGAGTGAACTATCCCTGAAAAAGAAAGAAACCACTGGTGTCTTCAGCAATCAGCAGCAACCAGGTCAGCCGAGAAAAACAACAGCATGATGACAGATGAATGACTAAAGCTTTGAAAAAGAACCATAAAATAAATGGCAGATAAATCACCAACAACCTCCAGAATGCAGGGGTGATAGTTTCACAATCTACTGTTCGCAGGAGACTTTGACCGCAGAATTACAGAGGCTGAACAGTAAGATGTAAACCTCAGCAACGAAAACAGAATGATTCGAATTTTCAAAAAAACAAAGAGATGAGCTGAAGATTAACCTGTTATCAAAGTGAAATGAAGGGACCACAGATGATCCAAAGCATACCACTTCAACTGTAAAGCATGGTGGAGGTGGTGTCATGGCATGCATGGCTGCCTTTGGAACAGGCTCACGCATCTTTATTGATGATGTAATGAATTATGGCATCAGCTAAATGATTTTAGAAGTGTACAGAAGCATATTACCAATGTACAAGAAAATGGCACCACACTTATGCGTGGTGTTTCATACTGAAACAGGACAATGACCAAAAACACACTGCTAATGCAGCCAAAGAGTTCATCAGGGGGAAAATTGAAGATTTTAGGCTCCTGATTTAAATCCAATTGAACATGCACGATGAGAGGAGACTAAAGGCAGAAACTCCCCAAAACAGGCAACAGCTAAAAATGGCTACATTAAAGGCTTGGCACAGCATATCAAAGGATGATACCAAGAGTTCGGTGATGTCGATGGGTTGCAGACTTGCTATACTGTTATTGCATGGAAGTGATTTGCGATTAAATACTTTTATACTTGCTTTATGTTAAAATGTCCCAATACTCATGCTCACATTAAATGGGGTTTTAGATATGTTAAAACAGACAGAAATAAAAGGTGACATTCTGTACATTTACCTCATTTTCATATTTGAATCATACCAGGGACCAACAATTAAATATTTTTAGTTTTAGTTTGTTCTGTGCAGAAACTATATTATTTTTGTGGTCAGCAGCCTCCTGTTCAAATTGTAACCAGTTAGAACAGATAATAACTTTCTTTATAAAATAACTGTACTCTGTGCTCAGGGTGGGTGATATACCAGTTGCAGTGTTGCTAGAAATCAAGAGAAGCAATGCACCTGAACGTTAAAAAAATAAGGGGCTGGCCTCACCCAAATTTTTTCCAATGTGGGGGAATTTTCAGGACAGAAGTCATAAGCATAATATACAGTAGCCTATATAAAGTAATGTATTTTCAATAAATGTAATATGAAATACTGTATATCCCTGAAAATATTTCAAATCTTAAAAATATTAATCTGACCTAAAATCAATTAATAGCCTAAATCTCTCGCTCCTGCATGCATGTGCACACTGCATTGGCGTGTTTGGACTTGACGTCTCTTTTTTCTGGCAGAATCATTAAAAAAAAACAAAAAAAACATTTGTTTTTAAACCAGCAGTTTCCTTCAGAATCAAAGGACTGGCTTGTGTTCTACTAAAAAGAGAAAAGCCTAATTTTTCCAGGCAACAGGAAGTGGTGTGATTCCGGAAATTTACTGTGATAAACCTTTTTGTCTTTGGTTTCATGAAAAAATTATCTGAACAAAATTAACTAGTTTTTAACCAGTTATCAGCATTTAAAAATTATGTTTTCACTCTGTAACAATTTAAAGGGATTACATTCCCATTTTTGGTTGTGTTCTGCAAAACATATTTGTGAAATTTCAGTTTTGTTCCATGAATCATTTTAGACTCTGATATTTACAAATGCCTTGAGTTTACAGGAAAAAAAGCATTTTGTCTTTACTGTCCTAATACATATGGAGGGCACTGTATTAATTTGTAAAATGATCATTTTTGTAATTTTAACTCCCTGAGTGTATTTTTGCTCCAGTCATATGCATGTAAAGCAAGGAGAGAGCTATCGGTTAGCATTCCCATTCATCTATATATACTACACTAAAAATTGCTGTAAATTTACAGCCAAATTCCTACAACAATCTACTGTGATTCTTAAATACAATAGTTTGCTGTTAAAAATGTTGCATTCTGGGAGATCAAGAACAGGCTCACAGTGAAGTGACTAGTTTACAGTAAATAGCTGTTGTTTTCAAGGCATTAGGGGAAAATGAAAATTCAAAATCATGATATCTTGGAAAATATTAGTTTGTGGCACACGGTTAGTGTTCATAATGTTTCTGACCAACTCCTCCGTTCTTTATCATCTCACATCAGCCTCCACTTGTCTGTCTCATGAGAAGTCAAATAATTAAAAAAAAATCAACCTTTGAAGCAATGTACATATTAAATGTGCAATTTTGCCAGGACTGAACAATTAATTTTTCATGAAAAAAACAAAAACAAACCCAACAACCTGTACACAGTAAAATAACAGTATAGCACTTCACTGTGGGTTATAATGGTGAAATACCCTTAAGCCTTGAATAAATATGTATGCTTTGGCATTTTATTGGGGCTATAAAAAGTGTAAAAAAAAAACCACTTTTTTTTATTCAGAAGTCTTAGTTTAATTAGTGTTGTTATTTTGTTATCAACAGGTGTGTTTTCTTTGAAGTCACCATTATGGGGATTGTTCTTTTGAGCTGGTACGTTGGACCTTCTTTAATATTATATTACAATCTTCCAGCCAGTCAATTCATAATTAAGTAAAACACGAGTTGATGCACTGTGCTAGTTGGAATACAAAATCTAAGGTCAGACTGAATATCTGATCCCCTTGCAAATGTCAATGCCATTTCTTTGATGAGAAAATCTTTAACAGTGTACTTGCACTGAGCCTCATGATGTACATCTGCTTTGATATATGGTGGGTGGCATATTTCCTTTTATGTATGTACAATCAGGAAAGGGGTTACGATTTCTAATGCCCCAAGTAACTGACCAACCCAGGGCCCCATTTAAAACAAATTAGCTTAAAAAACATAAAATTTATTTTAAATGATCATTTTAAATTCATCCCATCAGCCACTGTAACCAAGTACATTTAAAATGTTTAATGAAATACAAATCTTGTACAAAAATGTAATGCCTTTTTAATGCATGTGTTCCAGTTTTCCACAATACAGTGATTAAAGAAAAAACAATATTTGCCTAGTACATATATTTTTACAAAACACTCTTTTTTTAATGAACGGGTGTGCAAAACCTACTAGACTCACCAGCATTTTGGATTTCAGTTGTTATTTATTATTTATGTATTTTTGTCCAGATTATAATATGATACAGTATTTTTCATATTAGTTTGATGACTTGTATACAATATTAATATATCTGTCTTATTTATTTTCACCTGGAGCTTATATTCTGATGCTGCAGTGTATTTGTGACACCTGTGCTAAAAACAGTGTAGACGCAGTGTAGTGTCTCGACATGCGTTTTTAACCCGTTCTCATTCAAGCGTCCCCGTCTGCATGACGAACGCCAAAGGGGCCCAAGGCCCAAGTGATCGATGACTAAAAACGACCACAACCTATAATTAAACGATGCTAAAATTGTAATGTCAGTCAGTTGACGTCAAAGGTTTGCGTCGTAAAACTGACGCCAGCGGGCGCTTTTAGAGTCTGTAGCTTGCACAAGCGTTAGCCTTTGACGCCTGAAGTCCTTTTTACCTTGACACAGTATCTAAAAATGTGCCAGTCCTGCGTGAGACACTGAGGAATCAGCGAGAAGCTGTGTAGCAGTCAAGGACGTTCATCCAGGGCGTGTTTACATAGAAAAACAATGTAAAAACAGACCAGACGCAAAACAACAACAAAAAAACACGTTCGGTGTGAACAGCCCCCCGTTCGCACGTGTCTGTGAGTGAGAGCGCGTGGGCGAAACAAGTTCAGAAGGCCTGTATATTTTTTCATAAATTACAAACCCGAACTAAAAGTCCTACTTGAACAACTGACCCGAACCCGGCGGACCTCTAACGTATTCACGTGTGTACCCAGAACAACATGTCACCCCCTCAAGCGGTTTTTGCGGAGCTTTCCTACCCCCTGGTGTCTGGGGCTGGTGTTCTTGGTTGTTAAAACGGCTACAATGTGCCATAGTAGTTGCCTGGTTCCAGAAACTTAAAATGAATGTTCGGAAGAAGATTGTAATCTACGGACCAGACAGGGGGAGAAATACTCTGAATTTAACTATGAACTGCGTCTTCAGAATTTAGTGGAAGAAGTTTTCAAAGCTTTAATTTAGCCCAAACTGATCAAGGAAGACAATAGCTGGTATATACACTCCAAGCGCATTTGATCTGCAAATGACAGAAGGTTAAAGGAGACTAGTAGGGCCTACAGGGGACTCCAACCATCCCATATAATACGGTATCGTCCCGTATGTGAGGAGACAAAGTTGTGTTCAGTATGAAATCCATACAGGACGCCGTTTGTCCGGTATTTTAGTGTCTCACACCCAAAATGCCGAGAATGTTTTACAAATCAGGAAAATGGACCTGAAACACACGTTTCAAGTGAGTTGTGTGAGATACCGGCTGTTAAACGTGACACTGATGCCACACTTGTCGTACCGCCGGTGTTATGCCAAAATATGACTACCTGCCAAATACTGACTCCCCGCTACCTGATTGGCCCTTACTCCTAAAGCCCACCCCTAACCCTAACCATCATTGGTCCTTAACGCTAAAGCCCATTCTTACATCTTCCCCGTAACACAAGGATATAGGGAGTCAAATTTCGGCATGATATCGGGAAAAGATAAATGAAAATCAGCACAAGTGTTCTGTAAAAAGCAGGATAATTTTGACAAACATAAGGCTTGAGTGCATGGCAATAGTTTATCACCATTGGGATTTTAAAATCAGCAGTAATTCATGACATTAAATTAGTCAACTTTGCATATTTCAGTGCTTGTAAAGAGATTTGGCTGAATGACGGTGAGAAAAAAAAATGCAGCACTTTTTAAATGTACAATACAGTACAAGTTTAGTAAAAACACTTTTTATTATTGACTTTTTTGTGATTTTTGTACATTTCCCTTGTGATGAACACTATTTACTGCCAAAACACTGACACTGTAATCCAAGGGGAAATACACTATTTCGTGTTAGCGGTTTATCTCTCATAAAAACCCATTATAATGCATGGTTACTGCTAAGAATTGTACTTTTATTTTTTAAAAATACTCTTTTTTTTATTATGCTAAATATAAAATACTATTTTTGAAACATTAATAATATAGCCTACTGTCTACAAACAGATGACCCACATCATTAACAGGGAGCCGGTTCTTTGAGCTTTAAAATTTAAAAGGCATTTTATTTATGGGGAAGGAAATGATTGACAGAAAAATATTGTCTTTCTCTATTGATTGCAGCTTCAAAAAAAGTAGTATTTCTTAAAAGTGAAGATTGATAGGAATTAGTTTTTTCCTGGACGTTGTATTAAAGTGGTTTTCTTTTAAGCGTAATAGGGGCTGTTCAAACCGAAATTGTATGTACGTCCGTCCATGCTATTTTTAATTGTTTTCTATGTAAACAAGCTTTGAGTGGACTCTTTAACTGTTGTGCTGCATCTCATGCTGGAGCCCTGCTGCAAAAAAGAAACGTATTCCATATTTAAAGCTGGAATGCCCCGTATTTGGGTTGTGGAAAGTTGACAACCCTAAGGGTGTCAGTCAGTTCCACTTTACAGTTTTGACTGTTTTTCTTGGCATTGCACTCTTTTGGAGTGATCATGATGAAATCTACAGAGCTGAAATTGTGTTCTGCAGAAGAAAAAAAGTCTTACACATCTAGGATGGCATGAGGGTGAGTAAATGATGAGCGAATTTTAATTTGTGGGTGAACTATCCCTTTAAACTACGGAGGGCAACGGTGTGTCAAAATAAAAGCTCTTCCTGTCTCCATTGATCTGCTCAGTACCCACAATGCAGAGCTCTGAGCGATTACGTAAACAGGAGCGCGCTTCAACCGGCTTCACTGCCCGTACTGCCGTTTACAACCCCTTCAAATCCACACGGATTACAACAAGAAAACCGAAACACCACAGTCGGCCAGTGCCTTTGACCACTATGGATTCCACCCCTAAGAAAGACACAGAGAGCACGTGCGTGCTCTGCTGCCTTGACATCGACATCTTCGCGCTTGGGAAATGCGATCACCCGGTGTGTTACCGCTGCTCCACCAAGATGAGGGTGCTGTGCGAGCAGAAGTACTGCGCCGTCTGCCGGGAACAGCTCGACAAGGTGCCGCCGCCTCTCATTCAACAGCACTCACAGGCCTCGGCCTCTTCTACACAGCGAGCTCGCTACCCGAACGCGCTCGTTATAATGTCGTTACAGCCGATTATAATGGAAGCGTTCGTGTTGGTCTCGTCGCGAGCAGTGAAATGGTTTAGTCACATGGGACCAGTCAGCTATGTGAAGTTTAGATGGTTTCGAAATGCCATGTTCCAAAATGTGTTGTTAAACTAACTGGTTTGTTGGTTTTAGTTGAGGCGGCCTATCCACCTTTTTCCTGAACGCGGAAGTGTTCCACGATTCGACTGTTATCAATTTCCGGTCTCCAGTGTTATCACCGGCACCGGCGTATATTCTTAGCGGGTAATGTAATGTTTAAGGTATTACATTATATACTTCACAGAGTCGAAATGGCCATTTTTTATAGACAGTGCCTCACCTGAGTGTGTAGATGACATGAAGTGACGGTCCGAGGTTAGGTACGCTGATATCATTTATTATTCTGAGTTGCTATGACAGACAATAACGGCACAAGTTGAGCCTGACATTCATTTTTACACCAAGTAACACTTCAATGGCAGTTTTTATTTGTCGTCCCGAGACCAGAAAAACAAATAGGCAATCATCATGGCGCCGCCCAGTGGTTGCTCAGGAAAACTGTTTACAGTAGTGATTCATTGCTTGAGTTTTCCCATGACAACTTGATGGCCACGTAGTTCAAAGTTTGATTTGACACAAGTTGAGTTAACATGTAAATATAACCTTCGACAGATGCTTAGGAAACAACGTTTTACATGTAATAATATAATAATAGTCATTAAATAATCGTGAGCAGGGGACAGGTTACATAATCAGCTTCAGATAACTGACAGGCTGTCAAAGTGTGACGTAATTTTTATAGTGGTTGACTCATGTCTCATGAATTAAGAGTACACAGTACACACAGCTCTCTAATGTGCCCATTAAGCATTTATCTACATTAGTCAGCAAGTCTTGCATTGATTAGCTAGTGCACTTGGTCTATTTTACTTAACTGACAACATTTAAATAGAGTTTAAGGAGGCCTGTCAATCAAACATTTTTTTGACAAGTAATTTATCTGGTGTGATTAACTATTTTTCTTTCATTGTTAAATTTTCAGGTGGTCTTTGTAAAGAAACCTGAACCATTTGCAGATCTGAACATTCATCAATATCAGTGTGAGAAGAAATATGACATATATTTTGGAGATGGAAAGACTTATGCACAGTTCAGGTACTTCATTAATAATTGTCACTACTCAAAGCAATTGTTCACCTAAAAATTAACATTCTTTCATCATTTACTCGCCCTCATGCCGTCCCAGATGTGTATGACTTTTTCCTTCTGCTGAACACAAACAAGATTTTTAGAAGAATATCTCAGTTCTGTTGGTCCATACAATGCAAGTGAATGGTGGCCAGATCTTTGAAGGCCAAAATCACATAAAGGCAGCATAAAAGTAATCCATATGTCTCCAGTGGTTAAATCCATGTCTTCAGAAGCGATATGATAGGTGTCGTATGGATTACTTTTATGCTGACTTTGTGATTTTTGGAGCTTCAAAGTTCTGGCCACCATTTATTGCATTGTGTGGACCTACAGAGCTTAGATTAAGTTTAAATTTTGGGTGAACTATCCCTTTAATTCAACTTTTTCTGTTACTAACAAGCTCTTTTTTTTTTTTTTTTTTAATTGTCTACAACAAATGTAGGAAGATTTTGTTACACGAATGTCCACATTGCCCAGAAGCAAAAGTGTTTTACAAATTCGAAGAGCTTGAGCAACATATGCGGAAACAACATGAGCTCTTCTGCTGCAAGTTATGTGTCAAATACCTGAAGGTAATGTGTTTCATACTAATGTGACCATTTATTTGCCTTGGCTTGCACATCATATATATATATATATATATATATATATATATATATATATATATATATATACATACACACAATGAATTTGTTCAACTCTCTACAGATATTCTCTTATGAGCGAAAGTGGTATAACCGAAAAGAGCTGGCTCGTCATCGAACGCAAGGTGACCCGGATGACACGTCGCACCGTGGGCATCCACTTTGTAAATTCTGCGATGATCGATATCTGGACAACGATGAACTGCTGAAACATCTGCGGCGAGATCACTACTTCTGCCATTTCTGTGATGCAGATGGAGCTCAGGAGTATTACAGGTAGAATTTCCATTCTGCCAGCACTAGCAGTTGTTCAGCAGTGTTCTTGTACTACCAGACAAAAGTTCAGATACACCTACTTGGGAGTAGTTTGGGAATAATGTAGTGTCCAAAAAATTTGAAACGCATCAAAACCCTTTGCCAAGATTACATTTCTGCACACTCTGGGTGTTTTCTCAACCAACTCTGAGGTATCCACCTAGGATGCTTTTTAAAAAGAGGAGTTCTCATTTATGCTGGGCACCTATTGGCCACATTTCTTTTTACTATTCGGTCCCATTTAAATCAAATAAATCAATAGGGCTTTACGATAATGAGTAACAAAGGTAGTCAAATTTTTCCAAATGTATTCATTTGGCAGATACCTTAAAAGCACATTGCAGTGCATTCAAGGTATACTACTACTACTATGTGTGATCCCTGGGAATCAAATTAAAATGTGTAATATTTTTGCCCACAGTGACTACCAATACCTCAGTGAGCACTTCAGAGAGAGCCATTATCTCTGTGAGGAGGGCCACTGCAGAACAGAGCAGTTCACTCATGCTTTCCGCACAGAGATTGACTATAAGGCTCACAAAGCTGCCGCACACAGCAAAAACCGGGCAGAGGCGCGGCAGAATCGACAAATCGACATACAGTTCACCTATGCACCCAGACAGCAACGAAGAAATGATGGTAAAGTCGAATTTGCTAATTTTGTGTGTTGAATATAAACGTTCAGGGGCCGCATGCTTTAATTGACCCCATTTGAATGTCATTTCTCAGTTATGGTTGGTGGCGATGACTATGAGGAAGTGGATCGCTTCAACAGACAGGCACGGTCGGGAAGAGGAAGAGCTCCTGGAGGACAGCAGAACGTAAGGAGCTGGAGATATAATCGGTACGTCCTCAGTAGTAGTATTGTCGGCTATTTGACGACATTATTATTAGAGTGCTTATGGAAGAATACATTTGCTGTTGTCTGCAGAGAGGAGGAGGACAGAGAGGTGGCTGCTGCTTTGCGAGCATCGATGGCTGGACGTGTGCAAGAGGAGAGAGGCCATGTCCCAGACAGAAACAGCCAAAAACCACGCAAAGAAGAAAAGATTGAACCAGATGAGATAAGAAACAATAGAGCTGCAGTGAAGCCACAGAACGAAATCCAAGGTAGGAGAATTGAAAGTGTGGTGTATTACTTTTATGGATTTAAAAAAGTGAATTAAACTGTAGATTTAAATATATTTCAGCTCGAACAATGAAGAGTAATGCCTCTTTGACTGGTGAGGACTTCCCAGTTTTAGGGGTAGCTGTGCCTCCAGCACCCATTCCAAGGTGTGTGCTTTTATTTGAGTAGCAAGTGTCTTATCCAATTATTCATTTAATTGTGGTGCTTGCTAAGGCACATTACCAGGGTCAGAAATTTAGGGGGATACAGGGCAAATATGCCACTGAAAGTAACAAATCAATTGACACACGCATAAATTCTCCTCCCACTTGCACTCTGAAGTGACACGTGAGTGAGTAGGACATTTCATTATACAAATACTTCTCTCTTTGATTCCTCCGTCCTCGTTTCCTTTCCTCGATTCCTATCCTCTTTTCTATAGAGAGTGGAGCAAGGAAAGGAAACGAGAATGCACATTTTCAAAAATGAGATGCACCCATAGGCTTGCAATGGACAAAATTGAGCCATATATAGTGACCAGCAGCCAGTTATAACATACACCAAGTTGTTAAGAAAACCATACGTAATACTGCCCTTGCAATTTTTACTAGGGGTTTTTTTAACTTAAGGGGTTTGTTGCAACTGGGCACACAATATTGGACTTGGGGTGGGCTCTTTTGACTGAAGTAACTACCCACAACACTTTCATGGACAAGAAGTACTTGCACTATCTACAGGCAATGTAAAATAGAGTTATGAAATAGTGAAATCTAAATATATCAGTAGTTAACAATGTCATTGCTTCTTGCCATTGCAGCAAGGTCAAACAAACACCTGTCTCTCTGAAGGAAGATGATTTTCCAAGCCTGTCTGGCTCTGTAGTTTCCAGTCCAATGACACATGCTTACACAAATCAACCCAAAAAAAATTCATCCTTTCAAGAGGAAGACTTCCCAGCACTGATCGCCAAGATCAAGCCACTTAAGCCCCAGGCGAATGCAAAATCTGCTTGGTCTCAAGCAGGAAGTAAACCTGTGGTGGTTCCCAATAAACCTGTGGTTTTGCCAACCAAAACAACCCCTGTAGTCTCTTCATCCATACTCTCTGCCAGTGATCCACCTCCCAGTGGTAGCGTGCCTCAGCCTCTCACTGCCATCTCGTCTCGTTGCAAAAAGAAGCTCACCCCAGCAAAAACCAACAAAGCTCCACCTAAAGTCAAATGTCCAGCTTTGTCCGATGATGAAGACTCCCAGAACAGTAAAACTTCCCAGGAGATCCGTGCGGTACCCACCATGCTTGACATCTCCACTTTGCTAATGGTAAAAGGTGGCTCATCTCAGCCAAATCCCAAAACCAGTAAGAATAAGCAGGCAACAACATCATCTTCTGCGACTCCCTCGCATACTGCAGAGTTGGTTTCGAAAATAGCTCACAAAGAGAATGTTCCTGAGAAAAAACCTCCAGATACCAATCTCACCAAAGGCCCCACAGCCCCCAAAATGAACTGGTTTATCAATGGACTTACAGAGAATCCAACAGAAGCACTGTCATGTACAACATTTCCTGAAAATATTCCTTCCCAATTAAAGCAGCCTGAAAATGAAAAAGTCAGTCCACCCAAGGAAGAGGACTTCCCTGCTCTTGTCTCAAAAAAACCTCCACCTGGTACGTAGGGATGGGTCACAATGTTCAACTAGTCGTCTATGAATTGACTTGTCTATTAGTGAGGTTGACTAGTTTTTAATATTTTTAGCAGTGTTGCTTTAATTTGCTTCAGCAGCACACATTCAAATAGACAAATGTCTTCGGCTGTGAAGCTTGCTTCACATCTTATGCTGTTTTTTTAAGGGTCCTGCCATAAGCATTGGGTTTTTAACTTGCCATGACTAGTTAAACTTTAAAAAAAAAGACCTCATGATCTTGGCATCCAGTTTTTTCCTTTGCACTCCATCTAGATGTTTTTGCCCCTACAAAATGCATCCAATCATGGTGAGCCAGCAGCAGCGTAATTGTACAGGGTTTCCTTAAAACCATCTAGTCAAATAGTCATGCAGGCATCCTTCATACAGTGGCAAAACAAAGTATGTGAACTCTTTGGAATTACCTGCATTTATTTATAATTTTGTCTTAAAACCTGGTTTGACAGGAAGGGGCCTGAGTAGCTCAGCGAGTATTGACACTGACTACCACCCCTGGAGTCACGAGTTCGAAACCAGGATGTGCTGTGTGACTCCAGCCAGGTCTCCTAAGCAACCAAATTGGCCCGGTTGCTAGGGAGGGTAAAGTCACTTGGGGTAACCTCCTCGTGGTCATGATTAGTGGTTCTCGCTCTCAATGGGAGTGTGGTAAGTTGTGCGTGGATCGAGGAGAATAGCATGAGCCTCCACATGCTGCGAGTCTCCGCGGTGTCATGCTCAGCGAGCCACTTGACAAGACGCACAGGCTGACTATCTCAGAGGCGGAGGCAAGTGAGACTTGTACTCCGTCACCTGGATTGAGGTGAGTAACCGCGCCACCACAAAGACCTAGTAAGCACTGGGAATTGGGCATGCCAAATAATAATAAAAAAAATATCCTACAGGATAATGTCAAGGTGGCTGTGCACCAGCTGAAGTTCAGTAGAAGTTGGGTGATGAAGCAGGACAATGACCCTAAACATTTAATTAAATCCACTACAGAATTGCTTCAAAAAAAAGAAAATTCACCTTTTGGAGTGGCCCAGTCAGAGCCCAGATATTAACCTAACAGAGATGCTGTGGAATGACCTCAAGAGAGCAATTTACATGAGACATCCTAAGAATATGTTTGAGCTGAAGCAGTTCTGTAAGAAAGAGTGGTCCAAAATTCCTTCTGAACATTGTGCGGGTCTAATCCGCCGCTACCGGAATTGCTTGATTGAGGTTATTGCTGCCAGAGGAGGTTCGACCAGTTTTGAAATCCAAGGGTTCACATACGTTCCACAGCACTAGGAATGTTATATGGTATGTGTTCAATAAAGACATGAAAGATTATCAATTGTTTGTTTTGCTTAGCTCAAGCACATTGTGTTTGTCTATACTTTGTCATGACTTTGAAGATGAGATCGCATTTTATGATCAATTTCAATTAATGCAGAAAGCCAGCTAATTCCAAAGGGTTCACATAATTTTTCTTGCCACTATATGTAGTTTTGCAAATCCCTTCTTAAAAGAGCCTAAGCCCAGATAATGGAATTGCTCATAAACAAGCTTTGTTTTCTAGGTTTTAAAAGTGCATTTCCCTTGAAGAGCACTCCAAGTGTGGTGCATTCTCCTCCTCCTGGACTCGGGCCTGTGGTCAGCAAGCCTCCTCCAGGATTTACTGGCATCCCGCTCAACAGTAATGTAGTGGAACCTACAATGTCTGCTGTTAACAGGTTAGAAAAAATTGTCTTTTTTTTTTTTTTTTTTTTTTTTTTTTTTAATGTTTTTCTGATGCCAATATTTAGAGTGCTATATAGAGACAGACTGACAATCGGTTTGACTGATATTTTTACTTTTTCACTTTATCGATTATTTAATATCTTGTTTATTGCTCAAGTTAGACACAAAATACTTCAACTCTTAAATAGTAATTAAGTGAGGGGCTTTGTACAAGTGTATATTGCAACTAAGTTAAATTAAGAGGTTAGTGATAAATGATCAAGTTGTTATTGTGCCTAAAAGCAGAAATAAAACAAGAATTAAAAATTGAAACCAATTTATGCATAGGAATGTGCACAAGTAATCATTTAATCAAGTGCTCATTCAGCTTTAAATAATGTACAAGTTAAAACATTAATCTAATATTGCAATTTGATTTTCCTTTGTCCCTTTGCCTGCTGTGAGCAACATTGAAACTGCTTCTCTCACCTAAACCTTGCTGTTATTTCTCCCAAAAAGATAATTCTGCCATTATTTATTTAAAGTGATTGTATTGCTTCAGAAGACTTGGAATGTACACTCCCTGTTAAAAAAAAAAAGTCGCCTTTTGGATTAAAAAAAGCAGATCCTTAAGAGCCTATGATTGGATAATTATTGCAGTGATTATGTTTCAACAATTCTTTTAACCCTAACTGATGCAGTGTGCAGCTTCTTGTTTCTTAAACAACCATGTCGGAAGACGGATTCCGTGGTCGTGGAAAAGATGTTACTGTGTTTCAGAAGGGGCAAATTATTGGCCTGCATCAAGAACAGAAAACAACTAAGGAGATTGCTGAAATCACTGGGTTGGGTTCCGAACTGTCCAACGCATTATTAAAACCTGGAAAGATAATGGTGAACCGGCAGCTTCGTGGAAGAAATGTGGTCGGGAAAAAGTCATGAAAGATTGTGATCGGAGATCACTAAAATGCTTGAAGTCACATTGTAAAAAATCAACAGTAGAACTCATAGCTGTTTAATAGTGAAAGTAAGAGCATTTCCACGTGCACCGTGCAACAAGAATTTACAGAATTGGGACTAAACAGTTATGTGGCCACCAGAAAGCCACTTGTTAGTGAGGCTAATCAGAAAAATGGACTTAAATTTGCTAGGGAGCATAAAGATTGTGTGGTCTGATGAGACCAGATTTACCCTATTCCAAAGTGATGAGCGTGTCAGGGTAAGAGGGGAATCGCAAGAAGCGATGCCCCCGTCATGCATAGTGCCCTCTGTACAATACTCTAGAGGCAGTGTCATGATCTTCAGGTCTAGGCTCGGCAACATTATGCAGCTGACTACCTGAATGTACTGAATGACCAGGTTATCCCATCAAGGGATTTTTTTCTTCGCTGATGACACAGGCATATTCCAGGACAACAATGCCAAGATTCATCTGGCTCAAATTTTGAAAGAGTGGTTCAGGAAGCATAAGGAATAATTCTCACACATGAACTGGCCAACCCCGAGTCCTGACCTTAACCCCATTGTATGTTTCTATGTGAGTGCAAACAGGTTTTTTTGTGTGCGTGATCATTTTTAAAGCTAGATGTTGTTTAAGCATAGTGCTCTTTTTTTTCTCTCCAGATGATCAATTACTTTTTTTGTGTTATAGTAATTGACTACAAAATTACTCAAAATGCCCAATCCCTTGTTATGTATATCGGTTATCAGACACAAACTTTAAACACAAAAATAATCAGTATCGTATCGGTTATGAAAAACCTATATCTGTCCATCTTTAGTGCTAGATCCAAGCAACTATCAATATACAGTGGCCCGAAAATGTTTTGGAAACTTAAGCAACACTTTACAGTATATACGTTTCATTGCATAAATGAGATGTCAAGTGGCTTTACTTTTCTTAGTTATTCTTGCTATTACTTGGGACAAGTTGAAAACTGAGCTTTTGCTATCTTTTAAATAGTTTGAATAAACTTGGTGTGCATTAAATAGATGGCTCTTGCTTTGATATTACATGAACATTTTGCCCAGTATTTACTAAACATGCACTGATATTTGACAACAGAACAGAAAATCTGATTACTTTTCCTGGCTGATATAAATCGTTATATTATTTGTACTCATAATGTTGTTTGATTTGCATCACTTCATCAGGGATTGTGTTTGCTGTCATTTCAGACCCACACCTGCAATTGGATCCTACCTCATACCTGAAAATTTCCAGCAGAGAAACATGGACCTTATTCAGTCAATTAAGAATTTCCTTCAAAATGATGAAACCAAGTTTAATGAATTCAAAAACTATTCAGGCCAATTTAGACAGGTAACCGTCAAAGACTAATTGTAGGACCACTTTTATTTGATCACCTTTTATTCAGTGTATTATAATGAATCATTTCCCCATCCCTTAATATATATTAGTAATGAAATAATTATCTTCTGTTGACCAGGGTTTAATTCCTGCTACCCAGTACTACAAAAGCTGCCAGGAACTGCTGGGAGAGAATTTCAACAGGGTCTTCAATGAGCTGCTGGTTCTCCTACCGGACACTCGCAAGCAGCAGGAGCTTCTCACTGCTCATGGGGACTTTAAGGCCCTTGAGAAACCGCAGCTAGGCTCAAAGCCTAAGAAGAACAAAAAGAAAGCCTGGCAGACAGGCACCACCTACAACAGCCTGGAGCTAGACTGCCAAGTGTGTCCCACCTGTAAACAGGTGCTGGCTCTGAAAGACTTCAACACCCATAATACCCTGCATATCGGCGACGATGATTTCCCCTCTCTCCAGGCCATAAGCAAGATCATCAGTTAGCTGTCAGTGAACGCACCTTTACAGCTCAGCCACAGCAGTCTGTGACACGGTCTGGTACTTCACCAGATGCTCAAAAGGATGAGGGGTGATCTAAAGTACACATGTGATGTGTACTTGCATTGTTTAGATGTAAGTTTGGAAGGTCAGCGTGTTGAAGAGGAACAAAGTGCAAGTGGGACTGTAAACGTTTTGAAGGGAGCCAAGTTAAATCTACTTGAAAGGTTGAGTTAGAACTTGAATTCCTTTAAAATACCCCTCCGATCCTTGCTTGACTCTTTTTCATCAGGTTTTTCAAATGCTGTTAACATGGTCATTTGTTTCTAAAAATGCTGTCAGGTTGCCTGAAAAATAACTTATTTCAAAACGCTCCTGTCTGTTGGCTGAAAAATATTCCTCATTTATGTTTACAAGATATACAGCACATAAAAATAAAAATGGTTAATATATTGAATTTCTAGAGTAAGGTACAGTGATCAATATAAATTTAAATGCAAAAATGCATTTTTGAAGAACACTGAATGTTTGTGTTGAAATGCTCTGCAATTAAATGATCAAGCCAGGGAACAAAATGCACCACTCTCATACAGTATATGATTGTATGACATGAACCCTCAACACTTGTTTAGGTGTGACTGACACATTTCAAAATGATACAGTTGAATCAGTGCAAGAAAGATCACTCATCAGTAAATTGCCTTCAAATATACAAAAATGTCAGAGGCTTTTTTTCTTTTAACCATCTCTTCATTGCATTTGTACCTCTTTTAAATCGGTTTTCACACTGCCATAGTCCACACTGCTGTTGTAAGGAAATCTGCAGAAAAAAATGGTTCCTAGTTAAATATTTTAAACATCGAAGTGTTTTTAAATTCGCAAGGGGTCTACTTGTATGCAGCACTCAAAACTCATCACTACAGAGACTTATGTCTTATTTGATCAAGGTTTCATATAATACGTTGGAAAATATTTGGACTATTTTCTGTTCTTAATTTGAAACCACAGATCATCATAATTTAAGCATTTGAAGAGGTTAAAGGGATAGTTCACCAAAAATTCTCTCATTTACTCATCCTCATGCCATCCTAGATGTGAATGACTATTATATTTCAGCTCTGTAGGTCCATACAATGCAAGTGAATGGTGACCTGACCTTTTGAAAGTACAAAAAGCAGATAAAGTTTGCATGAAAGTAATCCATACGACTTCAGTGGTTTAATCCATGTCTTCTGAAGCTACCCAGTTGGTTTTGGGTGAGAACTGACCAAAATACAAATCCTTTTGTACATCTTGACCATCTCCTTGGCGATCACGATTTAAAGCTGTAGTGAAGTGTAATCGAGCTTGAAATCATGATCGTGCATAGAATCTGCGATGGCAAGATGAACTGATATTTAAAAAAAAAAAAAAAACTTTTGTGTTCAGCAGAAGAAAGAAAGTCATACACATCTGGGATGGCATGAGGGCGAGTAAATGATTAGAGAATTTTCATTTTTGGGTGAACTATCCCTTTAAATTGGGCCAGAATGGGTCAGATCTTGGGGTTCCCCACCTCCAATATTTAACATCCTGAGTGTTTTAAACTATTTTTAAAGTATAACATGTTACAGGGTGTGGCTTCCACATCACACAGAGTTTTCTATAATTGAGTGCATTCAAGTCACACATTCATGAAATTTTTTTATTTTTATTCTCATAATGTCTGACAACTGCAGTCTGAAGACATTCCATTGGACAAGAACAAGTCTTTTGAGTACAACTTTCACAAGATGGGTTATACTGCCTGAAGATACAGTCTGTAATATGTTTAAAAAGAATCATGAATCAAGATCTCGAAAACATTTTACTGGTGCAAATTTTGCATTTGGGGTACAAATACAAAAACTAAATAAGGTCTTGTCTTTTTAGTTTCTGATCTTCAGGATCTTTTTACCTGTGGTCTATCATACTTTTTAGAGTTGCACATTTTGAACCAGCTTAACATGCCACAGTAAATGTCTCTCAAACTGTTCAGTAAAAGTGGTCCATGAAGCATTTTAACAAGAGTGCAGTGTTAAGTACAGGAAACACAAGACCCTGACCATTTTCACAAACATACTCCATTTAAATGTATTGAAGTACAATCACTATAATTTTGTGTATGTTGCCCTATCTCTGAACACAGAAACATTACCAAAATTCTACCACATATCAGACAAAGCACTGACGATGGTCACCAAACAGCTTTTTTTTTAACAACAGCTAACTGGTGAATATCTGAATGGAGTCATTGTGTCCCAAACACATCACTTTGTAAACCACTGCCATATATATATATATATTTTAAATGACTTGCCATTCAGTTTCTTTCCCATTTCTAATTTTGTAAACAGCAAGTGATGACATTGTCCAAGTTTGTATACTTATAAAATATTTAATTAAAACTCTGGTCATATACAGAAATTTAAATTTGGTAGTATCTTTTTGTGTTCATCTTTTTCATAAATCTGACTTAAACTTGACAGAACAATAATCATGGCTCTATGTTGCAAAACTAATTGCAATGGTGTCTTGTAATGGTGCAGTGCTGGGTAATTACTTAAAAATAGTAATCCACTACAAATTTCTATACATTTCCTCTAAAAATTGTAATCAGATTACATTTACTTAATTGAAACCGTAATCACATTACTTGTTACTTTTAAGTTACTTTCTAAAACACTTTTCCACTCAACAAATTCAAAATTATTTCTTTCTTGTTCATTGTTACACACAAATCATACGCTCAGTACGTCACATTCCTCTCATATGTATTCTACATAATAATATATTAGATATAAACATAAACCTAAAATGTACTTAAAAAGTAATTCAATTAACTGAAAGTCAGTAACTGAAATCTGATTACAAGAATTTCAAATGTAATGCATAGCACTACCTTTTTTACTTAAAGATATAAATTTACTAATTAGATTACAGTAATTTATTACTTTGTAATTGGATTACACCCAACACTGGTCTTTAGAAATTTTATTTAGAAAATAAAACTCATTATTTTGTTTTCTACGTTGTTCCAATTATTTTTATTTAATTTTTTTGTGGGATACATTTAACCTTTATAGTTTGATATTGTCAGAAATATCATGCATCCTACACTACAAAAATCCACCCCAAAAAAATTCTTTATGCAGTTTTGATGTACAGGCAAAACACATTTAGTGCCTCCACTAAATCAAACACTGAATCCACATCCACGTTTATCTTCTTTTTTACACTGAAATAACCTTTGATACATAAGACATCCTTATCTACAGCAGAACTCACCCCTCTCTTAGGCAGACAATTTTGGCAGCTTTTAGTTGGAGAACATTTAAATGTATTATGGACTGCCTTTCCATGTTTTAGATATTGCACTTTATATACAGTACCCAGTGGCATAATGGAAACTGAATATTTAAGTTATTGTTTGTGATGCATGACACTTCATAGCTCTCTAAATATAACACATGCAATATAACGTGTTTCTTTTTTCATTTTTACACAACACAGAAACTGATACCCCTCAATCGGTTTCATTCCACCTGGTAAATTAACATGTAATATTCCAAATAAAAGTGAAATCACAATCGACATAATCTTGCACAGAAGTTCACTGAACATTACTACCTATGAAAAATGTCACACCTCTTCAGTTTGAAGGTCAGTGCCACCCACCCTCACTGATTCTGACAGAACGATGACATTGCACACAAACTCTGTTGGGCACCTCTTTAGTAAATTGGCACCTGGTAGTTTGGGGCAGTGGAGTCCAGGTTTTCAGTGAAGGGTGGGCTCTGGTATGTGTCAGTGGGCTCAGTGTTTGGGCTGGTGGGGTAGGGCTGGATGGGTGGGTTGCCATCGAGGTGCTCTTTGGTGAAGAGGGACATGTCGGTTCCTAGCATGTACTTCTGCACAGCTCTTACAGTCAAGCCAGCCTGAAGTACAAAGCAAAATGTATTAAAATGCACCAATACAACATTTGTGAATCTGATTGGCTGATTCGATGGAACTTCTGAAGCAGACAGACACAAGATGCCTAAAAGCAGTAGAGTTGTGCTCACAAGGTTCCATGTTGATACAATGAGAGCATTTGAGGACTAAATAATCACAGAATTTGCCCAAGTTGGCCAGGTTAGTGACATCAAATCTTTTAAAGATAAAGGTTTTGTTTGATGCAAGTAGCAGTAGAGCTGCATTTTTTGCTTAGTTTACTAAGTTAAATCTGTGAAATTCTCTATAATGATGTTTTCTGTGCTGTGCTTAGACTTTCTACACATTTTCTGCTATTCTCCTGTGTGTTTTCTGTGCAATTGCTCACAGAGACTTTGTTATTTCTTATAAAGAAAATTTTACCCTATGTCAGTCTTTATTTCTGTTTGATACATCGCCCCAAACTAGTGGTCGACCGATATATCGCCGAGGCCGATATATCGGTCGATATTTGGAATCTTTTAGATATCGGCATCGGCCGATAAATATTTCCGTTTGGCCGATATATTTCAAAACAGTTTTTGACAGTGCACTAGCGCTTTTTTACACTGGCGCGAGCAGAGCGAGCATGAATGAACTGAATACGCTCGCTCTGCTCCGCCCAGCACCATAAGACAAGCCACTCAGAAGTGAAGCAGACATCTGACAAACACAGTAAATGACCAATCAGCATTCACCTTCTAACCTGACGCTACATGCAGCGAAGTGTATTCAAACAGTACCGTGATATGTCAGATCCGCAGCCCAGCGGTAGCGCCAGTGGGGGTCACAGATGTGATATAAACGAATTCAAACAAAACTGAAAACATTTAACAAACAGTCAAAAATCCTGTGACTGGCTGTTCCTCATATGCGCGCGCGCTGTTCTCGGTTACGTTTAAACTAAACGCTGTTTTCCCACGGACTGAATAGATGGTCGCGTGCACTCCGGATCAGTGATCGCGTGAGGTGGATGAGAAGAGAACACTGTATGGTAAGTAATAATACGTTTGAAAAAAAAAAATATTCCTTAATCAGAATTAAGTTATTCACTATCTCTATCTGCTGTATTTAATTATCCATGATTGGCGTAATATTGTGTGTAGTATACCTTTTCATATGTTCCGGTCGGATTTGATGCTAATCGAGTATGCAAATACATGTGACGGCTTACAAAGTTTCAAAGAAACAAACAAGCAAAACTAAACAGACATAAATCATTATTATTTAAATATACTTAAAGTAAAACAACCTGTTTAAACTAAATAGTGTAAATAAACTATGTGAGATGTATATGTAACTATGTATTGTACATAAAATGTATGGAATTGCACATACTATTTTGTCATTAATTTATGAATATTGTTTAGATTGGTTAATTAATGATAAATGTTATCTGTAACCTGCAGTAAGCAGCAGTAATTGTTTATGAGACTGAAAAATCAAATTACCCATAACAGTTTAATCTAAAATGTTTTTTTGTGTGTGTGTGTTTTCATTCTGCTAGATGGCTAAATGTTTAAGCAGACAAGAAGCTGCACTAAAACTTTATTTATTGAAGTGTTACCTTACCTCATTTGTTTACATTTTAATTACTTAATTAGTAAATAATATTTATGCAATATAGTTTTTGCAATTAAAAATATGTACAATAAATGTTCATTTAGTTTCACCAATATTCTTTGTCTCGCATTTACTGTATTCACATGTATTGTATCGGCCTCATATCGGCCAGTCGGCCAGATTGCTTTCTCAATATCGGCATCGGCCATTAAAAATCCCATATCGGTCGACCACTACCCCAAACACACCATTATGACAAAACCGACTAACTGATCGCTTATCATGTCAGTTACATGGCTTTTCCTGTCTAAATGGGCAGTTCTTCACCAATTGAAGTGACTATAGACCCCAGACTTATGCCGTAGTCATAGGTCTGGCTACGCCAGACAAATTAGCATGTTAAGACAGTAAGTCAGTTTGTGGATACCATAGAAATTCCGTAGACTGACAACTACCTGATGCAAAATTGTCTGTGTCTTCTCTCATAAAACAGCAATTTTATTGTATTCAATTCCACACATAGATCATTCCAAACTAGTGTAAAAGTGGTTGAAGATTAGTGGACAGGCGGTCATTTAATTAAGTGATGAACTGTTTCCTCACAAAAGCATCTCCTTCATAGACACCCATTAAAAAAACAGCCTCTTGTCTCCTTGCCAGTTTACTGCCCATAGAATGTCAATGGGATCGCTGCGTTATGCGTTTTATTTCTAACCTTGTATGCTCAACTATGTAGAAGGTCTCTGGTAAAACAGGTGTTGCCTGTACAGCTGGAGCATTGACTGCCCCCTACTGCCAAATCAAGGAGGTACATCAAGCTTGAATGGGTCCAATGGTAGAAATATTCCATATATACACAATTTATGTAAGGCAAAGTCCAACGCTCTATTATTTGCTCCCCACTGTGGAAATCAGTCCTATTTGAATAAGTTGTGTATAAGTTGTAACTACTCGTGTATGTAGTTATGTAATACAAGTGTTAAAATAGGCTTTATTGTCTTAAAAATCATATGTTATAGTAAAAGTGTTTCGATGTAATAAGATAGTATTGTATGGGGAATGGAAAACTAAGTGTTAATGAACTATTAATCTGCTGTTTTACTCCTGCATGGTACAACTCAACTCTGCTCTGCTCACTTTTTGGGGGTTTTCCACTGTGGATAGTACCTGGTACTTGCTTTTTTTTAGTACCACCTCGGTCGAGGTTCCAAGTGAGCCGAGTTGATACTAAATGTGATGTCAAAATCCTGCAGATCACTGATTGGTTAGAGAGAATCGTCACTACCAGCGTCACTGGATTTCCGACACCACCCGCTAATTTTAAAGTTAGTAACAGCGATAGCAGTATCATTTGTTCACACGACTTTCGAATTGTGAAAATGAAATGACGCAAAATTATGCCGTGGTCAATAAACGAGTTGCAGGCGGTCCACTCGTTAGTGATGAGCGAAACGAAAATGTATTTCAGGAAATGTCACAGCTGTTGGCCACACACGGCTATCACTGGACCTACCAACAGTGTAGGGAAAAGAGAAAAAAACTTAAAAGTGGAAGTCTTTCGACCAAATGGACACTATCAAAACGGCAAGCAATGGGAGGTAGAATCCCACAGCATTGATCGAAGATGGAGGATGGTATGTTTTGTGACGTTAACTATACTCTGCTTGAAAGCTTCACTTTATTTAGTTGACCAGCTACTGGAAGCTTGCTTCTAAAACAACCAGGCCAATTTAACTGTTACACTTGAATAAAATCACCATGCAACAACTGCTTTATGCAGCACAATGAGCTATTAGCTAACAGCGGTTGTGTTATTGTTTTGGTGTAGTGGTTGTGTTATTGTTTTGGTGTTTGTGTCATGTTTAAGATGATGTCACGACAGTAGAGGCGGCGCAACTATTACGATCGGCCTATAATCCCACCCATGTTGAGACGGTACTAAACTGCAATGGAAACCCAAGCTCAGAAAAGTAAAGTTGAACCGAACCATATGTGCAAATAAACAATATATATTATACTGAATCTAAAAATGTAAAATAAAATCTAAACATGATTTATTCCAAACACAAAATAGTGAATAACAATTACTAGAGGTCATAAAGATAAGAGACAAACCTCACTCTTGTTCAGTAACTATGAGCCACAATAATGGTTTTCCAATGGTTGGTTTGCATCAGGAGTCATCACTAAACACTACTCTCATCCTCATTCATAGCCAGGGAAAAGGAAGTAATTCTTTTATATGTTCCCAAATTCCCTGAGGGCTGAAACCAGTATGTAGGCTCTACATTGTAGATCAAGCTAATGTCATTTAGATAGGTCATGATGTAACAACTTACTCATATCCTGAAAAGGATTGGTGCTCTGCATCCCCTGCCATAGCAATGACTAATTACAATGACATTAAAAAAGAATGGCTCTTACTGTCAAGGCAAACCAATAAAATGTGTTTTAATTTCATTGTACAGATACTCAAGCAATATTTACCCAGGTGAAGATGGAGAAGAAGGAGAAGGTTATGGCAGCTCTGGCAGCATCTGCTCCCTGATTTAAGGGCAGCTCATATGGGGTGGTGCGTTGCCATTGGTTGACCAAGAAGCAGAAACCAACAAACCACAAAAATGCCCAGAAACCTGTAATCATGGATGTCACCTTTTAAAATCAACAACCGGGTATTTACAGTACTAGAGTAATAATGACAAAACAGATTCCATTGATTAGTGTAATATGATTAGCTGCCCTCTGTTCAGATTTAACCCTTGTTGTATGAAAACCTGAAGTTAAATAACAAATCCAACTTTGTCTTCAATGTACAGCCAGAAATAAACACAATTGCAACGAAAGTGGCAAAGTCTGAAGGCAATTTTACTTCTGCTGTGTTCATGAATCATTGCCAGACTCTTTGCAAAGTCTATGAACAATTCATAGTTTAAAAATAGCATGCAGTCACAGAGAGTCTGAATCTGTTTTAGCATGCTCTTACGGTGTACCTGAGAAACCAATGTCCAGCATCACTGCCTTCTTCCTGTCTTTAATACTGCTGATTTGTTGGAACTTCATGTCAAGGATAAGGAAGAAAATGCAGGCTAAAAAGGCTATGAGCCCAATGGTGGTTCCATAGTTACAGGCATTGTTGTTCTTGTTGAAAACGCAATAGAGCCTCTCACTACCATGGTTGACATAGCCTTCGTTTATTATGGATCCAAAGACCACTATTGAGAAGATCTATGGTGGAAAAAATGTCATTATTAAATCTGTTGACCAATATACATTCAATTACAGAGTTCTTTAAGTAGTTAGTTTGGTGCAGCTTCACTAACAAACAAGGTCTAATGAAATAACACAAATAAAATAAGAAACAAAATAAGAAGGTAAATACAGCAACACTTGGTAGGATTTTTAAAGAACGTAAGCCTAATACACTGATTATAAATGAATGTCCATGACAAATCACAACATTAATCTGTAAACATGGTCATATGATCATGATCTGGTCAATTCAGTCACCAATTATATTTCTGGAAGACATGGTTATTTTAAGACTACACTCATCACTGTAAATAAATGTTGCAATTACATTATGAAACAGGAGAAGACTGTTACATAGAGATAAAATCCACTGTATGACTAGCAAAATGGTATTTGATGAGTATTGAGGGACATTGACCAGCAATGACTATTCTAAATCAATATTTTCCATTTGAAGGGCCTATATTTCCTCAAACAAGCCATACTGTCCTGTATGAAATGTTGCATTTTTAAGAGTCAAGTGTATCTGAGGTGATAGCCCATTTTTCAGTTTGAGTGAGAAAACAACAACACCAACCCATTTTTAATCAACTTTTGAAATAATACATAAAACATTCGACATCAAAAGACCTAAAAAAGAGTCATATGCAGCACTAGACCGTTTCAGCTCTTGTACACGTGATGCATTTTGTCTGATGCAAATAAAATCAAATGGAAGTAACAGTGCACGAGCGTATAGTAATGTAACAACCAATCAAAATGGAGAGGCGCCGGTCTTATAGACGCAGGCAATGGCTGTCTTAAATCCTAAAGGGCTAGAGAGCATCTTAGAACATCACAGGCACGTTCAGTGATACTCAAACGTTGTCTAGATATAAGCAGCTCATTATAAGATTGAGACACAGACTGTGAAGATGCTCTTACTGAAAAATCCAAGGAGCAATCGAATAAAAATCTATTGCATAATAGAGAAACGTTCGCATCATTCGTGACATCAACATCGCTTATTTGATTGTTTTAAGAAATATTAATTAACGTTTTGATGCCAAATCCACGCTTGACGATATTTATACCTAAATAAAATACGTCCAGCCTAAATCATACACTATTGCAAATATGATACCACATACTAATAAATTCCACAATAAACGAAACAAAATAGCTTCTTCAGAAGCAACGCTTTTATATGTTATTATTATTCTAGAAAGAATCGCACGAGTAACCCCGCCACCAGAGCAAATAGCCCACGGAACATGACATCAGTACGTCAATATTTTTACCAGAATAAAAAAAATATTTTGCGAATAATCATCCCGTAATATCGCGAACATTACATATATATTAGAGCCGTAATATTTCCGAGTGATCCCATTTAATAATTTGGGGGGCGCGTAATGAAATTGATTATGATTGGTTCTGGGTTATTTCTACAGACCGTACATGTCTTCTGGGCCGATATGCTAATTTATATAGAAATAAAATTTCTTCTTACCCACGATAATATTCTGAGGATGGTCTGCGGCTGTTGAATAAAGGCAATGGGGTCGAATGCAGACCCGGCTCTTCCAGCGCCAAATGAACCCACTCCGTCCATTTTCGTCCTACTGTTATTCAAGCTCTGGGCTGTGGGTCGAGGTGCGCACACACACACACACACACTCTCTCTCTCACACACACACACACACTCTCTCTCTCTCTCTCTCTCTCTCTCTCTCTCTCTCTCACACACACACACACACACACACACACACGATGGCAATTGACATTTGTTCATTTTAATGGAATAGTTAAACTACAACCTCGTGTTTTTTTACAAACCGTCCTTTCTTCCGTGGAACACAATGAGATGTTAGGCAAAATGTTAGGGACTGACAGCCTCAGTCACCATTCACTTTCATTGTTTGTTTGTCTGTCAAGTGTTGAGGTCTATATGCCTCCCTGTGTAGACATCACATGCTGCATTTGCTTAGGAAGATGTTCGTACATTAGGAGACAAAGGTTGTACTGTGTATTTCACATAGAGTATACGGTTAAAAGTACAACAGTATTAAAAACAAGATTAATTAATTATATTTCTGTTATTAGAAATCAAATGGTTTTGTCAATTGTTTGATCTGTTGTGTTTTTCTGTCGGACTTCTATGTGGAACTTGAGTCAAAGCAGAAAGATAAACACAACTAAGATGAGTCAACGCAATTTTTTTTTTAATCTCCGAAATATTAACTTTTTAGGGCAATGAGTTTCCATTAAGTTTTTCTCCCCAATTTGGAATGCCCAATTCCTAATGCATTTTAAGTCCTCATGGTGGTGTAGTGACTCCACGTCTGAGTCCGTCAATCCATGCATTTTATCACGTTGCTTGTTGAGCGTGTTACTGCAGAGACATAGCGCTTGTGGAGGCTTCACGCTATTCTCTGCAGCATCCATGCACAACTCACCACATATCCCACCGAGAGCGAGAACCACATTATAGCGACCACAAGGAAGTTCCCCAATGTGACTTTACCCTCCCTAGCAACTGGGCCAATTTGGTTGCTTAGGAGACCTGGCTAGATTCACTCAGCAAGGATTCAAACTCAAAAACTCCAGGGGTGGTAGTCAGCATTTTATAGCTGAACTACTCTGGCCCCCTTTCCATTACATTTTTAAGTTAAATATACTTGTTCAGAAAGAGTTCCAAAATCTGAATTATTTTAGAATTGTAAAGACATTTTCAGGTTTGGGGAAATCTATCATATTTTTAAAATGATGTTGTCTCCTATGTTTCAAGCAGGGGGGCAAAAAATCAAGATACAGTTGAAGTCAGAAGTTTACATACACCTAATCGTAGAAAACTTTCCCTGTCAGTTAGGATCACTACTTTATTTTAAGAAAGTGAAATGTCAGAATAATAGTAGAGATAATTATTTATTTCAGATTTTATTCCTTTCATAAAGTTCCCAGTGGGTCAGAATTAGTATTTGGTAGCATTGCCTAACTTGGATCAAACTTTTTGGGTAGTCTTCCACAAGCTTCTCACAATAAGTTGCTGGAATTTTGGCCCATTCCTCCAGACAGAACTGGTGTAACTGAGACTTTGTAGGGTTCCTTGCTCACACACGCTTTTTCAGTTCTGCTCACAACTTTCTATCAGATTGATGCCAGGGCTTTGTGATGGCCACTCCAATAGCTTTTGCCACAAGTTTGGATGTATGCTTTGGGTCATTGTCCATTTGGAAGACCCATTTGCGACCGAACTTCCAACTTCCTGGCTGATGTCTTGAGATGTTGCTTCAATATAGCCACATAATTTTCCTTCCTCACGATGCCATCTATTTTGGGAAGTGCACCAGTCCCTCCTGCAGCAAACCACCCCCACAACATGATGCTGCCACCCCCATGCTTCACGGTTGGGATGAATTTATTCGGCTTGCAAGCTCACCCGTTTTCCTCCAAACATAACGATGGTCATTATGGCCAAACAAATTTTTTGTTTCATTAGGCTAGAGGACATTTATCCAAAAAAGTAAAATCTTTGTCCCCATGTGCAAACTGTAGTCTTTTTGATGGTGGTTTTTGAGCGGTGGCTTCTTCCTTCCTGAGCAGCCTTTCGGTTTATGTCAATATAGGACTCGTTTTACTGTGGATATACATACTTGTCTACCTGTTTCCTCCAGCATCTTCACAAAGTCATTTGCTGTTGTTCTGGGATTGATTTGCACTTTTCACACCAAACTACGTTCACTACGAACTACGAATACATCTCCTTCCTGACCAGTATGATGTCTGTGTGGTCGCATGATGTTAATACTTGCATACTATTGTTTTTACAGATGAATGTGGTACTTTCAGGCATTTCGAAATTGCTCCCAAGGATGGACCAGACTTGTGGAGGTCCACTATATTTTTTCTGAGGTCCTGGCTGATTTCTTTTGATTTTCCCATGATGTCAAGCAAAGAGGCACTGAGTTTGAAGGTAGGCCTTAAAATACATCCACAGGTACACCTTCCATTCAGTGCACCTCTTATAAGAAGACAATTGTCTAATTGTCTAAAGGCTTGTAATAATTTTCTGGAATTTTCCAAGCTGCTTAAAGGCAAAAATAACTTATTGTATGGAGACTTCTGACCCACTGGAATTGTGATATAGTTAATTAAAAGTGAAACAATCTGTCTGTAAACAATTGTTGGAAACATTATGCATCATGAAAAAAGTAGATGTTCTAAACGACTTGCCAAAACTACAGTTTTCTAATATTAAATCTGTGTAGTGGTTAGAAAATGAGTTTTAGTGCTGAGTGACTCCAGCCAGGCTTCCTAAGCAACCAATTGGCCTGGTTGCTAGGGTGGGTAGAGTCACGTTGTGGTAACCTCCTCGTGGTTGCTATAATGTGATTCTGGCTCTCGGTGGGGCACATGGCGAGTTGTGCGTGGGTGCCGCGGAGAATAGTATGAAGCCTGCACATGCACTAGGTCTCTGTGGTAACGCGCTCAACAAACCATGTGATCTCAGATGTGGAGGCAACAGGGATTCGTCCTCCGCCACCCGGATTGAGGCGAGTCACTATGCCACCACCACAAGGATTTAGAGCGCATTTTGAATTCCAAATTGGGGGAACCCCCCACCCCCCCCCCCCCGAAAACAAACAAACAAACAAATTTTTTTAAATGACTTTAACCTAAGTGTATGTAAACTTCTGACTTAAACTGTAAATATATTTAGTATTTTAGAGCTCCTTGATATGAACCAATCATTTTCTTTCATCCTTGTGCAATAACAATTATTTTTTAGATGCCGAGTCAATTTAAAAGTCAATTCAACCTTTTAAACATGCGTTCTGACACCCGAGTTCTGTTTTATTATTACACTGCATCTGTTTTAGCCTGAGAATGCAAGTCATCATCAGTACATGGCACACATTCAAAACTCGAACGCTTAACTAAATTAAATTGAACATATTCAAAATCCATTGTTATTGCTGCTTCTGATATATGTATATAATTCACTGAGACCTCAAACCAAATAAACAGATCATTTTATTTTCAGCAGCAGCAGCGCAGATAAAACAAAGTTACTCAAGTACACGAGAGACTCTTTCCATTCTCTGAAACGTGGACCACGATGCCATAAACTTGCAAAAAGATGTACTATTAAAATCACAATATAGACATTTGTTAATCCATAAATTATTATCTTAATTATAACAAAGGTTAAGTGCTAATTGAACATGTATATATGTATGTATGACTCTTAATGGACAACCAAAGTACCCACAGAAGCCAAGAGGCAAGGTCATGTGACTGCACTTTGCTTGTGTTAATGTTGCTGGCTGTCAGTCACAAGAGCCATCTTTCCAGCCATCTCTCCATCGCTCATCCACCCTGCTGCAGTCAAACTCTGGCTTGCCTAACCGGATGTTGATGCCATTATGGAGACGACACAGCCACTGTGAGAGGTTGTGGCGGCTGCTAGCTTCTGGTTGATTTTCTTTCAATCTGATAAGAGAGATGTTATCACTGAATCATATCACACATCATATCCTCAAGCAAATGTAAATTAAGAAGTGCTATATTAGTGCATGAATGGGCAGTCAACAGTAAAGAACAAACACAGAATAATCAATCACAAACCTTGATCTTAAGTCTTCTGCACATTCTTCACATGGAAAAAACTTCGAGAAGAGGTTGATAAATTGTGTCATCTCCTGTTGTTGAGAAGTGGATGGGGTATCTGGATAGTAGGCTGCCATAGTGTGAAGTAAAGACCATGAGCTTCTGCCCAGTTCCTCTCTGTCCAAAGGGCATTCGACTGGCTTTTCAGTCTCCTCTGGTGCCCTGCTCTCCTGTTCAAAATATCAAGAGACATTATTTACTGTGGTGGACTGATTAAATCGTGCTCTATGAAATTACAGTGAAATTAAAATTTACAGTAGCTCTTGAAAAGTAGCCATAGGTTTATTTTCCACCTTTATTTTCACTTTTCAGTGGTATACAAAGTGTAGTGCATCATAAAAACTAGAGATCAACCAATAACGAAGGCGTTGGAAAAGCCTGATAACCGATTAATTGGACAATATTTTTTTAAATACATTTCTAGTATGTTCAAATTTTTTTTAGTCGTTTTTTACTATGACAGGTACAGACTCAGATGTTACAAGAGTCCAAAATTACATCTGCGATTTTATTAGTTTACTGTTCAACCAAAATTAACTATAAACAATCCTGAAACACACCACAGATTTTGTATGTGTCAACTCTATTACAGGGAGATCTTGTCAGAGATCACTTTATCTTTTTATCACTGACAAAAAATATGATCTTTTCTAAATGCAATACACTTCCCATTTCATTTATACACATTTCGTAGGTTGGCTATTGCATCAGATTTGTAACCATACTTTCTATGTGGTATTTTTGGTAAGACCGAAGTAACCACAAGTTAATACCATGGTTCGATTAATGTAATATTATTTCTGTAAAACTAACTATATTATTTCTTAATACATACATTATGCTTTTGCAGATGCTATTATCCAAAGCGACTTAAGAGTGCGCATTCAGGGTTTACATTTTTTATCATTTTGTGTGTTCCCTGTGAATCGAACCCATGATCTTGCCTTTGCTACCAATATACAGTTGAGCTACAGGAACCCTATATAGTATGCAAAAAAAAAAAATCTTTGTCTTTTCTTACTATGACACAGAAGCTTCTCGAGTCTGAAATTAATAAAATTACAGATTTTCTAATAAAATCCCAGAGCAACATTAACCTTATAGTTACCTACACAAAATCAAATGCCATAGTTACATATTTATATATTTAAGGTGATATACAATATTTCTGCCACTAAATACCACAGTTGCTGCAACAGTTAATGATGCTAATTTAAACCATGGAACGTTCAAAAAGCAGAGCTGTCCCCCCAAGCCCTTTCAAGTTCAGTAATGTTGTGTTTCAATTACATTAAAGGGATAGTTCACCCAACAATTACAATTCTGTCATCATTTACTCGATCTCATGCCATTCCAGATGTGTATGACTTTCTTTCTTCTGCTAAATGCAAACTAAGATTTTTTGGAGAATAACTTCTGTAGGTCCTCACAAAGCAAGTGAATGGTGGCCAGCATAAAAGTAATCCATACGTCTCCAGTGGTTTAATCCTTATCTTCAGAAGTGATATGATTGGTTAGTGAAAAACAGATACAAAAGTCCCTTTTTATTATAAACCTTCACTTTAACTTTCACATTCTACTTTTGTTTTTGGCAATTCACAATATTTGTGTGTACTGGGCAGGAAGGAGAATATATATAGTAAAAAAAAGACTTGCACTGATCTTTTTCTCACCCACACCTATTATTTCACTTCAGAATATATGGATTTAACTACTGGAGTCATATGGATTACTTTTATGCTGCCTATATGTGCTTTTTGGACCTTTAAAGTTCTGGCAACCATCGGCTTGCATTGTATGAACCTACAGAGCTGAAATACTCTTCTAGAAAGCCTCTTTCTTGTGTTCAGCAGAACAAAGAAAGTCATAAGCATCTGGGATGGCATGAGGGTGAGTAAATGATTCTATTCAACATACTGTCCCCCTAATCAAACCACAACCTGAGAAAGTGGTTACTTTGTCTGACTTCAAAGAAATTGATGGCAAAATTTTGGAAGAAACCGTACGGCACCTTAAAACATCAACCTGCGCCCTTGATGCACTTCCAACATCTTTTTTCAAAAGTGTGTTCAACTGTTTAGAAGCAGATCTCCTAGAAGTGATAAACTCCTCACTTCTCTCTAGGAGAGAAGACTCCCTGAAAACTGCAGTTGTCAAGCCCCTCTTGAAAAAGAGCAATCTGGATAAGACCATATTAAGCAACTATAGACCGATCTCAAATCTTCCTTTCATAGGCAAGATCATTGAAAAAGTTGTCTTCAATCAACTGAACAAATTCTTGAACTCGAATGGATACTTTGACAATTTTCAATCTGGTTTCCGATCACATCACAGCACAGAGACAGCGCTCATAAAGATAATAAACGATATTCGCTTAAATACTGATACAGGCAAATTATCAGTACTGGTACTACTCGACCTCAGTGCTGCATTTGACACTGTCGATCACAACATACTTCTGGAAAGGCTGGAAAACTGGGTGGGGCTTTCTGGGATGGTCCTAAAATGGTTCAGGTCATACTTAGAAGGGAGAGGTTATTATGTGAGTATAGGAGACCATAAGTCTGAGTGGATGCCCATGACATGCGGAGTCCCTCAAGGCTCAATTCTTGCTCCACTCCTGTTCAACCTGTATATGCTCCCAATTAGCCAAATAATGAGAAAGAACCAAATGGCTTACCACAGCTATGCAGATGACACACAGATCTACTTAGCCCTATCACCTAACGATTACAGCCCCATTGACTCCCTGTGCCAATGTATTGATGAAGTAAACAGTTGGATGTGCCAAAACTTTCTTCAGTTAAACAAAGACAAAACTGAAGTATTGCGTTTGGAAACAAAGATGAAGTTCTCAAGGTGAATGCATACCTTGACGCTAGGGGTCAAACAACTAAAAATCAAGTCAGGAATCTTGGTGTGTCTCTAGAGTCAGACCTTAGTTTCAGTAGTCATGTCAAAGCAATAACTAAATCAGCATATTATCATCTGAAAAATATTGCAAGAATTAGATGCTTTGTTTCCAGTCAAGACCTAGAGAAACTTGTGCATGCTTTCATCACCAGCAGGGTGGGTTATTGTAATGGACTCCTCACGGGCCTTCCCAAGAAGACCATAAGACAGTTGCAGCTCATACAGAACGCTGCTGCCAGAATTCTGAGCAAAACCAGAAAATATGAACATATCACACCAGTCCTCAGGTCTTTACACTGGCTCCCAGTTACTTTTAGGATTGATTTTAAAGTATTATTACTGGTATATAAATCACTCAATGGGCTAGGACCTCAATATATTGCAGACATGCTCACTGAATATAAACCCAACAGATCACTCAGATCATTAGAATCACATCAGCTAGAAATACCAAGGGTTCACTCTAAGCAAGGAGAGTCTGCTTTTAGCTATTATGCCAGCCGCAGCTGGAACCAGGTTCCAGAAGAGATCAGATGTGCTCCTACAGTAGTCACATTCAAATCCAGACTCAAAACACATCTGTTTAGCTGTGCATTTACTGAATGAGCACTGTGCCACTGTGTGTCCGACTGTTTGTACTGTGTTTTATTAGATTTTTTTTAAAAAATTTTTATTCTAAACTGTTTTAATTATTCTTATTTTATTATTCTTGTTTTTTTTTTCTTTTTAATTTCTACTATGTAAAGCACTTTGAATTACCATTGTGTATGAAATGTGCTATATAAATAAATAAACTTGCCTTGCCTTGCCTTGCCTAATGTTCGACTCTTGAGACCAGTATATCGTTAATAGTACATTTACATTTCAGTATATGTTCAGGTCTCTGACACAAAGTTTGTTCACCTGCAATGAGGCTGGAGTCGTCTGTTTCTTCTGCGTCTTCATCCATGATTTAAAATCTGTACACGCTCTACAGGGCTTCTTTTTCGGTTCTGTGATGATGGTTTGCTCATTATCCGGTGGTCTGCTTGTAACAGGGATTGGGAAACCCTCCATACCTGTGGGGTTTTGTGTGGATGAGTTTGACCCTGTAGGTGCTGCCATGTTTCCACACTCACGATGGGAACGATTGTTGCACATGTTGGTCTTGAGTCGGGATGTGTCATTTATTTACTGTACCGCATACGAATGCCCATTCAATATATGACCGACTCATCAAATTACACATTCATATTCATATTTATGCTCCTCATTCATATTCATATTTATGTTCCTCTAAGTCTGCTGGTTCACAAATGTTTGTGTGATTCTTGCCGGAACAAATTCTCTGCTGCACTCTCCGCCGGCGGATGATGACGTCACCAGCAGCGCATGCTACAGAGTTCGAGCTGTCCACAACTGTAATTATCACATTTACTTCTTGTAGTACACGATTGACAACGTGTAAGACATTCTGAAGTATGTAATCTATAAAATAGGATTTTGTCATTATATGTTCATAACAAATCAATCTGCAATACTGTTTGATAAGTTATAAGTGGCTGTTAGCTTAGCTTTTTACTGACAACGTAACCATATTGCATATGGTCTGTACAGTACGACTGATGTGCTTTATTTCATGATTCTGTAATATTCACAGTTTTACCATTAAGAGGGATATCATACTTCATTGACAATGGGGATTCTCGAAAAGATAGCAGAGATAGAGAGAGAAATCTCTCGAACACAGAAGAATAAAGGTAAGTCAAGATCTGCTCCCTCAAAAACATTGACGACGTCCCCCCCCCCCCCCTTCTTGAAAGGAATGTTAAAAATTTGGATTTTTTTCTAAAGCGTATTTTGTTTTGGGGTGAATGTTTACTAGGTACACTATATATATATATATATATATATATATATATGTATATATTTATTAGTATTAGTTAATTGCTTTTAACAAATGGTGCAATTCTGCTTTGACATTAAATTGGCATTAAATTGGCCTTTTATAACTTTGCATCCATTTACTGCTCATCTTTTATATTCTAATCAGTTACAAACATATTTTGCAGCCACTGAGTACCATCTGGGTTTATTAAAAGCCAAGTTAGCAAAGTACAGAGCCCAGCTTTTGGAGCCCTCGAAGTCGGCTGGACCAAAAGGTGAAGGCTTTGATGTCATGAAATCTGGTGATGCTAGAGTGGCTCTCATTGGATTCCCCTCCGTTGGCAAGGTAACCATGACATCTTCTGCATGTGCAATATGATCTGACATCCAAGACCTGCACTAATCGATCATATTTTTGTAGTCTACTTTTCTTAGTTTAATGACAAAAACAGAAAGTGAAGCGGCTTCATATGAATTCACCACATTGACCTGCATCCCTGGTGTCATTGAGGTATCTGTTATTTTCCCATTTACATTAATTTCATCTCCTTGGTTATTTTTTTAATAATATTATTTGTGTGAAAGGTGTAGAGTTCATTATTTTACTCTTATTGTGTTATTCTTCTCTCATTGCAATCGTAGTACAAAGGTGCCAACATACAGCTGCTGGATTTGCCTGGTATCATTGAGGGTGCTGCACAAGGTATGGTAATTTGTATTTCTAAGAGGAAAGTTAATCCTTTCTCTTTGATGTCTGATAATTGATTTTCTTACAGGAAAGGGCAGGGGTAGACAGGTCATTGCTGTTGCCAGAACGGCAGATGTGGTCATCATGATGCTGGATGCAACCAAAGGTGATGTTCAGAGGTCAGTGATAATTTGTAGTCTTTGAAGAATGCTAAATTTTCCAAAATTCACCCTGTATTGCACTGTTTGGCCTTCTTTGTTCTTCCCTTCAGGGAACTCCTGGAAAAAGAGCTTGAATCTGTTGGCATCAGACTCAACCGGTCCAAACCAAATATCTATTTTAAGGTGTATATGCACACTTCTATGAACTGGAACATTACAAGATATATTGAATAATTTGCCTTGTATTTATTGTGTGCTGAATCATCATAAATTCTGTAATCCATTTTTTAGCCTAAAAAAGGTGGAGGGCTATCGTACAATTCGACAGTTCCGCTCACACATTGCTCTGAGAAACTTGTTCAGCTCATTCTTCATGAGTACAGTATCCTTCTGCAACCTGTGTCAGTTTATGCTTCATTTTTATCCAATGATTGAGCTACTTATCTACCTTAATGTAACTGCAGAAATCTTCAACGCTGAAGTTCTGTTCAGAGAGGACAGCACCCCAGATGAATTTATTGATGTCATTGTGGGCAACAGAGTGTACATGCCTTGCTTATATGCAAGTATTAATTTCTGTTCAAGCACTTTAAATTTTTTTGCAAAAGCATCAGAAGATCTGAATGAAGTTAACTCTACTGTTCACTCTTTTTTTCTTAATACAGGTTTACAACAAAGTGGACCAGATCTCTATAGAGGAAATGGATCGTCTCGCTCATATACCTCACAGTGTAGTCATCAGCTGTGGCATGAAACTGAATCTAGATTACCTCCTTGAGCAATTATGGGAATACCTGGCTCTGATCTGCATTTATACCAAAAAGAGAGGAGGTATGTTTTCTTCTTTTGTAATTGATTTTTTTTCTTCCAATTTGTATTAATTATTTAATTTCTGCCTAATTTGGAATGCCCATCTCCACAATCCGGGTGGGGAGGCAATCTCAGTTGCCTCCGTGTCTGAGACGTCAATCCACGCATCTTATCACATGGCTTGTTGAGTGCATTACCGCGGAGACTCACACATGACTCTACCCTCCCTAGCAACCGGGGCAATTTAGTAGCTTAGGAGACCTGGCTGGAGTCACTCGCGAACTCCAGGGGTGGTAGCCAGCATCTTTACCACTGAGTTACCCAGGCCCCATTTTTGTAATTTTATTTAAAGAAAAGAAGGGACAAGTCAAAATTATTATTTGTGGTAGTCAACAATATGCCACAAATGCTGTCCTTTGAGCTTAACTTGTATTGAACCTGAAATATTCCTTTTATTTCTGTAACCCCCCAACCCCCCTTCATATTTTCCCTTCTATCTCATGTGTATAGAACGACCAGATTTCGGTGACCCAATAATCATGAGACGAGCTGCTTCAGTTGAACATGTGGTATGTCTCAGTTTTGTTGTCTTGTGTTACCTACAATAATATTTCCAGTTTAGCTGTTTCTGAACTGTAAGTTACACAAAGTCAATGAAATAAAATAGAAAATTGATTAAAAGTAAAGGTAACAATTTACAATAATGTTTCATTCATGAACATTAGTTAAAGCATTAGGTATAATGAACTACCAATGAACAATGTAATTTTTGCAGCATTTATTAATCTTTGTTAATGTTAGTTAATTAAAATACAATTGTTCATTGTTAGTTCATTGTGTATTAACTAATGTTAACAAATGGAACCTTATTGTAAAGTGTTACCAAAGTAACCAAGCAATTCCACTTCAAGTTGACAGATATGTTTAAAATGATATACTCTTACACAAGACTCAAGTCATATTAGTGACCTACAAAAAGTTTGTATTCTGTATAAGGCATGTTGCCCCCTCATTTTCCCCTAACACCCTGCTCTATTACTCCAAGATATGGTGTCAAGCTGAATATATTCATAATTCTCTGCATTAAGCATCTATCAGCCTCAAGACTGTACTCCTTTCCCCCCCCAGTGCCACAGAATCCACAGGACATTAGCTAGCCAGTTCAAGTACGCACTTGTCTGGGTAAGACATTTCCTCATTGTACCCAGTGAAAAATTCATTATTGTTTTGTCTTGTGTTTTTACTCAAATTCTTTAATTTTTTTTATGCCAGGGAACAAGCACAAAGTACAGTCCTCAGAGAGTAGGACTTACACACATCATGGAACACGAGGATGTCATTCAGATTGTGAAGAAATAAAATCTAGTCTTCATATCTGCTACAGAATGAAAGGAACGTGATTTTTTTCTGTTAAGAACTACAAAGACTTGATGGAGAAATAATAGAAATGTATTGTTTTGTTTATGGAAAATTATCAAACTCACAAAACCCGTTCAAATAAACATTCAGATCATTGTTTTAGTTTTGACATTTAAAATTTGAAAAAAATAATTACCTGCTTTTTTCAGAATTTTTAAAATACAGAACAAAGAAAAATGATTAAACCAAAAGTAATGAAAAACAGGCATGAAAAACCTTTAAATATCAAGCTATTTTAAAATGAACTTTTCCAGGACTGGTTAAAGTCATGGAAAATTCACAAAATCTTAAAATGTCACTCTTCAGCATGGGAAGTTCTAATATTAATATACATTTTTCTAGTTATGCCAATACTGAAATATTTTGAGTGCAGTTTCTTGAAATTAATGTTTATTTTTTAAATCCTTTAATAGCAAACGACTGTGAAAGTCATTGAAATGCAGTTGTCAAAAGGTGTGGGAACTGTTATATGAATCAAATGTTAGAAATTTGCTGATAGTTTAAACCAGTCATGGGGTGTGTCATTTATAAGCCCCTAAAATCAACTTTACTGTCACAGTTTGAAAAGGATCAGAGTTCATTCTTTATAGAAGACCACTTCTCTTTAAATACCAGCTGAAGAAAACTAGAGAATATATAACAGTGCTGGAGGTTATGTGCCTTGTACAAGTCTCTAGGTATGTTGATCATTTTTCTTTTCTTTTAAGTTATTAAAGTCATTGTAAAAAGAAAAATATGCAGGTGGAGAGATAATGATGTTTTACTGTAGAAATCAATTGGCCATTTCACATTTTTTCATTCTTCACAAAAAATATATGAAACTGACTGTTGGTTTAGTGAAAGAGTGATATTGTCTAGAGTTTGTTTTGATAAATATAGTGTGTATATAATAGAACTTTAATTAATGCATGATCATGTTCAGACAGTAGAACCACACAGACGATAAGGTATTGTTATAAGACTTTATATTCGACTTATAGTTACAACTTTCTGCCTACCAGAAACTTCAACTAACAATTCATAGCATGTTGTGAGCGCAACATGGGTGGTTGGTAACTCAAAAGCACTCTTTATTTTCCCAAGATGTGAACTGTTACCTTTCTGCATTCATCTGAAAACCTAGAGCTGCCCACTCTATTCATTACAGAAAACTAGCATAATAGACAACATTAAATATGCATACTGAGTCACTCGCACTGTACAACACAACGGACAAGTGTGGAGTGGGGGAATTATCAAGCCATCGGAAGGCTGTTCATTTGATGGGTCTGTGTGTAATTAGCCCACATTTTAAAGTGCTAAAATGATAAGAAGGATGACAAGAAACTGTTTCGGAATAACTTGAAGACTGACATTTCGACGCTGGAGTTGATTTGAATGAGTTTGAATGGTAAGACAGACGAGTGCTGTGCCAATGAGCTATGTGTGTGAACATGACGCTTGATGCTAGGCCATATGGTACGGTGTGTGTGGTAGCAAGGCCCGTATGCTTCAGGTTTTACTGCTTTATTGTGGTACTCCATATCACTGACTGGTGATTATGATTTTTTATAATAGCAGAACATTCCTTAATGGAAAACTAGCTTTTTTCTTTTTTTTTTTTTTTTAACTGTGTTGGGATGAGAAATGATTGATATGGCAAACTGTAGTTGCACTTTTATTTAGCTTTCTTGACTCTAAAGCAAGCTCATTTAGCACATTTAATCCAATCTAATTAATGAAGTGTATGTATCTTACTCTTTGAATAGCCCAATACAAACAGCATGTACTCTCTAAAAAAGTTTTTGCTTTATTCTTGGTCACGTTGACACATTGATAAACATTGTATGTGTCCCATAATTTAAATGAGCCAGAAAAGTGTTATTAATAAACAGGATTGGGAGGGTTACTTTTGATTTCTAGTTAATATGTATACTGCTTAATTGTGAAGAGAGATTTGTGAGATGATGCGACTGCTAATATCACAGTGTTCAGAGAGCATAGCATAAAAGGTCTTTTGCTGCCCCCTGCTGAACAATCAGTATTGTACAATGAAAAAAGGGCTAAATTGTCTCTATCGAAAGTACTAAGCCAGTAGACTACTCATATCGAGTAAAACAGTTAAAGGTATACTTCACCAAAAAACTCACCCTCATGCCATCCCAGATGTGTATGTATTTCTTTCTTCAGCAGAACACAAATAAATTTTTTCAGAAGAATATTTCAGCTCTGTAAGTCGTTAAATTGCACGTTAATGGTGGCCAGAACTTTGAATCTTAAAAAAAAAAAAAATCTCATAATTACAAAACAAACGTCTCCAGGGGTTAAATCCATATAATCTGAAGTGATGTGATAGGTGTGGATGAGAAACATATCAAAATTTAAATCCTTTGTGCACTCCTCCCTTTTCCTCCTAAAGACATGAATTGTAATTTTTCAATATACATATATATAGGAAATTTTGAGTACTCAAATTAAAATGAAGACTCCAGTTATATTAGTAACATTATAAAAGCTGTTTTATTCTACACGGAGAGGGTCAGCACATGGGGGAAGCCATGTTAGTCACATGACCAGCCGAATACTACTCACTTAATCTCAGTAACCACCCTGTTATGTGACACTTTCACTCATTGATTAAAGTAAACATGGCTGACTGTGAATAATACTACAATGGATTCTGAAACTGAAATCTATTGATTTTAAATGATGCTGCATCCAAGCCACTAGGCGTCAGTGTAACTCCAAATTCACACAAAGACAAAAGAGTGCACCTTTAAATCTCCACCTTTGACCAGCCCCCAACCAGTAGGTGGCGATATGCATGAAGATTGTGAATTTCTAAAAAACAAAAGATGAGGAATGTGAAAATGGAGATTATAGTAAAAAAGCACTTAAATATTGAACTGTTTCTCACCCAAACCTACCATATCACTTCTGAAGAGATGGATTTAACCACCAAGTCGTATTGATTACTTTTATGCTTCCTTATGTGACCTTAAAAATTTTGGCCACTATTCACTTGTATTGTATGGACTACAGAGTTGAGATATTCTTCTAAAAATCTATTTGTGTTCTGGAGAAGGAAGAAAGAAAGTCACACACATCTAGGATGGCACGAGGGTGAGTAAATGATGAGAGACATCATTTTAAGGTGAGCTATCCCTTTAACTTTTATAGGTAATTGCATACTTGAAATGAGAATTGAGTGGGGCCTTTTCCAGTTTCATAATGTAATTAAAAAAATTATATCAGACATATGATGTTTAAGTGTTAACAAATTGCATTGTGTCATCTCAAGCTAATTTAAAAGGCTACATTTTTAAATTAATGGATAAGTATCTTAATAGTTAAAGTTAATGCATTATGTTGACTAAAATATAAAAGATAATATAGCAAAAATTTTGATATTTGCTAATACAGTAAGGAGAAATTTTGAAATGCAGGGGTTGGGAAAAGGCCAAAAAGGGAATTATATATATATATAACGCTAAATCCATTTTTGGTGTGATCACCTTTGCTTTTAAAACAGCACCAATTCTTCTAGGTACACCTGGACACAGTTTTTCTTGGTTGTTGGCAGATAGGATGTACCATGCTTCTAGACAGTTCTTCTATCTATTTCAGCTGTCTCAATTGTTTCTGTCTATTTATGTAATCTCATAAAGACTCAGTGATGTTGAGATCCGGGTGGGGGCCATGACATCTGTTGTAGGACTCTTCTATTCTATTTGCAAATTAATTTTTCCACACTAAAGATGTAAATCTAATGATATAAATAACCATCTTAAGACAAATGCTTTTGTGAAACATCTTATATGCCTAAAACCTTTGCACAGAACTGTATGTATATATATATATATATTTATATTATTATATTATTTACACATATAAAGTTACTGGAATTTGTTTTAAGGAAAATATACCAATCTCAACACAGTAAAAGTTCAAATATTTAATTGCCCAATTGTCACACATTATACATACATTTCTGCATATATACAGTGAAATTATTTATTTTTCACATATCCCAGCTATGCTGGGGTCAGAGTGCAGGGTCAGCCATGATTCAGCGCCCCTGGAGCAGATAGGATCAAGGGCCTTGCTCAAGGGCCACACAGTGGTGTCTTGGCGGTGCTGGGGCTTGAACCCCCGACCTTCTGGTCAGTAATCCAGAGCCTTAACCGCTGAGCCACCACTGCCCTAAATATCAGCTATTTATTAAGATTTTCTACACATATGCATATGAGGACAGATGGCACCCTATTTTGTAGAATGACCCTGAAGTCTCTGAAGTGATCAGCCTGTTTGCAATGTTTGGTACCTTGGTATCTTGATGTATCATGACGAATCATGGAAAGTCAAAATAATTGATGATACATTTCTATGTTAGAGTTACTTTAAAACTCTAGAGTTACTTCTTGGAAAGATAGATTAGCCAATAATAGAGCATGTTGTAATATTGCATGTATAATTGTGTGAGCATGGGTTGTAGATTAGATGATTTAAAAAAAATGAAAAGCTCATTAAAAGATTGATGTGGTTTGTTTGCCTGTCAATCAGAGCCGGGTCTGTGGTTACTAAAATAATAGAAACTGTGTTTACATGCTAGCTTCTCAGAGGTCTATGATGATGGATAATTTTCCAAATCAGGGAGCAAGCATTGTTGTGATTTTAAACAGAAAGCCAAATTACCAAGGCCTTTGTTACATCTCAGCAGTTAGGGAAGATTAATGTTTGTATGCAGGCTTTTAAGCAGACTGGGAGAGGGACGACACAATAGAATAGCTGTTATATTAACATACAAAGTCTGTTAGGCCAGCATTGTTAAGTGGACTACACTGACTGGGTGTACTCAGATAGGGTACCAGAAGGGAATCATCATATAACCATTGAGAGCTTATGAGTGCTTCTCTTTGAAAAGATGAGATTTTGAAAGAGGCCTTTGGAAATAATAATTTTTGAAAGTAATTTCAAGGTAAGTGTTTAAGGCTTTGGAATAACCGAGACAATTACACATAAGCAATTTAATATGCTTTTCTCTTAAAGTATTTTCTTTAAAAAAAAAGTGCTTAGTTAGTGACTAGCAGTGTCAGAAATGTTTATTGCCCCTGGAATTGGTTTCATGGAACATTTTATTGGAATTATCAATTTAGTCAATTCATTAAAATAATTTTCTACATCTGAATAATTAAGTAAGGCTAGAATAGAATTTGTGACCTGCTCCATCCTTTTTTTTCTTTTTCCAAATAAAATGTGCATTAAATTCAAAATCTGTTTCTTATTCAAAGTGACTCAAAATGATGGAACATGTCACATTTTAAGAAAGACACCAGAACACAGAGGAAATCAGTACGAGGGCATTTTGCCTCCACATTATGAATGGCATTTTTTCCTCTTGCAGGGGAATTTTTGCCCCAAACCTTGTTTAATTTCTTACCCTGATGACTATTGTGTCATGATTGCTTGTATATTTGTATGTGTAATGGTGTGAATGGTGAATGGTGGCCAGGCATTTCAAGCTACAAAAAGCACATTAAGGAAGCATAAAGTTATCCATACTACTACAGTGGTTAAATCCATGTTTTTTTGTTCTGAAGTAATTCAGTTGGTTTTGGGAAAACAAAACAAACTAACTAATTTTCACTAGTTATCATTAATTTTCATTGCCATTGCAATCTCTAGGCACAATCATGATTTCAAGCTTGATTTCGCTTTCTAGTGCTTGATGCATACGGAGAGCCCTATGTGGCTCTATAGGAAGTGTAATCGAACTTGAAATTCTGATCACCAAGAAGACTACTAATGTCAAAATTTTAAGTCGAAAAAGGAGTTATATTTTGGTCTATTCTAACCCACAAACCAATTTGATCTGTTCAGAAGATATTGATAAAACCACTGGAGTCTTATGGATTACTCTTATGCTGCATTTATGTGCTTTTTGGAGCTTTAAAGGTCTGGCCACAATTCACTTACATTGAATTGATCTACATAATAGTAATATTATTCTGAAAATCTTTTGTTTTTGTTCTGCAGAAAAAAAATTAAAGTTATACACATCTTGGATCGAATGAGTGTGAGAAAATTGTGAGAATGTTTTTCATTTAAAAAAAAAAAACATCCCTTTAATGGTACATTCAAGTCACATTAGAATGATCATATTTATGGAATTATGGGGCCAAAAAGCAACCACACAGCAACCACCCAGAACACCCTGGCAACTGCATAGCAATGTGCTGAAACACAGTTAAAACAACGTAACAGCATAGCAACAACCTGACAAACACCTAAATCCCCCTGTCAAATGCGAAGCAATGTGCAAAAAACAACAGCACAATAACAACCTGGCAACCACATACTGTAGCGTAAATGTGCTACAAAAGACATTTAACACTTTAGCAACCACCAGGAAACTAGTTTTGCTTTGGCAAAGACAATTCACATCTTCATAAAATATAAAAATAAATATTTTTGAACATTTTCACGAGAGCTGGTAATTATTCATACACATCATATCTTGTTTAAATATAAAATGTAAACACATGTGATTAACTTTTATATGAACACTTCTCCTGTTCAGTTCAAAGGAATCAAATATAAAAGATTTGACTCAAATGATTCTTTCAACGAATCACACTTCACTATCGCCGTTCTGCATGCATTTTTGCACGTACTGCTGATTTTTGCTGCTGAGTTCATTTGCAAAAGTAACAAAAGCTTCTGGAGAAAATTATCAGAGTAAAAGTATAATTTGTCTCTTCAAAATGTAGTAAAGTGAAAGTAAAAGTCCAAAGAAATGTTTTTCTCAAGTAAAGTACAAATATTAAAAAATTATACTTAAGTACAGTAACAAAGTATTTGTACTGTGTTACTATATATCTCTGACTTCTGTAAAGTATATAGATGGAGCCCAGATTTGTATTATTATGAAGGTAACTGGTCTGCTTCAAAATAAACATAATAAATAAGACACTTCTCTTCCTTGCATTCCCTGATATCATCCTCGAATTTTGCCACCTGAATTTCTCAACCTATTTTCAACAACCTAATTAACAGAAAAATATACACCCTTCAGATTAACAGAAACATATTTAAATAACGGCAGAGCAAAAGGCCTTACACTTAAAATACACTTAGCGTGGATGTTTACAAGGATTTATACAGTTTATCAGCCTGCAGTATTTATGATACTTACCAGTACCCCCGCGAGGGCCCATGGAAAATTTGTAAATACTGCTCATGACATGTGGGAGAAGCCTGCATTAGCTTAAGAGCTAAGAGTTAAGAGCTAACTTTTCAGAGTGCTGCCATAAAATGAAGCTTCAATTTTAGTCGTGAAATATACACTTGTTTTGATCTTAAATGAAGGCATTGCATGACAAAATTATTATTTGTCACTGTGCGGAGTGAAGAAAGTGTTTCACTTAAGTTAGAAGAGCATGATGCTGTTGTGATGGAGTGACAGTCTGTGACAGCACATGCAGCTGTGAACTTCCACTGTCGTAAAAGTCGCATTCATTTATCTCAAAATTTTTTGCAATAATTAAAATTAAACCCAGTAATTTAACGACACGAATACCGCCCATTGTAACAAAGTGAAAGTGCATTTTACTTGAGTGAGAGTAAAAAGTACACACTTTTAAACCTACTCTAAAAGTAGTTTTTTTTTTTGCAAAAAGTTACTCTAGTAAATGTAATGGAACATTACACGATAACATGATAGTTTGACAAGTCAATTCAAAGTTTGTTATTGCTCTTACAATAAACAGGAACTATTTAGTCTCCCCAGTGACTTTGGAGAAAACATGCTGCACAAAACAATCAACAGTAAATTGAACATTAATATGAAATTAAAGCATTTTAAAGGTTGAGTAAAGTAGGGTGCATAACTGCGCTGTTAAAAGCAGCATTATTGCACTGTGGCAGGAAGAGAAAAGCCGTTTCTCACTTCGTGTGCAAAAGATGATGTTTGATATTTATGCTTATAGCACATTTACTTACTTAGATAACTCACTTCTAACCATATATATAACACCATTTGTAATTTAACCGAGTCCTCCCCCTAGCCACTTGATTGTAATCCTACCTATCAGTTGGCCTAGGTGAATAGCTAGGCTTAGATTTAAACAGGTTCATTTAGAGTTTGCATTACGTCTTTTAAATAGGTTTGAGTCTTTACTTAACCCACCCTTATAATATATATATACACACTGTAAGAATGTAATTTTGCATATAACTGACATAAAACAGCTTTGCACCTCCTTTTGGACTTGTTATAGCTCATGTAGTCCAGGGGCAAAAACTTAAAATTATTTAATGTAAATATAGCATAATTTATATAAATTAGTTTGAATGTCTAAGCACATCTGTGCATGTGATGAATATGTTATCAATAAATGGGGTCACTCTATATTTAGAAAATCATGGCAATTGAAAGGAAAAGCCAAATGAATCATGGGGTGTACTAAATATTTGTGTGATATTATAACTATAATATATAATTATAAAATGGGATATTTATGCATTCAAATGAACTATTATCATCAATGGGCATTGAATGTACCCTTAATTATAGAATGAGCCAAATATTCCATTATTGTTTGGGGATGTGGCCTTTTTTTTTTTTTTACTATATATAACATACCTTTGGCATTCAACCACTATTATATGTACCCCAGGTGCCCTGTTAAGGATTTCCCTTCATTATTTATTGAATAAGTGCTGGCGCTGCCAAAACAAAATGAGGTTCATTAAGATATCAAATAATAATTTTGGACTGTAAGAATGTCAAATAGCATTGATATGAAACAGGACAAACCAACTTGTGCATATGATTATAAGTTTTTACATGATATTAAATATATTGACAGTTAAAAATATAGATTATTTTAGACATATCTGAGGATTGAAAATGGAATGAATATAACATATCCTTAATCCTTTTGGACTTGTGACAGACCAGTTCATGAAGTCCAAAATTATCATTATGCTCCTCAAATTACCCTGATATGTTTAATGTAAATATAACATAATTTAAATAAATGTATATGAATGTCTAAGCACATCTGTGCATGTGATGGTGAATATGTTAACAATGAATGGGGTCACTCTATATTTAGATCCTTTCCGATTAATATTTCATTATTTTCAGTGAACTGAATACAGACCATTAAGAATTAATACCTACCAGTGTCATGAACTCTTGGAATATTAAGTAGTTAACAGAGACATAATCGCTCGGCTTAATAAGTGCATACAGTGTTTGTGATTCTTGTCAGTGACCATTACATTTTCTAAGAGCTGTAAAACATATCAGACAGTTTGTAGCATCCTAATACTGTATGTCAGAAGTTCTTAAAGTGTGGGGACTTCCATATTCTCAAATCTCACTCAAAAAAATTATGACAATACAGTGCATGCAAGAACCAATGTGGGCAATTCCTCTGCCTTTTTCTGCTTAAGACCTTGTTTATGCTTTCGCCTTGCAATGCAGGATGTCCCACTTAATGCTCAACTTTATACAAATTAAAAGTGTTTAGCCAATCACTGATGATATTGCAGCAGTTTCTGCTGGATTCAGCGCTTTAGTCACATCATTATGTTTAATTCAGGCTTCAAACAGATATTAAATGGTGATTGCACACATTCATTGTGGCAATACTGTGGCTGGGTAAGCAATAAATCAAGACTGTTTGTATATTTAGGCATTCGGAAATGAAGCTGGCATCTTTCAAGCTGTGATTTTGCATATATACATGTATAAGACGATATTATTGTTCATGTACAGAAAGCAATCATAGACAATACACTTTTACTTTACAAATGACAAACACACCCCAGAGCGACAGTTTTCTCTTATTGTGAGACGGGCTGAGCAGATTTCTTCCTCACCAGTTGACACAGTGTCGCTCCTTGCTTTAGGGGGCCCTAAAAAAACTTTGTGGCCCCCAACTCCAACTCCCCACCCCCGTCACTGTGTCTGTAACCCCTTAAGCCTTTCTCAAACACAAAGTATTGATTTTAGCTGAGTTTACATTAATGACAAAGTTTTAGCATTTTATTTTGACTTTTAAGCAAATATTGTATATAGCTTGTTAAAATAAACAAAAGTTCAGCCAAAGTTGAAAGTACATTTGAAACAAGAACTATATACAATATATTAAAATATCTATAAACTATAAGACATGATAAAACAATGAAAAAGAGTCAATGAATGCAGACTGATAGACAGATAAAAACATATTAGAATTGCAGGAAGACAAATGAACAATGGAATAAATTACAATTTAGTTTGACAGCTAAATGTTAGCAGAAAATAACACCATATAGCTTTCTGAAAAATTATAACGCAAATATTAGTGAGTTTCTGCATGTTGATGCCTTTCTGGATCATCTTATTTTCTTGAAAATATATTATAAATGATAAAAAATTGCTAATTCTTTCTTATAAAATGCACCTAAGTCATACTACCTATAGCATAAAAGTTAACAAAGCAATTAATAAATAAATAATGTTATTTAAGCTCAGTCTTGACTTTTACATAAAAAGATTCAATGTTTGTCTGTACTTTGTACATAAATCATCTAATACTTTGTTATATTGGACCAAACGTTTGTGCAAACATGCTGTATTAATGATGCATTTTACATAATTTAAAATGTAATTATATCATCATATCAAGTTATATCAGTGTTCTGCATAAGGATTATTTCCATTTTTGTTAAATATTTGTGTTTTTTTTTTTTTGTGTATGTGTGTGTGTGGTTGATGCACTGAATTCAAAATGTCATGGCTCAAGCAAAAACAGAAAATAAAAGTGGTCTGGCATGACAGTATCAAATTGCAAGAGATTTATTAATTTTTTTCTCCCATGATAAAACAACAACAACAACAACATCAACTAAATATTTAAACAACCTTAGATGTGATGGAGGAGAAATTCCTCTTTGGTCAGCATCATTACCATATTTTGGTCTTTTTTTGGAAATGTTCTCAGACACAGTTTAGTAACAGCTCAGCCAACGTGCATTATTTATACAGGAATGAGCCAAAGAGATAATGTTACCCTAAGTCTGTGTAGTTGATACATTTAAGGTGCCCTTTGCAACTATCACGGGGAGCCCTCACATACTTTCAGACACATGCATCTGGTGCTCTTGAAGGACACTACTTGCAAAACTCAGAGGACAAAACATTTAACTGGAGTACTCTTTCCCAAGAAGCTTGAAGCACACAACAAAAGGGATGCTGATATTCATGAATTCCTGAGATAATGGACAAATAGACTTTTGTCTGTGGGAAATCTCTTGCCAAAATTTGCACTACAACCAAGGACAAGAATCTGTTGGACATTTCTTAAATGTGTGGAATGCACATGTAAGGTACAGTCCTAAAGAAAAGGATCTATCAGCATTTTGGCTTTTGTGTTAAGTGGGAATGCTTCAGACTTGGGCTTCAAGAGGATAAATTAGACATGTAATACGTTACATTTCTTGTGATATAAGAGATCTACTTATAATTGCACTTTATAATAATAAGTATACCACATGGAGGATTTGTATTACTCTTTGAGTCACTGACAACCCATTTTTGATACAGTGACACTTTTTAGCATGACTTTTGCAAAAGGATAAAATGCCACCAAAGAAAGGAGACAAAGCTGCCCCTAAGAAAGGTGACAAGGGAAAGGCACAGGAATCGAAAGAAGATACAAAGGCTGGAAAAGATGACAAGAAAGGGGACAAAGAGCAGCCTGTTAAAGGCAAAGGGAAAGAGGACCCGAAGAAAGGCAAAGGAAAGGGCAAGCAAGCAGCTCCTAGTGAATCTGAGGAGGCCTCCGAGGAGGTGGAAAAGAGTGAGGTTGAGGACAGTGAGATGGATGAAGAAGATGTGCAAAGTGAGGATGATGGTGGCAAACGAGGTAAAGGGAAAGCTGCAATGAAGGGAGCTTCCAAAGCTATGGCAGTAAAGGCTGCAGCCAAGCCAAAGCGTGGCCAACCAGCCAATGAAGGTGTTGATCCGAAAACCGGTAAGCGTGCCAATATTAAGACTGCATCCAAAGCAGTGGCAGGATTCAAACCTGAAGAAAAGAAGCCACAAATTCAGTTAGGGAAAATGAAGGACATAAACTTGAAAGGGGCCTCTTCTGCTATGATGGGATTTGCTGTTCAGGGTCAGAAGGATGTGCAAAAGAAAGAGGATGCTAAAGCTAATTTAAAAGGTGCTTCTAAAGTTCTCACAGGTCTGACAGGAAAGTCCCCATTTTTTTCAAAGCCAGCCCCAAAACAATCAAAAAGAGGGCTAAAGAGTACATCAAGGCTCTTCATGAGACTGTCAGGCAGCAAGAAAAAGAAAGGTATGACACCAAAGGCATTGCAAAGCACATCAAAGTTGTTTTCAGGCTTTGGAAAGTCAAAAACAGACGACGATAAAAATACAAAAGAAGAGGGTGGAAGAACATTCTTATTACTCAATATTGGTGGAAAGGCTAATAAAAATGCTGCAGCGACCTCTGGACTTGGAGGAAAATTCAAAGGGTTCTTCGGTAAAAAGAAAACTGGAGCTGCTCAATTCAAAAGTAAAGGATGGGCTCTGGGGAAGATATCAGGAGCAGCAAATTGGCTAACTAATAAATTCATCTCATCTAAAACTGGAAGACTGGGTCGTTCTGTTTGTTATGGCAGGTCAAGTATAGGGCGATATAATGGCTATCAGAATGGAGGGTATGAATTTGATGAGGGTGAGTTTAGCTTTGAGGAAGATGACTATGCTCAAAACAGTTATAGCAGAAATAACCCCCGTGGGCGATATAGGAGCAGAAATTGGCAAGGGCATTTCAGAGAACCACATCAGTATGACTACTATGAAGATGACCAGGAATATTATGATTATCCTGAAGATGAGTATGGCTTCTATGATGAGGAGAATGATAACTATGATCCCATGTATGAGGATGAAAATGGCTATTATGATGAGGTCTATTATGATCAGTATGATGGAAGACATCCATACGGTTATTATGATGATAGAATGGACTATGATTATAGGTACCAGAGAATGGATGAATATGGGTACCCTGTTGATGGTATGGAATACTATGATGAAATGGATATGGCTATGGAGGATAAATTTGGCTATCTTGGTAATGATGCAGAATACTATGACTGTGGGTATTATCCAGAACAGTTGGACTACTATGGTGATCAGCAGAATTATTATAATCACTTTGATGGTGTTTCAGATGCATACATGATGTATTCAGCTTATCCAAGTGCATACCATCAAAATCAGTACAGCTACAATGGAGATGCTACTGCAGTTTACGTTGACCCTCAGGTGGTTGCGAACCAGCCATTTATGTACACAGTGGAAGATGTCATGGAACCAACAGAACCCACAGAAATGTATGGTTATGATTATGCACACATACCAACAGAAGGAATATTGACTGAGGACTCATTCAGATTCCCAAGACCACAAGTAAAAATATTTGGAAAAGAAAAACTTGAAATTGCAAATCCAATGTCTTATATCCCCAGGAATGATTTTGAGATGATTTCAGACCAGTTTGAAAACCAAACATTTCCTTCACCTGTGGGATATCCTCTATATACCTCCCAGCAAACAGAAGATTTACAAAGGCCTTTTTATCACACACCTATGACAGTTCATCAAATACCAACACCAGCATCTGTCATTCAACCTAGTAGTCCCATTTTGACCCAATCACCCACAATACAGTATTCTCCTGTTCCTCAAGCAAGAGCTTTTCCATCTCCAAATCTAGTATCACCTACCCCAAGCAGACATACTTTTGGACCTGTTGGACCCATGTCGTTCTCAACACCAGCATCTCCTCTTCTGTCTGCAAGGAGATTCGATCCCATTTTAGTTGATCCAGTCTCCCCCTATTTAGTTTATCCAGATCCTATGTTAATCCCATTTTCACATGAAAATAGCCATCCAACAACACTGAGACAAGTAAATAATCTGCCCTCACCACAGCTCTCCATAAGACAAAGCAATTTTTCGCTTGGTCGAAGCAGCCCTATGCCTCGCCAAAGTTCTGATATGTATGAGGAAATGGGTTCAAAGTTTTTACCAAGGCAGTCTAGAATGTTTGGAACACCATTACACAATAACAATGTACAAAGACAGTTCTCTCCCATCCAAAGGAAAAAGTTCAGTCCCCCATCTTCCCCGCAACCATCCAGGCGATCTCCATCACCCATGGCCTCTTTAAGGGGAAAATCTCCAACACCCCATAGAAAGCCATTTGGTTCCAGAGTACCGTCACCTCTTGTTAATGGAAGGGAGAGTCCTATTATGTCCCCACAAGGCTCAATAAGAAGGAGAAGTCCTTCCCCTTCTCCTAGAGCAGCCCTGAGGCAAAGTGTCCAAGCTAGTCCTGGCCCTTCAAGAAAATCTCGTTTTAGGCCAATAGGTAGAAGCAATAAAGCATCTTTCATATCATCAAGATCTATGAGGGAAAGTTCTCTTTCACCTCAACCATCTTTACGGAGAAGGAGCCCCCCAGTGTCTCCAACTATAGGCCAACAAACTTTAAAACAGACCTCTCCATATTCAACCCGCAGGGCAGCTTCTCCCATCCAAAGACCTGCATCTGCAAGACCAATAACCCCCTTCTCTTCTAGATCCCAGAAACCTCTGTCCCCATCACCATCTGGATTTTCTGGGAGATTTCAACATGACCCACAACAATTACCAACTCGTTCCTCCACACGTCGATTCAGAGGATTTGGCGGCAACAAAGTGCCAATGGGAACAGTTAAGCCATCACCCGTTAATCCAGTTTTGCAAAGAAAAAGTCATCATGGTACTCCCCAAATGCAAAATGTTGCCCCATTCAGATCTTCATTCCATAATGCCCCCATGGGCTCAAGAGTTTTAGATCAGAATGCTAGATCCTCCCCCATCATGTTGGCAAGACAAGGTTCCAGACCAGCAGGTTTTCAGGACACAAAAAGATTCTTTCCACCTGGAACACCCAATCCACAGAGAGGTTTTCATAGACCTGTTGGGAGAGGGCATCCAGTTGTGAGAGTACCAATAATTCCTGTTCCTTTAAGACAATCAATTAGAGGGCAGAGCCGCCATCCTCTTGAAATGAATGCTCAGCCACCATTTCCTCATCAGGTTCAAATGAAACAACCAGGAGTACCTTCACCACAACTCTCTATGAGACATGTACCAACCCCATGTCCATCACCTCAGCTTTCAGTGAGAGCTGGTTCCCCAATGTCTGTACGATCTTTGTCACCAAACATGTCAGCCTCTATTCAAAGACATGCTCTGCATAACGAACTAATTCATCGCAACTCACTCAGATCACCATTTCCACCTGGTAGCACACCGCAGTCTCAAGAAATAACAGAATTTGCCCAATCAGTTCAACAAGGACCATCACATCTACTAACAAATGCTTTACAGAACAGAAATCTTTCCACTGCTTCATTCAGTTCACCTTTTCCACGGTTAAAGTCCCCAATGTCTCAGATCAACCAAGGTGTCCCTCTTAGTTCTTCCCCAGCTTTAACAAATGCATTACAAAATCCGCTTCTCCGTAATGCCACTTACCGCTCACCACTGCAAAGGTCTGCATCTCCGCATTCTGTTGTAGCACCTCAAGAGTTTCAGGTAATTGATCAGAGTTCTTCCCCAATGCTGTCTAATGCATTGCAAAACCCTTACCTACGTAATGCCTCATTCACTTCCCCTCTACAAAGAAGCACATCTCCATTTTCTCCCTCAGCTGCTCAGGAAGGACCTCAGAACATTTTGCAATCTTCTTCAGTGCTAAGTAATGCATTACAAAATCCTCAATTACGCAGTGCCTCATTTATCTCACCTCTTCAGAGAAATGCATATGCTCCAGGGATTTCACAATCAGCCAATCAGCAAACATCATTATTATCAAGTGCACTTAAGAATCCAAACTTAAGGAATGCATCATATACCTCTCCTCTTCAGAGGAATCCTACTCCTTTCCAACAAGCACAAACATATTCCTCACCATTGTCAAATGCATTAAAGAATCCAAGCCTTCAAGGTGCTTCCTTTCGACTACCCGATGGTTCAATAATATCCAGGAATTTAGGAGGTCAAAAAGAGGAGACCCCCACATCTCTTCTGTCAAATGCTTTGCAAAATCCCAGTCTCCGAAAAGCTACTTACAGACTTCCAGATGGTACAATAATATCAAGAAATGAGCCAACACAACCAGGTCCATCTTCTTCACTGTTATCCAATGCTCTTCAGAATCCCAACATTCGGAAAGCAAGTTACAGACTTCCTGATGGAACACTTGTATCCAATGTCACTGACCAAACAGCTGACACAGCGATATCCTCGCCATACTTGGGAAGTGCTCTACAGAATATAAACCTACGAAAAGCTTCTTATAAACTTCCTGATGGGTCTCTCTTTTCCCGAAACCAGCAGAAAGAACAGTCTTCCTCTCCACTTCTTTCAAGTGCTCTTTTAAATTCTAATCTTTCCAAGGCTTCCTATAAGCTTCCTGATGGAACAATTTTGACTAAGAATGCTAAGCCAGAGCAAAAAATTTCCTCTCATTTGTCAAGTGCATTGCAAAATGTTGGTAAGGCCAACTATCGCTTACCTAATACCTCTGGCCTGTTTAGAAATCCAAAACAAGAGCAAACTCCCCCTTCAATGCTGTCCAGTGCCCTACAGAACCAAAACCTTCGTAAAGCTTCTTATAGGTTGCCCGATGGATCAATCATGACAAGAGGTAAAGCAGCTCAAAGTGAAGGACCCACATCACCTTTTCTGGGAAATGCCTTGATGAACGCTAACTTGCGCAAAGCCTCCTACAAGTTACCGACAGCATTGGGACGTTCTTCAGAGGACCCAAGGTATGCAGTGGTGACTCCACAGGTTCAGGGTCAGTCTGGTGAACATTGGGCACAAAATCAAATAATAGATCCTCATGAGCCAGATGATGTGTGGTCTTCAGAAAGAGTCCTCCCTCATCATACGGTTCAGAACCTCACAAAATGGTCCATGTATAGGGATGAAGAATTGGAGAATTTTGTCATCCCCTTGTTTCCTGGACAAGAAACAGATAGCGCAGAACCTGCTTGGGTACCAGATAGGGAAGGTGAACCTCAAGGGAGCTGGTATGACAAGGTAAATACCTTGTATATAATAAAACTGTGTTTAAGGCTATCTAGAATCCCCGTGCTTACAATATTTGTGCAGTGAGAATTTCTTTTGAGATTTACTCAGATACGTCAATGTATTTGTTTATTTTGTTTCCTCAGTTCCTCAGTGAAATTATCTGTACACTAGAAATGTACATGTGCATTGAGATTTTATTTTCTGAGTTCAGTGAGTGCAATCTCTCTACCAAGCAAATAATATGGGTATAACTGAAGCTTCAGATTAATATGTTGAATTTTGTTTTTAAAACTATGGGCCGAAACTTTACAGAAGAATGTCAATGCATGTCAAATGTCAAAGAAAACACAAAAACACACCACACACACCAACTATATCGCAACAATTTACAGGTATCATGCATTTCTAATACTACATAATAATCATAAACATAATCTAGTACTGTGAAATACTGGTGTATTGGCTATACAGTTTTTCCAGGAACTAATATTTACATAATTTTGTTTTTACTCTAACATGCTTTTTAGATGTACTCAATACGAAGTCTGCCCACAATGTTGTACCGTGAACATGCAGAGGAGGATGGGTTTGAGGACATGACACAGCTTGAGTATGAATTAATTTTTTTATATGTAAACATTAATTTACACAAGAGTATTGCTGAAAATAAATAATTACATTGGTATTGAATGAGGTAAGTCTTTACAAAATATGTCAATTTATTACATGCTTTAGTTTAAACATACTGTATGCTACAATGTATGAAACATTTCTGACAGTTTTTTATTACGTTCAAAAGAAATTGTGCTTTCATAAAGGATAAATCTCTATTTCCAGCGAACTGCATGAAGGTGCTGTGTTACTGAATTTGAAGAAAAGGTTCCAACGCAATTTGATATACGTAAGTTGATTTCAAAGCCCATTGCATATTTATTTATATCTGACAATGTTAATGAATCACACTGAAGCATGCTATTGAAAATATGTTTTTAAAGATGGAAAATGCTTCAATTCTGTAAATATTTCCATTACAGCGACACTTCTCGACTGTACAAGAAATTTGTCTGAATTTAAAAATGAAAGTAAGGCAACAGTTTCACAAAAACAGATTCAAAAAAGGATTTTGTTTTCTTTCAAGACTTACATTGGAAGTATCCTGGTGTCTGTTAACCCCTACAAGATGTTCAACATTTATGGAACAGACATAGTACTGCAACATAAAGGTCATGCCCTTGGAGAGAATCCTCCGTAAGTTCATTAATTCATTCATTCATTCATTCATTCGCTTGTTTGTTCGTTCGTTCATTCATTCATTTGTTCATTCATTCCCCTTTTTTTTGCACCATTGACCTGAATTTTGCATTTATCTTGTACTGTTATATAAGAAACATTTTAACATTTTAACATCTTAACAGTAGGGAAATTCCTTATTTTGTATTTTTTTCAGGCATATTTTTGCTATTGCAAATGCCTCCTACACCAAAATGAGGGATGCCAAAGAAAACCAGTGCATTATTATCAGGTAGGATCATATAAAGCTAAATTTATGTTCGTGTGTATGTAGGAGGATACAGTCTGACTACATCACCCAATATAAGTTCAATATTATTTTAACATACTTCTTGGAACATTGTTCATGAAACTTAACGTATTGTAATATGCTATAAAAGCATAAATGAAAGGGAATTACAGAATTCTAACATCTGTTCTGGTTCCTGTCACTTCGAGAAGACTTTTTAGCTGATGGAACCATCAGTGTCAGTTCTACTTGTCACAGTTGATCGCCTGGAACACTTAAACCTAGCTCTGACGGAGATACCTGTAAGGAAAGACTACTGATCTCTGGGCCATGATTGCACCTGCAGATCATGTCTCTGTGAAATGCACCCATGGTTGTTCAGAGTAGCTGGCACGACAGTCACACTAAAGCATTCAATTTCAATTCTGTCTGATGATCAGACACCTAGCTCATTACTTAAGTGCAAAGCAGAAGACAAGGAAGTTGGTCCTTCTAATGCCAAGTCGGTCTGTGCCAGTTTAGGGTGCAATTAAGGAGTTAAGCTGGTAATTGAAGGGGTTACAGTCATCATGTGGCCTAAATGTGCCTATTGTCTTTCAGTGGGGAGAGCGGCTCTGGTAAGACAGAGACCACAAAGCTTGTTCTCCGCTACCTAGCTGCAATACATCACAAACAGAACATCACACAACAGGTATGAGTCACACAAATGAACTTTTGGTCAGAGTTGTGCTTTTAGAACTCTCTGTTTTTGCACATTTTATAACTCGTTTTTTCCCCTCCACTTTGCCATATATGCTCTGATTCAGATTGAGGTAATGTATTTTTGAGTGGTTAATGTTTGTCTGTGTGTATTAGTGTGTCATTGGTTGTTTATACCCTTTAGATATAGCATGACTTGTGCGAGTGTGTGAACATTTTCTAGTTCCTTACAAAATATTAAATGGTTTAACACAACTGTTTAATAATCAAAAGGAAGTACCTACAACTGAAATGACAACAAATGCCTTATAAAATCAACAACGCAAAAATAGTATTGTTCAAGGGTGAAGTGTGTCATTTCAGCGCCACTATAGGGTCACCAAACAGAATTGTTAAATGTTTTTAAACACAGGCTTCCCGAACCCTCCCCCCATGTTCCATTGGACAGACAAACAGATAGTTCCACCCCAAATACATGTAATTTATTTAAATCAGTTTTGCTGCGTTGCACAGACAAACAGAGCAATGTTTAATAGTGTCACAGAGCCACAGTGATATCACTTTTTGGGGAATCAACCTTCAAATGGCTTACTTATAGTTCTCTCTTCATATTCAGTGGAAGAAAGTATTTTATTTTCGAAAAAATTACACACTTCACCTTTAAACAAGTGATCATATCAACATTTTGCTTTATAAAATTGTGCAGGTCCTTTTCCTGTTTTTTTTTTTTTTTTTTTATTCTTTTGAATATGGTAGTGTTCAAATCACATCTGTTTATCATAAAAGTATTCTTCTAAATTCTTCATGAAATTATGTTTGTCTTCATCTACAGATTCTTGAAGCAGCTCCTCTTTTAGAGTCATTTGGAAATGCCAAAACTGTACGAAATGATAACTCAAGTCGATTTGGGAAATACATGGAAATATTTATGGAAGAGTAAGTTGACCAATATCATATCCTTTTACTGATATTGATACACCCAACAAGAGGAAGTACTTTTTGGAGTACCTTTACAACTGAAAGAGGATAACAGAGTCAAGATTAACATGATGCTGGTTAAAAAGACTGTATGTTAGAGAACATGGATTAAGTTACGTATTAATGCTTGTCTGGTTTTCCTGCTTCAAACAGAGGGGTAATCAGTGGTGCCATAACCTCACAGTATCTACTTGAAAAGTCCAGGATTGTGTTTCAGGTATTCTTCACAATTCTCATCAAATGGGTTTTTCTAAATTCTAAATTAAAAGGGGCAATTTTAGTCTCTTGAATGGCTGAACTAATGTGTTTGAAGTCTTGACGACACAGAAAAAAACTGTTTTCCCAGACAATTTAGTTGATAAAAAAAAAAATCCAATAAACACGAGTTGTGGAAAATTATATATGATCTACGAGCTTTATTCAGTGAATGTCAGTGAAGAGACTGTAGGTGTATCCCCACAGCCTCGGTTTCATTCACATCAAATAAAATATGACGCTATTGTGAAGAAGGTATGTAAAAGATTGTTTGTGACTTGTAAGTGGACCTAAGGGTAAAACATTTATTTTAAAATACAAATTGACTTTAATAATTAGTTGCTATATAAGTTAACATCTGAATGGTTAATCCTCTCTATTTCCCTAATTTTCTGCTTCAGGCCAAAGATGAAAGAAACTACCACATTTTTTATGAGATGCTTGCAGGCCTTCCTTCACAACAGAAACAGTCTTTCTACCTTCAAGAGGCAGAAACATATTATTACCTTAATCAGGTGAGTTTATGCATTTATTGATTTTATATATTATTAGTAGGGCTGTCAATAGATTATTATTTTTTTTTAAATAAAATATATCACTTATATAAATATTTGCTGAGAATAGTCCCCCAAATAACAATAATTCAATGTACTGTATAATGATTAAATAATTATATTTCAGTTATTATAAATATACATTTAATTATTATTAAAATAATTATTAATATAATTGAATTAATATAATAATAAAAAAATGCATTACATTATTTTGGTAGGTGAGTAAAGCACAAATAAGACAATACAAAGGGGGCCTGGGTAGCTCAGCAAGTATTGACACTTACTACCACCCCTGGAGTCACGAATTCGAATCCAGGGTGTGCTGAGTGACTCCAGGTGGGTCTCCTAAGCAATCAAATTGGCCCTGTTGCTAGGGAGGGCAGAGTCACATGGGATAACCTCCTTGTGGTCGCTATAATGTGATTCTCGCTCTCGGTGGGGCACATGGTGAATTGTGCGTGGATGCTGCGGAGAATAGCGTGAAGCCTCCACACGCACTATGTCTCCCCAGTAACACGCTCAACAAGCCACGTGATAAGATGCACGGATTGACGGTCTGAGACGGCAACTGAGATTCGTCCTTTGCCACCCGGAATGAGGCGAGTCAATACGCAACCACTAGAACTTAGAGCGCATTGAGAATTGGGCATTCCAAATTAGGGAGATAAGGGGAGAAAATAAAAATAATATATATAAAAAACAAGACAATATGAAATGCGGCTTTAGAATACAAGCTTTAGAACATAAGACTATCATTGGTCTACAGTCCACAACAATCCAACAATCTGTCCGAGATCGATTTATTGCGTAGCGCCATAAACACTTTTTAGGTTTTTAGGTCGCTGTGTCAAGTTAAACATAGTTTGAAACATTGAAAATCACATCTTGAGATCCCTCCATTTAGAACTGCTCTCCGTCCAGCTGTGTTTGAATGCAAGAACATGTTCTCATCTTGTGCTGTCACTAGTGTCAAGCGAGCCTGTGGTGGTTTGTTGTCTGTACAGCCAGAGATCTTCTATACTAAGATAACAGTCTCCGCACTTTTATCATAGGAGAGAGCATAACGGTCAGATACTGTAGCATGTTATGACAGTTGTCACCATTTGCTGATACCATACAAATGAATAAGGAGAGTCGTAAACTGACACCTATCTGTTGCAAAATCGTCATTGACTACTATTATAAAACGGCAATTTTATCGTAGTTAACTCCATACATATTTCACTCCAAAATGATTAAGTGTAAACATGTTGAAGATTAGTGGACAGGTGGTCAATTTGCTAAGTGATGAACTGTTTCCTCACAAAAGCAATTTATTCAGCACACTGAAGCATCTCCTCCATGGACATCCATTCACAAAGAACGGCCTCATGTTTCCTCGCCAGTGTACACTCCATTGAATGCCTATGGGACTGCTGTTATGCTATGTTAACCTTTTAGGCTCCCCCTTCAGACTGGCTCTGGTACAGCTGCCCGCTGCCTACTTACTGCCCTCAGCTGAAAACTGGTGGTACATCAAGCTTGAATTGTTCTGATGATAGGAAGATTCCTTATTATGGTCCCGGGACATGATTAATTGTGTACATTTTGTAAACGCGTTATTTATTATATAGTTTATTGCACAAAATTTACATTTCTCCTAAAAGTCTGACTAGTGCTCTGCTATTTGACTGGTATTATTTTTCTCGTGGATGTTCTTTTTGGTCGTAAGGGTGGAGACTGTGAGATTGTTGGCAAGAGTGACGGAGAGGACTTCCGCAGGCTCCTCAGCGCCATGGAAATACTTTACTTCAGTGCCGAAGACCAGAATGGTATCTTCAGGGTCCTGTCTTCCATCCTCCACCTTGGAAATGTCTTCTTCGAGAGATATGAGGTGAATAAAACTCATTGGAGTGTCCTTACATGGCTTCCTTTTGCTTGCAATACAAGTATGCACTTCTTTAATGGTGCCATGATTTAAGTTATATTTTTGCCCATGTGTTGACAGACTGAATCTCAGGAAATGGCATCAGTTGTGAGTGCCCAGGAGATCAGAGTTGTGGCTGAACTTCTGCAGATTTCCCCAGAGGGCTTACAGAAGTCCATTACTTTCAAAGTCACTGTAAGAAAGACTTGCTTGATAATATCTTCAATAATAGTGCATTAATAATACAATAGGGTTAAAAATGAAAACAAAGAAATGTTATAACTTAAAATTAGGAAGAAATCTTTATCCCCTTTTCTTACAATTTGGAATGCCCAATTCGCACTACTTAGTAAGTCCTCATGGTGGCGCGGTTATTCACCTCAATCCGCGTGACAGAGGACAAGTCTCAGTTGCCTCCACCTCTGAGACAGTCAATCCCTGCATCTTATCATGTGGTGGCTCGCTGTGCATGACACAGTGGAGACTCGCAGCTTGTGGATGCTCATGCTACACTTCGCGATCCACGCACTGCTTACCACGGGCCCCATTGAGAGCAAGAACCCCTAATTGTGACCACAGCGAGGTTACCCCATGTGACTCTACCCTCCCTTACAACTGAGCCAATTTGGTTGCTAAGGAGACCTGGCTGGATTTACTTTCATTAATAAATGAGTAGTGAATGAATATTCACATTGTTAGAAATATGAGATAATGCGCTTGTTAATGTTTACTAATGAATTTAAGCAACATTGCATAATGCTTAACAGGTCATTAGTTAATGTAAAGTCAATGTATTGTTAGTTTAATTCATTAGAAAACATTAACAAGCACATTATATCTACATATATAACTATTCTATTATAATTTAATGAATGAACATATAAGCATTGTGTCATGTTTGTTAATGATTTTTCAATGAAGGTTATTATAAAGCATTACTAAAATAAATAAATAAATAAAAATGCATTTTAAACACAGGCTTCCCGAACCCTCCCCCCATGTTCCATTGGACAGACAAACAGATAGTTCCACCCCAAATACATGTAATTTATTTAAATCAGTTTTGCTGCGTTGCACAGACAAACAGAGCAATGTTTAATAGTGTCACAGAGCCACAGTGATATCACTTTTTGGGGAATCAACCTTCAAATGGCTTACTTATAGTTTTCCTTTGAGAATTACATTAACTGGTATTGCTACAGCAATAAGACCAATATTATAATATTTTTTATAGGAATACTGAGTATTGTTATATAGGCCTGTATTGTTTGTGCCACATGAACTGACACAGTTTGACAAGACTACCCGAATAGCAGCAACAGGGGTGAGTCACCTCTAGACCTCACATGAACTCCAGGCAGACCTCACGTCAAGGGCCCCATGCCAAGAATCAGCACACTGTTATGTGGGTGATTTCATCACTGCACACATTTTTTTGCTGTTGCTTTGAAAGACAATGCAAATGTCAAAACTGCTCAGTTTGCCTTATTGACAGCAGGGACAAAGACACCAAAAGAAAGCCGCAAATGGTGCGTATAAGGCCTCAGATAGAGTAACGTGGCAAGTTGATTATGGCAGGGCAGCAGGCCATATCACCATGGAAACCATTGTAACCCAATAAGGGAATACCCTGGGCAGGAACAGACAACAAGGCCCTGTAGCTTTGTCAGCCTCACAACTTGTCCTGTGCTACAGGGGTGTGTAGCAGATTACAAACCCCACTGCAGAGGTGCCACCAAGAGGCCTGTCACATTATTAACCCTGCTTAAAGGGATAGGTCACCAAAAAAGGAAAGGTCTGTTGTTATTTACTCACTCTATGTTGTTCAAAACCAGGGTCGGAAATGTACGGAGCCTCTGTACAAAAATGCCCCAAAATGGGACCCTGTTGTTTTATTGATAAAATCTTTATGTACAAATGCATACATCATGATCTTCATTTGAATTTTCAGCGAACACATTCGTGCAGATATTGCTGAGAGGCAGATTATTACACCATCAACCCGCACAAACGGCTTCTCTCGCTCTGCATCAGTTCAATGCCATGCTCCCACACTAAATTCCCTGACCTTTCACTCCTCTCATTCAGAATAAACTGTCCTAGTGAGTAACAGTATTGCTTCCTTTGCTATACTTACCTGCCCATCAGCCCATTTGATTTATGCTGCTGTCTGTCCGTCTGAAAAGCGTCCTCATCTGCTAGAGGCCTAAATAAAACGTTAAATAAAATATTATCAATAATACAATAACCCTTTGCTGCATTTTATTAGTTTTGTAGGCTACAGTATGTTAACTTAATAGCTAAAACACTTGAAAATACGTCCATCCATCCATCCATCCATCCATCTTCAACCGCTTATCTGAAGTTGGGTCGCGGGGGCAGCAGCTTCAGCAGGGGGCCCCAAACTTCCCTATCCCAAGCCACATTAACCAGCTCTGACTGGGGGACCCCGAGGTGTTCCCAGGCCAGTGTGGAGATGAAATCTCTCCACCTAGTCCTGGGTCTTCCCCGAGGCCTCCTCCCATCTGGACGTGCCTGAAACACCTCCCAATGGAGGCGCCCAGGGGGCATCCTTACCAGATGCCCAAACCACCTCAACTGGCTCCTTTCGACGCAACAGAGCAGCGGCTCTACTCTGAGCTGCTCACGGATGACTGAGCTCCTCACCCTATCTCTAAGGGAGAAGCCCGCCACCCTTCTGAGGAAGCCCATTTCGGCCGCTTGTACTTGCGACCTAGTTCTTTCAGTCATGACCCAGCCTTCATGACCATAGGTGAGGGTAGGAACAAAAATTGACCGGTAGATCGAGAGCTTTGCTTTCCGGCTCAGCTCTCTTTTCGTGACAACGGTGCGATAGAGCGAGTGCAATACCGCCCCCGCTGCCCCGATTCTCCGGCCAACCTCCAGCTCCATTGTCCCCTCACTCGTGAACAAGACCCCGAGGTACCTGAACTCCTTCACTTGGGGCAATTCCTCCTTCCCTACCCGGAGTACGCACTCCATCGGTTTCCTGCTGAGAACCATGGCCTCAGATTTAGAGGTCCTAATCCTCATCCCAGCCGCTTCACACTCGACTGCCAAGCGATCCAGTGAGAGCTGAAGGTCACGGACCGATGATGACATGAAGACCACATCATCTGCAAAAAGCAGCAATGAGATCCCCAGCCCACCGAACCACACACACCTTCCCCACCCAGCTACGCCTCGATATCCTGTCCATGAATATCACAAACAGGATTGGTGACAAAGCGCAGCCTTGGCAGAGACCAACCCCCACATGGAACGAACTCGACTACGTACCGAGGACCCGGACACAGCTCTTGCTTTGGACGTACAGGGATTGGATCGCCCTAAGAAGGGACCCCCCACCCCGTACTCCCGCAGCACCTCCCACAGTCTCTCCCTGGGCACCCGGTCATACGCCTTCTCCAGATCCACAAAACACATGTAGACTGGATGGGCATACTCCCAGGCCCCCTCCAGGATCCTTGCGAGAGTAAAGATCTGGTCTGTCGTTCCACGGCCAGGACGGAACCCACATTGTTCTTCTTCAATCCGAGGACAATCAATTAATAGTCAGTGCCATCATGGACACATGACACATACATTAACTATTAAATATTTTCTGCTTTTATATCAATGTCAAACTTCTTCGTTCATCTATACTAATTTGTTCTTTAGTCTATACTTGAAAATACGTGAATAAAATAAAAATTTTTATCACAGTGTTTCAGTCTCAATGCACATTATACAGTCTAGAGGTCAGTCAATATGTAATTGTTGAATGTTTTGAGTAAAATATCCCTGTATCCAGTCTACCACAACACATGTTAAAGTAGGACTTTCAAAGAAATAACAACATCTTCAAAACCAAAAAAACTGTTCTAATATTAAAACATTCAAAATGGTATAAAGGCACTAGCTTACCACTAAATTAATACTGTACACTGTACAATGCCTACTATTTTTTCGTAAACATTAATATTGTTATTAATAGTAATTGAAACAGTATTCATTATTCCACAAAAACCTTTCAAAAAGCAGCATACTACATTGTTGCTACATTGCAAATAATACTGCTAAATTTACCTCATGTGAGTAGTGTTCAATTGTCCTCTTGTAACTAAAATATATAAAATTTGGAATAAAATGTTATAACTTTCGACACTCAAAATAAACCAAATTCCGAAATAAGAGTCCGAAAATAGTTGCGGGTGTAATTACATATGGTTCATTACTCACACTGGAAATGTTGAGCACATTACATTCTGGGATAGGCCACAGTATTCTACGTAGTGAGCTCTGTTGTATACTGCACATTTTGGCAAATGTAGTAGGTCATCCGTGTATTCCATGCATATGAAAAAGAGTCATATAGTGCACAGTATTCTATATACCGCAGAATAGTAAGAGTAGTATGGTAGTATGCTATTCTGAACATAGCCACTGTGACCAGAAGTACTATGTAGTTAAATGTCCCTATATAAGACTAAAGAACAAATTAGTATAGATGAGCGAAGAAGTTTGACATTGATATAAAAGCAGAAAATATTTAATAGTTAATGTATGTGTCATGTGTCCATGATGGCACTGACTATTAATTGATTAATTGACTATTAATTTGAGTGTTATACATGGCATTTGTATATTACAGAGCTAATCTTGCATACTGTCGAGCTCCTATTTTAATCTAAATAATGATATACATTTCACAATAAGAGATGAGTGATCGTAAAATCTCACAAATGTGTCAGTCATAACAAATGGAATCATGTTTAAATGATTGTTGCAATTCAAACCTGAGACATGTTTCCATTCAGAATTCCAGCATTTCATCATGACTTATCCAGTACAATTTCTGAAAATAGTGAAGTATCCAGGGTCTAAACAAAGTTATGTCCTTGAACGTTTTAGGTGTCAAGGGCTGAATCCTCACCCTTCTCTTTCCATTTCCTCTGGTGGAGACCATCAAAATGTCCATACTTAGTATCAGCATCTTTCCTCATATCAGATCCCTTATGTTCCTTGTTTCAGATGTTTCATCAAAAATCATTTTAAATTATCCTTTACTTGTCATCTTGTTTCAGAATTGTCTTCGTCTCAGTAGGTCTAGGATAGAGTCTTTGCTCCTCAGTGTTTGTCATGACTGCTTATGTGACACCCATGAGAGCTTTTCAATGTAATTTATTTAATTCTTTTAATTGGAGGAATAGGTACTCCCTAAGTAACTGGAGAGGGCCATACTTAAGCCATTTCCCTTTGTCCAATTGAATTAGACAGTGATCTCATGCTACAAGCCTTAGCTTATCAGATAAAACCATTAAAGACCTGCTTTCAGACACTGACCCCAGAAGTTGATCTCACTGAAAGGCAGGTATATGCAAGAGAAGTGACAGAGGAGGAAAATTATTCTGCCACAATGTTAAACTATTTAATGACTATTTAATGTGATCAGTTGAATCAATGTGATCAGAATTGTCACAGGTTGTGTATCTACTGTCACTAGGACTGGAGGTTGGTCTTCTTAATCGCCATATCAATTTCACTGGCCTACAGATAGTGTCTCAGCAATGCCTAATCTCAGAAACCTCTACAATATTTGAACAAGATTGTATTGTTTGCTAATAAAAGTAGCATTTTTTTATTAGAACAAATATTCAGTTCGCCCACCAAATTCAAGAAACTTTGCTAACAGTATTTCTGATTGTTCTGTTCTTTCTAATAGGAGACAATGAGGGAGAAGATCTACACCCCCCTGACTGTTGAGAGTGCAATTGATGCCAGGTTAACCTTTTCCCAGGCATTTCTATTTATGTTAATTTAGCTTTAGTTTAACAATGATAAAAGAACCATCACAATCACACATTTCATAAATGGTTTTAACCATGTGACTTGCAATTATTGCAAACAACAGTTGCAAGAAAGTAATGTGCTTGTACCATGGTACGCTGATAGTATGGTATTCTCATATTTAACCTAGTACTGAATGATGATACTGAATAACATGTTCATATACCATAATACTTCCATGACACTTCCAGGTACTTCAAAAAATACCTCGGTAATTCTATGGATTATTGTATGTCCATGGTATTACCTTGGTTCTTTTTTGCAAGTGAAGCTTGCACAGCAATTTCAAACTCGATTCTCTGCTGAAAAAGAAACCCAGTTTAAACTAGCCGAAGGCGGTTGGTTGGCTGTTCTGTTTTGATAGTTTTTGAAAGGTTTTGGGCACTACTTAGCTGGTTAGGCTAGAAGATTAGCTGGGTGACCTTCTAAACACCTGCTTGGACAGGCTGGTAGACCAACTAAACTAACTAAACCAGTTAAGACCAAACCATCTTAATCTGGATTAAGCTGTTTTTACAGCAGGATTCCTTTCAGAATTCAATAAGAATAAAATATAGAGCAGAAGCAGCCATAAATAACAGTGTTAAATATAGGACTGGAATTAAATATGTAATTGAAAAAAGATAGGAATTAACATTACTGATCTATTTGCGTTAGCATCATTGTCACGAAAGTTTCCAGTTAGAGATTCTGAAGCTTCATGCTTCTGGATAAAATGAACAAAAGTGCATGTAAGGTCTTCAGATTTCACTTTCCTTGTTTTTATGTAACTACTGTGAAATATTGATGTTGATTGGGTGCTGTGTGTCTTGAGATCGTCAAATTATATTCATTTCCTCTATCAAACATAACAGAGATGCGGTTGCCAAGATCCTGTACTCCCTTCTGTTCAGTTGGCTAACGGATAGAATAAATAAGCAGGTTTATCCCCGGAATGAAGCTCTGTCTATCTCCATTCTGGATATCTATGGATTTGAGGTATAGTGTTTAACTTGTTTGCTCATGATGACTATAAAAGGGTTTGCTAATACTCTGCATTGTGGTCAAATTTGAATTACATTCAATTGAATCACACCTTTTGTGCTTTGTAGGACCTTACCTTCAACAGCTTCGAACAGCTTTGCATTAATTATGCAAATGAGTACCTTCAGTTCTTTTTCAACAGGGTTATTTTCAAGGAAGAACAAGTAAGTGGTCTCTCTTTACGCTAATCCGCTGAGACTTGTAGATATTGATTGCCTGTGGTATGCATCTGAAAAATGACTTCCTTTGAATATCCAAGGATGAATACAACAGAGAGCAAATCAGCTGTGAAGATGTGCCCTTTTCTGATAACCAAGCCTGCATTGACCTCATTGCAGCAAAGCCTCACGGGATACTCAGAATTCTGGATGATCAGAGTGGTTTTCCTCAGGTGTCAGTACTTCTTAATGTTCATTGATGTTTTTGTTGATCTATCTATCATGTCTATTTCAAATCCTTTGCATTTAACTAGTTTCTTTAATAATTAATACATTTTTAATTAATTTCCTCTAGGCTACAGATCATACCTTCCTTCAGAAATGCCACTATCATCATGGCAACAATCCACTGTATTCCAAGCCAAAAATGCCTCTCCCTGAATTTACCATTAAGCATTATGCCGGGAAGGTCTCCTATCAGGTGCGTTTCAACTTCTTGCCTACATCTAAGTAGTCTTTTTATTAATCCCTAATAAAGTGTTTGGAGGAATGCACAACACTTTTAGTGATTGTAAACTTCACCATGCTTCACAGGTCCATAAATTTCTGGATAAAAACTATGATCAGGTTCGACAGGATGTCCTTGACCTTTTTATTCAGAGCAAAAACAAGGCAAGAGCTGAACAAGTTATGATTAGCTACATGAATTAAATGACAATAATAAACGGAACCTTTTCTTGCTCTGAATTTAGATGGTTGCATATCTGTTTATGTGCTATGCTGAGGCCCTGAACCAACAGAGATCCCAGGTTGGGAAGAACAGCACAGTAACACGGCGCCAACAGGCCTCAACAGTGGCAGCCAAGTTCCAACTGTCCCTCATGGAGCTTGTTGAAAAGATGGAGAGGTAGAACACCCTAAATTAATAGTTAACTCAAAAATGTAATGTCATTCCAAACCCATATGACTTTTATTTCTTCCATGGAACACCAAAAGAGAAATATTGAGACTGTTCTGGTCGCTCTTTTTCATACAATGAAATGAATGGGATCTGGAGCTTTTCATGCTTTAAAAAGGATCCAAAAGCATCATTTAAGTATTATAAAAGAATTTCATACAAATTGTGTGCCATATTCCAAGTCTTCTGAAGCCATACCAGAGCTTTGTGTGATGAACAGATCAAAATTGAATTAGCTATTCACTAAAAATATTGACATCCACTCTAGGTCTCCTTATAATGGTGTATGATTTGTGAATGATTCATTCTTTTGAGTTGAAATTTTTCAATGAATGGTTTGATTTCTACTCAAAATCATTCTGAAAATTGTGCTCACAAATCAATCTGATGCAGTTTTTGATTTCAACTCACTGACTAAAATGATGTGGTCACAGCAGTCCTTGAGTTAACAACTTACTGGTGGGGAAGATTATCAGTAAATAATAACTTGTTCTCTTTCTTACAAAAAGCATTTGTATAGCTTCAGAAATGTTGGGATTTGTTGCACACAAATCAAATGGACCACGTTTATGATAGATTTATGGTGCTTTTGCATACTTGTTGAAGCTTGAAAGCTTCGGTCCCCATTCATTGTAATGACATGGAAAAGAGCACCCTTTACAGCCTTCAAATATATAATTTTGGGTTCCATGGATGAAAGAAAGTCATATGGGTTTTAGAACAACATGAGGTTGAGTAAATCAAGACAGATTTTTTATTTTGGTATTCATTTAGAAATCATTTAACTGTGCATTACAGTGTCACATCTCCCAAATCATATCTTATTTTATTTTGGCTAAGATTAGTCATTTTAAGTCATAATAAGTCATTTTTTTAAACCTACATTTTTTTAACTAACAGGTCCAATCCATATTTTGTGCGGTGCATAAAGCCAAACCAAAACAAGGTAAGAAGCAACAGCCACTAAGTTCAGGGGTGTTACATTTTTAACAGTGACTTCTGTGGAATTGAAATTGACTGAGAGAGTATGTAACCTTGCAGGAGCCTGCTGTGTTTGACATGGAGCTGGTCAGTGCACAGCTTAGCTATTCTGGGATTTTGGAAACTATTCGAATCAAGAGAGAGGGCTATCCAATCAGAATGCCATTTGATGTCTTCCTTTTCAGGTAACAGCTATTAATGTGAAACTAATGCTGAGGCCATTAGCTCAGGGCTTTTCCTTGTATATCTGAAATAATTTGCTATCAACTTTCAGTTCGTTAATATTTTAAAGTCTAATCCAATTATTTGGTTATATTTAGATATAAATCACTGCTAGGCCTCAAACAACCTCCCCCTGCCAATGGTGAAAACTGTGTCATCATGTTGAGCAAGCTTTGCCCTTTGAGGCCAGGAGTGTTTCAAGTCGGAGTCACCAAGGTGAGCATGATTCTGATAAGGCTTAATGGCACCCTTGATACTCTCCTTCTTGGATAGTTCTCACGCTTATTACATAAGTCAATATCTCTCAGGGTAGATACATTGTTTTAAACATTATGTTTCAATAAAGCACTTACCTTAAAAAATAGCTCATTAACCCTTTTAGCTCGGATTGAGTCCGCCAAAAAATATTTGTCAAAATATTAATAACTACAGTCTTGGCCAAGAAAAAATAGGTATCGTTTATAAGCATAGAAGCTTTACTTTCCAGTGCATATAGGCATTATGACCAAAACTGAACAAGTGCTTTGAAAGTTGCAGTCAAACTGGAAGTGTTTCATTTTGATCATTTATTAATAATTTTGCACTTTACATATTATTGTAATCGGTGCTTGTAAGCCTCGTTTCGCTTATAGCCTCACGAAAAATAAACAAAATATAAAATATCACTTACCATTACTTATAGAAGGATGTTACGGTTAAAACGAGCCCACACAGAACATAATCGGATGCACAGATCATTAGATATTCCACATAAAGTACAATGTGCACACAGCTTATAACATGCTATCTGGCTAAAACACGTTAGCTATCCTGGATCAGATGACTTCATCAGAAATGGTGTAGTATGTTGTTCAGAATTATTGAATATTAAACTAATATTATTAGGATTCAGAGGTGGAAGTAATCCAAATATTGGCAGAGAGGATCGTTCACTCTATTTACATATGGCCATAAGAAGATGGTGCCTAGTACATGACACAATGAATTTGATTAATGATGGCTCAAATGACACAGAATGGAATTGAATATGATCACGTTACTCATGCCTGCATGCTTTAGAGGGAGCATACCTTTAGTCATTGTTGTATTTGCATGTGTAATTAGTGGCTTTTGGACACTAAGATAAATTATTTTTGTAATGCTATAACTTTTGATTGTTTTGTCATATCAACACAACATTTTATAATTCTCATAATTATTCATAATTTATATCATTATAAATGTAAAAATTTTCTTTAAAATTATACCAAACAATGACCATCTTTGGGGTTTTTTGACTTTCATTTTGGGCATACCATTAACAGGACACCTTAAAAACACCTTCAGTGCTTGAAGTGTTAAACAGCTAATAATAGGCTTTTTTCACAATTTAAACAGTCAAACAAATATGAAGCACAACACAATTAATGAAACAGCAACAATGTAAGGGATAACATATACAAATATCAAACCATTGCTTTTACCACCATAGTGAAATAATAATAAATACATTTAAGAAAATGACAACATATAAAAGACATGTGACAACTTGCCCTGACATAACTTTTATGAAAAGTACCCTTGAATAGAGAACCCAGTTCATATTTAAGTTAAAATCCTCCATTATACAGTATACTTGACCCTTGCCTGAATGTAATGTATGTGAGTGTGGATGTATTATATTCACATGTTTACCAAAAAGCTATTACAATAATATAATGTTTTAGTATATGTTATAATGTTATAATTTTAATATGTTTTTTTTTGTTGTTTCAAACTAGATGTTTGAAATTTTTTTATCCAATACCACTGCTGAAGAAAACAAGCATTTGTGTAATTGGACTTTTGACTCAAAACCCTAAATTTACCTTTGCAACATCTTACTTGAGACAACTAGCCACAGTCTCCCATTTAACAATTTGAACATTTCTGTTTTTTTATTTTATTTTAAAAAAAATCTTTTTTCCCCCATTTAATTGCACCTCTTACTGTTTGATAGTTGTTCATGAAAGAGGATGTATACTTCCTGTTGGAGAGTAAGAGGGACAGAGTGAGGCATGTAGCTGCTTTGACTCTGCAGCGTTACACCAGGATGTTCTTTGTGAGAAAACGCTACAAGGCCTTCCGCATGAAGATCATACGGCTGCAGGCCCACTGTCGAGGCTATCTCACAAGGTATCAGCTACCATTTCTCAGCCTATATATCTCATTAGCTTCTCCAGCAGGTGCTGATACTGTAATTATATACGTAATTAAATGTCTGTATACGTTTTTCACAGGAAGCGATATGTGAAAATGAGAGCTAGCCTGGTGAAATTCCGCTCTCTGGTTCATATGTATGTCAATCGCAAGAGATACATTAGGGTAAGAACAACTTAAATTTAGTAGTTAGTGATCAGGCTGAGCTACAATCCCTCATTGAATTTTTTCCTTCTTTCTATTTTAGCTGAGATATGAGGCCAGAAGGAAGGCAGAAGAGGAGGAGAGGATGCGAGAAATGGTTGTAATGATATTCAATCTCTAAATGAACAACAACATTTTGTATGTCTTTAATACTTACCCAGTATATTCTTGATTTGCAGGAGCTGTCAAGAAGGGAAGTGGTCAACGTCACTCATCTGGTCATTCCAGCCGAACTCGGAGCTTTGCTGATGGCAGCTGCAGGTACTGCAGTGCAATTCCTTCACACTTTCAAAATACTGTGTGATGGAACCACTGATGCCTGACCTCCTAGAAATATGGGAAGAAATACCTCTTCTGCGAGCACCTAACTAAACCATAACCAAAACCCAATTTCAGTCCCTTTAAATAAACTTTATAAAAAAATCTGTTTTTGTATTTTTTAATCCACCTTTCTGTATGTCCACTTGTGCTCTAGCTTCTGTCCTACTCTAGCCTACTCTGAAAACTTGGCATTGTAGTACTTTGAATATGGTTGCCTGTTGAATAATAATTAGCTTGTAATGTTCTTAACTTTTAAGCCACTTTGGATAAAATTATCTGCTAAATTAATAAATGTGTACTGTGTACTAAATTAAAATAATAAAATAATTTGTGTACTGACCATCTCACCTCTTTCCACTTTTCGGATCATCTTTGTTTTTAAGGTGGTAGAGAGCTGCATTCTGATTGCTTGGCTCTAGTTCAGGCCCCCACGGTTCAGATGGAGTCCCAGCACACGCTACCTCTCGACATCAACAACTACACCATCTCGAAATTTGTCCAGATTTACTTTAAAGTAAGTAATTTATTCCAAAAAGACAAATAGGCACTCACAGTCACATTCACTTGGGCCTGACATATTTTGCTAATGTTAGCTGTGTAATAAGTTATATTTCTTTATTGATTAATAGACTGATTTCCTTTCATTTCATAGGAGCCAAAGTTTGGGATGTTAACTGCAACTTTGAAGACACCATTAACCCACATTGATGATGATCTTACACATGAGGCTCTAGATGTTTTTGTTATGGTACACTACATTATATACTTTTAAAGCTTTTACATTCGCCATCTATTTTATACATGCTACTAGCATTAAAGTTATGACCTTCCACTTTGTAGATCTTGAGGTTTATGGGTGACCCACATCTGAATGGTGCTCAGGAAAATTTATTTGGAAATTACATCATCCAGAAGGGGCTCACCAACCCTGGCTTGCGGGATGAAATCTTGTGTCAAATTGCCAATCAGGTCTGGAGAAACACCAATCCAGACAACTCAGAGAGAGGGTGGCTGCTGCTTTTAGCCTGCCTGAGTGCATTTGCACCATCAGCCAAAATGGAGAAATACCTTCTAAAGTAAGCATACCATACCAGTGTGCCTGTCTAGATTATCTAACTACTGTAGGCCCTGACAAAATCTGCATTTTCAGCACTTTAGTGGGGAAATCTTTGAAAATATGGAATGGATTCAAACATGGTAAAATGTGTTAAATAGAGCTGAGAGTACTACACTCTTACTGATTACTGAAATCATAATCAAATTAGTCTGATTAATTAATAAAAAACCACGCAAGGAGATGTGTAAAACTTTGCGAATGACAGGTGCTCCAAAAGTTCTGCAGAGTTCTCCAAGTGTAGATTACAAATAGGCCCACTTGTAATAACCTAAACTGCTGGATTGATCTTTTTGGGCTTTTATATGTTTTAGGTTTGTCTCAGACCATGCCTATAATGGATTCAAAGCCATTGGCCAACACAAGCTAATTCAAGCCATGCAGAAGTCCCTGTACGGACCCGAGACAGCAAGGACCTACCCACTGTCACTGTTGGAATGGACAGCCAATAGGAAGAAAGCAAAAATGGTTTTGCAAGTGCACTGTTTTGATGGTGTGTTTCAGAGTTTCCCTTGAGTTTCAGATAGCTACAGGCAGCGCTTCCCACTTGTGGGTTGCACAAATAAGATTTAACCTGGATTAACTCAAGGTTAAATTATCTACTAATTTAGTTGCAATACATTTTAAACCTTGTTGAAAATGGTCAGGGTTTCATTTTGATCCTGGTTTTATCCTGTTACACCATTACTTTAAACTTTAAACAGATTTAAATTTAAATTAGGGATTAACTTTGAATGAACTATTTTGAATAAAATTTGAATTAAAATAAAATCTACATACAAATCCTTGGCTCCAAACTCTGTTTACTCTGCGTAAACCAGCCTCAGTTTTACTTGTCCAGTTAATAATTCAGCACTACCTGTAACACATTACAATAACATTGTTTTTGTCAACATCATTTAACAACATTAGTTAACGTGAACTAACTTAGGGGTTTTCAAAGGTGGTCCTCAGAAAATGTTCAGAGAAAAGAAAAGTGTAAAAATATAGACATTATTTGACATTAGTACCATATCGTTCTGAAATCGTTAGATTATCACGATTACTTTATTGTATTTATAGCCACAGTAAGACATAAAAAAAACCCCAAATAAAAATAAATTGGGATGTAATTTAATTTGTAATATATAAAAAAAAGAATTTGCAACAAATAAGGGTTGTAATTCACTGTTCTCTTTAATGCTGCTTTAAAATAATATTTTTTGTTTATTGTATCCATTTCAAATTTGTATAGTGGTTTTTACAATAAATATTAATATTTATTACAATATTTTTTAAATGTAATTGAAAATGATTCTCTTAGGGTTTAAACATCTAAATTTACTCCAGCATAAAAAAAGATTCAACTTATTAAGAAGTAAATATTTTCCAGATAATATTTTAATAATTGATTTTTTCTTTAGTAAAAAAAACAATATAAAAGCCAGTTATATAAGTTTACAAACAAAAAGTCTTTATAATATCATGTTTGTTACTTTTCTCACACAGGGGGTCCCTTGCAAGGGGATCATTATATTTGGGAGTCCTTGGCATCAAAATGTTTGAAAATCCCTGAACTAACTAACAATGAGCAATACTTTATCACACTTGTTAATATTGGTTAATGTTAATTTCAGCATTTTTTAAATGTATTTGTTAACATTTGTTTATGCACTGTGAACTAACATGAAATAGTATATACATAAATTAACATTAACCAAGGTTAATAAATGCTGTAAAAAATTGTTAATTTTTTGTTCATGATACTTAATGCATTTACCAACAAATTTAACCTTATTATAAAGTGTTAATGCACTATAATAATATTATTTCATTCATATATCCATATAAATTATATTCATGAAATATTGATTTATAATAAAATTAATGTATATAAGTTAAAAAAAAATAAAAAATAGAAAATGTTTGAGGTAAACTGGAAATTAAGGCTATTAAAATAAGGCTATGAATTAGACTATGCTTATTAGGAGTGTTGCAGAACAAACCTTTTGAGATCGCCATGGAATGCAAGAAATGGGGACACTTACATAAGGCAAACAGAAAGAATAGCTTGCAAACACCAAATGGAGTTGCTTTCAAGCCCTGAAATGCTCTTTCATCACTGAAATCTCCATAAATCAACCTGGCAGGTTCCTTTGTATCTCTAAACCCACTGGAGACAATCATGTAAAGCCCAGCTGTATCAGATGATACTTGATCTGATGCTAAACTGAATAGAAAAAAGACATTTGCGTGTAGTCTTCATTCCTACATGCCTGTTTAACCACAGCTGTTAAATGTCATGTTGTACTGACAGGGACATCTTTCCTGTGCCCTGTGCACTCCTGGACATGTGGGGAGGAGTTGGCTGGAGATATTCTACAGCACAGGTACAAAACCATGCAACCTAATCTAGCTATTTAAAATACAATTTGTGCATCAGTTCCCACAAGACATATTATCACCTTTTTCTTTTGTCACCATGTTTTTTGTGCCAATAATTAATGGTACTTTCTAAAGCAATTTGTTCTAAACACCTAACTCCTCACTATTTGAGCAACGTGTGCATGAATGATACCTCGAATGGCAAAGCTTATTTGGGAGAAATATGCTATTACTCTTTTAAGTGAAGACAATTCGTTTTTTGCCTGGCAGAAGTCCAATAGACTTACATTGAAGGAGGGACCCCAGCCACACCTAGGGACTAGAATGTCTTAGAGACTTGTAGATGTGCTCTTTTGACTTGGGCCAGTAAGAGACCACATAGCTCTAGCAACCACCAAAAACACCCTAGCAACTTCATAGCAATGCATTAAAAACCACTCATAACACCTTAGAAACCACATAACAATGCCCCCTCAACCCCCCAAATTTTCTGTAAAAACCTAGTAAAAATCTTGTTCAGCCAAGAAATCTTCTTTTTGCACAGTTATTGTCAGATCAGTTTCGGTGTTCTAATGTTTATTAGTCTTCACTAAAAGCTTTTTAATCTGTTGTATTGCATGTCATTAGTGCATGGCTCTTTCTTTCAGGCATGTTGGTATATGGTGTGTCTATAATAAGCATTTCATTATCTCTGCCACCTTTATTTGGCTGAAATGAATACTTCCATTAATTGGCTCCACAGGGGTGTGACGGAGGCCTGGAAAGGTTGCTCAGTCACCATGAAAGAGCATGGACAGTGGGCGGAGCTTGCAGGGCACGATTACGTGATGGACTTGATTGCAGACATGGAGCTGATGAGAAATTTTCCGAAGCAAAAGTCCTACTTTATCATCTCAGCTGAGAGTCCTACCAGAACCAGACCCAATGCCAGTCTGTCAGTATCTATATAATACTCTATCATGAGTTATCCTTTGAGTTATCAAGATTTTTTAATACTGGAAATGGATTATGTGCACTAATATAATACATGATACTGGATATGAATTACATTTAAAAAGGTCTGCTGTGATTGTAATTTTTGTAATTGTTTAATTTCTGTGGCACCAAATATAATTGCAATCAGTTTGTTTGAGCAGACCAACTGGAGAGGACATAACAATATTTGTTCAACCAATGGTGTGAGTTTGAGCAGGACTAGCTGTTTGTCCAAACAATGGAAGATGGGAGAAGTGCTTGAAACTTTGAAATCAGTAATTATTTTTTCAGTTCTTTATGGTGCTGCTAATGCCACAGAAATTACACACTTGACTACAATACAAAGACCCCATAAATTTGCTTGTCAAGTGCAGTTGTATTTCCTGTGTTGAGGTATATCATATTGGAAGAGGATGTTTAGGTGAGACATATAGAAGGGCTCTTTCCCCTTTTTTTAATAATAACCATATACTGTAGGTAACCATAAATAGTTTTTAGTTCACGTCACAGTCATGAATCATGCTTTGCTACTTGATTGTCGGTTGCATGTGGTATTCAGGCAATGTCAATTTGGATTACCACAAATCTGTGTAGTAGAAGATGACACACAATAAACTGTGCACAACACAATACACTATGCACGCATCCATGTAGAGTGTGAATTTTCAATGTGTAATATTGTCTTAAATGGAAAACTAACGTTTTTTTTTACTACACTGAAACATTCACTGTTTAACAGCTGACTAAAGTGACATTTCAAACGCAAGTGATGTGTTGCCGCTAGCTTTAGCACGTTAGCCTAACTTAGTTCATCATGTACAGTATATCTCAAATAATGAATATATTCACACAGCATGGGGTGATGTTAAAGCATTCACCTCACATTTGTAAGGTGCTGTCTTCACTGAAGTTTTGCTAGCTGCCACTAGCAACTTAATGTCAGCCCAGCATCGCAGCTACTGTAGGTAACTTTGCTATGTACGGCAAGCCACGAGCGCTGAGTGCATGGAGTTTCCAACATTTCACACTCCATTTTGAGGGTTGAAGAAGAGCATCATCCTGGTACTCATAGTATCTTTTTGTTGCTTTTTAATGTTAACATACTACTTGCACTACTACAAAATTGCATAGAATAGTGCAGTAATTTGCAGTTTGGTACATAACTAATGTTTTATTCCATTTTCCTGGAAGAGGAACACTGTAAATTGATGTGGATATCTACTAAAAGTTTATTTTGTCAACTTTTAGGAGTACACTAACATTTGGATTCAAAGTAAATAGACATAAAAAGTTGGGCGATTTAATGCGTTACAAGTAATAAAAAAAAATTAAAATGCATAAAAAAAATAAACGCCATTATTCATGCCCCTGGACAGTAATAAGGAATGTTCCTGCCGTCAAGCAATTCAAGCTTAAAGTACCACCTTAATTTTTGAACCAGTCTCAGTCAAGCAAGAGGCAGTAAGCGCAAATTATATACATTTTATTAATTAATCTGCATATTATATAATGAATTAGATTACAAATATGAATAGATTGACAGTCTTAATAAAAAGCCAAACTCCAACTTCAATCACAAATGATTCATGGGATATGTAACTTCAAGCTGTCCAGGGTAGGAAATGTTTTTGCAGTGTTAATGTAGTGTTAACTGATATTTTGTCTTCAATATGAACATTCACAGTGCTCTTTTTGGAAGTGCATTTGATTCTGATGACGACAGCTCATTTGTACTGCCCCGGGCAAAGGCCAGCTCCAGTCTCCCAGATTCAGATGGATATTACAGCCATGGTCAGCTGTTTTGATACTTGCTTTCAAGATGCTTTTATACATTCTGGACTTACTTGTGCATACAGTATATTCCATGATTTTTCATTACATAAATCTTGTTTTTCATTACATAATTCTGTTATGTTCTTTATAACTCTGACCAACCAATAGAATCAGACTACAATGAGGCTCCAACCCAGAAAGGTATGGACAGATATCTCGACAGCCTGTTTGACCCAGTGCTGTCTGATGGGGTGAGTCAAGTATTTGGGGAAGCATCTTAAAAATATAATATGAATGTATGAAGAATAAAATTGGACATTTGATCTTCAGAGTGTTAGTGATTGAATGTATCAAATGTGTTCTATTGGCACCAGGCCCCCTGCATTGAAGGTGATTAAGTTACCCATTTACCGTATTTCTCACAGCATGGAATTCATTTTTTGCCAATAGCTTTAAGTTCTTATGCCTTTGAGAGGGTGTCTGGGGTTTTTAAACACATGTAGAGTTATAGCAGTGGGATTTAAAGGGACTAAAACATGTATTTTTTGCAAACAAAGAAATCATTGAGGCCAACTGTAAAAATAAGCATGGAAACATCAACCAATGACACGGATAGTTCAACAATAGTCAATTTTTATTCACTTAAACATCTTAGAATGGAAAGTTTCAGTCAGACTCATGTGTTCAAGGCCAGAATACCTCTTTATAATTAGTGGAAGTAAATGAGCCATGCTCCTCTTAGAGAGTATAAGGTACTCCCGTGGGGAGATTGATTTCTCGTATGACTGAGCTGGGAAGGCTCCAGCCCGAGTGAGAGCCTGTTTTGCTTTGCCTTATCTGCACTTCAGGATATGGAGAAGTCATCCAGCGTATCTAGCCGTATGAAGGGAGTGGGTGGGATTGGAGGGGAAGATGATGACATGGAGAAGCCCCTCACCAGCAGGCCGTATCCCCCAGGACTGCAGCCCGGTGGTAAACCCTTCGTCTGTTTTCTTTCAGCGCTCTCCTTACCTCACATAAATTATGAATGGCTTCTCCAGAGTGAACTGGTCCCTAAAAGCAATTCACTGCAGAGTTAACATTTAGACTATTTCAAAATGCACTTTTTGTCGCTTAAGTTTTGCATGAGAAATGATCAATGTGGTATTTTGATATGCTTTAATGCTTTGGTGATTTTAAGTGACCTTGGCTTTTGGTGATTGGAATTCTGTTGTGTCTGCAAATAATTTGTCTTTCAATTGCTGGAGTTGGAAAATGTCCAATACAAGGCACTTTCCACATAAAGAGTACACTTTGGTGTCCCATTTACCTTTTTCTGTGGCATTAGATGCAGAAATCATACTAATTTTCTATAGCTATTTTCCACATCTGTAACCTATAATCTGATGATTTACCACCTATTTAAAAAAAGATAAAAAATGTCAATATAAATTGTGATTTCATTTGAAACTTTTCTACAGTATCGTGGGAAGAAAAGCAAAAAAGCAAAAATTCTTACTTAATTTTCTCAGTTTTTACAAAATGTTTGTGTTCGTCAAAATGTTCGTCAAGCTCAATCATTCAACCCTGTTACCCAAGTTGGTTTGTATGGCTTTAAAGCTAATAGACATGGACTAAAAGCCAAACTCCAACATTTCATGGAACCTTTAAAGCACAAATGATGAATATATATTGAATATAATATAGATATAGTGAATATTAACAAATGGAAATCTAACTTTAAAGGATTAGTTCACCCAAAAATGAAAATTCAGTCATTGTTTACTCACCCCTATATTATATATATAATATAATTATAATCATTCAACAAACGTAAACATTTTATAATTTAGTAAAAAATTATAATAATAATTTAAGTATGACTTTTCATTTATTTAAAGGAATATTCTGGGTTCAATACATGTTGAACTCAATCGACTGCATATGTGGCATAATGTTGATTACTACAAACATTTATTTTGACTCGTCCCACCTTTTTTTTTTTATTTATTTATTTTTTTTTAAAAAGCACAAATCGAGGTTACAGTGAGGCACTTACAATGGAAGTGAATGGGAACAATTTTTGGAGGATATAAAAGCAGAAATGTGAAGCTTTAAATTTTATTAAAGCACTTACATAAATTCTTCTGTTAAAATTTATGTTATATTTGAGCTGTAAATTTGTTTAAATCTTTTACATTTTTACAGTCGTTTTAGGGTTTGTTGACATTACATTATCAAGGCAACAAAGTTGTAAAATTGGCTATAAATTTACACAGAAAAGGTTAGTATGCGGTTTTATCTCACTAAAATAATGTTTGAACACATATTGTTTACTTCTATTGGCTTTACTTTTGAAATAGAGAGTATTTTGACTTTTAAAGATTTCCCCATTCCCTTCCATTGTAAGTGCCTCACTGGAAACCACATTTTTGCTTTTTGTTTAAAGAAAAAGAGGGACCAGTTGAAATACATTTTATGGTAATCAATATTATACCACAAATGCTGTCGATTGAGCTTAACTTGTTGAAACGGGAATATTCCTTTAAAAGTTTCAGAACGGATTTTGTACCCTTTTAGTGGAAAGTGCCACAAGCTGCATTTTATTTCATGTGCAGTGATATTGTTCTTTACAAAAATTTAGGTTGGCACTGCTGATTGGGCTATATCTGATCATAGCTTGCACTAAATTATTTGATTAAGATTTGTTAAAGCAGTCATTGCTTGCTTATCCATATTTACTGTTCTCAGCGGTGCCAGTTTTACCTGTTATGGGAGGAACAATGATACCACCTATACCTATGCCAGCTATGCCCTCTGTGCCTCATGCACCCGCCCCAACCTCCGCACCCTCAATACCCCCAATGCCTTCAATGCCAGCTATGCCTTCTATGCCAGCTTTTCCTGCTATGCCACCTTTCCCTAATGTGCCACCGATGCCTGATATGTCAGGTATGGATGCTGTAAATCATTCTTCATAATGGTGCTTGGGACTAACTGATTCTCTAGCATGCATTACCCTATTGTGATAATTGCAGTTCCTTTATTTTGTGGCTCTATAAACCACTAAAGGTGTAGATCCAGCTGTTTTAGCACAGCAACAGCAAGCCATCATCAGCCAGCAAGCGATCATATTGGTGAGTACATAGAGCAATTTAGAATTCTAACATTCTTAACTGAATGTGTTTGAATACTAAGTTAATCGGATATACACAGGCTCAGCAGATGACAATGCAAGCCATGGCCCTCCAGCATCAGATGTATAATTCAGCGCAACACACACACAGTGAGCATATGCCAGCACCTCGCTCCAGCCAGTCCAGCCCTGTGAGTATCTCTGAGAATTTATTGCAAGATCTCATTAGATATCAAGACATGAGAGCATTGATTATATTGCAAAGACTTAGCCCATAGAAGCCAAATCGGGACTCAAAGTTGCAACTTATATTTAGTATACATTGGACATGTTTCATGCACTTATATAGTATATAGTGGTAGACCAAAAGTCTGAGACCACACTAAAATTCTTGGATTTAAGGTTACACAAAGTTTTAGGATTTTGCAAAATGTAAAGCATGAATGTTAAATACATGTTGGTAACAATTTACAAGAAGCTTCCATTCGTTTACATTAGTTAATGTATTAGGTATCATGAACGAAAAATAAACAATTTATTAATCTTTGTTAATGTTAGTTAATAAAAATAGAATTGTTCATGTTAGTTTATAGTGCATTAACTAATGTTAACAATTACAACTTTTGATTTTAAAAATGTATTTCTATATGTTGAAATTAAAATGAACTAAGGTTAATAAATGCTGTTAAAGTATTATTAATTGTTAGTTCATGTTAACTAATATTGTTAACTAATGCTAACAAATTGAACATTATTGTTTTATCGAAATGTTTTATGACATAAAACTCTGAAATTCTTTTAAATTGTTTGATTCAACATTTCACTCAAAGGGTTATGGTGATAAAATAATTTGTAATGAAAAATGTTGTATTCAATAAGTAAAAAATACATAATAGTAGCATCTACACATGCGGTCTCCAAATTTGTGGAATCCATTGTATTGTCATATGACAATGATACAATGATATTCATCATTGATACAATGATACTCATTCTCATTTTTCTTATAAAATTATTAACTGTTTTCTTTTGATTTTTTTTTTTTAAATTTTTTTTAAAAAGCTGTTGTTATGATTTTAATCAATACATATATGTTATTTTAAGACTAGGTATGAAACTGGACCTGTTTCCTACAAACCAGCCCCAGTTTCCCCACATAGATCACCACAGCGACAGCACAGTATGTCATTATATCAGGCCATTCATTTTCATGCTTAATTTCATTCATAAAAGTGACTCTTTTGTCAGTGTTTGGAAATGTTTCCAAAGACCAAACTAGGAGGGATCCACCATCTGGGGAAGTCATGAGAAGCACAATCTCAAACTCAGAACATTTACAACCAAGTCACAACATCAAAGACATCATCAAACAGTACCAGGGTAACCCTGTAAAACCAGCAGAGATTCCCAGGTGAGAAATGAACATTTTTAGATCTGACAAGCCCTTTTCACATCTTAAAGAATAGTTCACCCAAAAATGAAAATTCTCTCATCATTTTCTCACCCTCATGCCATCCCAGATGTGTATGACTTTCTTTCTTCTGCAGAACATAAAGATTTTTAAAAGGATATTTCAACTCTGTAAGTCCTTACAATGCAAGTAAAGGATAACCAGAACTTTCAAGCTCTAAGTCACATATAGGAAACATAAAAGTAATCCAGACTCCAGTGGGTTAATATATGTCTTCTGAAGTAATACAATCACTGTGGGTGAGAAACAGATAAATATTTATGTTGTTTTGTACTATAAAACTCCACTTTCATTTTCAGTGAAAGTGGAGATTTATAGTAAAAAAGGATTTAAATATTGATCTTTTTCTCACCCACAGTGATTGTATTACTTCAGAAGACATATACAGTGGTGCTTGAAAGTTTGTGAACCCTTTAGAATCTCGATATTTCTGCGTAAATACAGTATTTTCACACAAATCCTAAAAGTAGATAAAGAGAACCCAATTAAACAAATCAGACAATATACTTGGTCATTTATTTATTGAGGAATATGATCCAATATTACATATCTGTGAGTGGAAAAAAGTATGTGAACATCTATTATTAGCAGTTAATTTGAAGGTGAAATTAGATTCAGGTGTTTTCAAACAATGGGAGTGGGCACCCTGTTTTATTTAATGAACAGGAATCTTTCAAAATCTTCACAACTCATGTTTGTGGAAGTGTATCATGGCACGAACAAAGGAGATTACTGAGGAAAAGAGTTGTTGATGCTCATCAGTCTGGAAAAGGTTACAAAACCATCTATAAAGAGCTTGGACTCCACAAATTCAAATTTAGACAGATTGTGTACAAATGGAGGAAATTTAATACCCTCCCCAGGAGTTGTCCAACAAAGATCACTCCAAGAGTAAGGTGTGTAATATTCCGCGAGGTCACAAAGGAACCCAGGGTAACTTTTAAGCAACTAAAGGTCTCTCTCACATTGGCAAATCTTAATGTTCATGGGTCCACCATCAGGAGAACACTGAACAACAATGGTGTGCATGGCAGGGTTGCAAGGAGAAAGCCACTGCTCTTCAAAAATAACATTGCTGCCCTGCATTCCAGCACAAGAACCTTATCCCATCTGTGAAACATGATGGTGGTAGTATCATGGTTTGGGCCTGTTTTGCTGCATCTGGGCCAGGACGGCTTGTCATCATTGATGGAACAATGAATTCTGAATGATACCAGCAAATTCTAAAGGAAAATGGATCTGTCCGTGAACTGAATCTCAAGAGAAAGTGGGACATGTAGCAAGACAACGACCCTAAGCACACAAGTCATTCTACCAAAGAATGGTTAAAGAAAAATAAAGTTAATGTTTTGGATTGGCCAAGTCAAAGTCCTGACCTTAATCCAATAGAAATGCTGTGGAAGGAGCTGAAGTGAGTATGTGAGGAAACCCATAGCTGAAGCTGTTCTGTATGCAGGGATGGGATAAAATTCCTCCAAGCCGATGTACAGGACTGATCAACAGTTACCAGAAATGTTTAGTTTCAGTTATTGCTGCACAAAGGGGTCACACCAGATACTGATATTTTCCTCAGTAAATTAATGACAAAAATTATATTTTTGTCTAATTTCTTTAATTGGTTTCTCTTTATCTACTTTTAGGACTTGTGTGAAAATCTGATGATGTTTTAGGTCATATTTATGCAGAAATATAGAAAATTCTAAAGGGTTCACAAACGTTCAAGCCCCACTGTATTAAAACACTGGAGCCATACATGATGAGAGAATTGTCCTTTTTGGGTGAACTATTGCTTTAAGGTTGAAGGACCTGATGCAACTGAGAACTGATGGCAACAGTTGTTCACCTTTAACAAAACATTGATAAAACAGCAATTTACTGAAAACTTCTTAAATCTAGAACTAAACAAAGGCCAAACATCTTGCTCTAACATGTGTTTGCAATATCTTTTGGGGTTGTTCTATAATACAGAAGGGAAGCTAAAACGTTTTTGAAGAAACCAGACCCCCATGATGAAGCTATGACAATTCTTAAGGACCAAATGAATGCTCCACCTCCACAGGTAGATCAAAGTCTTGTTAACTCATAGTCAACAGATATGCTTAGTGTAACAGGTCAAGTTAGTTGGAAAGAAGCCTGAAGGAGACACATTTTCTATACATTTTAAAATACCTGATATGTGTTTTTGACCGAAACGTTGCTAATAAAGATTTACAAAAGTTACCATAGTGTGCAGGACTTTTTCTATTTTTTTCAATTAAACTGAAAGTGCCCTACACACATGACCACCAGGTGTGTGAGAAAGTTTATTCATTTGAATGTTCTTTTAATTACAATTAATTATGTAATTATCAGTTAGGGTGAATACAGATACATTTAACTAGGATGTTTTTTGTTATTGATAAATGTCAAAAATGGTCTCAATGCACCTATATTCTCCATATATGTATTATCAGTGTGATCTAAAGGTTAGTTCACCCAAAAATAAAAATTATCTCATAATTTACTCACCCTCATGCCATCCCAGATGTGTATCACTTTTTTAAGCAGATCATAAACAAAGATCTTTAGAAGAATATTTCAGCTCTGTTGGTCCATACAATGCAAGTGAATGGTGGCCAAAATTTTGAAGCTCCAAAAATCACACAGGTCAGAATAAAAGTAATCCATATGACTCCAGTGATTAAATCAATGTCTTCAGAAGCGATATAGTAAGTGTGGATGAGAAACAGATCAATATTTAAGTCTTTTTTACTATCAATCTCCACTTTTACATTCTTCTTTTGTTTTGGTGGTTCACATTCTTCATGCCCCCTACTAGGCATGGATTAGAATTTCTGTTTATGAATTCTGTTAGAATTCAGTTATCTTTTTCTCACCCACACCTATTATATCACTTCTGAAGATATGGATTTAAATACTGGTGTAATATGGATTAATTTTATGCAGCCTTTTTGGAGCATCACAATTATGGCACCCATTCTAATGCATTATATGGACCTACAGAGCTGAAATATTCTTCTATAAATCTTTGTTTGCATTCTGCAGAAGAAACAAAGTCATACACATCTGGGATGGCATGAGGGTGAGTAAATGATGAAGGAATGTTAATTATTAATTAATTAATTATATTAATGCTCAATGTGTTTTTATGTCTCCACACAACCAGCGAAAAAAGACCTACGCTCCGATCTCTTCCTCATCATCTGCAAGGGAGTTTGATTATGATGGTGGGGCATTAAAACCAGCAAAAAGCATAAAGACAAAGAGATCACCTCCTGTGCCAGCTGTTAGTCAGAGATTACCCGCCCCTGCACCTGGTAAACTAAAATGATCTCTGTGATTAAGATATTTAATCTGTCATTTAATTCCAGTTCATTATGTTCTCAATATAGAGACCATATTGGCAAAGTCACTGTGGTGTGTTGTGTTACAGTATCTAGAGAACTTCCAGTAGAAGAGGAGAATGTTCAGACTCAGCTGCACAAGAGGAGCAGCGATGAGCACTACACCTACACCAATGTACCCTGGAAAATCTACCTGAGAAAAGAGGTTAGTGTATTGTTTATGTTCAAGGACAAAAAAATACCTTTTCAATTAATACTTTTTGTAATGGGGTGGCATATGATTTTTGTTTTGTGTTGTTTTTTCTTTTAGGTTTTTTATCCAAAAGACAGCTTCAATCACCCGCTGGTACTTGAACTCTTGTTTAAACAGGTTTGATTTTTTTATTATTATTTCAGTTTTTTTGTTTATTGTCTGAAAGTCATATTCAAGTCAAGTCAAGTCAAGGTATTTGGGTTTATTTTTTAATAGTTTACCAACCATAATTACATTATATCTTTCATCACAGATTGTGCATGACACATTCTCAGAGGCTTGCATTCGCATTACAACAGAAGAGAGGCAGAAGATGAAATCTATCTTTGGTATGATTCTTTTATATACACATTGAGGTCACATAATATAATTTTAGATCCCTTAAAATGGTTTTCAATTCGTGTTGTTACAGTGGAGCACAGCATTGACATCAATACCGCAATCCAAGATGAGAATGTGAAGAAGAAGGTTGTAGTTGCTGCAAGAGACACCTGGGATATCTACTTCTCACGCCTCTTCCCAGCATCGGTAGGAAATCTTGCTCAGGTTAACCAGGGGCGGATCTAGAATTTTTTTTATGGGGTGGCAAGGGGGTAGCAACACCAAACCAAGCGCCCATGTGTAGTTCTTATGGATTAAGGCACCAAGCTTCATTGGAAGAAGTAAATACATTGCAACAAATAATACAAGTTCATTAATTGGAATCACTATCAAATTACAAAGTTCCATGAATTTGCGATACAACTGTATTTCCACAGGAACCACATAGTAACCATTTGCCAGCATTAAATATATATATATATATATATATATATATATATATATATATATATATATATATACATACATATTCAACACATCAACAAATTCTAAATGTTTCTTTACTTGACATTTAGAACCGTCAATCTGAACTAAACAACACCACATTATGCAGGCCAAACTTTTTTATTTTGTTAAGTGTACCCATGGATGGAAAATGTGTGCATATCTCATGTTGTTCTGCTAATAAATTCCTGTAGGCCTATCACCTTTTTAAAAGATGGAATAATCAATTTGAAAACAAAGATTAACAAAAATGTATGCCTAAATAAAAATAAAAACTTGTAAATTGTACTGTGGGGGGCAGAGCATCGAAACTCATGAATATTAATTATGTTATGCACAGTGTATATTTTACACAAGATTCTTTTATATTAAATTAATGACCGATACAAGCACTCAAATAAATATTTGACATAATATGATAATTTGCCCACCCCCACCTCGGCTATTCAGACCACATCTCTGTTATGCTAATTCCAGCATACAGACCGTTCATCAGACGCACAAAATCGCTCCAGAAGCAGGTGAAAACCTGGCCAGCAGGAGCCATCTCTGCTCTTCGGGACTGTTTTTGAGTGTACTGACCGGCACATGTTCAGGGAGGCTGCAACATATGGCGACTCTACCAACTTGGAGGAATACACAGCATCAGTGACCAGCTACATCAGCAAGTGCATTGATGTTGTCACCTTCTCCAAGACCATCACCATACGCTCCAACCAGAAGCCGTGGATGACTGCGGAGGTGCATGCACATGTGGCAGAGCATCCAGGCCATCACCAACTACAGGACAACATCAGTTGCCTGTGACAATGATACCTCTCATCCAGATGCGCTGAATGACTTCTATGCTAGTTTTGAAGCACAGAACGACGTGGTGGCGAGGAAGACCACCCCTCCTCCCAATGACCAGGTGATCTGTCTTACCACGGCTGATGTGAGGAAAACTCTACGTATAGTCAACCCTCTGGACCAGACAACATTCCTGGCAGAGTGCTCAGAGGATGTGCAGACCAGCTGGCAGATGCTCTTACCGACATCTTCAACATCTCTCTGAGCAGTGCCGTCGTTCCAACGTGCTTCAAGGCCACCTTCATCGTCCCCATGCCAAAGAAGTCTTTAGTGTCCTGCCTAAACAAATACCGTCCCGTCGCACTCACACCCATCATCATGAAGTGCTTCGAGAGGCTCGTCATGAGGCACATTAAGACCCAGCTTGCCCCCCTCACTAGACCCACTGCAGTTCGCGTATCGTCCGAACCGTTCAACAGATGACACCATCGCCACCACCCTCCATCTGGCCCTCACCCACCTAGATAAAAAGGACTCATACGTTCGAATGCTGTTCATAGACTTCAGCTCAGCATTAAAAACAATAATTCCTCAGCACCTGATTGGAAAGCTGAATCTGCTGGGCCTGGACACCTCCCTCTGCAACTGGATCCTGGACTTCCTGACTGGAAAACCTCAGTCAGTCTGGATCGGGAACAGCATCTCCACCACCACCACACTGAGCACTGGGGCCCCCCAGGGCTGTGTGCTCAGTCCACTGCTGTTCATTCTGCTGACTCACGGCTGTTCAGCAATGCACAGCTCGAATCACATCATCAAGTTCGCCAATGACACAACCGTGGTGGGTCTCATCAGCAAAACGATGAGTCAGCATACAGAGAGGAGGTGCAGCGGCTAACAGACTGGTGTTGAGCCAACAACCTGTCCCTGAATGTGGACCAAACAAAAGAGATGGTTGTTGACTTTAGGAGAGCACAGAGTGACCACTCTCCACTGAACATCGATGGCTCCTATGTGGAGATTGTCACGAGCACCAAATTCCTTGGTGTTCACCTGGTGGAGAACCTCACCTGGTCCCTCAACACCAGCTCTATTACCAAGAAACCCCAGCAGCGTCTCTACTTTCTTCGAAGGCTGAGGAAAGCACATCTCCCACCCCCCATCCTCACTACGTTCTATAGAGGGACTATAGAGAGCATCCTGAGCAGCTGCATCACTGCCTGACTTGCAGAGGATAGTGAGGACAGCTGAGAAGATCATCGGGGTCTCTCTTCCCTCCATCAAAGACATTTACAAAAAACACTGCATCCGCAAAGCAACCAGCATTGTGGACGACCCCACACACACCCCTCACACAAACTCTTCACCCTCCTGCCGTCTGGCAAGAGGTACTGAAGCATTCGGGCCCTCGCGGTCAGACTGTGTAAAAGCTTCTTCCCCCAAGCCATCAGACTCCTCAATACTCAAGAGACTGGACTGAGACACACACACACAAATGTGTCCTGAGTTGCACTTTAATTATTGTCACTTTATAACTGTCTGCTACCTCAATAACTGCTATGTGCATAGAACACTATCTCATAGTATGTTATGTTTACATTTGGCATTTTTAGAAACTGTCATCTTTTTGCACTACTGTGTATTGGTCGGCGCTGCACTGTCTCTCACTGTGTCTATTGTCCTATTGATTTTTAGTAATTTATTGTACTGTCCCGTACTTTTTGCACATGTTTGCACGTGCACTTTATATAGGTATGTTATTTAGTCTGTGTAGTCTCATGTGGTTCTGTGTTTGTCCTATGTTGTTTTATGTAGCACCATGGTCCTGGAGGAACGTTGTCTCGTTTCACTGTGTACTGTACTAACTTTATATGGTTGAATGACAATAAAAACCACCAGACTTGACTTGACATGACTTGACAGTTCTGTATATGAAAAAACTGCGACAACCACAAACTCTCCACACCAACAGCGGGAACCTGGGAAAAAAGTCAATATATGCCTGAGCACCCGTGAATGAGATTACACAGTTGACCCATAACTGACAGTGATGTATCTAATAATCATTCAGTGAATACCTGGAAACAACTTAGAAATTCATCTTTTACCTCTTTTTTTTCACGTATTTGTCCATGTGGTCATTGTTGTTGAGTAAATAATCTCATCAACCCATGAGAGCCCAAACACCGTACATGCTCTGCAATAGAAGGTATGCGATTGATCGATGCTATGATATATTCAATACATTTGGATACTTATGCTGGGGTGGCAGATTGGGTGGCAAAGCTCATTTTTAGGGTGGCAGCTGGCATTCTGGTATTCTAGTATTTTCAGCAGGGATATTCTACTTCATAATGCTATTTACAACATGCTATAGGGAAAATCTGTCTGTTGGTTCCCACAGGGCAGTGTGGGAACAGGTGTCCAGGTTCTGTCTGTGTCTCATAGAGGGATCAAGCTTTTAAAGATGGTCAGGAGTAGTGCAGTAGCGCCAGACTACTTCAGAGTTCTGCGACCCTACAGGTATATTCAAGGGGTGTTAAAGGAATAGTTCATCCAAAATGAAAATTCTCTCATCATTTACTCACCCTAATGGCATCTGAAACTCGTATGACTTTCTTTTTTTCTGCGGAACACAAACGAAGATATTTTGATATATATATCAGGTCGTCTACGAGTCATTTAGCACCAGGTTCTCTACAAACTTGCAGTGCGTGATGGGTGAGGGGCGGCACTCATTCGACCATACAATGCAAGTCAATGGGGTCCAACACTTCCAAGCTCTAAAAAGGAATTAAAGGTAGCATAAAGAAAATCAATTTGATGTACAAAATTATCATTTTTGGGTGAACTATTCCTTTAATGAGAGACTGTATGTATTTTCTTAATTAATATAAATGATTTGTATTAATTTTGATACCAATGACACAACAAACATGATCCTTATTTAGCTAGTTGTGGATGATACTGTGATCATGTCTCATCTCTTACAGCTACACAGACATCATGTTTGTCACCATTCCTTCCAAGAACATGCTGGAGTTCAACCTCACCAATGAAAAACTGATTCTTTTCTCTGCCAAAGCTCCTCAGGTCAAAACCATGATTGACTACTTCATCACAGAGCTGAAAAAGGTCAGTACATTTTCGCCACATTGGGTCACTTCAGAAATGACTGCTTGCCATGCAGTGGAGTGAGTAATTGTGCTCTCTCTTGCTTTAGGATTCAGACTATGTAGTTGCTGTGCGTAATTACATTACAGATGATAGAACACTGCTGAGTTTCCACAAGGGAGACGTTATACGCTTACAGAAAATGGACGGCCTGGATGCAGGTGAGACTGCTTCAGTCCAAGAGTGTTTATGAAATTTGTTACAATGCCTGAGCTAAACTTAGCTGTATTTGGCAGACCTTTTTTATCAATAGTGACATTGCATTCAAGGTACACATTTTAGTGTGTATTCCCAGGAACTGAATCCATAACCTTGGCATTGTTAGTGCTAGCGGCATGTTCAATGTTCAATGTCCATGTTCCTGTTCAACTACAGGAATATTCTCCATATTTAAAGAGCCTAAATAATTAACACAGCAGCTCTGAATCAAGCTGTAAAGGGATTAATGGAAAGGAGAAGGCGAGAACCGACATGACAATATAAATAATAGTTTAATGAAGAACTAAACAAAAAGACAAACACACAAAGGTGTCGGACAGCTGCCTGTAAATCTCTCTCTCTCTGTCCCACTACCATCTCCAGTTGGCCTTTATCCCTTTCTGAGGCTTGATTCGCCTGATTAGGGGCCGGGTGTGTAGCATAACGACCCGGCCCTGCCTTCCGCCCTGTCACATTCCTCCCTCTTTCTCTCAGGCCAGGCCACCCCCGCCCCTCTTTCCTAGGGGAGGGGCATGCCTAACGCCCCGTAGGCCGGTAGGTCATTCTCATCTACCTGGATGAGGGAGGGGACAAGGTGAGGGAAACAAAAAAAAATGTGGCAATACGGCGATAACGGCGATCATGCCAAATTAACAAAAACATTTTAAAAAAGAGTGGGAAAGGCCAACACCGAGCGGCAGTGGGAGAGAGAGAGAAAAAAAAACACTTACTCGCCTGTTCTCCGATATGCCGTTGCTCAGTCCTCGGCCACTCCTCCACCTTCTAATTGATGACAGCCGTGCCTCCCCGGATGGATCGAGGCAGACCTACGACCCCTGGCGGACGTAACTCACAGCCACATTTTGGTGGATGGTAGGGGTCCCCCCCGCCCCTGGTAGCGGTAAACGGTTGATTGGGAGCCCCTCCTCCCCTCGCGGTCAGCGACGTTCCTCTGCTTCCAGGTGGCCAGGCTCCTCCGTCCTCTGGCGGATGGCCGTGGCTACTCCATTGGGGTGGATGGTAGTGGTGAGGACTCTACTACGGCGCATCCCTCCTCCTTCCCGGGTTTTGGCATCAGTGTAAACGGATTAATGGAAAGGAGGATCCGAGAGCTTGCTTGACAATATAAATAATAGTTTAATGAAGAACTAAACAAAAAGACAAACAAACAAAGGTGTCGGACAACTGCCCATATATCTCTCTCTCTCTGTCCCACTACCATCTCCAGTCGGCCTTTATCCCTCTCTGAGGCTTGATTAGCCTGATTAGGGGCCGGGTGTACACAACCTGGCCTCACCCTCCGCCCTGTCACACAAGTGCTTAAAAAAACATACATGGGTCAATAAACATGTTTTAAATTTCTCTTAATTAAAATTAATTTTGCTATGTTTTGTGGCACTTTAACACGTCAAGATGGTGTAACCTTTCTGAGATTAAACTAAAGTGAAAAAAAAAATATTATATTTCTAAGATCATTGTACTGTACATGCATTTCCAAACTAGAATTTTTAAAGATTTTGAATATTCTTATTATTCACTGAACCACATACATCCTGTTTTAATGGATTGTCGACTACTAAATAGTTTAATAATACATCCAAATAGTATACTGAATGTGTGAATGATGTTGCTTATAAAGTTTAAAGGCACAAAACTTGTTCACCAAAGCTGTAACCTTGACCTTTGGCCTGTGTGGTTGTTTCACAGGCCAGTGTTATGGTTTCATAGTGAAAAGGAAGGTGATTCTACTGGAAGAATTAAAAAGAGACACACCTGATTTTGGTGGGTCGGTGTGTGACGCTTGCATGGAGTGCTTTTTGTATTCTTAATGTGATGCACTGCTCTTGGCAGTGTCATTTCAATTTGCAGGTGTGATATCTGATGTTTATCTGATATCACTTGCATGTAGGGATGCACCTATTAGACATTCTGCTTGATATGATAACCAGTGTTTACTTTTTAATTCTATGCCCAATTATTTTGCTAATGCTCAATGCTAATATTGGCTGATACCGATATGATCACCAATATACCATGCATCCCTAGTTGCATGTATAAGCATGATGGTTCCACTAATGTTAGCAATTTTCACCCACTATAAAAATTTGAAATTACCATCACACACACACTTTCACACACTATGTCCTTGTTTTGTTAAAAGGCTGGAAGTTTGGTGCCGTTCATGGCCGATCTGGGGGTTTTCCTGTGGAGTTTGTACAGCCAGTGGCTGCTCCAGACTTCATTAACATTCCTGTGGATAAGAAAGAGGAACCCAAGAATAAGCAGGGTCGTGTGGCCGCCTCGGCCGCTGTGGCTGTGGCCGTGGGGTCCACCGCTGCAGCCCACGAACTGGACCGCTCCATTGAGGTATGTGTTCCCTATAGAATTAAATTCTTGTTTACTTTTGCTGTAGAGCTCTCAGAGTGCCCTTGTATTGCTGCATCTCACCTCTAGGTGGCGTCTCCAGTCAGTGATTATGCAGAGGCCTACACAGACAGTTCTGGCATGGACATTGATGAGAGAATCCTGCAGGACAGTCAATACAGCATGGTGGAGTTTGCCAAGAAGTACTTCAGAGGGGCCCAGAGGAAAGATGGGTCAGTTGATTACAACACTGTTGAATAAAGAATTAATTATAATAGACAAAATTACATTTTGCTTGTATTTTGCAGTGATTTGTATAAGAAAAAGTCAAAGAAAGGAAAGGATGTTAGTGAACCATCAGAAATGGTGAAATATTCCAAGGTACAGAATGCATATCGTCATTTTTAAACATTTGCTTAAAATTACCCTCACAAAGGCATCAATATTTTTTTTGTCTTGTAGTCCCCTATTCAAGAGTCTCTAATTGAGTTCACTGATGAAAACATTAACAAAGTGGCTGCAGAGATATTTCTTTGTAAGTGAGAATATCCCCCTTTTATACATCCATCCATCCATCCATCCATCCATCCATCACATCTATCATATATTGCAATGTAATAATCTATGTTTTTCAGCTATAATGAAGTTTATGGGGGACTATCCTATGAAAGGCCAGTCTGAGGAGTATATTGTCAGCACAATCCTGAGGGTATATACCTCTTTATATAACATCAAGTTTTCATCATTAAATGTTAACATACAGAAGCAGGAATATACTTAAAGGAATAGTTCACCCCAAAATTAATATTCACTCATCCTCATGCCATCCCAGATGTGCATGACTTTCTTCTGCAGAGCACAAATGAACACACATTTTTTACAATATCTCAGCTCTGTTGGTCCATACAATACAAGTAAATGGTGACTAGAATCTCCAAAACTCACATAAGTTCACATAAAAGTAATCCAAATGACTCCAGTGGTTTAATCCATGTCTTCAGAAGCGATATGATAGGTGTGGGTGAAAAAAAGATCAACATTTAAGTCTTTTTACCATACATACTTTCACATTCTTCTTCTTTTGTTTTTTTCACCACCTACTGGTTGGGCTGTTCAAATGTGGAGATTTATAGAGATAAAAAAGGACTTACATATTGATCTTTTTCTCACCCACACACCTATCATATTGCTTCTGTAGACATAGACGTAACCATTGGAGTCATGCAGATTTTATGTGCCTTTATATGCTTTTTGGACCTTCACATTTCCGGTCACCATTCACTTGCATTGTATGGACCTACATAGCTGAGATATTATCAGATACATCTGGGATTGCATGAGAGGGAGTAAATGATGAGAGAATTTTATTTTTTGGGCGAACTATCCCTTTAATGCCTTTGATGCTAACTTTTATTTGAGCTCAATGTCCCATTTGCAGATGAGTGGAGAGTATGGACTGTTGCGCGACGAAGCTTACTGCCAAGTGCTCAAGCAGATCACTGGGAACACCAGCTCCAAGACGTATGTGCCAGCTTCTATCTGAATGAAGAAATCCCATAGACTCATTTTTCTGTGCCAGGCAGAGGGTTCATGTTTTTTTTCTTCTTTTGGCTGTGTTTCACAGCGAGAGTTGTCAGAGGGGTTGGAGGCTGCTCTACATCCTCACTGCATACTACAAGTGTTCAGAGGTGCTCAAACCTTACCTGCTTAAATATCTCCAAGATGTCTGTGCAAGTCAAGGGGTGCACTATCAAGGTAGACTGCTCTCATAACTTTATGTCCCTGGCAGAAAATCCATCATAAGATGTTAGCTGCGTTTTGGAACATGGCAGTTGGTACAAGCTGGTCATGAGCTGGTCCAAACTAGTCAATAGCTAGTCAGGAAATAGAACAACTTGCACCATCAGCAAACCAGTTACCAAATCAGATGGTTTTTGGAACATGGTGGCTGGTTGGACAAGTTAATGTCCAACTCAGACCACCTTAGACTAGCTAGAAACCAGATACCATGTTCCAAAACACAGCGACCAGCCTAATGTGGATTTTCAGCAGGGGGTAAAGCTATTCAGTTCACATTGATTAAAGAATAAGAAAATCAGAGGTTCCTCAAGTGATTTACATGTATGTTTTAATGCTGACAGGTATTGCCAAGGCTTGTGAGCAAAATCTAAGGAAGACGTTCCAGTGTGGTGGCCGTGTAGAGTATCCTAATAGCATGGAGCTGAAGGCTATGCTGGTTAGTTGCTCATTAGCAGATTTATGGATTATAATGCTATGGTATTTTCCAGTCTGTGCTTAATTAAGTACAAACCTTGTTTTCAAGGCTGGACGGAGCTCCAAACGGCAGTTGTTTCTGTTTCCTGGTGGAATTGAACGCCACTTAAAAATTAAAACCTGCTCAGTAAGTGAACTAAAAGGGTTAGTTCACCCAAAAATGAAAATTATCACAATTTACTCCATCCCAGATGTGTATGACTTTCTTTCTTTTGCTGAACACAAACCAAGATTTTTAGAAGAATATTTCAGCTCTGTAGGTCCATACGATGCAAATGAATGGTGGCCAGAACTTAGAATCTTCAGAAATCACATATCCATAAATCCATAAACCTCAAGTGGTTTATCCACATTCTCTGAAGTGTTATGATAGACGTTATGTGTGAGAAACAAATACATTTTTAAGTCCTTTTTTTAAGTCTCCACCCCCATCCACTAAGAATGTGAAATGCCTAAAAACAAAATAAGAATATGAAAGTGAAAGTGGAGATTTATAGTAAAAAAGGACTTAAATATTGATCTGTTTCTCACCCACGCTTCTGAAGAGATGGATTTAACCACTAGAGTCGAATGGATTACTTGTATGCTGCAATTATGTGCTTTTTTAGCTTTAAAGCTTTGGCCACCATTCACATGCATTATATGGACCTACAGAGCTGAAATTTTCTTCTAGAAATCTTTGTTTGTGTTCAGCAGAAGAAAGAAAGTCATTCACATCTGGGATGACATGAGGGTGAGTAAAAGATCAGAGAATTTATATTTTTGGGTGAACTTTCCCTATAATTTTTTACAATATTAAAAGCAGCTTGGCTAGTGAAGTAATTTATTTAACAGAACAAGTATGAGGCTAATTCACTTTGGTTACTTGACTGTGAAGGTGGCTTTGGATGCCATTGAAGAGCTGTGTTATGAGATGGGCCTGCATAAAATTGAGGCCCTGGAAGAGTATGCTATATTTGTGGTCACAAACAGAGGTGAGATGAAAAGAGAGCGCACAATCATGTCAAAATAGCTGATATGGCAATTCACATATTTTAGCAAAGTGCCAAGTCATTCAAGTAAGCTGTTTTAATCCAATGACTCTCATTCTGCAGGTCAGAATGTCCGCCCACTAAACAAAAGGGAGTACATCTTGGATATTGCTACAGAGGCAGAACACGTTGATAGCAACTACAGTCTGTGGTTTCGACGAGTAATCTGGACACAGCCACTAAAATTTGACAATGAGCTCGGAGTCACTATGCATTACAATCAGGTTCGTCAACCAGACTGATTCAATTTCCCAGACTTCCTTTCATGTTTTATGCTGCTTATTGCATCAGTTACTGTACATCTGAAGGATTTGGTCTTGGTTTGTTCTAGGTTTTCTCTTTAAAAGCTGCTTATGTCTTCATTCACGTTTTGCAGGTTTCACCTGACTACTTGAAAGGGCTGCTCAATATCATCCCACAGGGTAAGGCCAGTGATCAACAGCTGCAACAAGTGTCAAAATTGGCCGCTCTGCAACATCGTGCCAAGGACTCTGTCTACCTCCCCACCCTGTAATGCCATAAATCTACTTTATAATCTAAAAGAAGAATATGTTGCATGTTACTCAATAGCCTGAATGTTTTATAATGGACATATTAGCTTAGATTATTGCAATATTTTCCCCCGTATTTATTTTTTACCTTTATGAGAGCACATTTTATTTCTAACTAATTAATGCGTAAGCTGTGTTTCATCTGTCATTGTCAAATACTTAAATGTAACCGTTTTAATACAGCAAACCTCAAGATTGAGAATGTAATACTTCTATTGCCCCACATTTAGAATTTTGAGTCCATTGCTGTCATTTCTTAGGGCATTTTCTTACCATCCTGTAGACAAACCTCTTTTTGTTCTCTGCTATCAGCCATGAGGTTCAAGAGTATATTCCCTCCCAGCTCTTTGGGTTCCAGCGGCCTCAGCAATGGCTGAACATGGTGATCCAGCATAACCAGCAGGTCCAGGCGCTCAGTCCTCATCAGGCCAGAGCACAATTTCTGGGTGAGGAGTTCACTTAAGAGCACTGCCAATGCGGAGGCAGATAGTCATTTATTCTCAAGACTGATTGTTGTGCTTATGTCTCTGCAGGGCTTGTCAGTGCTTTTCCCATGTTTGGCTCATCATTCTTCTACATACAAAGCAGCAGCAACAATGCTATTGACACCCCATGCGTACTGGCTGTCAATCAAAATGGTCTGAACTTTCTAAGTAAAGACACTCATGTAAGTTTAGCCTCTTGTTTTAGATCCTTATTAAAATAGTATTTTAAGCTGTAATGACAGTAAGCCTTAAAGTCAACATGACATAAGAATTGACACTATTTACTTGAAGCAATAGTTCACCCAAAAATATGAAAATTCCCTCATCTTCATGCCATCCCAGATGTATGACTTTCTTTCTTTTGCAGAACACCAACAAAGATTTTTTAAAAATATCTCCGCTCTGTAGGTCCTTACAATTTTTGTTTTCATTATTAATATTTTTTTTTAAATTTTTAAATTTTTTTTTTTTTTTACCAGAATTCTCAACTTTCACTGAAAGTAAAAGTGGAGTTTTGATGTAAAAAAACAAAACAAAAAAGACTTAAATATTGATTTATTTTTTACCCACATCTATCATATCGCTTCAGAAAACATGGATTTAACCACTGGAGTCTTATGGATTACTGTTATGTGGCCTTTTTTTGATTTTTGGAACTTGAGTTTTGGTAGCCATACACTTCACATTGTATAGACCTAGACTAAAAAGAAATTCACACTTCTGGGATGGCATGAAGGTGATTAAATGATAAGAGAATGTAATAACTTTTTCGGCTGACATCACAGATTCCTCTTAATTTTCTGATTAACAATTTTTTTTATTGATTCACATATTAAACACAGAAAAACAAAACTTATATACACAGAATCCTTTGGACACTTTTGTCCATACCGAGTGCAAATGCGAGATAACAGGGTGTAATTTAACTTCTCTGTTAGTTTGATAGAAAGGCTTTGTAATGGCGAAATAGGGGCAAGAAATTCCTGTTCAATACAAATCCAGGGAGGGGCTCTCTCAAGTGGAAGTGACCAATGAGCCAAATGTCTGAGACCGAATGCATAATAATAAAACTAAATATTGGGTAGGCCTAACCCACCTTTTTCAATCGGCCTATGTAGCTTACTGAAATGTAATCTGGGACGTTTACCATTCCAAATGAAGGACTTCGCTATGGTATCAAATTTCTTGAAATAAGGGAGGAGACATCTATAGAGAGAGACTGTAGCAGGTAGATGAATTTTGGAATACAATTCATTTTAATAACATTAACCGACCCAGTCATCAATAAATGTAATGAAGCCCACCTGCCCACATCGCTCAAAAAACTTTTTATTAAAGGGTCAAAATGAACTCTAACTAAATCACACAAATTTGCTGGGAATAAAATACCCACATACTTAACGCCCTGGTTAGGGCACTTAAAGGCACCTGGCTGAAAAGCTGTTACTGGGCAGTACGCTGTCATAGCCAAAGCTTCGGATTTAGACCAATTAACTCTGTATCCTGAGAACATCCAGAGTAAAGTAATCTTAAATTAATCTGAAATTCATTTGTTTGTACCGCCGCTACCGGGTGTCTATAAAGTAACTTAATCCATCCAATAAATGTTTTCCCAAACCTGTATATTTCCTAAATATTAAAAAGATTATCCCATTCTACTATATCAAGTGCCTTTTTGGTGTCATGTGGGATGGCAGCAACCGGAGTCTGTTCATTCTCCACTGACCACATGATATTGATGAAACACCTGATGTTATCAGAAGAGCTATGGCCCTGAATAAACCCCACCTGATCTATATGTATAAGAGATGTCATTATTTAATCGGTTAGCCAAAATTTATGACAATATTTTAACATCTAGCTAGATAAGGGATATTGGACTGTAACTCTTACACTTGCTTGGATCTTTGTCCTTTTTAAGATTCAGACTGATCCAGGCTTGTGTCATAGTTAGCAGAAGCTTTCCATTCTTTAATGATTCTGTATAAACTTCTAGCAAAAGTTGAGCAAATTCTGTAGCATTAGATCTAAAAAACTCCCTGGAGGCCCCAGCGTCTTGCCTGTAGGCAAGGCCTTAATTACCTTGCCAAGCTCCTCCAAGGTTATCTCAGAATCAAGAAAATTGTTTTGCTCAGTCGTCAGTTTAGGGAGTTCTAATGGTTCCACAAAGTTCCTAATATCTTCATCAGTACGAAGATGTGGAATTATAGAGATCAAGATAGAATTCTTTAAAAGCATTATTAATATCAATGACTGAGGTAAATATTTCACCACCAGCAGATTTCACTGAGGGAATGGTTGAAAAACTCTCTCTCTGCTTTATATATCTAGCCAAATGCTTCCCTGCTTTGTCCCCTGACTCAAAGTATGACTGTCTTGCCCTGAATAGCCAAAGCTCAACCTTCCATGACAAAATAGTATTAAATCTGTATTTAAATCTGGATTGTGGAGAGTAGCATGAGCCTCCACATGCGGGAGTCTTTGTGGTGTCATGCACAATGAACCACGTGATAAGATGCACGTATTGACTGTCTCAGAAGTGGAGACTTTGAGTTACCGCACCACCACGAGGAGCTACTAAGTAGTGGGAATTGGGCATTCCAAATTGGGAGAAATAAATAAATAAATGTCTCAAGAGCCCAAGGATTTTGAATTCTTTGACTATATTGTCTTCTTAGAACAGGTAATGATCAGGGTGTATCAAATCTCACCGGTTTATGGCATAAAAAGTATTAAAACCAGCAAAGTGCGCAGAGCTCGCCATTCACACATCTGAACCTCGCGTGGCATCACGTGACTCGTCCATCTTACTTTTCAACCCCTCCAACCATCTGGCTCCATTCTGGTATGCAATGCCCATTTGTCATGATCAATTAAATTCCAGATGGATAAAATCAGGTCCCAGCCTACATTTATTATTGTTGAATATCCTGTTTCACTCTGAAATATGTCAGATTAGGGAAGTAAAACGAGGTGCAAATGGCTTTTCACATTAATTTTAAGACTTATGTATAGTATTAGTGAAATATGATAAATTGCTTGTGCCAGAGAGAAATGTAATAGGTAAGAATTTTGAAACAGTTTATCTAATTAAAAACATACTATTATTCAGTGATTAAAGACACTATGAAATTAAAATTAGAGTTTTGTGGATTTTCGTTAATGTCTGTTTCCTTAAATGCCACCCATTTGTAAGTGTTAGGGATGTGCATCTCCATAACTGAGGCCGATGCGATACGCATCTTGATGCATAGCCAACAATACGATACATTAAAGATACATATGAAACAGCTACCGATGCGATGCGATACGATTCACCCCTATTACGATGCAGTGCGATCCGATTTCGATTCGATTCAACACAATTGCAATTCAACAATACAATGCAATGGGAAAAATGTGATGCTATGCAATTCAATATGGTAGGATACAGAGAGTTCGCTTTTATTTCTTTGGTTAAGATAGACAGTAAATCATAAATTAATTTAAGTGCCTTCTGACTTCTAACGCATGGACCTTTCACAAAAAGGCCTTTGTAGTGCAAAAAGAATAAATAAAAAGATTAAATAAAACCAGACGTTATTTTCCTGTTCTGTTTCCAGTTACACTTTTAACAGTTCACACATTTAACAGTGACACAATTTAAGGATGCTCAGGGATAAAAAATGAAGAAATGTTCCGTAACTTGCCAGCAGATGAATGTGCTTTCATGTCGGCGCTTCAAGTGTGTTGTTAAATTAGTCGTACTGCCTGTAGAATTTATAGCAGCATGACATATTTTACAAACTGCATGGTTTTATAAAATTCTCCATCTCTCTTATAAAACCCAAAGTGTTTCCAAACATTGGATTTGTAATTATTTGGTGGAAGATTCAGCTCTGCCTCTGCCATGTTAATCTATATTCTATGTCAAGGATGTCCACACTTTTTTGTGTGATAATCTACTTTTAAATGACAAACTCAATAAGATCTACCAACTAAAAAAAAAACAGTTTCATTTAAAAAATATGTTTGTTAGGATTACTGCGTGTATCCCTACATGGAATACAATAGCCAGGGCATTAACCTTATTCTGATGATTTGCACTGAATGGAATCAGACAGTTTTGCATAATCCGGGCAGTAGCTGATGGTAGCTAGCCTCAACGACTGCTAGCTTCGCAATTTTGCGCTCTGTTCTCAGTAGCCCTTGGAAGGTGCAAATCTAGTTGTCATGGCAACTGAATAAACAAAAATCTTGCCTGGTCAAAATTTACTAGTCAAGTGCAAGTCAAACAGAAACTAAAAGAAGGAAAGACAAGTGCTTGTTACATTAAAATGTAACGAGCAATCTACATATAATATATGGTCACAAATTATTGGTCACTTTCCAAATATAGCACATCTACTAATTATTATATATAAACAAATAGTTTTTTACCAATGCAAATATGTTAGAAACGATGCATCGCAATACAAATACCCACTTGCATCCGATGCACATTTTTTTAAATCGATGCATCGCATCGTTAACTTTTATGCCGATGCACCGAGGTGAATCTGTGAATCTTACCATCCCTAGTAAGTGTACTCATAAAAGTTGACAAAAATAACTTATAGCAGATTTTATTTATAACTTATGTCACACTACATATTTTTGTCCAATCAAATGCTCTCTAGAATAAGAACATCCCTCCCCCTGTCACTGACCAGCAAGTAGCAAATCAAGGTTCATGTCTCTGATGTAACTAAAGACTATTGGCTATTTAAAAAAAGGACAAGGCCCCTCGATATGTCCCACCCCAAACTCGGGACAGAAAACTGTTGTAATCATGTAATTCCATGGGGTCTTTAAAAATAATTGTTTTGGCACTGTTAATATGTCCCTTATACTCAACATATTTTAAAACCTAGTCTTTTTCTATACTATACATTATATTTGTATAGGGTTCACAGCTGTTTTCAATGTTTTCCAGGAGCCGATGGTGAAGTTTCCGCTGAAAGAGGTGCAGTCTACCCGTACACAGAGGCCCACAGCTGGCTCCAGTTACCCATATGTGGAGATAATGCTGGGTGACCTGATGTCTCAACGCATTACACAGTTACAGCTTGACCAGGTATGGTCTCTGAACTAACTGGTGGAGCGTTTATCTTCATTCCAATTTAAATCATTATCTAATCGTGTCATATTTGGTCATTTTTTGTTTCACCTCAACCTTTAAAGGTGTGTTGTGTTTTACTTTACAGAGTCTTGAGCTGTGCCGTGTCATTGCTATGCATATGGAGAACCTGCTGTCTGTACGAGAGAAGAGGCTTACTCTGCCTCCTAGTGAAATCACTCTGCTCTAGTACCCCTGCCTACTGCTTTAATGGCAATAATTGCAATCAGGCACAAAGTTATTTACATCGAAATACCACCTGTAATTTTTGATAATTCCATCTGTCTGTTTGGGATTTCAAAGCCAAATACCAGATAGCTTGTTCACAATAGTTTACATGCACTCCATTAGGTTTAACATATGGCCCCATAATTTAAATTCTTAATGTTACTACCTCTGGTTCTGGACACATATTCAGCTAGACTCTATTATATATATATATATATATATATATATATATATATAAGAGAGAGATAGAGAAAAACATATTTTTTAAGCCACAGTTTTTAAAGGTCTTGTCTAATGCTGAAAATGAATTTGCACTATATGAGAGTATGATGCATTTTAAATATTTAAATATTGTATGCGTAATATATATCATGCACAATGCACCAAAGTACAATGAATTTAGTTTAAATATTAAGTATGTATTCTATATTAATAAAAAATCAGAAGTCAGTCAAGTCAGGTCTGGTGGTTTTTATTGTCGTTTCAACCATATACAGTTAGTACAGTACACAGTGAAACGAGACAACGTTCCTACAGGACCATGGTGCTACATAAAACAACATAGGACAAACCCAGAACCACATGAGACTACACAGACTAAAGTGTACTGTGTTTTCCAAAATACAAAACGAAAGCTCTCATTATCATGAATGTGACTATATAGTTAATTTTGTTGCCCTAATACCAAAGTTTTAAAGATTTTCATAAGAATCACAAAGTAAAATATGATTTCTGTAAAACATAAAATATAAACGTCTCTTTTATGCTCCTATAACCGCTGCTGTAAGCCTTAAGTAGCCACAAATTTGATGTCTGCTCTTACCTTAGGCAGTTTTCTACATAATGAGCCATTTTCTACTTGTCTGTCAGCTTGCTTGGGTGAATAAACCAATGTTATCATAGATGTCCAGAACAAAATATGCAGTCCAGCAGGACATGCTAAACAGATCATCAGAAAATTATGTTAGCGACTATTGGTGATAAAATGTCGCTAATGACACCTAGATTGAGCTTCTATTCAACTCAGAGGCTGAGATATTCCATGAAACAATGAGGGTGGTACGTGAACTGAAAATTAGACTGAATGTCTATGGACGAGCACATCTGTGTGAGGGCTAAATTGTGTTAGAGCGTCACCTACATTTCAAATCTGCATATTGTGATGGAAGGTGATTGAGGAAAAAATATTTCCCTAGTACTTACTGCCATGCAGTGGAATGAAATAAGACATTTTACATTGAGATAAAACAAACAGAACCAGAATTACATGCTTACAAAAATGTTCGGTTTATCATAAGGTTGTGAACACATACAATATCATTTATTCATAATTTGAGTCTTTTTTTGTGTTAAATGTAGGGTGCTTTCTGATAAATAAAACCACTTTTTAGCTATTAGTCCAAAGAATAAGTAAACAGTGAGCTTTTAAATTTGAGTGTGAAAAATTGCAGATATCAGCCCAAACAAATGCACTAGAGTAGTGAAATATTTTTACGTCCTGAAAGTCTTGAAATAATTGTATGTGATCAAACTGATTGATTGTTCTTACGAAATAGTGGAAGTATTTCCATGCAGTTGAATTAGAATTGATGCTAACGACAGAAAACTAAACCCAATCCAGACAGTTTCTCATCCGTGTTTTCCACAAGCATGGTGACTGGGGCGTAGTTTGGTGAATTGGTCACAGATTCTTTCCTTCTCATTGGCTCTCTTAAGACGTGGTTCCTGTGAACTTGCCCTGTAGTCAAACTGCATAAACACACAGCCGAAAACTTGCACGGCTTGAGGAGTGGATATCAAAGAAGCTGGAGCGTATATGAAGGATCACATTGTTTTTCTGCACCGATTCACGCCTAACGGAATTTATATCAGTCTGAGACGGTGCGGGTTGTGATACATCTCTGATACGGCTTCAGGATGATGAAGTTTCGGTTCAGACGGCAGGGAAATGACCCTCATCGTGAGAAAATCAAGCAGGATCTTTTTGCATTCAATAAGGTATGTGGGATGCATAGTGTTGTTCAGTTGTCACTTCTCTCCCCCAGAGGCTGAGCATGCATGCGGGTTCGGGTTGCATTGAATTCAACATTTAATCCAAGCTAATTGTGAGAAGTTATGGTGTTTCATTGCAGATAAATTGATCTGGATTAATTTGCAATTGATAGTACAGCAATGTTTTCCAACTACAACGCTCAGATATGACAAAATAAGCGCAGCAAAGTTGTCTGAACCAGTCGGAGTTTCAAGTATTTGTCGTTGTTGATGCACAGTCGGTCGTTTATAGATGTATACTGTAAGAAAATGAGTTTGAGTGTGATATTCATCTTCATCAAGGGGGCTCATTAGATCAGTTGCGCTGTCTATTGTGAGTGACCCCTTAAAGTTTTCTCATTTGTTTTTAACAGTCAAACGCTTACACACATCAAGTAATAATTGCTTAAGTTCGTCACGAAATTCAGTCGCGGTATATTCATTTCTCTCAACTTTCCCTTAATTTTGACTGTGTACACAATAAACATCACTCAGCTTCTGGCGCTTTCATGTACTAATGGTTGATTTTTTTTTTTTTTTTTTTTTTTTTTTTTTTATTGAAACATTTTACTTTTTGTTATTTGAAGTGTTTTTTTTTTTTTTTTACCACGCCTTAATTTATTTTTGGTACTTTTCAAATGCCTTTTTATGTATATTTATTATTATTTTTTTAGCCTTGTCCCTGGCCTAGCCTTTCAATATTAAACTAACAATTCATATTAAAAGGACAATTATGACATGTTTAAAACTTTGATAATCTAAATAAGGGGTGAAATAGCCATTTACATTTTTATTGTATGAAAATAATTTATTTTATTTTTAGTTTACGACCACACCAGAAAAATCAAGCTAAATCGCTCTCCTGCCGACTTTTCTTGTTGGCCATCATTTCCAGTCAAGCAGAGTTTGTTCCACAAAATGAAACATTTACAAATATTATTTAATTTATATGTACCGTAAGATACATAAAATGGTATTTATCAAATAAGCCTTAGCAAGACAAATGATACAAATTTAATTTTCACCACCGTCATTTCCACCACGGAATTCCATTAAACTCAAAAATTAATTTCAGATTTGTAAATAACACAAAAGACTATTTTAATGAGGAAAAAAATTACTGAGTGCACCTTTAAAGAAACACCAAATGTAACATTGAATTGTAAACCTTCAGTATCCTACAATGGTGCTGGCAGCAGCAGGGTGAGTGTAAGGGATTTGTAGAGCTTTCTGTGTAATGAGACTACACTTAAATTATAATGAACCATGTCACTGCTCCTGTGCCAGAAACACAAAGTATTTGATTGCAAACCCGCCACTGATGACCATATTCTGGCACCCTTACAGCAAAATCAAACGTATTTCTACCCCTCCTCTTCAATTTAGAACCCTACATGCCAAATTAGAGATCCCATATTGCACAAATAGTAGTTAAGACCTCGGTTCTTGTTCATTCCATAAAGATTGCTGATTACATTTTGCCACAGATGATTTGTGTGGAATATAGGGTGTCTGATAAAGCGTCATGACACTGTGAATGTCACAGGAAGGTCCTGTTATTTATCATGTCACTCTTTGTCAACCTGTGAAGAGAGAAGTGCATCTTTCTTCAAACTTAAGGCTCTCTTTGTGCAACACTGTGTGTTGATATAAAATTAGATTTTTATAATATAACTTTTCCACAAATCATTTGTGATTGCTTGTGTGAACATGAATATGACATTCTCTATCAAATCAGTTCCTTCCTTACTATTTCTGGTTCTGTGTTTTGGTTTTCTTTTAAAACAAGGAAATCCCCTGTCAGGGATGTATTGTATAGATAATATTGTTGATTGTATCATTAGGGCTCATTAGAGTTCAATGAAGTATGATTTGGTTTCTTTGTTAAACTCAGTACAATAAAGCTGCACACACAACATATGTTACATTTTAAGGTAAAATACTGGCAGTGGTGGTTGCCAGAAATGTATTGTTAAACACATGATGACCATGTTTCTGGCTTTATGGGATGTAATTTTGATGCCTGTGTATTTTATGGTTCTCTACGTATAAACTTGATATACTAAGCTTCTGGAACTATAAAAGTCTGCTTTTTCACATTAAAATGTATTGTTAATCACCATAGAAACTTCAAAAGGCCACATGATGACTTTGTGTCTCTCACCTAAACACAAAATGCATGTTAACGCATGTGACGCTTAAATAATGCAGTAAACATGAACTAATTGAATAAAATATAACACTGAACATCCTAATGTACATATAAAAAATAAGAATCATAATTATTCCCATAAAATATGTATTTGTATGTATGATATGTATTTGGTCACGCAGGGACTTGTTTTTCTCAGTAATTTTAATAGTTTACGGTTTAAAGTACGTTTTCTCATAATATACATTTTTACATTAATTATATGGTAAAACCATACTTTTTCATCTCATTTATTTATTACATTTTTTTGCCGTAAAATAACATTTATTGTCTTGTTAAATAACGTTCAATCAGTTAACGTTTTTTTTTTTTTTTCTGTAGCAGTTTAACATTCCTTTACCATTCAAATTACATACCTTTTTTACAGTGTGCATCTCAAATGTCAATGTCTAAATGCTGATCATTACTGCTGCTTCTCTTTTACTTAGACAGTTGAACATGGATTCCCAAACCAGCCAAATGCTCTGGCCTATGATCCCAAACTACAGCTTATGGCCATTGGAACTAAATCGGGAGCTATCAAAATGTATCCTTTTGTGCAAGCTTAACAGAAATGGAAGTAAAGGAGTATTTCAACCAAAAATGAAAATTTAGTAATTTACTCACGATCATGTTGTTCCGAACTAAATTACATGGGCTACTTTATTTGTCCTTTTTGAAGCGTCACAGCCTGTTCCACTGAATAGAAATGTCATTTTGTGTTCAACAGCAAAATAGAAAGTCATACTTTTTTTTTTTTAACAATATGAGGATAAGTAAATAATGAGTTTATTTTTTTGTTAAACTATTGCTTTAATACACTATGTATTTTTTCAGGCATAACAACTGCATAATATTTAATGACATATGTCAAGTATCAATAATGGTACATTTTTTTGCATAAACAGTTTTTAATATAGATAAAGTTCAGGCCAATTTCATCTTCACTCTTGCTCCCTTAACTTATTAAATGCTGCATGACGATCATGCCATATTTCAGCAGATTTAGATTCATTTTTATTTAGAACAATGATACAATGCAGTGTTGTGGCCTATTTAATGGTTTATTGATGGCGCTTAATTACTGTGGATGTTTGTGAGTTGAATTGCTGAAGTCGAGAAAAGACTGTTGTTCTTTCCCTATAAAATTATGAAACTTTTTTTTTATTGTTTCCCTTATTGTTGGCACTCTCCAAGCCTGAGACTTTAAGTCCATTAAAGGTAGAAGGAATGTTTAGGAGAGTAACCTCTTATCACAATAATTAGATTGAGACTCCCTTGGTGATGTGTTATTATCTAGTGCTCTTAGATTGGAGGAGTTGTACAGGAGCAAAATAACATGGAACAAATCCAACATTCTTTCATATTCTAGCTTCCTTTTCCCTGAGATGGAAACTGAGATATGGGCTGAAATCTGATCAGTTGTGTGATTGGGACTGTGATGGACTGTACAATACTGGTCTTTGAGCAGTAGTCAGGGTTGGTCATAAGAGGCTGGTAGTGTCAGGCACAGACCAACAGCTGATAGACACTCGGTCTGCAGCCTTGTTTCATTTAGGGAGGGGAGGAGTGGGGTTGGGGGGTGAGTGGGGTGCAATAGATATGGACAGACTGATCTGACAACCTGCCTCTTACTAGGTTTGAGTGCATGCGTATCTGTCAGCACTTAGTAGCTAATGCCGCATCCATCAGACTATAAGACTTGTGATGGAGAGAGGACATTGACTGGATGGCATAAATAAAGGGGGTGTTCTGAGGTTGAGGAATGATCAGTTTGGCTTTGGAAGCATTTCTTCTGTTTCAGTGTTTAAGGGGGTGAGATGAGACTTTAAGAGCTCAGAGTTTTGTTTACCCAGTCTGACTCCATTCAAAGACATTCAGTGTCAAGGGGAATGAAGTTGGAGAATATAGCATATTCACATCTTTTTTGCATTAGCCTAGACTTGGCTATTTTTCCCCCGTGGGATTTAAAGTTATCTTTCAGAGACTTTTAGGTTCTGTTGAGACATTTCCTCATGGAAATATTTTTACAACGAGAGCTAATTGACATGGTGCTTGTAGTGAGTCTCTGTTTAGGTTTTCAAATAAAATTGCGCTGCATACATTTTTATTCAGGCCAAAGCAGAATCTGCAGACTTTAATAAAATGTGTTCATTTTGGGGGTAAATTTGCAATTTGAAACCTTTTTAAATGTGTTGCATTTAGAGCTGTGTATCGCCAGCCACCTCATGATACGATATGTATCGTGATATGCATGTCACTGTTCGATATATCACGGTACATATGTCACTATTTGAAATATCACAAGAATACTTGCCAAATAAATAAATCCACATGAAACATTGATTTGAGTTGAAATTATTTTATTAGCTTAATTGAACAGATCGCACAGTGATCCGAGAAGTAGGAAAAATTAATCTGATACCCAGAGGAGTGGTCTTCTACATCGATGTGTTGTTGTTACTCAGACATATCAGACCGCTGGATGGTGCCATTGACCAATCAGAATCAAATATTCCAGAGAGCTGTGCAATAAATAAATATAGTGCTGATGCATTAATGCATTTACCGTTAATATAGCATAAACACTTGTTGGGAGGGCGGAACTTTTGTAATGTCACAAACACACGCAGCAATGATTCAGTGTCAGTGATAAAATGATGGAGACATCTATTAATTGATGTACAAAACAATTGATGTACAAAACAAGCCTAGATGGGTCTTTTAATAGAAATAAAGTATTTTCAGCACATTTTAAGCATCACTGAAGCACGGCAAGTCTTAACTATCCCTCCGCTTTTCCCGTGAAGTTCAAATCGGTTCTGCATGCTGGCGTTGACGCTTTGACGTGAATCATGAACGCAGCTTCAGGATTGCTGTAGGAACGCGGATAGTCACAGTCTACCAGCAGATTAATATTGTGGAGTATGAGATTTTAAGCCCATTCCAATAAATATGCAAGCTATGGGGACTAAAGCCGTCTTTACACCGAAAAGGTGGCACAGAAGCTGCAGCTGAAGTGGCAATGAGGTGTATTTTCACAGAGTTGGACTAAATGCTTTAACACTGCAGTTCAGGGCTCCAGACTATATCTAAAATGGTCGCAGATGTGACAAAGTAATTGATTGCGACAATAATTTAAAATGTAGTCACCATTGGCGTCAGTCGGGTTGTGTGCGTTCATATGCAGATTCGTCAGATATCATCTTGTTAGTTATTGAATATATTTTTGAGCATGCACTAGTGTGTCTCGCGCCTCTTTTCACCCATTCTGTTGCGACGAGCTCGCTGCACAGCATGCAGCAAACACAGCATGAGAGAGTTGTAACCAAATTAATCTTTCAAAACTGGTCTTTTTCATGAATCACCCAAAAAGAACGAGACCTATATCTCTGCAGAACAAAAATGGGCTTTTCCCAATCAGTGGGCATTTTCAAACCATTGAGATTCCCTACTTTAATTTGTTTGTTTAGAAACACACATCCTGGTTTGGAAACGCCCACTGATTTGAAAACGCCCATTACTGTTCTGCAGAGACCTACACTTCAAAAGAACGGAGGGTGTGATCTCAGGAGCTCAGGTTAGGAGTTTGAAGCCGATTCATTTTCTCTGCGAATAAGCCATCAGTGAGCTCACAACTGGGATGAAAGGTGTGTGTGTGTGTGTGTGTGTGTGTGTGTGTGTGTGTGTGTGTGTTGTCTTGAGCATTAATGTTTGCACCTGGGGTAATAGTTGTGTACAAGTCCCTCAATTGTTCTTAGTGTCAACAGCTTGATCTCATATATATGAGGTGCAACGTGCATTGATGGTCAAGAAGACAACACACACACAGACACATTGAATTATTAAGAAGCCCAAAATACACACACACACACACATATTATTACACAGTATGTATGAGATCAAGCTGTGGACACTTAGAACTTGTACATAACTATTACAAGATGCAAACATTCATTGATGCTCAAGAAGACAACACACTTCTATACGCATACTATATTTAATTATCTGTAATGTAGATTTAGAAGAGCAGTACTAAAAAAAAAAATTTTTTATCTCTTATGTTTGTTTTATTTAAAATTATGAAAAGATTGTGAACATTTATGAGACAAAAGGAATTTCAAACTTATCTTCTCAACTATATATAATATTTATTAAACCTTTGATTAATTCCTTTTCTTCGGCTTTCTATCTTGTTTCTGAACAGCAATCTAAATCGAGCAGTTCTGTGATTTGGTGACTAAAAACAGCCATTTGGCTCCTTAATGTTTCAGTTTATTAGCCAATGGCTCCTAAGTCATTTTTTTTTTAGTCTGGAGCTTTGTAGTTGCAAATGCATAATGTTATGAGATTTATAAAAAAAAAAATTATGTAAAATTTTAAATATTAAATGAATGAGTACTCAACTTATGGGTTCCCCATAAGGCAGTGGGTCCTCTATCACCTGGCAGATTGCAACAGCTCCTCCACTTCCTGACGGACAACAGCGGTTCCTCCGTCCCCTGGCGAATGGCAGCGGCGACTCCGTCCCCTGGCGAATGGCAGCGGCTCCTCTGCTTCCTGGCAGATGGCAACAGATCCTCTGTTTCCTGGCGGATGCTCGAGTAACCTCAAACCACTCCTCTCCTCGGCATTGCGATCCTCCGTCAGTGGTGAGGTCTCTCTGACGGCGCGTCTTCCTCCAGGCCCGGGTTTCGGCACCAGTGTGGCAGACAAGCCTCTCTTTCATTGGGAAGGAGAAAGCAGGAACCGGATTAACAATCAAAAAGACTGAACTTAAATGTAACAAAATCACACACACAAAACACTGCTGCGTGCGTCTCCCTCTCTCTCTCTCTCTCTGGTGTCCCTGGCTCCTCCTCTTATCTCTCAGTGCTGGGTGTGAATACTCTCGGCACAGCCACGCCCTCTGCCTCATCACAGTGACATTATATTGTGGAAGGCTTTGTAGGAAAATGTTAATAAAGCATTATATTGTTGCATATTGTTTTGTTTTCTTTCCTACGATGGAAATAAATGCAATTTGGCAAGAAAATGTATCCATCCATCCATCCATCCATCCATCCATCCAGTCGATCGTTTTATGTCTTTTGAAGCAAATTGATAGGTTTCTCAATTTATATTTACACAGTTATTTTTCGACTGAAGTTGTGTGGATTACTTTTATGCTGCCTAAATATGCCTTTTTGACAAATGGCCAGCAATCTAATGGCATTCATTAACTTGCATTGTATGGCAATACAGAGCTAAATGTGCTAATAAAAATCTTCATTTTGATGAAAGTTAATCCTTTAAATTATTTAGACACTCTTGCTCTCTTTTTGTTTTTAAATCCCCTTTTCTCCCCAATTTGACTGCGGTCAAACTAGCCCCCACATTGTTTTGCAGAACGCGTATATACTATGCATTACAGTAAGAGTGTGTAATAACTGATTTCAAAATAAAAGCGACATTCCGGTTAATGTCATTTTACATTCTGTAAGTCAGTCATTCTGTCAAGAATGAATGAATGAAACAATAAATAAATAAAAATACATAACTACATAAAACAAAATGAATAAATATAAAATAAAAAAAAATTATGCCTGTAAACTTAACTTAAATACATTTCCAAAGACCATCTGACTTTTAAGCTCCAAAATGGCAGACTGTCACTGTGAAACTTCCTGTTTAACACAGACCAATTTCACTTCAGAATGATAGTACACCAGCTTAAAAGTGTCACTAACACAATGTCAGGACTGTCTGATGTTGAATTTCAAAATTAAAGCCCTCTAAAATGTCATGTATAAGCTTTGTCCTGTCTACACTTTAAGGTGGTGTACTATCATTCTGAAGTGAAATTATTCTTTGGAAACAGGGAGTTTTCTTTTAATATCCATCTGAATTTATAGAAAACGTATAATGTATATGACATTGTTGGGGGCTTTAATTTTTAAATCCAACATCAGTCTGCCCTGATATTGTGTGAGTGACGTAGTGTACTAGCATTCAGAAGTGAAATTGGCATTCAGAAAAGTCACATTTTATTGAAAATGCTGTTTGTAACAATCCTACTGCGTGGCCATCAGGGATGTCACTAGGATTGGAAGACAGGGGGGGCTTAGCCCCCAGGGTATTTGTAACTTGCGTTTGCCAAATCTTTGCACTCACATCTAGAGCTACACTTATGTCAACAACCAGTCAAGAAACCAAGATGTTAACAAGTAAAACGTGACAGACATATCCTCTTCTTCCATTTCTACTCAAAGACAAGTTACTGTAATGTTGCTTTTAGACACATCAAAGCTGCATGGGGGAATTTACTTAGGCCAGACTTTGCTCCTGATGAGTTATTCTATAAGCCATGACTTAAATGCTATCTGTCTGCTCATGTTAATGTATGATAAAGTAATAGCATACTATATCTAATTCCTCTCTATATAAGATAAGTTGTCCACAGAATGCTATTTAATTACTCTAATTACTGTAACTGCGCTGTGGATTGGTTCAATCAGTGTGTAATTTCGCTGTGTAGTTTGGCTTGCATACAGTTTAACCCAAGAACCAGAATTTTAAGGACATAGTGTAATTTGACAACACAGGTTTGAGCGTTTCTCAATTAAAGATGATTTATTCTGCCAAATGATGTATACAATGTATGATATAACAACAAAAAGGCAGTATTCAAATAAAGGAAAATTAAGAATGAAATCATTTTCAAAACCACAGTCAACAGTTACTTTTTGTTTATTGTCTACTTCATTGGTGGAAGCATCAAAAAAATGCCTTCTGTTTTTAAGGGTGGCAAATCGGTCTATCACTCTGTTGTGACTTAGGTGCTTCAGTATGTCATTTTCAATCGACATGGCTGCAAGATTGTGAAGCCTTTTCTGCCCCCTGATGCTAATTTCATGACTTTGAAATGCAAATTGGTCAAATGAAACAACATCCAAAATGTCCAAAAACAGACAAACAGAGACCAGACAGCTAAAAAGTTGGTAAGTTAAACAAATATGACAAATAGCAGTACAAGAAAAACTAAAAAATAGGCATCACTACATACTTTATCATGTAAGCTATTGATACGGATCCTATTTAAAGTGGCTACTGTCTAAATAAAATAACCTGATGGCGGAAGGAATAAAAGATTTGGAGTAATGATTACTGTATATACTGTATGTAGGATTGCTTTCATTTTAGTTTCACATGTGTATCTGTGGGCATTTGCTCATCTTTAGCCTACATTTAGGTAACATCTATGTATTTATTTAATTTATCACAGCCAATGAATGCAGAAAGTTAAATTGGTATAGCTAGCATATATAATAAATATAATGAAATAATTTCGTTTAGGCTATGCATAGTGCCTAGACCTGCCAACAAATGCTTATTGTTATAAGAAAACAAAACAATCCTTAGACCTATAGACCATTACTGACCTCAATCACACCGGCTCCCTCAGAATCAACTGGCCTGCCAATCTCCTGCGGCTGCTTCTCTTTCTCTCTCTGCTAAAATATCTTCGATATCTTATCTGCTCAATGAATTGAAGGATACAATGGTAATAGCATTAACAGGGACCCTATGACATTTAGTTTTCAGTGACAACAACATACTATGGGGATTGATATTGTTTTATATGCCTATTATAGAGATAGGTTATATTATTGGCAAAGAATAAAGAGTTGTGATTATCTTGCTAAGTTCACCATTTCTTGTATTTTGCTTGTTCACTCTAGCTAGACTACAGTTTTCCATAGCAAACCAAAATATCCCCTTTCCTTTACCTCAAGAAATGTAGCTAAAGGTAAGCAGGTCATTAAAAACAACTTACAATTTCACTCTGTATCATGACACTTACCGATCTTCCTTTCACCATTAGCGTGTGTATCGGTGTGTGTGTGTGTGTGTGGGGGCGGAAGGGTGCATAGCGAGTTCAACTTTCAGACCGAACTTGCAGCGCTCCGGTCTGCAACGCTCTGAAAGCTGCCGCAGTTCACACCAATGCAACGAGACGGTGCGGTGCGTCATCTTGATAGCACAACGACTCTTTGTACTTCTGTCCGACTTTTCGGCTATTTTTTGTAGCTGGATATATCATTTGTTGCGTCTAATTCTAAATATGAATGAGGATACGGTTATTGATAAATCGAATTGTTATTGTTGTTCTTTATATCATTTAGGGGGGCTTAGGAACATTTTGGGGTAGCTTCAGCCCCCCTAAAATAGGCCTAACGACGTCCCTGGTGGCCATCATTATTGTATTAAATTTGATGTGCTCTGTGAAGGCATTAATTATGCAGTTTGGAATGCGGCATGTTTTCTTGTCACAAAACGTATAACAGCCATCACGCACCACGTCTTCTGCACTTACACACTCATAACACACTCATTGTCAAATGGAACTGACCCATCAGAATTTATTTAACTTGCTGATTAATTATGCAGGTTATATTGAACATGAACACATACTGTATCTGGAATTTTTAGAAAATTAGATTAGAAATTAGAAAAATTAATTATTGGAATATCTGGTAAAATACATCAATCCTGGTGACTTTAGCGAGCCTCCAACTGCACCTCTGCCTACACTCTGAATTCATTAAGCAGTCGTGACCCATATATTCCAAACTCATGCCCTTAGCCCTTATCTCTTGGCCATGTGTAAACACTGGCTAAATCAATAATCAATATCCTGTTGGATGAAATATGCATGAAGCAAATTAAAAGTATAAATTATAATTTCTATATTGAAAACTGTATACATTTATCCTGTATTTCATCGCGTTCTGGTGAGTTATTTGATTTAAGTTGGTGCTTTCATTAGAAAAAACTGGAACAGCATTTTTGGTTGTTTGATAATCCTCTCATTTTATCTGGATTGGTTCCAGCTCCAGATGTGAGGTTTTTACTTCAAAGGCCTGAATGCTGTGAGATGCATAGCTCTGCAGCTCCGGTCATCCAGTTGTCAAACGCCAGATCCCCAAGAAGCACTGAAGCACATGGCTCATCAAGAGTGCTGTCATGAGTTCGTCCAATTAATCTTTTACAAAGCCATCAACAGTAGCTCTGATGGTTTCATTTATACTTTTCCATTAAAGTGTTTAAAACTTTAGTTTGAGCATCCTAAACAGCCTGACTATTATAAAAATTTCAAGACGCAGACAAGAAAAAAAAATGCACCAGTCTCTACAATACATATATTTACATTTATATACAGTACTTATGTAAAAAAAATTCCCCATTTAAAGGTGCAGGTTGTAAGATTTGGAAACCCTTGTTATCAATGACAGACGGGATTCAGTAGATAAGTGTAATTTTTTTTTTGTCTTACATTTTCATGTCCAGCCTCATGGTACATTACGCCATTGTTTAGGCTGATGCTCGTGTATACACTCCATAGGGACGCGAGTGAGCGAGCATCTGCCAAAACAATGGCGTAACGTACAAAGAGGTTGAACATGATTCACCGGCATCATGCTGACAGATGAGGTAGCATAATTAAAATGACACGGGTATGATTGTTTTGTTACAAACTTTGAGACTGTATATTATATTTGACTCTCCAGTGCTGGAACAGGGCTAAAACAAAGTGTGGATATAGGTCTGACTATGACAGACTGTAGTTTGAAGTAATCACTTTTCTTTGAATGATTCATTTACTGCAGTTCTACAATATAATGTCGGCATTAGCCAGCTAGCCAGCTTAATCAATAGCTGTTAGCTAAATTTGGTGGATGATGACTGTAGCTGTTTATAAAATAGGCTGTACATTTATAAATGTGTTGACACAATTCAGTATTGATTTGATTCCATCACTACTGTCATTTTGATTTATATTTATTGTTTATATGTTCTGTATTACCAAGTTATGTTACACTAATGAATGGGTCTTTTAACATGATCATTTCATGTGTTATTGTGGTTTACCTTGCTGAATAATTACAGATTAACGTTGTTTATGACAGTTACTGTGCAGGCAAGATTAAGTTAGCTAAAATTACACAGATCAATCCTTATGGCACTATATTTCACATGCTTTGCTGTTATGTAAGCTTACCTGTCCAATATGAAGAACGCCAATTCAGAGTCTGTTTTGATCCCCAAAACCGAACGAAGGTCCCTCCGGGAATCAAATGCTCTGCCGATGTTCACTCTAGTTTTCACTCGACCACGATCACGTTCCCACTTAGCCAGATTCAGTAGATACTTTTTTTTAATTTTTTTGGCTTACCTGGACCTGGTTTGTGAAGAAGTCGGTGTTGTGCTGGGAGCCGGACATTTGCTGGATTCCATCTCTAAGATAACTTTACCTAGTGTTGCAATTTGTTGTCGCTGTTGAATAGCAGAAGCGAAGCTGAGCCAAGGCTCTCGGGAGTGCACATAAATGTCACATCCTTTAGATTTTCCAGGCAAAACCGACCTGCTCCTAGGTTTATTCTACAAGGTTAATAGGCAATTTAGGAAGTCTGGGAAGGGCTAATTTTTTAAGTTGCTTTAAGCCATTCACACATCGGCAAAAATTATTT